>OX421361.1:20029321-21372314 GCA_949126925.1 Cheilosia vernalis
ATGTATGTCTATTTCACATCGCAGCACACGGTCCAGTATCTTTTGTAAAGGGTACAGATCTTACCTACATGGCACTTCCAGTTTCCTGCGCAGCTCTTGGGCATTTTGATATTAGTTCCCTTCGCGGTTCGCGGCTGTTAACTGCGGTAGAGGAAGACGTATAAATACATTCCGGCGAACAAAACAGAATAATTGCACCGGCACGAATTTTATCAGTGAACATCACAGCATACCTACTGCGAACTGAGTTATCCATGTATTTTAGTTTCTTGTTGACTCCCATCCGGCCGGAGTGGGAGATGAAGAAGAACTCGAAGGTGCTTTTCGCACGGAATGTGTACTGTAAAGATATGACCTATAGCACTGCAAACGCCAAGGCGTTGTTAGCCACTTTGCCTGCCTGATCTCATGATAATTTGAACTCTGTCTTATACCATTCCAAACAATCGCAATAAACAAGCACTAAACCCTCGCTATTCTAATGAAATGGGAAATGTTAAATAGACTGATAATCCACCTACGTTGGCGTTGTAGGAACAATGAATACCGTCTTTATCAAATATTTGAAGCTGTGTTTGTAAGTTCAAGCGTAAAAAGGGCCCATGTTAGCTGTAGACATGATACTGTATCTATGTGGTAGACTATGCGGATTTGCACGATCACTTTTTAGTTAGGCAAATTAAACACGAGAAACAAATAGTTTATCTTGACATGAAATCAAATTTAATTGTAGGTGAGGTGAAATGTTCTGAGCCTCGTGAATCTTTAGGGTGTCTAAATTTAATTGGCTTCGATTTTCACATCCGAGTGCTAAAATTCGGATTGACATTTTCAATTAATTTATATTATGTTTCAAAATTGTATATGTAAATAACATACTATTTTTGGATTGTATTAAACTGACAGATATTCGGTTTTGTTATTTTTAACTAATGAAACTAACATTAAGGCTTCAAGCAAAAAAAAAAACCTTTATCTTCAATCAAATTTGGACAATCTATATATATATAAAAGAAAGTGCCCGCAGCGATGTTATCCCATAACTCGAGATTGGCCGAACCGATTTTGATAATTATTTATACTTTGTTGGAAAGGTATTTTCTCAAAACGGGTTTTAAAAAAAAATAAAAATTTCAAAATGTCTTATTTTGACCACCCAGCGTGTTATCTACGATAGGCTTCTTTCGAATTTTTTCAATTTTTTTTTCTCATTTTGTGTTTATTTATTTTGGCAACAACCAGAAAAAGAATCAAATTTGAATGTAACATTTCGTATCACAATTGAACTGTCAGATAGACACGAAACGTAACGCCACCTATTATCGGTCAATCGAGAAGCCAATTTTTTTTCATGTGTGGTGGCGCTGTTCACGTTGACTGTGCCAATTGATTCAGTTGCGCAGTTTCTTCATTTTCAGCGTCCATATTGCACTTTGCGGATTCGTGTTTTGTTCGATCGAATAACGTTTGCCGGCCATTGCGCATTACAGATTCGGATTTCTTCATTGTGAGAGATTTTGTGAGTTTTTGTGAATTAATATTGATAATCTTATAAATAAAATTGGTTTAGTTCTGTTCGACTTAGAATGCAAAAATCTTAGAAACTTCCGAATATATTTTGGTGCATTTTTCACAGACCTATAGGGGATATATACTATATAGGCCTACAATCTCCACTTTGTTTCAACTCTATATCTCTATAAATTCCGGAAAAAAATGGATAAGAGTAATCTATTCACGCTTTGCATTCGAAAATACTGGGAGCATTTAAATATAGTAAATACCACCTTATAGAGGACATCTTCAGGTACAACATAGAATACCCATTAAATCGATAACTTAAATGTTTTTTTAAATAAATAGGCAAAACCTAAAACATTTCTACGATTTTCACTTGGGTGAGTCGATATGCACTTCATTTTCAAAACAAACATACCACGCAATATAATGACATTTTTTTAAACATTATTTTACTATTGCGAGGGAGAGGGAGACAGAGAAGGGCAGTATTTTATTTATGCCCACATACTTTTTACTACATATTTACTAAGCTCATGATTTAAAAAAAAAAAAAAAGTGTTCCCTCCTTGGCCTTTAAATAAAAAAAAGTCTATATATTGAAAACATTATTGGTGACATAACATGTGAACATAATAAAAAATACATCACATTGTTTTTGACTTTCAAAGTATAAAATAATAATAATATTAGATGAGTCCCACCTCAGGATTTGTGCTTATTAGTGCGGCTTGATCAATATCTCTATTATTTGTGAGTTCTTTCGTAAAAGAACTTTCAATTTTAAAATTATGACTGCGTCTTTTCTTAACAAATTCTTGGTTTCAATTCACTGAACATGTATCAACTGATACAATTGTATCCGCTTTTCAATCCCACTACAGCCAGCGGGTAAAGGTATGAGAGGTGTATGGACCGCTTAAAACACTTTTACACTGTCTTTGTCTTGCTCTTGCCAATTTCTATTTCATTTCATTTCATTTTATTCATTCCTAAATCGCATTTCAAATTTCGATGGAATGTGGCGTGTGGGTCGTGGGATTAAAAGAGATAGGGTGTGGAATGTATACGGGACTGAGAGTGATTTAACATTTGAAACGAATACCTGCTAATATAACGGTAATAAGAAGGAAGACGAATTATTTTCAACAGTGGTAAGAAATATCTCTTAATCGCCAACTCAAGCGTTATGAGAAATAGATATTTTTTGCGACAAAAAATACCCCCCCTACAAGATAACAAATTTCTTAGTTATTTTTTCCATCAACTGTGCTGAAACCACATTTTGCACGTCACGAGCGAAGCCGGGGGGTAAAGCTAGTATACTTATAAACAAGAAAGCAACAAAACGAACAAATTGCATAGGTATAACAATTTCTACTTTTCTCAAAATCAAGTGTACTACAAAGACAAAATATAATAATAATAAAAATTTCAAAACTATCGATTGCAATAAGAAGATATTCATAGCGTTGATAGGTTTTTATGAAACATTAAATAAGATTAGATTATTAGATTTATTATTTCAATAATTCCCACATTTAAAATACAATACTTAATCATAATCATTTATCATAAATTTATTTGACATATAAAATATTTAGTATGAAGGCTAAAATGATTATTAGTAAGGTTTTACCATTTCCAGTAGATAAGTCTATATGTAGGTGTCTCAAGAAAAGTAAAAATAGACATAAATGTTATTTCTAATCTAGGGTAAACTGTCCCACAGTGGCCCACGTTCCACAGTGAACCTTTTAAATTTACTTAATCTCTACTTATAAGAGAAAAACGAAGTAAAGAGAAAATAAACCGCGTTACGATCCTTTCTGAATTTACCTGAGAGTTGAAGTAGTGCGCACGTCTGTGTAAGTTGTGCTCAAGAAAAAGTGATTTTACTTATAAGTAAATTAGAAATCGTGCTTCTTATTTTTGTTCCATTTAAAAAACTATTGTGCTTTATGAGATTTGTGGGATACAATTTAAAATTTTAATTATTATTATTAATTAAAATTAGCTTGTCAATCAAATTTGTGAAACAGTTTTTTTTATAAAAATATTTTTCTCCAAAAAAGGCACTTGTCCAACAGTGAACCAGCTCCTAGTGGTACACAGTGAGCAATGGTAAATATGGTAGCATTTCCCAGCTTCAGAATTACGTATATTTTTATTAAGCATTTAGCAACGACCTTACAGCATTTAACATTCGTTACTATTATTTTTCGTTAGTTACAAGTTTTATGATATTACTGAAGTCCTTGAAAGTTATTTTTGTTAATGTTTTGCTATTGTTTATTGTTGTTATTACTTTTCGTCGCTTTTATTACTTATATTTTTGTATTGTTTTGTTTTTTTTTAATGTAAAATATTAAATAAAAACTGATTTGTACCAATTACTTGTCTTTGTTCTTTATTTTTCTTATGGAATCAAAAATAAACACTATGGGTTCACTGTGAACTACCCGTTGGTTCACTGTGTCCACCCTCTAGTAACAGTGAACCAGTTGAGGTGCATTTTAAAATACTCAAAATTTAGTATTTTCTACTATCTTTCGAAAGCTGGATGTGGTTAAATACAAAGCTAATAAAGCATATAATAAGAACCTTCAAACCGTTTAAAGATTAAACCAATACTTTATAAATAAAATCTAGTCAAACGCAAATTGGTCCACTGTTGGACAGTTTACCCTACATCAAGTATTCCGAAAGAACAGATTCTATATTTAAATTGACAATTCAATTTTTTACAAGTTTGGAAAAATTTCTAAGTATAGGTAGGAGATTGACCTATACGTTACCGTGGAAATTCATTGAAGAATTAACGAAAAAAAAATAAAAATTACGGCAAGCAATGGATTCGAAGGAAAAGGCAGTTCCTGAGTGCAAATGTGTTTCCCGTAAATTATAGTTTAAAATCACTTGGAAGCTACGATTACCAGATATTAAAACTCTAAAACAATACAAATACAGATCAGAGGGTTCGTATGATGATGTAGGATGGCTTGTGGCATAATTTTCGTACGACATATAGATAGATAAAAAAAATGTTTAATAAAACTTATGTTTACATATTATTAATTTAAAAGAAACACTCTTAGAAAAGTACAAAACGCGTTGTTCACGTAATATGGGGTATTTTGCCATCTTACATTTCATTTCAACTACATAAGCTGTAAATTCCTCGAACATCTTCTCTATGAGGCACATGCATAATTGAGACCTTATATTTCGGTTCTAGCCCTAAGAACCATACTTATTTCATTGCCTGAGAGACTGTCGTTAAAAAAAATGCTAGCAAAGCGTTATTTCTACATATTTCTGGATGAAGATGTTAGGGCACTGTTTAAGCATAGCTGGTAGAAATTCTCGTCCATTCTAGCAATACACCTATAAAATATTCTTCCAAGTGCTAACATTAAAGTCTTCCAGATACTTGAAACCACAGACTTGGTAAGTTTAGCATAGCCACGAGTTTACTGCAGCATATGATTGATAGCAGTAGAATATTTCTCTCCTACATGTGGACGTATAGGTCAACGTTGTGTTACAAAAATAAGCCCAAATATTTAAATTACTGAACATCTATTGGTTCCCTATCAAAAGTCAAATGTTTACGAGGGCCAATTCGAGATGTTGTTTCAAAAACCATAATTTTGGCCTTTGATGTATTAGTTTGCAAATCCCACAAGTCGCTTCAGTTTGTTGATCATAAATTGCAGTGTCACAGGATTATCTTCCAGAATTATTAGGTCATCTGCATACAATAAAACATTTACTGGCAGATCTATAAACTGTATACCGCCAACTTGAAGAAATTCACATACATAGTCTATGAACAGTGCAAAAATAATTGGAATTTGAATGCATCCCTTAGGAAAACCCGTTGCAGTCCTAAAACAATATTGACGATGCCCTTCCAGTACAAACAGCCGCTGAAGTGTTAGAAAGAAACTGTTTATAAAGTCTTAAAAACTCGTATAGACAAACCTACAACTGATAATTTGTAAAGTAGTAGCGCTTTTTTATTTTCGAACGATACCTATACTTCTGTATTATTAAAAGTGGTTGTAACCAAATTGTATTAAGAAAATCATATTCATAAAAAGTTGAAGTCTCAATTTATTTTGAAAACTAGATCCATCCAATCATCCGAACCATAACGCAGTTGGCACTAAGAACACTTGTAAAGTCAAGTGTGAGAAGAGAGTTTATGTATTTGTACAAGAAACAGAATCGGACCAAGTACAGAATTTTGTGGTTCCGCACAAAGTTGAGAACGTTTTATGCCATCAACATTTACTCTTTGTGATCTATTTAAGGTAAGAACTGAACCAGTCTAATATGAAGCCGTGAACTCCTACATTTTCAAGTTTGGTGGTGATCGAATATATAATATTATTAGCAAGCAATTCCAACAACTACTGTTAGTTCTAAGTGTCAAGTAGAGCGTAGTTCACTTTGCTTTGCTGATACAAGTCAGCCAGCTGTCAGACTTACTAAAATAGATTCTTAAACGTCCTTGAACGATTTGAAAGTCAAATTTGTCACCAGTTTGCTCTTTAATTTAAAAAAAAAAACTAAATTGGATAAAATTGAAAATTATTTTGACTGCAATTTCTACACATCTTTTTTTATTTTAGATAATAAAAACTTATTTCGTATTCAGGGCCTTTCCTGTATCTCAAACCAAAGTGTCGATCATTATAGCACAAACAAATCTGTGACACACTGTTCACAAAGTCCAAACGATGATCTTCAATGGATTCATTCGGTGGAACAAAACGTGATAACACCAAAAAAGACATCCTTCCATTGATGTTATTACACGGTCACGCAAATGGGTAAAGTCTCCTCCACCATTCGCATTAATTAATTTCTTGAGTTCTTTATTCAAGACTTAAGAATGTACCTATACCTACCGATGTTCGCTGGCACATTAATTCGCTTTTAAACAAGGAGCTGCCTGACGCCCAGCAGTGTTTTCTTCGTAATATCTTCTTTTTTTTTTAAAGCAAATACAAACAATGCAAAAAAAGTATTTTACCTTTTTAGTGTTACGCCTCTTGGTGATACCTAGCAATAAAAGTTCGTCATTTGAATACAGAACGGTAAGATGGGATACAATCAGATGGCGTTCAATCCGGAAGTAATGTATGCTGTTTGCACGAGAGATTTGTCATTTAGCTAGATTCTTTGACGTTGCGACTTTATTAGCTACGAGTTAGGCTTTATGTAGAAGAAACTAAATTTTAACATCGGTTTCCAGCTTAATGAAGGAAATTATTTTATAGTAGGCCGGTTCAAAACAAGAAGTAGGCAAGGGCGGCAATCGGCAAATAAATAAATGGAGCACAGCTTTTATGGTACATAACAGCGCTGCGAAGAAGAATAAAAGCTGATATATCGAGCCGTATCAGCAAAAGATAAGGGAAGTACATCAGCTTACGACCGAAATAGAAGGAGACATAAAAGGCCACTATCGACACTTATGGTACGTCATTCATTTCGTGGTTTTATAAGTTGGTAGCGCCGGAATTTGACACCTGTTAGGCTCAGCTGTCATTTGAAGTGCCGTTATATTAGTTAAATATTATGCGGTCATCATAATCGACCGCCTACGCAAGCAATCGGTAAAATTGTGAAGAAATTTGAAGGGAGTGAAAGCGTTACTAATTTTGTAAGGCCTGGACATCATCGTAATGCAGCTCAGTCGAAAATATTGTTGCTGCAAGTGCAAGTGTTGCTGATGATCCGAATTTATCGATTTATCAATTCGGAGCGATATGGTGTAATGATAACCGGCGTTTGAAAATCGTGACTTGGAACGTTTTATTGCGTGAGAAGTTTCTTGGTGGCGTAATTTCACGCGTCGTCAATTAGCCACCAAGATCATGCGATTTGATACCGTTAAATTTGTTCTGAGGGAAAAAATCGAAATTTCTGTGAAACATTCACATACAAATGTCAACATTTACTTTAAACTAGTATCGCTTGTGGTCGAAAATCGACAATACCTTTTATAATTATGTATACTAAAAAACGTACTGCAATAATTAGTTTCGTTATTTATTTATTTATGTTTTTTATAAACGAAACGAAAAGAGCGGCATATATAAATCGAAAAACATACGTAAATGAGCTGCTCTACATCCCAACTCTACAACTGGACACTTACCTTCTTACTACTCATACTCACCCTTATCGTTCGAGTTGTAGTCTATAGCATTTAATGTCAGAAATAAGTGTTACCATATTACAAATCAATTTGTGTTCAAAGTTTGGTGGTAGCTTTTGTAAACCATTTTGTGATATGGAGATCGAACGATACTTCTACTTCGTGCTTCGTGTAAAAACCAAACAACGATAATCGTCGAAACGATTGGATGATCATCGTTTTTTGTTGGTTCACGCTACTAATGCAAACGTCAAATACCCTCGTCGAAACGATGCGATTGATCGATGGCTATTTTGCAATCGTTTCATCGTTTTTGGTCCATTTGTTCAGTTTAAATTAGGTCTGAGGGAAGTATAAAAACATATTTAAAGGAAAACACACACTCATGTTCTCTTTGGAGGCGACTCGCTCTAATCCGAGTTGTAAAAGAATACATCGCGTTTTTTTCTTGCAATAAAAATTCTCATCGGTTCCAAGAAATTCAAGAAATTTATTGGCATTTTAATTGTGTTAAGAAATACATATCTATATTTCGAAAAACACCAAATCTTCTGCTCTACCACACCTGCGCACATATTCCCACCCGTTCGTTGACACTTCGTCATCCAATACATGGTTTGGAATTTCAGTCATCGAACACGACAAAGACATGGCGAATGAGTGGAAACAATACAATAGCAGCAATACGAATTTTTCGAAATCGCTACTGGCATGGACACCAAACCCCAAAAGGTACAGGTAGCAACATTTATGTCCGCAATCGGATACTCTGCTCTCCAAATATACAACTCCCGCTCACAACCAACCACAGAAAGGACCCTTGCCGAGGTAAAGAATCTTTTTCAGGATTATTTCACTCCAAAAATTAACACCACCTTTGAGAGATACAAATTTAATAAAATAGCTCAAAAAGACGGCGAAACAATAGACGAACTCATGTCCAGACTACGATTACAAGCACAAAACTGTGCCTTCGAAGGACTCAACGATAGTTTACTGAGAGATCAACTCATACTCGGAATCCAAAGCGATGACCTCCGCACCAAACTATTATCCCAGGACATCGATCTTGAAAAGGCAATTCAACTCTGTCAGGCTACGGAATTGGCTCAAAAGCAATCAGCGCAAATCGTCAGCGAAGGCGACAAGACAATAAACTTTGTACAAAAGAAAGGTAATTCTTTCAAAGCCAAGAGATTCGATTGCCGTAATTGCGGAAAGAACCACGAAATTCGAAAGTGTACGGCCTATAATCATGTTTGTAAGAAATGCAATAAGAAAAATCACTTCGAGAATTGTTGTAAAAAGAAAGCATGGAAAAATAGCTACAAAAACGGTGACACTCCCAAACAAATAAACCTATGCGAAGAATCCGATGATGACGACGACGGTTCACTTTTCATTGGTACTGTTTCCCAATGTGCTAACTCTCTAAGGGACAACTTCACAGAAAAACTCTTCATAGAAGGTAAATCGTATAACATAAAACTAGACACAGGCGCACAATGCAATGTGCTACCCAAAAGTGTCATCCAAAATATAAAATTTAACCTCAAACCAAGTCAGGTGAAACACCTTGTCTCATTTAGCAACCATCGAATGAGAGTAATCGGCGAAGCACTTGTACCATGCTCAATTGCTAGACGACAGTGCAAAATATCCTTCAAGGTAGTAGACGAAAACATCAAACCAATTCTTGGAGCCAATGCTTGCGAAAAACTTGGATTAGTTACCAGAGTTAGCCTGGTAAATGCGGATGACAGCATTTTTGAAGGACTAGGTTGTCTCAAAGGCTACGAATACGACATCGACCTAATAGAGAACCCAATGTTCGTAATAACGCCTCCTCGGCGAATACCACACAAAATTCGCGACGACGTTAAGCAAGAACTCGACAGAATGGTAAAACTGGATGTCATTGAGCCCATGAAAGATGCTACTCCATCCGTATCGCCTATGGTCGTCGTCCGCAAAAACAACAAAATAAGAATCTGCATAGACCCTACAACCGTTAATAAAAATATAATGCGTCGCCACCATCCTATGCAAACAATTGAAGAAATTTCCGCCCAGCTTAATGGTTCCAAATATTTCACACTTTTGGACTGCAAGCGAGGATTTTGGCAAGTCCGAGTCTCCAACAGAACCAAGAAAATACTTACGTTTTCCACACCATGGGGAAGATACGCCTGTAAGAGGCTGCCATTGGGCATCTCGTCCGCCCCCGAAGTGTTCCAAAGCATAATGGAATCCCTTCTATCACACCTACCAAATGTAAAAATTTCAATTGATGACATTTTAATTCATTCCAGATCAAGCGAAGAGCTTCGAAAAACCACAAGAGAAGTCATCAAGATCCTGAACGATAACGGCTTAAAGCTAAACAAAACAAAATGTGTGTTCGAGCAACGGAAGGTCAAATACCTAGGACACATAATAAGCGAAAACGGCGTGGCAGCTGACCCAGACAAAACGGAGGCGATTCGACGCTTGAAATCACCAAAAAACAGAAAAGAACTTCGGAGGGTTCTTGGGAAATTCACTTATCTGAGTAAGTTTATCCCTAATTTTTCAGCACTAACAACTCCACTACGCACACTGTTAGAAAAGTCAAACCCATGGGAATGGAATACCGTTCATGAGGAAGCTTACACAAAATTAAAAACTGTCATTAGTGAAACTCCTGTATTAAAGTTATACGATGTCAACGATGACGTCAAGCTACAAGTCGATGCAAGTTCATCCGCACTAGGTGCAGTTCTCCTGCAAAAAGAGCAACCGGTTGCGTACGCATCAAAAGCCCTAACGGATTGCCAAAAGAAATATTCCCAATTGGAAAAAGAGGCCGTGGCGATTAAATTCGGCTGCGAAAAGTTCCACCAGTACGTCTGGGGAAAAAAATTGGTCATTGAATCTGACCACAAACCGCTGGAAACAATCTTTCGAAAATCGCTTCACGCGTCACCAGCCCGCCTTCAACGAATTCGTTTAAGTCTCTTAACGTACGACCTCGACGTCGTGTACAAAGAAGGTAAACATATGTTTATCGCTGACCCACTAAGCCGAGACTGCGAGAACGAGCAACAACCAGACGAAAATGATACAGATTTACAAGTTCAACTCATTCTATCCATCTCCGATCACGAACTCGAAAAGCTTGTGCAACTAACCAAAACTGATAAAATCTGCAAACAACTGAGCGAATTAATAGTTAACGGGTGGCCGAGAGATATTGATTCTCTCCCCAATGAATTGAAATGCTATTGGAATTTCAGAGAAGAACTCTCGATCCACGATGACATCATATACAAAGCTCATAAGACCCTCATACCTTCGGCAATGAGAGCAGACGTTTTAAAGTATATTCACCACGGGCACTTTAATTACGCAAAGTGTGTCCGCCGAGCAAAAAATGTTGTGTTCTGGCCGCAAATGAATCGAGACATAAAAGATTATGTGCAAAAGTGTCCCGCTTGCCAAGTCTTTCAACGAAGCAACAACAAACTACGACTAGGAAAAAAAAATATACCCAGTTACCCCTTCGAAGTCGTTGCGTCCGACTTGTTTTACTTTAAGGGTAATGACTACGTTGTAGTAACCGACAGTTACTCTGGCTTCATCAAGTTCGAAAAACTCAAGGAAGCAACAGCTAAAAATGTGATAACATTCTTAAAAAATATTTTCGCTTCAAACGGAATTCCTAGAATCCTCGAAACCGACAATGGACCACAGTACTCCTGTACAGACTTCAAAAAATTTTCATCCGATTGGAAGTTCAACCACGTCACTAGCTCACCGTATCACCCTAGAGGAAATGGGTTAGCAGAAAGGGCTGTACAAACATCCAAAGCTATTCTAAAAAAGTGCAACTACGACAACTCTGACTACCAACTGGGCATAATTAACTTTATGAACACACCACGAGGAGAACTAGGAACACCTGCACAGCGCCTCTATGCAAGAAATCTGAGATCTCTGGTACCAACTCCCTTGTCATCACTCATAACAAAACACATACAGCATGATGTGAGCGAAGAGCTACAAGTTGAACGTCAAAGACAAGCGAAATACTCAAACAGAGGAGCGAGAGAGAGTACTCAGCTAACAAGAGGCCAACATGTTGTAACCACGGTTGCCACATTGGTCATTTGTGACCAAATCTGGTCATAAATTTTTCTCGTGGTCACATGGTCCTTTATTATTCAATTTGGTCATTTTTTTACGAAATGAAAAATTATTAATATTTAAAAAAATAATATGTGATCTGTGTAGGTACATGAAGAATATGTTTAAATAATTAAGATGAATTGATTGTTCCGTGTGTACAAATTTTAATTTTCCAGAGTCGATTGGAAGAACCACATAATATTTACGGGAAAGACACCGTTAACGTTGTGGATGTGTAGAGTGAATTTGGTTTCTTCTTTTTTCTTCTTTTTCACACAAGCCAACATATTTTCGCAGTCAAGTTCTATGTTCCAACGCGCGCATTCGTCGGGAAATATCAAAAAATAAAAAATAAACATTTATTTTCTATTGTTGGTGGCTATAATATTGAGATTTCTTTTTTTTTACAATATTAGATATTTGTAAGTAAAATGTTTGAATAATGTTTCCCAGTTATCCATGTGCATTTCAATGTACAATGCGTTTTTGGAAATGTCAAATTATGTCGATTATTACCTATATATGGAAACAATTTTTTATTTTATTTTTGAATACCTATAAAAAAAAATAAAAAAAATATTTTTTTCTCCACTGAATCATAATGCATGCAGCAGAGGGTTAAATTGTTTTGGTCATTTTTAGCTACAGTTGGTCATTTTTATTTCCAATTTTGGACACAAATTTTATTTTCAAGTGGCAACCGTAGTTGTAACGAGAACAAATCCCAACAGTGAGTGGAAACCAGCAGTAATAGAGAGCAGACTCCACCCACGATCATACATCCTCAGAGACGGCTACGGAAAAAAATTCCGTCGAAATTCCAGTCATATCAAACCAACAGAAGCACTCATACCGATTCCATCAACATGCTTAGCGAGCTACAACCACCAAGAACCGGCTCAGTCACAACCAACTTTCGCAAGCACTACCAATGATTCCTTGAACCAAACCCCACAAACCCCACATTCATCCACAAATTTAACTAAACCTTCCAATATCTCAGCAGGTAAACCATCACCCTCACCAACGGCAGTCGTCACTACGAGATCCGGAAGAATTGTCAAACCACCAGAACGACTCGGGTATTAACAACTTGAGATCCAATGCTGCAAGGAGGGAGATGCAAATGTGGCCTGTCCCTCAGGACTCTAATCCACCTACGCCACCTACGCGTGAAACTATACCAACCACAACATCTGTCATCCCCGGAGCGATCATGACATCCAACCACATGGCACACTCGCTAACCTCACCCGCAAGCATTGTCACTCTACTTCTTAAGCAATCTAATATCTATATATATAAAAGGCAATGAAGTTCGTGTGTGCGCGCATAACTCGATAAAGGATTGTTGGATTTCAACGATTTTGGGCTTGACGGTTTCGTTTTGGACCAAGGAAGGTTATAGGCTACTTTTTGTCGAGAAAGCAAAGCTTTGAGGGGATGAAAAAGGTTATTAAAGTTTGTATGGGGAAATGCACTTTGAAGAAAAATAAACGGGAAGGAGATCGAGTAGTGATACTTCAAATATAAAAAAAAATATTTTTAATTTGAAAGCAATTGTTGTTGTCAATTATTTAAATTATTTTCCAAGCAAATTGTTGTTGTCAACAATTTTGATTTTTTTTGAATATACACCTAATAAGTTTACTTATGTTTACTATGTCACATTAAGTAGCTTTTTGAAATGGAGTAGATACTTCGATTTGTTTGATGATGTTTGAATCATTTTTGTTTGCCAAATATTTTCAGGATCCTTGCATTTGTATGAGTTAGTTGAAATGTTTGAGATGACGATGATGATAGGCAACACATGAGTTTTTGAGCGTTTTGAGTTTTTACGCGCATGACTCGAGACAGGATGGTTAGTTTTCAAAGTTTTTGAGCTTGATGGTTTCGATTGGGCCCAAGGAAGGCCATAGGCTACTTCATGTCTCGAAAACAAAACTTTGACAGGATGATATAGGGGATGAAAGTTTGTGTGGGATTCGGCGATTCCAAGACAAATTTGATCATGCCGCCAGTGAGAAGGGGCAAACGTTTCACACCGCAAAAAATCAGGACGAACAGTCAGATCGGAATTAACAATCGAGTGAAT
Organism: Cheilosia vernalis; assembly: GCA_949126925.1. Taxonomy (NCBI): domain Eukaryota; kingdom Metazoa; phylum Arthropoda; class Insecta; order Diptera; family Syrphidae; genus Cheilosia; species Cheilosia vernalis. The sequence continues at coordinate 20,043,280 of OX421361.1, forward strand.
ATATCGGAATTTCGGGAAAGAATATCATGCAGTCGTCCATACTGGAGACCGAGATAGACAACAACACAATCGTCATCAGCATAGCGTTCCATGTTTCTCACATGGTCAGTTGTATGTGGCGTGCTCACGTGTCGGCAAACCTCTCGCGAGTGCCAAATCTTTCATGAATTACCAGGCACGCAGAAATCACAGCTGGACAACAACTAACAAAAATGTCGTAGACCAGCACCTCTACAATATGCAATGCAAGCCGAATGAAATAAGATAAATTTAATCTTCAAATGAACTCCAACCGGAAAATTTCAACAACACGATATGGAACAACCACCGATGCTGTCTTCCAGCGTAATCTAGATAGATTACAGTATCGAATGTACATATTTTACTTCAGCTACCACAATCCGGTTGTATCTACTCTACCGAAACTAGCACAGAACGAATAAATTATTGTTATTTCATAATATATCAAGAATACGGTTATTACAACTCCCGCTTTTCTCAATGACGTATATCAAGCCACACACATACCGCACGCACCGTTTTACACATATATTTCGGGACTATGGATACAGTCGCACAATTTTTTTTTTTAATATAATCATATCTCGGGAATAGACTCTTCCGTGTTAGAAATGGAAACGAATACTCGGAGCTAAAAGAAATGCTATCCTAGCAGTAGGTAATACAATCGAAGAAGCGACTACAAAACTGCAAGCCGCAGTGAATAAGGTAAATGAATGGACATGGACAAGGAACTGGCGGATCGCCCCCAACGAAACTAAATCTTTTCACGTGAATTTCACTTATAAGAAAACAAATGAATTGCCAATTTTTCTAAATTTGGTCCGAATACCCTTTGCAAACGAGACCAAATACCTGGGAATGACACTCGACGCAAAGCTGAAATGGAGTTCCAACGTGAAAATGAAACGTAAAGAAATCGATATCAAATATAGAGAAATGTACTGGTTACTCGGAAAACATTCCCAGCTCAGTACTGAGAACAAACTGATTTTATACAAGCAAGTGCTAAAGCCGGTGTGGACCAACGGTATACAACTTTGGGATTGTACAAAACAAATGTCAATATTCTATATATTCAACATAAAGTTCTTGGAGAAATTGTACAAGCACTATGGTATATTAGAAACGACGATATCCATAGGGATCTCGGAATTCCAACAATCGAAGGTGAAACTAGAAGCTTCGCGAGAAAGCATAGAAACCGATTAATCGGACATACCTATCAACAATACAGTCCGACAAATCTTGGACGAGAGCAATTTATTGCGCCGACTACAAAGAATGAAACCGTTCGACTTGGCAACATAAGATTAGCCGCATCTAATTTGCGGAGCACGCAGGAACTTTCAGGAAAGTAACCTGTCAAAAGTTGTTATTTAATGATAGAAACATTGCTTGAAGTTATATCTTAGTTGCAGTATCTAACAATCTTTAGAAGGGTGTTGTTTTTAGTCAGTAAAAATCTGACACTACTATGAGAACGCGCTTGCTATTTTCATAGTGTCTTTGCAAGATTTTCACCTACCCTCGGGTAAAAAAAAAAAAAATATATATATAATTTTTGAATAATAATAATAATAATAGTTGGCGCAACAGGTCTGTAGAGACCCTGGGCCTAGCTTCTCGCAACCATTCGTTTTGTGTGAGTTTTAATTTTTGGAACGAATGGAAGGGATCTACAATTTTATGCCGATTCCAAACGGCTGATTGAGAAGCTCTTTCAAGACAGTTATACTCTCGGATGTTTGTCAGACGTTCGCGAGAGGTGGCGCAGTGAAAAAACCCTGAGTTATAATTTGAGTTTTTGCGGGATTCGAACGTTTATAATTTTTGAATAAAGAATTTAAATTGACCGGAAGCGAAAGCTCGGAGTTATTAATTTCATTAACTACATTAACGAATTTTTGCGGAACGAAGTTCGCCGGGCCAGCTAGTTCTAAATAAAGTAATTGAACTAACAAGTACCTAATGTATTTGACTATTATTTACACAAAGTTCGTTGGGCTATGGTTGGTTCATACACACTGTTGGGTATCTGCGTATATGCGTACACTTTCACTTAACATAGAGGCCTTATTCCTTACTACTTATCCATATCTGCATTAAATGCCCAAATCCATGTCAATTAATAAAAACAAACAAAGCAAAATAACAAATTCAAGAAAAAAAAAACTCCATACATTTTTTTATTTTTTAACTGTCAGAGTTGGTTTGCACTTTTGCAGTCATGTTCAAACTGTTCAAAATGAAAACGATGAAAGATTCGATTGAATGATCCAACGATGATGTTACAAAATATGAAGCAAACTAAAAACGATATCGTTGTGCTCAATCGTTTCGACGACTATCGTGTCAAAAACGAGATGAGAGCCCAGATTATATTCACTTATGAATACGGACATACCTACATTGTATGGATGAATATTTTTGCCAATATTTGTCGTTTATTTTCTCAGATTCTCTTAAGTTAAAATAATATTTTTTTTTTCAAAAGAAATTGACTTTTAAAATTCGCGCGAATTTTTTACTTTTATTTTCTCAAATTCTCTAAAGCTAAAAGTCAATTTCTTTTCTCAACAAATTTTTGTTTTAGGTTGATAGAAATTAATTAATAATATTTACCGTCTTAGAATCGTATAACTCCATTCCAGGTACAACACACATGAAATATGTTCCACCCTTATACCCTACCTAGCATTACATTCATTTTTAACCTATCTCCTTCCTCCATATAACATCTTTCCGAATTCCACAAATATGTATATCTTTTGAAGAAACTTTAACCAAGCACTCAACATGATTCTCGATTGATATGGTAACACAATATTCTAATGGTGGGTGATGCGATTATTGGTTGTTAGTTGGCGCTAGGTGGGATATTTGGCAGGGGATGAATCGTCTGGGTATGAGTTGCACCCGACCCCCTGTTTTGTATGGGGAAGTCTTAACTTAATTTTGCCAGTCTTAATGGCGACATATACCCACGATTTTGTGTTTGTGCACATCTATGGCACAGCACCTTTCAAATAACATAAGTTTCATTCTCATTTCATATTAAATACCAAAAAAGCGTATGGAAAGCTCGGATGTTCACGTATTAATATAATGATAACTGTTCATTATGAATAATAAAAGAAAACAGCCCGTCGAACGTCTATGTAAGCATTTTTGTATAATCCGAATATATTCACTCATTTCGATATCTTGCTTCTAATAGAACAAAAAATCATCGTACAAAATGTATATTTTTATGTTTAAAGCTTCTGAATAAAAACGGCTTACATTTTTTAATTTTTCCATATGAAAATATATGCAAATTTCATTATGCAAAGAATGGGAACTTTTTTCGAATTAATGCTTGAGCTCATAAAAAAGGGAAAAACAATCTTCAAAGTCAGGGAACAAAGTGTTCTATTTTCGAATTCAGTAGAAAACGGACTTCAAATTTTAAGAATGCGAGTTAAGATATTGCTACTGTAACCACCTTTGGAGCAGGTATTTTGTCAATAGGTAGGTCTTATTGATTATCTATCTCAGCAAACCAATTTAAAGTAGAATCTTCATCGGAGAAGCATATACGTTATTCCTTTTGTATAGAAAACAATAATATGCACAGAACATTATGCCTATGCACCTTACAAATAGCTTAACATTTTTAGTTAGTTCAAAATTTTAGAAGTTCACAGTGACTATATTCTAAACACAAATTTCGCTATTGTGAGCCTTCGTAAATTTAAAGTCGTGACTTAAATTTGTTATTAGTAAGGAGTAGTATGTATGTGTAATGTGTATGGGTGTCAAACCTAGTTCACTTGGACCTTATAACCAGTGCTGGATTTACGCCTAGGCCCGTAAGGCCCGGGCCTAGGGCGGCATGATTTAAGGGGCGGCAAAATTTTGATAACCCTGAAAATCAAGAACCGTAAAATGTTAGAATACAGTCAAAATTCGATAACTCAAACTACTATTATCCACAATAAAAGCTCGACTTATTAAGACTTCGATTTATCCAAATTGTTGATCAAAATTAAAACAATCAAACAATTCAATATGTATCTGAAATACATATGCACACACATTTTGTGCTTTTATTAAGTCTAACACATTTTACATTAATGTAGAAGGTACATAAGTATTTACAACATATATAAAATTATTGCCTGTATGTACATATATGTATGTACTTACAACTTCCAACCAACAACGAAACATCTCGGTAGTAAAAAAGTCAAATTTCTTAAACCTACATATTATTTTTATGTGTATGTAGGTAAGTATCTCGTTTTCTTTTCAAATGAAAATTCGCTTAAAAAATTCGAATTTAAAATGTCCAGGTTGTCCAAGTTTGACTGTAATTTGAAATTGATAATTTTTGTGGATTAATTTACCTATGAAAAATTTAGAATATATCAAAAAATTTTTTTAGATCAATATTATTGGCCGTTGAAAATAATAAATAGGTACATTCAAAAATCGGCAGTGAATTTCTCAGTTTTTTTCAGTGAAGTGATTGCGGAATGCGAAATTTTTGTTCATCAGTTTAAAACAAATTCAAATTTACAAGTATAAAATTGTCGCAATTCTGATATAAATTTTTAAGCAAATATGAGTGCATATCGAAATAAACTCAGTGGTGCTGGTAATTTCTGCGAAAAATATATGCAATATATTGCATTCACAAAATCTTTGTGATATTTACTTAGATATTGCTCTACGAATTTTTTTGAGCATCCCAGCAACAAATTGTTCTGGAGAAAGATCTTTTTCAACTCTGAAAAGGGTAAAAAATTATTTACGTGCAAGTATAGGCCAAGACCGACTTAATGCCCTTGCATTATTATCTATTGAAGCTCAGTTGGTACAAGAACTGGGTTACGATGATATAATTGACGTTTTCGCACGAACTAAAGCCAGAAAGAAGAAAATGTGAACTCAAAAAACCTGTATTCAAATTAATAATTTATATTTAAGACTTTATACGAATGTTAACTAATTAAATGTTTTATTGAAGTTAATAAATTTGAATTCATAATAGTTTAAAAATTTTAAAATTTAATTTTTAATGTTAATAATTTTTTCTCCATACAGCAAAAAGGGCGGCATATCTCACGGTGCCTAGGGCGACATCGAACATAAATCCGCCACTGCTTATAACAATGAGCAACTCTCTCTCTGATGTCAAAAATTGATCCAAATCAATAAGGTTGCTCTCTGTCAATATTGTCATAAAAGAATCGCTTGCAATCCAGAGACCCAAGGCAAGAAATTTCAAACTCATTGATGATGTACTAGAATATAATCGCTAAAATTAAATACATACACTGATACTCGCAGAGTATCAAAAGCTAGAAATTAGTTAGCTTTCAACATTCAACAAATTAAAAACAACCCAATATTCACTACTGTTAATTTTGCTGTGCGACAGACACTATTCTGATTTGAACGAACACCAATTTCAGCAAAATAAACCAAAGAAGAGTACCTATAGAGCAGCAATAAAAGTATGCTTCAGTCACTAGAAAATTGGTATAAACTGGTATATTTTGTTGTGTGCCTCGACTTTTGCTTTACTTCATTAATTTTTTTAAATCCTGCTCCCTTCTCTCCAAAAGGGAAACAAAATATTGTGACGATATACCTAATTACCAGGGAACGGATTTTGTTGACCTAAAAAATCAAAAAAAGGCAATACTAATCTGTGAAAAAGGCATAAATGCCTTTTATTAAAAAGCAAAAAAATAATTGCAAGCATTATACATTTTAAAATGTTCTGGCAACACACGTCTGCGATTGTCCCTCAAAAGAGCTTTGAAAGAGCTGAAGGACCTGTCCACATGGGCAGAGACGAGTGGAACGCAGTTAAAAGATGTCACGTCATCGACTGCATAATTTAAAGGGAGTTTGGAGTCAGCGCCATTTACAAGACAATTCATTTTCGGATGCTGTTGAGTCCTTCGTTTGCAGAAAAGACGGCTTTGAACTTTTTCACCACAGCTCCAGCAACTGGAAAAGTCATATTTTCCGAACTTTACCACAAATTGTTCTAATTTAATTAAATCTTTGCACGCGTGAAAACAAACACAGTGAAAGTTCACATACAAACGCAGTTGTAGTTGGTAAGAAATTTATCCAAAAAGCCAAACTAAACACAGGCATTTTGCCCAAAAACGTTTGTTTCCATGGTAACTCGTAAACAACAATGCGACATTCAGAGTACTCTATTGGCAAGATTAGTAATTTTTGCAAACTTCGGTGGTGTTTCAGCGATTTAATTTTTTAAAATTTTGTAGTTAAGAAGAAAGTTCACCTAAACTTTCAATATTGCCAAAAAAGGCAAAAAAAAACCATATTGGTAAAAAAGGCAAAAAAGGGCAATATGGGTAACAAAAGGCAAAAAAAAGGCAAAAAAAGGCAATGTCAACAAAATCCGTTCCCTGCTAATTACTTAGAGCAATATCTATACATATAATTCCCGATGAAACTCGATGACATTACAACTCGATAATTGTCAATTATCTATTTTTTTTTCTTTTACCTTTTTTTAAATTTAGATTTTTAGTCTATCCGCGATCCTAATATTCATTGTAGTGTCCAGGGTAGATTTTTCAAACCCACAGTACCGAAATATTCCACACAAAATTGCATATATTTAGTGTAAAGGTTAAAAATCATTATTAGTAAGGCCCTATGACATTCCGGGGAAGAATACGTACCGAATGACACCTCACTCTTCAAAATCTGTCAATCCTATTAGGCTACAGGAAGTCACAATGGAACGAACATACATACAGGCGCAAAATATTTTGACTTTTATCGGTCCAGTCGGTAATATTCGGAATGACCAAAATATAGCAATTACTTTTACTCAAAAGCAAAATGTCAAAATCGAAGTATTTCCTAGGTTTCATGCGATTAAAAACCTCCAAATTTTGATATTTTCGAAAATAGCTCAAAGCTTTTAGTAGCTTTTAGATCGTTATGAATAAAACGTAGCAATTGCTACGAAAATTAAAGTCTTCTATTAACGACCTTTTGCTCATACGCACATTTTTTACATAAAACAATCGAAGCATTGGGGACGTTCGGACCTACAGTACAACTTCGACAGTCCGGACACTCCAATAATTCGGACGCTTCTACATTTCGGACAACTTACAATTTTTACCTTCACAATACCTAAGTACACACAATTTTTTTTTATAGAAGAAAAAAATTAATTTCATTTTCAGTTTGTATTCAGTGGGCTGAGGAGAATAATATAGATATGCTGTATGTATTTATTATAATAATTTGATATAATAATTAAATGTTTTTTAATAAATCATAGTACATACGTACATATATATGTATTTAAATCACTTAGATTATTTTAATAATTTTCACTACTATAGTCCGGACAACTCGATAATCCGAACGCGTCCAAAACTATATGTGTCCGGATTGTCGAAGTTGTATACTGTAGTTTAGGTAAAACGTCAACTAGATTTCCGTTGACTAAGCAACTTGCATTGTTTTTGTATTCTCGCGGTCAGCGTTACCTTTGTTTGATTTTGGAATTTTTTATTTGGAAAAGGCCCATCATAAATTTTTAAAAGATTGTTACTTTCAAACAAGTACATTTAAAATGTAACACGGTTGCCTATCACAGCACTATATTATCGTCATATGCGAACTAATGGTTATTCTTTTTAAATATATAAACTACAGTATACAAATTACCAGAGTAGCCTTAGAAAACAAAACTTTTTCTCTCACCGGCCCCTTTTTCGACTCTTCCAAATTCAGCGGCCACTCTGTTTATTTTAAATTTGACTCTTCGAAATATCAACTGAGTATGGAGGCAGGACTTTCTTGACTATAGACTATAGATTTGTCGGCTTCCCCTCCAAACGTCAACTGCAAAAACATTACACGTGATCACTCTGGGCCAGTAAAAACTGAAACACATCTAGTCAGACAGCTGTCAGACTAACTACACTAGGAATTCGAACGTGAATTTTTGATACATACTTTATTTGAAAATAGTTAAATTTTTGTTTGTGTAGAAAAAAAAAGCAGCAACATATGGACTTTTGCATTCTATGGTCTGATAAATAATGTCCATGTCAATCATTATCATCACACGAACTAAACTTTATTTTTAGTTTGTATGTCGGATAGTTAAGCTACCTATACATTTTCGATAAATTTGTTTAATAAAATAATGACGAAGTTAACTTTAACTTTTAATTCGTTCCGAAAGCAAATTCTATGTGTTGAGTTGTGAATGAACGCACACATTACGCACTGAAGGATGCCCATAACAATTGCACAATCTTTCTTACCGCTAATATTATTAGAACTTTTCTTAAATTTTAGCAAGCTGAAAGTTGAATCAATTTGTAACTGTATGTTTCGGCCTTTGTGAGAAAATCGAAGTATATGGCTGTTAGTATTCTGTACTACTAAGGGGATACATAATTATTACACTACATTAATTTAATGATATGGTAATCTACACATTTTTGGGAACTAAAAACGATATGCTCGATATGTTATTACGTGTTTTGTGATATCAACTGTGAACTTGCAGTGTAATTTAAGTCATGCTAATAGGCGTTTTTCTTTTTTAGTTCAGAGCACAACCTAAACTGTTATACAAAAAGTTCGTGTTTCTTTTTTAGCTCAGACACTTCAGAGCTCGAATTTGTGTTTCTTTTTTCGCTCAGAGCATGATCAGAGCGCGCTCTATGAGCTCAGAATAAATTGACTGAGCATCCTGATCCTGAGTAAAAAGCTGAGTACACACGTACATGCACACTTCCAGTCACATTTGAAGAACAAAAAAAAAACAGGAAAAACAAAACATCCTCTGAATGCTCTGAGCACCCATGGTTCAGAGCGCGCTCATAATGCTCGAACTCTGTTCAGTGCTCAGCTCTGAACTAAAAAAGAAAAACACCTAATGCTTAGCAAGTTAAGCACTTTTATTATCTGCCAATTAGATAAGCAGAGCTTCTCTTAGTAATTTTTTTACCCGTATTTAAAAACTTAAATTCACCAAAATATTCTAGCCTAATATAATGTACGTATTATGTAGTCAGTTCCATATCACTCTTACCGATTATTACATTATACCGGTTTTTCTTTAGGAGTCTAGTGTCGAGCGGAAAGAAACAGGATGGGAAGTGTTAGTACTACTTTTAAGCTTATATGCTTTTTAACCATACAGCTTACAGGAATAAGGTGAATTTTTTTACATCTGAAAGTCATACTGAGCATCTCTACCAGCACAATGTAAAAGGAGATTAAAAAAACAAGAACAATCAAACAGGGCATTTAATCTAAGCAGAAATTTATTTATGGATTTGTTTTTTGTTAGGTGTTCGATACTTGTATATGCCTTAGATTTTAGTAAATATTTACACAAAATCATAGGGCCCAAACACTGGAAAGCTAAATTATCTCTTGGTAATATGAACTTGCTCTTAAATTAAAAAAAAAAAGTTTCTGAGTTGTGAATTTCTTTTAGCTCCAAATAGATATTCATAATTTATTTTCAAACAATTAATTTATTTTTCTACACCTTCCATAATTATTAAGTCTCTAGACTAGACTCTAGCTGACGAAGGGAAATAAAAAGTCCACACCGTTCAACAATAATACCATTTTCACTTTGTATTAGCGTTGACAATGCACTATATAGGAATGTTTTAATTACATTACCTATTTTAATTATTTTGTTTTGAATTTAGAAAGCAAAAATAATTAATATTTTAAAGCCAAATGAATGCGTTTTTATTTTTAACACTTTCGGCATCTTGCTATTGTTTTCAATTATCCGAACTCGTCACAGTAGAAAATAGTAAGCAAATTATTTCGGAATATTTAAATAAAACACAAATATTGAACGTTTGCCTTTTCCAAGGAAATATGTATAAAACAATAATAGGTATTTGAAACTCCTACAAACAAAGCAAAAAATTCAAACACATCTACCTACATCAACAAAATCATCACCCAGTCCCCACCCACTCTCATATAATTTTTTCTCGGATTATCAAAACTTATCTCATTGTTGCTTCCTTCACTTTATCAAACAGCAAGAATATTAGTATGAAACCCAAACAAAGCGAAATAAACAAATTTTTGTCATTTCCTGTTCAAACAGCTCCAGCGAGCGAAAATCTGCAAACTGTAGATTCTCAATAGAGAGTACGGTACTATCAAACGGTTTGTAGTACACTAATTTCATTTAGGTATCGAATTCGAATACAACAATTCCGCACACTAATGGCATTTTTGTATTCTACAAACATTTGTGGATCAGACGGTTTGTGGATTTTGAGAAAAATATACAAAGTCCATTTGCTTATTGCCATACACAAATACGGCATCTACAAATTATTTTATGTATACAGATTTGTGGTTCAGACCGTTTGTATATTTCCACACAAATGGATTTATGTATATATCAAATTGGTTTTTATTGTCGTGTGTTGATGTTTACGTATCAAAATATAAAATTAAATAAATATACAGCATTGTTTCGATTCATTAAAACAAAAATGTTAAAAAAAAATGTGCTTCGATTACTTTGGCCGCGTATTTACTTGATACTGACGAGGAAAACGAGAGTCAACTAATCTTCGACGAATTTCCACGCAAGCGCCGTTCGTGTTGGAGAAAAAATTGCTCCAAATTACTTATAGAATTGCGTGCCGAAGAGCCGCATTTGTATCAGGATTTTGTCCGAATGACTGCCGCTCAGTTCGACCATTTGCTTCAATTGGTAACTCCGTACATTCAAAAGGCCGATACAGATATGCGCACCAGCATTCCTGCATCTGTGCGACTGATATTGATTCTGCGCTTTCTGGCCTCCGGCGACAGTTTCCGATCGCTTCAGTATCTTTTTCGAATTCCTCAAAACACAATCTCAACCATTATTCCTGAAGTGCTGGATACAATATTATAAAGTTCTTGTAGACGACTTCTTGAAGGTGAGTGTTAACAATTCTTTCTCAATCCAAATCCTGATTTAACACCTTTTATCAACAGACGCCGACCACAGCGGCCGGTTGGAAAGCTATAGCGAAGCAATTTAATGAGCTGTGGCAATTTCCCAACTGCATTGGCGCTGTCGACGAAAAGCACGTCGTGATGGTGGCGCCACCAAATGCGGGTAGCGTTTTCTATAATTATAAGGGCACGCACAGCATCGTACTAATGGGTATCGCAGACGCCGAATATAAACTGCTTTACGTCGACGTTGGCCGCAATGGTAGGTTTTCCGATGGCGGCGTTTTTAACCGCTGTACTTTTGGACAAGCTATGGATACCCAACAGCTTTGCTTGCCACCGCCGAAAGAACTACCAGGCCGTAAAACACCCGTTCCGTATCGTCTCGTCGCTGATGATGCATTTACTCTGCGGCCAAACATCTTGAAGCCATATAGCCAAAAGGGTTTCAGAATGGTGCAACGCGTTTTTAATTATCGCCTTAGCCGCACGCGTCGCATATTCGAGAACGTCTTTGGCATTATGTCGGCACGTTTTCGCGTCTTACGGAAGCCAATCAATTTGGACGCAGCAAAATCGAAGAAAGTGGCGCTCGCGTGCTGTGTGCTTCACAATTACTTGCTGACCACAAATAAAAGCACATACGCACCGGCCTCCTCCTTCGACAGATACGACAACAATGTCAACCTGGTTCATGCTGAATGGAGGGATGTTACGACTGAAGCAACGTTACATCCACTGCAGCCTGTCGCAACAAGACCGGATACCACGTCCACAATCGATGCCAAAAAGGTTCAGAAAGAGTTCGCGGACTACTTTGTCGAGGGAGGTGAAGTGGAGTGGCAATACCAACATAATTTAAAAATACTGGGCATAGTTTGCTCTCGTTTTTTTCCCATTAAATTAAAATTCATTCGTTTCATTAATTCGTACAAAACATTCTTGTTTTATTTTATCTAGAAAAAACAAAATACAAAACAAAACTAGAAATCTGTCGAAATTTCATTAGGAGTGACAGTGGCCGGGTCGATATCACGGCCATTTGCGTCGATAAATCGCACTGGCGATATCAACAGTTTGAGCAACTGTGACAACAGTCTGAGCAACTCACGGTTTAATCCACGTTTCATGAATGTTCCTCGGTCAGATGGAAGGGCTCGCAATTCGCTAGCAATGTAGTCACCAAAAGAACTGAATGGGTCGTCGTGTACCCTGATAGAACTCAGCGCTTTGAACGCCAGCTCCCTCATCACATTAACGCTAGGTGTTGGTGATGACGTTGGCAAAGATCCTGGATTAGCACGACGTTTGCGTTTTCCGACTACAACGCCAGGCGATAGCGAAGTTGCCACCGGAAATTCCTCCAGAACCAACGCATCGGTATTTTCGGAAGCCTTAAAATTACACTGTCACAAAAGAAAACCAATATGGGTGGAAAAAAAAACAGCTCACCAGCGCCAATGATAACGTGGATTCACTTGATTGCTGAATGTCGCTTGCCTCCAAGAACATCATACACTTAAAGTAGCGCCAGTGGATGACGACCGCTTCACCTGCGCTTTGCCCCGACTTCTTTAACCGATACTTGGCCAAATTATTCTTAAACGAAATACGAAGATTTGTCCACTTGGCCTTGGCGTCATCCGCTTTTATATTTCCAATCAAATTTGTTACTTCCTTCCAAGAATCTGATTTCGGCAATTTATAGTCGGGTGTGCCCACGTTCCACAACTCTCGCCGCTCCTCGACCGCTGCAATCAGTTGTACTGTTTCTTCGTGAGACCATTCGTGCTCCACTTTTTTTGGCATAGTTTCGCCTTTTTGGTTTTGGTTTTATGACCGAAACGGAAGGGGTACCAATAGCATTGTAGAGCACCATTGCGTCCACTTCGATGTCACTCATTTTGTTGAATAAACTGCCATAAAAAGCAATAGATTTTAAATCATAATAACGCAATTTATAAATACATACGTACATACCAAAAAAGAGAAATCCGAAACAAAAGTTCCAATTTTCCGAACATAAAAATGATATGAGATACACAAAATGTAAACAAATAAGCATAAATTAATTTGTCTACCCGATCAGACGATTTGAGTTTATACAAAAATTCGATTTGTATATGCTAATAGCTGTACCCCCCGGCTTCGCCCGTGCAAAATGTGGTTTCAGACCAGTTGATGGAAAAAAGATCTAAGAAAATTTGCTATCTTGTAGAGGGCCATTTTTTTTCGCAAAAAAAGAATATTTCTTCCCACTGAACAGGTATTCGTTTCAAATGTTAAATCATTTTCTTTCAGTCCCGTCTACATTTCGCACCCTATCGCTTTCAATCCCACGCCCCACACGCCACATTCTTACACGCCAAAAGCGGATACAATACATGTTCAATGAAGTATTGAAACTAAGAATTTGCTAAGAAACGCATATCATAATTTTAAAATTGAAAGCTTTCTTTTACAAAAGAATTCACAAATAATAGTAATATTATGTCACCAATAATGTTTTCAAAAAATCGACTTATTTTATTTAAAGGCCAAGGAGGGAACATATTTGTTTTTTTTTTTTAATCATGAGCTTAGTAAATATGTAGTAAACTCAGCCAGGTGAAAATCGTAGAAATGTCTCAAATTTCGCCTAGTATTTATTTAAAAACCATTTAAGTTATCGAGTTATTGGATATTCTATGTTGTACCTGCAGATGTCCTCTATAAGGTGGCATTTACTTTATTTATTTTTGAACGCAAAGCGTGACAAAGATAAAAGCGAAACGAAACGAAAAAATAAATTACTATTTTTTTCCGGAATTTATATAGAGATATAGATGTTGAAACAAATTGAAGATTGTGGGCTTATGTATCCTCTATAGGCCTGTGAAAAATGCACCAAAATATATTAAATAGTTTCTAAGGTTTTTGCATTTAAAGACAGGCAGTCAAATTCATTCTAAGTCGAACAGAACTACACCAATTTTTTTATAAGATTATCAATTTTAATTTATAAAAACTCACAAAATTGCAATGAAGAAATCCGAATCTGTAACGCGCAATGGCCGGCAAACGTTATTCGAACGAACAAAAAGCGAATTCGCAAAGTGCAATATAGACGCTGAAACGCCAACGAATGAAGAAACTGCGCAACTGAATCAAATGGCACAGTCAACGTGGACAGCGCCACCATACATGAAACAAAATTGGCCTCTCGATTGATCGATAATAGATGGCGTTACGTTGCGTGTCTATCTGACAGTTCAATTGTGATACGATGTGTTACATTCAAATTTGATTCTTTTTCTGGTTGTTGCCAAAATAAATAAATACAAAATGCAAAAAAAAAAAAAAAATTGAAAAAAAAATCGAAAAAAAACCTGTCGTAACACGCTGGGTGGTCAAAATAAGACATTTTGAATTTTTTTCAATTGTTTTCTTTTAAAACCCGTGCTGAAAAAATACCTTTGCAACAAAGTATAAATCATCAAAATCGGTTCGGCCAATCTCGAGCTATGGGATAACATCGCTTCGGACACTTTCTTTTATATATATTGATTCACAAATGATATATACAAATCGTTTGTGTATCCCATTTGATGATATCAAATTTGTGGTTCAGACGGTTTGTGTACATAATTACTAAATTTATTCACAAAATTTTGAGTATACACAAACCGTCTGATAGTACAGTTTAGAGAAAAATCGAATAACACGATGTCGGATATTTTGTGAACTACATTGCATATGCATATGTGTGCGTGAAATCTGAAACAAAATTGAGAACGCAGTAAAATAGCAAACTTTTCAAAATTCGAATTTAACTATTTTATGAACTAAACATCAACTTTTTATTCATTGAGCAGACATACAAATATGCAAATCCCATTCTCTTTTTTACAGATTAAAAAAATTTAAATTATTGTGCTTCAATAGCTAATTCGAGTAGTTCATTGGTAACAAAATTAAATCATAAAAAAAAAAAAAGGTTTGATCTAGGGACTGCCCCACCGGGGCGCAGAAAAAAACACCCAAAAAAGGGTGTTTTTGGTACTGTATGCAATATCAAGGTCGAAAAATAAAATTGTGCTTCAATAGCTACCTGCGTATATTTACTGGCTATTGAAAACCGTTTGCTCCGGTCAATTATCTCTTAAGAACTGCGAGAAACTATACGGGGCTCAGAAACGTCTACCCCTGCCACCCAGCCTTAACAATAAACTTAAAAAAAGTATCAGTGAGTTTAAAAATATAACTCTTACAAAATATCTTTGCAATTTAACTGCTGACAAAGTCACAGACTACTCCCTTTGGAAGGCTGCCAAACATTTGAAAAGACCTCAAACAATGCTTGTTTTAAGCTGAGATATGTTCCATATCATTGGAAGATAGCAGAAATTATAGTTATACCTAAACAAGGTAAACCTCCATGAGAAGTCACCTTATACAGGCCAATCTCACTTTTACCTGTATTATCAAAACTTTTTGAGAAACTGCTTCTTAAAAGACTAGACAGATATGAATCTAGATGCTAAACTGAAATGGAAGGAACATGTCAAAAAGAAAGTAGAAGAGTTAAATATTAGGTATAGAAAACTGTATTGGTTGCTAGGACATAACTCTGAAATGTCCACTGAGAATAAAATTTTAATATATAATCAGATACTAAAACCTGTTTGGACGCATGGTAACCAATTATGGAGTTGCACAAAGAAAACAAATGTACAAATAATACAATCATTAGAAAACAAAGTCCTTCGGGGAATAGTAAATGCCCCGTGGTATATTAGAAATAATGACTTGCATCGTGATTTGCAGATTGATCTTGTAACGGAAGTAAAAAGTACGCAGTTCGTCACAATGACCGTCTGCAGATGCATATTAATCCTGAAATAATAGACGTCCTAAAGGTACGATATAATATTCGTAGATTAAGAAGAACTAAGCCTCACGAACTTATAATCTAAAAAATATGAGAACCCGTATTTAAATTGTAATACCTTCTCAAACGCAACTGAACGTTGAAAGTGAAATCATTTGTCTATCTTTCTTTGGTTGGTCTTGATTAAGGAGGTGTTTTTAGTGCGGTTAGAGTACCACACTACTCTGGGTTTCTAGCCCCATTGTGTCTTTCGAGATTTTCACCTCCATTAAAAAAAAAAATTACTTTAAGTTACTTTAATAAACTGAATTCCTTTAATTTAACATTTGATACAATTGCGTTTTTGTTTGCTAATACTATGTTGCTGCATTTTTCTAATACCTAAAACCTGTAATTGCAAATGATATTAATCGATTGTTGTGAACTATCGGGACATCGATAGTTTGGAAAAAAAATGTATGAACATTTTATATTGAAGACAACAATTTTGGAAAAAAAACAATTACATGCCTTTTTAAAATATTTGAAAACTGTTTCATTTTTTTCTTTTAGTTTGAAAATGTTTTTTTAAAAAGATTTAAATTTTTTATTTACAAAACTCATTTTAAAAACACTATCGATTGCTTATCGATTAATCGATCGATCAACAAATTTAAAAGCACTACACTAAGCCAATATTTTCTTTTGACGAACATTTAAATAAATATGTTTCAATGGATTACCTAGTGAAAGTGGTGTACCCTATACCAACTATACTCATTTACAGTTGTTGTGGAGTGATGGTATCCTGTCAATGTGTCAAGCTTTCTTATTGACACTTTTTTTCTTACACTTGCATCATTTATCACATAAGGAGTTTTTTTGCTGTCACATCTCACTATCACACATACGGTAGGTATACATAGGTATATCTAATCTTAATCACTTTTAAAAGAAAAACGTGCAATCAGTAAGTAAAATTGTCGAATTTATTACTAAACACGAACTACGCGACGAAAAAATTATTTTAAATGATATTGTTTACCTTTGCTCGAAATCAATAGCAGAAACACAACCACCGCCATCAGGAACAGGTATCGCATTTCTTAATAAGAATAAACAAATATTTATAAACACAAGAAAACGACAGTCGCGGGCAAGTCGTAGCGGTCCGAACGATGTGAGGTCTGAATACAATCTGACAGATAGAAGATGTGGGTTTAATTCCATCAGCCACAGTCTTGGTTTGGTAGCAGTTAACAGATCACATCAGTTCCAGGTTCCAGCCATAACAGGCAGGCAGCGGCCAACAGAACCTTCCGAACGGAATGAAAGTGGTATGAACAAATGTATCTTCTTTCTCTAAGTTGTTGTTCGCCTCCTTCTTCTATGCGAAAAATGAAACAAAACAAATTCACCTAAAGCAGGAGCAGTAGTGAAGTGATGTTGCATTGGCCTTGTTTCCTTTAATCAACCTGTAGCTTGGGGATCCGATGTTGTACATTTTATTCCTAAGCGATGCATCTGTGTATGCCCTATGCACCAGCTAAGGCGCAATGGTGCGGTTGCCTTGAATCGGACTAACTTTGTGTCAGACAGACGATAGGCATAGCCGTATTGCTTTGCAGATCTTGTGGGAAGTTGGGGGTTCATCTTCATTGGATTCGCTCAGATAGGTTGGATTTTGTTCTACTTCGGCGTATGATGGTCATGCACTAAAGCACGTCGGGGACAATATTTTGTATTACATTGGCGCTCGGTCGGCAAGCCCTAGACTACACGAGGCGTAACACACATTCCAACCCGTGGACTTTCTCCATATGGATTGCTATTGCTAGTAGTCAACTTCGGGTTGGTTCACACAATAGCGCTAGCGCTCTTGGTTCAGAGCGGAATAAATTGGAAACAAATTATAAGAATTAGAAAAAAGTAGGTTATATGATAATGTTATTAGCACGAGGAATTTTGCAACAATTTCATAAATAAATCAAAAATTTTAAATGGAGGGGATTTTTTAAACAACGAAAACTGTTTTCATTACAATTATTGTTTTTTTTTTTTAATTGCTCTACACTGGTTATTGCGGGAAAAAAAATGTGTAAGACTCCACTTCGGAAATTCGTCAATTGAAGCCAAATGCTGAAGAGCATAGACAAACCCAACATTATGTGGTATTGGATTGGTCTTCTTCGCTCTCAGATTTCAGTATAACGAGCATAAAAACGTCACTTGATCTTTTTTTTTGTTGATATTCGTGTTATTAATATGCAGAATGCAGCCTTGCCTTCAACACTTTTCTACACGTTTTCCACTCACTAGGTATACTTAAAGTCCACAAAAGTGTTCTGAAATCGTAAAAGCATTCTTTTTCTTTTGTTCCAATCGAAACATAAAAAGTGACCTAGAGCAAATATATACGACGAACTCCAATTATTGAAGCGAAAGAATACCATCATGTATAGCGGAAACACTGAATTTTTTTTAAGTTGTTAGGTACATCAAAAAGTTTTTGTCCTAACAGTTATTTCATTCAATTACTAATGGATAATCGAACAATACACAACATGATAAAGAAACTTATGAAATATTAAATTGTGAAACTAGTTAGGTTAGCTGTTAGCGTTAATAACATTTTGTTTTATTTAAATATTGATCTAAGCATAAGTCAGTAATACATAAAAACTATAACTATATACCTAAAAACTGAAAAAGAGCATGACAGAAAATCATAGCCTCGCATTGCACGAGACAGATGATATTATCTTAGTAGTAGTTTGTTTATGTTTTATGTTTTTGAAATGGACTAGAGATACCTGTTTAGGTGAGAAGTGCGATGAGCGGCTAGATGCCGCCACTAAGCAGTTGCTCAGTTGGTCCTTTTTTTGAATTCAAATTCCAAATTTCCCTTATTCCAATAAACCCTATAATGTTTGATCAATTATGTTAACTTTAGTTGCTTTCACTTTTTTGTAACCCATCAAGGAGGTAAGAACTCGCCCAATAAAATCATTAACCCAAACCCGACTCTGATTCTCTTTTTTTTCTTTTCTTCTCTGCCCACCAATATACCATCCGAATACACGATTATTTATTGGTCCAATCGAGCCGAATATAAAAAAAAAAAGGAGCATCACCCAAAGAGAGCAGAGAAAGCCCAGTTTCACAAAAAAGGAAGGAAAAATCCATACCTGTCGAAGACGCTGCCTGCGAAAAAAAAAAAAAAAAATTCCCAGAGAGCAAACAACCAGCATAGCATCATTACGCAGAAACGCTTATCAATTACTAAGATCAGGTGCGTACTCTATGTAGATCAGTGCATGCGGTAGTACTCCGCGTATGCCCACCCCAATAAGACGTGCACGAGCAGTCGGAATTTCTGTCGTTAGTGCGGTATATATCTTTATATAATCGTCATATATACATATGGCTATTCATTTTAATTAAATACCGAGTTACACACCCATAACATATATATTACATACGTTATATAATTATAGAAAATATATAATTATAAGTGCTAAATCGGTGTCAAAGTGTCATACAAGTGTCCCAAACAGGAAAATAACTAATCCCATGTGCCTGTGAAAACGCAAATCAAGGTTAGTGGTCATTTCGTTGTCTTTTTTTTTAAATCACACAGCGTTAACTGTGTCCGTTATCGCCACATTTTCAGTGACGCGAACTGTCCCGTTTTTCCCTTTAAACGGTTCTATTCAAAAGCTCTTGATTAGCTCTTTATAATTAACCGCTAAACTACTTCGAACGGTACGCTAGGTTGCTCGGAATACATACGCTATACTTGTGTTAATCCATTTCATTTAACTTTCTATTTCCTCGCTATTTTCTGATATTGAAACTTCCAAAGTTTATCATGGTGGGCTTAGACGAGTTTATTTTTGCTGCGGATCAGCTGGTTGAGTTTGCTTCTGATTTTAAGGAGAAACCTGCTAGTGTTCGAACGATCGCTTCATTAGAGGCTCTTAAGACCGAACTGAAGGATTTATGGGGTGAGGTGAAGAAGAGTTACGCGTTTTGCGTGGGGGCAGACGACTCTTCAGATATTGATCAAACTGCGGCAATCAAGATCAAATACAAACTGTCATCCGACACCTATGTCACTTGTTTAAGCGAAATTATTGAGTTATCAAACAAACTAGCGACAATCAAAGATGATAATTCTTCCGTCTCCATAGATCAGGTTTCACATGATACACCGTATCTAAAAGTCTCCCCATGTGATACAGAAGTATTTCATGGCAACTATTTGATGTGGCCATCTTTTCGAGATATGTTCACGGCCGTTTATGTGAATCATCCGAAGTTATGCGCAGTACAAAAATTATTTCACCTCCGGTCCAAGACCAAAGGGGAGGCGAGTAATATTGTATGTAAATTTCCTCTCACTTCTGATAGTTTTGCTCTGGCCTGGGAAGCATTAAGGGACAGATACGAAAATACGCGGATCCTAGTGAATAGTCAGCTCAAAGCTTTGTTTAATTTACCTAGAATTACTGTAGAGTCTAGTAAGTGTATTGAAGATCTTCAACGGGAGGTAAATGACAGTATTTCGACTCTTAAGGCTCATAAAATTGATACATCCAATTGGGATCCGATACTCGTATACTTGTGTTCAAGCAGTTTGCCGGAAACAACTCTTTCCCTTTGGGAACAATCCATTAAAAATACACGAGATATTCCATCATGGTCCAAGTGCTGGAAACAGTTTCAGATATACGGTTTACTTCCAAACCAAAAGCTTCACCGCAAAAATCCACTCACCCACATTCAGGCCGTTTAACCGTGCATCATTCATATCATACTAAGCCTTATCTTTCTACCTGCAAATTATGCAACGAGAATCATTCGTTGCGGGTTTGTAGTAAGTTCTTACAAATAATCAAAGCAGTTAATTCACTTAAATATTGTAGGAACTGTTTAGCAACGTCTCATATGGAAAGAGAATGCAAAAGCACGCATACCTGTATGCAATGCAAAGGTCGATATCATACCCTTCTGCACCAATCAACTTTGAACCCAGGAGTTGCTACACACATCCCCCCTAGTACGGGAACTTCCCAAGACTCTACCCTATTTGAAATCCCCAACATACAGTCCACTAATAACCCATCTACTTCCTTTGAATCGACTCGTTTGCTTTCCCATTTTAGTAGCAATAATAACCGAGTGATACTTGCTACCGCATTAGTGAATATTGAAATTAACGGCAATACCTTTTGTCTACGCCCACTTTTAGACCCGGGATCTGAAGTGACATTTATATCGGAGGAAGTACAGAAACGATTTGGACTTCCAGTACAATACATTCAAGCCCATATATCTGGAATTAATTCTGTGGTAGCTGCTACGATCCTAGCTTTACCTTAGCCGCGAAAGCGATTGTTCTGAAGCGCCTTACTGGAGATTTGCCATCGTGTACGGTTGACCTCTCCGAAATATCTGACTCGATTGATTACCCCTTAGCGGATCCCAAATTTTATTGCACTTCCCGAATCGATATGGTAATTGGTGCTGACATATACCCCTCTCTGCTTCGAGAAGGCCTTATTTCAAACGTTTTTGGTACTCTTTTAGCGCAAAACACAATTTTTGGCTGGGTACTATCAGGCCCGCTTCGCAATACAACCCCTAACTGCTACTCGTCTTTTTTATCATTTTTTAGTGAGATTTCACTAGATCAGCAAATTTCTAAGTTTTGGGAGGTAGAAGAAATCTGTGATTCTAAGCCCATTTCCCCTGATGATGAAATATGTGAGAAAAGGTATTCCGAAACCACTTATCGCAACCAAGAAGGTCGGTATGTCGTTGAGCTACCCTTCAAAAGCTCTGTCTCTGTGCTAGGTCGTTCTCGTGAAGTTGTAATGAAACAATTTCTTCGTACTGAGAATTCATTGTCCAAGAACCCTACTTTCCAAGGAGAGTATAATAAAGTCATCGAGGAATACTTTACCCTTAATCAGATGAAAGTTGCTGATGCTTTCGAGATTGAGAATGAGAAGACAATCGGGTCCTATTACCTACCGCATCATGCGGTGGTAAAACCAGAAAGCACCACGACCAAGATTCGGGTGGTATTTAATGCCTCGAATCCTACTAGTAACGGGGTCAGTTTAAACGACTCCCTTTACCCTGGCCCAAGTCTTCAATCTGATCTTGTATCTCTAATCCTCAATTGGAGATTTTACAGATATGTTTTCAATGCGGACATTGAAAAAATGTACCGGCAAATTCTCGTTCACCCGAACCACACGGCTTTTCAAAGAATCCTGTTTCGAACTTCGAATAAAACCCCTATTCGTGATTATGAACTCCAAACGGTTACGTTTGGTGTTAACTGCGCACCATATTTGGCTATTAGAACCCTTCGGCAGTTAGCTGACGACATTCAAGATAAGTTCCCTCTGGCTTCTTATATTTTAAAAAAGGAATATTATGTCGACGATGTGTTATCTGGAGCACATGAATTAGAAACTGCACAGTTAGCACAACAACAGCTAGTGGAAGCTCTAGGTTCAGCTGGTTTTCTTCTCCGTAAATGGACTTCCAATTGTCGAACCCTTCTTGAAAAAATCCCGGAAGGCCATCTACTAAATCAGGACTTCCTGAAACTACAGGAACACTCGTCCACGAAAATGTTAGGCATTCAATGGAATGCAAGAAGCGATTCTTTCGATTTTTCGCTGCTTCTCTCTAATCAAATTATCACCACTCTTCCGACGACCAAACGAAATGTCCTTTCAATTATTGCTCGCTTATTCGACCCCGCTGGATGGCTGGCTCCAGTCATCATTACGGCTAAGCTTATAATGCAGCAGATATGGCGCGATGGGACGTTATGGGACTTACCCCTTAAGCCACTGACGTGTCAAACTTGGAAGAATTTTGTAGCTAATCTTCCTGATATCCAATATATACATATTCCCAGATGGATACACTATGAACCATCAGTCTCATTTCAGCTACATGGATTTAGCGATTCTTCCGAGCGCGCCTATGCTGCTGCATTATATTTACGTGTCCAGCATAATATTAACGACTTTTCCTCGTATCTTCTTTGTGCCAAAACCAAAGTAGCCCCAGTAAAGCAGATCACTCTACCTAGGTTGGAGCTTTGTGCTTCCGTACTGCTCTCCATTAAGTACAATGAATTAATTTATCTATAATAGTATCTTATCCAATACTAGATAAGCAATTTCTTTATTAAGCCTTATATACCATTGTTATTATAAGATTATCCCCTACTAACTATTCCTTCTCACGGAGTGAGTGGAGCTCCTTCGGAACAAAAGGCCCCCCTTTAGTCTTAAGTATAGTTAGATTAATCTTTATGAAGTAAATTGCAGCAACCCTGCAAGAGGGCCGGCAATGTTTAGGTGAGAAGTGCGATGAGCGGCTAGATGCCGCCACTAAGCAGTTGCTCAGTTGGTCCTTTTTTTGAATTCAAATTCCAAATTTCCCTTATTCCAATAAACCCTATAATGTTTGATCAATTATGTTAACTTTAGTTGCTTTCACTTTTTTGTAACCCATCAAGGAGGTAAGAACTCGCCCAATAAAATCATTAACCCAAACCCGACTCTGATTCTCTTTTTTTTCTTTTCTTCTCTGCGAATGGGAATAATCTGACGACAATAACAGCAAAAACTTGATTAAAACAAGATTTATACAATTTAATTTATTGCTCTTACAGGCGAGTGATGTTTCCAGTGTGGTGGTCCGAACAAGAAGAAAGAAATTTTACATAATATGCAGTTGATTAACAAGGTAGCGGAATAGACAAATTACATTTAAGAGAAAATTAACAGCTAGAGAGTAACAATTTTAGAGTATTTAAACGTCAACAAGAAAATGTAGGGTAAATTGCTTATGTTTGACAAAGTGTGGAAGGTAAATTAGATTGATCATTTTAAATACAAAGAAAAACATTAATGACAATAAATACTAATAATATCAAAGCAAAATAAATTAAATGACGATAAGCAGGATTAGGAAAACGGGTTGTGACACCTCCCATTCAAAAAAAAAAAGAGAAAAAAATCAAATGCCAAAGTTGTATAATTAAAATTATTAGTGGATTTAATACGAAAGTCACGGAAAAAAAACCAGCTATTATAAAAGAAACGGATCTTTCGATTTTACGTTGGATTCGTATTGGCCTAAGGAAAAATATAATAGGTATGCTACTTTTTGTCGTGCAAACTTTAAGGGGGCGAGATTGGGGATAGAAGTTTGTATAAAGAAAAACACTTTGGAAAGATTAGACGGATAGAAAAAACGGTTGTCACTTTTTTGAAATTGAATTTTTGAATTCCTCTGATGTTTCCGGCTTACCGGTACACAATTTGAAATTAATAGTCGGTTCAGTTATAATTTTGTTGTGCAACCTCAATCAACCGAAACTTTGTAACGGATCCCGTTTGATTTGAATGTGAAAAATCTCAAGTATCATGCAAGCGACGATTTTGAGGGAGAAATTAAAACGAAAACATTCGCATATATCCCAGATTTCGCTTATTCAGAACGATTTGCCATTGCGCCTTAAGCGTTTTCAATTTACCCTCAATTTCAACATATATAAGTCGCAAGAATAATCGTTGACTATTTGTCGCATAACAATCTTGAATTCCCGTGTTTCTCACATGGTCGATTATATGTGGCGTGCTCACGTGTGAGCAAACCTTCCGAAAGGCCTTATGGCACACCAGCATCCTTCTTTCCCTTCCTGACGGCATAGGTCGTATGTCTACAGACTACATAGTACCCAAATACGACTTCCATAAAAACTTCTCTGTTAGATTCCCCTCTAGATCAGAATGGGAGGAGAATGCGGTCGTTAATGAATTCGACATACCTATCTTCACAGATGGTTCCAAGATGGAATGTGGAGTAGGAGCAGGCATTTTCTCAACAGAATTAAACATCTCCAAAAGTCTTCGCCTACCCAACGTAGCCAGTGTATTTCAAGCAGAAGTACTTGCAATTAAGGATGCGTGTAGACTGCTCCACAATAGAAAGAAAAACAGGCATCTTCGTCGACAGTCAGGCCGCGATTAAGGCTGTCGGTTCAGCTAAGTCAGCGTCCAAACTTGTTGTGGAATGCAGGGAGATACTGACCCAGGGCTTGTCATCGGTTTGATATCACTCTCGTCTGGGTTCCCGGCCATAGGAACATCGAAGGGAATGAGAAGGCCGATGAACTTGCCAGATTTGGCTCAGCTCTGTGCATGTCTCATGCGGAGGAAGTCTTCCCTCCGCTGGGATATGTAAAGAGAGAAATCCTCCTGCACTTCACCTCATGGGCTGAGACTAGATGGTTGAACCTGACGAACTGCGTCATTTCAAGGAAGATCTGGCCAACCTACGATGATGCCAGAACAAACAGCCTTTTAGCAAGAACACGTATAGATGTCGCCAGACTAACGGCAATTAGTACGGGTCATTGGCCCTTAGGAACTCACGCAGCCAAGCTTGGCATCCCCCACAATACCCACTGCCGTAGCTGTGCTGACACTAACAAGAGTGAAACGGTGTTCCATCTTTTTTGTGAGTGTCCGGCCCTAGCCAAAACCAGACGCAGTGCACTAGGTCATCCCTTTTTTGATGACCTTACGGCCATCCAAAGCATCCACTTCCACAAGATCATCAAATTTCTCAACTCCACAGGCTGGTTTTGAGCTCTCTTAACTTCCTTTACCCCCTTTCATTTCTCGTTCCGTTAGTTGTGGTTTCAAAACGACACTCAATGCGCTACTTGTGTTTTTCCCTCGTCGGGAAATACAGCCACCTAAACCAACCAACCGCAAGAAAAACAACTCCGAGGGTATATTCGTCCACCGCCTCCAATAAACGTCGTTGGGGTAACGGAGTATAATAAGTTACACAGCCTCCTTAAAGGAACGATAACATCGAAATTTAAGGTAACATCTTTGAGGAATAATGCGTTGAAAATTAACGTCGATAACCACGAAGACTACCGGGCAGTGTCCCAAAAGTCCACATCGTGTTGTAGCGAGGGGACTCCACCCCTCATGCACCAAAGAAGAGGTTATAAACGACCTCCATTCCAAAGGGTTTAAATTTCTTGATGCCGTAAATATCATCAAGAAGGAGAAGCAAAACACGGAAGAAGATAAGGACATCCTGGTAAGGCGTGGACTTGAGCTCTTTATGCTAACCTTCGATAGGTCTGATAATATCGAAGATATCTACCGAATTAAGACCATAGTTAATATGTGTGGTAAAAATCGAGCCCATACGCAGAAATTTTAAAATAATTCCACAGTGCAAACGTTGCCAAGAATTTAATAATACGCGATGTGTAAAATGCGACGGAAATCATTTCTCCCTAGACTGTGGAGCAAATAAACAATCCTCTGCTACCTCTGCCAATTGTAAGGGAAAGCATCCGGCAAATTATAGAGGCTGTGAAGTAGCTAAGGAGTTGCAAAAACGTAGAGATGCGCTACTCAAAACCCAAAATAAAAAAACAAAGCCGCTTTCCAAGACAAAACGTAAGATCGCCCATGAGATGTAAAGATATAAAACTTCCGATTCAAAAGCGTAAAAATGCCAGAGAAAGAGTGACAGCAGAAAAGCTCTCGACCTCATTTGTCAAAAGAAACGCTACTGAAAAGTTACCATCGAGAAAGCCATCGAATAGTGGCCCTCGGACAGCCAGAGTGCAGACCTACGCCGTGGCATTCGAAGGAGCAAAAAACGTTGAAACTTCGCCGGACCCCGATTCTCATGTTTTTTCAGTTATTCTCGAGAAACTTGAAGAGCAATGCAAAATAAATAAAATTATTCTCGATCGGTTGGTTAAGCTCGAAAATAATTCACGGAAGACGCGTGCTTCAAAAATAACATGAATGAAAAACAAATGTTAAAAATATGCACTTGGAATGCAAACGGGCAAAAACTCGGCGAATTGGAAATATTCATACACGAGAAAGATGTTGACATTTGCTTGATTTCTGAAACTCACGTGAAAAAGGGATCGAAATTAAAAATAAAAGGCTATGATTTGCACGATTCGAGTTAAAAAATAGTCAGCGTACTTTTAGAATTTCATCTATCTACTGTCCACCGCGTTCCGCGCTTGAAAAAAGTGATTATACTAACCTGCTTAAATCGCTCAAACCAAATTTCATTATTGGCGGCGATTTTAACGCGACGCACACGTTCTGGGACTCCAGCTACATCTTGCGAAAAGGTAGAATGCTCTATGGGGCAGGCATGGAATACAGTTGCGATTTCCACTCGACGGGCAAACCGACCTACTGGCCGACTGATACTTCAAAACTTCCTGATCTGATAGATTTCTTCGTCGTTAAAGGAATACCTACCAACCACATTAAAGTTGAAGAGAGCTTTGATCCATCATCTGACAACTCACCGGTTATTTTAACATTGAGTGTAAAATTAGCCAATAACCTAGAGCCAGCGAGATTAACTGGTAGAAACACTAACTGGGAAGGCTTTGGGAACGAAATAGAAGAGAATGTTGAACTGAGTGTTCCACTTACGACACCCTATCAACTTGAGGTTGAAGTTGATCGCTTCGTCGAGATCTTACAGCTCGCCTCCAGGAATAATACGCCTAATCCAAGGAAAACGCAGGTCAAATACGGGCTACGATATCCTCCCGAAATAAAAGAATTGGTCAACGAAAAAAGGAAGGCGCGTAAGAAATGGCAACAGAGTCGAGCTCCGCAACATAAATTGAATTATTTGTGCTATTTTTTGAAGACAGTTATAAAGGATTTTAAAAATCGTGCGATAGGTTCTTACCTTGAAAGCTTAACAGCGAAAAAAGATTCAATGAGTCAATGGAAAGTCGCGGAGGTCATAATGGTTTGAAAACCAGGAAAACCGCCAAATGAAGTAAAATCGTACAGACCGATATCCCTTCTTCCAGTCATTTCCAAAGTCTTCGAGTGAATATTGCTTATCTTATTCCTGACCACCACTTTGGGTTCAGAACCAAGCATTCGACGATTGACCAAGTACATAGAACTACTGACGTAATCGAGAAAGCATTTGAAGAAAAAAATATTTGCTCAAGCGTATTCCTTGACGTCTTACAAGCCTTTGATAAGGTGTGGCGCGACAGCTTGAAATTTAAATTACGACAAGTTCTCCCCGCAAGCCTATATGATATTCTAGAATCATATCTCGGGAATAGACTCTTCCGTGTTAGAATTGGAAACGAATACTCGGAGCTAAAAGAAATTTCGGCCGGTGTACCGCAAGGAAGCGTCCTTGGTCCGATTCTCTATTTGTTATATACTCGCGATATACCAAGGGAAGATGGCTCTACCCTTGCTACGTTCGCCGACGACACAGCTATCCTAGCAGTAGGTAATACAATCGATGAAGCGACTACAAAACTGCAAACCGCAGTGAATAAGGTAAATGAATGGACAAGGAACTCGCGCATCGCCCTCAACGAAACTAAATCTGTTCACGTGAATTTCACTTATAAGAAAACTAATGAGTTGCCAATTTTTCTAAACTTGGCCCGAATACCCTTTGCAAACGAGGCCAAATACTCGGAACCTGGGAATGACACTCGACGCAAAGCTGAAATGGAATTCGCACGTGAAAATGAAACGTAAAGAACTCGATATCAAATATAGAGAAATGTACTGGCTACTCGGAAAACATTCCCAGCTCAGTACTGAGAACAAACTGCTTTTATACAAGCAAGTGCTAATACCGGTGTGGACCTATGGTATACAACTTTGGGGTTGTACCAAGAAAACAAATGCAAATATTCTACAAACTTTTCAGAATAAAGTGCTTAGAGAAATTTTTCAAGCACCATGTTATATTAGAAACGACGATATCCATAAGGATCTCGGAATTACAACAATCGAAGCTGAAACTAGAAGCTTCGCGAGAAAGCATATAAACCGACTAATCGGACATATCAACAATACAGTCCGACAAATCTTGGACGAGAGCAATTTGGGCCTTATTGCGCCGACTACAAAGAACGAAACCGTTCGACTTGGCAAAATAAGATTAACCGCGTCTAATTTGCGGAACACGCAGGATCTTTCATTGGAAAGTAACCTGTCAAAAGTTGTTATTTAATGATAGAAAAATTGCTTGATAAGTTATATCTTAGTTGCAGTATCTAACAATCTTTAGAAGGGTGGTGTTTTTAGTCAGTAAAAATCTGACACTACTATGAGAACAAGCTTGCTATTCTCATAGTGTCTTTGGAAGATTTTCACCTACCCTCGGATAAAAAAAAAAAAAAAAAAACTGCCAGAAAATATAAATTAATTGTTAACATATCACCAAAACGGGACTGGCAAGAAACAGTTTTTAACTTCCTCATGTAAGAGAAAGATTTTGTGTATATGTACAAAATTTCGAACTCGAGATGTTAATAAATTCTGACATTACGATGATAGAGGAAATCAAAAACGTGTGTCGCAAAATTCTGCCCGTTTGACTGTCTGTCTGTCCCGAGGCCTACGGCCTAAACGGTTAACCTCAATATTAATGGTAGGTTTCCCCTACAAAATGTTCATACCAGTTTGTATTGTTTGAAAACGGCTCTAACGATTTCAACGAAAATTTATATTTAAACTTAAGTAGGTGAGGTTACCATGACTGCGTGTCCAGTTTTTGGCTAAAAATTCGAACAACGGTACTTTTGAAATTTCGACATACCTACATATCATGAAAACCGTATATACCTACGATTGGAACAACAATTAATTTCTAAGGTAATGTGGTCATTTATAACTTAATAGCAAACTCAGTTTTTCTCTATATTATCGTACAATGGATTTTTGAAAAAAGTATTTCTTTTTTTAAATTTAGTTTTTTTTTTTTATGTTTTCAAAACTATTCTGTCTTCAATGTTCGATTTGCTGAAGACTCTGAAAGTCAGTCAGACTCGCACTAAACGATAAAGTTTCGTGCGACCCAGTCGTGCACTTTATTTAACTTTCTCCGTTACGTAGTAAGAGAAAGATATTATATTCGTACAAAATTTCGAACTCGAGATATTAATCAATTCTGATATCGTCGCCCTAATATTGGGTTACCGTAAACGCCAAAAAATCATTTTTTGAGTTTAGTATGCAGTCTTATGTTTTCGCCGCAACTCTTTCAAATCTTTTATCCGTTTTTCTCTATCTCTATCAATTGAAAAGATATACAAAATTGTTTTGACGTATACATCCACAAAAATCATCAATCGTTTACGTCAAATTTTCCGTACGATTAAAGCAAATTTTTGTCTAACAATTGTTATGACGTACGTCTTATTGTCCTACAACGTTCTCGTATACACGTACGTATTTTTGACGTATGTGTATGAGAAAATGTTTATTCTGATGGCGTATACACGTACGTATTTTTGACGTATGTGTATGAGAAAATGTTTATTCTGATGGCGTATACGGCAAACTCATTTTTTAATAACTTTTAAGTATTTAAAAAAATTAAAGCGTTTTGGAATAACTTCTTACATGTTTTGAAAGAGGACTTCCATGTGAATATCGTGTCAAAAAATTAAAACAAAGCGGTTAGTTTTCATGCTATAAGCAGTCAAAACTTTAAAATCGATTTCCCAAAAACATTAAAATTCTGTCCGTCTGTCCGTCCTTCCACATGCCCACAGCCTAAACGGCTTCCCGGATTACGTTCAAACCTCGGATTTGTAGTTTTATTTGTTTGCATTGTAACCTCAATATAAATGGTAGGTAGGTACTTCCGATACAGAATTTTCGTACCAGTTTGATTTGATCGAAAACGGCTGACACAAAAATTAATTTCTAAGGTATGTGGTCATTCATAATTTGAAAAGAAACTCAGTTTTTCTCTATATTATCGTACAATGGTTTTTTGAAAAAAGTAATTGTTTTAAAATTTAGTTTTTACAGTTTACCGGAAAACGGCGATTACGATTTTGACCAAAATGCAAACTTAGAGTTAAATGGATGTTCTCAAAACTATTGTGTCCTTAAGTTTCACTTCGAAGCACCGAAAACGCTAGTTTTAAAAACTGCTCATATCTAGAAAACCCCATTTTCGATTTCGATAAAACATTAAAAACGAAGTACCTAATGCTTACATCCCGAACAATAACTTATAATCGGTTTTCAACTAAATAGTTGCGCAATAGTATTTTTCAAACTAAACATTTCAATATTTGGTACTGTTTTGTCTGGCAAATTTTACAAAAACCGCTCTAACGATTTTGACAAAAATACATATAAAACATAATATAAGTGTTCTCAATAAGATTCCCCCCCCCCCCCCCTTAGTTTTTCTCAAAAAATTCTAGAGTGGCGTGTTATAAATATGTATTTCACAAAAAATGATTCCACAAACTAATATGTATAGATATTAATCAGGGAAATCCGCAATGTTTTTAAGGAATTCACCAACAGAGTCGAGAAATCCCACAAATTCTTGACATCGCAGGAGCTTTTGTTAACACCAAACATTTCCAAATGTACAGATGCATCCCTACTATGGTTCATCGTAGTAAATGAACTGCTGAACATACTCGGAAATGAGGGCGTCTATGTCCATATGGAGACCCTAAACGAGAAAGTTTCGTGCGACCCAGTCGTGCAAGTTATTTCGATATATTGTAGATGTCGCTCTTTTCGTTTCGTTTATAAAAAGCATTATTAAACAACGAGAATAACTGTAGTACGTTTTTTAGTAAGCATACTTACAAAAGGTATGGTCGATTTTCGACCACAAGCGATACTAGTTATCTTCTATTATATAAAAATCAATCGTTGTGTGTTAGTCGGGTAAAGGCTCGAGAACTGCTAAACCGATTTGAATGATTTTTGTTTCATTTTGTTCGTCTTGAATCAGGGATGGTTTAGGAAAAAAGAAAAGTCGGAAAATTCTCAACATGTGGCGTTACAGGCACACATTTCGATTTCCGTGGGGAAAAGCACACAAAAAATAAACTGGATATAAATCGAGTAGTGAAACTTCCAAAACAAAAAAAAAATATTTTAAATTTTAAAAGCAATTGTTGTCGTCAATTATTTTGATTATTTTCCAAGCAAATTGTTGTTGTCAACAATTTTGAAATTTTTTTTTATTTGTTTATGTTTACTATGTTACATTCAGTGACTTTTTGAAATGAAGTAGATTATGTTGATTTGTTTGATGTGTGAGTAAGTTGAAATGTAAGTTGAAATGTACAGGCAACAGTATGATTATGGGGAGGGCAGCTCAAAGATACCATAACACTTTAGGTACTGGTGTGGAGAGAGAAGGGAGAAGGCTTACCAACCAAGTTGATAGGTGTCGTTAGTTTTCTTCTTGGCTATTAAAGTTACAAATATTTCGTTTAGAGTTAATCCTTTCCCAATTTTCTTCCTATCCCTTTAATACCAACAAATTTTAAAATTTTCGCATCAAAATTCAGGCATGTAAAAGTACGGTAGTCCGCAAGCCAAGCAGAAGATCCCACTCCACCGACGAGCTAAGCACAGGCTTAAACAAGCAAGCCTGTCTTGCTTTGTTGACCCTACAACCCTTTCACCGAAGTCAAAATTGAGATTCCTGTGTCTCTAAATGTAGAAGGATATACATAGATATGTGCGTTAGTTAGATTTGAATGATTTTTGTTTTCTTTGTTCGTCTTGAATCAGAGATGGTTAATAAAAGATCATAAAATTCTCAACAGGTGGCGCTGTAGGCACACGTTTCGTTTTTAACTTAAATTCAATTAACTTCTAAAATATAATAATACAATAACAATAATTTATAAATATACCTATAATTCCTTCGGTGTGAAACTCGATGACTTTATATCTCGATAACTGATGGGCCAATTTTCATGAAACTTTTTGGTTTTGTTCGTATTGACGTATTTAAGGTTTAGCAAGACTTATGTAAAAGATAACATTCTTTTAGACTCAATAGGTAATGTTTTCGATCTCCAAAGCCACACTGGCGATTTCCATGTAAATTTGTTGTTGCGTATGGTTGGCTCCAGTTTGAAGGATAGGATACTTTTGGACCCGATAGGTGGCACGTCAATCATTGCGGTTTGATTGACACACATCGATATTGACATACTTCAGTTATTTCTACTGGCCCTTAGCAATAAAACATTTTAGACGCGACTTTTGGCAACAAATTAACTTTTAGTCTAAATTAGAAGAAACAAAGCATTAAATTTGACTAAAGGATCGAACTTTTATTTTTAAGTGCCATCGTATTTAATATAACTTTTGAATAAATAATTTGAATTGACCGAGTTGCATAAAAAAGGATATGCATTGTGCATGCTCGGAACTATTATTTTCATTACATTAACGAATTGCGGCGGAACTAAGTTCGCCGGGCCAGCTAGTATTTAATAAATGAACGTATATAAAACATTGTGTGTTTTTGATATTATTTCTTCCACTTCGGTTTTGTTGCTTGTGGGGAATGTCTTAGGATGTGTGTGAATATGTCTACAAAAATGGCCTGGCATTGAATTTGGCGGTGGTTGGTAGAACAGAAATAGGAATATGGATATAGGAAGACACATAGATATATGATTGCAGTTTGATATTTCAGCAGTACCTTCGAAGACTTTTCGGAATTGTTTTAGATAATTTGACTTTTTAGTGTGTAAAATGAATTAATTTACAAAGCTAATCACAGTTGATGTCGGTTTTAGGGGAAAAGGGAATAGATTTCTGTGTTTTCTGTAATAGTTTATCGAAATTCTTACCTTACACAAACCTCGTTTAGCAAAATTACCGCGAAAAAATGTTTCTAAATCACAATTTCATGAAAGCCACGTAAATGCTGCGTAAATCTTTACGCGATGTTTAACTAAACAACGTCGTAGAGGCGTCGTAAGCGGTTCTAATAAATACGGCTGTATATGTACAAACTCACTACACACTAACATCCGTATTTATTAGGTTCGCTTACGACTCAGACTTACCTAAACTCAGATTACCTAAACATAGCTCTATCTAGGTAGGAGTATAACGTACCAGAGTTTTTAAACAGGTAATCCTATACAAAATATTACTGATAGATCAGAGGTGGACGGAGCAAACTGCCTAATTTTTTTTTAATTGGTTAGTTTTCTTATTTGTTAATTTTGCTCTGTTTCGCTTTATATCTAATTTTCCTAGTTTCCTTCTTTTTAGTTTTCATCATTTGTTATATTTATTTTTTTTGGTTTTCCTTTCGTTTCTAGTTTCTTGATTTCTAGTTGAGTTTTCTTGTTAGTTTTTTTTTTCTTTTTTTTTTTTTGGTTTTTCTTTTATGTTCTTTTGTTTTTAGTTATATTATTTAATAAAAACCGAAAGGGACATGAAGTCGTTTTTTTTGGCTTCTCATTGGTTGATCGAAAGATCATGATGGATTGCTAAGGCAATGTTTCAGGGGTGCGGTAAGGTGGGCTTAAGGTCCATAATGGCGTAAAGTGATCACAGTTGGAAGCGAGATCATAATTTGGGGAAGTTCCCAAATTGGCCAAGGAACTTCATGGTCGGGAGGGCAATGGCTTCGCTGCAACTACATCCGCAGCGCCCTACACAGTGGTGGAAGTCCGTCCGTTTCCGGTACAAAAGCCAAGTAAGTAGATACCTGTGTTTTTTTTGGCATGTTATATGTTTTTGTAATAGATTCGTGGAGTAGTGAGGACAAGGACCTCCCCGTCCGGCGAGCTAGGCCGTGCATAGCAAGCATGCCATGCTCCTCACTCCCTGCACTCTCTGTCCCTTTCTTTTCCTATCACTTCCTTAGGTCCCATCCACATCCTTGCTTCCTGTCATCTGTCACAATTCCCAACTCCCTCAATTAATCCTCATATCGACTTATTACAACATAAACTGCACTTGTGTGAGTGTTTCTTGCGTGGATTCTGACTTTAAAACGAGAAGCGAAATTCTCTCCTCATAATCACCAGGAAAGTATTTTTTGTGTCAATGGAACGGTTTCAGAAGTAATTTTTGCGATTCCGGACTTCCCGGACGCTTCTTTTTGCCCAATGCAAAACGACATTAATGATTCGAATCGTTCAAAAAGTAAGGCAATCAAAACAGAAAGCCTATAAAAAGTTTGGCCTAATGGGCCGGACCCATTGCGAGGACATTTCCATTTCGAAACGATTTCCGAAATGTATGGTTTGCAGAGACATCAGAGAAAACATTCAAGTCTGAAAGCAAACTATTGCAATTTTATTAAGCGAAAACCTCCATGATCAAAATTCCCTATGTAGTCCAAATACCTACGTAATGTTCAAGACCTA
The DNA here is from genome assembly GCA_949126925.1 of Cheilosia vernalis. Lineage (NCBI taxonomy): Eukaryota > Metazoa > Arthropoda > Insecta > Diptera > Syrphidae > Cheilosia > Cheilosia vernalis. The sequence goes on from OX421361.1 coordinate 20,078,433, forward strand.
AGCCACGATTACAACTGTCATTATTCATGGCAAATTTTGACATTCTCTCGCCAAAAAAAATCGGCCATTCGATGGTCACTCGTGTCTTTCGTGAGAGTGTGCTGCGCGGCTGCGACAGCCCACGTGACCAAATGCTTGACAGGCGATCACATGCAGTGACAAATTTAGGACAAACAGCCTTATTTATAAACTCATCGTAGAGTCTGCTTATCTCTACGCACCCTCTAAAATGCCCTTACGCAGGAAAATGTTATTTATAAAGATTTTTCAAACGTTGCTTTAGGGCTGCGTCAATTGGTCGTTGTCGAATTGTAAACAAAACCAAAAGTGAAATTAATTTTTGTTTATTCATTCATTTCGAATGCTGTGTAAAATTTCTGCCAAATGAATTTTGTTGTCATATGCAATCATAAGATTGAAATTATATTTAATAAATAAAAATATATAAAATGTTGGGCATTTGTGATATTATTTCTTCTACTTCAGTTTTTTTGCTTGTGGAGAATGTCTTAGGATGTGTGTGAATATGTTTACATGGCTATATGTGGTTGGTAGAATAGAAATAGGAATATGGATAACGGAAGATACATAGATATATGATTGCAGTTTGATATTTCAGCAGTACATTCGAAGGCTTTTCGGAATTGTTTTAGATAATTTGTGTAAAATGATTTCATTTACAAAGCTAATCAGAGCTGATGTCGGTTTGAGGGCAAAAAGGTAATAAATTTCTTTGTTTTCTGTAATAGTTTATCGAAATTTTTTCCTATTTAAACACAAACCTCGTTTAGCCAAATTACCGCGGAAAATGTTTATAAATCACAATTTCATGAAAGCCACGTAGAGGCTCTGCGTAAATCTTTACGCGATGTTTAACTAAACAACGTCGTAGAGGCGTCGTAAGCGAATCTAACAAATACGGCAGAAAATGTTTACGTCTTAATGACGGCGGCATGTCAAAATTTCAAAAGTGACAAGTGTAATCGTAGCTCAATGGCGTTTTTCATTAAAGATCCGAGAAATTGCTCTTGAATTAAATTTGTTGGAGAGGTAGGTAGGTGGAAGTGGCGGTCGAGCTTAGAACCCAAGTAGCACTGTGATGTGCCTTTTTGTTACCACGACTCGTGTTAACTAGTTTGTGATGTTTGTTAAGGGTGTGACGCATTCGGTGCCTATATCCAACCTGTGGAGTTGAGGAAACGGATTATGTCTGATATCCCTTTGCCCGAAATGTCACTAAGGTTGTCGAAAAATTGTTGGTTTATTGTGCGCAGTCTGGCTCTTGGCCGGACATTTGTAGAGAAAATGGAAGAGAGTTTCTTTCTCATGTGTATTCCCGCAACTGCGGCCGTGAGTGTTGTGTGGGATCCCGCGTTTGGCCGCATGGTCACCAATAGGCCAATGCCCCGTGAGTGATTATTGCCGTGATTCTGGCGATATATGGGCGTGTTCTATTTAGCAGGTTCCATGTTCTGTTTTGATCGTATATGGGCCAAATCTTCCTTGATATGACGCAGTTGGTCAACCCCTCCTATTGGAGATTGGCTTTCTGCAGGAAATGTGAATGAATTTGTCCTTTGATCACTCCTAGTGGAACTTGGACACTTGCCTCGAGTGAGTTGCGCAGAGCTCACCCCCTTCTGGCCAGCTCATCTGCACGCTCGTTACCTATTGTGTCCCTGTGCCCTGGTAGTACCCAGAGAAGTGTGACACTAAAACGTTCACCCAGACGGGCAAGCTCTTTCCGGCACTCCAGGACCCCAATTCTCGAATTCCGCATAACATAATTCGTATACGAGCAAATCCGCCTGAAATTTTCGCATACGGAAAAAATTGGTATTCTCAAAGCTGTTCGGCTTTCTTCTCCACCTATGCGAAAATTATATTCACCTCTCGAATGAGGTAGAATTTTTGAGTACGTCAAGTATAAACGATTTTTGTCAAGTTGTGAAAAAAAAAATTCCTATCAATTCAAAGAGCAATATTCAAATTTAAATTTGTTTCGTATTAATATATTTTCGATTGACAAAAATAAGAGATATAATAAAATACTTGTATGTTTAGTGAACATTTATGTGTTTTTGCAATGGATTCTTTTGGTGATTTGGGCTTAGCATTTGTTGATTTGGCAATGGAGCAGTTAGGCGCAATGGAAATGTACATAATTCAAAACACAAACCGTTATTTGAAGTGTCAAACTCACAATTCCGTATGCGAGGCGCAAATCCGGATGGAAAATGCAGACGAGTACAATTCGAAGAGAAATTCTCTCGTATGCGGATTTCGAGAATTGCAAATTTCAGTTTTTCGCATAGCATCGTAGATTTTGACTGATAAACGTATGCGAGAATTTTCGAGAATTGGGGTCCAGCACTAGTTTAGAGGATATGGTAGCCGAATTGAAGGCTTTTGTTGGAGAACTTTTGCAATAGTGGAAGACACCATGTGAGATTTGGTTTATATATAACAAATGTTAATTTTTTAATAAGCCCAATCAATTTATTTCAATTCAAGATAATATTCGCACACTTAAATTGCAGTTTTCGGATAAAATAGATCACAAATTTTATTTCAAACAACTAACACAACAAACATTTCAATCGGACATTTTGCGAGTGTGTGTTGGTGGATTCAGGTTCTTTAAAAATATCCTGGTCGTGTTAAGAATTGGCCTATAAATGCCCTCTTTACTTCAATGAAACATAGAAAACATAGAAAGAACACTTCTAGTTTTTTAATGGAAAGGCCAATTTTCTTCTGCAATCGGCAACGCCATTAATCACCGCTGTGCTGAAAGCTGAATTCCGATCGAATTTGAATTCGTGTGCTGTTAAATAATAAGCTCAACTGAAATGATACCAGACTACTTTCGCTCAACTTAACCTTCGAATACATGTAATGTCATTATATTGTTACATTCAGGCTGGGATTCGTAAAGATAAAACACTATTCTGTTTAATTTTTCTAATAAAATTCACTTTTATTACACTTTTATCAACTATTCTAATATTTCACTTCTTAAGTACCAGAACACTATTACTTACCTAAACAATTCTTCAACGTTTCAAACCAATCACTTAATTTACTCTATTACTTTTCACTTATTTATCTTCACAAACTATTACTATCTCGAACTTTAACCAATCACTGTTATAAATCAACTGTCTCGCCCTCTTCTAAAAGCTGTCCTTTTATACCCGCTCCGCCATCTGACGAGAACTTTCTAGCTAATTCTAAGTGGTTCTAGAACAAGGTTCAGTGGTGAAATACATTTACTTGACAGGTTCCAGTCTCCAATTGGAAGTGACACTTGGTTGGAACTTGTTTGGTGACTAAGGGGTTGTTTTCACTTCACCATTTTAGGTTACACGATACATTCCACACCACAATGTCCCCCTCTTAAACTTGTTCGTCCCGAACAAACTCGTTAACATTTTCACCATTATAACGATGAAGACGATCCACATGAACGACTTTCAGCTTGCCTCTTCCTCGTTGGATGCGATAGACAACGTCGTTGATGCGCTTTACGATTGTATAGGGCCCTTCCCAGTCTTGTTGCAACTTAGGCGATAAACCTTTCCTTCGATGAGGGTTATATAGCCATACCAGATCTCCTTCCCGGAATCCTGTAGTTGTCGTTTTAGTATCGTACCTCGTTTTCATGCGGTCACTGGCTATCTTAATCTTATCCCTAGTGTCTCGATGCACGTCCCTGATGATATCCCTGAGGTCTGTAACGTAGTCCTCCTCATTCTTGGGCTCTTCGCATGGATATCCAAACATCAACTCGCTAGGTAGGCGGACTGTTCGACCAAATAAGATTTCAGATGGAGTATGTCCTGTGGTATTATGCACTGCTCCTCGATAAGCCAACAAAAACATGGGAATCTGCTTATCCCAGTCTCTCTGGTCTTCGCCAACGACCTTAGAGAGGTGTTCATTCAGTGTGAAGCGCTCCACCATCCCATCTGATTGTGGATGAAGCGGGGTTGTCCTTGTCTTGTGAATCCCGAGTAACTGGCACACTCCTTGGAAAATCTTCGACTCGAAGTTCCGTCCTTGGTCTGGATGCAGTTCCTTTGGTACACCGAATCTGCTTACCCAGTTATTGACGATTTGCTCCACCACGGTTTTAGCTTCTTGATTTGGGATAGCAAATGCTTCAGGCCACTTACTGAAATAGTCCATAACAACGAGGATGTAACGATTTCCATTGTTTGTTTCAGGAAACGGTCCCGCAATATCAACTGCTATCCTTTCGAAAGGGGCTCCAACATTGTATTGATGCATTTTGCCACGGACTTTCAGTCTCGAACCTTTGCTGGCCGCACATGTAACGCATTTCCTGCACCAAGTCCTCCCTTGAATGAATCCAGTAAAAGCGTTCCCGCACTTTTTCGAGCGTTTTATTGATTCCCAAGTGGCCTCCAGACACTCCATCATGCAATTCCCTGAGCACTTCCATAACCTTTGACCTGGGTACAACAAGCTGCATTACGAACGACTTTCCATCCGGGCTTTCCCATCTTTTTTTTAGAATGCCGTCTTGTACGTGAAGGGAGTCCCACTGCGCCCAGTATGCCTTCAGCTCGGGGCTCCTATTGGATATCTCCTGCCAGTCTGGTTTTCCCTCATGCTCCTTCCAGGCGATAATCGGTTCGATATCCGGATCTTCCATTTGAGCCTCCCGTATTTCCCGCGCACTCCAGCCACCAATGGGCATAGCTCTCACCCTTTGAACGGACGCGACATCTTTTTCCTCGTGTCGTAAGCAATGTTTGCAATTTGCTTTGCACGGTCGACGGGAGAGAGCGTCTGCATTAGAGTGAAGACTTCCCTTTCGATGTTGTATTTCGTAGTCGTACATCTGCAGCCGTTCGATCCACCTTGCGACTTGGCCTTCAGGATTCTTAAAGTGCAGCAGCCACTTTAAAGATGCATGATCTGTGCGGAGGATGAATTTCCGCCCATAAAGGTACTTATGGAAATGTTTTGTCGCCAATACCAAAGCAAGGAGTTCGCGCCTGGTAACACAGTAGTTCCTTTCTGGCTTTGAGAGAACTTTGCTGAAGTAGGAAACTACTTTCTCTTGGCCATCGTGCACCTGGGAAAGGATGGCTCCAATTCCCACATTACTAGCGTCTGCATCCACAATAAATGTTTTCCCAGGGGTGGGGTACGCTAGTATGGGGGCGTTGCACAACTGGTGTTTAAGTTCCTTGAAGCTCTTTTCGCACTCACCTGACCATTTGAATTGTTTGCCTTTTTCTGTCAGTTGATGCAAGCTCTTTGCGATCCTGGCAAAGTCCTTAACAAATCGTCTGTAATAGGTCGCAAGTCCCAGGAAGCTTCTCAGTTGATGTTTGTCTTTGGGTACCGGCCAGTTTTTCACTGCATCGACCTTCTCCGGATCAGTCTTGACTCCTCTGGAAGAGATGATGTGCCCGAGGTACTTCACTTCTGGTCTAAATAAGGAACACTTCTTCGGGTTAAGTTTTAGTTGCGCACTTCGTAGCCTTTGGAACACCTCCTTAAGGTTATCTCGATGTTCGTTAAATGTTTTTCCTACTACGATGACATCGTCCAGGTAGACCAAGCAGGTTTTCCACGTTAGTCCCAGCAGAACGCGCTCCATTAGACGTTCAAAGGTAGCTGGAGCATTGCACAGTCCAAATGGCATTACTGTAAACTGCCAAAGCCCGTTTCCTGCTGTGAATGCTGTTTTCTCGCGGTCTTCTGGATGGATCTGCACTTGCCAGTAGCCACTCTTCAAATCGAGGGTCGAAAACCATTTGGCTCCGGATAGTGTGTCCAGGGTGTCGTCAATTCTTGGAAGGGGGTAGCTATCCTTCTTGGTGACGTTGTTGAGTTGGCGATAGTCCACGCAGAATCTCGTACTTCCGTCTTTCTTCTTGACCAGGACGACCGGCGATGCCCACGGACTTTTTGAGCTTTCAATCAGTCCTTCCTTTTCCATCGTCGACACCATTTCTGCAACCTCCGTCTGCTTAGCCAATGGTAGTCGTCGGGGAGGCTGACGAATCGGTCTCGCATCTCCGGTGTCGATTCGGTGTTGTACGAGATGTGTTCGGCCATACTTGCCGTTCTGTGAAGCAAATATATCAGCAAACTCATTGATTAGACTCCCTGCCATGGATCGCTGCTCCTGATCCAGCTCGCACTCTCCGAGTATATTCTTTTTCATTTCCGATATCTCCGTAGGTCTAACCGGTTTCACAGGACTTGCATTGGACAACTTTGTGACCGCAGTAATCGGTACGCACTTTCCAATCACTTCCCCTTGCTTTAGTTTCACGCTTTTGTTTTCCACATTGAGGACACGAACGGGAACCAAGCTGTTTTTAGGTTCAACCAGCATCTTTCCGACAATATAGCTCTGATAATAATTTTCTGGATCTGGCTCGACTAGGTAGAATCGGTGGCTCCCAGGGTCACCTTCCAGCTTTGTCCAAATAACTGTCTCTGACGAAGGTGGTAATATTTCGTCCTTACTTACAACTGTCCGTAGAGCTGCGACGTTCTCGTTCCCATAAACCATCGGAATCTCGACGTTCTTGTACTTTATAACTTGCGAACCGATGTCGAGCACTATATTATGCGTCTTCATAAAGTCGATTCCGATGATGCATTCGTCACATATATCAGCCACTAAGAATGCATGGGAGAAGACTATTCCTGCAAGGTTTATCGTCAAGAGTACCTCACCATACACCTTTGCTGTTGCTCCAGTTGCTGTTTTCAGACAGTAGCTGCTGGTGTTGTGCAGCCATGATTGGCGAACGATGTCCCTTCTGATTATGGAAGCGGTGGCACCTGTATCGATTGTAGCCACATACTTTTTCTGGCCGATATGGGCTTCCACTGTCAGGCTCCTATTACATCGTTTGGTCTGGGAAACCTGAATTGTGGTCCTGGGGGCGTCGATTCCAGAAACCAGCTTCTGCCCCGCGAAGTTGGTTCTTACTCGTTTCCCGACTGATGGCTTTGTGACGTTCCATCCGCCGAATGCTCAAACGCCTCCTCGTTTCTAGTTCTGCAATGTGGACAACTGCCCTGTCTACGTTCGGCTCTGCACTGTCGTTGTAGATGTCCAATTTTGTTGCAGTTCCAGCAACGGATCGGTCCCCTTCGAGAACTGTTACGGTCTACTACTTCGGTTCTCTGGCACGAGCATTCAACGGATGTCATTTCTCTTACGCGGTGAAATCCTTGAGATGCTTGGTCAGCAGCTTTCATCGTTAAGGCAAATGCCAGTGCCTCAGGAAGAGTTCTCTTTCCAGCCATTCGTAGAGCCATCTGCAGTTGTCTGTCCTCTATGGCTTGTGTAAATGCCTCAATAGCCATTTCATTGATGACATCTTCGCCGGCATTGGGATAAGACAAGTGCGCTAGCCTTTCGATATCCGCTTGCAACTGTTGGAGTGTTTCCCCCCTCTTCTGGATTCGACTGCGAAGCTGCACTCTATATACTTGCTGCATATGGTCGTCACCAAATCGCATCTCAATAGCCTTCACCAAAGCGTCGTAATCGCGTTGTTTTTCTGTTGAGACAGTTTGAAGCAATTCTGCAGCTGTACCTCGTAATGCGAGCGTTAATGCAATCGACTTTTCCTCGTCGTCCCATCCATTGGTCGTTGCAGCTGCTTCGAACTGTCTCTTATAAATTGGCCATGATGTTTGACCATCAAAAACGGGTGGTTGCATCTCCTTCCTTCTTGGGCAGTCAGCAGAATATTCCCGAGCCTTTTGCTTCTTGACTTTTTCGAGTTCTTTAGCTATGTTCTCGATGTTTGTTCCTTGTTTATGAAACATTTCATTAATTTTCTCAAACTTTGTTTCATGCTCGTTTAATTTTTCATCAATTTCGTCGATTTTTACTTCTAGAACATTCTTAAATTCTTCCACGGCGTCTTTTTGTGCGGCGACAATGGAATTTTTCTGTTCTTCTAAAGAATTCTTTTGTTCTTCTAGAGAATTCTTCTGTTCTGCGAACTTCAATTCCATAGAATTTTTCTGTTCTTCTAGAGAATTCTTCTGATCTGCGAACTTAGATTCTATAGAATTTTTCTGTTCTGCGAACTTCAATTCGATAGAATTTTTCTGTTCTTCCATCTTGGCAAGAAGTAATTCCATCATAGAGCTAATGTCAACGCCTGTACTTACTTGTTCTTCTGACACGTCGAATAGCATGGTTTTTGGATCTTCTCCCTCGTTTTGGACAGCTTCCTGCAGACGAAGTATGAGGTCACTTTTCCCTCCAGCTGTGGAGAGATTCCGCTTTTCTAGTTCACTTTTCAATTGGGGTATGCTTAGCAATACACGACCCATTTTGTTTGTCTCTTGTAATTTAGAAAATCACAAATTCACTTTTTTTTTTTTTTTTTAGCTGCACTTAGACACTTAGCACAGAATAAGTTTTATCCCACTTCTGACACCAATGTTACATTCAGGCTGGGATTCGTAAAGATAAAACACTATTCTGTTTAATTTTTCTAATAAAATTCACTTTTATTACACTTTTATCAACTATTCTAATATTTCACTTCTTAAGTACCAGAACACTATTACTTAAACAATTCTTCAACGTTTCAAACCAATCACTTAATTTACTCTATTACTTTTCACTTATTTATCTTCACAAACTATTACTATCTCGAACTTTAACCAATCACTGTTATAAATCAACTGTCTCGCCCTCTTCTAAAAGCTGTCCTTTTATACCCGCTCCGCCATCTGACGAGAACTTTCTAGCTAATTCTAAGTGGTTCTAGAACAAGGTTCAGTGGTGAAATACATTTACTTGACAGGTTCCAGTCTCCAATTGGAAGTGACACTTGGTTGGAACTTGTTTGGTGACTAAGGGGTTGTTTTCACTTCACCATTTTAGGTTACACGATACATTCCACACCACAATATTTACTACTGCAAAATAATTCGTATCACTTTTCAAAATTGAATCTAATTGCTTGGTATTTATTCATTCGACTCGACTTCGATTACACATCGCAATGCATTTGGTGTAAATTATACTTAATAAAACGCCCGTTTGCTCTCTTATAAATAAGTTGTGTGCCAGTGCCAGCATTGTATATAAATCTAATAGTACTCTCATCAGACGAATTTTTTTATTTGGGCCGCTGCTCTGTAGAGGGCGTATGGTCGCATGGTTAGCAAAAGAATAACCTTTTCTCAGAGAAGAATTGTTTTGAGTGAGCGAAAGGACGGAGAACGACAAAAAAACACACATACACTCTTGTCGTGGTACCTCGTGTGTCGTGTCTCGTGTCGTGTCGTACGCGTGCCTACTTGTTTTGGGTTCCTTTGTGGGTCTGTGACTGTGATATGTGATGTGACTGGGAGCAGAATCAGCGTTGCCATTTTGACTGGTTTCCAGTCAGATCTGACTGGATTGACTCGCATTTAGCTGGAAGATTTTCTAAAATCCAGCCGGCTGGTTTTTTAGCTGGATACGATTTTTGTTTGACTGTTTTTAACTGATTCGTGTCATATCTGTGAAATCATTAGTACCTATACATTTTAAAATTCAAGCCGAGAAATTAAAATTAAAAGAACAAAATTTGCTTGAATTTCGTTTTTCCGCTCTGAGATTGTTAGAATATCCCACTAATGCAATCATTAAATTTTTGCGTTTGCATTTATACAAGTTTGTTCTACCCTTTGTTAACTTACAAATAATGCTGCTTAAACTTTGGTATACCGTCTAAAGTTACAAAAAAAGATGAAAATGAGAAGTAGGCAATTGAAGCACTCAAAGAAAATGATAGGTATGTAAAGTTTATTTATGTGTTCAACTAATTTAATGAATTTACTCTTATTTTTAGTATTTTTATTTGATATACATATTTAGTTTTTAAAATATAGGTACTTCACTTTAATACGTGATAGTAAGTGGATCCCGAGTTTTTTTAATAGGGTTTATTAATGACTTTTTTTCATTTTTTATTCGTAGTTTTATTTTGGCTGGATTTTTAGCTGGAATTGTCTATTATATTTCGTTGACTGTTTTTCTGACTGGATTTTGGTTTTTTGACTGTTTTTTTTTCAGTCAAATCTGAATGGAAGTCCGATTTCAAAATGGCAACTCTGAGCAGAATCGTTCGTCACAGGTCACACCCGTGAGGTTTATGAGATATGATCATGATTGTGTTGGTTAATGGTTGGCTGCAGCTGTAGGTTGGCAAGACAAGATGATTTATCTTTCATTTTTCTATATTTTTCGCCGAAATGGTGATTGGTACATTTCCGAAACGTTGCTACATTTCATTATTTCTTTGAAATAAGCGACGTTTCTTTGCTTTGGGTTTTGCTGCATAGGCCCGTTTGTTGAAAGGTGGATATGTAATGTACTTAGATTATTATTCTTCTGGTTTTGTAGCTACATAATGTACCAGTACCAGGACATAATTTTAGATTTATATACAACTAGCTGCACCCCCCGGCTTCGCCCGTGCAAAATGTGGTTTCAGAACAGTTGATGGAAAAAAGATCTAACAAATTTTCTATCTTGTAGGGGGCCACTTTTTTTCGCAAAAAATATATATTCTCATAACGCTTGAGTTGGCGAATAACACATATTTCTTACCACTGCATAAAATAATTTGTGTTCCTTCCGTAATTTTAACAGGTATTCGTTTCAAATGTTAAATGTTACATTTCGCACCCTATCTCCTTCAATCCCACGCCCCACACGCCACATTCTTACACGCCAAAAGCGGATACAATTGTATCAGTTAATACAATGTTCAATGAAGTATAATAAATAAATACTAAGCGAAATTTTAGACATTTCTACGATTTTCACCTGGGTGAGTTTACTACATATTTACTAAGCTCATGATTTAAAAAAACAAATATGTTCCCTCCTTGGCCTTTAAATAAAATAAGTCGATATTTTGAAAACATTATTGGTGACATAATATAGGGTGATTTTTTAGCTGGTTTGGTTTTGGCAACACTGGTTTTGACAGCTGACGTGTGTTTAGTACCTTGTGTCACTGTCAAACAGCTTCAGTTTGGTTTGCAATTTAACCATGGATCGTCTTACAAATGAACAACGCTTGCAAATTATTGAATTTTACTATCAAAATTCGTGCTCGGTTCGAAATGTTCATTTTCGCTTTTTTATCGAAAAATTGTGTTCAGCGATGAGGCTCATTTTTGGTTGAATGGGTACGTAAATAAGCAAAATTGCCGCATTTGGAGTGAAGATCAGCCAGAAGCATTGCAACAGCTACCATGCATCCCGACAAAGCCACTGTTTGGTGCGGTTTATGGGCCGGCGGCATTATTGGGCCATATTTCTTCAAAGATGATGCGAATCGCAGCGTTACTGTCAATGGTGAACGCTACCGAGCGATGATAACAAACTTTTTTTTGCCCGAAATGGAAGTTCTTGACTTGCATGATATGTGGTTTCAACAAGACGGTGCCACATGCCACACAGCACGCGAAACAATGGCGCAATTGCGAGGCGAGTTTGGTGAACAGTTAATTTCACGTTTCGGGCCGGTCAATTGGCCGCCTAGATCGTGCGATTTGACACCATTAGATTATTTTTTGTGGGGGTATGTCAAGGCTAATGTGTATGGGACAAGCCCGCTTCGATTGACGCACTGGAAGCCAACATCCATGCATTCATTCGTGAGATACCGGCCGATATGTGTGAAAGAGTATGCCAAAATTGGACTCAGCGGATGGGAATTTTTTGTGTTTTTTTTTTTTAAAAGTTCTAAACCTCTTAAAAAATCACCCGTTATAACGAAACGAAACGAAAAAATAAATTAGATACTATTGTCCATTTTTTCCGGAATTTATTTAGATTAGTTTCATATGTTGAAACAAATTGGAGATTGTGGGCCTAGGAATCCTCTATAGGCCTGTGAAAAATGCACCAAAATATATTAAGAAGTTTCTAAAATTTTTGCATTTAAAGGCAGGCTGTCAAATGCATTCGAACAGAACTACACCAATTTCTTTATAAGATTATCAATTTTAATTTATAAAAACTCACAAAATCGCATCGAAGAAATCCGAATCTGTAATGCGCAATGGCCGGCAAACGTTATTCGAACGAACAAAACACGAATTCGCAAAGTGCAATATGGACGCTGAAACAACAACGAATGAAGAAACTGCGCAACTGAATAAAATGGCACCGTCAAAGTGGACAGCGCCACCACACATGAAACAAAATTGGCTTCTCAATTGATCGATAATAGATGGCGTTACGTTGCGTGTCTATCTGACAGTTCAATTGTGATACGATATAATACATTCAAATTTGATTCTTTTTCTGGTTGTTGCCAAAATAAATAAATACAAAATGAAAAAAAAAAAAAAAATTGAAAAAAAATCGAAAAAAAAACTTGTCGTAACACGCTGGGTGGTCAAAATAAGACATTTTGAAATTTTTAAAATTTTTTTCTTTTAAAACCCGTGCTGAGAAAGAACCTTTCCAACAAAGTATAAATCATCAAAATCGGTTCGGCCAATCTCGAGTTATGGGATAACATCGCTTCGGACACTTTCTTTTATATATATAAAATGGTGCCAGTGAATTCGCCCTGAGAGAATTCGACATAGGTACCTATCTTCACAGATGGTTCCAAGATGGACTGTGGAGTAGGAGCAGGCATTTTCTCAACAGAATTAAACATCTCTAAAAGTCTTCGCCTACCCAACGTAGCCAGTGTACTTCAAGTACTTGCAATTAAGGAGGCGTGTAGACTGCTCCACAATACTGCTACTCCCAAAAGAAATAAAGTGCACGACTGGGTCGAACGAAACTTTCTCGATACTAGATTAAAGAAAACAAAAAATTGGATATCTATCTCAAATGGCAGTTATATAAAATAACAATATAAGTTTTTAAAAGTTTAAGCTCTCAGTAACAGGTAATTGTCGCAAGTTCTGGCTAGAGGGCTATAAGCGTACAAAAATATATCTACCGTAGATATATGTGAAAATACTTAGATAGTGATTTCTGTAGTATTTTTTGATAAATAATTTAAAAAACTCACATCTTCGAATTTTTTGAGAAAAATAGAGTAGATTAGATTAGATTAAGAAGGCGGGAGAGCCTACGAGGGGCTCTGGCACTGCGGCTACTTAGAGGAGCCTATTGTGCCTTCCTTTATAGTTCCTAGAGCCATCTTTTTACTCCAGAGGCAGTCAGGAAGACAAGTATCTTCTCTGGGTGAATGTCAGCAAGGGATGCTGGATTCACAAATTCATCCCCTAGGATGTCTTTCCTAAGACGATGAAGAGCCGGACAGTCAGTGAGTATGTGGAGAGAGGATTCGTCACTCTCAAGATAGAGTCTGCAGATTGGATCCGGTGAGATACCAATGTGATGAAGGTGTTTTTTCACTAGACCGTGGCCACTTATTATTCCTGTTAGGATTCTCAGGTTGTTTTTGTCCAGATTAGTTAGAAACTGTGATTTACTGGGGGAATATTTAGGGAAAATTTTTTTGGTGCAATTCTGCCCAACTGTGTTTTGCCAGATCACGTTTGATTCGGTATGAGATAGAATCCTAGCATAGTTCCTGAAGAGGTTTTTGCTGACTCCGCAGAAGGGTTCAGGTCCGATAAGTGGAGAGGATGCTCCTATTTTTGCCAGTGAGTCGGCTGCTTCGTTTCCCTCAAATCCTCTATGGGCTGGGATCCAGTGGAGGATAACTAGGTTTTTCTTAGAAAGTTCATTAATGACAGTGAATGTTTCTAGGATTAGTTTGGATTTTATGATGGATGAGTCAAGAGCTTTGAGAGAAAATATAAATATGGTTTTACCCCTAGTTCTAGAACTTAGATTTATTCTAGCGCAGTGGTAGATTGCAAGGACTTCAGCTTGAAATATGGATAAGTTTTGAAGTAGTTGTTAGTTAGTAGTTAGAAAAACATTGGATAAGTTTTTTCCCAAGGCTAACTGAAAAGTTCACCTGGGGCGTCTCGCTGTATATTCAAGAGCCAGTGCCAAGAGCCCTGACTCCATCTTAGAGCCGTCTGTATACCAGATGATGTCAAGATGTGAAGGATTAGGTTTGTATTTTTCCCATTCTGCCCTAGGGGGAATGACAATGGAGAAGTTTTTATGGAAGCCATATTCAGGTAACATGTCGTCAAGGGGCATGCTGAATGGACATGTTGTCAAGTAAAGACAGATGACCTCCCTGATATGAGTAGGGGTCAAAGTTGTTCGAATGGAACAGACGGTGGATGCTTAGTCTGGCCTCCATTTGAATGTGCTTATGAAGAGGTGTTAGACCTAGGATGACATTGAGTGCCATTGTCGGGGTGGAGCGTAGGCAGCCCGTCATGCAGTTCACAGCTATGCGTTGAACTAGCTCTAGCTTTTTGACTGTGGTGACTTCGCTAGTCTTCGTCCACCAGACAACAGCAGCATAGGTCATCGCTGGTCTTACAACAAGCGAATAAAGCCAGAAGATCATCCGAGGTCTCACACCCCAGTTATTACCGCAGACTCAACGACAGATCCATAGAGATCTGGTGGCTCTGTTTACGGTGCGTTCAATTTGTTGGTTCCATGATAGTTTACTGTCAAGGATAATTCCCAGGTATTTGGCTTCCTGAGAGAATTCAATGGTTTCGCCGAACATAGTAGGACGAATAAGGAGATCCAATTTTCTCCGTTTTTTAAAAGGGGCAATGGTTGTCTTTTTTGGATTAACAGAAAGACCTTTGTAGTATTTCTGAAACCGTGCTTTCGAATTTGCCACTGACAACGATTGCTACGTGCGTCGTCGGCATATCCTATAGCATAGATTCCCTGATTTGTCAAGGATTGAAGTAGATCATCAATAACAAGGGACCATAAAAGGGGCGAGAGAACACCCCCCTGAGGGCACCCTCTAGTTGTGAGTGCTGAGATTTCCACAACATCGATGCGGGTATGAATTATTCTACTATTCAGCATTGACATTATCCATCTTCCTATTATGGGGGATAGATTCATATTATTAAGAGCCGTGTGAGTGGACTCAAAAGAAGTGTAATTGAAAGCTCCTTCAATATCTAGGAAAGCGACCAGACAGATTTCCTTGCTATTTATGGATCATTCAATTTTAGTTACCAAGTCATTGAGTGCTGACTCGGTGGATTTACCTGGTTGATAGGCATGATGAGACGTACTTAGCGGAAAAGATTTCAAGGCTACATCTCTTATATGTCTATCAATTAGTTTTTCCATGCCTTTTAAAATGAAAGACATGAGACTGATGGGGCGATAGGATTTCGGACTAGAATCCAAATTCCTCCCTGCCTTAGGTAAATATTTAACTGTTACTTTTCGCCAGGCTTCCGGTATGTGACCATAGGCCAGACTACAGCTAAAAAGTTTAGTGAAGATGGGTGCAAGAACAAGAACTCCCTGCTGCAGAAGTGCCGGAAATATGCCGTCTTCTCCTGCTGCTTTATACGGCTTCAGGGAAGTTATGGCCCATTTGATGGCGTTCTGATTGCAGATTTGTTTTGCAGTTTTCCATTCCTCCCTCGTCGGCAGGCAAATCCGCTAGGGTCGGGGGGATAGATTTAAAGAGAGGATCAATTAAGTTTGATCCAGGAAAGTGAGTTCTAAGAAGGAGATGAAGTGTCTCTTCCTTATTTTGTGTTTGACGTCCATTCTCATCGACAAGTGTGCCTAATGAGATGGTTCTGTCAGAGGCAAGAACTTTATGAAGTCGGCAGCTGGAAGGAATATCAGAGATTTCCTCACAGAACCGTCTGAATGATTCTTTTTTAGCCTTTTTAATTTCTTTGTTGTAGTTGGTGAGAGCGCTAGAGTAGGTTTGCCAGTCGCCATTACGTTTAGCTTTGTTGAATAGTTTCCTTACTCTGGATCTCTGCTTTTCAAGATCTTTGCTCCACCAGATGGTTTCCCTTTTAAGCCTCTTGGACTTTAGGGGACAATTTTCCTCGAAGGCAGATATAATAGAAGATCTTACCAATTCGTCAGAGTGTTCTAGTTTGTCTTTAGTGTCAATTCGGGATATTTTGCCAATGAGTAACTGACTTAGGTGCTCTTTATAAGAGGGCCAGTCAGTATTTCTCTTTAGACAGAATGACGCAATAGTTGTATTGGGTTCTTTGATTTCAAATCTGATATGTTGGTGGTCAGAACATGAAGGTTCGGAAGACACATACCAGTTGGAAATTAGGTGGTGAAGTGAGGGAGAAGCTAGGGTTAAATCCAGAACTTCTCTTCTAACTACATTAATGAAGGTTAGGTCCCTCCCGATATTGCATATATTTAAATTATTGCATGTAATAAAATCAAATAAGGACTCACCTCGATTGTTGATGTCTGAGCTCCCCCAGATTGTATGATGCGCATTTGCATCGCAGCCGAGAACAATGTCTGTTCTGGTGCGCTGCGAATACCTGAGCAGGTTCTCTACTTCTGCTGGAGGGCAAACGGTTGAGTCACCAGGGAAGTATGCAGAAGCAATGATGACTTCCTTGGTGTTGTTTAACTTCACAATGGCAGCTGTGAGGTCACTGGAAATGAACTCTGTCAATGGGAAGAAATTATTGTTATTAGCAAATATAATACAAGTTCTAGGTCTGTTGGAAAAGGTGGAGTGAAGAATCCTACCTTAAGGTGTTGAGAGTCCTAGAATTTTGCCGTCTGTGCTAGTCCATGGTTCCTGCACGAGGGCAACGTTGAGACCATTGGAGTTTAAGGCCTTGGTTAAGACTGCCGAGGCGGCCTTAGCGTGGTGAAGGTTGATCTGAACAACCTTCATATTTTTTGTGAAGGGGGGACCTTTGAATGTGAGTCCCCTCTTTTGGAGTCGTCACGGACTTGTGAAAGCCGACTCTTATCAGGAGGTCTTCTGGAGAAGCCAGACAGTGTCTGTCTGGAGCCTGATTGAGCCGATTTACGAGCCGGATCGGGATCGCGAATTCTGACAGAATTGGCGGAGGATGAAGGCTTGTTTCCTTTAACTCTTTTCAGGGCGGGTGTAGGACCAGGCTTCACCGTTCCTTCAGCCGGCTTTTTTTTTTTTTTTTTTTTTTTTTTTTTTTGTTGTGTTGGGAATTCGCTGGAAGTAAAAAATCATCGAAAGACATTGCAGAGCTATACGCGAGGGATGCTTCTGCAATAGTGATGGACTTTAACTCATCTAAAAAAACTCCCGGGGGACTGGCATAAGCCATCCCGAAAAAAGATTGCACCTAGTCGTACGACTAATCAGCAAATTATATTTTGAATAGTTTAATGAATTTAAAGAGATAAATCCGCCGTTTGTCGGATTTTTAAACTTGTTTTGTTTGAAATTAATACCTAATTTCTTAGCCCTAGCTAAATCTTACAGATCAAGAGGTTTAATCCGTCTCAGTCTCCTGATTACATTGTCATTATTTAAAAGTTCTGTTATTTCTGTGTTTACGTGGTTGAGAAGCCGATTTCTATGCCTCCGAGCAACCTTCTTAACCTCATCTTCAACCATTTCAACATTTAGATCCCTATGCAGATCGGCGTTGCGTATGTACCAAGGTGCATTAACTATGTTCCTTAGTACTTTATTTTGAAAAACCTGAATTTTTTGTAAGTTTGTTTGGCATGTACATGCCCACAATTGGAGCCCGTAGGCCCATACTGGTTTTAGAACTTGCTTGTATAGCAATAACTTATTGTAGTTGGACAGGGATGAGTATCTCCCAATAAGCCAATACAATTTACTGTATCGCATGTTCAATTCATCTTTTTTTTTCTTAACGTGCGCTTTCCAACGCAGTTTAGCGTCTAGAGTCATGCCTAGATATTTAGCTGTGTTAGAAAATTCTACTACATTGTTGTTAATGTAGACTGGAATGTGTGGTACGTTTTTATACGTAAAATTAATATGGACTGACTTAAGGTCATTTAATCTAATCTGCCATTTCTTTGTCCATTCTGAAATATTGTTTATTGCCGTCTGAAGCTTTTTTGTTGCTATTTCGACAGTTGCTCCCACAGCAAGGACGGCTGTGTCATCTGCAAAAGTAGCTATGGTGGTTTCTACACTTTCAGGCAAATCGCTAGTGAAGAGTAGGTATAAAACTGGACCTAGCACACTGCCTTGCGGTACACCAGCTTTAATCTCTCTTAATGTTGAACACTCTGTATCTTGTTTAATTCTGAAGAATCGATCTGATATATAAGACTCCAGAATGGTCGAATACTGCTTCGGCAGTTGCTTTTGTAATTTGTGTATCAGTCCTTTGTGCCAGACTTTATCGAAAGCTTGTGCTATATCAAGAAATAATGTAGAGCACACATTTTTCTCTTCAAATGCTTTTTCGATTTTATCTGTGATTCTATGCACCTGATCAATTGTAGAGTGCTTGTTTCTAAACCCAAATTGATGACTTGGAAGTAGCGATTTTTCATCAATAATTGTTTGCAGACGTTTTGCCAGCATTTTTTCGAATAGCTTGGACAACATTGGTAGTATCGATATTGGGCGATATGAGGCTACTTCGCTAGGTGGTTTACCTGGTTTTGGTATCATTATTACCTCCGCGACCTTCCACATGCTTGGCACATATCTTAATTTAAATGCAGCATTTATAATCTGCGCTAGTTTTTTTAAACCTTTTCGAGGAAATTGTTTTAAAATTTCCCCTGTGATTAAATCGAACCCTGGGGCTTTTTTTATGTTTATGCCTTCTTTGATTTCTTTGGCAAGTTCTTTAGCTGTTACCGGCCGAATAGGTCTGTCTTCTTCGCACGTTTCTTCGTTTCCTTGATAATCTTTATCTTCATAAGGCTTGAAGACGTTCTCAAGGTACTCTGCAAAAGTATTTGCTTTCTCTTGACTGCTTTTTGCCCAGTTACCTTCTGCGGTTTTTACTGGCGGAATGTGAGCTATTGGCCTGTTCATTTTCTTTGCTGCCTTCCAGAGCGAGTAGTCGGTACTAGCATCATTTGTAAGACTCGTAAGATACTTTTTTAAAGACTCGTTATTAAATTCTCTTATAGATTTTCTGAGCTTATTATTTAAGTTGTTCAGTGTGGTTTTGTCGCTTGGCGCCCTTGTCTGTTGCCAGCGTTTTCTAGCTTTCCTCTTTTCTGTAATAATTTGACATATTTCACGCGGATAAGAGTTTTGTTTAATATTGTTTGTTCTTTGGGGAGTTGCAGCCCATGCAGCTTTTTGTATATCCAGTGTAAATATTTGCACTGCTTCTTCTAGTTGATCTTCTGTTTGAATAGCTGATGATAATTGGATACATTCTTCCAACTTCTGCCTGAAGTGGTTCCAATCAGTCAGTCTATTAACTAGTTTAGGGCTATGTTCTTTTATTATTATTCTATCGCCAAGTGTAAGAAGTATTGAGGAATGATCTGATTGAAGATCAGGGCCTTCTTCTATATTTATTTTATTTGAGGATATATTTTTGGATATAAAGAAGTCTACAAGATCTGGGGTTTTATTCCTATCTGTAGGCCAGTAGGTAGGTTTCCCCGTTGAGTGATATTTGCCGCCGACTTCTTTAATAGTTTCATATAATTCTCTGCCTCTAGTGTTTGTTAATCTAGATCCCCAATATTTATTCTTGGCATTAAAATCCCCTCCCGCGAAATCGATTGTGAAATATGTGGAAAAGACTTTTAAAATCATTTTTCTTTAGTCTATAGCTAGGAGAGCAGTATACTGCTGCAACAGATATTTGCCCATTACTTGTTTCTACACTTATGGAAATTCCTTGGATGGCACATGATTGGAATTTTGCTTCTATATGGTGTTTTATTGTGTTCTTTATTAACACTGCAGCCCCACCTTTTGCACAGTTATGAGGATGTGGGGAGTGATATAATTCATATCCTTGCAGTTTAAAATTAGTTATGAATTTCAAGTGTGTCTCTGAAATGAGACATATATCTATCTGGTGTAAGTCAAGAGCCACTTTCATCTCGTCCTTGCGACTCTCGATACCATTAGCATTCCATTCAAGAATTTTTATTCTATCCATCATGTTTGTCTTTTTGGCACAGCTTTTTTGTTGCTGTTCTGTCTCTCTAACAACGATATTCTATCTAATATCGTTTTATTCGATTTTTCCATAAAGCCAATCCTGTTTAGGATTTGTTTCATGAGATTT
Source organism: Cheilosia vernalis (assembly GCA_949126925.1). Classification (NCBI taxonomy): domain Eukaryota; kingdom Metazoa; phylum Arthropoda; class Insecta; order Diptera; family Syrphidae; genus Cheilosia; species Cheilosia vernalis. Next base: position 20,098,587 of record OX421361.1, read on the forward strand.
TCCATTCCAGTGTTTGGCTCTACTTTCCGTCTTATCGTTGTATCTGCTTGGTTATTTATTGATGCTGCCTCAGCATATGTCATTTTTGGACCCGCTGTATTTTGTTTCGGGACCTTTTTGATTATCTTTTCGTCTTTAGGCTTTTCTTTCTGTGGGCTCTGTTGTGAGTCCTTTTTGACTTTTTGCTCTTCCTTATTTGAGCTTTTTTTTTGTTTCTTTAGCTTTTTGACCCTTGCAAGTTGGATTTCTTTTGCAACTAAACAACCTCTGTAGCTAGCAGGATGGTTTTCATTGCAGTTTACACATTTAGGGTGTTCATTTTCTTTCTTCCTACATTCCTTGGTGTGGTGACTTCCTGCACATTTCACACATCTTGGATTTGAGCTGCAGTATCTATGTGTGTGCCCATATCTTTGACAATTTTTGCATTGGGGTACTTGTTTCGATTTACGTAGGGTATGAATCTCAACTTGCATCCCAAGTATATTTTTAATTTCATATACTTTTTTCTTATCTTCGTCATGCTCAAAGCTGAGTGTAAACATTGGTAGTGGTACTTTGCTTCTAAATTTAAGCATATTTACAACTTCCAAGATTTTAAAGCCTCGGTCTTTTAGCTCTTTTTTTATGCTTTCCGGCGAGCATGAATAATGCAGTCTTTTCACTACAACCTTCAAAGGCCTGGTCTGCTTATTCTCATAAGAATACCACTGCACCTTTTTTTGGTTTAGTATTTTAGTGAGGTTTCTGTATCCCTCTTCTTCAACCACATTGATTTTGATGTCATTTTTGTTTATTAGCGCTGTACTAGCTTTAATTTTATTTTCCTCCAATACTTTGGCCAAGCTTTCATACTTATTTACTTGCAGCGCTATAATTGGTGGGGGCTTGGTTGGATTTTGTGTTTGATTTTCTTTGTCTGAAGCATACACAGTGACTGTGCAGCTTTCTTTTGTTGGTGAGACTTTTGGGGATGCACTCATTTTGCGTTTTTTATTTTTATTCCCCTTGTGACGATGTCCTTCTGTCTCTTTTCTCAGTTCCTCTTCGTCAGTTGAGAACTCGACAGGTTGGACATTCACTTTTTTTTGGTTTTTGAATTCTTCCTTCAACAATTGCAACTCTTGCTTAAGATTATTTATTTCCTTAAGCAGTGTCTCATTGAGTTGCTTATACCCATCTCTTTCTTCACAGGCTTCTAGATATTTAGCCTTCAGTGTTTTACTACTTTCTTCTTTTTTAGATGGGGGTGTTCTTTCTACCCTTTTACTTCTCCCAAACGGGTCGTTGCTTAGCAATAAATGGTCCCCCCCAGAATCCATGGAACCGACCTCCGAAGAGAGTGGATTTACCAGTGTAACTGGCATACCACCTGGGGTATTACTATCATTTGTTTTGTTCATTGCATTTACATAGCTTTTAATTTTAACTTTTGTGAAAAGTTTAAACTTTTGCAAACACAGCCGCTCCTAACATGGAGAACAGACGCTGACCAGGGAGCCGCCCATTATGGGTCAGACGCTTCTGGGTTTAAATGACTAGGGTCCGCGGGTTCGTTACGCCCGTTACCTCTCTCTCTCTCCAGATAAGAGAAGTACCCTTGCGGGTACGGGTTGGATTACCGCCGACATCGAAGGATCAGTGGTAGCAGTAGCGGAACCGGAAGGAAGCGACTGAACAGCCTCCTTGGAAACCTGCTCGCTACTATTAAAATAGAGTACGTGATCTTATTAATAATACTTATATTATCTTTTATATCTATATTGGTCAAAATCGTTAGAGCGGTTTTTGTAAAATTTGCCAGACAAAACAGTACCAAATATTGAAATGTTTAATTTGAAAAATACTATTGCGTAAGTATTTAGGTGAAAACCGATTATAAGTTGTTGTTCGGTATGTAAGCATTGCTTCGTAGTTTTATCGAAATCAAAGTTGGAGTTTTTGAGATATGAGCAGTTTTTACAATGAGCGTTTTCGATGCTTCGAATTGAAAATTAAGGACACAATAGTTTTGAAAACATCCATTTGACTTTAAGTCTGCATTTTGGTCAGAATCGTTGTTGCCGTTTTCAGGTAAACTAACTAAAACAAAATTTTGAAAAAAATGCAATTTTCAAAAATCCTTTGTACGATAATAATGAGAAAAAACTGAGTTTGCTGTTGTTATAATGGACCACATTTCACATTACCTTAAAAATGAATTTTTGTTACAATCGTATAGGTAGATTGTTTTCGAGATATTTCGAAATTTCAAAAGTATCGTTGTTCGAATTCTTAGCCAAAAACTGGGTACGCAGTCCTGGTAACCTCACCTACTTAAACTTAAATATCAATTTTGGTTGAAATCGTTAGAGCCGTTTTCCGGTAAAGTGAAAAAAAAATTTTTTTTTAAATTCCTTTTTTCAAAAATCCATTGTACTGTTACATTCAGGCTGGAATTCGAAAAGATAAAACACTATTCCGTTAAACTTTTCTAATAAAATTCACTTTTATTACACTTTTATCGACTATTCTAGTATTTCACTTATTAAGTACCAGAACACTATTACTTAAACAATTCTTCAACGTTTCAAACCAATCACTTAAATTACTCTACTACTTTTCACTTATTTATCTTCACAAACTGTTACTATCTCGAACTTTAACCAATCACTGTTATAAATCAAATGTGTCTCCCTCTTCTAAAAGCTGTCCTTTTATACCCGCTCCGCCATCTGACGAGATAACTTTCTAGCTAATTCTAATTGGTTCTAGAATAAGCTTAAGTGGTGACAGATTCCAGTCTCCAATTGGAAGTGACACTTGAGTGGAACTTGTTTTGTGACTAAGGCCTCGTTTCACCAAACACCATTTAGGTTACACGATACTGTGACAAAGGGCTTGTTTCACCATACACCATTTAGATTACACGATACCTTCCACCCCACAGTACGATAATATAGAGAAAAACTGAGTTTGCTATTTAGGGCTATCGCAAATAAGTTCCGATGGAAATGTTTCCCTTGTCAGCAATGTAAATAAGATTGCTGAATAGGAAACATTCCGGGGAAATATTATTCCCGATAGGTGTGATTAAGTTATAAATGACCACATTAAATTATTTTTTGTTACAATCGTACCTAAAGAGCGTTTTCGAGATATGTCGAAATTTCAAAAGTACCGTTGTTCGAATTTTTAGCCAAAAACTGGGTACGCAGTCCTGGTAACCTCACCTACTTTAGCTTAAATATCAATTTTGGTTTAAATCGGTAAAGCCGTTTCCGATCAAATCAAACTGGTAAGAAAATTTTATATGGGAAGTACCATTAATATTAAGTTACCTTGCAAAAAAAAAAAAAACACCTCCCGAACTGTAAGCCCAAAAACACCAAATCCGAGGTTTGAACGTAATCCGGGAAGCCGTTTAGGCCCCAGTTATAGCCATACGTAAAATGCAACCGTAAAAATTTTCTTTTGCTTTTTAAGACCACTTAATCCTAATGGTTGAACTCAATCTTGGTCTTAAAATGTTGCTTATTAATTATAAAGTTAGTCTATCAAAAAAAAATTAGCAAATGATCTTTAAATTTTCTAGAAAAATAATTTATACATTTTTCCGTACGAAAAACTTTTTCCGTGCCTTGATTTTGTGCGGTTTTTTCCGCAATGGCGGTGTCGGAAAGGGTTCACGTATAGGCGGATTCTATAAATGTGTGAGTGATGTCGCGAACTGACAACTTCCAATATTTCCCTGTTCTTATATCGCTTTGTTCCTGCAAATTCCAGGCGAGCTTTCCCACACGCGACGTTTTTAGGTAGCGAGAAGGATGTCGGATGAGAAGAAATGACAACAGCGTGACCGTTGTGCGACAATTTGGTACCTTTTTCGAGGACACTAATACAATTTTTTGTTCCTTTGTTCCTTTTTATTATTTGTAAAATACACATTTTTGGACTATTCGCATGAGAGCCAATGGCGAACGAACTGCGAACAAGCGAATTTTTTTACACTTCAATTACTTCAATCATTGTTTAATGTTAAATTCGATAGAATTTTTTCATTCGTGGCTGTAATAATTGTAAATTGAGCTATTTAAATCGATTGAGAGTCCGATTTTTTTTTAGATTAGACTTAAGATTAATTTAATTTAAGGCTTTGGTGGTAAATAGTATAAAAATCAATTTTCAATTCATAAATACAATTAAATTCATTTGTTCGCAATTCGCGCTCATGTGAATAGTACTTAAAAAAGTTTTCAAAAACTGTGATTTCAAAATGAATATGTTAAGAAAATAACGCGTAAATAGTGTAAATACTACAAAATACTAAATTTATGTAACAGCGTCAGAAAAAGGCACACTTTTCTTTCATCGCCCCTTTTATATGGACTTTTTAAAACTAAATTGAAGGAGATTTCAAAAGTAGATATTGATATAATTTATAAACAAAATTCAATTAATTTTTTATATATTTATAAATAAAAATCAAAGATAAAAGGTTTTCATTTTAAAATTTGTCATTTGAAAACGAATTGCATCTAAAGTACTGTCTAGCTTACCCGCAGAACAACCTTAAAGACATCTAATTCTAATGTTATTTGGTTGTTTTGGGTTTATTTATAAAAGAAACGTTGAGAGAGTGATCTTTTTACAGTCTATATTGTATTGTGAAACTAAAACTAAAATTTATAACCTTTCTCTAACAGTCCGGGAGATTGTTGCGAAATTCTGAAAAGTAACAAATAAAAAAAAGAAAAAAGTGTCATTTCTAAAGCTATTCTGCAATTTAAGAATTTTCGCACAATATTTAACAATTGTTGGCTCTCCTAACACTATAATCGTGTTCTGATACACAGCAGCGTTATATTTTATAGAAATTCATTTGGAAATCACTGCGTTTCTAAAATTTCCAAAGTGAATTTTCATACTAAAAAAAGGGAAAAAGTAGCAACAAATAGTATGAGGGTCCTCGAAAAAGTGCCAAATTATTGCACTACGGTCTCGTTGGTCACAGCGCGCGGCTCACTCACACACTCAAATCCGATTCGGAACGTTCCCTAGCGACATCGCCTCAAAAACCGCACAAAATCAAGGCACCGGTCCACTTCTCAGTCAATTCCACAACAAAAACCCAGATCATTCCACTGAAGTATTTCATTTCTTTACTGTTCCATCTATCAGGATTTTTTTTTCTGATGGAATCCAATCAGTGGTGGTTGATTTGTTGTATTTGTTTTCGTAGGGAAACATTTTTCTGACGCAATTTTCGCTATAACCGCACAAACGAAAAAAATACCATTTTCATACTGTTCCCGCTTTTTCTGTTGCATTTTACGTATGGCTATAACTGAGGTATTAGGCTGTAGGCCTGTGGAAGGACGGACAGACGGACAGACCGGACAGAATTTTGTGACCCAATTTTTTGAGTTCCTCTGTCATCGTAATATCAGAATTGGTTAAAATCTCGATTTCGAAATATTGTACGAAACCAATATCTTTCTCTTACTATGTATGTAATGGAGAAAGTTAAAAAAGGGCTTCTTCGTCGACAGTCAGGCCGAGATTAAGGCTGTCGGTTCAACTAATGTCGTTTTCCATTGGGACCACTTGGCGGTGTCGGAAAGGGTTCACGTATAGGCGGATTCTATGAATGTGTGAGTGATATCGCGAACTGACAACTTCCAATTTTTCCTGTTCTTATATCGCTTTGTTCCTGAATATTCCAGGCGAGCTTTCCCACACGCAACCTTTTTAGGTAGCGAGAAGGATGTCGGAAGAGAACAAATGACAACAGCGTGACCGTTGTGCGACAATTTGGTACCTTTTTCGAGGACACTAATACAATTTGTTGTTCCTTTGTTCCTTTTTATTATTTGGAAAATTCACATTTTTGCCAATGGCGAACGAACTGCGAATAAGCGAATTTTTTTTTTACACTTCAATTACTTCAATCATTGTTTAATGTTAAATTCGATAGAATTTGTTCATTCGTGGGTTTGTGGATCCGCGAATGTTTTATGTGGATTGTGAATAAAGTGTGACAGTTCGCTGCAAGAATTTTCAATTGCTGTAATAATAATTGTAAATTGAGCTATTTAAATTGATTGAGAGTCCGATTTTTGTTTAGATTAGACTTAAGATTAATTTAATTTAAGGCTCTGGTGGTAAATAGTATAAAAATCAATTTTCAATTCATAAATACAATTAAATTCATTTGTTCGCAATTCGCGCTCATGTGAATAGTACTTCAAAAAAGTTTTTAAAAACTGTGATTTCAAAATGAATATGTTTAAAAAATAACGCGTGAATAGTGTAAAGCTGGCTAATACTTGTTAAATATTGGGAGAAAATATTAAATTTATGTAACAGCGTCAGAAAAAGGCACATTTTTCTTTCATCGCCCCTTTTTTATGGACTTTTTAAAACTAAATTGAAAGAGAAGTTAAAAGTAGATATAAAAATGAGTTGATATAATTTATAAGCAAAATTCAATTAATGTTTTATATATTTATAAATAAAAATCTAAGACATCTAATTCTAATGTTATTTGGTTGTTTTGGCTTTATTTATAAAAGAAACGTTGTGAGAGAGTGATCTTTTTATAGTCTATTGTATTGTGAAACTAAAACCAAAATGTATAACCTTTCTCTAACAGTCCGGGAAATTGTTGCGAAATTCTGAAAAGTAACAAATAAAAAAAAGAAAAAAGTGTCATTTCTAAAGCTACTCTGCAATTTTAGAATTTTCGCACAATATTTAACAATTGTTTGCTCTCCTAACACTATAATCGTGTTCTGATAAACAGCATCGTTATATTTTACTAAAATTCATTTGAAAATCACAGTGTTTCTAAAAATTGCAAAGTTCCTTTTTAAACTAAAAAAAGGGACACAGTAGCAACAAATTGTATCAGGATCCTCGAAATAAGTGCCAAATTATTGCACAACGGGCACGTTGGTCACAGCGCGCGGCTCACTCACACATTCAAATTAGATTCGGGCCGTTCCCTAGCGACATCGCCTCAAAAACCGCACAAAATCAAGGCCAGAGATGAATGAATAAAAGAGATGGTTATCTTTCGTACGTCTATCCCCTCAAAACCCATTTGTTTACATTGTTGTTTTTGTAATTTCAACCCCCGTCTGTGAATACGTGTGACCAACAAAAAAGCATGCTGCTAATGGACGACCGCGAATCATCTTGCTTTTATGAGTATCGCGGTGTTTAATTATTTTGTGTTTTGTTTTGAATTTGTTTGGTTTTTGTGGAGGTGTGGATTAAAATGAAAAAAATAGTGAAATACACAATAGAGAATACCTAATTCTTGCATCAAAGTCCAATTCATGAACTCACATATACTATAATAGAAATGAGCAGGTGTGTGACTTCATGAATTTTTCTGGAAAACAGCTTGTTGGCAGCCGCCCTTCCACTGGAAAGATATATATCTCTGTATTCCATTATCTTTGATCAAGGCAGCCATGGTTCGAACTTTACTGCAATTGCAGTAGATCTACTGCAATTTTAAGAAATAAATAAAATCTACTGCACCACTGCGCTCGACTGACAATCTACTGCAATTTTTCATTTTCGTTTCTTAGTATATTTTTATAATCCCAGTTACTGGAAACACTGTTTATTGATTCTTAACTTAAAGACTGAATTTTATTGTAACAATATTTACGTATACCTAACACTAGAGCCTAAAAAAATCGAAGATTTGCGATCTGATTTTATTTCAACTGGAACGTGCATTTATGTTTAAACTAATACATTTTTAGAAAAATATTTTGGAACTTAATTTTTATCGCATTTTTTCTAAATTCAAAATCTACTGCAAAAAAAGTGAATCTACTGCACTTTTTTTTAAGATCTACTGCGAAATCTAACAACAGAAGTCCGAACCCTGCAAGGCACTGATAGATGGAACAGTAAAGAAATGAAATACTTCAGTGGAATGATCTGGATTTTTTTTTTGTGGAATTGACTGAGAAGTGGATCGGAAAAAGGTTTTCGTACGGAAAAATATGTAAATTATGTTTCTAGAAAATTTAAAGATCATTTCCTAATTTTTTTTTGATAGACTAACTTTATAATTCATAATCAACATTTTAAGACCAAGATTGAGTTCAACCATTAGGATTAAGTGGTCTAAAAAAGCAAAAGAAATTTTTTACGGTTTCGTTTTACGTATGGCTATAACTAGGGCCTTAGATCAAAAAAAGATTGATTTTTGGTCCCAATGGAAAACGACATAAGTCAACGTCCAACCTTGTTTACTTCATTGGAACTTTTCTAAAGAAATGAAGAAAATAATTACAGAAAAGTCCAACTATTAACAAGAAACCTTGTTTTGGAACTGGTTGATTTACTAACTCTAGTATATTCCACCCATCCTTCAATTGGCTGCAACTTTAAATCTTATTTGTCGGTGGTGGCTATTTTAAATTTGCCCTTTAAATTTTGCAGTTAAAGGGTTGATGGAAATCATTTATCATGATTTGAAGGCCAATGGAAAATGAGAACATGTTCTTCAATCGGAAGGGAAGGCACAGTATTAATAATAATAATAGTTGGCGCAACAGGTCTGTAGGGACCCAGGGCCTAGCTTCTTGCAACCATTCGTTTTGTGTGAGTTTTTCATTTTTGGAACGAATAGAAGGGATGCACAATTTTATGCCGATTCCAAACGGCTAATTGAGAAGCTCTTTCAAGACAGTTAACTCTCGGATGTTTGTCAGACGTTCGCGAGAGGTGGTGCAGTGAAAAAACCCTGAGTTGGAATTTGGGTTTTTGCGGGAAGGCATAGTATAAATGCATAAATCTGGATAGGATCCGTATTTGCTGTTTATTAGCTTGAGTCCTAAAAAAAAAATAAACAAATTTATTGTAATTTGTGAACATATTATTATTCTCAAATTCACTTACTTACTATTTTCACAATAAAAAAAAACACTTCGAATATTTATCAACATGACTTCTTAAAATGACGTAAAACAGCTGTGCGTATTGTGAGATTGTGTGATCGAGATCTGAAAAAAGTGCTCTGAATCGAAAAAAATATTGATTTTTGGTCCCAATGGAACATGAAAAGTGATTTCGATCAAAAAAATATTGATTTTTGGTCCCAATGGAAAACGACATTAGTGATCGCTTTACGCAGAGCAAAGAAGAGTTGATAATCAAAAACGACGATCAAAAAAGTGACAATCAACCATCTCCTTAGCCGATTCCAGCCCGGCTTGTCATCGGTTTGATATCACTCTCGTCTGGGTTCCCGGAAATAGGCACATCGAAGGGAATGACAGGTTTTGAGCTCTCTTAACTTTCTTCACCCCCTTTCATTTCAGGTTCCGTTAGTTGTGGTTTCAAAACGGCACTCAATGCGCTACTTGTGTTTTTCCCTCGTCGGGAAATACAGCCACCTAAACCAACCAACCAATTCGCCCTGGAGTCTTTCACTCGTTGTCCATAAATGCACATTATAAGCTTACACCTCAAGATTAGGTGCTGCATTAATGTGCAATACTAATTTAAGTTTGTTAAAAATTTGAAGAAGACATAAATATCTACCTCCCGATTAATGTGCAATTAACCTACTCTATCCTAGTCCAATTTGTGAATCTATTTCTTTCCCCAATTGGCGCGAGTGAGCTGAGCTGGCCAGAAGGGGGTCAGCTCTGCACAGCTCACTCGCGGCAAGTGTCCACGTCCCACTAGGAGTGGTCAAAGGACAAATTCATTCATATTTCCTGCAGAAAGCCAAATTCCAATGGGAGGGGTTGACAAACTGCGTCATTTCAAGGAAGATATACGATCAGAACAGAACAAGGAACCTGCTAAACAGAACCCGCCCAGATATCGCCAGAATTACGGCAATAATCACGGGGCATTGGCCAATTGGAGACCATGCGGCCAAGCTCGGGATCCCACACAACACTCACTGCCGCAGTTGCGGGAATACACATGAGAAAGAAACTCTCCTCCATTTTCTCTGCAAATGTCTGGCACTAGCGAGAGCCAGACTGCGCACACTGAACCAACCTTTTTTCGACAACCTTAGCGACATTTCGGGTATAGGGATATCAGACATAATACGGTTCCTCAACTCCACAGGCTGGATATAGGCACCGAATGCTTCTCACCCTTAACAAACATCACAAACTAGGTAACACGAGTCGTGGTAACAAAAAGGCACATCACAGTGCTACTTGGGTTCCAAGCGGGACCGCCACTTCTACCTACCTACCTACCTCACCAATTGGCAGGTATTAAAAAGTTGATGTTTGCCGATTGCACGTCTCAAACTCAGTTTCCAGTGACAAATTTAGATATCATGAATCTGCAACGAAACTCTTTCAACGATAAATTGATATGATAAGAGTTTATGTGTTTGAATTGATAAGAAAACCTCTTATGAACGCAAATTAAACTATCGACTCTGCAGGTTATGTTTTCGATCCTATGTTAAGAGGTTTTATAGAAAAACGGATTGTCGTAGAAACAGCAAGTCTAGAAATAAAAAGCTAAGGACTAATTTTCTTAATATAGTTCCAGTATATCTATATAAATGATTTGTATAATAAATCGGAAAATCAATATTTGGAAATTTAAGCACTTTGCTCAACAAGCGAATAAATAAATATATAAGCAAGCAGATTTCATATTTGTTCACTTCACATCCTGAAATCGATACTCAAAGCAACCCACGAAACGAAAATTCCATCAACCATACACACTAAAACAGTCTCGTTTTTCTATGAAGAGCGCCAGGCAGTGGTCGTGGTGTTCGCCATCGCCACCAGTGTTCATTCGACGAGATACCAACAAAACGGCGTCGGTTCACAGTTTAGTAAACGAAACGGCCATGGCATGACAACATAAAGAAGCCCCCAGTCAGAGTGTGTGTGTCATCCACGGTGGTAGTTCTCGGTACAGTGCTGAAGAAGATTAAAAGTTTAATAAATTGTACGTTTTCGTTTATCTTTGTAGAAAACCCTTCAACATAAGCAATACGATTTTGCAATACTCACTAAAAATAATATGAAATAGTTGTGTAAAATATGGTTGAGATTAATTTATCTGAATACAACCTGCCCACTTTGTGCAGGCTATGTCTTAAAAATGACGACTTCGTAGTCGATATATTTAATCATTTGGATTCAGATTCAGAAGAACCGTTGCCAAATAGAATATCGGAACTTTATCAAGTCAAGGTAAGTTTTCAAGTGCAATTGAAAATGTAAAATTTCAAACATACATAAATATTCGCTTTTTGAACGTGATAGAAAAAAATCCGCGCCATATTTGATTCACAGGAAAATTGTAATAAAAATCATGCGCATTGCGCACATGATATGACAGCCCATGTTTTGTTTGTTGATTTTTTCGAGGCTCGAAGATAATACAGTCGAGCCCGGAGAAAATAACATCTTTTAAGAAGTTGTTATTAGACACATCAGTTATGTGGTATTCGATTGGGCGCTCTCAGAGCACTTTTTTTGCTCTCAGAGCAATTTTTATGTTCGTTTGGTACAGGAAAAAGCAATCTTTTTCAGATTTCAGAGCACTTTTGCGAATCTAGATATTTTCTCAGATTTACCAATACAAGTGCGTTTGAGTTTGACAACTGACGGAGTTTGTTTACATTTTTATGGAATTTTTTCTCCAGCAAAGAAAGGCGTTGCATCGGGTGAATCTATTTTTGTGAATTATGTATGTATAAATATTTAAAAATCAATCGGGACGGATATTTCTAATGTTTTAATACAAAATTTAAGTATTGAATGGAAATCGCTTAGAAAAGTGTCCAAGACTACACATATTCAAATCGCACAAATATCAACACAAAAAAGAGCAAGAGACGTTTTTATGTTCGATTAGGCACACGAAATCTGAAATTTGAGGGCAAATCTGAAGAAGCCCAAACGAATACCACATTAATCGGATATCTGACGTGTGTTGAAAAAAAATAGACGCGTTTTATTGAAATTTTTTTTAGGAAAGTAAAGTAGACAAACGCAAAATATAAACTAATTCAGTCTTATTTGTGACAAAGTGATGTGATTGGATACACGACATCTGAAAGCTAGCCGTGTTTTTTTTTTTTTAGCTTCGATCTCAGCAAAGTAAAATAGGATTTTCAGCACGCAATCACAACTATTGCGAGTCGAGAAATGTCAAGTAATTTGTAATTGTAATTTGCGTGCCGGAAATCCTACTTTACTTTGCTTTTCTGAGATAGAAGCTAAAAAAAAACACGGCTATTATCGTACAATGGATTTTTGAAAAAAAGTATTTTTTTTTTAATTTAGTTTTTTTTCAGTTTACCGGAAAACGGCGATATATTTTCACTAAAATGCAAACTTAGAGTCAAATGGATGTTTTCAAAACTATTGTGTCCTCAATTTCCAATTCGAAGCACCGAAAACGATAGTTTGAAGAAGTACACATATCTCGAAAAATCCATCTTCGATTTCAATAAAACTATAAAAACGAAGTAATGCTTATACCATGTTCCCACCAACGTGATTTAGCTCATATGATTTATAAATCACGAAAGGCGTCTCCACCGAATTTTATACCATGTTCCCACCAACGTGATTTAGCTCATATTATGATTTATAAATCACGAAAGGCGTCTCCACCGAATTTTACGTGATTTAGTTTGACATCCAGCAGAAAGAATTCGTCCACTTCGGAGAGGGTAGTTTTTTTTTTCGTTGTTTTTCTTTTGTTATCACACCTCTACCAAAAATAAAACAATTTATGATTGTTGTACTTAATAAAAATACCAAAATACACCGAAACACGAAGAAAATTGAATTTGGGATAATATTTTTGACATTTGTGTTGTTTTTTGTTTGTTTGTTGAATAACATTGAATTGGATTGAAACCGCTGCAGGTATGTTCGATTTTATTTTGTGTGGATTTGCGATGGCAGATACGTAATTAAAAATTAAACACGTCTAAATCACGTAATTAGTAATCACGAAAATGTATGGTAAATCACGTAATTTATGAGATGATTTAGCTAAATCAAGTGGATTTAGCTAAATCACGTTGGTGGGAACATGGTATTACATCCTTAACAATGAATTATAATCTGTTTTCAGCTAAATAGTTAAGTAATAGCATAATTTTACAAAACCCGCTTTAACGATTTTGACCAAAATGCATACTGAAGAAAAGATAAGATAAAAGATATTTAGATAGATTCTAAATAATATCCCGTATACTCAGTTTTCCTAAAAAATTCTAAGACGTCAGTTTTTAAATTATTTCTCAAAAAATACTACAGAAATCACGACCTATGTATTTTCACATATCTATGGTATTATAGGTAATAGGCTTAATGCCTAATAGCTACGCAAAACTTAATTTTAGCAAATACTTACTTCTTTTCTCAAAAATATTGAATTTGCATCTTAAAATAATGCCAACTATTTAGGGCTTACACAATCAGAAAATCAAACCTCATTTGCACCAATTTACAACTCCGAATGCAAACTCACATTTGCCTGAATTCTTACATAACTATGTACCGATATCGGTCTATCACGAGCAATACTTACCATCGTTGAATACTTTAATCCTTTAATCATATTCCAGTCAAAATTAAAAACATATCCTAGGTCAAAAACAGAAACTCCTAGTAGGTACTTTCGCTTGTCCTGTACTCAAAAATTTTGTAATGTATAAAACCTTATAAAATAGTACAGCAGACGCTTATAGCTCTCTAGCAAGAAGACCCGACAATTGGCTGTTAATATCCAAAAGTGGAAATTGTTTTCTTTTATCTAGTATCCGCTTCGCTAGACGTTTCCATTATTTGCTTGCTTAATTAGATAAGTTGGGCACTCTAATCCATCTTACTTACTTAATTAGGTGGCGCTACAGTCCGGGGTGGGCCTGGGTCTCAACCAATACGCCTCTCCAGTTAGCGCGATCTTTGGCTAACTGCATCCAGTTGCTCTTCGGGCCGGAGCGTTGGTGTCCATTCGCTCTACATGTCCTAGCCATCTTAGTCGACTGATGCGCACTTTTCTGACCAGCTCGATGTCGCTGTACGGTTCGTAGAGTTCGCTGTTAAATCTCCTCCTCCAAAGCCCGTGAACGCAAACGGGACCTAAAATCAATCGAAGAATTTTTCGTTCAAAACGACCAAGAAGATCTTCATCCGCCTTTGATAGGGTCCATGCTTCTGCGCCATAGAGTAGGACTGGGATGATGAGGGTCTTATATAGAGTCTCCTTAGTGGTTCTTGCCTTCTTAGACCAAAGAAGAAGCGGTTGTTAAAAGTAATTCTTCGCTTGATTTTATAATCCATCTACTATTTTTGCAAAGGATGTTGGTCCACAAACGTTGATTAATAGAAGACGTAAATAAAAACGTCTAATGCATCTGTTTGAAATACATTTTGATGACCTAAACTGGCTACCCTTGCTTACGTCTTTCAAAAAATTTGGTCGAGTTGTAAGACTGAATATATATTTCAGGAAACGCTTTGACTCAGCTGTTCATCAGTAACTAATGTACATAAAGGTTCAGGTGGTAGATTCAACGGCGGCACTGGTGCTTCAGTGCTGAATTTGATTTCTTTGAAATATTCGTAAACTTTGTCTATTGTACCATTAGTAACAACCTTATGAGAGTTGTAGTCTAACTGTAATTTGTAGATGGATGCAGCACGATCCAATTCAAATTCATTTAAATCAGTGATAAGTAGTTTTTATTTTAATGCTTTGTGGTACAATATTTTTGGTTTTTCCATTTTCGGTGCAAATATACAAACGCAAGGCGAAGACACTTTCGATCAATTGCTCTTTTGACAGTACAAAACGGCAAAAATCATTTGCCAATGTTATTATCAATCCAGTTTCATCAACTGGCATCGCACTATTTGCAATTTTCAGCAATTGCTTAGAGAATTTTTCAGCAGATGGATCATTCTGCAACTGAACACGAACGTTGATAGTAAGTTTCAATGACTTAACAAATTTCCATAAAGATGAAGACCTAAAGCAAGAGTTCATTTCATCAGTAGCTGTCGATCTAGGAAAAATGAAGGGCAATGTTTGTCTTAAATCGCCAGACAATAAAATCAATGCACCACCAAATAACTCTGAATTATATCGAAAATTTCTCATTGTGCTTTCCAAATCTTCTTCAGATTTCTTATATGCCATATCTCAAATTACGTTTCAATAAGTTTGCCGTTCCAGATGTTCTTGAAATGTTACATGTTGGTTGTTGGAGTTTAATTAACTTCTTAATTCAATGGCAATTTCAAAGCAGCATTTGCTGTCCGACCACCATTATTCACAGGAATGCTCCTGGGCCCATACCTAAGATTATCTGTAAATTTAAACTTAATCGACTGGGTGGTTTTCGAGGATATTGATTTTTTTTGTATGGGCTGTTCAATGTCCCTTTGTAAAATGTTGACCAAACTCCACAGGTATTCTCCTGGACCGATACCTTAGATTTATTGGTTTGTATGGGAGGTGCCACGCCCCTATAACTCACGAACCTATACAGATTTACCAATACAAGTGCGTTTGAGTTTGACAACTGGTGGAGTTTGCTTATGTCGTTTTCCATTGGGACCAAAAATCAATCATTTTTTTTATCTACGAACCACCAAAAATACTCCATTTGTATGTGCAATAGGAGAAACATTTTTTAAGTCCATATCCATTTGTGATTTTCGCAAAAACAAATGCAATTTGAACAGCTGGTATGTTGTCAAATAACGCACCAATTCATTTACAAACGCAGATCAATTTCGTTGCATGTTCCATTCGCCAAGTAAAATCTGAAATCAGAAAAAAGATTTCTGGTGGTCCCAATCGAAAACGACATTACATTTTAGTGAATTGTTATTACTATTATTATTGTTTGTTCTTTACAAAAAAAAAAAAAAAAAAAAAAAAAAAAAAAAAAACACTTTGAACTTCCTCCTTTCTAATGATTGCATTGTTTGTGCTTATTTCCAGGTCGACCAGAAAGACGGATTGCCAAAAAACATTTGCCACAGTTGTTTATATCTAACTGAATCATTTTCAGCTTTTCGCGAAAACATCAAACTCTGCGAGTCTCAACTTAGAGCGCATTTAGATAAGATAAAAGCAAAAGAAAGTGAACTCCAAGGAGAAACCATAAAGCTTGATGGTAACCGTTACGAAGGATTGAATGGATTTAACGACTTTGTACCCGATGAAAATTGCGAAATTACTGTAGTCGATCCTAATCAGGAGTATGAAAGCTCGGATGACTGCTTTTCGATGGAGGATTCTGATAATGAGTATCCATCCAATAAAAGTGCTAATGGACTGATTCCACGAACCGAGTCATTACAAACGGAAGCTTACAAACCTGAGAATGTTGCTCAGCCATTAAATTCTAGCGATGTCTTAAGCGAACCAAAAAATACGTTTCTTTGCCAATACTGCGATATGGCATTTACAGCACAAATGGATTGTGACGAACATGAGTCTCGTCACGATGCAGCTAATCCATTTATATGTAATTTTTGTCCGTTCCGCACAGTTAACAGACAGGTTCTCATTCATCACATTAAGGAGTCGCACGATAATGAGCGTCCGTATGTCTGTGCATTGTGCAACAAAGGCTTCTGTCGTCGATCAGACCTAAAAAAGCACACAATCGTGCACACTGGAGTGCGACCGTTTTCATGTCCTGTTTGTTCCAAGAGTTTCTCTCGCAACACAAATCTTACGAAGCATATGCGCATCCATAGCGGTATAAAACCGCACGTCTGTCAAAAATGTCCAAGGTCATTTACTACTTCGGCAGATCTGGTACGTCATCAGCGCACGCATATGGAGGTGAAGCCTCACAAATGCTTCAAATGCTCTGCATCGTTCACCCGAAAAGATAAATTGCAAAAGCACTACCTTTCTCACTTAAGAAAAGAATCTGAATTAATTTCATTTAATGGGGAAACTAAAAAATCGCCGTCTGAAAACATGGTAGTTCCTCTGAATCCATTTGTTGGAATAAATCAACAAGACAATACATGCCAGAACCGTGACAGTAATCAGCTAGAGCGACAAGTAGGATACCAAACAGTAGCTACAACAGGAAATTCAAAAGTAACATCCAGTTTCGGGAACAGCTTGCTAGCAGCGCAATTGCAAAAACCACAAGCTGCAATGCAAATTCGACGTGATAACGCAATTACGCCAAAGTCAAATTTGAAAGTACACATTTGCCATGTCTGTTCCAGGACGTTCACAAGGAAAAGGGAATTCCAACGTCATCAAGCACTTCATTTAGACAGTCTGTATAAATGTAAGGTATGCGGTAAAAATTTCAATCGAAAGGATAAACTCTTCCGTCACGAGGAGATTCATCACGCAGAGCAGTATAACTGTAACCAGTGTAATATTAGTTTTTCGAAATTGGAAGCACTCCAAATGCATCTTAAAATTCATGAATTACATAAATCTGTACCTAACGCAGCTGAAGGATTGCCTTACTTCGGACATGTACATGAACCGCCGCCCATGGCTCTGGGATTTTACAGTGAAATAAAACCGGAGGAATGAAGTGTTTTTGCATGCTAAGTTGTTTCTTTACGTACCTATTTCATTAATAAATATGTTTAATATTTAATTAGATTTTATGACCATGTGTGTTTTCTTTATATTTACTCAGTATACTTTTGCAGATATTGAAATCAAGCATACCAACAGTTTACAGTCCTGGAAAATATGGAACCGAAATTCTGATAAAACTTTAAATTATCTTCGAAAATTTTCAAGTAATGTATACTCTATCGAGGGATTATCTATCTAATGAAATATAGAGGTTCTAATATAGTAAAAAGTTACGGAAGGTCCGCCAAAATATAGAAACAACGTCCGTGAAACCTGTAGAGATGAAGAAGAACCATGTTGTCAGACTTAAATTTAAAATCAATACCATTTTTTAATTGATTAATTATAATCAAATAACCTCGCCCATTCTGTGAGAATCAAGAATATGTTACCACTCCTTGATCCTCATGAATTTGCGAACCTTTTGAATGTACTAAACGTGTTCTATTAAGTGCCTTGTAGAGGCGAACAGGAGAGTGAAATTAATTCGTGATATTTTATTTCGCAGTTGTTCTCCCATTCGCTTTCAAGACAAGACAAAAATGAGACAAAAATTTGAAGGCGCGAAACTGTGTCAAATAATGTGCGAACGGAACGAACAACTGAAGTGAGAACGTAGTCTATTCCACGAAAGATGGCACTGTTTTAGTTTTGTTCGCTGTTGTGTTTTGTTGGAACGTAGTTCTTTAACATCCCCGCCATTGCTTTCGTAGACTGCACAGCTTCTGGAACGGCTCACTCGAACTCGGTGTCTGAGCGGTGTTATACCATGTTCCCACCAACGTGATTTAGCTCATACGATTTATAAATCACGAAGGCGTCTCCACCGAATTTTACGTGATTTAGTTTGACATCCAGCAGAAAGAATTCGTCCACTTCGGAGAGGGTAGTTTTTTTTCGTTGTTTTTCTTTTGTTATCACACCTCTGCCAAAAATAAAACAGTTTATGATTGTTGTATACTTAATAAAAATACCAAAATACACCGAAACACGAAGAAAATTGAATTTGGGATAATATTTTTGACATTTGTGTTGTTTTTTTTTTTTGTTTGTTGAATAACATTGAATTGGATTGAAACCGCTGCAGGTATGTTCGATTTTATTTTGTGTGGATTTGCGATGGCAGATACGTAATTAAAAATTAAACACGTCTAAATCACGTAATTAGTAATCACGAAAATGTATGGTAAATCACGTAATTTATGAGATGATTTAGCTAAATCAAGTGGATTTAGCTAAATCACGTTGGTGGGAACATGGTATTAGCTGATCCAAGAAGGAAGTGATTTGCAGTGTTGCCAGTTTGACTGTTTTCCAGAGCGCAGTGCAATGAACACACCCATTTAGTAAAATGACAGAAACAAACAGCCAACTACCAGCGGCATCAAACCGCAAGCCGTTAAAAGTACCATTCTGGTGCGAAGTTTTGTGCTATAGGTAAATATGCTAGTGGAGAAAATCCATTTCACGATCTCGCAAAGTTTGCTTTTTCTGTTTTAGTTTTGCCAATTTCGAATGCCGCAGTGGAAAGAATATTTAGTCAGTTAAATTTGGTCAAAACTAAAGGCTGGTACGCAGTTCAAGTGAAATCCAATTTTTCATACAAATTTTTCACTGCGAAATGCCAAAATGAATTTTCCTAATGAAAATTTCACTAGGGGTACGCAGTTCGAGTGGAAAATATCGATTCCAAAACTGAAGGGCCCAACCCATAGAATCCGTCGCGTCCGTTGCGTCGACGGATTGCCGTATTTGACGGAACGAACTGTCCCATAGAATCCGTCGCATACGCTAAGTGACAGTGTCTCAGTACTCTATACCTATTTGTCCCAAGAAACGTGGGAATTTTTCCCTTTCCAACGTAGTCAAATTCCCTTTCAAATAATTCCCTTGATAGGTATTTTTTTGTGAAAAAAATTAACTTTTAAAAGTAAAAGTTATATTATACGGATAAATAATCACATTAAATAACCTTTGGTATAAAAATAGCATTTTTTTAATATCATAATGACTTCTTTTTGGTACTAGAAATTTTTGATATTAAAAATCTTGCTGAAAGGTGATTTAAAAAAGTTATTTTTTATGTACATACATGTGTTGATTATCATGGTGAAATCTAGATACTTATTTTGATGAAATTTAGAAAAAAAAAATTTTTTTTCAATGTTTTTTTAGATTTTTCTTTATCCCACTTAAGGCTTTTCGGACATCGAAATTCCCCAAAAAAAGGAAGAAATCCCACAATATAAGAGCACTAGTGAGAGCCGATGACAGCCTCTCTCACGCGCTCAATATTTCCACCAATTTTCTTGAAGAGGATAATAAGTTTTTCGCACTTGCAAAATTGTTTTTTCATTGAATATAGTGCGATAATGTTAGGTATACAGATAGTTCGTGGCACGGATGGCCTTTTCCATAAGCAGGGTGCCTCAAGAATATTTTTCTACCCAGTTTTGTTCAAGCAATACCAGCAGATGATGACAATTTTAACAGTATAATTTCCCTGCACTGTTAATTGTTTAAATTTGACGACTGTCCTTTTTATTTTATAAATCAGACATTATTTGCCAAATTGAAAACTGTTAAAATTGTCATGAACAAAATACGAAACATTTTTTTTTTTTTGTTTGTTTGGAGGTTCGCTGGAAGGGAAAATCATCGAAAGACCTTTCAGCCGACCTAAAACACCTACTGACTTTTGACAACCGACAGTGACTGCGCCTAGCCGTTCGACTAATCGAAAGATCAATCGTTTGTAGAATATCTGAACTTTTTTGTTAAAAAATATATTGACTTAGCTAATTTTTATAGATCAACATGTTTTATCCGCCTTAATCTCCTGATTACACTGCCTGTATTTAATAATTCGGTTGTTTCTAAGCTAACGTGGTTGAGAAGCGTTGTGCATTTAAGGAACTTGTTCGACTTCTTTCTATATTGATTCAATATCTAGATCAGCGTTGTGCATTGAATATGACTTTGTTCCTTTGTAATATATTTGAAAGACCTCAATTTTTTGGAAATACGTTTGGAGCGGTCATACCCACAACTGGTGCCCGTAGGTCCATACTGGTTGCAGAATTTGGTTTTATGGTAATAACTTATTGTTATTGTGGTCGATCACGGATGAATGTCTTCCAATAGGTCAATATATTTTACTGTAGGTATCACATGATTCACAAAAAGTGAAGTTTCCAATTTGTTTCTTCCATCTGTTTTCTTAAACTGACACAAAAAAATTTTTTTTTTGAGCGAAGTCACCCTGCATAAATTTCTCCAACTAAAATCTCCAACAAAATATTTCACTCTCTATTTCACAGCACTTTTTGGAGAGGAGTGAAAATTTCACTTCACTCGATCAGCGTACCAGCCTTAAGCAACGAAATCGGATGGAATTATTAATAACCAACTCTATTTTGACAATTAGAAATAACTTGAAAGATAAAAAAACATGTTGTACAAATTTTGAAATACCTGAGGATTGAGGAAGTTATAAAAAAAGTTGGAAAGAAAACTATATTATATACCTATCAAAATATAGAAACGGAAGCAATAGAAAATTGCAATGACACTGACACAGACTCAGAAGACTGTATTTAATTTAATTTAATGGTATAATTTAATTACCATTAACAGTTAAAATTAATAATTTATTTATTTGTTTAATTGACCTAGGTATAAGAAATTAGTGCTGTGAAATTAAGTACGACTTATTTTTTTGTTTTCATTACTTCATGACTGGATTTTTTTTTCTAAAAGTTTGACTGTTTTTTTTTTGACTGGCACGACGTTTTCGGCCTCGATGATCAAGCATTGCAGCGTGTACACACGAGGTGCAACTTCCTTAAATGTGTGACGCAGAACCCTTTTTACACACTGGACCATTCGTTCCCAGATACCTAATTCTGATGATGGGTTGCTTGGGCAGTTGAAAACCCATTCAATACCCTTTGATGACAGCTCATCCTGGATACGATCACATTCGAACACCTCGTTAAAACGTTTTGCTTCCTGGTCTGCTCCTATGAAGTTTTTTCCATTATCGCTGCGAATCCATATGGGTACCCCTCGACGATTTATGAAGTTGTGAATGGTTAAAATGCACGCATCCGTCAATAGATCACAAGCTACTTCAAGGTGGATGACTCGGATAACGAGGCATGTGAATAGTGTCACCCACCTCTTCTCCGTACGACGACCAATAGTAACTGTAATAGGTCCGAAATAGTCCAGGCCAGTGTACGAAAATGGCCTGACAAACGGTGTCAGACGATCCTCGGGAAGTGGACCTATCATAGGCGCAGCAGGCTTGACTCTTGCTATTGTTACATTCAGGCTGGGATTCGTAAAGATAAAACACTATTCCGTTTAACTTCTCTAATAAAATTCACTTTTATTACACTTTTATCGACTATTCTAATATTTCACTTATAAAGTACCAGAACACTATTACTTAAACAATTCTTCAACGTTTCAAACCAATCACTTAATTTACTCTATTACTTTTCACTTATTTATCTTCACAAACTATTACTATCTCGAACTTTAACCAATCACTGTTATAAATCAACTGTCTCGCCCTCTTCTAAAAGCTGTCCTTTTATACCCGCTCCGCCATCTGACGAGAACTTTCTATAGCTAATTCTAAGTGGTTCTAGAACAAGGTTCAGTGGTGACAGATTCCAGTCTCCAATTGGAAGTGACACTTGAGTGGAACTTGTTTTGTGACTTTAAGGCCTGGTTTCACCAAACTGTCTAACGCCTGGTTTCACCAAACTGTGACTAAGGGCTTGTTTCACCACTTAAGTTACACGATACCTTCCACGCCACAATATCCCCCTCTTAAACTTGTTCGTCCCGAACAAACTCGTTAACATTTTCACCATTATAACGATGAAGACGATCCACATGAACGACTTTCAGCTTGCCTCTTCCTCGTTGGATGCGATAGACAACGTCGTTGATGCGCTTTACGATTGTATAGGGCCCTTCCCAGTCTTGTTGCAACTTAGGCGATAAACCTTTCCTTCGATGAGGGTTGTATAGCCATACCAGATCTCCTTCCTGGAATCCTGTAGTTGTCGTTTTAGTATCGTACCTCGTTTTCATGCGGTCACTGGCTATCTTAATCTTATCCCTAGTGTCTCGATGCACGTCCCTGATGATATCCCTGAGGTCTGTAACGTATTCCTCCTCATTCTTGGGCTCTTCGCATGGATATCCAAACATCAACTCGCTAGGTAGGCGGACTGTTCGACCAAATAAGATTTCAGATGGAGTATGTCCTGTGGTGTTATGCACTGCTCCTCGATAAGCCAATAAAAACATGGGAATCTGCTTATCCCAGTCTCTCTGGTCTTCGCCAACGACCTTAGAGAGGTGTTCATTCAGTGTCCTGTTGAAGCGCTCCACCATCCCATCCGATTGTGGATGAAGCGGGGTTGTCCTTGTCTTGTGAATCCCGAGTAACTGGCACACTCCTTGGAAAATCTTCGACTCGAAGTTCCGTCCTTGGTCTGAATGCAGTTCCATTGGTACACCGAATCTGCTTACCCAGTTATTGACGATTTGCTCCACCACGGTTTTAGCTTCTTGATTTGGGATAGCAAATGCTTCAGGCCACTTACTGAAATAGTCCATAACAACGAGGATGTAACGATTTCCATTGTTTGTTTCAGGAAACGGTCCCGCAATATCAACTGCTATCCTTTCGAAAGGGGCTCCAACATTGTATTGATGCATTTTGCCACGGACTTTCAGTCTCGGACCTTTGCTGGCCGCACATGTAACGCATTTCCTGCACCAAGTCCTCCCTTGAATGAATCCAGTAAAAGCGTTCCCGCACTTTTTCGAGCGTTTTACTGATTCCCAAGTGGCCTCCAGACACTCCATCATGCAATTCCCTGAGCACTTCCATAACCTTTGACCTGGGTACAACAAGCTGCATTACGAACGACTTTCCATCCGGGCTTTCCCATCTTTTTTTTAGAATGCCGTCTTGTACGTGAAGGGAGTCCCACTGCGCCCAGTATGCCTTCAGCTCGGGGCTCCTATTGGATATCTCCTGCCAGTCTGGTTTTCCCTCATGCTCCTTCCAGGCGATAATCGGTTCGATATCCGGATCTTCCCTTTGAGCCTCCCGTATTTCCCGCGCACTCCAGCCACCAATGGGCATAGCTCTCACCCTTTGAACGGACGCGACATCTCTTTCCTCGTTTCGTAAGCAATGTTTGCAATTTGCTTTGCACGGTCGGCGGGAGAGAGCGTCTGCATTAGAGTGAAGACTTCCCTTTCGATGTTGTATTTCGTAGTCGTACATCTGCAGCCGTTCGATCCACCTTGCGACTTGGCCTTCAGGATTCTTAAAGTGCAGCAGCCACTTTAAAGATGCATGATCTGTGCGGAGGATGAATTTCCGCCCATAAAGGTACTTATGGAAATGTTTTGTTGCCAGTACCAAAGCAAGGAGCTTGCGCCTGGTAACACAGTAGTTCCTTTCTGGCTTTGAGAGAACTTTACTAAAGTAGGAAACTACTTTCTCTTGGCCATCGTGCACCTGGGAAAGGACGGCTCCAATTCCCACATTACTAGCGTCTGCATCCACAATAAATGTTTTCCCAGGGGTGGGGTACGCTAGTATGGGGGCGTTGCACAACTGTTGTTTAAGTTCCTTGAAGCTCTTTTCGCACTCACCTGACCATTTGAATTGTTTGCCTTTTTCTGTCAGTTGATGCAAGCTCTTTGCGATCCTGGCAAAGTCCTTTACAAATCGTCTGTAATAGGTCGCAAGTCCCAGGAAGCTTCTCAGTTGATGTTTGTCTTTGGGTACCGGCCAGTTTCTCACTGCATCGACCTTCTCCGGATCAGTCTTGACTCCTTTGGAAGAGATGATGTGCCCGAGGTACTTCACTTCTGGTCTAAATAAGGAACACTTCTTCGGGTTAAGTTTTAGTTGCGCACTTCGTAGTCTTTAGTACACCTCCTTAAGGTTATCTCGATGTTCGTTAAATGTTTTTCCTACTACGATGACATCGTCCAGGTAGACCAAGCAGGTTTTCCACGTTAGTCCCAGCAGAACGCGCTCCATTAGACGTTCAAAGGTAGCTGGAGCATTGCACAGTCCAAATGGCATTACTGTAAACTGCCAAAGGCCGTTTCCTGCTGTGAATGCTGTTTTCTCGCGGTCTTCTGGATGGATCTGCACTTGCCAGTAACCACTCTTCAGATCGAGAGTCGAAAACCATTTGGCTCCGGATAGTGTGTCCAGGGTGTCGTCAATTCTTGGCAGGGGGTAGCTATCCTTCTTGGTGACGTTGTTGAGTTGGCGATAGTCCACGCAGAATCTCGTACTTCCGTCTTTCTTCTTGACCAGGACGACCGGCGATGCCCACGGACTTTTTGAGCTTTCAATCAGTCCTTCCTTTTCCATCGTCGACACCATTTCTGCAACCTCCGTCTGCTTAGCCAATGGTAGTCGTCGGGGAGGCTGACGAATCGGTCTCGCATCTCCGGTGTCGATTCGGTGTTGTACGAGATGTGTTCGGCCATACTCGCTGTTCTGCGAAGCAAATATATCAGCGAACTCGTTGATTAAACTACCTGCCATGGACCGCTGCTCCTGATCGAGCTCGCACTCTCCGAGTATATTCTTTTTCATCTCCGATATCTCCGCAGGTCTAACCGCTTTCACATCACTTGCATTGGACAACTTTGTGACCGCAGTAATAGGTACGCACTTTCCAATTACTTCCCCTTGCTTTAGTTTCACGCTTTTGTTTTCCACATTGAGGACACGAACGGGAACCAAGTTGTTTTTAGGTTCAACCAGCATCTTTCCGACAATATAGCTCTGATAATAGTTTTCTGGATCTGGCTCGACTAGGTAGAATCGGTGGCTCCCAGGGTCACCTTCCAGCTTTGTCCAAATAACTGTCTCTGACGAAGGTGGTAATATTTCGTCCTCACTTACAACTGTCCGTAGAGCTGCGACGTTCTCGTTCCCGTAAACCATCGGAATCTCGACGTTCTTGTACTTTATAACTTGCAAACCGATGTCGAGTACTATATCGTGCGTCTTCATAAAGTCGATTCCGATGATGCATTCGTCACATATATCAGCCACTAAGAATGCATGGGAGAAGACTATTCCTGCAAGGTTTATCGTCAAGAGTACCTCACCATACACCTTTGCTGTTGCTCCAGTTGCTGTTTTCAGACAGTAGCTGCTGGTGTTGTGCAGCCAAGATTGGCGAACGATGTCCCTTCTGACTATGGAAGCGGTGGCACCTGTATCGATGGTGGCCACATACTTTTTCTGGCCGATATGGGTTTCCACTGTCAAGCTTCTATTACATCGTTTGGTCTGGGAAACCTGAATTGTGGTCCTGGGGGCGTCGATTCCAGAAACCAGCTTCTGCCCCGCGAAGTTGGTTCTTACTCGTTTCCCGACTGATGGTTCCGCCGAATGCTCAAACGCCTCCTCGTTATTAGTTCTGCAATGCGGACAACTGCCCTGTCTACGTTCGGCTCTGCACTGTCGTTGTAGATGTCCAATTTTGTTGCAGTTCCAGCAACGGATCGGTCCCCTTCGAGAACTGTTACGGTCTACTACTTCTGTTCTCTGGCACGAGCATTCAACGGATGTCATTTCTCTCACGCGGTGAAATCCTTGAGATGCTTGGTCAGCAGCTCTCATGGTTAAAGCAAATGCCAGTGCCTCAGGAAGAGTTCTCTTTCCAGCCATTCGTAGAGCCATCTGCAGTTGTCTGTCCTCTATGGCTTGTGTAAATGCCTCAATAGCCATTTCATTGATGACATCCTCGCCGGCATTGGGATAAGACAAGTGCGCTAGCCGTTCGATATCAGCTTGCAGTTGCTGGAGTGTTTCTCCCCTCTTCTGGATTCGACTGCGAAGTTGCACTCTATATACTTGCTGCATATTGTCGTCACCGAATCGCATCTCAATAGCCTTCACCAATGCATCGTAGTCGCGTTGTTTTTCTGCTGAGACAGTTTGAAGCAATTCTGCAGCTGTACCTCGTAATGCGAGTGTTAATGCAATCGACTTTTCCTCGTCGTCCCATCCATTGGTCGTTGCAGCTGCTTCGAACTGTCTCTTATAAATTGGCCATGATGTTTGACCATCAAAAACGGGTGGTTGCATCTCCTTCCTTCTTGGGCAGTCAGCAGAATATTCCCGAGCCTTCTGCTTCTTGACTTTTTCCAGTTCTTTAGCTATGTTCTCGATGTTCGCGCCAAGCTCTTTAGCTATGTTCTCGTGTTTATGAAATGTTTTATTAATTTCCTCAAGCTTTGTTTCATGCTCGTTTAATTTTTCATCAATCGCATCGATTTTTACATCTAGAACATTCTTAAATTCTTCTACGGCGTCTTTTTGTGCGGCGACAATGGAATTTTGCTGTTCTTCAAGAGAATTCTTCTGCTCTTCTAAGGAATTCTTTTGTTCTTCTAGAGAATTCTTCTGTTCTGTGAATTTAGATTCCACAGAATTTTTCTGTTCTGCGAACTTCAATTCCATGGAATTTTTCTGTTCTTCTAGAGAATTTTTCTGTTCTTCTAGAGAATTTTTCTGTTCTTCTAGAGAATTTTTCTGTTCTGCGAACTTAGATTCCATAGAATATTTCTGTTCTTCCATCTTCGCAAGAAGTAATTCCATCATAGCGCTAATATCAACGCTTGTACTTACTTGTTCTTCTGCCACGTCGAATAGCATAGTTTTTGGATCTTCTCCGTCGTTTTGGACAGCTTCCTGTAGACGAAGGATGAGGTCACTTTTTCCTCCAGCTGTGGATAGATTCCGTTTTTCTAGTTCACTTTTTAATTGGGGTATGCTTAGTTGCAGCAATATACGACCCATTTTGTTTGTCTCTTGTAATTTAGAAATTCACAAATTAATTTTTTTTTTTTTTTTTTTTTTTTTTTTTTTTTTAACTACACTTAGACACTTAGCACAGAATAAGTTTTATCCCACTTCTGACACCAATGTTACATTCAGGCTGGGATTCGTAAAGATAAAACACTATTCCGTT
Source organism: Cheilosia vernalis (assembly GCA_949126925.1). Classification (NCBI taxonomy): domain Eukaryota; kingdom Metazoa; phylum Arthropoda; class Insecta; order Diptera; family Syrphidae; genus Cheilosia; species Cheilosia vernalis. The sequence goes on from OX421361.1 coordinate 20,126,240, forward strand.
TAACTTCTCTAATAAAATTCACTTTTATTACACTTTTATCGACTATTCTAATATTTCACTTATAAAGTACCAGAACACTATTACTTAAACAATTCTTCAACGTTTCAAACCAATCACTTAATTTACTCTATTACTTTTCACTTATTTATCTTCACAAACTATTACTATCTCGAACTTTAACCAATCACTGTTATAAATCAACTGTCTCGCCCTCTTCTAAAAGCTGTCCTTTTATACCCGCTCCGCCATCTGACGAGAACTTTCTAGCTAATTCTAAGTGGTTCTAGAACAAGGTTCAGTGGTGACAGATTCCAGTCTCCAATTGGAAGTGACACTTGAGTGGAACTTGTTTTGTGACTTTAAGGCCTGGTTTCACCAAACTGTCTAAGGCCTGCTTTCACCAAACTGTGACTAAGGGCTTGTTTCACCACTTAGGTTACACGATACCTTCCACGCCACACTATCTTGCACACGAACATCTGGCGACAAGTTTCCGCAACACTTGTCTGAGGCGTGGGATCCAAAACGAACGGCGAATCTCGCAGACGGTAGCCTCAAAATTCTGGTGCTTCATTTTTGAATCAAAACACCCTCCTCGTCGACGTATGGCATTAGGTTGTATAAGACAGATCCTTTAGAAAGTCCTTTGGCGTTTTTGACATTAATTATATCGGCAGCATACACTTCGCCTTGTGCTTTGCGAAATAACACTATTTCAGATACACGCAGTTCGTCCACTGTCATACCATTTATTAACTTCCTTCGTGGTTCGGCGTAAGAGGCCAAATATGAAGAAAAGTTATTAAATGCAATAAATTTACGACTCACGGCTGGTAGGGTGATCTTAGGACGAAGTTCCTCTTCTGCGTTGTCTTCAGGCAGACTGACTCCGGCATATTCCTCAGGCCACAGGTGTTCTTTGTGCCTCAGGAAATCTGGTCCCGTTTGCCATCTTAATGAAGGACTAAAATTGATCGGGCCATTCGATCGGGTGTCTTCATCGGCGACGTTGTCCCTTGTTGATATCCATCTGCAATCAGTAACCTTAGTTATGGCTAGGATTTCTGCTATTCTATGAGCTACGAAAGGCTTGTAGCGACGATTTTCGGATCCTATCAACTTGATAACCGTCTTCGAGTCGCTCCAAAGAACACATCGGCAGACATCTAGGGTGTGTTCTTCGACAATTGTTTGCATCAAACGGGTTCCAAGAACGGCGGCTTGAAGTTCGAGGCGTGGTATGGTCATTATTGGTTTGAGTGGAGCGCATCTTGTTTTGGCGCACACGAACGAGACGCCTGTCGTTTCTTCCGAAGTCGCACCTCTCCAATACGGCGGCAAATGCTTCTTCGATGGCATCGATAAAAATATGGAGCTGAAGATGCTTCGGCAATGCTTTGAGGAAGTAATATCGTGGAATTTGAACCTCGACTATTTGGCTCAAGTTTACACACCACTTTCGCCAGGCTGAATTTATGTTGGCTGGTAATGGTTCATCCCAACGCAGGTTGTACCTCCATATACTTCTCGCAACAAACGTTTGGCACCGATCAAGAAATTGGCCAAGAATCCCAGTGGGTCAAAGACGGACATGATGATGCAGAGAAGCTCTCTTTTGCAGGGACATGTTTTTCCGACAATAATATCAGGATCAACGCGATGGGACTTGATGTGGTATCTAAAGGTGTCGCTTGATGGGTGCCAAAACATGCCGAGCATCTTATCGTAGTTAGGCTGTCATCAGATGAAAATATATTTGGAACTGCAACCCTCTTGGATTCCGCTTCACTCTCCAAAGCACTCATAACTTCTTGTCTCTTGTGAGTTAGAACTAAAACTGCGTAACTCAAATCCAGCAAATTTATGAATGCGCCGAACTTGTTTCGCTACGTCGATGGCCTCTGCTGTTGTCTGGAAGCTGTCCACGAAATCGTGGACTTAGTGATGTTGCAAAATTGACTTTACTGCTCTGGTATTAGCTTCACGATGTTCCAGGGCGTTAACAGTTTTGACATATTGGGCCGCACATGGGGAACAAGCGGCGCCAAAAAACATAACTGTCATCTCGTAAACGTCAGGCGAAACATCTTCATTCCCATCGCGCCAAAGAAATCTCTGTGAACTCCTACCTTCTGGACGAATTAACACCTGGTGGAACATTTCACGAATGTCTCTACACACTGCAATGGCTCCCACTCGAAAATTAAATAGCACCGATGGCATCGGTTGATACTGTTGTGGTCCTTTCAGCAAGCAGGAGTTGAGGGATGTCCCGTCGACTGTTGCGGCTGCGTCAAAAACAAGTCGTACTTTTCCCGGCTTGTTGGGATTCACGACGGCGAAGTGCGGAAGGTACCACGTCATAGGACCCGTTATGGCGGCTTCTGCCGGCTGCAGTTTGCGGGCGTATTCCTTTGGTGACATAACTCTTGATGATATCCTTGTAGGCGGAAGCGAACATATCATCGCGCTTTAATTTACGCTCAATACCAATGAGTCTCTTCTTTGCCATAACGTAGGTATGAGTCGGGGAGCTAAGTATCTTTCTTTGAATTCTTTCTTCAGCACAAATTTCTTCATCAAGCCACAATGCTACTGAATCCATATCCATTGTGAAATTCAATTATTGTCAACGAACAAATTTAAATAATCAAAAACGAATTATTTGACTTTTTGTTGAATTTAAAATGTAATTTTTGACAAGAAACAGTTCGAGTCTCGGAACATTTATTCGAAAGTTGCAAAGATATCGTACAACATATCCTTTCGATTCGAAAGTTGTACAGAGTAAAGCGTAGTATGCTGTTCCAGGAAAGCTAAAATTAAGCGCCCCTCCAATGTTTCTCTCCACCACTTCGCTTAATGTTCGCTTAATTTTGACACTCTGGGTTCCGACGTAAAAAAAAATGTGTTGGCATAGCTGATTGACTTGCTCTGTTTCGTCACTTGGAACTTTCTAAAGAAATGTCTACATTTTAAAAGATATTAAATTAACAACAAAGAATTTCTTTGTGTTGAACTAACCATTCTCCATTGGTACTGTTTCGTTTGAAATTTTGTTGCGAATGCCGATATTTTCTCTGATCTGTCAAAATTTAGCTGTGGAAAAATGTATTTTGCATTAATACGCTTGCTTAAATTCTGTAGGGAGTGTTCGTACAGCGGCTCAGAAATTTAGCTTGAACTGCGTACTGCTTGGCTAAACTGCTTTGCTTAATTTTATCTTTGGAGACATTTTTGTATGGGAGCTTAATTTAAGCGCGAGCAGCATACTAGGCTTTACTGTAGAATTGCAAAATATGGCGAGCGCGAACATCTGCATCGGTTTCAACTACTGGTGCTGACCGCACCCCAAAGCTTTCAGTGTCAAAGTAGTCCGCTACCAATTCGTGAAGGGCATCTCCATTCACATTGATCAATAAACATGAAGTACTAGTTTGCAAGGTTGCATTCGTTTGGCCAAATACTAATCAACCAAGCTTTGTGTTGGCAGCAAATGGGCCTCCATCTCGAAGTTGAAGTGACTCCATAGGTAGACCTAGGTGGCAATAGTCCAAACCAATGAGTAGCTGAGGCATCACATTTGAATAAGGGACCACTGGCAACCGTTTAATGTCCTCACCGTCTCCTCGTAGATCACACATGTTCACACTTTGCATTGGCAGGCGAAGGTTAGAAATACCATGGACTTTATGAAGGACATGTTTCTTCTTGATGTGTTCTCCACTGATGTGAATTGTAACCAAAGTTGCTGGTTCCTGAGCGGAACCAACCCATTGAAGGTCTAACATGCGTCGTTGGCCATCTAAACCAAGTTCCACGATAAGGCTGCTATCCATCATAGTTATCAAACAACCTTCGTCGAAAAGAGCATACGTGTTAATCTGCTTCTTGGGTCCATACAGAGTGACAGGCAGCAGGAAAAGTAGTTTGCAATTCTTGGCTGGACGGGCTAAACAACTTAGAACTACTTCTTTGGCTTCGTTGACTTCAGGTTGATGTTGTGTAGTACGTGGTATATGTTCACTGTCGGCAAAAGGATGTCTAGGTTCGTGCAATAATTGGTAATGGCTTCTCTTGCACCCATTAACACCACATTTCGACGACGGCGGCAGTTCCGGATGGAGTGACCCACTTCAAAACATGTAAAACACAGTTGAAAACGTTTTGCTTGAGTCCACCTTTCCGACACAAAAAACATTTGCACTCAGAAACACTATGACGTTGTTCACAAATTGGACACTTGAAAACCTCAGGCGGTTGCACTTTGGCTGCGTGTAGAACAGGACGTCGCTTCGCAATTTTGAAATGAGCTCCTTTAGTAAAGTGGGGTTGGATAGGTGATGTTGACCATTGATGGAAGATAAAAACACTGCTAAGTTTTTGGCTCCATCGCAGCCTCAGAAATTGGAGCTATTTGCTCAACTTGTTTGATCTGACTTTCTATTAGCTGTTCGGGGCGACCAAAGCTGGACCTAAGCTGCTCCATCACCACGTTCAAATTTTCGGCATGTATCACCATACACCTCACCACATTTCGCGCATCACCTTTCAACGACCTTTGCAGACGCATATGATTTTCCAAATTGGTGTAGTTGTATACAAGTTCCACTCAAGTGTCACTACCAATTGGAGACTGGAATCTATCACCACTGAAGCTAGAACCAACTAGAATTAGCTAGTAAGTTCTCGTCAGATGGCGGAGCAGGTATAAAAGGACAGCTTTTAGAAGAGGGAGACACATTTGATTTATAACAGTGATTGGTTAAAGTTCGAGATAGTAATAGTTTGTGAAGATAAATAAGTGAAAAGTAATAGAGTAAATTAAGTGATTGGCTTGAAACGTTGAAAAATTGTTTAAGTAATATTGTTCTGGTACTTAATAAGTGAAATATTAGAATAGTCGATAAAAGTGTAATAAAACTGAATTTTATTAGAAAAGTTAACCGAAATAGTTTGCAGAACATGGTACGCGAGATTTGGTGCCACTTCAGGTAACCCTTGAACTGGGAGGAGTACTCCGCACCATCATCATCGCATCAGCCTACTGCGCTGGGGACGAACCAGCAGTATCAATGGGACTGCAACGCCTTGTGGAGCATGCAAATAAGCTCCAACTGCCGTTGCTAATAGGATGTGATGCTAATGCTCACAATACCATTTGGGGGAGTACCGACACTAATAATAGAGGTGAGTCATTATTGGAATTTATTTTAAGCTCATCTCTTGAAATATGCAATGTAGGTAATACCCCCACCTTTGTAACTCGAACTAGGCAAGAGGTATTAGACCTCACATTAGGCAGCCGTAGTATGAGTAGATTTGTTAGGGACTGGAGAGTATCTAGTGAGCCATCTATGTCTGATCATCAGATTATTACCTTTGATTTAGATAATACTCGTATCACATGTAACCCAGTTAGAAATCCAAAAAAGACAAACTGGGATCTCTTTGAATCGTCTCTTGAAAATAATTTGGAGCAGGTACATACTAGGAGAGCTCCAGCTTATCATCTAGAATTGGAACACACAGTAGAGGGCATAACATCAGCCATCACAAGTGCGTTCGAAACTAGCTGCCCAATAAGCAGAAGTGCAGAGAAGAATAAGGTTCCATGGTGGAGCAACAATCTGTCAAGACTTCGGTCGAAAACACGTAAACTGTTTAACACAGCGAAACGGACTGGAGACTGGCAGGACTATCGCATGGCACTGACTTCGTATAACAAAGAAATAAGGAAAGCTAAACGAGAAAGCTTTAGGAAATTCTGTGAGACAATTGTGGATACTCCTGTTGCGGCCTGAGTACATAAAGCACTAGCAAAAACAGAAGGGATCTCAATGTCTCTCAGAAAACCGGATGGCAGCTTTACAGAAAATGAGCAACAGAGGGCACGACTTCTATTAGAAACTCATTTCCCTGGTAGTCATCCGAGCACAGACGAAAGGAGCACGACCAGTATTCGAAGACTTCGGGAAGAGGATTGGAAAATAGCAACCGAAATCTTCTCCAGAGGGCGGCTAGAATGGGCAATTGACTCCTTTCAGCCTTATAAATCACCGGGTTTGGACGGAATTACGCCATTCCTACTACAAAAATGGCAAGGTAAATTGCTTCCACATCTGGCAAGAATTTTAAAAAGCAGTCTGGCGCTGGGCTACATACCAAACTAGTGGAGACGAGCGAAGGTAGTGTTCATTCCGAAAGTGGGAAAAAAGGACCCAAGTCTACCGAAGTCCTATAGACCAATCAGTCTTACTTCGTTTCTTCTTAAAACGATGGAAAAGGCTGTGGACAACTACTTAAGAGAAGATGTACTAAGTACATCGCCTCTTCATCATCGTCAGCATGCCTACAGAGCGGGCAGATCTACGGAGACTGCTCTGTACCAGCTAACTGAGATTATTGAAAGCGCTCTTGAAGCGAAGGAGATAGTATTGTGTGCCTTCTTGGACATTGAGGGAGCATTCGATAACACATCGCATGACGCAATTATTCGAGCTCTTGATAGAAAAGGAGTAAATAACACAGTATCAAGATTAAAGTGACCATACGTCCCGCTTTTAGCGGGACAGTCCCGTTTTTGAGGTCTCTGTCCCGCGGCCATAGCTGTCCCGCTAAACGTCCCGCTTTTCCAACTTTCGTAAAAAATGTCCCGCTTATAGGTACTACTTTTGTAAAAATGTGTGTATGTTTCTACAATTCTAAAAATAAAGCAATTTTATGATTACTATTTATTATCCCTGTGCATACAAATTGGAGCATATAAAACAAGCCTAAGAGCTGTTAAAGGAAGAAAATGAGCTCATGTAGGTATACTCCATCTTAAATGAATTGTCAGTTTTGTTGCTTGTAGTCTGTCACTTTTGAAACGAAAACAAAACAATTTTCTGTGTAGTAAAGTATATTGGAGGGATATTTGTATAGATAGGTAAATAAAAACTAACTCAAATATTAGCACAATACTTACTTAATAATATTATCGCATCATTATACATAAATAGAAATAGAATGGCATCCACTTCAGCAGCAGCAAACAAAAAGTGCGAATGCGAATTTTCAATATCTGCAGGAGGACAAAGTGACATAATTCGCCATGTCGGAAGACAAACACATGAGTCCAACGTAATGGACACGGCCGCATCAATACAGTTATGAAGTCAAATTTTTTTTTTTAAATAAATATGTCATTTGACGTTTATTTTACGTACTATTCTATTGTTTTACTAAAACATAACCTAATTTCAACTCCCTTCGAAATTTTGGAAATGTGTCCCGCTTTTATTTCAAGTAAATCTGGTCACTTTAATCAAGATGGATGTATGAACTCCAGAGATCAGCAGAGACTCACACATCAGAAGGTATTATCAAGGTTAACTCCCTAATGTGGAGTCTTTTAGTGGACGAGTTACTTGAGAATTTGACGAACCAGGGCATCAATTGTCAAGCATATGCTGATGACATAGTAATTATTGCCAGGGGTAAATTTGAGGGAACCTTATGTGGCATTATACAAAGGGGACTCGAATAACTCGGGATTGGTGCGTAACGGCTGGGCTTAACCTTAATCCGGCAAAAACAACAATAGTACCATTCACGAGGAAAAGAAAACTTGAACGACTAAGGCCAATAAGGCTATCAGGTACAACACTGACAACAGTCAATGAAGTTAAATATCGCGTGCTTTAATGATTTGCCGGAGCTTAGCTGGCAAATCCTGGGGATGTAGCCCGACCATCCTCAGATGGATGTATATTGCTATTGTGAGACCAATGATCACGTATGGAGCGATTGCATGGGCAAAAAGAACCAGTCTTTCAACCACAAGGAAGACACTCAATAAAGTGCAAAAACTGGCGTGCCTATGTATTACAAGGGCTATGAGTACTTGCCCAACCGCAGCTATGGAAGTGTTATTGGAACTGACTCCATTGCACCTTATGGTTGAGGAATGTGCAAGTAAAAAGATCCCAAGAATGGCCAAGGAAGGAATAGGAAGAGGAAAGTGCATCACACTGAGACAGTTTGACGTACTACTCAAAAAACAACCACTATTGGCCTTTCCTAGAGACGACATAATCAAAAGATTTGATTTTCAAAAGAACTTTGTTACTAAGCTCAGCAGTAACTTGAGCAATGAATCCACAATTCACAGACTGAGCAATCACGAAACAAAGTGGTACACAGATGGGTCGAGAACTGATGAGGGAACACATGTGTGTCCAAATTAACCTCGACAGAAACAGAGTCAACTGTGATATAGCTATAATGTCAGACAGCCAAGCTGCTATAATGGCACTAAATTCCTACATCATTAAATCCAAACTTGTATGGGAATGCCTACAAAAACTTAATGAACTTGGTAGGAGAAACAATATAACCCTCTGCTGGGTGCCTGGCCACGTAGGAATAGAGGGGAATGAAATAGCCGACTCCCTAGCAAGGAAGGGAGCATTAGAAACTTTCATAGGTAGTGAACCATTCTGGGGAATAGGGGATCACACCCTCAAAGAAGAATTTAGGAAACTAGAGGAAGAAAACAGGGCAAGAACCTGGCATAACACTCAGGGCATGAGGCAGGCCACGAAACTCCTGGGCCAATACAAACGGAAAAGATTCCAAGCTTGCATCGGCATGAGCAAAAATAACCTTCGTATCCTAACGGGCTTCCTAACGGGGCACTGTAGACTCAAGGAACACCTCAGGCAACTGGGTATATCTGAAGAAGGTCCCTGCAGATTCTGCGATAAGTCCAGTGAAATCCCAGAACACTTGCTGGGATCATGTGGGGCACTGCCCCACAAAAGGCTGAAATACTTGGGCAAGTACCAACTGGACTGGAGAGAGTGCTATAGGACTGCGACTGACTTCTTCCGCCAAGGAGAAATAACAAATAAAAAACCGGCCAAGTGCGAGTGTCACTCGCGCACCGAAGGTTCCGTATTTGGCTAAAGTCCAACACATCAGATATTATTTGAAATCTATAATATCATTCAATCTTTCCCCTCTTCATGAATTCATCACAATTTAGTTTAATTTAATTACTTAATATTTTTACTCTCAAAAATTACTCGCACATGAATCTCATTTTCTAATTATTACCTAGTACCCAACCCACGCCAATTTTCCATTCATGCGACCTGTCCCAATTAAAAACTATTGACTAAAAATATGTTACTTTTATTTTGTTCTGTACTCCCCAAAAAAATTTATTATACTCCCCAACGAAATTAGCAAGCGGGAACCCTGGTGACTCTCTTCTGTCTTTGATGGGGTCAATTGTGCACAACTGCGTAGTAGAGATTAACACTTATGAGAGCAACGTATTTTACATGGTAAAATTATCTTTTTTGAAAATATCTTGTAAACTATTAACTTTTCGGCAAAACAGTATTCAGCACTTATATAGATAAGAACATGATCTACAAAAAAGGAATTTATGTATTTTTTTGTGAATCAAGAAATAAACCGTTTTTTGGGCGAATGAAAATATTTTTTTCACCAGATTACTAATTACTCGAAAACCAATCGATGTATTGCTTCCATTGGTATTTGTCGTTTAACTAGAGGTTATACCGGATGTTATTTGAAAATTTTAGCCTCCTATGTCAATCGGTTCTTGAGATAGACCTGGTAACAAAATTGACTTAGTGGGTTCGGACAGACAGACAGACAGACAGACAGACAGACAGACGGAGAGACATCCGAGCGAAACTAATAAGGTTCCGTTTTTTCCCTTTGGGTACGGAACCTTAAAAAGAGTACTAAAACCTCTGAAATGATTTCGAAAGGAATTATACTATGAGGGGAACTCTTTTAAGGGAATAAAACACTCTGATGAGGCGTAAGCAGGGGGTACAATAGATCAAAAGGTCGCAGTACAATAACCCCTCTCAAATAATAATAATAACCGGAATAGTGTTTTATCTTTTCGAATCCCAGCCTGAATGTAACAATATGAACAGCCCAAAGTGGATGTTGGCAGTAGGGGATTAGTAAACGATACTGTTGGCTGTGAGTATATCGTTGGTTGTATGTACGGGTTGCACTAGTTTGTTAAGCAGCGCTTCTCTAAGAGACTGGCACTGCGAATCACGTTCGCCCAACGAGGCCAAATACCTGGGAATGAAACTCTACGCAAAGCTGAAATGGAATTCGCACGTGAAAATGAAACGTAAAGAACTCGATATCAAATATAGAGAAATGTACTGGTTACTCGGAAAACGTTCCCAGCTCAATACTGAGAAAAAACTGCTTTTATACAAGCAAGTGCTAAAGCCGGTGTGGACCTACGGTAAACAACTTTGGGGTTGTATCAATAAAACAAATGCCAATATTCTACAAACTTTTCAAAATAAAGTGCTAAGAGAAATTGTACAAGCACCATGGTATATTAGAAACGACGATATCCAGAGGGATCTCGGAATTCCAACAATCGAAGCTGAAACTAGAAGCTTCGCGAGAAAGCATAGGAACCGACTAATCGGACATATCAATAATACAGTCCGACAAATCTTGGACGAGAGCAATTTATTGCGCCGACTGCAAAGAACGAAACCGTTCGACTTGGCAAGATAAGATTGACCGCGTCTAATTTGCGGAACACGCAGGATCTTTCATTGGAAAGTAACCTGTCAAAAGTTGTTATTTAATGATAGAAAAATTGCTTGATAATGATAAGTTATATCTTAGTTGCAGTATCTTTATCTAACAATCTTTAGAAGGGTGGTGTTTTTAGTCAGTAAAAATCTGACACTACTATGAGAACAAGCTTGCTATTCTCATAGTGTCTTTGGAAGATTTTCACCAACCCTCGTATAAATAAAAAAAAAAAAAAAATTTCAATGCCGATTAATAAATTTAGTGTGTGTAAATGACGTATTCTATTTTTTTCTTGAGCAATTAATTCGTGTAACTGATTGATGAATTGTTGGTTACTGAAACTAGTTACCGCACTCTCATTTCACGTGTTTCAAATCAGAAATAGAAATGTTTTCAAGCTATTGCAGAAATGTTGGTTAGCGGAACCTATGTCTATTTCCGTTTAACGTATCCATAAATATGAGTAGAACATCCATGACACTTTAGGCGTCTGATTTGTGATCTCATTCTTACGCCTTTAATAGTATTGACTGCGGATAAACGGATTTCTCCATCCAGTTTCATGCCAAAATGTGCGTGCGTAATGCAGCTCGACTGGGTAAAGTTGGTGGAAAGAGTTATAGTCCATTCCATATCGACGGTTACGGGCGCTCGGTCGAGTTCGCAAAGTGTGCTGAAGAGTGCGGCTAATTCATGAAATGCCTATATTTTAGAGTTTGTAAAAAAATAAGTTGCGATCTACCGTATTAAAGGCTGCTTTGAAATCCATGAAGAATGCGTAGTTGTTTACCCTGCTGGCAAAGGATTCAACGGTACGAACAAGTGAGTAGTAGAATGTTCGCCTAAATCCGGCTTGGAAATCCTTCTATCCATTGACTACAATCGGCTTTGCATTATTGCTGTGAATATTTCATATGCATCATTTTTAAAAGAAATACCGATATAATTTGCTGGATCTGTAGTCGAACCTTTTTTATGGATAGGGAAAGTTAGTGATTCCTTATATGGTCGGGGGGCTACTCCTGACTCCAATATAGTGTTAAACAAAGAGATAAGTAAGTACTTATAAGGTGGAGCTCATTGTTACCATGGTTGTAAAATTCAGACGGTATCCTGGGGTGGAATCGGCTAAGGTGATTGTTGATAGTTGACAATCAAAATCATAGCTTTGCGTCCACGTAAGGTGATTATCAAACTGACAATCGCTTTTTTGCGATCAATTTCATGTGACAGCTATTTAGGTGTCGCTTTCATACATTTGTGTCATTTTCAAAGGTATGCACCTCGACTTCGACTCCAAATAAATTAAATACTTTCGTGAAAAAAGAACAATATTAAATAAATTAAAATAAAAAAAGTGACATTTGAAAATTCGTGAAGTGCAATTATCTTCATTGGAACTTTTCTTCACAAATGAAGAAAATAATTACAAAAAAGTCCAAGTATGCATTATGTAATAAACTTTCATTGTTAATTGGTGCCTTTTTAGATTTTTGGAAAACTTTCGCTTATCAAAAGAAGCGTTTGTGTTTGTTTTGGAATTGGTTGATCTACCAACAAGTAAGGTCAACGCATGTTCCAACCATCCTACAATTGGCTAGAATCTTAAATCTTCTTTGGGGGTGGTGCCTATTTTAAATTTGCCCTTTAAATTTTGCAGTTAAAGGGTTGACGGAAATCATATCATGATGATAAGGCCAACGGAAAATGAGAACATGTTCTTCAATCGTGGAAAGGATACATATTTGCTCTTTATTAGCTTGAGACCTTAAAAAAAATACAAAAAAATATTGTACTTTGTGAACACGAGTATTATTATTCTCAAATACACTTACAATTTTCAAAATAAAAAAGAAACATTTCGAATATGAACCCATCAGCTGTTGAGAATGACAGTGTCGGCAAGGAAGTGACATCCAAAGCTCTAAGTGCTGCCAATAATCAACCATTTTTTAGTGATCGTCTTACGCAGAGCAAAGAAGAGTTGATAATCAAAAACGACAATCAAAAAAGTGACAATCAACTATCACCTTAGCCGATTCCAGCCCTGTTCGAACCTGCAGCTTTACCATCCTTTAAGGTGCGTTCAACCTGAATAAATTCATGAAGAGAGATGGGTCTGTTCAATGGTGTCCTGGTGTGGCATATTGAAATTGTATGATACTGTAAGGTGAGTTTAATCTTCTTAATATATAAAACTAGCTGTACCCCCCGGTACAGCCCGTGCAAAATGTGGTGTCAAAACAGTTGATGGAAAAAATATCTAAGAAATTTGCTATCATGTGGAAGCCATTTTTTTTCGCAAAAAATAGATATATGTGTTCTCATAACGCTTGAGTTGGCAAATAACAGATATTTCTTCCTCTGCATAAAATAATTTGTCTTGTTTCCGTAATTTTAACAGGTATTCGTTTCAAATGTTAAATCATTTTCTTTCAGTCCAGTAACATTTCGCACCCTATCGCTTTCAATCCCATGCCCCACACGCCACATTTAATACATGTTCAATGAAATATTGAAGCTATAATAATTTGTTAAGAACTCACAAATAATAGTGATAAGGCGGAGTAAAAAGCCTAAATCCTGAGGTGAGACTCAACTATTATTATTATTTTATCCTTTGAAAGTCTGAATTCCTTTGTTTTGAAAAACAATATATTTTGTATTATGGTCATAATATTATGTCACCAATAATGTTTTCAAAATATCGACTTATTTTATTTAAAGGCCAAGGAGGGAACATATTTGTTTTTTTAAATCATGAGCTTAGTAAATATGTAGTAAACTCACCCAGGTGAAAATCGTAGAAATGTCTAAAATTTCGCCTAGTATTTATTAAAAAACCATTCAAGTTATCGAGTTATTGGATATCCTATGTTGTACCTGCAGATGTCCTCTATAAGGTGGCATTTAATTTATTTATTTTCGAATATTAAGAAGTTTCTAAGATTTTTGCATTTAAAGGCAGGCAGTCAAATGCATTCTAAGTCGAACAGAACTACACCAATTTCTTTATAAGATTATCAATTTTAATTTATAAAAATTCACAAAATCGCAATGAAGAAATCCGAATCTGTAATGCGCAATGGCCGGCAAACATTATTCGAACGAAAAAAACACGAATTCGCAAAGTGCAATATGGACGCTGAAACAGCAACGAATGAAGAAACTGCGCAACTGAATCAAATGGCACAGTCAACGTGGACAGCGCCACCACACATGAAACAATATTGGCTTCTCGATTGATCGATAATAGATGGCGTTACGTTGCGTGTCTGTCTGACAGTTCAATTGTGATACGATATGTTACATTCAAATTTGATTCTTTTTCTGGTTGTTGCCAAAATAAATATATACAAAATGAGAAAAAAAAATTGAAAAAAACCTGTCGTAACACGCTGTGTGGTCAAAATAAGACATTTTGAAATTTTTAAATTTTTTTTCTTTTAAAACCCGTGCTGAGAAAATACCTTTCCAACAAAGTATAAATCATCAAAATCGGTTGGGCCAATCTCGAGTTATGGGATAACATCGCTTCGGACACTTTCTTTTATATATATAGATAGATTCTCGTGTCACGGGGTGCGTAATTGAACTATTCCGAAACGGCTAGACCGATTTTCGTGAATCTTTGCAAGGATATCGGCTAGGGTGGAGAATCGGACAACATCTATTTTTCATCCCCCTAAATGTTAAGGGTGATCCACCCTTAAATTTATTTTTTATTTTTTTGTACAACATTTTTTATTTTTATTTTTTTATGATACATCATACTAAAATACATACAACACTAAATTTTCACCCCTCTATGATCAACCCTTATTTTTTATTTGTTAATTACAAACTTTAACTTTTTTAGCAAGAATTTTTTTAGGGGTGTGGACGAATTTTACAATTTATTAATCTGACAAAGACAGCTTTAACTCTCAGTTAATGATTGTTGGATTTAAACGATTTTGGGCTTGACAGCTTCGTTTTGGACCAAGGAAGGACATAGGCTACGTTTTGTAGCGAAAACAAAATTTTGAGGGGTTTTAAGAGGTTATGAAAGTTTGTATGGGGAAATGCACTTTGAAAAATAATAAACTGGGTAGAAATCGAGTATTGACACTTCAAATACAAAAAAAAAAAATATATTTTAAATTTCAAAGGCTATTGTTGTTGTCAATTATTTTATGTGATATTCGTTTGGGCTTCTTCAGATTTGCCCTCAGATTTCAGATTTCGTGTGCCTAATCGAACATAAAAACGTCACTTGCTCTTATTTGTGTTGATATTTGTGCAATTTGAATATGTGTAGTCTTCGACACTTTTTTAAGCGATTTCCATTCAATACTTAAATTTTGTACTAAAACATTAGAAATATCCGTCCCGATTGATTTCTAAATATTTATACATAAATAATTCGCAAAAAAAATTCACCCGATGCAATGCCTTTCTTTGCTGGAGAAAAAATTCACTAAAAATGTAAACAAACTCCATCAGTTGTCAAACTCAAACGCACTTGTATTGGTAAATCTGAGAAAATATCTAAATTCGCAAAAGTGCTCTGAAATCTGAAAAAGATTGCTTTTTCCTGTACCAAACGAACATAAAAATTGCCCTGAGAGCAAAAAAAGTGCTCTGAGAGCGCCCAATCGAATACCACATTAATTATTTTCCAAGCAAATTGTTGTTGTCAACAATTTTAAAATTTCTTTTTTTTAAATACACCTAGGTAATAAGTTTGCTTATGTTTACTATGTTACATTAAGTACCTAGCTTTTTGAAATGGAGTAAATACCTTGATTTGTTTGATGGTGTTTGAATGCATCATTTTTGTTTGCCAAGTAGTTTTAGGATCATTGCATTAGTATGAGTGAGTAAGTTGAAATGTTTGAGATGACGATGATGACAGTCAACAGGAGTTGTTGAGCGTTTTGAGTTTTTACGCGCATAACTCGAGACAGGATGGTTAGTTTTTAAAGATTTTTAGCTTGATAGTTTCGATTGGGCCCAAGGAAGGCCATTATGCTACTTTCATTTCATTTCATTTCATTTCATTTTATTTAATTGAATGCTTACACATCAAGACATAAAATTGTCTTATAATTTATGTCTCGAAAACAAAGCTTTGACAGGATGATATAGGGGATGAAAGTTTGTGTGGGACTCGGCGATTCCAAGACAAATTTGATCGTGCCGCCAGTAAGAAGGTCAAACGTTTCACGTCGCAGAAAATCAGGACGAACAGTCAGATCGGTATATTAACAATCGAGAGAATATGTCGGAACTTCGGGAAAGAATATCATGCAGTCGTCCATACTGGAGACCGAAATAGACAACAACACAATCGTCATCAGCATGGGTCAATTGTATGTGGCGTGCTCACGTCTTGGCAAACCTCTCGCTTTGTACGTGTACGCACCCGTAAATGGAACGAAAAATGCTATGTACCATAAAGCACTTCAGTAAAAAAACGGTAGGTTGGCCGACAAGTAAATCGCTGCGGTTATTGCAATTGTATTTCGCCGGACCAGCTGTATCTGAGTCGTGAATATTTCTTTTGCGCGTGGTATTTGTAGTTAAACAGATTTTCGTTAAAATATTTTGCACTCGGGTACGAAGATATGCTATTATTAAATTCACATTAGATTACCTCAATTACCATTTTCGTGTTCGTTTAGGTACCTTAGCATCCCCATTAAAGAGGGAAGGTTGTGTGCTTACGTTTTATATTGGTACCAGTATTTCTATTTCACATTTTCTTTTTCGTGCGAACCAACTTACAAACACATAAAAACTAAAATTCGGGAACATTCCGGTAACAAGTCATATTCAAAATACCATTATATGTGTTTCCCGAAATAGTAATTTTATTTATAAGCTAAACTTTTTTCTCACTTTGGCCAACGTTCCATTCTGCACTGGAAATAGTAAGCACTCTGATACACTATGCACACTGTTATCTACTGTTACGGAAACATGTCAGAAATGAAGGAACATCGCTTACAGTATAATCAACAATTTCCACTTGGGTTATGGACCCGATAGGTGGTGCTGTCGTCGATCTCCGAAACCACACAACTCTTTTCAAAAAAATTTTGTGCATGTTTATGGCTGGTTCCCGGTTGAAAGATAGGACACCATCCTAAAGGTGATACCTTGCAAGCCATAAGCGGAAAACGGGTTGTTTCACCTTTCATTTAAAAATCAAATCAAACGCTATTTCTAAAGTTGTATAATTAGGTAAAATCATAAATGGACATTCCATTAAAGCACTTTGAGAAATCTGAGCAAGACTTAAAACGAAATGTACGCTCAAAGCGGGGTGGGTAGTGGTAGTAGTAGTTTTTATGATTTTTGGTTTAAATTCTCATTGACCCAAAAAATAACATATTATACTACTTTTTGTCGAGAAAACAAAATACCTTATGGATATTAGATTGGGGATAGAATTTAGTATGGAGAATCGCATTTTGAAAAAAAAATTACTGGATAGTGTCACTTCCAATAGGTACCTACAACAAAACATATGTACCTACAATTTTAAATTTTTTAATTCTTAAGATATTCCGCGCTTACCGCTACACAATTTTAAATTGTGATTCGGCGCAGTAATAATTTTGTTGTGAAACATCAATACACCGTAAGTTTGCGAATGAAACACATCGAAATTGCTATACTTCAGTTATTTCTATTGCATAACTCTAAGTTATGAATAAAGAATTTGATTTGACCGAATTACATAAAGCAGCATATATGTGTGTTGTGCACGCTCGAAATTATTATTTTCATTACATTAAAGAAATTGGGCGGAACAAAGTTCGCCGGGTCAGCTAGTAGTCTTATAAAATTACCTGAGAGGCTATTCGAATCTAGATTGTTGCACATGAAATTCGCTGGAAGTAAAAAATCATCGAAAAACATTGCAGGGCTATACGCGAGGGATGCTTCTGCAATAGTGATGGACTTTAACTCATCTAAAAAAACTGATGGGGAACTGACATTAGCCATCCCGAATAAGATTGCACCTAGTCGTACGACTAATCAGCAATTTACTCTATCCGCTTTACGTCTTTACGTCTTTAATGTCTAATACCTAATGCCATGCAGCATCGATCTCCTTGTGGATTGTATCATCCTCCCTCATGTGGTTTCGCTCTCCGCTGTTGCTGCTCTAACCGGTTGTAACATATTTTGAATTATTTAATGAATTTAAAGAGATAAATCCGCCGTTTGTCGGGTTTTTAAACTTGTTTTGTTTGAAATGAATACTTAATTTCTTAGCCCTAGCCAAATCTTACAGATCAAGAGGTTTTATCCGTCTCAATCTCCTGATTACATTATTAAAAAGTTCTGTTATTTCTGTGTTTACGTGGTTGAGTAGCCGATTTCGATGCCTCCGAGCAACCTTCTTAACCATTTAGATCTCTAAGCAGATCGGCGTTGCGTATGTACCAAGGTGCATTAACTATGTTCCTTAGTACATTATTTTGGAAAACCTGAATTTTTTGTAAGTTTGTTTGGCATGTGCATGCCCACAATTGGAGCCCGTAGGTCCATACTGGTTTTAGAACTTGCTTGTATAGCAATAACTTATTCAAGTTGGACAGGGATGGGTATCTCCCAATAAGCCAATACATTTTATTGTATCGCAATATTCATATTTTTTTTTTTCTTAACGTGCGCTTTTCAAGTTCCAAAGCAGTTTAGCGTCTAGAGTCATGCCTAGATATTTAGCTGTGTTAGAAAATTTTACTACATTGTTGTTAATGTAGACTGGAATGTATGGTACGTTTTTATACGTAAAATTAACATGAACTGACTTAAGGTCATTTAATCTAATCTGCCATTTCTTAGTCCATTCTGCGAAATATTGTTTATTGCCGTCTGAAGCTTTTTTGTTGCTATTTCTACAGTTGCTCCCACAGCAAGGACGGCTGTGTCATCTGCAAAAGTAGCTATGGTGGTTTCTTCACTTTCAGGCAAATCGCTAGTGAAGAGTAGGTATAAAACTGGACCTAGCACACTGCCTTGCGGTACACCAGCTTTAATCTCAATGTTGAACACTCTGTATCTTGCTTAATTCTGAAGAATCGATCTGATATATAAGACTCCAGAATGGTCGAATACTGCTTCGGCAGTTGCTTTTGTAGTTTGTGTATCAGTCATTTGTGCCAGACTTTATTGAAAGCTTGTGCTATATCAAGAAATACTGTAGAGCACACATTTTTCTCTTCAAATACTTTTTCGATTTTATCTATGATTATATGCACCTGATCAATTATAAAGTGTTTGTTTCTGAATCAAAATTGATGATTTGGAAGTAGCGATTTTTTTACCAATAATTTAAATGCAGCATTTATAATCTATTCAAAGCGGCAGGCGATGACTTGGTTAGGAGCATGCACCAACTCATCTCGAAAATATGGTCGGAGGAAAGTATGCCCGATGAGTGGAACCTCAGCATTGTTTGCCCGATCCTCAAGAAAGGATACCCTCTGAATTGCGCCAATTACAGAGATATTAGTCTTCTTAATATCGTCTACAAGATCTTATCTGCCGTGTTGTGTGAACGCCTGAAACCTTTCGTCAACAACCTGATTGGTCCCTATCAGTGTGGCTAGAGGCCAGGAAAGTCTACCGTCGACCAAATATTCACACTGCGGCAGATCTTGGAGAAAACCCAGGAAGGAAAATTCTTCGAGTAATTTTCGGTCCCGTCTGCATAGACGGTGAATGGAGCAGGAGATACAACGACGAACTGTACGGGCTGTACAGCGACATCGACCTAGCCAGAAGAGTGAAGGTCCAACGACTGCGGTGGTTGGATCATGTAGAGCGAATGGACGTGAATGCTCCGGCCCGGAAGATCTTCGAATCCACACCCGAGGGACGGCGCAGTAGAGGAAGACCGCGACTCAGGTGGCGCACGCAAGTGGAAAGGGACCTTAACCAACTTAGCGTGCGAAACTGGAGACAGCTGGCCAAAGATCGTGCTGGCTGGAGACGCTTGTTGGTTGAGGCCTGTTTATGCCTTCAAGTTTTTTAGCTGTTACCGGCCTTCACAAGGTTTGAAGACGTTCTCAAGGTACTCTGCAAAAGTATTTGCTTTTTCTTGACTGCTTTTTGCCCAGTTACCTTCTCTGGTTTTTACATCCAAAAGATACCTCCTACATATAGTGCACATAGTAAACACGTTTCATTAATCTTCCATAAAAAGATATAGATTGAATTAATTTCCAGATGTGTTATCAATTTATCATTCATTCAGAGGTCGAACATTCTGATAAAATTCCTTCAAGAAACAATAAACTTTTGTTATTTATTTGAAGCTTCTAGAAACCAATCTTTTATTGATTATTTGCGAGGGGAGTTCAATATATTCGCGGTATGGGGGGATACTCCAAAGATGTGAAAAAATTATTTCTTGATTTTAGTAGCCCCGTTATTCAAGTGTTTTACTGTAAAATTTCATTTGGCTGTGATTATAAGTTTGCTTTGTATTTTGCGTTGAACGAAGGTGAAATGGCTGGTGTCGCGATTATCACTAAAATTGAGAACCGCGCTATGATAAAATGTCTTCCTAAACAAGGAAAAAGTAAAAAAAAATTTCACGAAGAAATGGTGGCTGCTTTTCGAGATTCTGCACCTTCGTTGTCAACTGTTCAAAAGTGGTCAAGTTTATTTCAAAGGGACAGGGAGAGCATTGAAGACGACCTTCGCTCAGGCTTCCCACTAACTGGCTGCACCGGAGAAAACATTACACAAGTCGAGAAACTTGTACCTACTTGAGGATGCCCGAATAAAAGTTAAAACGATAGCTACGAAGATTAACCTTTCTATTGGTACCATACACACCATTCTTCATGACTGTCTAAATCTTTCCAAAGTCAGTGCAAGATGGGTGCCTCGAATGTTCACATCGCTCACAATGCTCCGGTGCACACGGCATGGATTTCTAAGGCTGTTGTACGGGATTGTGGTTTCGAAAAAATTCAACATCCAGCCTATGGTCCGGACCTTGCCCCTAGTGATTAATTTTTGTTCCCAGATTTAAAAAAAAACTTCGTGGTAAGCAATTTACCGATGATGAGGAGCTCAAAACTGCAATAAATGAACATTTTGGAGAGAAAGATGAAAACTATTTTTTTGAGGGTATAGAAAAGTTAATCTCAAGATGTAATAAATGCATTAATGTAAGAGAAGATTGTATTGAAAAATAAAAATATTTTTAATTTAATTCGTGTTTTCCTTCATGTCGATACCGCGAATATATTGAACTCCCCTCGTATGCTATAATAAAACATAATAGGACCAATAAGTAACTCAAGACTATTGTGTGTCAAATTATCAGTGCCTTACTCCCTTACTGCACCGGCATTATAACATGCCCCCGAATAATCCGCAATGCGCTGATATTGCGTATGTACCAAGGTGCACACAATTAAATTCTCAAATTCGCACCAAGATCAACATCAGAGATATCAACTTAATCTTAAAAGAATTACTAATCAAATTGGTGTTATTACGAAATGAAACAAAATAATCTCAACCACGCGACTTTCTGTACCCGGCATTCACCCGACTCCCCTACAAAATGAAGCACCTTCAAGCTTCAACAAGCCAATCATCTCTCATCTGTTCCAGTAAGTAGGCATGAAAGAAGCTTTGTACCTATTCTTTTCTATGCGCTACCTACCCTGCCTGCCAGGGCCGTTTGGCCCCTTTAGCTTCGGGAAAAAAAGGTCAAAATGGCCCCTTTTCAGTTTAAGTAAGATTTTATTATTAATTGAACGAAAAAGGACGTAAACATATGAAAAAAGTGTTTCGAAATAAGTAAATATTTGTTTTTGTTAAAAAGAAAAGCCTTGTTGCTCTTTTTTCTTCTTCTTTTTTTTTTGCTATCTTACAGCCTTATTCATTAGATTCATTTAATCAACAGATTAACACTGTCTCCACTAACTCACGTCAAATGAGTTAATTTGGCTTTAATCTTCTTGTTGAAAATGTTTATTCATAAAAATAATTTTGCCATGTAGTAGCTAATCAGTTGATTAAGCAAAACGACTCCGAAAGTCTGGTAGCACTCGCGTTATTCTGTGTCACTTTTGAGTTTTGACAGTTCAAATAAATTCAAAAACTAGAAAACGGAAGGAGAAATTTAATTAAAGCAAATAAATTATGGACAAAAAGAAGCGCCAACGTTCGGAAAACTGGAATTCCCAGGAAAAAGTAAGTTTTAACTCTTAATATCATTTTATTACAATGCTCTTGAATTATAAATTGCCTCTACCGTATTTTTATGCAGAAAATACTTTTCGAACTTATAAAAGAAAAAATAAATGTGATAGAGGATAAGAAGACCGACACAAACACTTCTTTTAGGAAAAAAGAAGCATGGAACGGCATCTGCAAATGGTACGCAACATTATTATTTGTTCTTCAACTTTCCCTAATTTGTTTCTCCACACGTAGTTTCAACGAAGTAAGCAATGTGCATCGGACCTTATCCCAAATGCAGTTTCAATGGAGGAATACTAAAATGAGACTGAAAGCCCAGGACAGTGCTTATAAAAGGGAATGTCAGAAGACATTCCAAAGCCAGAATCCCGAGTCCGGGAAACTTGGGTATTATTTCGCTGATACCATTGGAGTTTGAAGTTGACTGCAACAAGTTTGATAACGACAATGATGATTCGAATGATCAGGTATATTTATGATTTGAAGAATAACATTTTTGAAATAAATAATATGCTTTCCGTTTTTTAGATTTATATTGCGTTTTCCCCTGAAGAAAACTTCCATGAAGATTTTGACGATCCTCCTCAAAAAACACCACCACCAGTTCCAGAGAAAGCAATGCAAATGAAAGTAAGTCTTTACCATTGCAACACACTTTTGTATAGTTATATTATTATTATTTTTGCAGACTCATACTGTGACTTCACCCGAAAATACAATTATTGGAGATTCTTCCCAAAAAACACCACTCCTGAAGCCAAGAAAAGCATTAAAAAGGAAAAATGTAAGTTTTCGTAATAATTGCAACATTATATCGTTTGATTTAACGAGTATTTTTTTTTGCACTTTCAGACTTCAGCTTGTGATGAACAGTACAAAACAGAACTTTTTCTTCTTGCTAAGGGAAATCTGATCGAAGAACATGCCGAAAAGATGAAATCCATTTCGATGATAAGAGATCTTCGGTTGAAATGCATAAAAGAAGAGCATGAGGCTGCAATGAAGCGTTTTCCTTAATCATAAATCTTAAATAACTAAACTATACTGTCTTGTACTATTATTATTATTATTATTATTAATAATACTAGATATTTAATAAACTCATTGGAAATTAATGTTAATAAATAGTCTGCGATTGATTTCTGGTCGGCTTTAGCTTGACAATATTTGCAAATCTTCCGCTGTTGCGTCCTCTTCCTCTTCCTCTAGATAATACGATTCTATAAATGTAGGAAGAAGATATGGTATTATGCAGCTCATTTAACAGTGAAAGTTATTATTGCTTTGCGATGGTTCGTTTAAATCGAGTGCTAAGTTGTGAAGAACTGCTAGCGCAATAACAGTGGTTTTTACTGATTTTAAAGGGCCCCTCATACCATTGAGCAGTATGCGAAACCTCTGCTTCCACACTCCAAAACATCGTTCAACAACGTTTCTTGTTCTGATATGGGAAGAATTGTACCTACGTTCTTGTTCTGTTCGAGGATTTAGTATGGGAGTGAATAGATATGATGAACAAGCATATCCGCCGTCACCAAGTAGACGGCCTCTAAATTCTCCACGTTCAAACCGTCTTTTGATTCGACTCTCCCTAAATATACGAGAATCGTGTGTACTTCCACGCCAGTGACAAACGATATCTCTAATTTTTAAGGACGAATCGCAAACAACCTATAGGATAAATAATACTACTTTAATGGATGATATTTGTGTGTTATGTAACAACAACGAACTTGCGTGTTAATAGAATAATATCCTTTTCTATTAATATAGTATTGACTGGATTCACCTTTCACTTTTTGAATTTTAATGTGAGTACAGTCAATTGCACCGATAACACCGGGAAATCCTCTTATATTTCTAAATTTCGAGATGACATCAATTTGTTCTGAAGGCAGTATTGGCATATTTATATAAACAGGCCTTTTCGAGGCAAATGCCTTCGAGACTCTCGAGCATATTCGGCTTAGAGTCGGTTGACTGAACCCATGAATATCTGCGCTGTCGTCCTGGATCTACGAAGTTATTGAAGATTACATTTTTGGCGGAAAATATGTACTCTTGGCTTACTTCATTCCGACCCCAATAGCGAATAGCTGCCATTACCTGAAGGTCAACTTTGATATGCCCACCTCTCGGGTCACCCTCCAGATCATCTCGAACAATTGCAATTAATTTCATCATATTCTCTTTGCTGAATCTATAGGTGTTTATATCTAAATTCACTTTCCGGTAGATGAAAAGGGTTAAAACGTGGCTTATAATTTTTTAATCGCCTTTGGTTACTAATTTGATAATTTAAAATATTAAAATTATCTAAAAAATTCGAAAATGTATCCGCCATCTAATTTGATTGTGGGCACAACAGGGAGAACGAAAGTTAATTCACCGCTAAATGCGAATTGAGGCATTTAATTTTTTGACAGTTGATTATGTGTGAATTAATTTTAAAAAAAGTTTATGAATAAGGTTTTTTGCAATTAAACCGAAATTAGCTCTAATTCAGCTTTAATTAAATGTTATGAATAAGACTGTTAGTATTTTAAGTTGAGTCTCCTTTTTTCGGCTCGGGCCCCTTTTTTTGTCCCTCTTTTGAAAATTTTCAGCGGCAACGCTGCTGCCTGCCTGTAAGATTTGTGTTTTGTGATAATCATTCCTTTGCATTTGTAGTACAGTACAGTACTGTCTACAGAGAGCAAGCATCAGACTGTCAGCTCTCAGTCAGGCTTCAGGCAACGACAGTACCACTACCAGTAGACAGTTATCTTATATTTGCCGCAAGGCACTGTATTTTTCTTTTTGTTCCTTTCAGTTATATTAATCCAATTGTTTATAATGGACTTGTACGCGTGGTGATTATGATTTGAAGTTGAAAACAAACTCTATATGATTAAAGTCGTGTAGTTGGCATTTGTCGCGATTTTGTGAGATGCATAAAGTTCAGAAAATCAATCGCAAGCTGAAATCAAACCTTAAAATTCAATACTATTTATATTGGGTAGAAATTCTATAACTACTGCACTGTGTTTTCTATACCGAAAAAACATAATTACTTAATTTGGAACAAGACTCTCTGGAATTCAAGGAGGCCACAAAAGGTACCTATTACGTTATTTATTATGACCACAAAAAAGGCCTGCCCGCATAACATATTTTGCACTAAGTCCTTTCCTCACTGACACTACAGTAATGTTTGAAAAAACAAAACAACAAACAAAAATTTATTCGCCTTTATGAATGTAAATGACAATAATTATTCTTTTAAGCCGCAATGGTTTACGTACGTATAGGTAGATATATTGGAAAAACGCTAACTATTCCTTTCCTTGGTGTTTGATGACCATAATAATTAATATATTGTATGAATGGTTTAGTAACATCATTAGTGACATCATTATGGAGACATCACTGATAGTGGAAGAAGTTCAAAACATACGACAAATTGATTTTTTTATTCTAGTTGTACAGGATAAGCCGAATTTATAAGTTGTTATTAATGCGGACAGACATTTTTCTTATGCAGTAATGATATTCAGAGTGAGTTTATAACACATGCCTAATTTGGAGAGGCAGTAAGGGCATATCTATGATCTATCTACTTAAGCGGCCCATAGAAAGCACACTTGTGTGCGACACCGGTGTAGGTGTGCGGAAATGTGTGCTGTGTGTGGTCTGGTGTGCACACCGATTTTGGAGCGAGTAAAAATCAAAAGTTTTTGATTTTTGGTGTTCGGTGTCTCGATTGTGTACGATTTGGTGTGGCGTGTGTGTCGGAATGACACACCGTTGTCAGTACACCGGTGTACACACAAGTGTGGTAGTGTAAAATAATAAATTTTGGCGCAACAGGTCCGTAGGGACCCTAGGCCTAGCCTCGTTTTGTGTGAGATTTCATTTTTGGAACGAATGGAAGGGATCTACAATTTTATGCCGATTCCAAACGGCTAATTGAGAAGCTCTTTCAAGACAGTTATAATCTCGGATGTTTGTCAGGCGTTCGCGGGAGGTGGCTCAGTGAAAAAAAACCCTGAGTTGGAATTTGGGTTTTTGCGGGATTCGAACCAGGACCCCTCGCTTAGTAGTCCAACACACTAACCACTAAGCCACTGCGCCTAGTTAGTGTAGATAATGCAATTATTATAAGTTTTACATACAGTTGAATTTTTAAATAGTTTTACCCGGAGCGTATAAGAGTGAAACTTTTTCCAAACAGCAAAATTAAACAAAGAGAAATAAATATTGGATAATTTTAAATGTAATAGGGAGATTTCAAAACGGACCGTTACCGATTCCGAACTGCTTTTATACATTTTGCTGTGACTTGTTCTATTATCAGATTTCTACTTTTTATCCAACACAAGATTGTTGATCTAATATAGCCATTTATATTACCAGTATTTAGTCATTCCAACAAAACGCACAATAAATTAAGAAAGTGATCGAGGACCATAATCTTGTTAATTTAAAGCATAAACTTCTTCGCTAACCTTAACAAAAATAAAGTGCGACTGGTTCACAATTCACACGAAACTTTCTTTTTCACATCAACGGTTTTGTTGGTTGATTGTTTTTATTAGGAATCTAGGTAAAACAACTCAAAAGCGATTCTAACCTACAATATGTAAGAGTAAGTAAGTAAGTACTAAAAAATAATTTTTCACAGGTTCTGGTTGAACATTTTGAACTGGTTGGTGTGAAAAGGTAGTACGACAATAAGTGTGAATTCATAGAAGAGGAAACATGACATCTTTAGTGTACAAAAATGTGCGATTTATATTTTTCAGCGAGAATTTAAACTTTTGTCGGTTTCTAAGATTCCCGACTTAAGTCATAGCCATTTAATTTTAAAAACCGGAAGCGATAAGTTCTTTACACACTTACTTCCTAGATTTCTAGATGAGATTTTAATTTATTCTGAAATTAATGAACCGGCTGTTATTTCTATTTGCAAAAATGTTCACTTGCTAGCAATGCAATTGTGATGTTTAGACCTCCAATAAGTTTTGAAATGCATCATCAGTCTACAAATAAATCAAAGCATTCAAATAAACTGTGTTCAGTTTACTGAATAAGTTGAAAGAGATTTTATTACAACACAAATACACTCATAAATCAATCGTGAAGTAATATTAAAAAACAATGGAAAGCGTACTATAAAAAGTAAAAAGTACCTACCGAAAATTGTGTTCGATCCAACGATACGGCATTACTGATTTGCATTTGATATTTGATAGATAAGCTGATATTTTGTGAATGTTTTTTTTTTGCTTGTGATAAGCCTCAAATAGCCTTTGAAAGATATCTGTTGGGCATATTTAATTGCAATAATGTATTGACTTTTTATTTTTTATTTTTAAAAAATCCTCGTGAAAGATACCATTGACTTTGTTTTTCACGAAAACAAATTATGAAATTTGAATTCTGCAACGACAACAAATGTAATATTAGAATCTATCTGTTTATTGGTACCTTGTTTTTCTACTGCAAAGAAAGGCATTGCATCGGGTGAATCTATTTTTGTAAATTATCTATGTATTTAGAAATCAATCGGAACGAAGATTTAAAATGCTATAATATGTTACCAGTGAATGGAGAACGCGTAGACAAGTATCGAAGGCTACACATATTCGAATCGCAATATATCAACACAAAAAAGAGCAAGTGAAATTTTTATCTTCGAAATCTGAAATCCGAGAGCGAATCTGAAGAAGCCCAATCGAATACCACATTAATATCGTATGGCTCGTTCATTTGTGTCAATGCAACTTTTGCTAATGGTCTAGCAACATCTGTAAAACATTTTGTTAAGGATAAAAATGTCATAGATGTATTTTATCAAACTTAATTGAGATAACGCTTAACCCGAGAAGATTGCTCCCTCTACGTATGCTAGAAGGAAATACATTTTTTTTTTGCGGAAAGATGCCGCTTATCATACCTTCTACGAGGAACTCACCAAAAAGTGATCTTGAAGTGAAAGCCGTCGGAACTTGACTGTATATTACTCGCGCCAGTCCAATTCCTGCTGTCTTTGGACTCTGCTCAGTTAAGTTTCTTCTCACTGATAGTAATAATATTTATGATAACATACATGTATGTATGTACCTTATCTACAAAATATATCATGATGGGAATTAATCCAATTATAGGTTGTTCACTTCTTCTTGCTAGTCTCGCATCATTCCAATCGTTGTTTATACATATAATTTCCATATTGTAAAATAAGAAATAGCACTTACTATCTCATTGAACACGCGTCTTCTTAATGTACCTACACACTTATCCATAACAGTGTGAATTATAGCGATCGTATGTTTATGAACGACTGCATTGATATGAGTTCAAGTTATAAAGTTCAGCTCTGAATCTATAAAAAGCTACTTCTTTAATAACATTATTAAACCTTATTTCCGGAATACTTTATTTCATTTAATAATTGTTACCTGTAATTATTAATACCTTTCCAGTTAGTTGATAATTTGCGCACTTAAGTGGTGTAATTCATGGTCTCTGAATACGTTAACGTGAAATAAAAACAGCGAAAGTTCCTTTTTGCTTCTAGCTACCTACCAGAGGTAAATACTAAAACAATTCAAACATAACCATGTAGGATTATTATTGAAAACACTTCAAAATATTAAGAACAGTACCAAAAGGAGCTATCATAGAAAATATTTAACAGTAACAAAAACAGTAACAACTTTTGCCCATATAGGAATCTACTCAAAACAGGTATATTATTTATCAGATCGATCTAAATGCATAATCATTGTTGTAAAATAGTGAGAAAGTGATATCTGTGAACCGTACCTATTTTATATTTTGTTCGCTCGGTCAAAGACATTCATTTGTTCGCAGTGCCGTAGCTAGGATTTTGCTTCGGAGGGGGCTTGCTTCCAAATCTTATGAGGAATTCTTTAAACGAAAAACTATATAGGTACATTCCAATCCAATGATTTTTATTAGTTTTTAAATCGTATGTACTCTAACGAACAAACTAAAATTATTTTTTTTTAACACACTTTTTTTTTAAAGCAGAATAAGTTTTATTTTTTTTTGACAAGAGATCAAGCACCTTATCTGGATCGATCCACATTAGCATCCAAATGAACAAACATCATAGCAAGTGAGCTTAATCTGGCATTCCCCATAACGCTTCGGAACACTGTTTTAATCCTTTTCATAGTTGAAAATCTTCTTTCAACACTAGCCGTTGTCACTGGAAACGTGGCCAAAACCGACAGCAAAAAGTTTATACCTCTAAAGTTCACGTATTTTCACATATATCAAGCAAAACCGACAGCAAAAAGTTTATACCTCTAAAGTTCACGTATTTTCACATATATCAAGCAATTTCAAAACTTCGGTAGAAGGATCACTCGACGATATTTCTTCGCACCAAAGAATGTACTCAGCTTTTACAGCTGACAACGAAATTGCATTATCAAAGTAACATGTTAGCTTTTCCATTTCCTTCACTCGCCCAACTACAGCAAAACCTGGGAGCAGAGCTTAAAACGATGGTAGAACGTCTTCGTTGACCATAAACCTGTCCGTAAGATTTCGTATTAATGAATCTATGCAAGGAATCAGTATAGACACTCTAAAATGGGCTTCAGCAAAAGACGTTTCTGAATTAAAACGTATGGTCTGTTTCAATAAAGTTCTTGGAGCTCTTAAGTGAACTTCAATAAGGTCCTCGCTCCTCGGCAAGTTGGAATGCGGATTGAAAAGCATGTCTGAAGAAATCGTTCGCATTTTCTCTGATGTTCTTAAGAGAATTCAGAACTGCTTTTGTGCGGTCGACTGCAGAAACGAAATCTAAGGATTTGTTCTGCAGGAAAACTGATAAGGGCAGCGTTAAACTGAATAGTTTTGTAGGATATAATCAGGCTTACTATAGGAAACCACTTTTTTGGACCTCTGTCAAAAGTGTTGATGCTTTCGAAAACATCGCCCACGTTGTGCACATTATTTCTTCAAGCTTATATTAGCCGTGTTTTATTATCAGCCATGATCTATATAGATCATCGATTTACATGCACTTACAACAACAGCATATGATCCTGCTTCTCATCGAGATCATGAACCATGATCTGAAAATTATTTCTACTATTGCTCGCAGCGCTGTTTGGCGCTGTTTGTTTCTTTCTTGAATGTTGGTGTGCCTGTAAAAGATAGCCACACAGTCACGTTGCCAGACTAAAAAATTCAATACTCTTCATAGCACAAAAAATCAATAAGCATTTTTTTACATCCAATAAATTTCGCGCCCTTGGAGATTTTGCTTTTTAATTCTGTAAAGGTATGACAAGCCCAGCGAAATATTCCATAATTTTTTAAGTAAATGTTTAACAAAAAATGTTTATGAAATGTGTCGCTGTCGCAGTTCGTAAATAA
This sequence comes from Cheilosia vernalis, assembly GCA_949126925.1. Lineage (NCBI taxonomy): Eukaryota > Metazoa > Arthropoda > Insecta > Diptera > Syrphidae > Cheilosia > Cheilosia vernalis. The sequence continues at coordinate 20,156,468 of OX421361.1, forward strand.
TTATTGTTTCACAAGTTTTCCGGCAGAAAGGTGATAGTTGTTTTTTGTTTTTACATAAAGTACAAATCAGGTACAAATGTCCAGAAAATATCGGAATATCTAATGAAAAATGTAAACTAGCAGGCTGTTTTATAACTGCAACTGTTTTCGCCGAGTTTTTTTTGGACAAATAGCTTTAAATTTACGTGAAGTGACGATTTTATTTTAACAATCAAACGTATTTTGTGTGTGTTCAGGGAGAGAACTATGGTATTATTATGAAAAGTATAATGCTTTGTCTAAGAATTATTCCAATCTAAACGGACCAGATGTGTAAACTGCGGTTTTCATTATCGCACATGTTCTGCATTCCACTTTTTGTGAATTCAAAGCAAAAAGTGAATTTTGGTGTTCTATATTCCATCCAAAATTGATTATGTGAAATAGGTTGAATTCGTTTTTCGAAAATGAAATTTGGTGTTCTGTGTTCCGAACAAACCCCATTTTGAAGTGAATTCAATTCACTTTAGTTTCATGTAGTGAATTGCCATTTTCTTAGGAATAATTTGCAAAATGTAAGTAGTCATGCAAAATAAAAGCGTTGCAGCTAATTTAAGTGTTAAAGGAATTGAAGATGACTTTATCACAGGATCTATTTCTCTCAAGATGTACATAAATGCTTCTTTGCTCAGTCTAAGCTGCTTTTGAAACTGCAATTATTCAAGTTAACATATGATTCCCCTCAATTATGTTGCATTTATACACTTATACTGGTTCTGGAAGATCCAAAATGTTGGCTTTTTCGCGACGGATATTAATCCGTCCATATTTAAAAGGAATTTGTATTTTACTTTTTCAAATTTCACGAAATAATCAATGAAAAAATACGAACAGTTGATTTTGGCATTTCGAAAAGAATTCGAAGTAAATTGAAAAAAATTGATTTCACTCGGAATGTAGAACACGTAAATTTATTTTGAGTGAAATTGAAATTCGTTTTCAATTCATTTCACTCGGAATACAGAACATGTGTGTATATTTCGAACTGATTGTAAACACTTTAAATAAGTTCTTAAAAAACTCTCACCTTCAAAAATGAAAAATGATTAATTTGACTGATATGGCAACACCCCCGACAAGCAACTGAAATGTCGTTGTACAGAATGTTTGCAATATGGCTGGTAGCATGGTCGTCTTTTGAAAGCAACTGTTGCCACAACTCGTCTATGATCCGTATTGTTTTATTTTCGTGATCTGATTCGGATCAGATCACGCTGATAATAAAACACGGCTATTGAGATGCATTTGAAGAGCTCTACAAAGGAAACAATACTTTTATGCCTTTCAATGAATCTTGTTTCATAAAGACGTAGAAGTCGAGAAGGCGTTTTCTTTTAATAAAATTTTTGAAATTTAAAATTTGCATTTGAATGGTTACGGAAGAAATTAGCTATTTCACTAACTACACCAAGGCAATTGCGAATTGCAGGAGTTGACATGGCATTAGACAAATAGGCTTCAGTAGAAGAGGTTCAAGCGATGGCGTGCACAATGTACGCACCTAGTGCATACCTAGCGTTTAAACACTATTGCCTAATCCTGCATTGTACTCCACTTAATTTACCAGCCATATTTGCGGCCCCGTCATGGCCAAAACAATAAACTATACCTAACTATAGGTACCTTATTTTTATAAATTTGAATATATATAATACAGAAGATTTTAGTTTTTTTTTTCATGTCGGGTACGGAAATTATCCATGATAGATGTGAAAAATCACGAGAAAGTGAAACCGAAATTAAAGCAGATAAATAACATGTTCCTGGACTAACTTATTTTGGAAAAACAGCAGAAAACAATATTTTTCAGATTTTTTTATGGGTCGGTAAGAAAAAAATTACTCACGGCGGGGAGAGGGACGCGCGACCGCAGCCAAGGCTCGTCGGACCGGTTAGTTTAAATCTGAACATTGTGAATATTTTGCTGCAGAAATTGCAGATACAATGTGAATGATTAAATGTTTTAAAGCAACCAATAGGAACAATGTTAGATGTTGCATCTTTGCAAACACTCGATTACTGACTGGGATACTCGCAAAATGAAGAACGATTTTCTATTCACACGGACGCTTTAATAAATGCAGGGAACGTGGATCAAACGTGTTTAGTCAGACAACCATTTCTCCAAATAGGTTCCTTTTGGAAAGCTTCAATGATTTCCAAAGCTTATTTTGCGGTGAAACAAAAGCTCGGCTTGCCAGGTATCTTAAGCCTCGTTAAATTTTTGGAAAACGTATTGCCGGTTAATTTTATTAGACTAATTCCACACTTTTTAAATCGTTTTTCTTTTTAAGTTCAGAACAGAACCTGAACTATAAAAAAAAATTCGTGTTTCTTTTTTAGCTCAGACACATCATAATTTGAATTTGTGTTTCCTTTTTCGTTCAGAGCATGATCAGACTGCGCTCTATGAGCTCAGAATAAATTGACTGAGCAGACTGAGTAGAGGCTTACACAATATATGCACACTTCAGTCACATTTCAAAGGAAAAAAAGAAAACAGGCAAAACAAAACAACATCAGAAAGAACGATGCTAGTTGTTCAGTGATCAGCGTGAAAAAAAAACGCCTTGAGTTTGATCACTGTGATTGTCATCGTTAATTGTTTTTACTTTTACCCTCACTATTATTTATCTGCATCTCTATTTTTAATGCAGCATACTTAGAAGACATTGGGCCTGAGTTTTTGAGCACGATTCTAGTTCGAACTTCTTGTTTATAATTCGAACAGGTGATATCTCAAAATAGACCACCATCCCATTGCCGATTTTTGTCAGCGAATTTTTTGTCCACATTTTGGGCGAAGTCACGGAATTTGGGTGTTATGCCATTTCTTTACTTGGATTTTTTAACCTTTAGAAAAATCAATGTCACATCACCCAAATGTACGTGAATTCAAAATTCAAATGGAGGCTATGACATTTTTCAATTTGGGCGTAATGATTCCAGCAGCTAAACGCCTGTTGCGACATGGAATACGAATCTGTGCTTTTCTGCTCTGATAGTTTGCACCTTTTCTTTTCTTGTTTTTCTTCATAAAACAGACATAAGGCGTGTTTTTTAGAAGTAGGTAAAGTAGGATTTTCATCGTCTTGAGTCTTTGCTTTGCAGTGTCAAGTAGAGCGTAGTTGTTGTAGTTTTGTACTGAAAATGTATTCACGCCCTTTGTTATTCGACGTACCTATAACGGGATAAAGAATTACAACTTTCTCTAATGTCATTACTTCACCCTAAAGGAAATAGAGTTATTCATAAGCCAATTATCAGGAATGTAGAGTGCAGCGTTACAAACGCTTTGTATTTTACACTACATTAGGAGTCATTACTCTACCTCTTTAGCGCTCGTCCTTACAAAACAAAACACTTAATTTCAAATATACCTAATTATACGAGGATTATACATATCATTTGTGTAACGCAACGCAGTTCTCACACAGTGCTCGCAGGAGATTAAATGTAAGCACCCACCAACTGCATTCAACTAATTTCAAAATACAGTTTTCTGTCTTCACGAATAATATCATATACTGTTTTTGCTTAGTTATAAATTATAATAAAATGTGATTACCTTCATTTCTTTTTAGAAAAATGGCCTGCGTATGCGAAATGATTGGCGCGGCATGTTTTGTTGGTGTCCTCCTAAGTCTTTCCTCAAAAGCACCATATCAACTTAAAATGGCAATTTACTTAATAGGATGCGGTGCGATTGTACTAACATCATTGCCCTTCATGGTATTCCGGCCCAAGGACTACAGGAACGCATTGTAAAAATCTTTACATGTTTCAAATTTTAGTACAGCTACAATAACTTGATTCCTCTTTTATAGAATACCAGCGAAGGCATGTGTCTACCTATGCAGAGCATTAGGTGTTGCTATGGAAGTTCGTGGCCTTCAAAATGTACGGGTGCAACACGGAAGTGTTATAATTATGAATCACCAAAGTGCTTTAGATCTTCTAGGTAAATCATTTATAAACATTTAATGCAAACAACTTATTTGCATTTTGTTTTTCATCAGTTTTGGCGTATCTATGGCCAGTTATTGGTCGAGCAACTGTAGTTTCTAAGAGAGAAATCCTTTACCTTCCATTTTTTGGGGTCGGTGCCTGGCTATGGGGCACTTTGTTTATTAATAGGTCTAGAAAAAGTGATTCAATTAACTCCCTCATCAAAGAATCAAAAGCTATCAACGAAAGAAACTGTAAGCTCCTGTTATTTCCAGAAGGCACGAGAAACTCCGGCGAAACACTATTACCATTTAAGAAGGGATCTTTCCATATCGCTTTACAAAGCAAATGTCCTATTCAGCCAGTTGTAATATCAAAGTACTGGTTTTTAAATACCGATAAGAAAATCTTCAGCCCTGGACGGGCAATAATTCACATCTTGCCTGAAATTTCAACAGAAGGTATATCAAGGGACAACATGGACGAACTGATAGAAAGCTGCCGAAGTACTATGCAAGCGGAGTATTACAAATTAAGTCAAGAAGTTAAATATCACAATCCTAAAAAACAAACATAGTCGTATGTTATTTTTTTACTCAGGGGTTTTCTTAAGCCTTATTTAAAATGTAATAGATCTTAGTATAAGCCAGTAAATAAATGGATACAGGTAATTTCGAAACTTTGAATTACGTAGATTTGTATAATATGATTATGCTGAAACTTACTATGCTCCCGACCCGTGGAGTGTCTCTGCCTGAGACACTGCAGCCTTTCATCCTCTACGATCCCGGGCACGCTGCCATTCGCGATGGCTTGGTCTTTGAAACGGACGTTCGGTCTTCCTTGTCTTCTCGAACCTGGAGGCTGGGATTCGAAGATCCTCTTAGCTGGAGCATTATTCTCCATTCGCTGGATGTGACGGAGCCAATGTAGTCGACGTATTTTGGCTTTTTGGACTACATCCACATCTTGATACAGCTCAAAGAGTTCGCGGTTGTATCTTCTCCTCCATTCGCCCTCCTCGCACATAGGACCAAAAATCCGCCGAAGAATTTTTCTTTCGAAGGAACCCAGTATTAGGTCTCACTTCCTGCTTATCGTCCAGCACTCGGCGCCGTAAAGCAGAACGGGCAGGATAAGGGTTTTGTAAAGCCAACATCTCGTCCCTCGAGTTAGGAGTTTTGAACCCAATTGTTTTGCCAAACCGAAGAAGCAGCGGTTTCCTAGGTTAATTCTCCGCCGGATCTCCACTAGGATGTCATTCGTGGAGTTCATGTTTACTCCGACGTAGATGAACTCCTTAACTACCTCGAAATTGTTGCTATGAATAGTGACGTTTTGTCCTAGGCGGTGGACAGATGTTTGTTTATTTGTTGATAGCATGTACTTAGTCTTGTCCTCGTTTACTTCAAGACCAACAGATTTCGCCTGTTCTTCAATCGCCGTGAAAGCTTCTATCACGGAGCGCTGTGACCGACCGATGATGTCAATATCGTCCGCATACCCCAGCAGCTGAACGGACCTGTTGAATACAGTGCCTTCCGTGTTGACAATTGCCCTACGCACTATCTGCTCCAGTACGAGATTGAAGAAGTCGCTTGATAGTGCGTCCCCTTGCCGAAATCCGGTGCATGTTTGGAAAAGTTCGGAGGAGCTATTTCCACATTGCACGTTGCAACGCGTGTTTTCGAGTGTCACGCGACACAACTGAATCAATTTTGTCGGGATTCCGAATTCGGCCATCGCCATATACAGCTCCTGACGATGTACACTATCATAGGCGACCTTGAAGTCGATGAATAGATGGTATGTCTCGACTTGAAATTCGTTGGTCTTTTCCAGGATTTGCCTCAGTGTGAAAATTTGGCCACACTGGTAAGTGCCGAATAGTGTGTTGCAGAACGACTTAAGACGTTCACACAGTACGTTGGATAGGATCTTATACGCTTTGTTGTTCTTAAGCTTTTTTATAGCTAAGCCAACCTTCTACAACTCTTCTATACTGGGTGGTGGAACAGGTACTTCATTGACTGGACGCGGGTTATCTTCTTGCACTCTCTCAACATGATGCCCATTAAGCAACTGCTGGAAATGCTGCTTAAATACATCTATTATTCCCTGTGCTTCGCTGACTAGGTTTCCTTCGCTGTCTCGAAGAGCCTTCGTTCCGGTTTTGAAGCCAGCAGCCAGTTGCTTGGCTTTCTTATAGAACCTCCTTATCCTGGCTCGATATTCTTCCCTAGCTGCCCTTGTTTTGCGCTGCAGCATTGTCTTGTGTGCATCTTCTGTCACCTTTTTCCTGTACACGCATTCACGGGATCTTTCTCTGGGGTGGCTAGTACTCTAAAGTGGTTTCGGCTATACCTCCTTGATGATGTCTCGAGACTGGCACCACTAATTGTTGTCGTCTGTTGTAGGCGAGTGCATAGTGGAGATTTTTAGGCGCTCTCTGTAGGCTCTGGCTACTCCAGGTGTGCTAAGGCGTCCAACGTCAAATTTCTTCTTCTGGGCGGCCCGCAGCTTCTTCTCGTTGGACAGTCGAGCTCTGAATCTAGCTGCAACAAGAAAATGGTCAGAGTCGAAGTTTGCCCATCGGAATGTGTGCACGTCGAGGATGTTGGATGCGTGCCTCGAATCGATTAGCACATGGTCGATTTGGTTGGCGGTTCGAACGTCTGGAGAGCGCCAGGTTTCTGTGCGGATCCTTAGCCTTGAAAAGCTAGTGCTACTTATCACCGTATTGCGAGCTGCTCCAAAATCGATTAGTCGGTTGTCGTTTCGTGGATTCTGTGCTTACCGACTAACGATGTTTTCCTTTCCGACTTTGGCATTGAAGTCCCCGAGCACAACTTTTACATCATACTCCGGACAGGCTCCGTAGGCTCCATCCAGGAGGTCATAAAGCTCCCCTTTGATGGGGTCTTCAGCTTTGTCAGTAGGGGCGTGTGCACATATTAAAGTCAATAACTTTTGTCCTAAGCCGATTTCCCACGACGAATCCGCATCCTAAAGGACTATTCACATGAGAGCGAGCGAACGAATTGCTGAAATGCGAACAAACCACTTTTGATGCATTTATGAACAGAAAATTATACATTTTACTGTTCCAAGAGGAGGATAGTTAATTATCCCATCAAAATGTATTAAGAAAACATGTTAATAAACAGTTAAAATAACGAAATTTCGAATTGCAAACTTTTTGCCGCGAACGAATACACCCTTGGCGCGAATTGTCAAAGTTTATTCACAATCCACATCATTCAATTCGCGTTCCACAAACTAACGAATAAAGCATTCGTTCGAACTTAACCTCAAACTCAAAATGTTATAGAGACAAATAATGGCGACTGTCATTGGATTCGCGGGTTTCTGCGACTAAATTAAATATATCATGTGAATGGACTGTCAAAACTTGCGAATATTCGTAGTTGGTCGCTCTCATGTGTACCTACGAACGAACCGAGGCTGGTTGTGTCTAGACTTAGGAAAATTTTATCAAAAGAGCCTGCGGTGCCGGGATATATCAAAGATAATAATGGCAACTGGACACAGTCTTCGGAAAAGACATTAAGTCTGCTTCTACACACGCACTTTCCGGGTTGTATCAAAACAACCGTCCAGTCTGTACCAAGCACTGAAACTACTGTAGCAACAGTTTCAGTTGGAATAATAACCGAAGAAAAACTTAACTGGGCAATTGAAACTTTTTCCCCTTTTTAATCTCCTGGGCTGGACGGAATTTTTCCAATCATGGTCCAGATAGCCAGATCAATTGTTATACCAGCTCTGATGAAGCTCTTCACGCGCTGCCTCTAATGTCGTCACATTCATAGGGCATGGCGTGAAGTAAAGGTTGTCGTCATTCCGAAGGCAGGCAAGTCCAGCCACTTAGTACGTGGGCAAACCAATGCGGTTTTGGAGTCAATCCACAGAAGACTGAACTAGTTTTGTTCAGTAACAAAAGGGTGATTCCAAACTTCGATCCTCCAAATATTGAGCGTTGCCGAGAGTGCCAAATATCAGGGTATAATCTAGATAGGAAGCTTAATTGAAAACTAAATGTCAATGAAAGAGTAAAAAAAGAGGCAAATGCTTTTTACGCAAGCAACCGCATCTTCGGGAAAAGGTGGGGACCAAACCCCAAAATAATTCTGTGGATGTACACGGCTGTTGTGCGTCCAATACTCACGTACGGAAGCCTAGTCTGGTGGCAAGCCACAAACAAAACTTCGAATCTCAAACTAATGACCAAAATACAAAGACTAGCATGTAAAGGTACAACCGGCGCAATAAGGACAACACCTACTGCTGGAATGGAGGCTATTCTCAACTTGCTACCTTTAGATCTATGCATTCAAGAATCTGCAGCCAAAAGTGCCCTCAGGATCTGCCAAACAAAAAGCTGGAACGGGACAAGAAATGGTTCTGCTATAGATCAAGATCGGACGATTAATTCAATCAAACCACCACTCTGTAATCTCAGAGAGAGGGTAGAAAATAAGACCCGGCTGCAGATGTACGACTACGAAATACAACATCGAAAGGGAAGTCTTCACTCTATAATGCAGACGCTCTCTCCCGTCGACCGTGCAAAGCAGATTGCAAACATTGCTTACGACACGAGGAAAAAGATGTCATCTCCGTCCAAAGGGTGAGAGCTATGCCCATTGGTGGCTGGAGTGCGCGCGAAATACGGGGGGCTCAAAGGGAAGATCCGGATCTGGAACCGATTATCGCCTGGAAGGAGCATGAGGGAAAACCAGACTGGCAGGAGATATCCAATAGGAGCCCCGAGCTGAAGGCATACTGGGCGCAGTGGGACTCCCTTCATGTACAAGACGGCATTCTCAAAAGAAGATGGGAAAGCCCGGATGGAAAGTCGTTCGTAATGCAGCTTGTTGTACCCAGCTCAAAGATTATGGAAGTGCTCAGGGAATTGCATGATGGAGTGTCTGGAGGCCACTTGGGAATCAATAAAACGCTCGAAAAAGTGCGGGAACGCTTTTACTGGATTCATTCAAGGGAGGACGTTGAACCTTGGTGCAGGAAATGCGTTACATGTGCGGCCAGCAAAGGTCCGAGCCTGAAAGTCCGTGGCAAAATGCATCAATACAATGTTGGAGCCCCTTTCGAAAGTATAGCAGTTGATATTACGGGACCGTTTCCTGAAACGAACAATGGAAATCGTTACATCCTCGTTGTTATGGACTATTTCAGTAAGTGGCCTGAAGCATTTGCTATCCGAAATCAAGAAGCTAAAACCGTGATGGAGCAAATCGTCTACAACTTGGTAAGCAGATTCGGTGTACCAATGGAACTGCATTCGGACCAACGACGAAACTTCGAGTCGAAGATTTTCCAAGGAGTGTGCCAGTTACTCGGAATTCACAAGACAAGGACAACACCGCTTCATCCACAATCAGATGGGATGGTGGAGCGCTTCAACTGGACACTGAATGAACACCTCTCTAAGGTCGTTGGCGAGGACCAGAGAGACTGGGATAAGCAGATTCCCATGTTTTTATTGGCTTATCGAGGTGCAGTGCAAAACACCACAGGACATACTCCATCTGAAATCTTATTTGGTCGAACAGTCCGCCTTCCTAGCGAGTTGATGTTTGGATCAAAGAGGATCTATATCTAGAGAGCCAACTGAGAGCAGAAACGGTACATTTGCCTACAAGCTGTTGTTTGGCTGCTGTCCGGCGCAGGAATTCCTAAGTATTAGTGCCTGTACAAATCAAAGGAGCGCCATTGCTGCCGCACGCATACTTAGGAAATCCTATGCCGGGACTTTATGTCAATTGGGCGGCCATTATTATGGTGTGGACGACTGTGTCGGCATTTTTGGTGCCCATTAGTTACACGGCGCTCACATCTTAGTTCAGTTTAAATGTTTTTAAGGTTTATGAAATTGTTTTTACCAAATGGAATTTCTGATATAATTTGGTCCCAATGCGAAATACCACAATGAAACATGTTATTTTTAACTTTCTCCATTACGTAGTAAGAGAAAGATATTGGTTTCGTACAAAATTTCGAACTCGAGATTTTAATCAATTCTGATATTACGATGATAGAGGAACTCAAAAAAGTGGGTCGCAAAATTCTGTCCGGTCTGTCCGTCTGTCCGTCCTTCCACGGGCCTACAGCCTAAACGGCTTCCCGGATTACGTTCAAACCTCGGATTTAGAGTTTTTGGGCATACAGAGGTGTTTTTTTTTTTTTTGCAAGGTAACCTCAATATTAATGGTACTTCCCGTACAAAATTTTCGTACCAGTTTGATTTGATCGAAAACGGCTATAACGATTTCAACCAAAATTGATATTTAAGCTTAAGATGAGGTTACCATGACTGCGTACTCAGTTTTTGGCTAAAAATTCGAACAACGGTACTTTTGAAATTTCGACATATCTCGAAAACGGTCTATACGATTGTAGCAAAATTTAATTTCTAAGGTTATGTGAACATTTATAACCTAATAGGAAGCTCAGTTTTTCTCTATATTATCGTACAATGGATTTATGAAAATAGTAATTTTTTTAAAATATAGTTTTGTCTAGTTAACTTAAAACGGGAATAACGATTTTGACCAAAATGCAACCTTAGAGTCAAATGGTTGTTTTCAAAACTATTGTGTCCTTAATTTTCAATTCGAAGCACCGAAAACGCTAATTTTAAAAACTGCTCATATCTCGAAAACCCCATCTTCGATTTCGATAAAATGTCAAAAACGAAGCATTTATTTTATCGGGAACAATATCATACAGCCAGTTTTCAGCTTAATAATAGTTACGCAATAGTATCTATTTTTACAACTAAACATTACAACTGTTATGTCTGGATAATTTTACAAAAACAAAAACTTCATTTGCACCGCACATACGAGCATCGGGATATTCAATTTATAACTACTAATGCAAATTCACAAATGCCTGAATTAATACTTTATCTATCTTAAGATATCGGTCTATCACGAGTAATACTTCCAATAATTGAAAACTTAAATCATATTCCAATCAAAATTAAAAATATATCCTTAGGTCAAGAACAGAAACTGCTACTAGGTAGGTACGCTTGTCCTGTAGTACCCAAAAATCAAGTGAGGAGTAAAGGAACATTCACATGAGCGCGAACTGCGAACAAATCAATTTATCTGTATTTATGAATTGAAAATTGCTATTTTTTTTACCACAAAAGCATTATATTTAATTAATATAACACCTAATCTAAAAAAAAAACGAGACTTGATTGATTAAAATAACGTAATTTACAATTACAACAATTCTCCCGCGAATTGAAAATTCTTGCCGCGAACTGTCACACTTTATTCACAATCTACATAAAACAGTCGCGATCCACAAACCTGCGAATGAAAAATTCGCTCGAACTTAACCTTCTACAATACAAATGATTCGCGGGCACCTGCGACTAAAAAAAGTTTTCATGTAAATGAAGTGTCAGAATCTACGAATAGTCGCCAGTTCGTGGTTCGCAGTTCGCTCTCATGTGAATGATCCTTTAGACCTTATGAAATAGTACAGTAGACGCTTGCGACATTACCAGTTACTGAGAGCTTTAACCTTTAAAAACTTATATTGTTATTTTATATAACTGCCATATGAGATGAAAATCCAAGAGGATTTTGTTTTCTTTTGTCTAGTATCGAGAAAGTTTCGTTCGACCCAGTCGTGCACTTTATTTTTCAATATCTAGGAGAAATCGATTTCATGTAATTAATCAGAGAAAAATCAACTTAAACGATTTTAGCACTCTTATAAGCTTTTCACACCAAGTCCAAAACCGGGTTTTCGCCAAAACACACGAAAACTTCATCGAAAACAGAAGTTTTCCCATACATATTTCAGTTTTCAAAACGAGTCGTTTGCACTCGTTTTCCGCGAAAACACCACGAAAACGACTTCCAATCGTTGGGTTGTAGGAACATACACACCTTTTGCAATGTTCAGAAAAATGGCTGACCGAACAAATGTCACAATTCACATCTTAAAATCATTTCCACAATTAATTGATGGGCTAATATTGTTTTTAAATGCAATAAATTAATTTTGTGTGTTAATTAATGCGATCGAAATTTGTAACCACAAAAGTTTGCACCGAAGTTTAACGACTAGCGTCTCACAGCTGATTGAAATGTCAAACGAAAACGAGTTGGTGGTCGGTGTGAATGCATCGACGAGTTTTCGAGGAAAACCCGGCTTTGGGCGTGTTTTTTTTAGGTTCGAACTCAGCAAAGAAAAGTAAAGTAATATTTTCTGCACGTAAATACAACAACTACGCTCTACTTGACACTTCGAGAACTCGCAGTAGTTGTTGTAATCATGTTGTAATTTCGAGCTGAAAAACCTACTTTGATGAGTTTGAAGCTCAAAAAAACACGCCTATAGGTACTTAGTACAACATCTGTTTTTGTATTTCAAAAACACATAAAGTGTACTTGTTTTTGTTAATTAATAATTTAGAGAGGCTTACAGAAACATCAGTAGACATTTTAAAATACAACGTTATAAAATTTGCAAAAGAATATCTATAAAAACGAATGGAATACGCGAGAACTAAAAATTAACAAAACAATTTGGACTCTTACGTTCGATTGAATACGCAAAATCTGAAATCGTATCAAATCGCAGAATCCAATTAAATACCACATTATATTGCTTTTTGTTAGGAGTTTAATATTTAATCATAATTATATCCGAGAATAATATTTTTTTTATATAAGCATTTTTACTGTTCCTAAGTAACAACAACACATTTCAGTGTTCACTCTAATTAAACCGCAGAATTCCTAATCATATTTTGACTTTGTACAAAAATGGTGCTAAAAAAATGAGTTGAAAACACCCACCAAGTAAAAGAAATTTATGCAATGTTCAGGAATATTTAAAAATAAATCAATTTAGCCCTAGTGAAAACTTGGGCTTAACTTGCATGGAAAAAACCTATTTTTGGAACAACCCCCAAAGGTAGCTGAATGAATTTTGTTGTCAAAAATATTTTTCATATAAAGAAAACTAAAAAAAAACTGAAATGTGAATGGATGAACATTTTTTGGCACCTAAAATGGATAGAGCACAAGTAAAGCTATCTAAAAAACCATACTCAACATGTATTCCTTTTACATTTATTGTTATAAATTCATTTACAAATTGTTTGTTATTGAAAAAGTGCCACCCGGCGGTTTGGATATCCATGCGAAGAGCCTAATGTCGATTTCCATTGGGATTTTCGGATTTTGCTCTCAGATTTCAGATTTTTCGTGCCCAATGGAACATAAAACGAGATTTTTCTTCCTTCGCATTTGTGGTAGTGTGTGTTTGAAAAGTCAGCTGTTCTTAAATTGTAATTTATGCTAAGAAAATCCACTTAATTTATGTTGATATCCATTGCGGCAGCCAAATGTAATTTTTTCTCTATTTTTCACCGTTTTATCTTCAAATACGTAATTAATAACACACTATTTAAAGATTGATAAAAGGCAAATGTTTTCGTATTAGTGTAAATAGGTGTGAATCTCGCTCAGATATCGAGATTTTCAAAACTGCTCTGACTCTGAAAAAAAGTGCTTTTTTTGCGGCCAATGGAACATGAAATCTGACAGCCAGCTGATTTCGAGAGCAGAAAAACTGCTCTGACTCTCAAAAAAAGTGCTTTTTCTGTCCCAATGGAAAACGACATAAGAATCAAAGAGGATCTATAACTAGAGAGCCAACTGTTTAAGTTTCATTTCATACTAGTTTATATTTCAACCGTGTGACCAATATAATTGTCAGGTCGCACGGATCCATTAATACTTTTTTTATGCATTTATCTGTAAGAGTCCAAGCGTGTGACCAGACGAGACATTGGCAGTTCTCGCTTCTCGGGTTCAGTAAAAAATCGCCATCAAACCTATGTTCTCACGCCTGGAGTCATCTTTCACCTCTAAAATAATTTCAATGTTCTTCCAATAAAGCACAGTCGTGCAGTTACTTTCAACGCGGTCAGTTCGGTTTGTTCAGCTATATTTTAAGTAGCGTAAGAATGTAAAATATTTATTGAAAAAGAATGAACAATTTATGTAGCGTATGAAATGTATAAAAAGTGAAGAGTGACAGATACTGGCGTTGGAATTCAAAAGTTGTCAGTATTGCCACACATAAATAAACACAACGACATAATGAGTTGTCACGACAGAGAATTGCCAGCGCTGGTTGAATTCAAGTCTCGACACGCCTTCCTCAAACAGCGCACCTTAACATACTGTCAATCCGATGTCTCTCATACATCGATAGTGTGCTGGTCCTGGTAGTGGTTTGGTGAACACATCAGCTGGCATCCTTTCGGTTGGAGTGTAAACGACAGGCATCTTTCCATCCCTTAACAGCTGACGCACAAAGTTTTTTTTTTTTTTTTTTTTTTTTTTTTTTTTTTTTTTTACTTTATTTCATAACAAAAAACTTAAACATAAAGTACAATGTAATGTATGTTAATATTGAGCTTTAAGGTTTTTGTATGAAATAGCTATGTACAATCTATTGTCTAATAAATGACAAGAGGCGAATGTACCTAACAGTTATATAAAATTAAATTCATAAATCTATTGATGGGGAAAACAAAAATTGAAATTGCAAAAAAAGAAAATGGAAATGAAAGATTCAATTACATACATTTAAAAAAAGGAAAATTATATACAATTTAATAAGATGAAAAAAATTTAATAAAAAGAAAAGGAAAAGAACCATCAAATGTACTACATCATAGGTGTTAAAAAAGCATCTATTTCAGAATGGTTAAACGAGAAAAGCCATTTTTTTATACTATTTAAGAATACTGTTTTCACTCTCTCACACCTAAGTTTTATAGGTAAATCATTAAACAGACGAGGAGCAGTAACATAATAAAAACGTGAAAAATGTGTTTTATGGATTGTTGGGACATTTACGAAGTTTCTGGTATTGACTCTCAAGTTATGACTGTCGTGAACTCTAACATCATAGTACCCGGAATTTTCAAAAAAAATTTTTAAAACTTTGTAGCAGTACAGGTGCCTTAAAGGAAGAAGTTCGAGACTTTTGAACAACTCAAAACTGGGGGTTCTGCGATTAACTCTACACATAATTCTTATTGCATGCTTCTGTTTAAACAGCAGTGGTTCCAATGTATTAAAATAAGTGCCACCCCAGCAAGAAATTCCATACTGCAGTTTTGATTTTAAAATACCATTATAAACCAATTTTAAAATGGGTAATTTGCAGAACATGCTAAGGTGGTATAATTGCCGTACAACTCCGTTTAAATACCGTTTCAAATATGACGTATGTTCCTTCCAACTGAACTTATGGTCCAATATAATACCTAGATATTTAAAGCTGTCAACACGTTCAATTACAAAGCAACCGTCACTACAGCTTACCTGACTATCAAATGATGTATGACCATAAGCATCATCCAAACAAAATCGACAACAGCTTGGTGAGTGATAATATAAAGGCAACTCTTCGCATACAACACCCTTGATATTAAATACCATAAATTTCGTTTTGTTGCTGATGATCAGTTTATGAGACTTGAACCATCGACGTAGTATATCAAGGTCATAATTAACATCGGCAAACATATCAAGAAAACTCTTATTGGAATAGGAAAGAGCAGTATCATCAGCAAATGCAGTGATTCTGCCCTTAAAAGGTTGAAAAAATAGCGAGTTAACATAAATTAAAAACAGTATCGGACCCAAGACTGATCCCTGAGGAACACCTATATTTAAATAATTTTGTGAACTATAAACATTTTTGACCTTTACCACTTGTTTACGATTTGTTAAATAAGAAGCAAACCAGGCATGAATGAAGCCTCTGAAACCTGCATTGAATAATTTATTTAGTAACAGAGTATGATTCACCATATCAAAAGCCTTGGTTATGTCGATAAATAAAGTCGAAGGAATTTGAGAAGCATTTAAACTGTTATATATTTCCCCAGATAATTTTAATAAAGCACTTTCAGTTGATCTACCGCTTCTAAAACCAAACTGAGAATCATTAAAGAAATGAGTTTTATCTAAGAATGATAATATTCTAGATTTAATCCCGTTTTCAAAAATCTTAGAAAAAACGGATAAGATGGAAATTGGACGATAATTATTTATTGACAATGCATCACCTTTTTTGTGCAGTGGCAATACTACAGCTGTTTTCAAAGACTCAGGAAAAACACCTTCTTGGACACAAAAATTAAAAACATAACATAAAACATCAGAAATATGAAACGCAATATTTTTTAATGTAATACTTGAAATGTTGTCGAAAGACGTCGAATTAGATGTTTTCAGTGACATTATAATCTTATGAATTTCAAGCGATGTAAACTGATCAAAGAAAAAGCTCTCTGGTTGAACACTGCTTTGTATTAAAGTGTTGTCAATGTGACTGACATTTGAAACACCGTTACAAGAACCCACATCAGCAAAAAAATTATTAAATAAATTAGCAACTTCTAAAGGCTCAGACACAATTAAATTATTACTTGAAATACTTATATCTTCGTAAGATCTATTTTTGTTAAGTATTTCATTAACAACTCGCCATTCCTCTTTAGAGTTACCAAGGTTTCTTGCCAATTTATTGCTAAAGTATGTATTTCTGCAATGCGTTATTTCAATCTTGACCTCTCTACATAACTTTACGTAATAATTCTTAAGTCTGTGATTATTCGGATGTTTATTGATAATTAAGCAAAGTCGTTTTTTCTTTTTTATTTTTCTTAATAAAGAAGGTGTCATCCATTGCTTGAGACACTTTAATTTGTTACTTCGCTTACATTTGTTCTCACTACAATTCAATATATGAAATTGTAGCTTATTAAGAAACAAATTAAAAGCAACAGAAGGGTCGACGGCGGAGTAAACATCATCCCAAAACTCAAAATGTAACTTTGATCTTAAAGTGCCAAAATCTATTTTTTTTATTTCAAAGGCATCCAATTTTTTTAGTCGAGAAACCCTGCAATTGAGTTGAATACCAGTTAGGCTGTGGTCAGTTATTTGTAAGTCATAAGCTATTGTTTTATAATCGACACAAATGTTTCTATGAAGCCTTACAAAAATGTGATCTAAACAAGAGCTATATCGCGTAGGCTGATTCATAACAGACTCAAAGCCAAAAGAGGAAAGAGTAGTTAAAAAATTATCGACATCAGGTGTATCACACAGGATGTTTATATTAAAATCACCCAACAAAATTATATTATTACATTTCTGATTATCCAAAAATCCCGAAAACTCATCCAAAAAGGTTCCCACAGTACACCTGTGCAATCTGTAAATACAGATAAAACAGTAGTGAACACCAGAGACTTCGCAATTAACGCTGACTATGTCAGCACTATCCAGATTAAACTTATTAATTTTACATCCCATTATGTTACTACTATAATAAACCGCGACACCGCCAGCAGCGTAAGTTTCATTACAAGCTGCATCGAATGTAAAGTTTGGAATTATATCATATTCAGATTTCTCTTCTTCAAAGATCCAAATTTCAGAGAGAAAAATTAGATCTGGTAAATGATCCAGAGGTGCGAGGTGAGCGAGAAAAGTATTAAAATTTTGATGAATGGCAGAAAAACCAGAAAATTGCTCATTGTTAGGATGGTCTATACAAAAACATTTAACATTATCAGAAGTTAAAGAGAAAAAACTATTACTTGAAACATTATGAGGATCTATAGGTGAGTTAATATTATGCATTATAGGTACAAAAAACAAAAAAAATTTAAGTTATTTAGTTAACGTTCAAGTTATAAATATCCTCAAATGAATTAATTCTTATAACTCTATCGCCTTCTCTTTTTCTAATAAGAACAGATGAGTCTCTAACCCAAACAAACTTGCATTTGTTTTTGTGTTTAAGATCATTTGCCATTTTTAATAAAGACCTTGTGTAGCCAGTGAGACAATCGTTGATGTAGATGTTGCTGCTGCTGTTGTTGCTGTTGTTGCTGTTGTTGGTATGACAAGCACCAAAAATATCGGAAGAAATTTTGTTTTTGTTCTCCCGCATTTTCTTCATTACAGCTTTCTTCCGTAAGACAGTTGAGAACTTCACACATACGATGTTAGCAAATTTTTTGTTCTTTCCTTTTGCACTCTTAACAAAGCATGAGTCAATGTCGCTGGAGTTCACCTCTTCACCAACCACAGCAGCAAGTAGTTTATTGACTCTCTCTTTCACGTTAGAGTTGTTAACGTCAGGAATGCCAATAATGTCAAGCAACTGCACATTGTTTCTCTCTCTGCTCCAGCACATTCAGCTTCGACTCCAAAAAATCTACTCTCTTATTAAGAGAAGCATTACAATCTTCAAGAGCTTTGATTTTAGTAAGCGCCTCGGTGTTAACTTGCTTAAGCTGAATAATTTCGCTGTACAACATTTGTAGTGTTATTGTTTGTTGACCCGTATTGTTGTCATCATGGGAAGCAAGATTTGAGATTACGGCTAGTGGACTTTTGATTACTGTAGACGTAGAGGTAGACGGACTAGCAGTTCTTTTGTTTTTGGAGATACTACAACTAGTAGAGGTAAAAGCAGAAGTACTCAAAGAAGAGTTGATGTTTGCAGATGAGTTAATGGGAGCATCTCCCAATATTGACTTTCTCCGCTGAGTTACACAACTATCACACTTGTACCGCTGACTACCTTTGTCATAAAACTCTATTTCTCTTTTCTCCAATTTGGCGCACTTTCCATGATAGTATTCTTGACAAATACTGCACTGAATCTTAAGTTCATGTCTATCAATTTTTAAATAGCACAAACCGCACTTCATTTCTGCACTATTATGATTTGTTACAAATAAAGAAAATTAAAAAAAAAAATACTTTTTACTTAGATTTTAAGTTATAAAAAATACTTTAAAGTGGAGCAATTCCCAATGCGTGTGTCCCCATCAACACTCAAAGAGAATTTTTTGGTATCTGGTTGCAATATGCTTCGTGCGGGAGTGACAGACTGCATTTTCGGCTATATGTTTTGCTCCTCGATTATCTGTCCCAACTGTTATGCGAGCTAACTCAGGCAAGTTAATTTCCGTCATCAGTGCCTTGATTTTGTGCGGTTTTTTCCGCAATGGCGGTGTCGGAAAGGGTTCACGTATAGGCGGATTCTATAAATGTGTGAGTGATGTCGCGAACTGACAACTTCCAATATTTCCCTGTTCTTATATCGCTTTGTTCCTGCAAATTCCAGGCGAGCTTTCCCACACGCGACCTTTTTAGGTAGCGAGAAGGATGTCGGATGAGAAGAAATGACAACAGCGTGACCGTTGTGCGACAATTTGGTACCTTTTTCGAGGACACTAATACAATTTTTTGTTCCTTTGTTCCTTTTTATTATTTGTAAAATACACATTTTTTGGACTATTCGCATGAGAGCCAATGGCGAACGAACTGCGAACAAGCGAATTTTTTTACACTTCAATTACTTCAATCATTGTTTAATGTTAAATTCGATAGAATTTTTTCATTCGTGGGTTTGTGGATCCGCGAATGTCTTATGTAGGATTGTGAATAAAGTGTGACAGTTCGCCGCAAGAATTTTCAATTGCTGTAATAATTGTAAATTGAGCTATTTAAATCGATTGAGAGTCCGATTTTTTTTAGATTAGACTTAAGATTAATTTAATTTAAGGCTTTGGTGGTAAATAGTATAAAAATCAATTTTCAATTCATAAATACAATTAAATTCATTTGTTCGCAATTCGCGCTCATGTGAATAGTACTTAAAAAAGTTTTCAAAAACTGTGATTTCAAAATGAATATGTTAAAAAAATAACGCGTAAATAGTGTAAATACTACAAAATACTAAATTTATGTAACAGCGTCAGAAAAAGGCACACTTTTCTTTCATCGCCCCTTTTATATGGACTTTTTAAAACTAAATTGAAGGAGATTTCAAAAGTAGATATTGATATAATTTATAAACAAAATTCAATTAATTTTTTATATATTTATAAATAAAAAATCAAAGATAAAAGGTTTTCATTTTAAAATTTGTCATTTGAAAATGAATTGCATCTAAAGTACTGTCTAGCTTACCCGCAGAACAACCTTAAAGACATCTAATTCTAATGTTATTTGGTTGTTTTGGGTTTATTTATAAAAGAAACGTTGTGAGAGAGTGATCTTTTTACAGTCTATATTGTATTGTGAAACTAAAACTAAAATTTATAACCTTTCTCTAACAGTCCGGGAGATTGTTGCGAAATTCTGAAAAGTAACAAATAAAAAAAAGAAAAAAGTGTCATTTCTAAAGCTATTCTGCAATTTAAGAATTTTCGCACAATATTTAACAATTGTTGGCTCTCCTAACACTATAATCATGTTCTGATACACAGCAGCGTTATATTTTATAGAAATTCATTTGGAAATCACTGCGTTTCTAAAATTTCCAAAGTGAATTTTCATACTAAAAAAAGGGAAAAAGTAGCAACAAATAGTATGAGGGTCCTCGAAAAAGTGCCAAATTATTGCACTACGGTCTCGTTGGTCACAGCGCGCGGCTCACTCACACACTCAAATCCGATTCGGAACGTTCCCTAGCGACATCGCCTCAAAAACCGCACAAAATCAAGGCACAGGTTTCGAAGATATGTTGCTTCTCTGGATGATTCGGATAGCGCAACGTATTCCGCTTCAGTCGTCGAAATTGCGACTGACTTTTGTTTTTGAGAACGCCAAGCGATTGCTGCTCCACTTAGCGTAAAAACGTATCCTGTATAAGATACTCTATCAATTTCGTCGTTAGCATGATCAGCATCTGAAAATCCTCGGAGACCAACTTCGTCCATTCTATACACCAACCCATAGTTTTCTGTACTTCGGAGGTAGCGTAGCACACGCTTCGCCGCTGACCAATGTACATCTTGGTAACTCTCGTTGAATTGTGCCAATCGATTCACAGTAAAAGCGATGTCCGGTCTGGTCGCAATCGCCAAATACATCAGTGACCCGATGAGCTGCCGATATGGTCTTTCGACTTGATGTCCTTCAGCACGACGTTCTCCACACGGCAATTTTGCTTTTGTGTCACTCGGTGTGCTTATCGGCTTCGACTCGTCCATTTTGAATTTCTTTAACAGCTCTTTGACGTATGACTGCTGCTTTAGTTTTATTTCACCATCTCCTTGAATTATTTCGATGCCCAAGCAGTACCTCGCCAATCCGAGATCCTTGACTTCAAAAACAGCAGAAAGTCCTTTGCGTATATTGTCTAGGATATTCTGACTTTTTGATGCATACAAAATGTCGTCGACGTACACTGCAACGATTGTGAGTTCTTCCTTGCTGGATCCAAAATATAGGCATGTGTCATTGGTTGCCGGTTTCAAGCCTAAACCACGTAATGTTTCGTCTAATTTCTTATGCCACTGACGACCTGCCTGTCGCAGACCGTAAAGTGCCTTTTTCAGCCGACACACGTTTTGACCTTCTTTGAATTTCTGGAGCATTTGTTTAGCCTTTGTTCCTACTCCATTCTTTTGTCCGTCTTCCTCTACTAGCATCTGCAACGTCTGCTCAAAGTGTTTCGGAGGATCCATGTAAATATCCTCTTCCAATTCGCCATTCAGATAGGCCGCGACAACATCCATCTGATAAACTGCCAAATTTCCACGTACAGCGAGTGCCATTAGCAATCTGATCGATTCAAGGCGAGCTACAGGTGCAAACGTTTCTTCGAAGTCTATGCCTTGACGCTGCGAAAAACCTCTGGCTACGACACGAGCTTTCTTCCTATCCGTCGATCCATCCGGCTTAAACTTATTGCGAAGAACAACTTTGCTGGTCACGACAGCTCTGTTCGCTGGACGCTCGACCATGTCCAATGTGTTGTTCTTGATAAGTCCTCGAATTTCTTCTTTGATCGCCTCTAACCATTCTTGTGCCTCTGGTCCGGACATTGCATCCTCGAGCGATAACTCTCCAATGTTTGCTATTTCATCAGTCGAACCATTTAGCGGATCAGAATAAACCTCATCGTCTGTTTCATTTGTCTCCTCGTCTCGATGGTCTTCATCCAGGCTCACTTGCTCGATTTCCATCCGTTTAGTGTTACGCGATACAGATCTGGTTTCATATATCCTCCGAGGCGCTTTGTTTTGCCTTTGGGACTTAGTGTCGATTTTCGAAGCTCTCTTGCAATCCGGTGATGCTGTACTTAGATCAAGCTCTTCATCTTCTTCTTGTCATTGCATTGGTATAAGCACTGTAGTTGACTCGTATTCGCTCTTGGATCCTTTACCAGGAACTCCAAAGAACTTTTCTTGACGCTGCACGCCGGCTATCTCATTTTCGATAAACTTGACATCCCTCGTAATAACCACTTTTCGTTTCTCAGGAACCCATACTCGGTAGCCCTTGGATGCTTCAGAGTATCCGACCATGACACCTTCACTTGAACGCGCCTCGAATTTTCCCTTGCCAGGAGCTTTGTCCAGCACAAATGCCTTTGCTCCAAAAACCTTCAGATGACTTAGGTTTGGCAATCTTTTGTTCCAACGTTCAAACGGTGTGTGTCCATCCAAACTGACTGTAGGACATCTATTTCGCAAGTAGTTTGATGTTGCTACAGCTTCTGCCCAAAATTCGTTGCCTACACCTGACTGAATGAGCATGCACCTTGCCATTTCGACCAGAGTTCGGTTTTTACGTTCCGCCACTCCATTTTGCTGTGGCGTATGTGGAACTGTAAGTCGTCGTTTAATTCCATTTCTTCTCAGGAACTCGTCAAACTCATGGTTTCGGAACTCTCGCCCATTGTCCGACATCAAACATTTAATTTTAAGACCGGTTTGAGTTTCTACGCGCGCTTTGTAATCCTTGAATGCGCGGAAAACGTCGCTCTTTTGTTTCAGGAAAACGACTTCGCACCATCGGCTGCTGTCGTCAATGAAAGTAATGAAGTACCTTGATTGACCCATCGATTCTATTCTGGAAGGTCCCCAAACATCAGAATGCACCAGATCCAACAGCTTTGTACACCTCTTTGATTGTTTAGGAAACGGAATCGTGGTCATTTTACCGCGGAGGCAGATATCGCATGAATTGAGTCTTCCGTCGTCGACGATGTCTATCCCAGTTGCCAATTTCTTTCGAGACATATCTAATAGATCTCGTCCGTTCAAGTGCCCAAGTCTTCGGTGCCATAACTCAAAATTCGATCCGCTGATCACGCATGCTTGTGAAGTACTTTCTTGAACGTAGTAGAATTGACCAACTCGATTGGCAATCACTTTTATTTCACCATCATTTCCGCGAACAACTGCCTTTTCCTTGTCGAACGTAATGGTATTTTCGTGATCCGTTATCCTCGCAACAGAGAGAAGATTAGTCCTCAAATTCTTTACTAACAATGTATTTTGGAGTTTTACTGACCTTTCAGACTTCCCGTCTGTAGTGATAATCTCAGCTGTTCCGCTCGCATCAACACTTGTGCTAGCATCATTCGCCAGTAGCAGCTTCCCTTGTACTTTCGTGGGTGATGATAGAAACAAACTTTCGTCGTTGCACATATGAGAGGTGCAGCCGCTGTCAAGGCACCATCGTCCAGCATTCGTACTCTTCAGAATCCCCAAAGCCTCTTCTTCAACTTCCGCTATTTGGAAAGTGCTTTCTACTTTGTTTGCGGACGATTCACCTTTTGAGTAGCTCCGCGGATTTCTATTTTCCGGACATTCAGACGCCTTGTGACCGATTTCATGACATCTCCAGCACTTGTACTTAAATGTTTTATCGCGTTCACTTGCTTTATTAAACACTTTCTTGTGCTGTGCCCCTCGTTCGATCTTTTGCTTGCTATGACATGCGCTTCTACGCACAAACATTGCCTCTGTATCACCATCCGCCTTTCGCTGATTTTGTGCATCGTTCTTCTCAAGAATTTTCTCCCTCAGAATGTCAGGTCTGGGCAAATTGTCATGCGACTCCATCGCACATCGAAACAACTCGAAACTGGGTGGAAGACCATTCAGTAGGAGTATCGACAGCAATTCTTCATGTACGTCAATGCCCATACACTTCAGCTGTGAGACCGAATCGAAGAATTCCATAAGATTCTTACGTAGATCGTCGCCTTCCTTCATTTTATAAGTCGCTACACGTTTCAGCAAGGTAGCTTTCTTGACTGGCCCTGTGGAGGCGAATTCAGACTTCAATCGCTCCCAAACACTCTTGGCCGTGTCCAATCCTTTTACCAGTCGCAGCAGACTCGGATCGATAGCGATGATCAAATCTGACTTCGCCTTTGCGTCGTTTTCCAACCAATTTTGTAGATCATTTTTAGACTTTTCATTTTCTTCCGTCGCTACAGGTCTATTCGATGCTCCGCTGACGTGCTTCCATGTCCCACACTTGGTCATCACCGCCTCAATTTGCATTACCCATGTATCGTAATTTTCGCTTGTGAGCGGCCTGATCGAATTCATGTTTATCGACATCTTGCACCAATGGACGAACAAAATTACTTAGTTTTCAATTTTTACTATTCGTTACGATTTGGGTCTGGGCCCATAACCTGTTCAGCTATATTTTAAGTAGCGTAAGAATGTAAAATATTTATTGAAAAAGAATGAACAATTTAAGTAGCGTATGAAATGTATAAAAAGTGAAGAGTGACAGATACTGGCGTTGGAATTCAAAAGTTGTCAGTATTGCCACACATAAATAAACACAACGACATAATGAGTTGTCACGACAGAGAATTGCCAGCGCTGGTTGAATTCAAGTCTCGACACGGTTCCTTCTTTTTTTTTAATTCTCAACATTGGCGACCGTGACAGGACACTCGCTAAATAAATTTTAGTGGCCTGCAAGTTTGAAGTGAAATATATAAAAAAAAAGTGAACATTAATGGCTGAAAGTAAAATGAGCGCGAATGATGAAACTATTGATTTCTTCGCCAACCAACAGGAGCAATTGGGGGAATCAATATGCACGATTGTCAGGAACTACAAAAAGGACAGTCCCTCAAGGAAGACTTTAGATTATCTCAACAAGATAAGGGAAAAACTGGAGTACCAATGGGAAGATTTCGACAGGACGGATACGGAAATCCGCGACAGGTTTCCAGATCGAATTCAACACCCTTATTTTAAAAGGGACTACTATGAATCAGTTCGAAAGGCAGCTGAATTTATGCGCATCGATGTAGTTCGACGCATCGAGGAATTCTCAGAATCGGACGAAGCTCACCAGGAGCATAATACGCCTGTTGAAGTTGGTGCTGCAATGGATCAAGTAAAAGTACCTACAAACCCAACAGGAAAATCACGTAAGTTAGGCGCTGTTCCCAAACCCAAGATGGGGATCTGTGCAGAGCCTACGCCCACAATCAGACATCAACAATCTGTTGTGCCAAGAGCACAAATGAGCAACAAGCAACGACTTGGCCTCTTAATTAATATTTTAAGAAGGTCACTCATCAAAACTGTCGAAGAATCATCAAGACGAAAATGCGAAAGATTCTGCACAATTAAGATAAAAAGTATGGAACAGAATTGGGAGGAAATTATGTGCCTGTATCGCAAGCTGGAGGACGAAACAACTGCTGACGAAGTGCAGGAATATTTCGATTTACAGGAAACAGTGGAGATGACGTTACTCAACTTGTCTGCCGACATATCAGCATTTCAAGAAAAGGACGGTGAACCAAAGCCTTTAAACATAATGATGAAACTTCCGAAAATTGAGCTTCCTAAGTTTGATGGGGAATATTTAAACTGGTTGCAATTCCATGACTTATTCAAACAAATGATTCACGACCAACCAATACCGCCTGCACAGAAACTATATTTCTTAAGAGCAAATGTAACTGGAAAGGCACAGGAATTGATTCAAAACTTCAAGCCAACGGACAGTAACTACGAAGTAGCATGGAACGTGCTTGTTGAACGTTTCAACAACAAAAGATTGCTCCTATCTGCTCAATTACATAAACTATTAAACCAGGCAGTTACAAGTGCAACAAGTTCCAGCCTTCGAAGGCTCCACGACAGTACAAAGGCATGCCTGCAGGTGATCGTGAATCTCAACATCGATATTGCAAATTGGGATCCAATTATTGTCCATCTTCTCCTACAAAAACTGGACAGAGAGAGTAGGGAACAGTTTGAGTTTTCGATGAAAGACCCGAGGAGCAGCCCTACCATTGCAGAATTTCTGAAGTTTGTTGAGTCCAGGTTCCAGGTTCTAGAAGCAATCAGCAGTCGAGACGACAGGAGGAAATTCCAGAGTCTAGAGGCCATCTGCAGCAACGAAGACGCAAAGACTCCAGCGGTAATCGTTGCCTCAAAGTCTGAACAGGACCTACCAGTCATTTGCAATTATTGCAATTCAAGTAAGCATGCTATCTATAATTGCACTAAATTTTTATCTCTTTCAGATGTGGACCGTGGAAGGGCTGTTCAAAGACTAATGTTATGCAGGAACTGTTTGAAGAGGGGCCACTTTTCCCAATCATGCCAGTCCCGAAGATGCCAAAAATGCAACATGAACCATAACACGTTGCTTCACCAGCAGAGACGGCAGCAGGCTCCGTCACAACAGCAGCAAGACATCTGCAACTCATCGACACATCAGCCGGGTGAGAAATGTAACATACGAAATATTGAACAGCAACCAAATCCATCAGTGAACAACGCGTCAGCAGAAATTAACATCAAGAAACGTCAAGTGTTTCTAGCTACGGCTGTGGTCAATGTGATTTCTTCATATGGAACTCGAATCCCGTGCAGGGCCCTTCTTGACTCTGGATCGCAGCTGCACTTTGTGACAACATCATTTGTACAACAATTGGGAATCAAGAAGCGTCCAATGGAGACTCCAATTAGCGGGATAGGTGTGCAGGAGTCTAAGACGGAGTTTGTGGCCTCGATGTCTTTTGAGTCCAATACATCCGCTTTCAAAGCAACGATTGAGGCAAATTTAATGCCTCGCATAAGTGATTACCAGTGCAGCCACCAAACTGACTTTTATTTGTGGGAGATTCCCACTCAAATGAGACTAGCAGATCCTTTGTTTTTTAAATCCAACCAAATCGACATGCTCCTGGGAGCTGAGATTTTCTTTGACCTGCTTCTGCCAGGAGAATACCGTGTGTCAAATGATCTGCTAATTCTGCGTAATACAATGTTGGGATGGATTGTAGCTGGAAGTGTTCCAACCTCAAATGCGAACGCACATTGCCACATAGCAACAAAGCCTACATTATCCTCGTTGGATAAGATGGTGCGCTCATTTTGGGAAATCGAAGGTCATGAAGCTCCTGTGAATACTGTCAGCCAGGAAGAACATCAGTGTGAGGAGCATTTTAGAAAGAACACAATCCTAAATCGTGATGGTAAATTCGTTGTGAAATTACCATTTAGGGAGGATCCGAAGATGCTGTTAGGGGACTCATTGCAAATGGCAAGAAGGAGGTTCATTTCATTAGAAAATAAATTGAACAAGGATGATAAACTAAAGGAATCGTACACTAAGTTCATGGAAGAGTATGAAGCATTGGGTCACATGACACCCATTTCCAAAAATGATATTCCTAAGGGACACTATGTAATACCCCATCACTGCGTTATTAAACCCGAAAGCTCATCAACGAAGCTACGGGTAGTTTTTGATGCGTCAGCGAAAACGACGTCCGGCCACTCACTCAATGATTTACTAATGGTGGGTCCAACAGTGCAGCCCGATTTATTTTCAATTGTTCTTAAATTTAGGACACCTAAGTACGTTTTTACAGGGGACATAACTAAGATGTATCG
This sequence comes from Cheilosia vernalis, assembly GCA_949126925.1. Lineage (NCBI taxonomy): Eukaryota > Metazoa > Arthropoda > Insecta > Diptera > Syrphidae > Cheilosia > Cheilosia vernalis. The sequence goes on from OX421361.1 coordinate 20,184,270, forward strand.
TCAGGTTTTATTAAGTGAGGAAGACCGTGCTTTTCAACTTATCTTTTGGAGGTCAAAACCTGAGAAACCCCTGCAGCTGTATCAGTTAAATACCATCACCTATGGGACGGCGTCTGCGTCTTTCCTAGCAACTAGATGCCTTGTAAAGCTAGCAGAAGTGAAACCGATAAATTTCACAGAGCCTCGCAAGCCATTAAAAATAACGTGTATGTGGACGACTGCTTGGCAGGTGCAGAAACTATTGAAGATGCTCGCTCTCTGCTCAACGAGATAGTGTGCCTACTCAAAGCAGGTAACTTTGAACTAAAAAAATTTTGTTCAAATAATTCAATGATTTTAGAAGGAGTTCCTGAAGAAGACAAAGAAAAGCTAGTTTTCTTTCATCAATCTGAGGTTATAAGAACACTAGGATTAATATGGGATCCTTCCCAAGATGTCTTTAAATTCAGCTTCAGTGGTGAAAAGATAAATAAACGTAATACTCAAATTACGAAGCGGACGGTTTTGGCAGATCTTGCAAGATTTTTTGACCCGTTAGGCCTAATCGGGCCCGTAATAGTTCTAGGCAAGCTGTTCTTACAAGAGTTGTGGAAAACAAAATTGAGTTGGGATGAAAATCTTCCGATTGAACAAGCTCAGAAATTGATAAGCTACCTTGATCAATTCTCATGCATAAAGTAAGTAAGCATCCCGCGATACGTTCTCCTTCCATCTGCCAGGCTAATTGAACTTCATGCGTTTTCTGACAGCAGTTTAAATGCATTTGGTTCTTGTGTGTACTTGAGATCAACTGATGAAAGCAACCAACATTTTTGCCAGCTTCTTTGCTCCAAATCAAGAGTTGGGCCACTAAAAGCTGTCAGCATTGCTCGTTTGGAATTACAAGCAGCAGTTCTTATGGTAGAACTTGTGGAAAGACTCATCCAAATACTACCAAAGAAAATTGACAAGGTATGTTCTTACACTGACTCAACAACAGTATTAGCATGGATTAAATCACCCTCTTACACATGGGAAACTTATGTTGCAAACAGAGTTGCGAAAATTCAATCAGCTTCAGAATTCCATCAATGGCAATACGTCAAAGGCGAGCTAAACCCAGCTGACTTAGTGTCCAGAGGATCAAACCTTGCAGCGCTTCTCACATCAAGGATATGGTTCAACGGTCCTGAATTTTTACAAGATGGTGAAAATATTTGGGCCAAGGAATACACAATACCCGATCTGGTACCAGAATTGCGTAAAAAAAAATCTGTGTTATCGTTAGCAATTCAAAACGACCTAGGTTTATTCGAAAAAATCAACTACAGGAATTCATTTTTTACATTGAGAAAAATATTTGCCTTTTGCTTTAGATTCTTTTACAATTCCAGAAAACCAAAGGCGTTGAGAATTACTGGTCAGCTAAGCGTTAGAGAACTAGAGGAAGGAACCCGCTGGATACTTGTGTACACTCAAAGAACATCATTTTCGAAGGACTATCGGGCTTTGGAAGAAAGAAAGTTCATACACATAAACTCGACTATATTATCACTCAATCCATATTTTGATGAAAGCACAAAACTCATCCGGGTTGGTGGAAGGTTAGAAAATGCAAGAATTTTTCCAGATGCAAAGCATCAAATTTTAATGCCAAAAAATAATACCATAACTAAAATGCTTTTAACTCAGCTACATCGCAAGAACATGCATGTATCTCACAGAGCACTAATAGCGCTCTCCAGGCAAAAATATTGGATTTTGGGTGTTGGACATGCAGCCCGACAAATAGTCAACAAATGTATCAAATGCTTTAGATCACAGCCCAAATCAATCAATCAGCTCATGGGAAATATGCCACCGGAAAGGGTCATCCCAACGCGGCCGTTTTATAACTCTGGAGTGGACTTTTGTGGACCAATAAAAACTCATTACAAAGTCAGAGGTAAGAGTCCCACAAAATCATATCTAGCAGTATTTGTTTGCTTCTCTACTAAAGCCATACATATTGAGGTGGTGGGAGATTTGTCTGCTGAAGCTTTTATTAATGCATTAAAAAGATTTATAGGCAGGCGAGGCCTTTGCCATACAATATTCTGTGACAATGCGACGAATTTTGTCGGTGCAAAAAACGAATTGGCAGAACTATTAAACGCATTTAATGCAGAACGAGTGCAGTCAGCAATTCAATTTGCTTGTCTTGAAGATGGGATAACATGGAAAAACATACCACCTCGTTCCCCTCACTTCGGAGGACTCTGGGAAGCGGCTGTTAAGTCAGCAAAGGCACTCCTCGTTCGTCAACTCGGAGAAGCATCACTAACGTACGAACAATTGCTTACAGTAATCATACAAGTAGAAGCAATATTAAATTCCCGGCCTTTGACCCCTTTATCATCCGACCCCAACGATTTAGAAGCACTAACCCCCGGACATTTTCTAATTGGAAGCCCTCTTACATCCTTAGCCGAGCCAGATGTCACAGAACTTAAAATGAGCAGCCTAAATAAGTTCAGGCAAATACAACACATTCAACAGCATTTCTGGAAAAGGTGGTCGGCGGAATATTTGCATCTGTTGCAGCAAAGAATAAAATGGAAAAGAGAGTCAGACAACCTTAAACCTGACACCACAGATAAGTATGCAGTCACATTATTTTTAGGGTTTTCGTTATGCAATGCTCGATAAAAGAAACAGTTTATAAAATATAAAAAAGGAATATTGTTAAATAAAATTCGCTTTTGGGCAGTGCATACCTACAATCTACATATCAATAATAACAATGCGAGTTTTTAATTTTTATAAGTTGAAGCAATTGAACAGTTGCAAGTTCTGGCTAGAGAGTTTTAAGAACTCTTACACTTTACAAGAATTTTGACTTCAAAGCAAAGTGTAGTTCGTATTAGTCCGATATCTTTACATAGATATTTATATGTAAGGTTTTAGAGATTTGGTTTTTAATTTCCACTAGCAGTTATAGACCGAATATGCCGATGGACGTGTGTGGGGGTGCAAATGAAGTGGGAGTTTTTGATTGTGTAACTCTCCAAATGGTTGGAATTATCTTAAGGTCCATAATCAATTATGATTGAAAGAAAGAAGAAGTGGGAAATATTTGCTAAAAAATGCGTTTTTTGCAGTTGTCATTACATTTGTATTGGCAATACGGTGTTGAGTTTTATAAAAATATGTATAGGTACGCAGACAGATCGGGATGTGGGTAATCATTTTGAGAAATAATTAAAAAAACGATTTATTCGAATTTTTTTGAGAAAAAAATAATTGGAGGATCTTACTCATTTAAACTTTAATATGGATTTTGATCAAAATCGTTAGAACGGTTTTTGTAAAATTTTGCAGACCAAACTGTACTACCAAATATTGCAATGCTTAGTTTGAACACAACTATTGCTTATTAATTTAGCTTAACATCTCCAGTTCGAAATTTTGAACGAATACAATATCTTTCTCTTACTACGTAATAGCGAAAGTTAAAAATACGTGATTGTTTTATTATTATAATGTTAAAAGGCATTCATGATACAAAGTCAGAGCGTTTTGATTGATTTTCAGGGATGAACAATACTATTTTTTATTCATTTTTTTCATAGTGATTACAGGCATGTAAATGAAATAAAGTGCACGACTGGGTCGAACTAAACTTTCTCGATTCTAGATAAAAGAAAACAAAATCCACTTTTGGATATTCATCTCATTTGGCAGTTTTATCAGATAGGTAACAATATAAACTTTTAAAAGTTAAAGCTCTCAGTAACAGGTAATTGTCGAAAGTAAATAAATTAAATATCCCGATGCTCGTGTGTGGTTGCACCCCAAAGTTCGATTTTCTTATTGTGTTAGCCCCAAATGGTTGGCATTATTTTAAGATATACCTATTCAATATTGTTGGAAAAAGAAGAAGTGGGTTGTATTTGCTAAAACTAAGTTTGGCGTAGCTATGAGGCATTAAGCCTATTATACAAAAATATACCGTAAATATGCTAAAATACATAGATCGTGATTTCTGTTGTATTTTTTGAGAAATACAAATAATTAAAAAACTGACTTCGACTTTTTTGAGGAAAACTAAGTACGGGATCTTGTTTAGAATACTGTTACATTCAGGCTGGGATTCGTAAAGATAAAACACTATTCCGTTTAACTTTTTTAACATAAAATTCACTTTTATTACACTTTTATCGACTATTCTAATATTTCACTTATTAAGTACCAGAACACTATTACTTAAACAATTCTTCAACGTTTCAAATCAATCACTTAATTTACTCTATTACTTTTCACTTATTTATCTTCACAAACTATTACTATCTCGAACTTTAACCAATCACTGTTATAAATCAACTGTCTCGCCCTCTTCTAAAAGCTGTCCTTTTATACCCGCTCCGCCATCTGACGAGAACTTTCTAGTTAATTCTAAGTGGTTCTAGAACAAGGTTCAGTGGTGACAGATTCCAGTCTCCAATTGGAAGTGACACTTGAGTGGAACTTGTTTTGTGACTTTAAGGCCTGGTTTTACCAAACTGTGACTAAGGCCTGGTTTCACCAACTGTGACTAAGGGCTTGTTTCACCACTTAGGTTACACGATACCTTCCACGCCACAATATCCCCCTCTTAAACTTGTTCGTCCCGAACAAACTCGTTAACATTTTTACCATTATAACGATGAAGACGATCCACATGAACGACTTTCAGCTTGCCTCTTCCTCGTTGGATGCGATAGACAACGTCGTTGATGCGCTTTACGATTGTATAGGGCCCTTCCCAGTCTTGTTGCAACTTAGGCGATAAACCTTTCCTTCGATGAGGGTTATAAAGCCATACCAGATCTCCTTCCTGGAATCCTGTAGTTGTCGTTTTAGTATCGTACCTCGTTTTCATGCGGTCACTGGCTATCTTAATCTTATCCCTAGTGTCTCGATGCACGTCCCTGATGATATCCTTGAGGTCTGTAACGTATTCCTCATCATTCTTGGGCTCTTCGCATGGATATCCAAACATCAACTCGCTAGGTAGGCGGACTGTTCGACCAAATAAGATTTCAGATGGAGTATGTCCTGTGGTGTTATGCACTGCTCCTCGATAAGCCAATAAAAACATGGGAATCTGCTTATCCCAGTCTCTCTGGTCTTCGCCAACGACCTTAGAGAGGTGTTCATTCAGTGTCCTGTTGAAGCGCTCCACCATCCCATCTGATTGTGGATGAAGCGGGGTTGTCCTTGTCTTGCGAATCCCGAGTAACTGGCACACTCCTTGGAAAATCTTCGACTCGAAGTTCCGTCCTTGGTCTGAATGCAGTTCCATTGGTACACCGAATCTGCTTACCCAGTTATTGATGATTTGCTCCACCACGGTTTTAGCTTCTTGATTTGGGATAGCAAATGCTTCAGGCCACTTACTGAAATAGTCCATAACAACGAGGATGTAACGATTTCCATTGTTTGTTTCAGGAAACGGTCCCGCAATATCAACTGCTATCCTTTCGAAAGGGGCTCCAACATTGTATTGGTGCATTTTCCCACGGACTTTCAGTCTCGGACCTTTGCTGGCCGCACATGTAACGCATTTCCTGCACCAAGTTTCAACGTCCTCCCTTGAATGAATCCAGTAAAAGCGTTCCCGTAGTTTTTCGAGCGTTTTATTGATTCCCAAGTGGCCTCCAGACACTCCATCATGCAATTCCCTGAGCACTTCCATAACCTTTGACCTAGGTACAACAAGCTGCATTACGAACGACTTTCCATCCGGGCTTTCCCATCTTCTTTTTAGAATGCCGTCTTGTACGTGAAGGGAGTCCCACTGCGCCCAGTATGCCTTCAGCTCGGGGCTCCTATTGGATATCTCCTGCCAGTCTGGTTTTCCCTCATGCTCCTTCCAGGCGATAATCGGTTCGATATCCGGATCTTCCCTTTGAGCCTCCCGTATTTCCCGCGCACTCCAGCCACCAATGGGCATAGCTCTCACCCTTTGAACGGACGCGACATCTTTTTCCTCGTGTCGTAAGCAATGTTTGCAATTTGCTTTGCACGGTCGACGGGAGAGAGCGTCTGCATTAGAGTGAAGACTTCCCTTTCGATGTTGTATTTCGTAGTCGTACATCTGCAGCCGTTCGATCCACCTTGCGACTTGGCCTTCAGGATTCTTAAAGTGCAGTAGCCACTTTAAAGATGCATGGTCTGTGCGGAGGATGAATTTCCGCCCATAAAGGTACTTATGGAAATGTTTTGTCGCCAATACCAAAGCAAGGAGTTCGCGCCTGGTAACACAGTAGTTCCTTTCTGGCTTTGAGAGAACTTTACTGAAGTAGGAAACTACTTTCTCTTGGCCATCGTGCACCTGGGAAAGGACGGCTCCAATTCCCACATTACTAGCGTCCGCATCCACAATAAATGTTTTCCCAGGGGTGGGGTACGCTAGTATGGGGGCGTTGCACAACTGTTGCTTAAGTTCCTTGAAGCTCTTTTCGCACTCACCTGACCATTTGAATTGTTTGCCTTTTTCTGTCAGTTGATGCAAGCTCTTTGCGATTCTGGCAAAGTCCTTTACAAATCGTCTGTAATAGGTCGCAAGTCCCAGGAAGCTTCTCAGTTGATGTTTGTCTTTGGGTACCGGCCAGTTTTTCACTGCATCGACCTTCTCCGGATCAGTCTTGACTCCTTTGGAAGAGATGATGTGCCCGAGGTACTTCACTTCTGGTCTAAATAAGGAACACTTCTTCGGGTTAAGTTTTAGTTGCGCACTTCGTAGTCTTTGGAACACCTCCTTAAGGTTATCTCGATGTTCGTTAAATGTTTTTCCTACTACGATGACATCGTCCAGGTAGACCAAGCAGGTTTTCCACGTTAGTCCCAGCAGAACGCGCTCCATTAGACGTTCAAAGGTAGCTGGAGCATTGCACAGTCCAAATGGCATTACTGTAAACTGCCAAAGCCCGTTTCCTGCTGTGAATGCTGTTTTCTCGCGGTCTTCTGGATGGATCTGCACTTGCCAGTAGCCACTCTTCAGATCGAGAGTCGAAAACCATTTGGCTCCGGATAGTGTGTCCAGGGTGTCGTCAATTCTTGGCAGGGGGTAGCTATCCTTCTTGGTGACGTTGTTGAGTTGGCGATAGTCCACGCAGAATCTCGTACTTCCGTCTCTCTTCTTGACTAGGACGACCGGCGATGCCCACGGACTTTTTGAGCTTTCAATCAGTCCCTCCTTTTCCATCGTCGACACCATTTCTGCAACCTCCGTCTGCTTAGCAAATGGTAGTCGTCGGGGAGGCTGACGAATCGGTCTCGCATCTCCGGTGTCGATTCGGTGTAATACGAGATGTGTTCGGCCATACTCGCCGTTCTGTGAAGCAAATATATCAGCAAACTCATTGATTAGACTCCCTGCCATGGACCGCTGCTCCTGATCCAGCTCGCACTCTCCGAGTATATTCTTTCTCATTTCCGATATCTCCATAGGTCTAACCGGTTTCACATCACTTGCATTGGACAACTTTGTGACCGCAGTAATCGGTACGCACTTTCCAATCACTTCTCCTTGCTTTAGTTTCACGCTTTTGTGTTCCACATTGAGGACACGAACGGGAACCATGTTGTTTTTGGGTTCAACCAGCATCTTTCCGACAATATAGCTCTGATAATAATTTTCTGGATCTGGCTCGACTAGGTAGAATCGGTGGCTCCCAGGATCACCTTCCAGCTTTGTCCAAATAACTGTCTCTGACGAAGGTGGTAATATTTCGTCCTCACTTACAACTGTCCGTAGAGCTGCGACGTTCTCGTTCCCGTAAACCATCGGAATCTCGACGTTCTTGTACTTTATAACTTGCAAACCGATGTCGAGTACTATATCATGCGTCTTCATGAAGTCGATTCCGATGATGCATTCGTCACATATATCAGCCACTAAGAATGCATGGGAGAAGACTATTCCTGCAAGGTTTATCGTCAAGAGTACCTCACCATACACCTTTGCTGTTGCTCCAGTTGCTGTTTTCAGACAGTAGCTGCTGGTGTTGTGCAGCCATGATTGGCGAACGATGTCCCTCCTGACTATGGAAGCGGTGGCACCTGTATCGATTGTGGCGACATACTTTTTCTGGCCGATATGGGCTTCCACTGTCAGACTCCTATTACATCGTTTGGTCTGGGAAACCTGAATTGTGGTCCTGGGGGCGTCGATTCCAGAAACCAGCTTCTGCCCCGCGAAGTTGGTTCTTACTCGTTTCCCGACTGATGGCTTTGTGATGTTCCATCCGCCGAACGCTCAAACGCCTCCTCGTTCCTAGCTCTGCAATGTGGACAACTGCCCTGTCTACGTTCGGCTCTGCACTGTCGTTGTAGATGTCCAATTTTGTTGCAGTTCCAGCAACGGATCGGTCCCCTTCGAGAACTGTTACGGTCGACTACTTCTGTTCTCTGGCACGAGCATTCAACGGATGTCATTTCTCTCACGCGGTGAAATCCTTGAGATGCTTGGTCAGCAGCTCTCATGGTTAAGGCAAATGCCAGTGCCTCAGGAAGAGTTCTCTTTCCAGCCATTCGTAGAGCCATCTGCAGTTGTCTGTCCTCTATGGCTTGTGTAAATGCCTCAATAGCCATTTCATTGATGACATCCTCGCCGGCATTGGGATAAGACAAGTGCGCTAGCCGTTCGATATCAGCTTGCAGTTGCTGGAGTGTTTCTCCCCTCTTCTGGATTCGACTGCGAAGTTGCACTCTATATACTTGCTGCATATGGTCGTCACCGAATCGCATCTCAATAGCCTTCACCAATGCATCGTAGTCGCGTTGTTTTTCTGCTGAGACAGTTTGAAGCAATTCTGCAGCTGTACCTCGTAATGCGAGCGTTAATGCAATCGACTTATCTTCGTCGTCCCATCCATTGGTCGTTGCAGCTGCTTCGAACTGTTTCTTATAAATTGGCCATGATGTTTGACCATCAAAAACGGGTGGTTGCATCTCCTTCCTTCTTGGACAATCAGCAGAATATTCCCGAGCCTTCTGCTTCTTGACTTTTTCGAGTTCTTTAGTTATGTTCTCGATGTTTGTGCCTAACTCTCTAGCTATGTTCTTGATGTTTGTTCCGAGTTCTTTGGCTACGTTCTCGATGTTTGTCTCGTGCCTATGAAACGTTTCATTAATTTCCTCGAACTTGGTTTCATGCTGGCTTAATTTCTCATCAATAGCGTCGATTTTTACATCTAGAACATTCTTGAATTCTTCCACGGCGTCTTTTTGTGCGGCGACAATGGAATTTTTCTGTTCTTCTAAAGAATTCTTTTGTTCTTCTAGAGAGTTCTTCTGTTCTGCGAACTTAGATTCCATAGAATTCTTCTGTTCTGCAAACTTAGATTCCATGGAATCTTTCTGTTCTGCCATCTTGGCAAGAAGTAATTCCATCATTGCGCTAATATCAACGCTTGTACTTACTTGTTCTTCTGCCACGTCGAATAGCATGGTTTTTGGATCTTCTCCCTCGTTTTGGACAGCTTCCTGCAGACGAAGTATGAGGTCACTTTTCCCTCCAGCTGTGGAGAGATTCCGCTTTTCTAGTTCACTTTTCAATTGGGGGATGCTTAGATGTAGCAATACACGACCCATTTTGTTTGTCTCTTGTAATTTAGAAAATCACAAATTCACTCTCTTTTTTTTTTTTTTTTTTTTAAAAAACTTCACTTAGACACTTAGCACAGAATAAGTTTTATCCCACTTCTGACACCAATGTTACATTCAGGCTGGGATTCGTAAAGATAAAACACTATTCCGTTTAACTTTTTTAACATAAAATTCACTTTTATTACACTTTTATCGACTATTCTAATATTTCACTTATTAAGTACCAGAACACTATTACTTAAACAATTCTTCAACGTTTCAAATCAATCACTTAATTTACTCTATTACTTTTCACTTATTTATCTTCACAAACTATTACTATCTCGAACTTTAACCAATCACTGTTATAAATCAACTGTCTCGCCCTCTTCTAAAAGCTGTCCTTTTATACCCGCTCCGCCATCTGACGAGAACTTTCTAGTTAATTCTAAGTGGTTCTAGAACAAGGTTCAGTGGTGACAGATTCCAGTCTCCAATTGGAAGTGACACTTGAGTGGAACTTGTTTTGTGACTTTAAGGCCTGGTTTCACCAAACTGTGACTAAGGCCTGGTTTCACCAACTGTGACTAAGGGCTTGTTTCACCACTTAGGTTACACGATACCTTCCACGCCACAATACTAACGCTATCTTCAATATGTATTTTGTTCAAAATCGTTAGAGCGGTTTTTGTAAGATTGTTCAGATAAAACAGTACCATAAATATATAGTTTAAGAAATAACATTGCTTAACTATTGAGCTGAAAGCTGATTATAAGTTATTGTTCGGGATGTAAGCATTACGTCGTTTTTTGAGTTTTCGCGAAATCGAAGATGGGGTTTTCGAGATATGAGTAGTTTTTAAAATTAGCGTTTTCGGTTCTTCGAATTTAAAATTAATAATAATAATAATAATTTTTGGCGCAACAGGTCCGTAGGGACCCTAGGCCCAGCTTCTCACAACCATTCGTTTTGTGTGAGATTTCATTTTTGGAACGAATGGAAGGGATCTACAATTTTATGCCGATTCCAAACGGCTAACCGAGAAGCTCTTTCAAGACAGTTATACTCTCGGATGTTTGTCAGACGTTCGCGAGAGGTGGCGCAGTGAAAAAAACCCTGAGTTGGAATTTGGGTTTTTGCGGGATTTAAATTAAGAACACAATAATTTTGAAAACATCAATTTGACTCTAAGTTTCCATTTTGGTCAAAATCGATATTGCCGTTTTCAGGTAAACTAAACAAAACTTAATTTTCACAAAATTACTACTACATATTTTCAAAAATTCATTGAACGATAAGAGAAAAATTGAGCTTGGTATTAAGTTATAAATGAACGCATTTTAATTAGGAATGAATTTGTGTTACAATCGGATCGACCATTTTCGAGATATGTATGTTGAAATTTCAAAAGTACCGTTGTTCGAATTTTTAGCCAAAAACTGGATACGCAGTCATGGTAACCTCACCTATGTACCTAAGCTTACCTAAATATCAATTTTGGTTGAAATCGTTGGAGGCGTTTTCGATCAAATCAAACTGGTACGAACATTTTATACGGGAAGTACCTACCTACCATTAATATTAAGGTTACCATGCAAAAAAAAAACCTCCCGAACTTAAGCCCTAAAACTCCAAATCCGAGATTTAAACGTAATCCGGGAAGCCGTATAGGCTGTAGGCCTGTGAAAGGACGGACAGACCGAACAGAATTTTGCGACCCACTTTTTTGAGTTTCTCTATCATCGTAATATCAGAATTGATTAATATCTCGAGTTCGAAATTTTGTAGGTACCTAGTTACATAATGTCATCTATACAGACAATCTACGTATTTCCTACAAGAGGAACTTGAAAACGCAGAATTCTTTTTTCGTTATCCTACTTTATTTATTAACAGGGAAGAAACCCCAACAGTTGTCAGTTTAAATGTTATTGATCCTACCTAATAGGGTACCTATTAATTAATTAATTAATTATATTCAAAAGAAAATTATATACCTAAGTCTAAAATTCGACATACAATTGTATCGAATATAATGAAAACCCTAAAAATAATGTGAATGCATAGGCATACCTACCCCAACAAGAACATTAAAATTGTATCCCCAAATTGAAATGTTTATATCGCAAAGAGGTACCTTTTCAGCAAAACGAATCCAAAACCAAATCGGCTGCTCTTCCTAACAAAAACCATCATGCATTACATCACCGAATATTTCCTCACTGCACATCCCCCCGCCGGGCGCCGGCGCACAATCATAAGGCATTGACAATACGAAAGAACGAAATACGACATTTTTGTCCTTCCGCTTTCCTTTTACCTTGTATCCTTTCTTTCCTTACCCTTTAACCCACTGTTCAGTGTGGAATTAAATATACCTGGCCCATAAAGCATCACGCTGCGCACATACCTTTCTGCGTGCGGTCATAATTCAACTAAAAGTAGCATTCATTGAAACAAAAAATCAACCACTTTTCGAATGAGGTGTGGTGGGTTTTTGTTTTCACCATCGATTTGTTGGACGATCTTTGTTGGACGAACGCAAAAAGTACAGCATTTTTTTACATTGGCGTGAGACATCTGTATATTACTTATCTGTGATCTGGCTGTATCATTAGCAAGGGATAGGTACTTTTTGTTGAACGAACTGGAGCTGGGATCGTGCAAACGATTGTTGTCAACGAAACACATATGCAATCGTGTACATCCAACTCTTATCCAAAAAGGGAATTCAAGTTGCTGCGAAATGGCTTTATTGAAGCATAAAGAAAATAGCCTGAATGAATGCACCCTAATGGCAACAACATCAGAAAATCAATGGAAAGGACTGAAGGCGTCTAATAGATGGATTTTTTCTATCACATCGGAAGTGGCTGGGTATCTGATTTGCGGTGGTAAAAGTTACGCGATTACCCTAAACGGAAATGGCCTGCTGCAATTTAACAAAGCTTGTGTGTTACAACTGCCCGATACTATCATTAAAGGTAGGATAGAATTCGAAAATAATATAATGTCATCATTTATTCCCAGTGCAAACGTAAGCAGCTGGAAAATCAATCCAGAAACATCCACAACGGGACCAGACGTACCCTTCGAAGCTAATCACATTGACCAATCTGAATTCGAAGACCTAAAAACAAAAATTGCTGATGTTATTGCGCAATCCAAGGACTTGCAAGATCCCACCGTTATAAACACACATGACTACCACCACTACGGCATGAGTTTCTTCCTGCTAGCTGGCATGATTGGGATTCTCATCGTCTTAGTTTCCCGCACAAGAAGGCCCATTCCAATGCCCAGAAGATCAGTTCCACGTTTCGAGGTCAACGTTTAGAATTAAGCTTAGTTTAGTTTAGAGAGTTAAGAACCCTCAAAAGGGGGGAGTATGTTTAAGTTTCATTTCATACTAGTTTATATTTCAACCGTGTGACCAATATAATTGTCAGGTCGCACGGATCCATTAATACTTTTTTTTATGCATTTATCTGTAAGAGTCCAAGCGTGTGACCAGACGAGACATTGGCAGTTCTCGCTTCTCGGGTTCAGTAAAAAATCGCCATCAAACCTATGTTCTCACGCCTGGAGTCATCTTTCACCTCTAAAATAATTTCAATGTTCTTCTTTCACCTCTAAAATAATTTCAATGTTCTTCCAATAAAGCACAGTCGTGCAGTTACTTTCAACGCGGTCAGTTCGGTTCCTTCTTTTTTTTTTAATTCTCAACACCAACTGAGAGCAGAAACGGTACATTTGCCTACAAGCTGTTGTTTGGCTGCTGTCCTGCATAGGAATTTCTAAGTATTAGTGCCTGTACAAATCAAAGGAGCGCCATTGCTGCCGCACGTATACTTAGGAAATCCTATGTAGGCCTTTTATGTCATTCGGGCGGCCATTATTATGGCGTGGGCGACTGTGTTCGTTATTTTTGGTGCCCATTAGTTACACGGCGCTCACATCTCAGTTCAGTTTAAATGTTTTTAATGTTTATGAAATTGTTTTTACCAAATGGAATTTCTGATATAATTTGGTGCCAATGCGAAATACCAATATAAAACATGTTTTTTTTTTCAATATCTAGGAGAAATCGATCTCATGTAATTAATCAGAGAAAAATCAACTTAAACGATTTTAGCACTCTTATTAAAAGAGACTTATTTGTAACTTCAAGCATCTATTTTAGGTATATTTTAAAGAAAAAAAATATTTTTCGTCGATTTTAATGCTTTTCATATTGAAACAAAATAGGTATTTTAACACAGTTTGGGGAAAACGTTTGTTTTATGTTGTGGGGAAAAAGGTATTTTAGTATCAGCAACATTTTAAATCTGTAAATGGTACATAAAATGGATAAATAATTCTTGTTTTTATCCGTTTATAATACCTACCTACCTGATTTATACTATATGCGCATTTAATTTTTTCGGGTAAATTCCATAAAAAAAAATCCTATGTAGATCGCCTTTTATTTATGTGAAGTAAGTCGTGTTTTTTTTTAGGTTCTGTGGGTTTATTAAACGCAACCAATTTTAGAAATAACAAGTATGACTTTATTCTTCAAAAGATAAAACTACAAAAAGTCTAAATTCACTCAGGTTAAGAAACCTTAAAAAAAACTACTAAAATAAATAACAGAGATGGTTAAATGAAGTACATAAATAAGTAGCCGATAGATGGCGTTAATAGTATCGCCACAGTTCGAACTCAGCAAAGAAAAGTAAAGTAATATTTTCAGCACGTAAATACAACAACTACGCTCTACTTGACACTTCGAGAACTCGCAGTAGTTGTTGTAATCATGTTGTAATTTTGAGCTGAAAAACCTACTTTGATGAGTTTGAAGCTCAAAAAAACACGCCTATAGGTACTTAGTACAACATCTGTTTTTGTATTTCAAAAACACATAAAGTGTACTTGTTTTTGTTAATTAATAATTTAGAGAGGCTTACAGAAACATCAGTAGACATTTTAAAATACAACGTTATAAAATTTGCAAAAGAATATCTATAAAAACGAATGGAATACGCGAGAACTAAAAATTAACAAAACAATTTGGACTCTTACGTTCGATTGAATACGCAAAATCTGAAATCGTATCAAATCGCAGAATCCAATTAAATACCACATTATATTGCTTTTTGTTAGGAGTTTAATATTTAATCATAATTATATCCGAGAATAATATTTTTTTTATATAAGCATTTTTACTGTTCCTAAATAACAACAACACATTTCAGTGTTCACTCTAATTAAACCGCAGAATTCCTAATCATATTTTGACTTTGTACAAAAATGGTGCTAAAAAAATAAGTTGAAAACACCCACCAAGTAAAAGAAATTTATGCAATGTTCAGGAATATTTAAAAATAAATCAATTTAGCCCTAGTGAAAACTTGGGCTTAACTTGCATGGTAATAAACCTATTTTTGGAACAACCCCCAAAGGTAGCTGAATGAATTTTGTTGTCAAAAATATTTTTCATGTAAAGAAAACTAAAAAAAACCTGAAATGTGAATGGATGAACATTTTTTGGCACCTAAAATGGATAGAGCACAAGTAAAGCTATCTAAAAAACCATACTCAACAGGTATTCCTTTTACATTTATTGTTATAAATTCATTTACAAATTGTTTGTTATTGAAAAAGTGCCACCCGGCGGTTTGGATATCCATGCGAAGAGCCTAAGAATGAGGAGGACTATGTTACAGACAGAGATTAATGAATAAAAGAGATGGTTATCTTTCGTACGTCTATCCCCCCAAAACCCATTTGTTTACATTGTTGTTTTTGTAATTTCAACCCCCGTCTGTGAATACGTGTGGCTAACACATGTTGCTAATGGACGACCGCGAATCATCTTGCTTTTATGAGCATCGCGGTGTTTAATTGTTTTGTGTTACGTTTTGAATTTGTTTAGTTTTTGTGGAGGTGTTGATTAAACTGAAAAAAATAGTGAAATACACATTAGAGAACACCGAATTCTTGCATTAAAGTCCAATTCATGAACTCACATACACTATAATAGAAATAAGCAGGTGTGTGTGACTTCATGAATTTTTCTGGAAAACAGCTTGTAGGCAGCCGCCCTTCCACTGGAAAGATATATATCTCTGTATTCCATTATCTTTGGTTAAGGTAAGATTAGACTGTATGCCAAGTGGTCATAAAATGCCAATTTCTGACAGTTCTCCTGTCAAAATATGGTCATACAGTGTAATGGGCATATCTCATATGCTCTAATGACCTGAATGCCACAAACGACCAGGCTGATTTTGACAGATAAAAATGCCAAAATAGCATATAGTGTAATGGGACAATAAGCACGAATGCTAGCATAAAGCCCTATATGCCCATATGCACTTTTTCGAAATTTCGTTATGGCATTGCTGGCATTTTTTATTTTTGATGGAACAAGTATTATTTTGTTGTCATCGGTGTTTGATGAGTTCGTAGGATTGGGATTTGTTTTCTTTATCTTTTTTTGTGGATTATTGAATCTATATCATTTGCGTAAATTATTTAATTGTCTTCATCGCAATTTTTTTAAGTTTAATTAGTGGTCTTGTTCTTGTCCCTCATGGTTGTGTATATACTTTTTTCCTGTTGTGAAATTTTGTTTGTGTAAAAATTGTTTGCTTTCTGTTTGTTTTGTGCTAAATAAATTTCCAACTTCAACTTGTTTGATTTGTTTTTCTCTACATCATTACCCTTCTACAACATTGGGTAATAAATAACAAATGCCTTAAATGACAATCGAGGCAAATATGACCGTATTGGTAATTTTAGTCATATAGTCTAATATAGAGTTTTGATAATTGTGGCATTTTGTTTATTTGACAGCTAATCTGGTCATTTGACTTTTGGCATTCATATGCTTAATTGGCATACAGTCTAATCTTAGCTTTACAGACCTCAGGGATATCATCAGGGACGATAAGATTAAGATAGCCAGTGACCGCAAGAAAATGATGTACAATACTAAAACGACAACTACTGGAAGCTAAAAGTCGTTCATGTAGAACGTCTTCATCTTTATAATGGTTCGGGACGAACAAGTTTAAGAGGGGGATATTGTGGCGTTGAAGGTATCCTGTAAACTAAATGGTGTATGGTGAAACGAGCCCTTAGTCACAGTATCGTGTAACCTAAAGGCTGGTACGCAGTTCAAGTGAAATCCAATTTTTCATACAAATTTTTCACTGCGAAGTGTCAAAATGAATTTTTCAAATGAAAATTTCACTAGGCGGTACGCAGTTCGAGTGGAAAATATCGCTTCCAAAACTGAGTCGTAGGTGGCGATACTAAAATCTCTCCGCAGCTATTTCACTTGGTTTTTATTGTCCGTCGCATTAATTTTTTGACATTTCAGCGTGAAAAATGATTTGTAGGAATTGGTTTAGAAATTTATTGGAATTTAAGATGTTTCTTTAAGAGGATAATAAGTTTTCGCACTTGCAAAATTGTTTTTTCATTGAATATAGTGCGATAATGTTAGGTATACAAATAGTTCGTGGAACGGATGACCTTTTCCATAAGCAGGGTGCCTCAAGAATATTTTTTTACCCAGTTTTGTTCAAGCAATACCAGCAGATGATCTTTAAAAATATGTATAATATACATGCACTGTTAATTATTTAAATTTGACGACTGTCCTTTTTATTTTACAAATCAGACATTATTTGCCAAATTGAAAACTGTTAAAATTGTCATGAACAAAATAGGAAACATTTTTTTGTGTGTTTGCAGGTTCGCTGGAAGGGAAAATCATCGAAAGTCATTCGAGAGCTAGAAGGTACGCGAGAGATGCTTCGACAATAGGGAGAACCTTTCCGCCGACCTAACACACCTACCGAGGGCACTGACTTTTGACAACCGACAGTGATTGCGCCTAGCCGTTCGACTAATCGAAAGATCAATCGTTTGTAGAATATCTGAACTTTTTTGTTAAAAAATATATTGACTTAGCTAATTTTTATAGATCAACATGTTTTATCCGCCTTAATCTCCTGATTGCACTGCCTTTAATAATTCGGTTGTTTCTAAGCTAACGTGGTTGAGAAGCGTTGTGCATTTAAGGAACTTGTTCGACTTCTTTCCATACTGATTCAATATCTAGATCAGCGTTGTGCATTGAATATGACTTTGTTTGACCTTAATTTTTTAGAAATACGTATGGAGCGGTCATACCCACAACTGGTGCCCGTAGGTCCATACTGGTTGCAGAATTTGGTTTTATGGCAATAACTTATTGTTATTGTGGTCGATCACGGATGAATGTCTTCCAATAGGTCAATACATTTTACTGTAGGTATCACACGATTCACAAAAAGTGAAGTTTCCAATTTGTTTTTTCCAGCTGTTTTCTTGAACTGCCACAAAACAATTTTTGAGTTTTTGAATTTTTTTTTTGAGTTCAGTCACCCTGCATAAATTTCTCCAACTAAAATCTCCAACAAAATATTTCACTCTCTATTTCACAGCACTTTTTGGAGAGGAGTGAAAATTTCACTTCACTCGATCAGCGTACCAGCCATAAATGGTGTTTGGTGAAATAAGCCCTTAGTCACAAAACAAGTTCCACTCAAGTGTCACTTCCAATTGGAGACTGGAATCTGTCACCACTGAAGCATATTATTGAACCAATTAGAATTAGCTAGAAAGTTCTCGTCAGATGGCGGAGCGGATATAAAAGGACAGCTTTTAGAAGAGGGCGACACAGTTGATTTATAACAGTGATTGGTTAAAGTTCGAGATAGTAATAGTTTGTGAAGATAAATAAGTGAAAAGTAATAGAGTAAATTAAGTGATTGGCTTGAATCGTTGAAGAATTGTTTAAGTAATATTGTTCTGGTACTTAAGAAGTGAAATATTAGAATAGTCGATAAAAGTGAAATATTAGAATAGTCGATAAAAGTGTAATAAAAGTAAATTTTGTTAGAAAAATTTAACGAAATAGTTTTTTATCTTTACGAATCCCAGCCTGAATGTAACAATATCTTTGTATTCCATTATCACTTACATTTTTTCAAGTCGAGTTGGGGGTCTCAGTATTGTCCCTGAACAAAACATTCTCTGAACCAAAGTTAATGGAATACAGAGATATATAACTTTCCAGTGGAAGGGCGGCTGCCTACAAGCTGTTTTGAATAAAAATTCATGAAGACACACACACCTGCTCATGTCTATTATAGTATATGTGAGTTCATGAATTTAACTTTAATGAAAGAATTCGGTATTCTCTAATGTGTATTTCAATATTTTTTCAGTTTAATCAACACTTAAACAATAGGCCAGTTTTTTGAGCTTCGAACTCAGAAAAGCAAAGTAAAGTAGGATTTTCAGCACGCAAGTTACAAAAACTACGATAAACTTGACACTTCGAGACTCGCAATAGTCGTTGTGATTGCGTGCTGAAAATCCTACTTAATGCCTGTATCACAATTACGCTTTGAATCCTGCGTTGCTTCACCTTACGTAGGTACTAAAGCTTTACGAGCGCTTTGACGTTCCACTAAACTCAGCTGTTGCAAATGTTTTTTTTGTTACAGCTGTTTGTAAATCGTTTATTTACCTATCAACAACTGTAATACAATTTGAATTAAATTAAATTAAAAACGAATCCCGGCACATCTGTTTTATTACAAGGCTTAAAAATTGAGTATACCGCATATCGCGGTTACTTAAAATATATGGAGGTAGATGAGGAACTCCAAGCATGAATAGTACTCCCATTTCTTTCTTGCTCCACTGCCGGATGGAAGACCCTTTTTCCCTGACAAACCTGTCCCTCAAACTTTTCCAATGCTGTTTGCAATCATCAGCTAGAAATATATAGATTAGGATAATAATATAACTTGAACTTTAGTATGTGTTAAATTACCTGATCTCTCCAGCAACCGGCTTATTTCCTCCCAGGCTTCAAATCGTTTGTTAACATTTTTGTACTGCTTTCATTTAGTGTTGTAAATTAACTCTCGCTCTCTTACCGGTGATAAGGGATTCTTCGAAACACATCTGAACGAATGAATTCTGTATTACTTATTTTCTTATTTTATAGAAATCATTTCGATTTACTTACCTTAAAAACTCAATAAATAAAAACTCCCAACCAAACCACACAAAGCCACTAGCAATAACAATCGAGAAATAGTTTGACTATTCAAGCTTTTTTCAACATTCGCTTTGACTTTCGTTGCTTTACGGCAACGTTACAAAACATTACCGTAAGGTTATACGAATGTCGTTTTGAAGTTCAGACGCAACGCAGGTTTGTGGTAGGTTTCATTGTTATCCTATGGCTGAACTGAATGCGTTTGTCAAAGCGAAGCTCCAAAGCGTTATTGTGATACAGGCATTACTTTGCTTTGCTGAGATAGAAGCTCAAAAAACACGGCTTGTAACAAAACAAATTTAAAGCGAAACACATTAAATTAAACACCTCGTCGGCTGAGTTCTTAACTGTTCAATCTCCGATTTTTCCGAAATTGAGATTATTATTGATTCTTAGGTTTTTGGGGACACTCTTTCAATTGGTGCAATCAGAAATTGCCTATCGTTAATAGTTTGGGAAAGAATTTTTTCACATTTTGTTCAATAGACCAAAAATACACGTATTTAGTCCACCGATTAGTTCTTAAATGTTCAAAGTGCCACTTTCGTGTCCGTTTGAACAAATTCACATGGAAAACACGATCCAACGCGTCAAGCTCGCAACTCAGTATTTCCACGACCCAACTAAAGAATAATAGCCCTTACACCCTCCGAAGTGCTTCTACTGCCACCAAAGTTAAAGCAAGGCCTACTAATTCAAAATCAAAATCTGCTGATTCGTTCATGCAGTCCAACTCGGACTCATGCATATCTAACGTCAACGAAACTGATGGTATTGCCTTAGCTGCTGCTACATCTGATGCTGCTTCATCCACTGCTACCTCTGCCACCACCACCGCTGCTGCTGCGTTTGCTGTTGCAACGAATGCTGTTGCTGCCCCCGCTATCGATGCCACTGCGACTGCCAAAACTGGAGACACCTTCAGAAAAGGTGCAGCTATTATTGGAACAAACATAAGTTCTCATAATAATGGTATTGAGCTGGAAGTTGTAACCAAACTGAAATGGCTTCATTTGTCATCATTCAAGCCTTGCACAACTTGTCAGTCCATACTCGATTATGTTTCGTCTGCTTTTCACGTAAATATCTCGAAACTGAAGTGCCATAGACTTATTCGAGAAGGAACTGATGAAGTTGCTCTAAAGCATGTAAACTTCAAACTGGGAGTCCCAGAGGATTGATGAATGTAAACTCAATGTGTTTCAAGATAACTCAAAATTCACTTTTATTCATCATTACTTCATATAGGTACAATTATAATCTTTTTGACTAACTTAATTAAAATTAATATAATTCTGGGCTTTATGCCTCGCCACGCGCTACCGTCTCTGGCTATCGTCACCAACTCACTGACTTGCTACAATATCGTCTTACCAAACATTTCTTGTTCAAGTATGAGTGAGCGTGAACACTACACACTCCCCCTCCAGCGAAAGCGTTGTTTGACAAAAAAAAAAACAAAAAAAAAGTGATTCCCTTCATAGAATTGTTACTACATCTTCCTTAATCGAATCTTACTTTTTTATTAGCTGGCCTGCCGTTTGGTTCTGAGACAGTAACATGTGCTGGTTTTAAACGATCAATAGAGATAGAGACAAGTTTATTTTTAATCTTTACCACGAATTGTTTCCTTAATTTTCGAATCACCTCATAAGGTCCTTCATACGGGGCAGTTAAGCTAGGGCGTACTTTATCTACTCTAACAAAGACAAACTTGGACTCGTTTAAGGATTTGGGGACCTATACATCCGATTGTGCTGTTTTTCGTGTTTCAGATGGTGTTACTGCTTGCATTGCGTTTCTCAGCTGATCAATGAACGGAGAACTGGTGTCGACGTTCTCGCGAGGTGACGGTTTGGTGATAATAAATTCCCCGGGTACCTTTAGCGCTTGTCCATAAACCAATTCCGCAGCTGAACAGCCAATGTCCTCCTTTACCGCCGTTCTAATGCCAAGCAGCACTAGCGGAAGCTCATCGCTCCAATTTCTAGCGTCTCCACGAGCGATAATGGAAGCCTTTAACTGGCGATGTAGTCTTTCAACCATTCCATTGGCTTGCGGATGGTAGGATGAGGTTCGAATGCGGTGGGAGCCTAGAGTGTTTGTCAGTTCTCGAAACAGTTTTGACTCAAACTGAGTTCCTTGATCAGTTGTGACTTGGTCAGGCGTTCCGAAACGACAAACATACTGCTGTATGAACACTTTCGCTATGGTAGAAGCCGACATGTCCACCATCGGATATGCTTCTGGCCATCGAGTGAAACGATCGACGATCGTCAGAACATACGAATATCCATTTGAGATATCCGACCCGACAATATCCATATGAATATGTTCAAAACGACCCTGTGGTATCGCGAAGAAGTCGAATTTGGACTTCGTGTGTCTATGAACCTTCGACCGTTGACACGAGATACACGTTTTCACCCAGAGGTTGCAGTCTTTATTCATTGAAGGCCAGAAATACCGTGCGGACACCCTTTTTCGAGTAGCTCGTACCCCTTCATGAAGCAAGTTGTGCAATGTGTCGAACACTGCCCGACGCAGCTGTTGGGGAATGAACGGGCGGTGGGTTCCAGTACTCGTTTCACACCAGATTTTCTCATCTGTAAAGGGGACCACGAATTCCTCAAATTTTATATTAGTATTCTTCTCTCTATTACCTGCCACGAATGATTTCAGTTCATTATCGTCGGATTGCAACTTGGCGATCTTCTTAAAATCAAAGTTTAGTGTGGTAATTTCCTTGTTTTCTTGTTCCCCAGACCGCGAAAGAAAATCCGCCACAACGTTTTCTTTGCCTACTATATGCTGTATATCACTCGTAAACTGTGAGATATACTCTAAATGGCGTGCTTGACGTGGGCTGCGCTCGGTTTTAGACGTTAGCGCTGTCGTCAGCGGCTTGTGGTCTGTATAGACAACGAAGTCCCTGCCCTCAACAAAAAATCGGAAGTGCTTAATTGATAGATAGATCGCTAACAGCTCGCGATCAAACGCTGAATATTTTTGTTCTCTATCTGACAATTTTTTCGAGAAGAAGGCCAGGGGTTCCCAGTTACCATTGTTGTGCTGCTGAAGAACCGCACCAACCGCGGAATTCGATGCGTCTGTTGTGATGCTAATCAACGACTCCTCAACTGGGTGTGCTAATAATGCTACTCTACACAGACTTTCTTTTGCCTTTTCGAAGGCATCGTTACAGTCTTCGGGCCAACTGAAATGGTCTTTTTTCTTTTTGATTTTTACTAACTTGGCCAGGTGTGTGTGTATGGGTGCCAGCAACTCGGCCAATCTCGGAATGAAGCGGTTGTAGTAATTAATCATCCCAACAAATTGCTGTAACTGACGAATTGAGGTTGGCGGTGGTAACCTGAAAATTGTCTGAACGCGTTCCTCTGACGGAGCTATGCCATTCTTAGTTATTGTGTGACTGAGAAAGTCTAGCGATGTAACACCTAAGATACATTTCGATGCTTTCAAACATAGGCCAAAGTCACTGAGTCTTTGAAAAAGCAATTTTAAGTGTTCGCAGTGTTCCTCTTCGCTCTTACTAGCTATAAGGAGGTCATCTATGTACGCGAATACGAAATCGAAGTCTTGTACTACTGCATTGATGAACCTCTGAAACGTCTGACTGGCATTTCGAAGTCCAAAAGGCATCCGGACAAATTCGTATAACCCGAACGGAGTAGTGATCGCAGTTTTGTACACGTCTTCGGGGGCGACTGGTATTTGATGATATGCCCTCACAAGATCAACCCTCGAGAATATCTTGCAGTTATTAAGCTGCATCGAGAAGTCATAGATGTGAGGGATTGGGTACCTATCAGGTATTGTGGCCGCGTTAAGTCTTCTGAAATCCCCACATGGTCTCCAGTCCTCGCTCCCTTTCTTCTCCTCCATATGAAGCGGAGAACAGACGGGAGACAACGACGGTCTACATATGCCCAAGTCGACCATATGCTGAAATTCTACACGAGCTGCTTTGTACTTTTTTGGGTTGAGCCGTCGAAACTTCGAAAACGGCAGTTGGCCTTTTGTAAGGATGTGGTGTTGGACAGAGTGTTTTACCGGTCTATTGAAATTCGGAGTGGCTGTCAGCGCCGGATAATCGTTAAGAATTTTGTGAAAGATGTTACTGCTGGAAAATTGTTTAGGCGATGGAGAGTCCACTAGTGCATGTAAAGCATATATGCCAAGCCGAGTCTTTGAATCGACGAGACGACGATTTGTTATATCAACCATTAGAGAAAATTTGTTGAGAAAATCGGCTCCAATGATGGCATGCTTTACTGCAGCCACTGTAAAAATGTGAACGAACTGTCTCCTAAGGCCCAGATTTACTCGTAAAAGTTTTGTGCCATACGTGGTAATGGGTGTCCCATTCGCTGCACAGAGGGAAACATTTGTGTTTCTTTGGTTTGTAGGAAACTGTCTAAATGGAACTACCGATAGGTCTGCTCCCGTATCAATAAGGAATGTCAAGTTGTTGTCTGGGTCACGTACAAAAAGGCGGAGTTGAAGTGGATCGACCCAACTGTTTTCCGCCAAAACAGCTGGTTTATTTAGTTTTTTTTAATTCTTTCATTACCTCCACTTTGAGTGGGAGACAAAACACCGTTGAATTTGCATGTATCAGTACATTTTCGAGCTTGAACACCAAATTGCTTATGGAACCAGCACCAACCTGCCTTATGGGCGGAATTACTTCGAGTACGTACCCTTCCTCTACCGTAATTTTTATTTGGATTTCGCCCTTGTCGCTCAAATGTTTCTGCTAGCTGTTTAACCATTGCTTTAACCTCGTTTAACTGAAGTTGTAAAGCATCGTCGCGGGATTGCCTACTACTGTGTGCTGTGGACCGAATCTCGGACACGCTCGAAATCGATCCCGAAGCTTCCCAAATTTTATCAGCTAGAGATGTTATCTCGGCTTCAGTTTTACCATCTTGAGAAATGAGAGCGATATTGATTACTTGAGGAAGTCGACGAACCCACAGTTTGCGCACTAAATCTTCACTAAAAATACCTGACGCACCCGCTAGTTGCTTGAGCGCTCTCAAAAACTCGGAGGGTTTCCTATCACCTAACTGCTCGCTGGACAATAGTTTCTCTATCCGTCTTTCTTCGCTAAGCGAATGGCGTTCTATAAGAGTTTTTTTAAAGCTTTGATAAATTCCGCTATTTGGAGGAGATTCGATAAAATCAAGGACAGTCTCAAGTACATCTTGGGGTAAAGCCCCTAGCACGTAGTGATACTTAGTCAACTCTCTACTGATCTTGGCAATTGCAAACTGTGCTTCTGCCTGTATGAACCAAACGGCCGGCGACTTCGGCCAAAACGGTTGTAATTTTATATGTACTGCGCTTACGTCCCCGTTGTTGCTGACGCTTGCGCTGGTGGTGGGTGTGGGTGCGAGGTCACTCTTTACCTCTTTCGTAGAAGTTCTCTCATCTGTTTCACTCATTATTGTTGCACTTTTAAAGTCTCCTTCTCAGGCAGAGTGGAAAATGTAAGAGAGGAGTGCGATAATAGACTGAAATATACAATTGGGTGTAGGTAGAGTTGATGACGATTTCCTTTTTCGGTTACAAGCAAATAATAATTATAGAGAAGATAGAGCAATAATAAAGAAAAATCGGAACAGGAAAATGGGAAAAATGTAATACATATTATATGAAACAATTTTAAATAATAATTATCAGAAAATTTGGAGTTTTTGAAATGTGACTGACTTATCAAAATACTTTTACTACTTCTAATTTTATTTTAAATGATAGAACACAAAACAAATTCTTATTGAAGTACATGCAATTTTTCTTGATAGTATTTTATATCAATGGACTGGATGTCTGTTGCCTTATGTTTGCGGAGAATTCACGACATCTGACGTCACTGTTATATGTATGTATAAGTTGGTTTAGGTCCGCAGGTCGACTAGTGTTGAAGTGTTGGGTGATTTTTGGAGACTTACAGAGACTGGTCGAGATTGGACGATGGTTGCGGCTGCTTTCTGTGTTTGATTATTGTTATGTTGTGTGTTATGTTATACTGTAGTTGTGGTTGTGATGTCCATATATGGATGAGCGAGAGAGAATTTGTTGAGCTGTGCTTGTGATTTTCGGTTTGATTTGATGGAATTGAATTATTTTATTCTTTACCGTACCAATCAAATTGTCCGTTATAGTGAACGTGTGATTTTATGATTATTACTTTTCACTTTTGGGAACTTTCGATACAAATTCTCACTTTATAGCACTTTATTTTTTTAGGTAGAGTTGATATTTGTTGTAAGTTCAATTTGGTGGTGCGTGCATGAACCCGCGTGCTTTATTACGCGTGTAACCTCGTTTTTTATATGTTCGTAACTCGGGGTCACCAATTGATGAATGTAAACTCAATGTGTTTCAAGATAACTCAAAATTCACTTTTATTCATCATTACTTCATATAGGTACAATTATAATCTTTTTGACTAACTTAATTAAAATTAATATAATTCTGGGCTTTATGCCTCGCCACGCGCTACCGTCTCTGGCTATCGTCACCAACTCACTGACTTGCTACAATATCGTCTTACCAAACATTTCTTGTTCAAGTATGAGTGAGCGTGAACACTACAGGATTTGTTGGAAAAATTTCTGAACTCTAATATGTGGCTTAATGGCATTCGTGTAAGTTAACAGCAAACGCGTCTAATTCTAAATATTACATAGTTAACCAGATAACACAGAAATATTCCCATATGCCATCCAGCGCAGACCAGGTATCGACATCCGAAACCTGCACGCGCAACATCCAACCAACATCCAGCCAGACTGACACCGGAAACCTGCCCGCTGCCCAGTCGTTATTCTGCACAATAGCCGCATTCCAACACGTACAAAATGTAATGGACGAGAACCTGTGAGAACACGTCGCCGATGGATTCTGCTGTCGTAGCATTAAGTTAGTATTTAAACTCTAGTTTGTAGACAAAGTTTGTTCAGTTCATTGTAGGCAGAATCGCTGCCGGATCGCTTATTGAAAAATAAAGTTTTTTTTAATTGTTTTAAACGTCGATCTGTTTATTTGGCGCCCGAGCAGGGACCCAGGGAAGTCGGTTTGGTAAAATACAAATTCGAATTCGCGAGTGTACGCAAAAATACAAATCCCTGTGGTTTAATTCAAACGATCGTGTTGTGGTGAAAAAAAACACAGAAAAACTCTGTAAAAGGGCCCCGCAGTAACCCTACGCATCAGTGAAGTGTTGTGTAAAGGACGAACCGGAAGCTTGAGTGAGCTAGCCGCACCACCCGATCGCAGCTTGAGACTCCTACGGAATGAAGAACCTGCAGCTTATTATAGTATTGTAAGTTATTCTATTAGCATTTTAAGAAAAAAAGAAAAAAAGCTATTAAAATACAATTACACTGTGCTTAGAAAATTTTAATGAATTAAGTGAAAATTTAAATAAGTATTCAAACTTTGGAAATTAAAAGATAATTTGGAAGAGTTGGAAAGTAGACATAATCAAGAATACAACCAGAATTTAGTAAAATAGGTAATTCAAAAAATACAACCAGAATTGGGTGATATAAATAACTATAAATACAATCAGTCACAACAATCGAATTGTAAAATTTCTCAAAGCAAATTAGCCCTTATTTGTTTTTCACCTGTGAAATTTATAACGCGACGTAGGTAGCCGTAATTTTTTTTTCATATTTTATTATATTTCAACATTCACGTTAGGTATATATTTATCTAATACAATGCCCCGAACAAGGTCAGGTGCAGGTGAAGACGTGCAAATCGATCCTGAGAATCAAGATCGAAACTATCCCGACGCACCACTCCTTATCCCACAAGTTCCCTCTACTTCTCGAGCCCTTCCGCCTAATGTTAATCTTTCCGTGCAAGGGTCAACAAGACACAATACCGCCATTAGTGTTCCCCCCAGTTATCCATCGAATCAAGATCAAAATAGTTCCTTCCATTCGAGTGCGTCTCATAATGACACGCCAGAGGTTAGATCCACACCAGCACTAGACACCCTAGTAACCGCAATTGTAGGCCGCGTCTTTGAGCAGCGAGGCAGAAGAATGGTAGAAGATATTATGAATCCCGGGGCACGCCAGTTTCCTGGCAGAGACCAGACTATACTGCCCCAGTATCAAGCCAACTTAGATGGTTTGGATAAAATCCCCGACGTTGTAAAATGTCTACGGGACTTCTCAGGGGAAGCTAGCGAATTTTCTTCCTGGAAGAAGAGCGTCGAACGCATCCTAGGAATCTACGAAGGTATTAAAGGGACTCCAAAATATTATGGCATTATCAATGTCATTCGAAACAAAATAGTTGGGGAAGCGGATGCAGCCCTAGAGGCCTACAACACGCCCTTAAATTGGGACGATATCGCTTACTGCCTTACCACACACTATGCGGACAAGCGAGATATTACCACCTTGGAGTACCAAATGTCCAACTTAGTTCAGGGTAATCATAGTATTCAGGAGTTCTATCAGGCAATAAACTCACAACTTACCCTTATAATAAATAACATTTCCTGCATGGAAATCGGCTCAGAGGCAACACGAATCCTAACCCAAACGTACCGAAATAAAGCTTTGGAGACATTTATAAGAGGGCTGAAAGGCAATCTGTCTGATTTATTGGGCATGAAAGAACCTGTGGACTTACCACAAGCGTTACATCTTTGCCTTAAATATGAAAACCAACACGCCAGGTCCCATGCCCTCCAAACAAATCAAGGAGGGATAAGGAAAAACTTTAGTCCACAACCTCCACGCCCACAACATTCTCTTCCACTAATCCCACCAAGGAATTTCAGTACATATCCTAATCAACAGCGAAATCCTACCTACCCATCCTACCCTCATTATCCTGCATATAATCCATCAGCCCACCAACCGACTGCTGTTGGCT
This sequence comes from Cheilosia vernalis, assembly GCA_949126925.1. Lineage (NCBI taxonomy): Eukaryota > Metazoa > Arthropoda > Insecta > Diptera > Syrphidae > Cheilosia > Cheilosia vernalis. The sequence continues at coordinate 20,212,904 of OX421361.1, forward strand.
TCCAATCATCCAATAATCCCAGACCTAACTATCCTAATAATTTTCGGCAGTTTCAACCCCCCAGGCCATATCAAAATCAAATTCAAGTTAAAAAAGAACCTTTAACGCAAGGACGAAGTAACTATATTGGGGGTATAAATAATCAGAATAATAGAGCGTACCTCGGCACAGACCAACAAGCACCAAACCCATCTTATCAACAACCTTCGGCATATTATAGACCAAGACGAATTATCATATAAACCAAAGTATGGAACTTTGCGAATTACCGTCAACGTCGCAAGCTGATGAAAACGTCAAATCCGAAGAAGACATGTATGCCCAAATATGTGAGGAGTTCGCTCAAAATGTCAGTTTGCCTCAAAGCGACAACTCTTCAGCTGAATTCCGAACCGAATATTCGGAATACCAACCCCCCATGGATCAATCGCTAGAGTACAGTGATATCCATTTTTTAGACTAAATCAGTCCTCGTTACCCTACTTCGAATGCAAGGCGAGGACTGGAGAAATTTTTAAATTTTTGATCGATACTGGGTCTAGTAAAAATTACATAAGACCAGAGCTGGTCAATAAACCCCTTTTAAACAAAAACGTATTCTATGCTAAGTCAATAGCCGGCGACGTAAAAATCAGCCATCACACTTACCTCAATCTTTTTGGACTAAACGATGTCAGCATTAAATTCTTTATCCTACCAACACTGAAAACATTCCACGGTATTTTAGGCAACGACAGCCTTAAATCTTTAGACGCTGTAATTTACACGCAAGACAGCTTCATGACCATCCGCAATAAGGTAAACATCAAAATTAAACAACTCGAATCTCAGTCAGTTAACTCAATAGCGATAAACACCGCAAATTTGACAACGACTCAAAAACATATGTTAAATTCAGTTGTAAACAAACATCCGAATTTATTCTCTGAGCCGGAGGAAAGGCTAACTTATACAACAGCAGTTATAGCAGAGATAAGAACATCAACAGACGATCCCGTATACACTCGTTACTACCCGTTCCCAATGTCACTGAAATTAGAAGTAGAAAAACAGGTAATGCAATTGCTTGATGATGGGATAATAAGACCTTCACGGTCTCCATATAACTCACCAGTATGGATAGTCCCGAAAAAACCTGACTCCACTGGTGCCAAACCGTACAGAATGGTCATAGATTATCGTAAGCTCAACACCATTACGATTGCTGACAAATATCCCATACCTGATATCAATGAAGTAACCGCACAATTGGGAAAGAATAAATTTTTCACGGTGCTTGATTTGAAAAGTGGCTTCCATCAAATTCCTCTAAAGGAATCTGATATTGAGAAAACAGCTTTCTCCATCAACAACGGCAAGTACGAGTTCACGACACTCCCGTTCGGCTTGAAAAATGCGCCTTCGATTTTCCAAAGAGCTCTCGATGACATACTTCGAGAGTACATTGGAAAGTTTTGTTATGTGTACATTGATGATATCATCATCTTTAGCGAAGACGAGACGCAACATGCCAAGAATATTGATCAAGTCTTCAGTACACTCAGTAGAGCTAACATGAAGGTCCAACTTGATAAATGTAAATTTTTCAAGTCCGAGGTGGAATTTCTTGGTTTTCTTATTTCATCCGAAGGCATAAAGACGAATATCGAAAAAGTCAGGTCCATAGTGGATTTTCCCGTCCCAAAAACCTTGAAGGAACTAAGATCTTTTCTAGGATTGTCCGGTTATTATCGGCGATTCATAAAAGGATACGCACAACTGGCAAAACCCCTGACAGTCCTCTTAAGAGGGGAGGAAGGACGAGTGTCCAAGAACCAATCCGCAAAAATGCCAATAAAATTCGATCAGGAAGCTTTAACCTCTTTCAATAAAATAAAAGATTCGCTTGTTTCAAAAGACGTAATTTTAGCATACCCCGATTATAAGAAACCTTTTGACCTCACAACAGACGCCTCGAATGTTGCTATCGGAGCCGTCCTTGAACAGGATAACAGACCTCTAACTTTCATTAGCAGAACACTCAACAAAACGGAAGAGAATTATGCTGCTAACGAGAAGGAGTTGTTAGCAATCGTTTGGGCACTAGGCTCACTACGCAATTACCTTTACGGTCAAGCCAAAGTTAGAATTTTCACTGATCACCAACCACTCACGTTTGCGTTGAGCAACAAGAACAGCAACAGCAAAATGAAGAGATGGAAGGCTGCACTCGAGGAGTACAACCACGAATTAAGATACAAACCTGGGAGAACGAATGTAGTCGCTGACACTTTATCCAGGGCTCCCCTTCCAGCTGACGTTAACACTTTATCCATAACCCAGCATAGTGATGACAGTTTATCGCACAGTGACGATAGTTCATCACATAATCTATGTAATACCCATCGTCGAGGTCCCAATAAACGTATTTAAGTCCCAAATAATTCTACAGATAGGCGAAACGTCTAGCCAAACTTTTCACATAGTATTTCCCACATATCATAGACACGTTATCACAGAGCCAGAATTCAATCCGGAAAACCTCAAACGAATCCTAAAGCAACTTTTAAATCCCTCTGTAATAAACGGCATTAAAACCGATGAACACACTATGGGCATGTTGCAAATCATATACGTTTCTCATTTCAATAACTATAAGATTAGGTTCACACAACTGCAAGTGCAGGACGTGACTAACGAAGTGGAACAGGAAGAAATAATTATCAGCACACACAAGCGAGCACACCGAAATGTCCGCGAAAACAAAGTACAGATTCTGGAAAAATATTATTTTCCCGCAATGTCGACAAAGTTGAAGAAGGTAATAAAAAAATGTGTGGTATGCGCAGAAAACAAATATGAGAGGCACCCTAGCAAGCCAAAAATACAGGCAACTCCGATACCGCAATACCCCGGACAGATCGTACACATAGATATATTTTCCACTGAGAATAACCTCGTCTTAACGGCCATAGATAAATTTTCAAAATATGCGCAAGCGAAGGTTCTCAGATCCAAAGCCGTAGAAGACATACGACAACCTCTAAGGGACATTCTCTTCGCCTTCGGCGTACCCCAAACAGTTGTAATGGACAACGAAAAAGCTTTTAATTCAGTCTCTATTGGATTCATGTTAGAAGATGAACTCAAGATTAAGGTCTTTACAACACCACCGTATTGCAGTAGCGTCAACGGGCAAGTCGAGCGATTCCATTCAACGCTCATTGAGATAATGAGATGTTTGAAGACGGAAGGCGTTCACCGTTCCTTCACGGAGCTATTGGAACGGGCAGTATATGAATATAACTGTTCCATCCATTCCACTACCGCAAGCAAACCCATTGAAGTGTTTTTTGGTCAAAGAGTAACTTCCGATCCCGAGTCATTAGAGACGGCACGAAAGAACAATATTAAGAAAATTAAAGCCAAGCAAGCCGCCGATCTTGAATACCACAACAAATCGAGACACCCTATTAAGAAATTTACCCCCGGACAAATTGTTTATGTTAAGCAGAACAAAAGAATAGGATCAAAATTGAACCGTCGATACCGAAAGGAAATAGTCTTGGAAAATAGAACCTCAACCATCCTAACTAAATCTGGCAAAATAGTACACAAATCTCTAATAAAAAATTAATATCCGTTTTTAGGTTCTTGGCTACACACATCGTCTGCGATGTTAAGACGCTCGACTACTCGAATGCGCAACTCATCGCCATTAATTCGGGAAGCGCTAAAGTACAAACTGGTACATTTAAATTAATACATGTCATTGATATTCGAGAATACCAGAAGGCACTTAAAGAAATAGACCAAACTTTGCAGCAGATAACGACAACTCCTAATCCCATGTTCCCCTACCTGTCCGATGAAGTCAAGAAAATTCAACTGCACCTAGATCGCCTGGTTCCCAAGACAAAAATTAAAAAACGATCCATAGAATTTTTGGGCTCTGCCTGGAAATGGATCGCGGGATCCCCAGACAAGCACGATTTCCAATTAATTAAAGAAAAGATTAACAATGTATTAGCTAATAATAACCAACAAAGGGTTATTAATAATTTAGTAATAGGTAAAATAAATGAAATTAATAATATAACAAATCAAATTCTTAAAGATGTAAAAGCAAACGAAAAAATTAAATTTGAATTCTTACTAGATTTAAAGTTTAAATTAGAAATCCTAAAGGAAGAGATAACAAATGTTGAATATGCAATACAATGGGCAAAAGCCGGAATAGTAAACACGTATATTTTGTCTAGCATAGAAATAAATTTAATTAAGCAAATACTAAACAAAGAAGATATGCCTTAGAATAACCTAGTAGAAGCAGTAGAATTTTCAGAAGTTAAAATAGCCTCAAATGACAAACTGTTATTGTATATTTTAAGCTTACCGACTACAGGCAAAGAAACCTGTAATAAAATGATAATTAAACCCGTAAAGAAGGGAAAAAGTATTGTTAGAGTAGATTTTAATGAAATACTAAAATGTAAGCAAACAATGTTTGGCATAAAGCAAAAATGTAAAACGTTCGATTCACTTTCAATTTGTAAACAAAATTGTATTCTAGATATAAGTAATGATAAGTGCATCAATTATCTACTATCAAGCAAACCCCACTCGTGTATTGAAGTCAACAATCAACATGTTCCTGCTGTCGAAGAGTTAGCTCCTGGAATCATTCTGCTAAACCAATTTGATGATAAGATCGAAGTCGATGAACAAGAAGTCCCTTTGAATGGAACATACATTATCCAGTTTCATAACACTACCATCAAAGCGCGGCAGTACACCTTCACAGAAACAGAGGCCACCGAGCATAAACCCCTGCCGGCCTTGCTACAGCCCTCTGCAGTCAAACCACAGATCGAAGAGCTGCTTTCTCTAGAAATGATCAAAGAAATGGAAACTAGTAACACCCAGTACATCCAGAAGTTGGAAATAGCCAACGAAAGGAAATCCATAGCCATGCTAGTACTTCTAACGCTAGCGATCACAGCACTCGTATTCATGCTTTGGTGGAAAAAAGGAAGACCGATGCCCTGTTACTGTTACAACGCAAGGAGGAGTTCGATAAAAGAAGGAAGTCCCATGGATGAACCGAATATGGAAACAGGAAGGTCAAGCAGACCCATTCCAACATCCAGAGTAATAGGAATATATGACCTACCCCAACACATAAGATCAGTTGCATCGAACGAGGCCGTCCGATTTTAAAGGGCGGAGGAGTTAACAGCAAACGCGTCTAATTCTAAATATTACATAGTTAACCAGATAACACAGAAATATTCCCATATGCCATCCAGCGCAGACCAGGTATCGACATCCGAAACCTGCACGCGCAACATCCAACCAACATCCAGCCAGACTGACACCGGAAACCTGCCCGCTGCCCAGTCGTTATTCTGCACAATAGCCGCATTCCAACACGTACAAAATGTAATGGACGAGAACCTGTGAGAACACGTCGCCGATGGATTCTGCTGTCGTAGCATTAAGTTAGTATTTAAACTCTAGTTTGTAGACAAAGTTTGTTCAGTTCATTGTAGGCAGAATCGCTGCCGGATCGCTTATTGAAAAATAAAGTTTTTTTTAATTGTTTTAAACGTCGATCTGTTTATTTTGTACGCGCATTTCAGTTCCATCCAAAAAAACGAATTGCGTCCACAACACCAAAATGCTCAAACATGATTCATTCTGCTTCTGTTTCTGTTGCTGCTGCCGGAATTGTTGCTGTTCCATCGTCCATGGTTGCATTCTGTTCTCTCTCTCTCTACTACCAAAATGTTGGAGGTCTGAGAACGAAATTAAACAACTTTTGTCTTAACACCGTTGAATGCTCGTACGATGTTGTTGCTGTGGCTGAGACTTGGCTACATAAAGAAATCGCCTCTACCTACTGAATTATTCACCGCTGACTTCAATGTTTACCGGAAGGATCGATGTCCCACTCAAACGGGGTTTGAAAGAGGTGGCGGAGTATTGTTTGCTGTTCGTTCTTGTTTTAAAAGCGAAGAAATTGCATTTACGGACTCAACAGGTTTGATTGAACAAATCTGTGTGTGTGTTGATTTCTATATTGATAATGGCAATCTTATTCATATAAACTTCTTTGTTTCGTACATTCCACCTTACTCAGGTATTGCAATTTACAAAGCTCATATGAAAAATATTATTGAAATTGTTAAAAATTTAGATGACTCTTCGTTTGCTATAGTGCTAGGTGATTTTAATTTGCCTCATATAAATTGGTTGTTTTCTCACGATGAAAAATGTATTATCCCATTTAATGTTTACAGAGCCAATGAAGTTGAAGTAGTAGACACTATGTCTGCTGGTAATCTCCGTCAACTAAATGAAGTTCGGAACTCTTTGGGAAATGTTTTGGATTTAGTTTTTGTCAGTGAAGAGCTTGAAGCTACTCTGAAGCCGATTTCCCCTTACTTGTCAACAGCATTCACCATAATGCATTGCAAATTTCATTTAATTTGTCGGTACTGAATCCGCTGTCTTTTGAACATTTTAAAGAAAATACAAAACTTGATTATTTAAATGCAGATTATAATGCAATGAATAATTTTCTAATTGGTATTGAATGGGCTAATATCATTGATTCCCGTAATTTAAATAATGCGTTCGTGCAATTTAAAAAAATATTTGAAAGCACGATTTCTAGTTTGTACCAATTAAACATGTAAAAAGATCTAATAAACCTGCATGGTTTAATAGGAGTTTATCTAGGTTGAAGAACTATACGAATAAGATGTGTAGACAAAGTAAAAACGATTCATCCCTGCGTCATGAATTTTTGCGTTTGACAAAAGAATATGATTTTTTAAAAAAGATCGTTTACAAGAACTATGTTACAACCATTGAAAATAATATAAAACGTGATTCTAAAGCTTTCTGGTCGTTTCTTAATACTGTTACATTCAGGCTGGGATTCGTAAAGATAAAACACTATTCCGTTTAACTTCTCTAATAAAATTCACTTTTTATTACACTTTTATCGACTATTCTAATATTTCACTTATAAAGTACCAGAACACTATTACTTAAACAATCCTTCAACGTTTCAAACCAATCACTTAATTTACTCTATTACTTTTCACTTATTTATCTTCACAAACTATTACTATCTCGAACTTTAACCAATCACTGCTATAAATCAACTGTCTCGCCCTCTTCTAAAAGCTGTCCTTTTATACCCGCTCCGCCATCTGACGAGAACTTTCTAGCTAATTCTAAGTGGTTCTAGAACAAGGTTCAGTGGTGAAATACATTTACTTGACAGGTTCCAGTCTCCAATTGGAAGTGACACTTGGGTGGAACTTGTTTGGTGACTAAGGGGTTGTTTTCACTTCACCATTTTAGGTTACACGATACATTCCGCACCACAATGTCCCCCTCTTAAACTTGTTCGTCCCGAACAAACTCGTTAACATTTTCACCATTATAACGATGAAGACGATCCACATGAACGACTTTCAGCTTGCCTCTTCCTCGTTGGATGCGATAGACAACGTCGTTGATGCGCTTTACGATTGTATAGGGCCCTTCCCAGTCTTGTTGCAACTTAGGCGATAAACCTTTCCTTCGATGAGGGTTATATAGCCATACCAGATCTCCTTCCCGGAATCCTGTAGTTGTCGTTTTAGTATCGTACCTCGTTTTCATGCGGTCACTGGCTATCTTAATCTTATCCCTAGTGTCTCGATGCACGTCCCTGATGATATCCCTGAGGTCTGTAACGTAGTCCTCCTCATTCCTGGGCTCTTCGCATGGATATCCAAACATCAACTCGCTAGGTAGGCGGACTGTTCGACCAAATAAGATTTCAGATGGAGTATGTCCTGTGGTGTTATGCACTGCTCCTCGATAAGCCAACAAAAACATGGGAATCTGCTTATCCCAGTCTCTCTGGTCTTCGCCAACGACCTTAGAGAGGTGTTCAATCAGTGTCCTGTTGAAGCGCTCCACCATCCCATCTGATTGTGGATGAAGCGGGGTTGTCCTCGTCTTGTGAATCCCGAGTAACTGGCACACTCCTTGGAAAATCTTCGACTCGAAGTTTCGTCCTTGGTCTGAATGCAGTTCCATTGGTACACCGAATCTGCTTACCCAGTTATTGACGATTTGCTCCACCACGGTTTTAGCTTCTTGATTTGGGATAGCAAATGCTTCGGGCCACTTACTGAAATAGTCCATAACAACGAGGATGTAACGATTTCCATTGTTTGTTTCAGGAAACGGTCCCGCAATATCAACTGCTATACTTTCGAAAGGGGCTCCAACATTGTATTGATGCATTTTGCCACGGACTTTCAATCTCGGACCTTTGCTGGCCGCACATGTAACGCATTTCCTGCACCAAGTTTCAACGTCCTCCCTTGAATGAATCCAGTAAAAGCGTTCCCGCACTTTTTCGAGCGTTTTATTGATTCCCAAGTGGCCTCCAGACACTCCGTCATGCAATTCCCTGAGCACTTCCATAACCTTTGACCTGGGTACAACAAGCTGCATAACGCACGACTTTCCATCCGGGCTTTCCCATCTTCTTTTTAGAATGCCGTCTTGTACGTGAAGGGAGTCCCACTGCGCCCAGTATGCCTTCAGCTCGGGGCTCCTATTTGATATCTCCTGCCAGTCTGGTTTTCCCTCATGCTCCTTCCAGGCGATAATCGGTTCGATATCCGGATCTTCCCTTTGAGCCTCCCGTATTTCTCGCGCACTCCAGCCACCAATGGGTATAGCTCTCACCCTTTGAACGGACGCGACATCTTTTTCCTCGTGTCGTAAGCAATGTTTGCAATTTGCTTTGCACGGTCGACGGGAGAGAGCGTCTGCATTAGAGTGAAGACTTCCCTTTCGATGTTGTATTTCGTAGTCGTACATCTGCAGCCGTTCGATCCACCTTGCGACTTGGCCTTCAGGATTCTTAAAGTGCAGCAGCCACTTTAAAGATGCATGATCTGTGCGGAGGATGAATTTCCGCCCATAAAGGTACTTATGGAAATGTTTTGTCGCCAATACCAAAGCAAGGAGTTCGCGCCTGGTAACACAGTAGTTCCTTTCTGGCTTAGAGAGAACTTTGCTGAAGTAGGAAACTACTATCTCTTGGCCATCGTGCACCTGGGAAAGGACGGCTCCAATTCCCACATTACTAGCGTCTGCATCCACAATAAATGTTTTCCCAGGGGTGGGGTACGCTAGTATGGGGGCGTTGCACAACTGTTGCTTAAGTTCCTTGAAGCTGTTTTCGCACTCACCTGACCATTTGAATTGTTTGCCTTTTTCTGTCAGTTGATGCAAGCTCTTCGCGATCCTGGCAAAGTCCTTTACAAATCGTTTGTAATAGGTCGCAAGTCCCAGGAAACTTCTCAGTTGATGTTTGTCTTTGGGAACCGGCCAGTTTTTCACTGCATCGACCTTCTCCGGATCAGTCTTGACTCCTTTGGAAGAGATGATGTGCCCGAGGTACTTCACTTCTGGTCTAAATAGCGAACACTTCTTCGGGTTAAGTTTTAGTTGCGCACTTCGTAGCCTTTGGAACACCTCCTTAAGGTTATCTCGATGTTCGTTAAATGTTTTTCCTACTACGATGACATCGTCCAGGTAGACCAAACAGGTTTTCCACGTTAGTCCCAGCAAAACGCGCTCCATTAGACGCTCAAAGGTTGCTGGAGCATTGCACAGTCCAAATGGCATTACTGTAAACTGCCAAAGCCCATTTCCTGCTGTGAATGCTGTTTTCTCGCGGTCTTCTGGATGGATCTGCACTTGCCAGTAGCCACTCTTCAGATCAAGAGTCGAAAACCATTTGGCCCCGGATTGTGTGTCCAGGGTGTCGTCAATTCTTGGCAGGGGGTAGCTATCCTTCTTGGTGACGTTGTTGAGTTGGCGATAGTCCACGCAGAATCTCGTACTTCCGTCTTTCTTCTTGACCAGGACGACCGGCGATGCCCACGGACTTTTTGAGCTTTCAATCAGTCCATCCTTTTCCATTGTCGACACCATTTCTGCAAGCTCCGTCTGCTTAGCCAATGGTAGTCGTCGGGGAGGCTGACGAATCGGTCTCGCATCTCCGGTGTCGATTCGGTGTTGTACGAGATGTGTTCGGCCATACTCGCCGTTCTGTGAAGCAAATATATCAGCAAACTCATTGATTAGACTCCCTGCCATGGACCGCTGCTCCTGATCCAGCTCGCACTCTCCGAGTATATTCTTTTTCATTTCCGATATCTCCGTAGGTCTAACCGGTTTCACAGGACTTGCATTGGACAACTTTGTGACCGCAGTAATCGGTACGCACTTTCCAATCACTTCCCCTTGCTTTAGTTTCACGCTTTTGTTTTCCACATTGAGGACACGAACGGGAACCAAGTTGTTTTTAGGTTCAACCAGCATCTTTCCGACAATATAGCGCTGATAAAAATTTTCTGGATCTGGCTCGACTAGGTAGAATCGGTGGCTCCCAGGGTCACCTTCCAGCTTTGTCCAAATAACTGTCTCTGACGAAGGTGGTAATATTTCGTCCTCACTTACAACTGTCCGTAGAGCTGCGACGTTCTCGTTCCCGTAAACCATCGGAATCTCGACGTTCTTGTACTTTATAACTTGCAAACCGATGTCGAGTACTATATCGTGCGTCTTCATAAAGTCGATTCCGATGATGCATTCGTCACATATATCAGCCACTAAGAATGCATGGGAGAAGACTATTCCTGCAAGGTTTATCGTCAAGAGTACCTCACCATACACCTTTGCTGTTGCTCCAGTTGCTGTTTTCAGACAGTAGCTGCTGGTGTTGTGCAGCCATGATTGGCGAACGATGTCCCTTCTGATTATGGAAGCGGTGGCACCTGTATCGATTGTAGCCACATACTTTTTCTGGCCGATATGGGCTTCCACTGTCAGGCTCCTATTACATCGTTTGGTCTGGGAAACCTGAATTGTGGTCCTGGGGGCGTCGATTCCAGAAACCAGCTTCTGCCCCGCGAAGTTGGTTCTTACTCGTTTCCCGACTGATGGCTTTGTGATGTTCCATCCGTCGAACGCTCAAACGCCTCCTCGTTCCTAGCTCTGCAATGTGGACAACTGCCCTGTCTACGTTCGGCTCTGCACTGTCGTTGTAGATGTCCAATTTTGTTGCAGTTCCAGCAACGGATCGGTCCCCTTCGAGAACTGTTACGGTCGACTACTTCTGTTCTCTGGCACGAGCATTCAACGGATGTCATTTCTCTCACGCGGTGAAATCCTTGAGATGCTTGGTCAGCAGCTCTCATGGTTAAAGCAAATGCCAGTGCCTCAGGAAGAGTTCTCTTTCCAGCCATTCGTAGAGCCATCTGCAGTTGTCTGTCCTCTATGGCTTGTGTAAATGCCTCAATAGCCATTTCATTGATGACATCCTCGCCGGCATTGGGATAAGACAAGTACGCTAGCCGTTCGATATCAGCTTGCAGTTGCTGGAGTGTTTCTCCCCTCTTCTGGATTCGACTGCGAAGTTGCACTCTATATACTTGCTGCATATGGTCGTCACCGAATCGCATCTAATAGCCTTCACCAATGCATCGTAGTCGCGTTGTTTTTCTGCTGAGACAGTTTGAAGCAATTCTGCAGCTGTACCTCGTAATGCGAGTGTTAATGCAATCGACTTTTCCTCGTCGTCCCATCCATTGGTCGTTGCAGCTGCTTCGAACTGTCTCTTATAAATTGGCCATGATGTTTGACCATCAAAAACGGGTGGTTGCATCTCCTTCCTTCTTGGGCAGTCAGCAGAATATTCCCGAGCCTTCTGTTTCTTGACTTTTTCGAGTTCTTTAGCTATGTTCTCGATGTTTGCTCCTTGTTTATGAAACATTACATTAATTTTCTCAAACTTTGTTTCATGCTCGTTTAATTTTTCATCGATTTCGTCGATTTTTACTTCTAGAACATTCTTAAATTCTTCCACAGCGTCTTTTTGTGCGGCGACAATGGAATTTTTCTGTTCTTCTAAAGAATTCTTCTGTTCTTCTAGAGAATTCTTCTGATCTGCGAACTTAGATTCCATAGAATTTTTCTGTTCAGCGAACTTCAATTCCATAGAATTTTTCTGTTCTTCTAGAGAATTCTTCTGTTCTTCCTTCTTGGCAAGAAGTAATTCCATCATAGCGCTAATATCCACGCTTGTACTTACTTGTTCTTCTGCCACGTCGAATAGCATAGTTTTTGGATCTTCTCCGTCGTTTTGCACAGCTTCCTGCAGACGAAGGATGAGGTCACTTTTTCATCCAGCTGTGGATAGATTCCGTTTTTCTAGTTCACTTTTTAATTGGGGTATGCTTAGTTGCAGCAATATACGACCCATTTTGTTTGTCTCTTGTAATTTAGAAATTCACACAAATAAATTTTTTTTTTTTTTTTTTTTTTTTTAAACTACACTTAGACACTTAGCACAGAATAAGTTTTATCCCACTTCTGACACCAATGTTACATTCAGGCTGGGATTCGTAAAGATAAAACACTATTCCGTTTAACTTCTCTAATAAAATTCACTTTTTATTACACTTTTATCGACTATTCTAATATTTCACTTATAAAGTACCAGAACACTATTACTTAAACAATTCTTCAACGTTTCAAACCAATCACTTAATTTACTCTATTACTTTTCACTTATTTATCTTCACAAACTATTACTATCTCGAACTTTAACCAATCACTGTTATAAATCAACTGTCTCGCCCTCTTCTAAAAGCTGTCCTTTTATACCCGCTCCGCCATCTGACGAGAACTTTCTAGCTAATTCTAAGTGGTTCTAGAACAAGGTTCAGTGGTGACAGATTCCAGTCTCCAATTGGAAGTGACACTTGAGTGGAACTTGTTTCGTGACTTTAAGGCCTGGTTTCACCAAACTGTCTAAGGCCTGGTTTCACCAAACCGTGACTAAGGGCTTGTTTCACCACTTAAGTTACACGATACCTTCCACGCCACAGTCTGAATGATCCTATCTCTATGGCTTGTGTAAATTATAATAAATTCAAAAACCTAATTGATTTTACTATGAGTAGGGAACATTGTAAGACTATAGTTTTAAGTAAATTATAATTTGTATTGCTAAGTAATCTAAAATAAGTTGTACTTATAAGATGAAATAAATAAATAAAATAACTTATTGTGGTGCTTCGTATGAATCTCAAAGCAGATGTAGTGGTAACGACATAGCTAGTGCACTAAACAAAATAGGTAGGTACTGAAAGCTGTAGTGGTGGTCAATCCAGATATAACTGGTATTATTCACTGGTCGGACTCCTGTATTCCGTAAAAACATAAATCGAATAACATCATTGGCAATATTCAAATTCCTGGAAGAAAATCCACATTGAACAACGCTTTTCCGTACCAACATTCACACCCTTTGTTACTTGTTCGTGAACTCAAGGACATGAATTACGCATTATGCAGTGCGCGGTAAAATTTTTTTTTACATAAGCGCAGCTACTAACGGCTTACAATTAATCCCATGTATCATCTAGGAAAATTATTTACGGTGAAGAAGCTAATATACTAACGTCGTTTTCGATTTGGCTTTTCAGATTTTGATCTGAGATTTCAGATTTCTGCAGGCAAACCGAACATGAAATCTGAATTTTATTGGTTTTTGTGGCATTAAATTGTCAGCAAAAATAAAACATTGTTGCACTTTCACTCGAAATCCATTTCAATTGATTTTCACACATTTAGTGTAATGCATTGCGAAATAATAAAAACTCGATCCCATACCGATTAACAATTCGTAGCCGACGCCGTGAGTCATAAACATTGGTGTTGGTGAACGTTTGTGTAAAATCTGAGAAAAAATTGAGATTTCTCAAGCGATCTGAGATAAAAAAAAAAAGAAGATTTTTGTGGCATGTATGCAAAAAAAGATTGATCTGTTTGCCCAACTGAAAACGGTGCCGTGAAATAACGCCGAGCGAAATAACGCCGAATTCTAAAATGCAACCCCCCTGCTTGGGTTTACTGTTGGATTACGGGGTGAGTACGAGGTTTTTTAGTTATATTTTTTGTCGAATTTTCAAATTGTTGGGTGGGACATAAGGCCAAAAATCTCGAATTTACTTTTTATTTTCGAGATTTTTTCGAGATATAGTCTTTGGATATTTTTGTATATTCGAGATTTTCGTACATTCGAGATTTTTGCATTCGAGTTTAAAAAAAAAAATTCGAGATTTTTAGCCTTCGAGATTTTTGTCATTCGAGATTACGTCATGATCCTCATTTGCTTCGGCTTTATTTCACAAACAATGTTCGGCGTTATTTTACTTTGTTAATGTGAAATAATGCCGAACTCTGAAATTCGGCATTATTTCACTTTGTGAAAGCGCAATAACGCCGAGTTTTCAAATTCGGCGTTATTTCTCTCGGCGTTATTTCACGGCACCACTGAAAACGACATTAGGGGTTTTTCGTTTTTAGTTCAGAGCTGAGCACTGAACAGAGTTCGAGCATTATGAGAGCGCTCTGAACCATGCGTGATCAGAGGTTTTGATTGAATTGAAAAAAATAGTGACACGGTGTCTCCACCTGCAAATTTTCTTTCATGAAATCTGTCAAATTTGGTCGCGTTGAAAGAACGACAATATGAAATGAAATGTAGGGTGGGCATTTCGTATCATGAAATTTCATTCGTTGAAATGTCTTTGAGCAGAACACATCGTTGCGTTCTCGCATTAAAGGCCATGAAAGAATTAGAAGAATTGCGGAAACGAACTGAGAAAGGAAAACGTAGGTTTTGGGTATAAATCCAATTCTGGAAAAAAAGGGAAATGCACAATTTAGAGGAACATTTATTGAAAGATGTTTTGTGGGAAGATGACGAGTTTCGCAATTTTTTCTCCACAACGTAGGTTGTTCGAAGGTTTCTAATTTATTTTTTAGCTTTTCGGTGTCCTTGCCACTTTCCTTGGACAATTGCAACCATGCATTTCTTTTAAGGTCCAACCTTTTGTAGTCTCTACTTTTATAGTTCCATAAACACTCGAATTTTTCATAATTGTTTATAAATTTGAGCACATCTTCTACTCGTCACTCAGCCATCGCGGGAAAAAACAAGAAATAATAACCAACTATTTCCAAGAGCAAATAAGGTCTGTCTTGATCGAACTGCAAAACTATAATGCCCATGTGACTACATCCTACCTACATCCATTCTCTGTTCCCATTTACCATATCCTTGTAATGATTATACTTGTCTCGTTTTTATTCAAATACCTAGTTTCAGCCAGAGATTAATGAATAAAAGAGATGGCTATCTTTCGTACGTCTATCCCCCCAAAACCCATTTGTTTACATTGTTGTTTTTGTAATTTCAACCCCCGTCTGTGAATACGTGTGACTAACAAAAAAGCATGTTGCTAATGGCCGACCGCGAATCATCTTGCTTTTATGAGCATCGCGGTGTTTAATTGTTTTGTGTTACGTTTTGAATTTGTTTAGTTTTTGTGGAGGTGTTGATTAAACTGAAAAAGGTAGTGAAATACACATTAGAGAATACCGAATTCTTGCATTAAAGTCCAATTCATGAACTCACATATACTATAATAGAAATAAGCAGGTGTGTGTGACTTCATGAATTTTTATGGATAACAGCTTGTAGGCAGCCGCCCTTCCACTGGAAAGATATATATCTCTGTATTCCATTATCTTTGGTTTCAGCGCTACAACCTACAAGCGACCATTCGCCACTCAGCCATCGTGAAAATGAAAAACAAGTGTCAAACTGCACAGAAATTTCAGCCCCTTTCATGAAATCAATACCATGAAAGGAGCTGTGAAATACTTTTCATGAAATTGGTTTTTTTCATGAAATTTGTGGTCTCCACGTGCAATCTGTCATTTCATGAAAATTTTCATGCTAAGAAAATTGCAGGTGGAGACACCGTGTGAAACACACAACAGAGAATACCGAATTGTTGCATTAAAATCCAATTCATGAACTCACATATCCTATAATAGGCGTTTTTCTTTTTTAGTTCAGAGCTGAGCACTGAACAGAGTTCGAGCATTATGAGCGCGCTCTGAACCATTCGTGCTCAGAGCGTTCAGAGGATGTTTTGTTTTTCCTGTTTTTTTTGTCCATTAAATGTGACTGGAAGTGTGCATGTACGTGTGTGCTCAGCTTTTTACTCAGGATGCTCAGTCAATTTATTCTGAGCTCATAGAGCGCGCTCTGATCATGCTCTGAGCGAAAAAAGAAACACAAATTCGAGCTCTGAAGTGTCTGAGCTAAAAAAAGAAACACGAACTTTTTGTATAACAGTTCAGGTTGTGCTCTGAACTAAAAAAGAAAAACGCCTAATAGGCGTAATAGGCGTAATAGAAACACGAACTTTTTGTATAACAGTTCAGGTTGTGCTCTGAACTAAAAAAGAAAAACGCCTAATAGGCGTAATAGCTTTGTATATACATTCCTATAGTAGCGCCAATCCAGTAGTACCAGTAACCTAATAGGTGTCGCTACTGATACCAAATCGAGAAATAAATTACTGAGAGCTTTGAGCCTTTGATAATTTTATTCCTTATAAAAAAGCTTTCGTTGAGATTTTTACTCCTTCATTCATAAGAAAATTTTTTGTCGTTGGGTTTCGATTTGTATTTGTTGTGTGAATTTCTTACAAATTTAAAATATTAAAAATGTTTTGTCAATTCAGAATTGGACGCATTTCTAACCAAGCAATATCAAATCCTAGAATCAGTTTCTGATATTAGGGATTCAAATCTTAAGGCTCAAAGACCACCTCAAAATCCGCAAATCGTGCATTTCACACTATAACCACAGATAAGTAATATACAGATGTCTCACGCCAATGTAAAAAAATGCTGTACTTTTTGCGTTCGTCCAACAAAGATCGTCCAACAAATCGATGGTGAAAACAAAAACCCACCACACCTCATTCGAAAAGTGGTTGATTTTTTGTTTCAATGAATGCTACTTTCAGTTGAATTATGACCGCACGCAGAAAGGCATGTGCGCAGCGTGATGCTGTATTTAATTCCACACTGAACAGTGGGTTAAAGGGTAAGGAAAGAAAGGATACAAGGTAAAAGGAAAGCGGAAGGACAAATGTCGTCTTTCGTTCTTTCGTATTGTCAATGCCTTATGATTGTGCGCCGGCGGGGGGATGTGCAGTGAGGAAATATTCGGTGATGTAATGCATGATGGTTTTTGTTGGGAAGAGCAGCCGATTTGGTTTTGGATTCGTTTTGCTGAAAAGGTACCTCTTTGCGATATAAACATTTCAATTTGGGGATACAATTTTAATGTTCTTGTTGGGGTAGGTATGCCTATGCATTCACATTATTTTTAGGGTTTTCATTATATTCTATACAATTGTATGTCAAATTTTAGACTTACATAATTTTCTTTTGAATATAATTAATTAATTAATTAATAGGTACCCTATTAGGTAGGATCAATAACATTTAAACTGACAACTGTTGGGGTTTCTTCCCTGTTAATAAATAAAGTAGGATAACGAAAAAAGAATTCTGCGTTTTCAAGTTCCTGTTGTAGGAAATACGTAGATTGTCTGTATAGATGACATTATGTAACTAGGTACCTACAAAATTTCGAACTCGAGATATTAATCAATTCTGATATTACGATGATAGAGAAACTCAAAAAAGTGGGTCGCAAAATTCTGTTCGGTCTGTCCGTCCATCCACAGGCCTACAGCCTATACGGCTTCCCGGATTACGTTTAAATCTCGGATTTGGAGTTTTTGGGCTTAAGTTCGGGAGTTTTTTTTGTTTTTTTGCATGGTAACCTTAATATTAATGGTAGGTAGGTACTTCCCGTATAAAATGTTCGTACCAGTTTGATTTGATCGAAAACGCCTCCAACGATTTCAACCAAAATTGATATTTAGGTAAGCTTAGGTAGGTGAGGTTACCATGACTGCGTATACCCAGTTTTTTTCTAAAAATTCGAACAACGGTACTTTTGAAATTTCAACATACATATCTCGAAAACGGTTGATCCGATTGTAACACAAATTCATTCCTAATTAAAATGCGTTCATTTATAAATTCATACCAAGCTCAATTTTTCTCTTATCGTTCAATGAATTTTTGAAAATAGTAGTAATTTTGTAAAAATTAAGTTTTGTTTAGTTTACCTACCTGAAAACGGCAATATTGATTTTGACCAAAATGGGAACTTAGAGTCAAATTGATGTTTTCAAAATTATTGTGTCCTTAATTTAAATCCCGCGAAAACCCAAATTCCAACTCAGGGTTTTTTTCACTGCGCCACCTCTCGCGAAAGTCTGACAAACATCCGAGAGTATAACTGTCTTGAAAGAGCTTCTCGATTAGCCGTTTGGAATCGGCATAAAATTGTAGATTCCTTCCATTCGTTCCAAAAATGAAGCCTCACACAAAACGAATGGTTATGAGAAGCTAGGCCTAGGGTCCCTACGGACCTGTTGCGCCAAAAATTATTATTATTATTATTAATTTTAAATTCGAAGAACCGAAAACGCTAATTTTAAAAACTACTCATATCTCGAAAACCCCATCTTCGATTTCGCGAAAACTCAAAAAACGAAGTAATGCTTACATCCCGAACAATAACTTATAATCAGCTTTCAGCTCAATAGTTAAGCAATGTTATTTCTTAAACTAAACATTGCAATATTTGGTACTGTTTTATCTGAACAATCTTACAAAAACCACTCTAACGATTTTGAACAAAATACATATTGAAGATAGCGTTAGTATTCTAAACAAGATCCCGTACTTAGTTTTCCTCAAAAAAGTCGAAGTCAGTTTTTTAATTATTTCTCAAAAAAATACAACAGAAATCACATGTATTCTAGCATATTTACGGTATATTTTTGTATAATAGGCTTAATGCCTCATAGCTACGCCAAACTCAGTTTTAGCATATACAACCCACTTCTTCTTTTTCCAACAATATTGAATAGGTATATCTTAAAATAATGCCAACCATTTGGGGCTTACACAATAAGAAAATCGAACTTTGGGGTGCAACCACACACGAGCATCGGCATATTCAATTTATTTACTTTCGACAATTGCCTGTTACTGAGAGCTTTAACTTTTAAAAGCTTATATTGTTATCTGATATAACTGCCAAATGAGATGAATATCCAAAAGTGGATTTTGTTTTCTTTTATCTACTAGTATCGAGAAAGTTTAGTTCGACCCAGTCGTGCACTTTATTTCAATTACATGCCTGTAATCACTATGAAAAAAAGGAATAAAAAATAGTATTGTTCATCCCTGAAAATCAATCAAAACGTTCTGACTTTGTATCATGAATGCCTTTTAACATTATAACAATAAAACAATCACGTATTTTTAACTTTCGCTATTACGTATAGTAAGAGAAAGATATTGTATTCGTTCAAAATTTCGAACTGGAGATGTTAAGCTAAATTAATAAGCAATAGTATTGTTCAAACTAAGCATTGCAATATTTGGTAGGTAGGTATCTACAGTTTGGTCTGCAAAATTTTACAAAAACCGTTCTATCGATTTTGATCAAAATCCATATTAAAGTTTAAGTAAGTATCCTAAATAAGATCCTCCAATTAGGTATTTTTTTGTCAAAAAAAATTTAATAAATCGGTTTTTTAATTATTTCTCAAAATGATTACCCAAATCCCGATCTGTCTCCGTATACCTACATATTTTTATAAAACTCAACACCGTACTGCCAATAAAAATGCAATGACAACTGCAAAAAACGCATTTTTAAGCATTTTTCTTTCAATCATAATTGATTATGGACCTTAAGATAATTCCAACCACTTGGAAAGTTACACAATCAAAAACTCCCACTTCATTTGCACCCCCACACACGTCCATCGGCATATTCGGTCTATAACTGCTAGTGGAAATTAAAAAAACAAATCTCTAAAACCTTACATATAAATATCTATGTAAAGATATCGGACTAATACGAACTACACTTTGCTTTGAAGTCAAAATTCTTGTAAAGTGTAAGAGTTTTTAAAACTCTCTAGCCAGAACTTGCAACAGTTCAATTGCTTCAACTTATAAAAACTCGCGTTGTTATTATTGATATGTAGGTATGCACTGCCCAAAAGCGAATTTTATTTAACAATATTCCTTTTTTATATTTTATAAACTGTTTCTTTTATCGAGCATTGCATAACGAAAACCCTAAAAATAATGTGAATTCATACCTACCCAAACAAGAAAATTAAAATTGGATCCCCAGCCGAAATGGAAATAAATTGTTCATATCGCTTTAGATACTTTTTCAGCAAAACGAATCCAAAACCAAATCGGCTGCTCTTCCCAACAAAAACCATCATGCATTACATGTTACATCACCGAATATTTCCTCACTGCACATCCCCCCGCCGGCGCACAATCATAAGGCATTGACAATACGAAAGAACGAAAGACGACATTTTTTGTCCTTCCGCTTTCCATTTACCTTGTATCCTTTCTTTCCTTACCCTTTAACCCACTGTTCAGTGTGGAATTAAATATACCTGCCCCATAAAGCATCACGCTGCGCACATGCCTTCCTGCGTGCGGTCATAATTCAACTAAAAGTAGCATTCATTGAAACAAAAAATCAACCACTTTTCGAATGAGGTGTGGTGGGTTTTTGTTTTCACCATCGATTTGTTGGACGATCTTTGTTGGACGAACGCAAAAAGTACAGCATTTTTTTACATTGGCGTGAGACATCTGTATATTACTTATCTGTGCTATAACGAATAATTTCAACTGTCGTTTATGCAGATCCCCTCATCCACTTCATTTCTGTTCACTATTCCCACGGTTAACGGCTGCCGAAGTCAGTTTACTTGTAAGCTATGTCGGCAACGACATCACACACTCTTACATACTGAAGAATTCGGATCGCAAATGGGTGTTAAGCAAGGTTGCATCTTAAGCACATTGCTCTTCATCTTGTTTAGAAATGATATAGTTGAGGAAGTATAGAAGGAGGGATTAAACTTGGTGGTGTGCGGATACCAGCGTTAAAGTTTGCGGATAGGTACCTATAGTGTTTTTGTCGGAGACAGTAAATGGGATGCAGCTAGTTATCAATCGTCTTGAAAGTTACTGCAATCAATGGAATTTGACTGTAAACCTATCGAAATCAAAAATGATGATTTTTAGAAATGGTGGTGGAAGATATACTCTCGCATCAGGGTGTACGCGTTAATGCTATTGTTTTAAAACGTCTTACAGGTAATCGACCATCTTTCGATATTAGTTACCCTTCCACCTTAGAGACACAGGAATCTCAATTTTAACTTCGATGGAAGGGCTATCCGGTCTTCAAAGCAAGGCAGGCATGCTTTTTTAAGCCAGTGCTTAGCTCGTCGGAGGGTTATGGGATCTTCTGCTTCTCTAGCGGACTACCGTACTTTTACATGCCTCGAAATTTTGATGGGGAAGTCTTAAAACTGGGAATATTAAAGCTAAAGAAAGGTGCCTACAAAGAAGAACTCACAGAATCGAAAAAAAAAACTATGTAGTCGATCTACCTCAAGTCGAATTTTCCATGAGTCGAACAAATGTATTAAAACTTAGACACAAGATTTTAATTTTCCCATACCTACAGTCGACTCTCTCTAAGTCGAAACCCTCCTCAAATCGGACTTTGCGGCAACTTTCCGTAGAGAATTCCCTCCACCGCTCATGCTCCAACACACATGCAAAGAATGAAATGCAACTGATCTTTGGAATCCACCAAAGACTGAAGTCATCGTAAATTAGTTGGAAAAACAAACACAAGTACAATTTAGTGTTTGCAGTTAAATACAAAACATAAAATAGGAGTAGCGTCTGCATCTTGCAATTGAATATCCACCTACATGTTCATGTTTTATGCACCTACACAATAGGCTCCTTAAGATAAAAAGCCGCAGTGCCAGAGCCCCTCGAAGGCTCTCCCGCTTCATAAACTACCTACTTCTATAGTAGCTGAAAATACTACATTGCGATGTTGACGGATTTAGACAATTTGCAAACAAATCTTAGATAGTGATCGGGGAGGACAAATTAAATATGGCAACCAGTCCAAAATATACAAATTATTTTCTTTGACAAAATCTAGAATAAATAGTAGGCCAGACTTTCGTTTTCGTCGGAACAAACAACAAAAATATTACTGTTGTTTTCTTTATCACATCAATTTCGTTCGTTCAAATATAGCTTTTGTTTTGACGAAACACCGATAAAAACTTAAAGCTCCGTCTAAATCAACTAAGGGCACAAACCAGTTTTCATTAGGCGTTTTTCTTTTTTAGTTCAGAGCACAACCTGAACTGTTATACAAAAAGTTCGTGTTTCTTTTTTAGCTCAGACACTTCAGAGCTCGAATTTGTGATTCTTTTTTCGCACAGAGCATGATCAGAGCGCGCTCTATGAGCTCAGAATAAATTGACTGAGCATCCTGAGTAAAAAGCTGAGTACACATGTACATGCACACTTCCAGTCACATCTAAAGGACAAAAAAAAACAGGAAAAACAACACATCCTCTGAACGCTCTGAGCACACATGGTTCAGAGCGCGCTCATAATGCTCGAACTCTGTTCAGTGCTCAGCTCTGAACTAAAAAAGAAAAACCCCTAATGTCGTTTTCAGTGGTGCCGTGAAATAACGCCGAGAGAAATAACGCCGAATTTCAGAGTTCGGCATTATTTCACATTAACAAATGTTAGAGTGAAAAAGGAGAACGAGACGAAAACGTCAAAAGCGGAGTGTGAGATTGGATTCGAGAGAGGTCGGTCGCATAGTCGCATACGCATCGGTAAAAAGTAAAGAAAGAAAGAAAGAAATAAAGAGTTTTGTTATCAATGTTTTAAAGGAAAATTGTTTATTGAAGTCATATAACAAATCAGAAGTGGGATGGATGATTCTGAACGTCCATCACCCAAAAATAAAATAAAAAGATAGAAGTGTTTTCGTGTTTCTTTAGTGATCAGCTGAAAATTTCAAATAAGCCATTTCAGGTTATTTTGCAAATAGTTTTGCATTGATTTACAACTACATTGGTGATTGAATGCAATTGGTTAGTAAGTTATTAGGACTGTAATTGGGATTAATTATTTGTAATTTGAGGAATTTGAAGAAAAAAAAAATGGTGACACCGCGTGATGAAAGAGCCGAAGGAAGAGCACAACGGCAGGATCAGGATCAGCAAGCGAAAGAGATAGAACAACAAGTACGTGAACAAAAACAAAATATACTTGAAAAAGAACAAAAGATATGTTGTAGAGAAGAACAAATATCTCAACCGGCTGAAAACAGAAAACAAGACTACCAGTATGATTTCCGTGAGGTGGAAGGAGAGCTAGTTAGAGAACGGCACGTTCGTCAAGAAAGAGAAGCTGTATTAAATACATCTGAGAAAAATGATAAAGAATGTGGTTTCTGTCAAGAGGACGGAGAGCAAATGAAACAGCAGCATGAGACATTTTCAAATATTCCAGAAAATAACGACAGAAGATGGAATACAACGATGGAGTACATGATAAACGAAAATCGAATTCGGAATGAACAAATTCAACGCCGTGATCAAACCATCGATAATCTTATGACACAGCTACAGGGCTTGACTCAGAATGCACTGAGTGCGCGTGGGGTTTCAAGGGCGCAGGAAGAAGCTATGATTTCTTGTCATGTTATGCCGGATCTAACAAAGAACATAGAGAAATTTGATGGCGAATGCGTTGGCACGTCAGCAAATGCGTGGATTGATACCATTGAAAATATGTGCCACCTACATCGATGTTCGGACGAGTATGCTTTGGATGTGGCACGAATGAACTTGGTTGGTAGTGCAAAACGATGGTTAAATGCTAGAGCTGACCAAATTCGAACTTGGCTCGATTTTAAATCTGCGTTTGAAAGGACTTTCAATGTTCCAGAAAATACATCGACCAGATGGCAACGAATGGTGAGTAGGACGCAAAGGAGAGGGGAAACGACTAGCTCCTATTTCCATGACAAATATGATCTATGTCGTCAGCTAAAATTGAGTTTCGACGAAACAAAGGAACTTATACTTACCGGTTTATGGGAACGGGATGCAGCACACGCACTAATGAGTTCACGACACCTCGACGCTGATCATCTAATGCATGATATCATTAAATTTGAGCGAATGAACGATTCGCGAAATGCTCGCTCTACGATCATAAAAGACTCTCCGAAACGTCCAAATGAAGTCCAACGCACGAACTTCCAGAGAGACTATAATGCAGAAATTCAAGATACACGTCTTCGCTCTCGAGTTCTGGCGTGTTATAACTGTGGAGTTGGCGGTCATCTATCGCGTAATTGTCCAGATCCTAGACGAGAACTGATTTGTTTTAAATGTAATCAACGGGGCCATATCTCGCGGTCATGTCCTACAAATCAGCATCAAGGATCGATAAAGCAAGTTGGAGCTTCTCAGAATGGTATTGCAAAATATCTTAAAACAGTGTATGTGGGTAATTGTGAGCTGAAAGCGTTTATCGATATGGGTAGTTCCGAGTGCACAATTAAATCTACGATTGCTTTACTTAATGGATTTGATATGCAAAAAGGCTGGATGGAGCTAAAGGCGTTTGGGCCAGAAGATTTCAAAGTAATATCACCTGGGTGGATCGAAGCTGAGCTAAGAGTGGACAGTGCAGCTGCTCACAGTGTAAGAATTCGTGTGGTTCCAGATGATGTTCAAGCGTGTGATGTTATTGTTGGCCGTACGTACACAGAGCTGCCGTATATTAAGTATGCGAAGGAAGATAATTCATTGGTGTTCACGAAAAAGGAAGAGCAACAGCCGTTTGATGATATATCATTGTGTGACAGAAACTCGTCGTGCTGGAGAAGTGGCGGAGTAACAACCATACCATCAGGTTCGATGTGTTTTATAACAGCGGTTCAAGGTGAAGATAACATCTTACTTCCAATTGCCAACGTAAGCGAGAAAGAGATTACGATCGGAGAAACTTTCAACGAAGTGCAGCAAACACTAAAGCCGCGTATGAAGTCGGGCACATCGGTAATTGATATTAAGGACGTGGATGTGGGCGAAAATTTAGGCAAAGAAATCTTGAAGGATTTAGTCGACATTTTAAATCAATTTCGTGATTGTGTTGCAGTAACTGCAAGTGAAATTGGATGCAATGACCAGTTCGCCATGGAGATCGAAGAGTTACCAGGAAGCAGACCACCGCAGTCAAAACCATATCCAGTCAGTGAAGTCGAAAAAGCAAAAATACGAACCATTGTAGATGGTTGGAGGGAACTTGGAGTAGTGACAGACACAAATTCAGCATATGCAAGTCCAGTCCTTCTCGTGAAAAAAAAGACAGGGGAATCCAGGTTGGTTGTGGACTTTCGGCGGTTGAATAACCAAACAGTCAAGATTAATTTTCCATTGCCAAATATGGATGACCACATAGCTCTGCTGGCAGGTTCTAAACTATTCATAGTGCTCGATCTTGCTCAAGGTTATCTCCAGGTACCGATACACCCCAAGGATCGCCATAAGACGGCTTTCATCACTCCAGAAGAAACAGGTGAGTTCACCAGAATGATTTTTGGGCTCACGAATGCACCATTTTATTTCTCAAAATTAATGCATAGAGTTTTGGGGCCTCTTCGTAACCGTATAGTTCTGTATTATCTCGACGATATTTTGATACCTGGAAGGGACTGGAATGATTTAAAAGATCGCCTTATACTTGTCCTTAAAGCACTTCGAAGTGGTGGTCTTACAATTAAACTTAGCAAATGTGAATTTTTGAAAAGTCGAGTTTCATATTTAGGGTTCGAAATTTCAGACAAGGGTATGGAACCTGGTAAAAGAAAAATCAAGGCCATATCTGATTTTCCCCAACCCCGAAATATTCATGAAATGCGGAGATTTTTGGGTTTGGCCGGATTCTTTAGGCGTTTTGTGAAGGGTTTTGCATGTAGAGCAGCACCTTTGTACAATCTTTTGAAGGCCAACACAAAATTTGAGTGGAATGAAGAGGCGAATGAAGCATTTCAGGAACTGAAACATATTTTGATCAGCAGTCCGATTCTAAAACTATTTGACCCAGACAAATATACGGAACTGCATTCGGACGCTAGTAGCCAAGGGCTAGCGGCAATGTTGTTGCAGCGAGGTGAAGATACCCAAATGCATCTGGTTTATGCTATTAGTCGTCGTACAACAGAACCTGAAAAGTCGTATCATTCAAGTAAGCTTGAATTGTTGTCTGTTGTCTGGGCATGTAATCGGTTGAGATTTCTGCTAATAAATATTAAATTTGTTATTATTACAGATTGTCAAGCGTTAATTTATTTAAATGCGAAAAAGACTCGTAATCCACAAGTATGCCGTTGGTATAATTCGTTGTGTGAATTTAACTTCTCGATAGAGCATACCGTGCTGGCTCAAAGTTGCAGCATGTTGATGCGCTCAGTCGTGCGCCGACAGAGGAAGCAACATCATCGGACGATTTGAATAGAAGGGCAAGCTTATTTGTAGTATGTACCAATGAAGACGAAGTACTGATGTATCAATCACAAGACGAAGAGCTGCAAAAAAAAATTCGTATACTCCGCGATACACAACCAGACAAGTATAATTCCTACGAAAAAGGGTTAGTAAATAACTACCTGCTTGAAAATGGAATACTATATAAGACTGAGGATGGTCGGAAAAAGTTCGTTATACCAGCGAACATACGAAAAGCCATAGCAATTAGATTCCATGATCTACAAGGTCATTTTGGCTTAGACCGGACATTAGGTAAGATAAGAAAGTATTACTACTTTCCTAAAATGAGACGATATGTGAAACAGCATATAGGTGCCTGTCTGCACTGTATGATATTTAAAACTCCAACGAGAAAACCAGCTGGGGAACTTCACCCAATACCACCAGCCTCGAGACCATTTGCCGTATTACATCTAGATCATTTAGGTCCGTTTATAACAAGTTCGAATGGAAACAGTTATATACTAGTTATGATTTGCAATTTAACAAAGTATGTACGATTGGAGGCTGTGCGAAATACCAATGCCAAAAATGTAGTCCGGAAGATGGAAGATTTTGTCCTCGAATACGGGGCACCCGAGCGAATCATCACGGACAGAGGTTCATGTTTTACTTCGATGAAATTTGATCAATTTTGTCAGACTCATGGAATTCGACATACGCTAAATTCACCAAGGCATGCACAGGCTAACGGGCAAGTGGAGAGGGTGAACCGCACTCTAATACCTACCCTTGCAGCAACGTTGGATCCGAAAAATGAAGGAAAAGATTGGGATAAGAAGCTGAAATCCGTCACGAGAGATCTCAACAACAGTGAGAACAAGACCACCGGAAAGACGCCTTACGAACTTCTGTATGGATATGTGCCGAGATTTGAGGAAGGACCCCTTAGGCTCTTGACTGTTCAAGAGGAAGGTACTCGCTATCAACGTCCTGAGATCTTGCAGCAAGAGGCCATTGAACGTATAATATCGGAGCAGAAAAAGTTCAAAGACCGTTTCGACCGCGGACGTAGATTGAACGTACAATTCGACATTGGTGATATTGTTTTCATGAAGACAACACCCCAGGCCACTGGACAATCAACCAAGCTATGTCCGAAAAATAGAGGACCTCTGACAATCAACCGAGTTATGCCAAACGATACGTATGGAGTAGCGAGCTTGAAAGCAGATATGTCGGGAAGAAGATACGCAGCAACGGCTCACGTAAGCCAACTGAAACTTTGGAAGCCCGCACCGGACGATACATTATACGAGGAACCACAAGAAGTAGATAATGAGGAATTATACGATTATGAAGAACAACAATATGATCTGAACGGAGAGGGAGAAGAACGAGATCCTTTAGCTTTCAACGGAAATACACACGTACAGCGACAGAGTGAAAACAATGCTGCAGACGATGCCACAAACAATTTTGGCTTAACCGTAGATGAACATTTGAAAGCATCGGAATCTAGACCATTGCGATGTCGTAAACCTCCTGCCAAGCATTCCGATTATTCACAATATTAATTGTTTTTTTTTTGTTTTTGAATCATAAACTTTTTAATGTTTTCATCTAATTACAGGTCATCACAATTAAATGAAGGATGGCTCTGGTTTGCGCTGAATTTTTTTTATTTTGATTATTATGTATTCTCTTTAATTGCTTAACGTGGAAAGTTACTATTATTTTAAATAATTTAATACTTTGATGATATTCAAATAATGTAATATAATATTGATAATTCGAGGACGAATAAATTAATAGGATGGCCGATTGTTAGAGTGAAAAAGGAGAACGAGACGAAAACGTCAAAAGCGGAGTGTGATATTGGATTCGAGAGAGGTCGGTCGCATAGTCGCATACGCATCGGTAAAAAGTAAAGAAAGAAAGAAAGAAATAAAGAGTTTTGTTATCAATGTTTTAAAGGAAAATTGTTTATTGAAGTCATATAACACAAAGTAAAATAACGCCGAACATTGTTTGTGAAATAAAGCCGAAGCAAATGAGGATCATGACGTAATCTCGAATGACAAAAATCTCGAAGGCTAAAAATCTCGAATTTTTTTTTTTAAACTCGAATGCAAAAATCTCGAATGTACGAAAATCTCGAATGTACGAAAATCTCGAATATACAAAAATATCCAAAGACTATATCTCGAAAAAATCTCGAAAATAAAAAGTAAATTCGAGATTTTTGGCCTTATGTCCCACCCAACAATTTGAAAATTCGACAAAAAATATAACTAAAAAACCTCGTACTCACCCCGTAATCCAACAGTAAACCCAAGCAGGGGGGTTTTTACTCAGGATGCTCAGTCAATTTATTCTGAGCTCATAGAGCGCGCTCTGATCATGCTCTGAGCGAAAAAAGAAACACAAATTCGAGCTCTGAAGTGTCTGAGCTAAAAAAGAAACACGAACTTTTTGTATAACAGTTCAGGTTGTGCTCTGAACTAAAAAAGAAAAACGCCTATTACTGTATTTCATATTATAACACAAATACCTAAATGAAAATCATTTGAAATTCAAAAAGAAATATAATAATTTTTTTTTTTTTGCAAAGAATATACCTAGGTACATTTTTTTTCGCTCTGATAGGACTAAGTCCCCACCAAATAGAACATAAGTGTACCTATGTATGTTTTTTTTAGTTGATTGAATTTTGTTATTTACTTTTTAAAACTGAACTACCTCCATACCTGAATTTGAAAAGACTGAATTATTCAAATAATTAAATAAATTCTTGAGTTTTCTTTTCTAAGGTGTAGGTCCATACATATTCATGTTGCTTCAGGAAGAGTGCTCTGTGTTCTTGTTTGTTCAATATCCAAAAAAATGTTCAATCTCCACTACTTTTCTCAAAGGTTTAGTATATGTATGGGGGCTTGTCCAATCTCCTTTTTGGATGATCTATGAATACGTATTTTTTTTAAATTATTGTAAGGCATTTAAACGTTCTTTCTGCTACTATTAGGATCAACGATAACGATTGCATATTTAGGCAAAAACTTACAAGCTAAATTAAGACAAAAAGTCGTCTGCTGAACATTTTAAATTTTGGTAGATTGAACACTTAAGAACTCAGCCGACGCCTGATGCTCAAAAAAGCAACATGATTCGCGGTCCGCCAGTAGCAACTAGCAACGTGTGTTTTGTTGGTCACACGTATTCACAGTGGGGGTTGAAATTAAAAAAGCAACAATAGGCGTTTTTCTTTTTTAGTTCAGAGCTGAGCACTGAACAGAGTTCGAGCATTATGAGCGCGCTCTGAACCATGTGTGCTCAGAGCGTTCAGAGGATGTGTTGTTTTTCCTGTTTTTTTTTTGTCCTTTAAATGTGACTGGAAGTGTGCATGTACATGTGTACTCAGCTTTTTACTCAGGATGCTCAGTCAATTTATTCTGAGCTCATAGAGCGCGCTCTGATCATGCTCTGTGCGAAAAAAGAAACACAAATTCGAGCTCTGAAGTGTCTGAGCTAAAAAAGAAACACGAACTTTTTGTATAACAGTTCAGGTTGTGCTCTGAACTAAAAAAGAAAAACGCCTAAGCTCAGAATAAATTGACTGAGCATCCTGAGTAAAAAGCTGAGTACACATGTACATGCACACTTCCAGTCACATTTAAAGGACAAAAAAAAAACAGGAAAAACAACACATCCTCTGAACGCTCTGAGCACACATGGTTCAGAGCGCGCTCATAATGCTCGAACTCTGTTCAGTGCTCAGCTCTGAACTAAAAAAGAAAAACGCCTATTAGGCCATGCGTGCTCAGAGCGTTCAGAGGATGCTTTGTTTTTCCTGTTTTTTTTGTCCTTCAAATGTGACTGGAGGTGTGCATGTACATGTGTACTCAGCTTTTTACTCAGGATGCTCAGTCAACTTATTTTGAGCTCATAGAGCGCGCTCTGATCATGCTCTGAGCGAAAAAAGAAACACAAATTCGAGCTCTGAAGTGTCTGAGCTAAAAAAGAAACACGAACTTTTTGTATAACAGTTCAGGTTGTGCTCTGAACTAAAAAAGAAAAACGCCTAATGTAAACAAATGGTGTTTTTGGTTGGGGGGATAGACGGACGAAAGATAACCATCTCTTTTATTCATTCATCTCTGACGCACGGTTCAGAGCTCGCTCATAATGCTCGAACTCAGTTCAGTGCCCAGCTCTGAACTAAAAAAGAAACGCCAAATGAACCGTATTATTTTTTTGAACAACCAAAAAACACGCCCATGAATTTGTGTAATACGGTAAAACATAGATTTGGTAGCACCCTACAACTTGTAAATGCCAAAATCAAAACTATTCTTTCCTTCTTTAATGCTCATGTTATCCTTAACATTTTTCTGTGTGAGATATTTCTTAATTTTATACTTTTGAAATTCGAGAAATAAATGAATAATGGGAGTTACCGGTCTTTGGAAGTTAATCGAACCTTGTGGACAACCCGTACCTGTGGAGATGCTGGAATCCAAAATTCTTGCTATTGGCAAGTACACAAACAACAATAGGTTATATACTTTTGTGTAATGCAAAATTTTTAAAACAGATATTTCCATTTGGCTCCACCAAGTCGTAAAGGGATTTCAAGACAATAAAGGATCAGCACTAGCTAACTCTCATCTTCTGGGTTTATTTCATCGTCTTTGTAAATTGATGTATTATCGCATAAAGCCGGTTTTTGTGTTTGATGGAAATGTCCCCCTGTTGAAGAGAGAAACGATTGTAAGTGTTGCTCTGAATCCAAAGTCAACTAGGTACTTCCTTCAAATTTAAGAATACGCTAATTTCAGGCCAAGCGTAACCTCAAGCGAAGTAAATTAATGAACGAAGCTGATAGAATACAAACGTTACTCTTGCAATCATTAGCTAAAGAAAAAGTTGTGCAGCAAGCACTTGGATCAAAAACTGCAGCGGATCTTCTAAAAGCATCTCCATCAAAAACAAGGTCTGTTCAAAAACGGACTGATATTGATGACATGTTCAAACTTCCGCCTGAAGTTAAGGAAGCAAGCGAAGAAAGTGACTTAAATTCAACTGCAGATACAGAATGCAGTTCGGAAATAGATAGCTCATTTGAAGAGTCAAAACCTCGGCATTATAATCAAAATTTGCAAGCCATCGACGTCAAAAGTAAACATTTTCTTAATCTTCCCGCAGATATCAGGCATGAAATTCTTATCGATATAAAGGAAACAAGAAAGCAGTCATCATGGGGGAAATTACATGAATTGCCGACAAAAAGTAACGATTTCAGTTTATTCCAAATGAAGAGGCTATTGAAAAGGCGTCAAGTGCAGGAGTGTTTGGAGGAAACCGAAAAAGAACTCGATGGTGTACGAACTTTCACTATGAGTGAGCTGGAGAATATTTTCAGCGAAGAGGGAATTATCGAGCCATCTTCCTTGCCCAATACAAAACACATATCCTCGGATTCAAATACTAGGTTTCTGTTAGTGCGAGATTTAAAAAGAACATTAGCAACTGTCGCAGAATCTGAAGAAGTCGAACCAAAACCTGAAACCTCTACATCTGCCATAGCAAAATCTGAAATTTTAAAGGACAACATTCAATCTGATCTAGGCGAGGAATATAATGATGACTTACAAAAAGCAATAGAGATGTCTTTAGACCAATCTGCTGTTTACAGCGAAAGTGACTATGACTTTAATGGAACACTAAAATTGAACAAGGAACAGCGAAAACTGTTAAAAAATGCTGCAGTTGGACTTGCTAGAGCTTATATGATAGAACATGCTGGCATGAATGATGACGATGTTAAAGGTTTACTAGAGCATACACAAGCTGTTTTGGGTGATGATGAATCCAACGCTTTTGGGTAAGTATAAGATGCAAGATTTATGAATTATATATCTGTATACTTCCGAGAAGACATGAGTTACAAAATCGATGTATAAGTATTGGGACTGAGCAAAATATTATGTTTTGGGGAAAAAACATTTGCTGGCAAGGAACACTGCCTTTCTCTTACTCTAACTGTATTTTTAACTCCGTGCTGTATTTCTAACTGCACTTAGAGCGTCTCTTCGATTTTGGTCGAAGGACGGCCATGTTTCGAATTTGAATGGTCAGATGGAGATATGCAACTATCTCAATCATATGGAGATATGCAACTATCTTAATCTGAATCCAACTACAAATGGCTACAATCATTGAACATATTCTCATCTTCCCATTTGTCCTTGAAATTATATTAAGCCTGTTCGTCATATACATAACACAGTTTTTATTTTGAAATAGATCAAACGATGAAAAACCCCTTTTGGAAACGCTTTGTGACCAAACGAATTCTCTTAAAACCCTTCCTCAAACCGTTCGTTTGGAAATAGAATACCAAGAAAACTCCGAGATAAAAAACGGTGACGTTAATTCACCTACAACTTTAACAGCAAAAGAAGAGCATAAAAATAACGAAGTTGAAGTAATTTCAGAATCAAATAGTGATTCCGATTTCGAGGAAGTCTGCCCTAACATGATTAGTACAAGTCCGATTACAACTGATGACACAATGAAGAGGAAAAGTAATTTAGAAATAGTTGTTGATACATCTAAAAGTATTAATCAAGATGAGGATATTTTTGCGGATGTTTTCTCTTTACCCAAGGAAGATAAAATTGGAATTAAACCATCATCGTCGACTATAACGAAAATTCTTGAAGATCTAAAAAAACAAGCTTCAGAGGTCAAGAAAACCAGCTTGACTGATATTGAGCTTGATCCATCAATTATAGAAATCTCCGATGATGACAGCGTGCGTTTGAATCAAAAGTTAATATATGAAACCGGCAGTGACTCCCTAACCCATTCTCAAGGCAGTGCAACTAAAGACGCAACGGAAACCCAAACAGCAGCTGTTGATGCATCATGCGAGGAGCGTATACAAGTGCAACCGCTTGATGTAGAAATTGTTGAAGATCTAAAAGCTGAAACTTCTGCAACAACCAAATCGGATGATAATTCAGACTTGAAACCTCAATCTAGTGAAATTATTGAAATCATTGACGACTCAATATCAACTGAAATATCACCAACTTATAAAACACCCACTAAAGCCAAATCAATAACCCAGTTCTTTGAAACAAAGTATGTAATTAAAAGAACACCCGAAAAGCCTGCAGAAACAATTGAAGATGTACCTAAAGTTAAGTCTCCGTTCTTTATTAGGAAAACACCTCGATCTAGCAGTGAAAAGAGTGGAAGAAAACGGAACGCAACTGATGACGAAGTGTCGCCTGTGAAAAAGTCAAACAAAGCAGCTAAAATGTTGTTTGAAAAGTCAGATGGTAATGATTTGGAAACCAAAATTATTGAAGATGATGCTGAACCACTCGATAATGTCCAAACCACGGCTAACGTATTAAAACAAAACAAAACACGCGAAGAGCTAGAAGATTTGGCGTCGAACTTGGCAAAAGAAAAAGTAGATCTAGAAAAGGAAAGAAACCGTCAGGACAGAATGGGAATGAGTATAACTGAAAAAATGAATTCTGAGTGCATGCAATTATTACGTCTATTTGGCGTGCCCTTCATTGTAGCTCCTATGGAGGCCGAGGCACAATGCGCTTTTTTGGATGCTATGCAGCTCACTAATGGGACCATTACGGATGACAGTGATATTTGGCTTTTTGGTGGGCGGACAGTTTATAAAAATTTCTTTGCTCAAAACAAACACGTTATGGAATTTAAATCCGAAAGTATTGAGAGCTCATTCAATGTCAACCGACATAAACTTATACAGTTGGCCTTGTTAGTTGGAAGTGATTATACAACAGGTAAATCAAAAATAATAAATCCAGTAGCTGTTGTTGATAACTATATTTACTTTAGGAGTATATGGAATAGGTTCTGTCACTGCGCTGGAAATACTTGCATCTTTTTCAGGCAGTGAGACAAAAAAAGAAATTGCAAATGAGCAAACCGCAACAGTTCTGGCAACTTTACGAAGCTTTCGAGACTGGTGGGCAAGTGCTAAGTCCAGCATAGTCATTGGAAATTCTACGCGACATCGGCTACGCAATAAATTAAAAAATATTGAGTTATATGATGGATTTCCCAGTTCTGCGGTAAGTACTTCCTTTTGAAACGCATTCTTGATTCTTTAACTGATACTCTTCAGGTCGTTGAAGCCTATCTGAAACCCACAGTCGATGACAGTAAGGAGAAATTTTGCTGGGGCTCCCCAGATGTCGATTCAATAAGGGAATTTACTAGAAAGCATTTTGGATGGACCAAATTAAAAACCGACGAAATTTTAGGACCGGTTTTAAAGAAATTGAATGAAAAGAAATCACAGTCAAACATCAAGGACTACTTTGCCGTAAAGAGTGTATCATCCATAAAACAACTGCCTGTAAGTAAGCGCGTACAAAGTGCAATCAACAAAATGTCTTTGGATTATAAATCCGACGAAGAAAAAGATAAAACCACCACTGTTTCAAATGCAAGACGAGGCAGGCGAAGAAAAAACCTCACTACCACAAATGAAGCCTGTGAAGATATACCAAAAAAAAGTGGACGCATTAGCAAAAAAAATGTATCGACACAAAAATCGCTAGATGTGATTCCACAAAAACAAAAAGATATAGAAGATATGGAACGAAAAAAAAGCCTAGCTGCCGCAATATTGAAGAAAGCAAAAAAATAAATTTTTTTTTTTTTATTTATAACACTATTTGTTTTTTGTTCACATCCCAATTCTAAACAAACTAGATTATTATTTCGACATCCAATGTAAATTCGACTGTCCAAGACCCAAGGCGATGAAAATATTTCGTTGTCCATATTCAGCGTGACGAGGATTGAACCAGTCACAAAATCCAAGATGTAAACTATTCCGACTGTTGAACAAGAAACCACACCTAGAGTATCCGCAGATATGTGTAAAATAGCCGGCGTCGAATAAACAGCTGCATTTAAAGGAGTTTTCCAGCAGATTTTAGGATTTACAGTGAGTTGTGTGGATTTTAAACAGTATATGCTGCGGTCATGGCTACCAAAAAGGATGAAATTGTCATCGGTCTTGCAATGCACAGCTATACTGGAGAATATGTTTCCTTCCGTTTTCAGGGTCCAGATCTTTAAATATAGAAAAACAAGGCAATATTGATATTTGGTTAGTAAGCTAATCAGCAAAACATTTGAGGTAAGGATTAAGATAATAATATCGGCTCTTAGCATTGACTGCATTTGAAATGTAATTGTCTTTAGATTTACAAAATTTTTTGCGAATTATGTACAAAAAAGATGTTCAGTAGGTTATACAATTTAAAGTGACATTAAGGACGGTTTTTGGGTGGTGGCTGGTGGCCTTGGTGTAATTGATAGTGTGATTTCTTGTGATCCGTGCGGTGTAGGTTTCAGACCCATAGTGGACTATCATAACAGGTTTGCAAGGCCATCGGTTTGCATCTCTCTGTACCTTATGCTGACAGATTCACATATAAAAGAACTTGCGAAAAATAGTTATTTTTTTGTGACACTTTAGAGGAGGCAACTCGGACACTAGTTGCGGAGGTTTTGCAGGGAAATCATGTACTAAAGGATGAGGTATTTTCTTTCGTCAACTTTAACATTCTATAAGGCGTATATCCAGAAAGGGAAAAGGAAAAAGTAATAAAACAAAATAAAATGGAAATATATGCACAGTTCAAAAACAACGGAAGGTAGGTAACTGACTTGCAGTTTAGTGCTTTCCAAGGGAAAGTGTTAAGCTTTTCTTCCACAGGAGTTCACTTCAATTTGTTCTCTCTCACACCACTATTCATTTAACCATTTGATTGATTTTCGGTTGTTTTTTTTTTCTCCGACTACAAAATTGCTCCCGAACCGCTTTTCTCTCGTGTAATTTGTCATCCCTAAGTCTATATTTGTACTATTGAACTCCCATCCTGCATGGCTTGGAAACAGGATTGAGATATCAGGATTAAGTGATTTTAAAAGAAAAAGTTACCTCTGTTCCCAGTGTTGCATTTAGGCAGTGCAAAACTCCACTAACTTCAGCAACTAATACTTCGCTTTCAGTCAAAATTGCTGGCGTAGAAAAAATCGGACTGTTAAATGTTGTTTGCCATAGGATATGTCCATTGTTAAAAAGTACGCACACAGCTTCTCCAGAAAGAGTACAAGCCAAAAATGAGTGATCAGTAATTTTTAATGTCGACGCAAAGATGCCCTTGTAACCAATTTGAATTCTCCACAAAGGACTCTTTTTCTAAAAGTTTAACAAAATTATTATGAGGCCAGTATTAAAAATAATAATTATACCTCTAAATGAAGGCAAACTAGATTCCCGTTTAGAGAATAATTACCAATCACAGCAAGTTCATTGTTTATTAAAGGCCTTGACTTGATCATTCCTTTACAATCGTACTTCCATTCGATTTCACCGCACTTATAATCTATGGAGTACACGTTTCCATCATAACACCCAACTAATAGTAGGCGATCATCTATAAAACTAACTTGGCCTTCTATTCGATCCGGCAGTATGCATTTGGATACTTCTCGGCCGGATTTAGAATCCAAAGTAATTAGTAGATGCGAGTGCGAGCCAACACACACGATGTCCCCATAGCATTTGGGTGTTGCATCCACACATTTGCCAGTATCGTACTGCCACTTTACTTTAAGCAATTCGTTTATTGTCGAACTATTACAGCATACAGAAGAAATTGGTGCTTTCGAGGCACTAGGATGTATTGCACTGATATATTCTACTATAGTTGAGATCGATGTCTCTCCGTTTAGCATCATTTCTAGAAGTTTTGGTTCTGAACGTTGTAAAGCACGCTCCATTTGTGTTGATAATGTAAGAGCATGAAAGGATGTTCCACCTCCATCGATAAACGAAAGATCTAGTGAAACTTTTCTTTGTTTTTCCTTGTTATTTTCGAAAGACGTTCTAAAACCGCTTTCTAGACAAAGAAAATTTGCAATGAAACGTTTAAATATTTCCGCAGGAGATTTTTTCGTAGAACTTTCATACAAACGCAGGAGATCTTTCTTCGAAATTTTTCCGTGCGATGTAACCGGAAATAGTTCCAAAAACTCTATATCATCAGGTTTTTCGAATTTCTGTAGATTTGCCAAGACTTCTCGTCGAACATCTCCTCTAGATTTGCTTTCATTTATAATGATGAAGCAAATCAACCGCATATGCTCTTCATCAAAAACACAGCAACTATTAAGAACTCCATCTATGTCGAGAATGGTTCTCACTATTTGATCCACGTTTACACGATGACCATAACGTTTTACAGTTTCCGTTTTCCTACCGTTATAATATATTGCCCCTTCAGATATGTAGCCTATGTCCCCAGTTGATCGAAAGACGACATCCGTTGACAAGAAGTCGAATTGACTTTCATCGTCGATTATGCATTTACGAGAAGCACTTCCGATTTGAATATCACCGAATCCTTTGTGTACAGGTTCGCCAACATCGTTCACAACTCTTATTTGTGTTTCTGAATCTATAGGAAGGCCAATCGGAGCTAACTGTTCGGTTAGTGGTGGTTTTACTTCATATAAGGTACTCCAACAAGATACTTCGGTTATTCCATAAATATTGAATATTCTTGTTTGACTGTTATTATTGGCTGTCCACAGTGATATTTCTTGAATCGACGGAAAGCGTTCGCCACCTAGAAGAAGAATTCTTAAAACGTAGTATTGTTTGAAAACGGTGCTGACATTGTAGAATGTAGATCTTCTTTCAGTAATCTTGGTTTGATATAATGTAGGTACAATACGAATTCAAAGTACGTCTGTAAATGTTCTGCAAACGGCGCCGTGAAATAAGGCCAAATCTGAAAATTTGGCCTTTTTTTACTTTACAAAGTGAAATAATAGGGCCATATTTCAACAATTGGTATTATTTCACTCGGACAAAATGCAATAATGCCAACAAAATTTGAGTAATAAGACCAAACTTGCACCCACTCCGCAATCCAACAATAAACCCAAGCAGGGGGGTTGCATACAGATTTCATAGTTTGAAAGCGCAATAACACCAATTTGGCGTTATTGCACTTTGTCGGAGTGAAATAAGACCAACTGTTGAAATATGGCTTTATTTCACTTTTGTAAAGTGAAAAATTGTCAGATTTGGCCTTATTTC
Organism: Cheilosia vernalis; assembly: GCA_949126925.1. Taxonomy (NCBI): domain Eukaryota; kingdom Metazoa; phylum Arthropoda; class Insecta; order Diptera; family Syrphidae; genus Cheilosia; species Cheilosia vernalis. Next base: position 20,251,556 of record OX421361.1, read on the forward strand.
ACGGCACGCTGCAAACTTTGTAACCACTTTTTCGATACAGCTGATATTCGTTAGATTTAGAGTATCTAAAGGTTCGCATTTGTAATTATGATATGTGTAAAAAACGAAAACAATTTCCCTTTTAGTTTCGAGACCGACGATTAAATATATAGAAAAATACAAAATCTTTAAGAAAAAAAAAAACTATGAATAGGGGTGATTAAGTAGGATTATTATGCATTTGCGCAATTCTTTTGTTTGCTTTAAATGTGGTTTAGTTAAAGAACGATTTACATAAGAAAGGCAGTTTCAGTATGCCAGACATTCGAAAAAGTGGTTAAGCATTTCTTACATTAGATTTACATATGCACCCCTATCGGGAATAAGATTTCTCCCGATAGGGGTGATGAAGAACAACTGGTCAAAAATATCTACAGATATCCTACCTTAGCGAAGTGTGATGCCCTAAAATGGCAAGTTGAATATTATTTAGGCCAAATAGCCGAAACAAAGACGGCGTCATTTGCACTATAGTTGCACCACGATTTTGCTGCGGCTGCAATACTTTGGCAAGTTTATTTGGTGTCATTCGTATAATGTCACTTGTGATAAGAAGCGACGCTCCATTCCTCAGTGCCAGTAGAAATTCCACAACAAATGGGTCAAATGTTATTGGCGATGACATAAAAATTAAGTCTTTCGACGTTATATCCAATAAGTTGCTATAAAATAAATACATATACAAAGTTCAAAACTGTTACAGAACATAAAACCGCAATAACTAACCTTAATCCATTTATATTGGGCGCAATACATGAATACGGAACGCGAACTATTTTCGGATCACCTGTACTCCCAGAAGTTTTGATGGAATAACATTCATTTTGCATTTTTACCATTGGTGGATCCTTCTCATCGATAGCTATTTTATACAGATAAGCATAGGTATTAAAAATAGTTATCCGCTCTAGGAGTTCCACCTGGACATTGTTCTCTGATAAACAAATCAGCGAAATGAAGAAAGGTGAGTCGTATTTTTTTAATGTGTCTAACGACTCGACCTCACTGGCCTGATGTAAAACCGCACAGAAAGAACACTCGGCATTAAGGATACTAGATATTTGATTGCAAAATGTAGATTTGTAGAGCGTCGTTAATATGTGAAGAAAATAAAATCTTTGTGTACCTACCTACTTACCTACCTTAGGAGTATAACGCATAGCTGAGGACTGTGAGGGCATTGTATGCCAATTCGAATTTTTTCCACTTTCATTCTCTTGAACACTTTAAGCACATTTTGGCATTCGTTGATGATTTCAGAGTATTTGTAGATTTTTTGTTCATTTTCGGCATTCCTGTGTATTAAAAAATCTTTATCTGAAAATATTTTAAGTTTTTCAATGTCGAAAATTGCATTCGGCATTTTACTATTCATTATATAAAAATGAAAACAAATAATAACCTAAAGCAGAGATGAATGATTAAAAGAGATGGATATCTTTCGTACGTCTCGTCTGCCGTCTATCCCCCCAAAACCAGTTTGTTTACATTAGGCGTGTTTTTTTTTTAGCTTCGATCTCAGCAAAGCAAAGCAAAGTAGGATTTTCAGCACGCAACAATATTATGTGGTATTCGATTGGGCGCCCTCAGAGCACTTTTTTTGCTCTCAGGGCAATTTTTATGTTCGTTTGGTACAGGAAAAAGCAATCTTTTTCAGATTTCGGAGCACTTTTGCGAATCTAGATATTTTCTCAGATTTACCAATAAAGTGCGTTTGAGTTTGACAACTGATGGAGTTTGTTTACATTTTTAGTGCATTTTTTCTCCAGCAAAGAAAGGCATTGCATCGGGTGAATCTATTTGTGTAAATTATTTATGTATATATATTTAGAAATCAATCGGAACAGCTATTTCTAATGTTTTAATACAAAATTTAACTAGTGAATGGAAATCGCTTAGAAAAAGTGTCGAAGACTACACATATTCAAATCGCACGAATATCAACACAAAAAAGAGCAAGAGCAAGTTTTATGTTCGATTAGCCACACGAAATCTGGAATCTGAGAGCAAATCTGAAGAAGCCCAAACGAATACCACATTACATTCCACTTGACACTTCGAGACTTGCAATAGTTGTTGTAATTAGCGTGCTGAAAAGTCTACTTTACCGAGTATTTTGGCTATTGTTGTTCTTGTAATTTCAACCCCCGTCTGTGAATACCTGTGGCCAACAAAAAAACATGTTGCTAATGGCCGACCGCAAATCATCTTGCTTTTATGAGCATCGCGGTGTTTAATTGTTTTGTGTTTCGTACCTATTGAATTGAATAAAGGTAAGAGAACTGTCAGAATTGACATTTGGTCATAAAACATACAGTGTAATGTCGATTTCGATTTGGCTTTCCAGTGCCTTGATTTTGTGCGGTTTTTTCCGCAATGGCGGTGTCGGAAAGGGTTCACGTCAGAGATGAATGAATAAAAGAGATGGTTATCTTTCGTACGTCTATCCCCCCAAAACCCATTTGTTTACATTGTTGTTTTTGTAATTTCAACCCCCGTCTGTGAATACGTGTGACCATCAAAAAAGCATGCTGCTAATGGACGACCGCGAATCATCTTGCTTTTATGAGTAACGCGGTGTTTAATTATTTTGTGTTTTGTTTTGAATTTGTTTGGTTTTTGTGGAGGTGTGGATTAAAATGAAAATAATAGTGAAATACACATTAGAGAATACCTAATTCTTGCATCAAAGTCCAATTCATGAACTCATATATACTATAATAGAAATGAGCAGGTGTGTGTGACTTCATGAATTTTTCTGGAAAACAGCTTGTAGGCAGCCGCCCTTCCACTGGAAAGATATATATCTCTGTATTCCATTATCTTTGGTTCACGTATAGGCGGATTCTATAAATGTGTGAGTGATGTCGCGAACTGACAACTTCCAATATTTCCCTGTTCTTATATCGCTTTGTTCCTGCAAATTCCAGGCGAGCTTTCCCACACGCGACCTTTTTAGGTAGCGAGAAGGATGTCGGATGAGAAGAAATGACAACAGCGTGACCGTTGTGCGACAATTTGGTACCTTTTTCGACGACACTAATACAATTTGTTGTTCCTTTGTTCCTTTTATTATTTGGAAAATTCACATTTTAGGACTATTCGCATGAGAGCCAATGGCGAACGAACTACGAACAAGCGAATTTTTTACACTTCAATCAGTTCAATCATTGTTTAATGTTAAATGCGATAGAACTTTTTCATTCGTGGGTTTGTGGATCCGCGAATGTTTTATGTGGATTGTGAATAAATTTTCAATTGCTGTAATAATTTTAAATTGAGCTATTTAAATCGATTGAGAGTCCGATTTTTTTTTTAGATTAGACTTAAGATTAATTTAATATAAGGCTTTGGTGGTAAATAGTATACAAATCAATTTTCAATTCATAAATACAATTAAATTCATTTGTTCGCAATTCGCGCTCATGTGAATAGTACTTAAAAAAGTTTTCAAAAACTGTGATTTCAAAATGAATATGTTTAAAAAAATAACGCGTAAATAGTGTTATAGTACATTTACACCGCACCTAAATTCAACATTTCGGAATAATACTTTGTTAAATATTGGGAGAAAATACTAAATTTATGTAACAGCGTCAGAAAAAGGCACACTTTTCTTTCATCGCCCCTTTTTTGGACTTTTTAAAACTAAATTGAAAGAGATCTTAAAAGTAGATATAAAAATGAGTTGATATAATTTTTAAAAAAAATTTAATCAACTTTTTATGTATTTATAAATAAAAATTAAAGCTAAAAGGTTTTCATTTTAAAATTTGTCATTTGAAAACGAATTGCATCTAAAGTACTGTCTAGCTTACCCGCAGAACAACCTTAAAGACATCTAATTCTAATGTTATTTGGTTGTTTTGGCTTTATTTATAAAAGAAACGTTGTGAGAGAGTGATCTTTTTATAGTCTATTGTATTGTGAAACTAAAAAAAAAATGTATAACCTTTCTCTAACAGTCCAGGAAATTGTTGCGAAATTCTGAAAAGTAACAAATAAAAAAAGGAAAAAAGTGTCATTTCTAAAGCTACTCTGCAATTTTAGAATTTTCGCACAATATTTAACAATTGTTTGCTCTCCTAACACTATAATCGTGTTCTGATAAACAGCAGCGTTATATTTTACTAAAATTCATTTGAAAATCACAGTGTTTCTAAAAATTGCAAAGTTCCTTTTCAAACTAAAAAAAGGGATACAGTAGCAACAAATTGTATCAGGATCCTCGAAAAAAGTACCAAATTATTGCACAACGGGCACGTTGGTCACAGCGCGCGGCTCACTGTGACCAACGAGACCGTAGTGCAATAATTTGGCACTTTTTCGAGGACCCTCATACTATTTGTTGCTACTTTTTCCCTTTTTTTAGTATGAAAATTCACTTTGGAAATTTTAGAAACGCAGTGATTTCCAAATGAATTTCTATAAAATATAACGCTGCTGTGTATCAGAACACGATTATAGTGTTAGGAGAGCCAACAATTGTTAAATATTGTGCGAAAATTCTTAAATTGCAGAATAGCTTTAGAAATGACACTTTTTTCTTTTTTTTATTTGTTACTTTTCAGAATTTCGCAACAATCTCCCGGACTGTTAGAGAAAGGTTATAAATTTTAGTTTTAGTTTCACAATACAATATAGACTGTAAAAAGATCACTCTCTCACAACGTTTCTTTTATAAATAAACCCAAAACAACCAAATAACATTAGAATTAGATGTCTTTAAGGTTGTTCTGCGGGTAAGCTAGACAGTACTTTAGATGCAATTCGTTTTCAAATGACAAATTTTAAAATGAAAACCTTTTAGCTTTGATTTTTATTTATAAATATATAAAAAATTAATTGAATTTTGTTTATAAATTATATCAATATCTACTTTTGAAATCTCCTTCAATTTAGTTTTAAAAAGTCCATTTAAAGGGGGCGATGAAAGAAAAGTGTGCCTTTTTCTGACGCTGTTACATAAATTTAGTATTTTGTAGTATTTACACTATTTACGCGTTATTTTTTTAACATATTCATTTTGAAATCACAGTTTTTGAAAACTTTTTTAAGTACTATTCACATGAGCGCGAATTGCGAACAAATGAATTTAATTGTATTTATGAATTGAAAATTGATTTTTATACTATTTACCACCAAAGCCTTAAATTAAATTAATCTTAAGTCTAATCTAAAAAAAAATCGGACTCTCAATCGATTTAAATAGCTCAATTTACAATTATTACAGCAATTGAAAATTCTTGCGGCGAACTGTCACACTTTATTCACAATCCTACATAAGACATTCGCGGATCCACAAACCCACGAATGAAAAAATTCTATCGAATTTAACATTAAACAATGATTGAAGTGATTGAAGTGTAAAAAAATTCGCTTGTTCGTAGTTCGTTCGCCATTGGCTCTCATGCGAATAGTCCTAAAATGTGTATTTTACAAATAATAAAAAGGAACAAAGGAACAAAAAATTGTATTAGTGTCCTCGAAAAAGGTACCAAATTGTCGCACAACGGTCACGCTGTTGTCATTTCTTCTCATCCGACATCCTTCTCGCTACCTAAAAAGGTCGCGTGTGGGAAAGCTCGCCTGGAATTTGCAGGAACAAAGCGATATAAGAACAGGGAAATATTGGAAGTTGTCAGTTCGCGACATCACTCACACATTTATAGAATCCGCCTATACGTGAACCCTTTCCGACACCGCCATTGCGGAAAAAACCGCACAAAATCAAGGCACTGAATTATATTGGTATGTGTGTGTATTGAGTTGGCGGCAAAAAAAAACATTTTTGCACTTGCACTCAAAATCCATTTCAATTGATTTTCACACATATAGTACTGCATTTCGAAATCATTTAATATAAAAACTCGATCCCATACGCGTTAAATAAATAATTCAGTTAAAAAAGCATTCGTTCCAACGATAAACAATTCGTAACCGTCGCTGTGTGTCATAAACATTGGTGTTAGTGAAAGTATGTGTAAAATCTGAGGAAAAATTGAGATTTCTCAAAAGTGATCTGAGATCAAAAAAAAGATTGATTTTTGTGGCAAATAGAACATGAAAAGCAATCTCGATCAAAAAAAAAATTGATTTTTTGTCAAATCGAAAACGACATAAGTTTAATGTCGTTTTCGATTTGGCTTTTCAGATTTTGATCTGAGATTTCAGATTTCTGCTGGCAAAACGAACATGAAATCTGAATTATATTTTTATGTGTGTGTATTGAGTTGGCGGCAAAAAAAAAAAACATTTCTGCACTTGCACTCGAAATCCATTTCAATTGATTTTCAAACATTTATAGTACTGCATTTCGAAATCATTTAATATACAAACTCGATCCCATACGCGTTAAATAAATAATTCAGTTAAAAAAACAATCCTTCCAATGATAAACAATTCGTAACCGGCGCTGTGTGTCATAAACATTAGTGTTAGTGAAAGTATGTGTAAAATCTGAGGAAAAATTGAGATTTCTCAAAAGTGATCTGAGATCAAGAAAAAAGATTGATTTTTGTGGCAAATCGAACATGAAAAGCAATCTCGATCAAAAAAAAAATTGATCTTTTGCCAAATCGAAAACGACATAATGGGTACCAAATTGCCGAACACAGTCGCTCTACTTAAACCCGACGTCAAAAAGTGACGTTCCCGACCAATCTAGTTATGTCGTTTTCGATTTGGCTTTTCAGATTTTGATCTGAGATTTCAGATTTCTGCTGGCAAATCGAACATAAAATCTGAATTATATTGGTATGTGTGTGTATTGAGTTGGCGGCAAAAAACAACATATTTGCACTTGCACTCGAAATCCATTTCAATTGATTTTCACAAATTTATAGTACTGCATTTCGAAATCATTTAATATAAAAACTCGATCCCATACGAGTTAAATAAATAATTCAGTTAAAAAAGCAATCGTTCCAACGATAAACAATTCGTAACCGACGCTGTGTGTGATAAACATTGGTGTTAGTGAAAGTATGTGTAAAATCTGAGGAAAAATTTAGATTTCTCAAAAGTGATCTGAGATCAAAAAAAAGATTGATTTTTGTGGCAAATAGAACATGAAAAGCAATCTCGATCAAAAAAAAAAATTGATTTTTTGTCAAATCGAAAACGACATTAGTTTTTGCGTTCAGGTTATTTCTTATCCAGACCAATCTAGTCCACTTAAGTCAACTAGATACTTGAATGCGGCCATTGACTGTAATTTATTATTTAATGTTATTTAATGTTATTCAGTTAACAACTGTTTTCTCCATAGGTCATTTAACTTTTAAGAAAATCTACCGTACAGTTTTTTAGAAAAAAAAGTTGAGCTTTGATTGCGTTTTCCCAAAAGTAGTCAAATGTAACATACGACTTCGTGAATTTTTCTGGAAAACAGCTTGTAATGTAGGTTTAAATAGGATTATAGAGGGCGTTGGGAGCGGTTGAAAGAAAGGATGAAAGGATGCGGACGGGACCTTAGGAAGGAAGTGGAAATGGAAGGGAATGGAGTGCTAAGTGCGAGGAGCATGGCATGCTAGCGTAGCACGGCTCTGCTCGCCGGATGGGGTGGTTCTTGTCCACACACTTAACAAAACCTACCACAAAACATTAAACATGCCAGAACTTACCATAACTAAAGCAGACGGACGGCTACCACACTGAGGGGCTGCTGATGTTGTTGCAGCTTGGCCATTTCCCTCCCCTCCTGGAAGTTTGCGGCCGATGGTAAAACTTCCCCAATATTGGCATAGAAGCCTTAGATTAGTTCATCTCGCCGAAAGGACCGTAGCCAACCCTACTACACCCCTGAAAATCTTCTTAACAGGCCATTGAGCTTATTTCAGCTTAATGGAAAAGAACATTAAATAAAATGCACCAATTTTCAACCATGGTATGACGTGATCATAACATAAACGTAGATATTTTTATTTAATATATAAAAAAAGGTAGGTATCCTAAAACTAAACTATTCTTTAAATTTATTTAAAGAAAACTAATCATAGACTACAAAAAAAAAAATCAAAAATCGACCAAAGAACAAAAAAAAAATAATAATACGCAAAAAAAAATATATATATATACAAACTTACAAATAGCATATCATAAACAAAAAGAAACAAAAATAAAAAAAAATATACATATATCAAAAAAAATTTAAATTTATATAATAAATAGATTTGGCTTCACCCTGTGGTATTGTTATTTGGATAACCTTTTTGTTATCTTCTTGAAAAAAAATTAAAAAAATTAACACGTCGTCCTACCTATCTAGAGCTCTATATAGATGGCTTTTTTCTTCCAAAATCGCGGGCTCGAAACAAACAAAAAAAGGAACAACGGCGAAACGAAACCTATTACAAACAAGCTGGTCAAAATACCAACAAGAAAAAACAATGTAACTACAAAAAAAAATAATATGATTCACGCCAAAAATATTTATCATAAAACAAAAGAGAGGAACTTATAACTAAACAAACTACAAATAAAAATTATCGACCATCAATATAATTTAGGTAGAATTTTCCGGTGGACAACTCGGATTATTGGAGTTGGTGCTGGCAACGTTCTACCATCTCGCATGCACAATGCAAGTGATTTATTGCACGACTTATGGCTGGTTTGTTGGCAATACCTTGTTGCGTTATAGGCACTTATCAAACTTCGTATACATACAAATATTACATATATAATAATATTTTATAGTACTGTGCTGTGTACGCTTTAATACTATTTCGAAGCTTTTGCTACCGAACTATTTTGAATTAATTTTTGCTGTTCCGGCGGTGCACTTTTTTTTTTTGTTGTCACCGTTTATTTAGGTTGTAAATTATGTGTGTTTGTGCCGCTACCAATTTATGTTGCTGTTGATTAGGTTGATATGATTTTGTTTTGCCGCTAATCAGTTTAATTTTGGCGTTTAATATAAATTTGTGCCGCTACCCAGTTTCATTTTGGCGTTTAATAATTTTGTGCCGCTACCAAGTTACAATTTCGGCGGCCACGACTGTGCCGTCTGACCGCCAACTTCACTCAAATTTGTTTTAGTTGATCTGCCTATCAATAAAACACCTGTATTATTTGTCCTACTGTCTATATACCACTTATCCACTACACTCACCACCTGTATTTTCTGCTCCGCACCTGTATTTTTTCTGCTTCCTCAAATATGCGCCATAAATATTGCCTTTTTGGCCACACTTCCTATAAAAAAACCAAATTAATGCACTGCCTATACTTATAGGACTTATACTAACACTTTTGTTTTAAATGTACATATATTGTACCACAATTTGTAGGGTTTTGGGGATTCAACCGTATCCCATGAAGTTCTTACGCACAATGGCAAAACAAGGTCGATTTGCTCGCTGCGGTGGTATAAGGGTCCGCTATGGGTAAATCATCCGATTTGAATTTTCCGTTTTTTGAATTCCTCTCAGTGCAATGCATTAATTATAGTTTCCCTTTCTTTCAATTCAACATAGCTTTTTAAGGTTTGTGTCTACGGTCGTGATAGTATGAAGCTCTTTGGGACACGGCCATCCCTGTATCGACAGTATAGCCGATAGCCGACCTGATATTCAACAGCTGTCAAAAGTTGCAAAGGCAAACAAAAAAAAAACAAGAGGCAACAAGGAAGGTGGTTGGTCATAATCGCAATTACATTAATTCCTCACAATGCATTTAAATATGTTAAAGATCTGTTCTTTTCTTTTCTTACGGTTGCAATCTAGGTACTAAAACCACTTACAGGTGACCGCAACAAAGCTCCGAATTTGATGTTCACCTGTGTACCATCAGAGGCGGAGAGCACGGGTGCATGGAAGATCATACATAATGCCTTATGAAAACGTGGTGAAGAACCCCACGATATAAGCCGGGCATTATAAGGTAAGTGACTGACCTACTTGAGAAATCCTCACTAACAGTTTACTTCTTTATATCCTTAGGTATGACTATAACCAAAACCCACCCCAGGCGCCAGACACAGTCCATTAAACACAATTCTCGTGAAGTTTATTCCACGCATGCGCCCTGGTAAACAAGGGTAACAGAACAGAGATATGCCACAAAGCATTGCATTGCACAAATTGTCGCCAAGCAGAGGGTGAGTCTCACTGCGTTTAACTACATCTAGTGCAAATAAATCAGGGTATGATGCATAACTTATTACTTATAGCCCTCATATGTAAATACAGTTCTAACTTAGGTAATTTTTTTGCAGATGATCATATTCATATTCTTCAACTTCATTCTGGAGCTTTGGATACGAGATAGAGAGTTGGCAGAATCTCTTCCCTGTGGGAATTCGTTTGCAGAAACAACAACGCAGTGAACTGATGTGTTAAAGTGTATGCTCCGGGTTGAACAACTTATCGATCTGCCCATCACGTAAGTGCATATACCAATTTACGAAGAGTATTTAGCTTAGTAGTTATAATGTGATCAATTGAGTACCTAAGGTCATATTCAGATATAGATAAATATAAGAGATAAAACAAATGATGGGGAAAAATACATAGGTAAATAATTCGATACTTCAATACATACACGAATGAACAAATAAATAAATAAATAAATAGCTACCTTGACATATACATATACAAATAAATGGGTGAATAAATAAATAAATAGATAAATAAATTGTAAATAAATAACATAAACTTACGACTAGATAAATAAATAATAGAAACTATGAATGACTAGATAAATAAATAAATAGGAAATAAATAACATGAACTTACATAACTAGATAAATAAATATGAAATAAATAACAAGAACTTATTAAACTAGATAAATAAATAAATAAATAACATTTAGAGATGGGCGTACTGTTACAAATAGGTATATATAAGTATACTTAAACCTAACCGATACGGGTAAATAAATTAACATAGAAATAGCTATATATATGACAATAAGGAAGTAATATACGTTACTAAATACAGTAATAAACGGAATACATAAAAATAACTTACGTCGGCCCTTTTTATTGCACTAGAGGTATGTGTTGATATGTTATTGTTTGATATCTTTGGCATGAAATATGCCTACTGGTTTGCCTTTTAGGTTTTCCAGTTCATACATGTTTTTGCCTACCGATTTTATAACTCGACACTTAACAAATTTAGGACATAGTTTGGACGTCAGGTACTTGGTGCTATCACTAAGGACAAAATTTCTTCTGTACACTTCTTGTCCAGGAATGAAGTGAACTTTTCGTGCTCGGGTGTTGTATATCCTTGAACTTTTTTCTTGAGCTTGGAGGATGTTTGACTTTATTTTATCGCGCATGCATTGCATTCTCAAGTGTCTTGGAATTATAGATAGATCCCCATCGTTCAGGACATCTAGTCGAGTTGCTAAGTCGTAGCAGCTACCGTGCGTCATCATATTTGTACCGAATAAGGCATAATATGGTGTCACACCAGTTGCCGTATGACTCGATCCTCTCAAAGCACACGCTATCTCATTAAGGTGCGCATCCCAGTGTCGCTGATCATCCTTCACATACGATCTTATCGCTGCCAACAGAGTCCTATTGACTCTTTCTGAGGCATTTGACTGTGGCGAATAATTAGCAGTCTTAAAATGTTTTATGCCGTTTCTGGCTAATAAGCTTTGAAACTCGTTTGACAGAAATTGTCTACCGTTATCAGAGTGAATTATTTGTGGTACTCCGAACATGTAGAATACCTCATTTTGCAAAAATCGAATCACGCTTGATGCAGTCGCTTTTTTAAGTGCTTTGAGCAACACAAACTTGGACAGGTGGTCAAGGACGACAAAAATGTAAGCGTTTCCTGCTTTTGACCTGGGGTAAGGACCAAGAAAGTCAACATATAATTTTTGGAACGGACGGCTCGAACAATAAGTAGATGACATTTCAGGACGCAGGACTTGATTAGACGCTTTGCACTTTTTACATATTTCACATTGCACTACAAAATTCTTAACTTGAACAGTCATATTGGGCCAGTAGAAAAATTGACGGACACGACTTAATGTTTTGGCGATTCCGCCATGAGCAGCTTGCGGTGGTTCATGTGCATGCGTGATTATTTCGTTTGTCAGCCCTGGTGGAATCCATAATTTCCACTGGTGTTCATTCAGGAAATCATCTGGGGCTGACAATGAGCGTTTATACACAAAGCCGTCTTCGACTTTAAGGTCGGGTAGTTTCTCTGAATTTCCTCTCACGGTGTCTATTAGACTTTGGTATTCGTCAGACTGGAATTCACTGGACTCGAGGTCAACTAATGGTGCTATATTTTCTAATTCTAGGCTCTCAATATGCATTCGTGACAGTGTGTCTGGAACAACATTTTGTGCACCTTTTCGGTGTTCTATCACGAACGAAAATGCCTGCAGCTTGAGGCTCCACCTAGCCAGTCTACCACTGAGGTCTTTGAGACTCATTAGCCACTTAAGGCTTGAATGGTCAGTGATGACGGTGAAGTCCATTCCTTCCACGTAAGGACGAAACTTTTGAATGGCCATCACTGCTGCTAGACATTCTTTTTCAGTCACACTGTAATTTTTTTGGGACGAATTCAGTTTTTGGGAAAAGTAGGCAATGGGAAATTCTTCTTCTTTGTCATTTCTTTGGACTAATACGGCCCCAATTCCTGAGTCGGAGGCGTCACATTGAACATAAAACCGCTTTTTAAAATCGGGATGTGTCAGAACGGGTGCACTGACTAAGGCATCTTTCAGGCTTTTAAATGCTGCTATTGCCTCATCGCTCATTACAAATCCAGTTTTGCTCTTCTTTAAGGTATCCGTGATGGGTGCAGTCAGGCTAGAGAAGTTTTGAATGAATCGCCTGTACCAACCAGCAAGGCCTAGAAAACGTCGCACCTGTTTTGGGCTTTTCGGCAGCGGGAAGTTCTCTATGGCTTCTACTTTTGCTGGGTCGGTCTTCAAAAGTCCTCCACCAACCACGAATCCTAAATATTTGAGCTCTTTGAAGCAGAACTTGGATTTAGCGAGATTTATCGTTAAATTGGCTTTTCGTAGGCACAGCGCAACTTCTTCTAGCAAAGAAATATGGGTATCGAAATCGGGAGCTATAATAAGGAGGTCGTCTAGATACACGAAGACGCGATCTTTTAGGCGGGAGGGGACGACCTTGTCCATTAGACGGCACATTCGTTGAGCCGCGTTGCACAGCCCAAAAGGCATAACGGTGAATTGGTACAAAGGCCTCCCCGGTACCGCAAATGCTGTCTTTTCTCTGCTCTGCCTCTCCAACGGTATTTGCCAAAATGCGTCCTTCAGGTCTACGCTACTAATATAGTACGTATCCTGAAGGCGGCTGAGAAGTCCGTCGATGTGGGGGAGAGGATAAGCGTCCTTTTTGGTCAAACTGTTTACTCTTCGCGAGTCTAGACACAATCGGTTCTTCCCCGGCTTGCGTATTAAGACCACAGGAGAACACCAAGGACTCTCGCTCTCCTCCACAACGCCAAGGCTAATCATCCGGTCAATTTCCTGATACAAGAGGTCTTGCACCGCTGGAGAGACAGGATAGTGACGTTGCTTTACGGGAGCCGCGTCTCCGGTATCTATGACGTGCTCCTCCAAATCTGTTTTGCCTAGACCGTGCTGGGAATAGCATATGAATTTATGCTTCACCGACTCTAATTTTGCTTCTTGTGCTAGGGACAACTCGTGAGTTTCACTGCTATTATCTATATTGGGAATTGTAATTGAACTTATAATATCAGGGGCGAGGTGGAAAGCCTTCCAAAAATCAACGCCGAGATACAACTCCTGATCGAGGCTGGGAACTAAATAAAACGTTATAAGTTGTTTTTGGTTTTTATATTCGACCTCTGTCTTCACTCTCCCGACTATGTCCTGATTTTGTCCGTCAGCTGTTTTAACTTTGGAGTGAAAAGACGAACTGAACGGGACTTTGGCTAATTCCAAGAAGCTTAAGCAGTTTTTTCCCAATATGCTAATACTGGCTCCACTGTCTAACAAACCGAGTATCTCTTGGTTTGAAATTTTTACTTTCGCATACGGTCTTGGATCTGTGCTGGTAACTACTGTTGTCGAAGCTATACTTTTTCTTACTAATTTTCTATTCCTAAACCTATCTCGAGTTTTCTTAATCCTATTAGACATAAACGGAACACTGTTTTGACAAAAAATTCTATTTCTTGCAGCATTATATTCCCTCAATCGAACATGCAAGGGCCTTAAAACTAACCTATTACTAGAATCTACCCCTTCACCATCATTATCCTTATCTCTAACTAATATTGTTACCTTTTCGGGTGTTTGCTTACTTGCTAATAGTGGTTGGTTTGTTGCGGGTAAGTCTGTGTTTGAGTTGAGCGCGATTCCCCCGGTTGACTCGCGCTCCTGTGCGGGTTTTCCGGGTTGCAACGCATGCATTTAGGCGTAATCACACCCGGTTGACCGCATCGGTAACAAAATGTGTTACGCACGCTCTCTGGGCATTCAACAAATGAGTGACCCTGCTGCCGACAGTTCCAGCACGTGTAAGACTGCTGGTCAAATTTCGGTCTCATCTGCTGCGGACGGTTGCCTGGTGGATGGAGTGCAGCTAGATTCTCAAAATGTCCGAACTCGTCGTTTTCGCTTTCTCCAGCCACTGCTACTTCATGGGCCACGTATTTCATCGGTAGACCTGGGCGTTGGTTTCGTGGGACATCTCTGCTAGGAAACGTACTTTCAGCGTCCTTGCAAGCCTGTCTCAACTGTTCAACCGTAAAGGTCGTCATTGGAAAGACCAATCTGCCAATACTTTCTTTTAGGTTCCGTTTCATTATCCGGATCAACTCTATTTCCGGTATTGGGACTTGCAGCTGAGATTTCATCCTCGCAATGACGGCGAAATAATCGTCCGTAGACTCCCACGAACCTTGCCTACGGTCCATCAATTCACGAATTATTTCGAAATCCGATTTTGAATTTCGGAACTGTCTGAACAACGCATCACGAAGTGTTGGCCAATCCGGTCTATAATTACTTCGTTGGTACTGCCAGAACCACTCGTGAGCTCTTCCCGACAACAATAGGTGAAAGTCTCTGAGAATTTCAGCCCACGGACAGCCATATTGACTTCGAAGAGTCTCGAGACGAAAAACGAAATCTTCAACACTAAGCTTCTCTGGCTGACCTTCAAAAATAAGCCCCCACTTGTAAATTTTTATGGGTGCTCGGACTACTGCATGATTTGCACCACGAGATTGGTGGTTATAATTTATCATCGGTACTGGATTATGGAATGTTGGCTGCTCCTGGTAAGCATTACTATATTCTGCCCTGTTGGCTTGATAATTTATCGCATTTTCTTGTTGTAGGTTCGCATTATTGGCAGGTACGAAAGGCATAGAGTCTGCCCTAAGCTGGGAATGATTGTTTTGACTCGCAACCGATTTTGGTTCGTTGCTTGAAGTAGCTGTTGGTGGTCGCACTACCTCTTCAGCTGGAGGTGTTGGTTTGGTAAGCAGATTGATATCTTTTAAAAATTCCATCATGCTCTCTTTCAAATCTTTTTTCAGGTCGTCGGAAATATCTTTCTGGATAGCGGTTTTATACGAAGAGAATGCATTTACCACAGCCAAGTTGATGTATGATTTCAATTCGGCTATTGCATCCCTATCTGCTACTACTGTCTGTTTGTTATTCGCTGGACAACCAGCATTTTGAGGTACACTGATGACAGTGTGCAGACTATCATCTTGGGCTTCCAGGGAGGCAGCGCCCATTTCGCTTAAACTGCTATACGACGGTGCTTGAATGGAAGAAAAGGAACTATTAGGTGCAAAGGACGAAGGCGGACGCGCTGGACCCGAACTCGGAGCGCATTGCGGAGATTGTGGAGGACCTACGTCTGAATTGTACGCATAAGCAAATGATTTCTTATGAACTGCCCCCATATGCGTCAGTGGCGTATGTGCAACATTTGGCGTATTTACGGGTGGCAAACCACTCCTAGCAATCTGATTCGATGTGCTCTGCCCTGCCATCGAAGTTGAATTCGCTGGAGGACAGTTACTGGGATTCACAACGATAGGAGGTGGAACGTTGGTGTTTGTAACAGGTGGTGAGTGCATTAGACTCGCCATATTGGTTTGTGTTGGGTTTCTGGACGAATTTGTTACAGAACGCGTAATTATTCTTCTATCGTCTATAATTTTCGCTCTATTAAGCTTCTGACTAACTTTTTTCTTTTCAGATGAACTCATTGAAACTCACTATCTTCACTCACGTGCAACGAAAAAGGGGAATATCGTAGTAATTATTTAATAAATATGGTATAAAGGTGTAAGAAAATGTGTAGTAAGTGAAACAAACAAAGATATAAGAAAAACAAAAAAATATCAGAATAGAGAAAAGTAAATGTACCTAACGCAAAAAAAAAAAACAAACAGATATAAGATTATATAAAATTAATACTGCAGTAAACAAATGTACGACAGTAATAATAATAGAAACAAAAAAAATGTAAATGTGTGAAGTATTTGTATCAGTGTATATTACACAAAAAAAAACTAATTTTATATAATTTCCCAAAACCAAAATTGTATTAATTAGAATATTCAAGAAATAGTTTTATGAATTCGTTGTTGTTTTTCTTTCTCATCTAACATGCGGGGTGTTTCAGGTTTGCTTTCTTCGGCGGCATTTTGTTGTAGTCACCATGAACTAACCAATGGGCAACTATTCGGATCATTGAAGACTGCGGACGGACGATGTGATTGATCCCTCAGTGTGGCAGAATGAGCAACACATAGATAAACTGACAGGGACACACTCCGTTGCGTTCAGATTGTTTCCGCAATTTCAGTTCAACCAATGGGCTTTTACTGAAAGACTTGAAACATTCTGAACTGCAACACATAAAAGAAGATTACAAACTAAGGATGTTCTAGTGCAACTTGACTTGACGAAACACATCAGACTAGGCCACTAGACACATATCGAAATAAGACAATGATACTAGAAAAGGAAAAGTAATATGGTGGTATAGAAAAGTGAAAGTTAACAACAAGAAAGGTGGATAGAAAAAGATAACTAGAACTGACAAAGCTTTAATTGTCGTCGCTGTCAATATCGAACATGCTCGTCGCAATTCGAGATGGCATTCCAGAAGGCTATCCACTCGAAGACTTACGAGGTTTCGATATTCGCAGCAAGGACAATAGTGGACCATTACGACATAAAGGACAGAAGACTTGGACAAACAAAAACGTTGGGCGCCATTTGTAATGTAGGTTTAAATAGGATTATAGAGGGCGTTGGGAGCGGTTGAAAGAAAGGATGAAAGGATGCGGACGGGACCTTAGGAAGGAAGTGGAAATGGAAGGGAATGGAGTGCTAAGTGCGAGGAGCATGGCATGCTAGCGTAGCACGGCTCTGCTCGCCGGATGGGGTGGTTCTTGTCCACACACTTAACAAAACCTACCACAAAACATTAAACATGCCAGAACTTACCATAACTAAAGCAGACGGACGGCTACCACACTGAGGGGCTGCTGATGTTGTTGCAGCTTGGCCATTTCCCTCCCCTCCTGGAAGTTTGCGGCCGATGGTAAAACTTCCCCAATATTGGCATAGAAGCCTTAGATTAGTTCATCTCGCCGAAAGGACCGTAGCCAACCCTACTACACCCCTGAAAATCTTCTTAACAGGCCATTGAGCTTATTTCAGCTTAATGGAAAAGAACATTAAATAAAATGCACCAATTTTCAACCATGGTATGACGTGATCATAACATAAACGTAGATATTTTAATTTAATATATAAAAAAAGGTTGGTATCCTAAAACTAAATTATTCTTTAAATTTATTTAAAGAAAACTAATCATAGACTACAAAAAAAAAAATCAAAAATCGACCAAAGAACAAAAAAAAAAATAATAATACGCAAAAAAAAATATATATATATACAAACTTACAAATAGCATATCATAAACAAAAAGAAACAAAAATAAAAAAAAATATACATATATCAAAAAAAATTTAAATTTATATAATAAATAGATTTGGCTTCACCCTGTGGTATTGTTATTTGGATAACCTTTTTGTTATCTTCTTGAAAAAAAATTAAAAAAATTAACACGTCGTCCTACCTATCTAGAGCTCTATATAGATGGCTTTTTTCTTCCAAAATCGCGGGCTCGAAACAAACAAAAAAAGGAACAACGGCGAAACGAAACCTATTACAAACAAGCTGGTCAAAATACCAACAAGAAAAAACAATGTAACTACAAAAAAAAATAATATGATTCACGCCAAAAATATTTATCATAAAACAAAAGAGAGGAACTTATAACTAAACAAACTACAAATAAAAATTATCGACCATCAATATAATTTAGGTAGAATTTTCCGGTGGACAACTCGGATTATTGGAGTTGGTGCTGGCAACGTTCTACCATCTCGCATGCGCAATGCAAGTGATTTATTGCACGACTTATGGCTGGTTTGTTGGCAATACCTTGTTGCGTTATAGGCACTTATCAAACTTCGTATACATACAAATATTACATATATAATAATATTTTATAGTACTGTGCTGTGTACGCTTTAATACTATTTCGAAGCTTTTGCTACCGAACTATTTTGAATTAATTTTTGCTGTTCCGGCGGTGCACTTTTTTTTTTGTTGTCACCGTTTATTTAGGTTGTAAATTATGTGTGTTTGTGCCGCTACCAATTTATGTTGCTGTTGATTAGGTTGATATGATTTTGTTTTGCCGCTAATCAGTTTAATTTTGGCGTTTAATATAAATTTGTGCCGCTACCAAGTTACAATTTCGGCGGCCACGACTGTGCCGTCTGACCGCCAACTTCACTCAAATTTGTTTTAGTTGATCTGCCTATCAATAAAACACCTGTATTATTTGTCCTACTGTCTATATACCACTTATCCACTACACTCACCACCTGTATTTTCTGCTCCGCACCTGTATTTTTTCTGCTTCCTCAAATATGCGCCATAAATATTGCCTTTTTGGCCACACTTCCTATAAAAAAACCAAATTAATGCACTGCCTATACTTATAGGACTTATACTAACACTTTTGTTTTAAATGTACATATATTGTACCACAATTTGTAGGGTTTTGGGGATTCAACCGTATCCCATGAAGTTCTTACGCACAATGGCAAAACAAGGTCGATTTGCTCGCTGCGGTGGTATAAGGGTCCGCTATGGGTAAATCATCCGATTTGAATTTTCCGTTTTTTGAATTCCTCTCAGTGCAATGCATTAATTATAGTTTCCCTTTCTTTCAATTCAACATAGCTTTTTAAGGTTTGTGTCTACGGTCGTGATAGTATGAAGCTCTTTGGGACACGGCCATCCCTGTATCGACAGTATAGCCGATAGCCGACCTGATATTCAACAGCTGTCAAAAGCAGAGACAATACTGAGACCCCCAACTCCGGCCGATTTTCCGTTACTTGCCTACAAGCTATATTACCATGGGCTTGTGACAAATTTTTGCGCTAGTATTGATACATAGAAATTCGTATTGACTAATGTCACGAAACTTCAAAAAATCCGGCTCACCAATACACCCTCAAAAAAACGTAACAACTTCCGCTGCTTAAAATCTGGCTTCCGGTGTGGGCAAATCTGCTGGCTGCGTTCACACAATTTTATCCGTTAAATTTGAAAATAATTATTACAAGAAAATTTTGTGTGGACAGTGATCAATTTTCAAAAAAAATTGTATATATATTTGACATAAAAGAAAGATGAACAGTTCTGAAGAATAATAAACAAATAAAAACATTTTTAGCGCACATTCGTGAGGCAGTTAACATAAATCGAGTAGAATATGCTTATCACATAATAGCCGTGTTTTTTTGAGCTTCGATCTCAGCAAAGCAAAGTAAAGTAGGATTTATACTTAGTTGTTGTAATTAGCGTGCTGAAAATTCTACTTTACTTTGCTTTGCTGAGATCGAAGCTAAAAAAAACACGGCTAATGTCGCTTAGTATACTTCTGAAGTTTAGTTATAATTTATAAATACAAAGATTTATGACGTTGCTGTTATTAAGTATTAATTATAAGTTTCTCCGTTAGTTTAATTTTTTTAAAATAGAGCATACGTATTTGTATTGGTTTTATTTTTACATGTCTCGTATTTCAAAGAATACATTAATATATTTATGGGTCGTATCTTTTGATATTATAATGGAACAATAAACGTGAATAAGTACTTTGGTTGAACAGAAATACCTACAGAATGTTATGAAACAACTAATATGAAAATTGATGAAAATGTACTGAGATAAGAATATACTTATTCACCAAATTTGAGTTGCAATTCGTTTAAAAAAAAACTGTACCTCTGAACACAGTCACGATTGTCACAGCCCACCACGGTTGAAACTGACACTGACACAACAGATTCACCACTCTTGTCAAGCTCATTTCCATTTGACTTGACACTTGTATATTTGTTGTCATTTAGTTTTCGTTTTCGTGAATTTATCGAAAGTTAGTGCAATGGATTTAAGTACTGGAGAAAACTACATCATAGCTCAAGTCCAGAAAGCACGTTCCACCGATCCTCGTGCAGCAAATGCACGGATTATAACCGCAAAAACTCAACTTCCCAACAACTTTGATGTCCAGGTACTACGTCTCTACGGCTGGCTGGGTTCTTGGTTCATTACGAATTCAGCCAACGTACACTTCATATAAATTACGCGTAAGTACATTGAATGAATTTTAGCTAAACGATATTTCACAATAAAATGCCGCAATTTAGATATCGACCCTAACGAAAGTGGTTTTGATCGAAGTTCGATGCGGCAATGTTTGCCTTCCTAGAGTGCCTCATACAGTTCCAGCAATAGGTGAAAGAGACACAGAGTTTTGCTTGCCCTACAAAGTGGAGAAGGGAATGATCATTGACCCATCAACGGGAAACTCGTACTCAATCAAGTAAGTGTTATGCACCTGTGGTTTTGAATATGCAGTCAAAACAATTGTCTATTTCCAGAATACAATACACAATTTAACTCGGATGAGCAGTGGACCAAAGCTTTTAAGTTTTTACTCACTAAATTGAAACGGCGCCTGGCATGGGTCTCATCTCAATTTACAACACAGTGATTACCAGATTTGGATATAGGATCATTTTATTCGGTTTACCTAACCTTACTTGTGCATTATAAGTTTATATAAAGTAAATAAAGATTTGTTAATTTTATTTAACTCAAATGGATGGACTTTCTTTTTTGGATGTCGATGGCTCTTCGTTGTATTTACCGTATGTGTATGCTTTAAGGCATTTCTCTTCGTTGATATCGCGAAGTGTCTCGCCACTGAGGTCACGGCAAGCATCATGGTTTGTAGTCTTTTCGATTTGGGCACCGAACGAAGAATGGGTCCAAATCCTCCTTTGCCACCGAGCATTTGGAGATGTATATGAACGCCTTGTTGTGGATTACTGTTCGGGGGTGTTTTTCCATTTGGTAGAAGGTAGAACTCTTCTACTTCTAAGTTCTGCAACAAGGAACGCTTTATAAAAAATTACAAATCGAAGAAAACACATACAGTCGCTTCGCAAATTTGCTGCAGGATTTATTGATTGTTAGTAGCTACACAAGACAGTATTTGCCTGCCACCCAAATAAATAGGCACCATTTCTTTTACATATACGTTTACAGATACATATGTTAATTTTGAAATAATTTAAAACAACTCTGGGGTGTCTTTGCTATGGCTGCTCACTCTTTTGTTCCAATTTGTTGGCTTGACCCAGCATCTTCTGCTACATCTCCTTTTCGTTGTGATAATATATGTAAGACTGAAATAAACAACAAGAATTTCAATGCTCAAACTGCTTATAACTAACATTTAAAATCAACATACGCTTGTTGTGATTCATCCATCAAATTAAGACTCTTGTTATTGGCTCTTGCTGTTACTAGCACCGAATAAGACAATAGAAAATTGTCGTACGACTGTTCGTTGCGAAAGGATGTGGCGATTCTTCGAGAAAGACAAATTCACATCTGCCTCTACAATGAATAGAAATTCCACAGTAGGTACATTGCTCAGCCGCCGAGCCTGGCTGAAAGCATAAAATAAAACATTCGAATGAAAAGCCAATTTGAAATTCGATAAACAAACCTGAAGAAACTTCTTTACATCTTCGACAATATTATAATATATACTCGTTCTTGTTCGTGTCGAACCATCTGTATTTGGTTTCTTTTGCCAAGAGTGTGACAAGTGCTTGTTCAACGAAGTTTTGTAAATTAGGGCGGGTTTCAAGATAGTTACTCCTGCAAATTACATATAATCAAGCTAAATTAAGTATTAGTCCTTAGGGGGTTGCGTAAGATATCAAACCTTATATCGATCCTTTGCTCTAAATTTACTGAATCAATTTGGTGAGAGTTGTTGCGGCGAGAATAATCCCAGTTTTTGACTTCAGTTGGAATCAATGGTTTCCGAGAGGAAATGTTTGCTATGAATTTCGAAGTTCGTAGCAAACAATTTCCCCTACTACGAAATACGTAGCAAAATTCCGAATACGACGGATTCTGTGATAGATGTGATTAACAATAACACGTTTATGAGAAGTCTACATCTGCGTCTGTATACTGCTCCATGGGTACAGCCCTGTGTGCGGTTTCACTTTCCATCACTTCCACATCACGACATGCACCTGATAACAGCTCTCGTCTCACTTGGTATCATTTTGGGCTGCGAATGTTTTATAATGATAAAAGAAAAGCAAACTATTAAGACAAACTCTTTATAAGATGCAGCATCCAACAACTTACTTTAAAGGTCCCATCCCTTTGAAAAGATTTGGTTTTGGATTTCATTCGTTTGAGGTATTGCAGGGGATTCCAATACGAGCCTCAATGTACCGAGAAACAACACCAGTTGCTCCCTTGGAAGAGTACACACACCGAGAGACCACGAGCAGCAGTAAAAACGTTGTCCCAATCAGTGAGCATTGATTTGAATCCAGTACCAATGACTGTGCCAGCAGTCTTGATGCTGATGATGACAGTGATGCAATTTTCTTCTGCCTTTAGACGAATCTGTTTTAGGTTGATGTCATGATTCTCCCAGTCGACCTCATTCTCATCTTGTGCTCGAATAGTTCGATGGTTTGCCACGCTTCCTGGCGTGCGAAACTTTTCTCTTGCCTAGTGTTAAAGGTGCAGAAATCAATTTACACAACTTTTACTATATACATATGTACTTACTTTTTGAGATTGTCCTCCTGGACACGTTGCTGCTGCGACAATTGATCTTCATAGCGGCCGGCCGGCGCCTTGCCAATTGGACACGATGCTGCTGTTGCTTGGTATCTTCCTAGAAGTGGATACAAAATGGTTATCAATTCGTTGTCAGGTTCATGTAAATTAAAATCAACTTACAATCACGGTCTTCCTACGCTTTTTGTTATCGATACGCTTTTGTTCAACGTTCGCCTGTTCACTTTGTGCTTCGTATTCCATGAATTTGGCCATAAACTCTTGTTGGCGTGTATTCTCCTGCAGCTTGGGCAAATCTGTAAGACATAATGTATTTATTTATTAATTTAAACACTAAAAATACGCGAAAACTTACATTTTTTCAATTTGTTGCATGAAAAATTAAATTGTGTAAACATATTTTGACATTTGTCAATCGACTTCTGTCAAAAGAAAACTCACCACATTTTTTTTGGTTCGCTTTTTTTTTTGTTGCTCACACGGATTCTAAATTCAAATAACACCGATAGGAAAACAAAATGGCGAATTTGAAAAAAAATCGAGGGGGCCAGCGGCAAGAGGATTGCCAGTTGGGGGTCTCAGTATGGTTTGTCTATGGTCAAAAGTTGCAAAGGCAAACAAAAAAAAAACAAGAGGCAACAAGGAAGGTGGTTGGTCATAATCGCAATTACATTAGGCGTTTTTCTTTTTTAGTTCAGAGCTGAGCACTGAACAGAGTTCGAGCATTATGAGCGCGCTCTGAACCATAGACAAACCATACTGAGACCCCCAACTGGCAATCCTCTTGCCGCTGGCCCCCTCGATTTTTTTTCAAATTCGCCATTTTGTTTTCCTATCGGTGTTATTTGAATTTAGAATCCGTGTGAGCAACAAAAAAAAAGCGAACCAAAAAAAATGTGGTGAGTTTTCTTTTGACAGAAGTCGATTGACAAATGTCAAAATATGTAAACACAATTTAATTTTTCCTGCAACAAATTGAAAAAATGTAAGTTTTCGCTTATTTTTAGTGTTTAAATTAATAAATAAATACACTATATGTCTTACAGATTTGCCCAAGCTGCAGGAGAATACACGCCAACAAGAGTTTATGGCCAAATTCATGGAATACGAAGCACAAAGTGAACAGGCGAACGTTGAACAAAAGCGTATCGATAACAAAAAGCGTAGGAAGACCGTGATTGTAAGTTGATTTTAATTTACATGAACCTGACAACGAATTGATAACCATTTTGTATCCACTTCTAGGAAGATACCAAGCAACAGCAGCATCGTGTCCAATTGGCAAGGCGCCGGCCGGCCGCTATGAAGATCAATTGTCGCAGCAGCAACGTGTCCAGGAGGACAATCTCAAAAAGTAAGTACATATGTATATAGTAAAAGTTGTGTAAATTGATTTCTGCACCTTTAACACTAGGCAAGAGAAAAGTTTCGCACGCCAGGAAGCGTGGCAAACCATCGAACTATTCGAGCACAAGATAAGAATGAGGTCGACTGGGAGAATCATGACATCAACCTAAAACAGATTCGTCTAAAGGCAGAAGAAAATTGCATCAATGTCATCATCAGCATCAAGACTGCTGGCACAGTCATTGGTACTGGATTCAAAGCAATGCTCACTGATTGGGACAACGTTTTTACTGCTGCTCGTGGTCTCTCGGTGTGTGTACACTTCCAAGGGAGCAACTGGTATTGTTTCTCGGTACATTGAGGCTCGTATTGGAATCCCCTGCAATACCTCAAACGAATGAAATCCAAAACCAAATCTTTTCAAAGGGATGGGACCTTTAAAGTAAGTTGTTGGATGCTGCATCTTATAAAGAGTTTGTCTTAATAGTTTGCTTTTCTTATATCATTATAAAACATTCGCAGCCCAAAATGACACCAAGTGAGACGAGAGCTGTTATCAGGTGCATGTCGTGATGTGGAAGTGATGGAAAGTGAAACCGCACACAGGGCTGTGCCCATGGAGCAGTATACAGACGCAGATGTAGACTTCTCAGTTCTCATAAACGTGTTATTATTAATAACATCTATCACAGAATCCGTCGTATTCGGAATTGTTTGCTACGAACTTCGAAATTCATAGCAAACATTTCCTCTCGGAAACCATTGAATCCAATTGAAGTCAAAAACTGGG
This sequence comes from Cheilosia vernalis, assembly GCA_949126925.1. Classification (NCBI taxonomy): domain Eukaryota; kingdom Metazoa; phylum Arthropoda; class Insecta; order Diptera; family Syrphidae; genus Cheilosia; species Cheilosia vernalis. The sequence goes on from OX421361.1 coordinate 20,276,971, forward strand.
ATTATTCTCGCCGCAACAACTCTCACCAAACTGATTCAGTAAATTTAGAGCAAAGGATCGATATAAGGTTTGATATCTTACGCAACCCCCTAAGGACTAATACTTAATTTAGCTTGATTATATGTTATTTGCAGGAGTAACTATCTTGAAACCCGCCCTAATTTACAAAACTTCGTTGTACAAGCACTTGTCACACTCTTGGCAAAAGAAACCAAATACAGATGGTTCGATACGAACAAGAACGAGTATAAATTATAATATTGTCGAAGATGTAAAGAAGTTTCTTCAGGTTTGTTTATCGAATTTCAAATTGGCTTTTCATTCGAATGTTTTATTTTATGCTTTCAGCCAGGCTCGGCTGAGCAACGTACCTACTGTGGAAATTCTATTCATTGTAGAGGCAGATGTGAATTTGTCTTTCTCGAAGAATCGCCACATCCTTTCGCGACGAACAGTCGTACGACAATTTTCTATTGTCTTATTCGCTGCTAGTAACAGCAAGAGACAATAACAAGAGTCTTAATTTAATGGATGAATCACAACAAGCGTATGTTGATTTTAAATGTTAGTTATAAGCAGTTTGAGCATTGAAATTCTTGTTGTTTATTTCAGTCTTACATATATTATCACAACGAAAAGGAGATGTAGCAGAAGATGCTGGAAATTGGAACAAAAGAGTGAGCAGCCATAGCAAAGACACCCCAGAGTTGTTTTAAATTATTTCAAAATTAACATAATGTATCTGTAAATGTATATGTAAAAGAAATGGTGCCTATTTATTTGGGTGGCAGCCAAATACTGTCTTGTGTAGCTACTAACAATCAATAAATCCTGCAGCAAATTTGCGAAGCGACTGTATGTGTGTTTTCTTCAATTTGTAATTTTTTATAAAGCGTTCCTTGTTGCAGAACTTAGAAGTAGAAGAGTTCTACCTGCTACCAAATGGAAAAACACACCCGAACAGTAATCCACAACAAGGCGTTCATATACATCTCCAAATGCTCGGTGGCAAAGGAGGATTTGGATCCATTCTTCGTTCGGTGCCCAAATCGAAAATCGATGCTTGCCGTGACCTCAGTGGCGGGACACTTCGCGATATCAACGAAGAGAAATGCCTTAAAGCATACACATACGGTAAATACAATGAAGAGCCATCGACATCCAAACAAGAAAGTCCATCCATTTGAGTTAAATAAAATTAACAAATCTTTATTTACTTTATATAAACTTATAATACATAAGTTAGGTTAGTTAAACCGAATAAAATGATCCTATGTCCAAATCTGGTAATCACTGTGTCGTAAATTGAGATGAGACCCATGCCAGGCGCTATTTTAAGTTAGTGAGCATAAACTTAAGAGCTTTGGTCCACTGCTCCTCCGAGTTAAATTGTATTCTGGAAATAGACAATTTTTTTGACTGCATATTCAAAACCACAGGTGCATAACACTTACTTGATTGATGGGTCAATGATCTTTCCCTTCTCCATTTTGTAGGGCAAGCAAAACTCTGTGTCTCGTTTTTCCACCTCTTGCTGGAACTGTATGAGGCGCTGTAGGAAGGCAACCATTGCTTTATCGAACTTCCTATCCTAAAAAAACTTAAATCCACCGGTCTTCCAAAAGGTGCTTTTCCTTTGATTCTAGGTTGCTTTCTTAGTTCCGGAACTTTAGATTCGCCATTCATCTTCGGCGAGTCGGTGCACTCATTGCACAATGGATAATCGAACTCATATAGTTAGATGACAAAGCATTAAAGAGCTGCGCCTTTGCTAGCAGTGCTCAGCTTTTTTATTTGTTTTCCATCGGAAATAAGGGTGACGTCAGTTCCATTTATCGAGTCCGTCAGATGGCAAGGTGGCACACAAGATAATCAAAACCACTTTCGTTAGGATCGATTTCATCCATTTTTGTTGATAAATTGGCACTAAATTAAAGCATTTTATTGTGAAATGTCATTTGGCTAAAACTCATTAAAGTACTTACGCGATAATTCTGCCATTGCGTGCTCATTAATACTGCCCAAATTCCGATCCAGGATAAGTGGCTTTTGGCATCTTTGGCAAGCAAAGCTGACCGACACTCTTTCATCATCGCCATCGTCTTTCGGTGATGGTTCTTAAAAAAAAAAATTGTTTCATTGATTTTATATAAACAACGTTGAGGCGTAGAACAGGATTTGACTGCTGCCAGGCGGACTTATAGATGCTATTTCTATTAGCTTTTCCCAATAGACGTTTCTACTCCTAGAACCAAGTTATAGTAAAATGCTTGTAATTTTCGATAAAATAATTTTTTTTCGCACGGTGTGCGAGAACTTGGAAGATTTTTTCCAAATCTCAGATGTATCGCAATTTTTGTCCTTTTGCTGCACAAGGATCGATCGACTTGAGCTTCAGTTATTAAATCCATTACACAAACTTTTAATAAATGCACGAAATCGAAAACTAAAACAAATAACGCATGTGTCAAGTCAATTGAGCTTGACAACAGTGGTGAATCTATTGTGTCAGTGTCAGTTTCAACCGTGGTGGGCTGTGACAATCGTGACTGTGTTCAGAGTACAGCTTTTTTTTAAAAGAATTGCAACTCAAATTTGGTGAATAAGTATATTCTTATCTCAGTACATTTTCATCAATTTTCATATTAGTTGTTTCATAACATTCTGTAGGTATTTCTGTTCAACCAAAGTACTCATTCACGTTTATTGTTTCATTATAATATCAAAAGATACGACCTATAAATATATTAATGTATTCTTTGAAATACGAGACATGTAAAAATAAAACCAATACAAATACGTATGCTTTATTTTTAATAATTTAAACTAGCGGAGAAACTCATAATTTATACTTAATAACAGCAACGACATAAATCTTTGTATTTATAAATTATAACTAAACTTCATATGTATACTAAGCGACATTAGCTGTGTTTTTTTGAGCTTCTATCTCAGCAAAGCAAAGTAAAGTAGGATTTGCAGTACGCTAATTACGACAACTACGTTATACTTGACACTTCGAGAATCGCAATAGTTGTTGTAATTGCGTGCTGAAAATCCTACTTTACTTTGCTTTGCTGAGATTGGAGCTCAAAAAAACACGGCTATTATGTGATGAGCATATTCTACTCGATTTATGTTAACTGCTTCACGAATGTTCGCAAAAAATGTTTTTATTTGTTTATTATTCTTCAGAACTGTTCATCTTTCTTTTATGTCAAATAAATATACAATTATTTTTGAAAATTGATCACTGTCCACACAAAATTTTGTTGTAATAATTATTTTCAAATTTAACGGATAAAATTGTGTGAACGCAGCCAGCAGATTTGCCCACACCGGAAGCCAGATTTTAAGCAGCGGAAGTTGTTACGTTTTTTTGAGGGTGTGTTGGTGAGCCGGATTTTTTGAAGTTTCGTGACATTAGTCAATACGAATTTCTATGTATCAATACTAGCGCAAAAATTTGTCACAAGCCCATGGTAATTTAGCTTGTAGGCAAGTAACGGAAAATCGGCCGGAGATGGGGGTCTCAGTATTGTCTCTGCTCTGAACCATGCGTGCTCAGAGCGTTCAGAGGATGTTTTGTTTTTCCTGTTTTGTTTGTCCATTAAATGTGACTGGAAGTGTGCATGTACATGTGTGCTCAGCTTTTTACTCAGGATGCCCAGTCAATTTATTCTGAGCTCATAGAGCGCGCTCTGATCATGCTCTGAGCGAAAAAAGAAACACAAATTCGAGCTCTGAAGTGTCTGAGCTAAAAAAGAAACACGAACTTTTTGTATAACAGTTCAGGTTGTGCTCTGAACTAAAAAAGAAAAACGCCTATTAATTCCTCACAATGCATTTAAATATGTTAAAGATCTGTTCTTTTCTTTTCTTACGGTTGCAATCTAGGTACTAAAACCACTTACAGGTGACCGCAACAAGCTTGTACCCGACCTTAGGTATTTTTTATATGGGAAACTTCCCAAGTTGTGTTCAACTTCGAGTGAATAAAATGGGCCTTAATTGTTTTGTGCAAAGAGGAACTACAACAAGAGGGCCAACTCTACTTGCCCCCAGCGTTCCCTCCCCTGTCGTTAGGCAAAGTTCTCATTGCGGTAAAAATTGGTACTCAAATGGGTCTGAAGGTAGTACGCAATAATGTACCTAAAGAAAACGGCTTTATGGTATTTTTCAATTAGAATCGGAAATTTGTTTAACAAAATTCACTACTATACATTTTCAAATATTTGTTTTATATGAACACATATTTTTGATTCATTAAAAAAAATATCACAAAGAATAGCTTATTTTAATTTAACATAAATTATTTCATTCATCCACAAAAAATAAAGGAAAACGTAACCTTTAAGGTTTATTTATTCATTTTCTCTATCAAAATATGCGGAAGTTGAAGGCTGCATTCTATTTTCTTTTGGTGCAATGGCATCTTCTTCGCCGTCTACTACACTAAAGGCAATTACACACAAATAATTAACTTGTGCTAGAAACACTACCAAATTACAAAGCTGACTTACATTTTACGTTTGACCACAAATTTATCCATTTTAAATGTTTCTATTGGGAAAATAAACACCAAAAAACACCACTAGAAGCAGAATGATAATAAATTTGAAGTTGTTTGTCATTGACATGTCATTGACATCAATCAAAGTAGGTATGTATGTATGTTCAGTTCAGTCTGAGACTTCACTACCACAGTTGTTCAGGAAAGCCATTCAGAAAAAGAGGCCCTTCCTGCGCGACAATTTAAATTGGAACATTTATTTTGTAGTTTAAGTCTGTTGTTACAAACAATTTTTGGAAAATTTGGAAAATAAGAAATGAGTTATTGATATGCAATTATAAAAAGTAGTACGCGGCGATCCAAAGTAGTATCGTACTCAGTTAGAAAAAATGTACTCAAAAACTAAAAAACGCTACAATTGTAGCACGGGAGGGAACGCTGAAACCGATTATCCCCTCAATTTTTGAATGACAGCCCTCTCTCGCGCGCTCTTATTTTTCCTGTCGGTGAATACGTGTAATTAATGGCGGTCGGGTGGCACTTTTTCAATAACAAACAATTTTTAAATGAATTTATAGCAATAAATAGAAAAGGAACACATGTTGAGTATGGTTTTTTAGATAGCTTTACTTCAGGTTTTTTTAGTTTTCTTTACATGAAAAATATTTTTCACAGCAAAATTCATGCAGCTACCTTTTGGAGTTGTTCCAAAAATAGGTTATTACCATGCAAGTTAAGCCCAAGTTTTCACTAGAGCAAAAGTGATTTATGTGGTATTCGATTGGGCGCTCTCAGAGCACTTTTTTTGCTCTAGCTTAGTACGCTGCTCGAGCTAAACTAAATTTTATCTGGTCTCCAACTTTTCTCTCCAAACATCAGCTAAAGTCGTAGCTAAATTTTGACATAGAGAGAGCTGTGGATAGACGTCACAAAAAACAGCTGTTCTTTGAAAATAAGTTTCTTCAACAATTCAATTCAATTGAACTAAAATTTAAATTTCAATAACAAACAAAATAATAAGTCGAAGGAAAATTTACTGAGATTTGTTTCTAAGTGAACCAGTTCCCCTGCGCTCATTAAACTTAGAAACTTCCATCCGGTCAGTATTGGGCTAAACATGACTGATTTTGTAATCGTCATTGCATCGCTTTCAGCTATTTTAGAGAAATGTTTGACAATTACTTAGTTTTAATGCATTTAATGACTAAAAATCCAATGAATGTACCTAAAAAGAGCTACAAAAGTGTCACTTAAAGTATTTGGAAGTTTCTTTTGATATCTTTAGATCGAATACATAAACTTAATGACTATAACCAAACGCTTTTCTTTCAGGTGCCGATGGTGTTGTGGTATCAGCCGGTGTGCCCCGTAAACCAGGCATGGACCGTGATGACCTGTTCAACATGAACGCTGGTATTGTTATGGATATCGCTGCTGCCGTTTCTCAAAAACTGCCCCAAGGCAATGCTTGCCATTATCACCAATCCCGTGAACACTGTTATTCCAATTGCTGCCGAGGTACTTAAGAAGGTGAGTTTTTATAATGCTCCAATATTCATCATCAATCTAATATTGTATCTTTCTTCTTTCTTGCAGAATGGTACATACGATGCGAAACGTCTTTTCGGCATCATCACTTTGGATGTTGTTCGCTCTCGCGCATTTATTGGACACAAACTCAATGTGGTCATTCGGGTGTGACAATCATCCCAGTGTATTACTTAGTGTATTTCGTTATTTCAGCTGTGGGAGCTATTCCTTGGCAATCAAAAGCAGCATTCCTAAAATAAAATGCAATTTAAAAATACTTTATTCGTATTTCTTTTTTATTTTTTTTAAATGATTAGGTAAGTACAAGTTTTCAGGTTCCAGGACTTCGTTGTTTTGTTTCCCGAAGAGAAATCAACGCCTGTTGTTGAAACCTCAAACCGAGCTCTTCAACCGCGTCGTCGGGTAGCTTTTGAAGAACTCGATCTAGGTTGGCCAGCAATGAGTAATGAACTAAGGGTGGTTGCAAGGGCACGTTCGTAGCTTCCCTCCTCATTTGGATAAGGTCCGTCTGCCGTCTATCCCCCCAAAACCAGTTTGTTTACATTAGGCGTGTTTTTTTTTTAGCTTCGATCTCAGCAAAGCAAAGCAAAGTAGGATTTTCAGCACGCAACAATATTATGTGGTATTCGATTGGGCGCCCTCAGAGCACTTTTTTTGCTCTCAGGGCAATTTTTATGTTCGTTTGGTACAGGAAAAAGCAATCTTTTTCTGATTTCAGGGCACTTTTGCGAATCTAGATATTTTGTCAGATCTACCAATACAAGTGCGTTTGAGTTTGACAACTGATGGAGTTTGTTTACATTTTTATGGAATTTTTTCTACAGCAAAGAAAGGCGTTGCATCGGGTGAATCTATTTTTCTAAATTATTTATGTATTAATATTTAGAAATCAATTATAAATTTCTTGCCTAAATTTCTATTACTTGGTGGGTATTTTCAACTTCTTTTTTTTTAGCACCATTTTTGTACAAAATCAAAATGTGATTAGGAATTCTGTGGTTTAATTAGAGTGAATACTGAAATGTGTTGTTGTTACTTAGGAACAGAAAAATGCTAATTTATGAAAAAGATATTCTCGGATAAAATAATGATTAAAGATTAAAATCCTAACAAAAATACAATATAATGTGGTGTTTAATTGGATTATTCAATCGAACGTATCAATCCAAATGGTTTTGTTAATTTTAAGTTCTTGCGTGTTCCATTCGTGTTTATAGATATTCTTTTGTAAATTTTATAATGTTGTATTTTGTAAGTCCCTCTCAATTAACAAAAACAAGTACACTCGTGTGTGTTTTTGAAATATAAAAAGTAATGTTGTTCTAAGTATAGGCGTGTTTTTTTGAGCTTCGAACTCAGCAAAGTATGTTTTTCAGTAATTGTTCTAATTGCGTGCTGAAAATCTTACTTTACTTTTCTTTGCAGAGTTCGAAGCTAAAAAAACACATAAGTAAAGGGCGATCTATATAGGATTTCTTTTAATATGGAATTTACCTGAAAAAATGAAATGCGCATATAGTTATAATCAGGTAGGTAGGTATAATAAACGGACAAAAACAGAAATGATTTATCCATTTTATGTACCATTTACAGATTAAAACTATGCTGAAACTAATGTCGTTTTCGATTTGGCAAAAGATCAATTTTTTTTTTTTGATCGAGATTGCTTTTCATGTTCGATTTGCCACAAAAATCAATCTTTTTTTTGATCTCAGATCACTTTTGAGAAATCTCAATTTTTCCTCAGATTTTACACATACTTTCACTAACACCAATGTTTATGACACACAGCGTCGGTTACGAATTGTTTATCGTTGGAAGGATTGCTTTTTTAACTGAATTATTTATTTTACGCATGGGATCGAGTTTTTATATTAAATTATTTCGAAATGCAGTACTATAAATGTGTGAAAATAAATTGAAATGGATTTCGAGTGCAAGTGCAAAAATGTTTTATTTTGCCGCCAACTCAATACACACACATACCAATATAATTCAGATTTCATGTTCGTTTTGGCAGCAGAAATCTGAAATCTCAGATCAAAATCTGAAAAGCCAAATCGAAAACGACATAAAATAGCTTTTTCCCCACAACATATTAAAACAAACGCTTTCCCCAAACTGTGTTAAAATATCTATTTTGTTTCAATATGACTTCAAAATGAAAAGCATTAAAATCGACGAAAACAATTTGTTTTCTTTAAAATATACCTACAATAGATGCTTGAAGTTACAAATAAATCTCTTTTAATAAGAGTGCAAAAATCGTTTGAGTTGATTTTTATCTGATTAATGTCATGAAATCGATTTCTGATAGATATCGAAAAAAAAAAACATGATTTTATTGAGGTATTTGGCATTTTGACAAAATTATATCAGAAATTACATTTGGTAAAAACAATTTCATAAAATTTAAAAACTTTTAAACTGAACTGAGATGTGAACGTCGTGTAACTAATGGGCACCAAAAATGCCGAACACAGTCCCCCACGCCATAATAATGGCCGCCCGATTGACATAAAGTGTCGGTACAGGATTTCCTAAGTATGCGTGCGGCAGCAATGGCGCTCCTTTGATATGTACAGGCACTAATACTTAGGAATTCCTGTACCCGACAGCAGCCAAACAACAGCTTGTAGGCAAATGTACCGTTTCTGCTCTCAATTGGCTCTCTAGTTATAGATCCTCTTTGGTTTTGTGTTTGGAATTTGTTTGGTTTTTGTGGAGATGTTGATTGAACAGAAAAAAATAGTGAAATACACATTAGAGAATACCGAATTCTTGCATTAAAGTACAATTCATGAACTCAAATATCCTATAACAGAGATGAATGAATAAAAGAGATGGTTATCTTTCGTAAGTCTATCCCCCCAAAACCCATTTGTTTACATTGTTGTTTTTGTAATTTCAACCCCCGTCTGTGAATACGTGTGACCAACAAAAAAGCATGTTGCTAATGGCCGACCGCGAATCATCTTGCTTTTGTGAGCATCGCGGTGTTTAATTGTTTTGTGTTTCGTTTTGAATTTGTTTAGTTTTTGTGGAGGTGTTTATTAAACTGAAAAAAATAGTGAAATACACATTAGAAAATACCGAATTCTTGCATTAAAGTCCAATTCATGAACTCACATATACTATAATAGAAATGAGTTGGTGTGTGTGACTTCATGAATTTTTCTGGAAAACAGCTTGTAGGCAGCCGGCCTTCCACTGGAAAGTTATATATATTTGTATTCCATTATCTTTGTCCTATAATAGAAATGAGCAGGTGTGTGTGACTTCATGAATTTTTCTGGAAAACAGCTTGTAGGCAGCCGCCCTTCCACTGGAAAGTTATATATCTCTGTATTCCATTATCTTTGTATATAACTCTGTATTCCATTATCTTTGGTACGATGCTTCAAATGTTAAATATCTCTATAACATGGAGTTCGCCGATGTATGTCAAAATATTTAAGCATTCGCCATTCTGTATAGGGCAGTATAGGGTACCTACCTAATCAAAACAATTGCAATGTATTAATATTATTGTCACTTTATTGTTGAACGATTATAAAATGCCTAAGGTCGTATCCCGCAGTATAGTTTGTTCCGATTCCAAGGACCAAGAAGAGTACAATGATGAAAAGCCTTTAAATATATATTACTGCCTCTGCGGGAAGCTATCGTTAATTCTAGGTAGGAACATTCTCAAATTTTACTGTTCAAACTTTTATTTACTTTGTTTTATCACAGATTGTGTAATTGAGAAATTGCCTCTTCGAAAAAGGGACGGTGCTAGAGTCGTCGACGGAAATTTAAGAGCACATAAACTAACTTATAACATTGGTGAAACGGTTTACATTCAGCGAGAGGAAGGTGTGGAAAGACAATACAGGCTAAATGTAATGTATCATAAAATTTATTGTATTGAAAATCTTAACTTTCGCATATATTAAGGTAGATTTAAGTATTTTACCCAAAACACGTTTGCTTTACATTTAACTTAGTTTTTGTCCAGCCATAGATGGCCAGCTGCTACAGCAAAGTCCTGTTAAATAACGATCCAAATTAGTCTACCTACCTCAAAATAAGTCATTTGCTTATTGCTTGGGTTTGCCAAGGCTACACTTTTTTTGAAGTTGAATGTCCATAATGCATGTGTAAGGGCTGATTTTTCAATAGTCAGATAGGCAACCAGATAGGGGTTAACTGTCAGATAAAACATAAATCCATTTTTCAATAGTCGAATAGCAGCTATTGGAAGAATATAACAGCTATCTGTCTCATAAAGATGTCTGCCCCTTTGTGAGACTGATAAAATATAAATCTCTAGTTAAAGTCGGAGAACTGTCAAATTGGAAAATCTTATTTTACAAAGTTTTGTTTGGGGAGATTTGTTCCTATTGTAGGAATGGATTTGTTCGACGTTATTGACGATATTATGGCTGAGGTTTCCAATATGCGCACTAAGCAAATTCATTTTTTTTATTTTTTTTATTTAAATTGAGTTATTCTAAGATGAACTGTAAAAGAATTTTTCTGCGGAAACTTTTTTTCTATTTTTTTTTTAATTTTTAAAGCTTTCAATTTTCACTGAAAAGTGCATGTAAACAAACTGGACAAATTTTTTTTTTTTTTTTTGACTGAAAATATTATACATACTGCTAAATACCCCAAAGTAAATATATATATAAACTTTAACTCCAGGCGCCTGCCTGACAGTTGTTGACATACCCTTAGCGGAGCGACGAAGTCGCGTGAGCGGGCTAAACCCCGCGAAAAAAAGGGTTAAAATCCTGTTAGCGAGCGAAGCGAGCCACGCACCTCATACTTTAAATACAACATACTTTCTTACAGTCTGACAGTTTTTTCCTCCAATAATTTCGCTGATTGGATTGTTAAATACCAGTGGAGGAGGGAAATAGCGAAAAAAAAAATAGATCCCTTTGAAGAGTTGCTTCAAGCAGTTGTGCATTCGTATGGAGATTTCGGAAAAAAGGCATAAGATCTCTGTGTATAAACAACATAAACAAAAAAAAGAAAAATTATTAAAATTTAATAAAAAAAAATAAAAAAAAAAAATAAAAAAAAATAAAAAAAAAATTAATTTCCTCAAAAAAAAAATATTATATTTATGTTTTTTAGGACATTTTAAGCTGGAAAAAAAATATAAAAAAATGTTTGCTTAGTGCGCATATTGGAAACCCGCCCCTTTTTCCTTGTTTGTGAGGGAAACACTTTTTCTATAGTATTTTGAAACTTGAACACCATATTTATTAACAGCCGCGTTTCTGAAGACGTATAATTAACAGACCTCTACCGCTTTTTAGCAAATATAATTTTAGCGTTTTCCATTGCAAATCCAAAATTTTTGGCACTTAAACTGAAACGGCAAATGATATATAGGAGTACACTCCTCCAGAACACTGCGATTTCTCTGGCGTTCACCACAGATCCTCCTTTTATACTTTTTGCATTTCGCATAAAGCATCTATTCGAAATGCTGACTAGCAGGTATGCTCGAAAACAATAAAAAAAGGAGAAGGATCATAAATATTTGTAGTTCCTTTTACAAGTGTCATAAAAGGAAGAAAAAATAACAAAAAAGATTGTAGATCCTCTTACAAGCAACATAAACATAAAAAAAAACTACTGAAAGTATACAAAAAGCATAGTAAACTATTATTGATCCTTTTTGAGACATGCAAATAGACAAGACAAAAGGTGATTCGTGAAAACATAAAATTATTTTAAATCTTTTCAGAATGATCGTTACTAATTATATAGCTTAGACAACTACTCTTTCATTTCGTCCCCAAACCCATTATTCTTAACAGACGTCAAGCTTTGAACATGACTATCCTCTATGCTTTAACACAGCATATAGTCAATCCATCTGTCACGCTCACAAAACTTTACCTTCCAATAGTTATCTAGCTCTTATGTTATGATTGAAAAACCCAAAGATTATATTTAGCAGATAAAGAGTGAAGTAAATTTCATCGTTAGTTAGCAATCAGGCGATTTATCTGACTATTGAAAAATCGGCCCTAAGAGGCTTAACATTTTTGTGGAGCCACATTCTGACAGGTGGCGAAGCTTAAATTCTACAAAAGAAGCGGCATATGATTCGGTGATTTGGTCATGGTTGTCTCGAAACTTTGATTCAAAGACGTGCAGAGCAAGTGCAACATTTTAACCCGTATCTCGATTAGATACGTTAAATTCTTAATTGTGGGATAATGTTTAGCTTCTGGATGGATAGTGAATCAATATTGCAATTGAATATTATTTTCTGTGGCTGTAACAATATTCTTTCAAACAATTCCAAAACCATATCATGCAAAACACCATTAAGTTCTTCATTTGGCCATCAATTTGCAACCTGGATTTGTCTGAATGTGTCAAAAATTCGTAGAAAACAAACATAGTCAATCTTTTTGCACACTAATAAAAAAGCATTACTGACATTGCAGTGTAAATCGTGCAATCTTCCTGTTTACTACCGCCATGTTCCTGATTCAAACGTTACTTTTATAATTAAACGGGCGCTGGTAAAGAGTAAAAACGAAGCACATATACGATCACTAAAAAAGACGGAGGACGTTCTTGCGGATGACCCTGGGGCAGGGACTTCACAAAAAGTCATGGTAACTCGTCACACCAAGAATATGGGCAAATTCAGTTCGGTTACTGTATCAACCATTGACGAAGAGGAGGATGAAATCGAAGCGGTTAGTACTATAACATAAGGAAACATATCATCTTACTTATTAATCAACTTATTTTTCCAGAGAGAAATCGCCGATAGCTACGCAAATAATGCAAGAATTATTGAAAAACAGTTATTGAGAAAAGGTGGTAAACTTACTGACGTTGGTGTCAGAACTAAAACAACCAATGACGAGGTTCCAGTTAAGAAACCGCGCGGAACATTACTAGATATATAGTTTGCTTAATACTAGGTTACATTCGGATATGTCTATATTACATAAAAATATTAAGTAATGAAATAAATAAAACAACAATAAATGCTTTTATATCGAGAGTCAGTTTAAAACCAACATTTACAGGTTTCTTCCTGATTTGGATCGATTGATTTTTGGTTTGATATTGTAAAATCAATTCGAGGAGTTGAAATTAAATTAGTGTGATTTTTATTTTTCTTGTTGGGGGGAGGCAAAATGCTTTACGAGCACCATAAGGAGGCCTGTTTGTGTTGACCATCCCCATGTGTCCGGCTCTCTCCGCAGGCTTTCGAGGCATACGGACTAAAACTCCTCCCAACCCTGGGACCGCTTTTCCCATTACTTCAAGGGGACTGTAATCATAGGCTCACGTGTTTTCCCAAGTTCTTCTTCTCTTTTCTTCTGAGAATATCTTCCGCAAATGGGCAAATTAGTGTCAGTATATAAGTATAATACATTTTTTGGGGAGTACAGAACAAAATAAAAGTAACATATTTTTAGTCAATAGTTTTTCAATTGGGACAGGTCGCTTTAGACAGCCTATGGCGGCTATGTTGTTTTGGTGGCGTCTGTCTAATCTGATGCCGAAACCCCACGCCATAAGACTTTATTATCAAAATGAGTATTCGTCAGTGCAATCAACAATCAGTTTGTTTAACACCGACACGAATGTAACAAAATCAAGAATGGCAAAAAAAAATCTTAATAAAACATCCAGAAAGTAAAATTAGTCTTGCAATTTACTGGATAGAGAAATGTCAAGGCATGTGAAAATACATAGTTAAATCCGAAATTAATAATAGGAGTACAATTTGTCTTTGAGGAGTACGGGACTACAGCAGACGAAAAAGGAGTACAATACTCCTATTGTAGTACTTTCGGTAGCACTGGTCAGTAGCAGAGATGACTGAATAAAAGAGATGGTTATCTTTCGTACGTCTATCCCCCCAAAACCCATGTATCATGCCAAGCCCAAAACCAAAGATAATGGAATACAGAGATATATAACTTTCCAGTGGAAAGGCGGCTGCCTACAAGCTGCTTTCCAGAAAAATTCATGAAGTCACACACACCATTATAGTATTTGTGAGTTCATGAATTGGATTTTAATGCAACAATTCGGTATTCTCTGTTGTGTATTTCACTATTTTTTTCAATTCAATCAAAACCTCTACAAAAATCACAGAAATATAATATGAAACACAAAACAATTAAGCACCGCGATGCTAATAAAAGCAAAATGATTCGCGGTCGGTCATTAGCAACATGCTTTTTTCTTGGTCACACGTATTCACAGACGGGGATTGAAATTACAAAAACAACAATGTAAACAAATGGGTTTTGGGGGGATAGACGTACGAAAGATATCCATCTCTTTTAATCATTCATCTCTGCCCAAAACCCATTTGCAAAGATAATGGAATCCAGAGATATATAACTTTCCAGTGGAAGGGCAGCTGCCTACCAGAGATGAATGAATAAAAGAGATGGTTATCTTTCGTACGTCTATCCCCCGAAAACCCATTTGTTTACATTGTTGTTTTTGTAATTTCAACCCCCGTCTGTGAATACGTGCATAGATTAATTAATAATAAAGACACCCCGCTTCATACAAAGAAAAAGTCACCACTTTGAGATTGCCTCCACTTCATGCATGTTTTGTCGTTAGCTTGTGTTTTGCAAGTTGCATCACACGAAAATTGTTACAATCGAACACATTATAGCATACCTGCTGCGATCACTGTGGTTGTTTTTTTTTACTTTTAAAGCTCAGTACGATGACACGAAACGGAAAATCCCATACAAAAGTGACACAACGAAATCATGAACGAAAAATTTCGCTCTCCTTTTCGTTTTGCAGTACGCAGCTGGTACGCAGATGCTGCGAAATGATGGCGGAAAAGTGGTTAGTTGTAGTAGATTGCTTGGTACAATTCACCACTCTCTTTTCGCACACGTTTATTGTCCGGGACATTATTTGCTTGCGAAAATTTGACATTTGTACTCCAGTGTTGCCAGGTATGGAGGCATGTTGGAAGATTTTGGCGCCAAAAATACCTAAACTCATTGGCAGACTTATTAAATTGTTTAAGGACGACGATAAATGAAAAATAGGCGGTCATAGCACAAATTCAGACAGATGGAACAGTAAAGAAGTTAAATATTTTCGTGGAATGATTTGTTTATTTTGTTTGTGGAGTTAACTAAGAAGTTGATCGAACAAAGTTGTTCATAAGGAAAAATTTCTAAAATCTTTTTTTTTAGAAAATTTAAAGATAATTTGCCAATTTTTTTGATAAACTTACTTTATAATTCATAAGCCATTTGAAGACCAAGAATGACTTCAGCCATCAAGTTTTAGTGGTCAAAAAAGCAAAAGAAAATGTTTACGGTTTCGTCATGCGAAAAGAATACGTTTGTTATTGAAGTACCTATGTATTTTTTTTCGCCAAAAAATCACGAAACTTTAAAGTAAATATTCTAAATTAGGACAATTACCAAATGAAAATTTTAAGGAGCCAGCGAAAAGTTCGAGTATCCAAATCGAAGATAAATTGACAGTGATGGTAACACTGCTACTTTTGTAGCAGCTGATGGAACCCTCCACAAATTATTTTCCGCTGCCATTTCGCAGACGTTTCGTTGTCCTTTTGGAGACCACCGGAAAATTTCGTTTCGGATCATCTGCATACTACGCTTAAGTGTGTACCTATGTAGGTATTTCTTGCGTTTCGAATATTTTTCGTGAAAGTACCTAAGGCTACGTATTCTGCTTTTAATCAAGGGTAGGTGATATTTTCGTATTTTTGCTATGATTTAAAGTAACATTTGTGCACTAATGGCTAAAGTTGTATAATCCTTTTTTTTTTTTCCAAAATTATAGACATAGTACCTATAATAATTATGTATACTTTCTTTTAGATTTTTTCTTTTATACAGGGTGTCCGCCGGTAAGGTATACTACTCTGTTTGTTTATAATTTTTGATTAAATGAAAGAGAATGGATCTCATATCGATAAATGTTTTATTTAATGTCGGCAATTATGTATGGAATACAATATCAGGTAAATGTCAGCCTCTGTTGGTCTCACAAATGCGAGCCCTTTGGAGCACATCACATTCTCACACATTTCACCCGGTATTTCATTAATTTCATCACGAATATTTTCTTTGAGTTGCTCAAGCGTTTCTGGTTTGTTTGCATAAACCTTGCTTTTTAGATATCCCCACAAAAATAAGTCTGGAGCAGTCAAATCAGGCGACCGTGGAGGCTCGCAGTAATTCCATTGTAATCCTGGCTGTATGCGATGTGGCAACTTCTTGTTGATACCATAGACAAACCATACTGAGACCCCCAACTGGCAATCTTCTTGCCGCTGGCCCCCTCGAATTTTTTTTCAAATTCGCCATTTTGTTTTCCTATCGGTGTTATTTGAACTTAGAATCCGTGTGAGCAACAAAAAAAAAGCGAACCAAAAAAAATGTGGTGAGTTTTCTTTTGACAGAAGTCGATTGACAAATGTCAAAATATGTAAACACAATTTAATTTTTCCTGCAACAAATTGAAAAAATGTAAGTTTACGCGTATTTTAAGTGTGAATATTAAGAATTAAATACATTTATATTACAGCTAAGGAAGAAACCGACGTTGAGGCGTTCGCTAACCTTACCAAATATATTGGATCGCACTGGAGACAATTATTTATACCTGATGGGTAGGAAGAATACCAAACGGAGTCGATATAAGCAAGCCATACTATTCAATAAATATGTTTCTCAATATCTTAAATTGCTATTCTATCTTCAAGGTTTGTTAAATCCAAAGTCTTAATTACCTGCTGAATGCCGTGGAAACAATTGAATCCAATTGAAGTCAAAAACTGGGATTATTCTCGCCGCAACAACTCTCACCAAATTGATTCAGTAAATTTAGAGCAAAGGATCGATATAAGGTTTGATATCTTACGCAACCCCCTAAGGTCACACTCTTGGCAAAAGAAACAAAATACAGATGGTTCACCACGAACAAGAACGAGTATAAATTATAATATTGTCGAAGATGTAAAGAAGTTTCTTCAGGTTTGTTTATCGAATTTCAAATTGGCTTTTCATTCGAATGAACAATGTACCTACTGTGGAAATTCTATTCATTGTAGAGGCAGATGTGAATTTGTCTTTCTCGAAGAATCGCCACATCCTTTCGCGACGAACAGTCGTACGACAATTTTCTATTGTCTTATTCGCTGATAGTAACAGCAAGAGACAATAACAAGAGTCTTAATTTGATGGATGAATCACAACAAGCGTATGTTAATTTTAAGTGTTAGTTATAAGCAGTTTGAGTATTGAAATTCTTGTTGTTTATTTCAGTCTTACATATATTATCACAACGAAAAGGAAATGTACCAGAAGATGCTGGGTCAAGCCAAAAAAATTGGAACAAAAGAGTGAGCAGCCATAGCAAAGACACCCCAGAGTTGTTTTAAATTATTTCAAAATTAACATATTGTGGCGTGGAAGGTATCGTGTAACCTAAATGGTGAATCAAGCCCTTAGTCTCAGTTTGGTGAAACCAGGCCTTATAGTCACAAAACAAGTTCCACTCAAGTGTCACTTCCAATTGGAGACTGGAATCTGTCACCACTGAACCTTATTCTAGAACCACTTAGAATTAGCTAGAAAGTTCTCGTCAGATGGCGGAGCGGGTATAAAAGGACAGCTTTTAGAAGAGGGCGACACAGTTGATTTATAACAGTGATTGGTTAAAGTTCGAGATAGTAATAGTTTGTGAGGACAAATAAGAGAAAAGTAATAGAGTAAATTAAGTGATTGGCTTGAATCGTTGAAGAATTGTTTAAGTAATATTGTTCTGGTACTTAAGAAGTGAAATATTAGAATAGTCGTTAAAAGTGTAATAAAAGTGAATTTTATTAGAAAAGTTTAACGGAATAGTGTTTTATCTTTACGAATCCCAGCCTGAATGTAACATTGGTGTCAGAAGTGGGATAAAACTTATTCTTTGCTAAGTGTCTAAGTGAAGTTAAAAAAAAAAGAGTGAATTTGTGATTTTCTAAATTACAAGAGACAAACAAAATGGGTCGTGTATTGCTACATCTAAGCATCCCCCAATTGAAAAGTGAACTAGAAAAGCGGAATCTCTCCACAGCTGGAGGGAAAAGTGACCTCATACTTCGTCTGCAGGAAGCTGTCCAAAACGAGGGAGAAGATCCAAAAACCATGCTATTCGACGTGGCAGAAGAACAAGTAAGTACAAGCGTTGATATTAGCGCTATGATGGAATTGCTTCTTGTCAAGATGGAAGAACAGAAAAATTCCATGGAATTGAAGTTCGCAGAACAAAAGAATTCTCTAGAACAACAGAAGAATTCGCTCGAAGAACAGAAAAATTCTATGCAATCTAAGTTCGCAGAACAGACGAATTCTATGGAATCTAAGTTGGCAGAACAGAAGAAATCTCTTGAAGAACAGAAAAATTCTCTAGAAGAACAGAAGAATTCTTTAGAGGAACAGAAAAATTCCATTGTCGCAGCACAAAAAGACGCCGTGGAAGAATTTAAGAATGTTCTAGATGTAAAAATCGACGCTATTGATGAGAAGTTAAACCAGCATGAAACCAAGTTCGAGGAAATTAGGAATACGTTACAGACCTCAGGGATATCATCAGGGACGTGCATCGAGACACTAGGGATAAGATTAAGATAGCCAGTGACCGCATGAAAACGAGGTACGATACTAAAACGACAACTACAGGATTCCAGGAAGGAGATCTGGTATGGGTATATAACCCTCATCGAAGGAAAGGTTTATCGCCTAAGTTGCAACAAGACTGGGAAGGGCCCTATACAATCGTAAAGCGCATCAACGACGTTGTCTATCGCATCCAACGAGGAAGAGGCAAGCTGAAAGTCGTTCATGTGGATCGTCTTCATCGTTATAATGGTGAAAATGTTAACGAGTTTGTTCGGGACGAACAAATTTAAGAGGAGGATATTGTGGCGTGGAAGGTATCGTGTAACCTAAATGGTGAATCAAGCCCTCAGTCTCAGTTTGGTGAAACCAGGCCTTATAGTCACAAAACAAGTTCCACTCAAGTGTCACTTCCAATTGGAGACTGGAATCTGTCACCACTGAACCTTATTCTAGAACCACTTAGAATTAGCTAGAAAGTTCTCGTCAGATGGCGGAGCGGGTATAAAAAGACAGCTTTTAGAAGAGGGCGACACAGTTGATTTATAACAGTGATTGGTTAAAGTTCGAGATAGTAATAGTTTGTGAGGATAAATAAGAGAAAAGTAATAGAGTAAATTAAGTGATTGGCTTGAATCGTTGAAGAATTGTTTAAGTAATATTGTTCAGGTACTTAAGAAGTGAAATTGATAAAAACCATCAAAAGTCAAATTTCGTTTTATGGCAATTTCATCAAAAACTAAGGATGTTTCTTTAGTGTCTGGGTTCCACTTTGATACCAATTCGGTAAGGTTTTTAGTTATTTCGTCGTTAAAACCTGGCCTTGTTTGCTAAATCTTTTTCACTTTTTCCCCAGTGCGAATATTTCGATTTCTTGCACAAAATCATTTTGGCAAATATTTTTGCATTTCGACTAACAGTTGGCAAGGATTCAATTAAAGAAGACAATGGAAGAGCATTTCTCTTTTTTAAATCTTTGATCTTTTTTTTTTACCTATATCATTTTTGCTAAAATGATTGGAACAAATGTATGGGTTTTTAGCTGGAGGATGTTTTTCTAATGAACATGCATCCATCCACTTTTCAAAATAAATAGAATCCTCTTTGGGAAATCGAAAAAAATATAGGGTTGGATTGTCACGCTTCGATTTTCGACTAGAAGGGACAGCGCATCTCACACCCCAACTTTTTGCCATCTCATAAATTAATAGTGCAGTAAAGGAAATAAAATTAAAATGATGTAATCTCTGTGCATAATAATATATCTCGCATCAACTTCCAATCACGACGAACGATGATCGAATGGCGTGGCGGACCCGGACGGTTTCTATACGGTGTGAAGCGACCGACCGACGTGTTTGTGTTTATGTGTGTTGTTTGCTTTCGAACGTCATAGCGGCTCATCTCATTTTCATGTGCGTCGGGCGTCCGTCGCTTCGATGATCCTACAGTCTTACAGACACAGTACGTACTGTGTTATGTGTGTAGTGGTAGTTGGTTGGTAGTCTGTCTGAATATATACTATGAACTGAATATGAATTGAGTTCTTGTACATCGGTACAACTTGCGGTGTTTAATTTTTTTGTGTTTCGTTTTGAATTTATTTGGTTTTTGTGGAGGTGCTAATTAAACTGAAAAAAATAGTGAAATACACATTAGAGAATAACGAATTCTTGCATTAAAGTCCAATTCATGAACTCACATATCCTATAATAGAAATGAGCTGGTGTGTGTGACTTCATTAATTTTTCTGGAAAACAGCTTGTAGCGCAGGGTTGCCAGGTTTTTAAAATCGAAATCGCCAATCTTAAATTTAAAATCGCCAAATTAATAAATCTCCGTCGTCATAAATCGCCAAATTAAAAGTATCGTAAAATGTAATAAAACTAAGCAATTAATTATTTAAAACACAAAAAATAGCACATATTATTAAAAAAAAAACCAAAACAATTTGTTTTATACAAACTTCAGCTAATATTGTTAATAAAACAAAAAGAACATAAAAATCAAAAGATCAGTCTAGTATTACTCATCTATTTCATCCTGAAAACCATCTTCCTAAATATTAACATTAAATGCCAAAAGCATTTCAACAGAAGGCTCAAAATTATTGCAGCAAATCGAATGAATGCGTACTCATTGGGGACGTTCGGATACCTAGTTTATGTAAAACGTCAACTAGATTGGTCGTGACTATAAATCCAAACGCGTTGACCAAACAAGTTTAATTGTTTTTGTATTCTCGCGGTCAGCGTTACCTTTGCTTGATTTTGCCCTTTTTTATTTGGAAAGGCCCTTCATAAATCTTTAAAAAATTGTTATTTTCAAATAAGTACATTAAAAATGTAGCACGCCTGACAATCACTACACTATTATAGTGCTACGCGAACTAATTTTTGTTTTTTGTTTTTTCGACTCCTCAGAATTCTGCAACGGCCACTCTGTTTATTTTAAATTTGACTCTTCGAAATGTCAACTGAGTACGCAGGCAGGATTTTCTTGACTAGATTGGTCGGCTTCCCCTCCATAAACGTCAACTGCAAAAACTATTCAATAAAATAATAAAAACTGAGACGCATCTAGTCAGACAGCTGTCAGACTTACTAAACTACGAATCCGAACGTCCCCATTATTGATAGATAAATTATTATTCTATCTTGAAATTGTTCCCACTCTCGTTCTCGTTGGTTAAATATCCGCTGTTTTTTTTTGCTTTTGTATACTCATTTTATTGTTTGATTTTATACTTTTACACAATCAAATGGCCAAGTTTGGAAATTTATTGTGACAAAATCTTTTAGTTTGACACATGGCATTATTTACTTCTAATAATTCAAAAATTCATTTGAAAATCGGAAATCGATAATTTTTTCTGAAGCTGATACCTTCGGTTTTTTTTTCTTGGAATTAGTGGGAAACAGAAATACATTAACAGCCGTATTTATTAGATTCCCTTACGACGCCTCTACGATGTTGTTTAGTTAAACATCGCGTAAAGATTTACGCAGCCTCTACGTGGCTTTCCTGAAATTGTAATTTATAAACATTTTTCCGCGGTAATTTTACTAAACGAAGTTTGTGTCTAAATACGTTAGAATTTTTATTTTTTTTATTTTTTGTGGAGGTGCTGATTAAACTGAACAAAATAGTGAAATACACATTAGAGAATAACGAATTCTTGCATTAAAGTCCAATTCATGAACTCACATATACTGTAATAGAAATGAGCAGGTGTGTGTGACTTCATTAATTTTTCTGGAAAACAGCTTGTAGTTGTAGGTCGTAGGCAGCGGCCCTTCCAGCTGCAACATAAAACCGGTAGTTGTTGTTGTATAATGCAAGCAATAACCGCTCAGTGGCGCAAATGGTAGTCATAGTCAGTCGCTCTTCAACATCCGTGGTGAATAGACGACTTTGATAGTGAGGCAGCCGCGTTAGCAATAGTGAAGGCTCAAAGGAACTAGTCTCCGGCTCTGTCGTAAGAGGGGCCAGGTTCGAGTCCCGGTGGGGGATTGTTTTTTATTTATTTAATAAAAAAAAAACAAGTAAACAAGAGTGGAAGTGTCAAAAGAAGATCATGCGATGGACACTGGCCCTGGCCAGTCCAAGGTCCCGCAAGGCGATATCCCGTTGCCAAAACGCGTGACCAGACAAGTGAAACTGCAGCAAGTGGCGGCAGAAAATGACAACAACAACAAGCAATACAGTATTAACAAAAACAAGTGCGCCAGCAGTAGCAGCACCAACAACAACAATGGACTTGCCATCGACAAGTACCGCAGCAGTGGCACGAGTACAGCCAGCAGAAGTTTTCAAAACAGAAAAAAGACGAAGAAAAAATAAAGCCGACTCCAAACCTCACACATAAGAGGAAGTCGAAGACGGACGAGCAGATGACGTCACGTGCAACCTCGTCACCACACGAGACCGACCGGCGATGACTCTGATGGCCTCAACTACTCGTACGAGTCCGAAGGGGGTGAGGGCAGATATGTGGGCGAAGGTAATTCCTTTCAGGATTTTTTTTTTTTTTTTTTTGAATTATATCCCACGCCCAGTTGGCTGACACTGCGACCTGAAAGATCTATTGTATCAATTGGGGAGAGGTTATTCTAAGAGGCTAGTGACCTCCCCGATGAAGGTCAATAAGTCCTTAGTAGCAGAGTGCGCTGTCTGCTGGCGAACGAGTCTCTCGATTAAAGACACGTTTTCTTAACCAATGAAGAGCCGGGCAGTCACAGAGGATGTGCTCGGAGGATTCGACATCCTCCAGACAGAATCTGCATTCTGTTTCCGGACATAGGTTCATTTTGTTGAGGTGATATCTAAGGCCACAATGACCTGTGAGAAAGCCCGCAAGCTTTCTTATATTATCCTTGCTGAGTCCAAGGATTTCTTTTTATGAGTAAGGCCTAATTAAACGTTTGGATTGTCTTAGACCTGGGACATGTTCCCAGTGTTCGAGACGAAGTTGTTTTTCCCAATCGTTAATTTGTCTTAGCGCAGTAGTCCAGTTGACTGTGCAGTAGGGTTCTGGTCCACAGAGGAGAGATTCGGAACCGGCTCTAGCTAATCTATCGGCCTGTTCGTTGCCTGCAATACCCCGATGACCCGGCACCCAGCCAAGCCTTACCTTGTTGTGCTTGGATAGGTCTTGCAGAGCATCGTGACAGCACTTAACTGTTCTGGAGTCCATTGTATTGGACGCCAAAGCTTTTAAGGCTGCCTGACTGTCTGAGAAGATTTGAATGATTGCGCCTTTCATGCCTTTTTTGGATATTAAATCAGCGCAAATTTCTATAGCATGGATTTCCGCCTGAAAAATCGTGGGACACATTCCCATGGGTATCGAGATTTTGGTGTTGGGTCCAAAGACACCAGCTCCAACTCCGCAATCCATTTTTGATCCGTCGGTATACCACACTAAGCTTTTTGGGTTGAGTGTCGGAACACCATTAGTCCAAGAGGCACGTTCAAGTATTTCTACTTCGTAGCTTCCCGAAACTGTACTCCCTAACCATAGTGTCCGGGAGTGAGCAGAACATGTTCAAGTTTGGGATTAGGTTAAGTACTTTCAGATGTCCCACATGGTTAATTGATTTAAACCTATATTCTAGCTGCAGTTTGATGGCACATCTAGCTGCAGTCTTCATAATGAAGTACTTCAAAGGTGAGGGACCCAATAATGGCCTCAAGTGGTGTTGTAGGACAAGTGCGCATTGCACCTGTGATACCGAGACAGGCAATCCTTTGAAGCTTCTGAAGCTTGTTTGCCGTGGTTCGTTCAAGTAATTTTGGCCACCAGACGATTGCCGCGTTAGAGATAATGGGTCTTACCATCATGGTATAAAGCTAGTGTATCATTCTGGGATTAAGACTCCTACTGGCCCACATTGCTCTAGAGTCTAGAGGCACGTTCTGTGGCGGACTTGATGTATAAGTTCCAGTTTAGTTTCTCATCTAGGATGATACCTAGATATTTAACTTCGTTGGAATAGTTTAAAGTATTTCCGTTAAGGATAAGGGGTCCTAAATTGACAATTCTCCTTCTGGTGAAAGGAACTAGAATAGTTTTGCTAGGATTGATAGATAAACCTTCCGTAGTGCACCATTCTGAAACATGTAGTAAGAGCACTCCTCATTCTACTATTAACGGTAGCGCAATGCTTACCCCTAATGATAATTGCCAAGTCGTCGGCATATCCGATGGCGTCATAACCTAGGTTATGTAACTTGACTAATAGACTGCCTATGACCAGTGACCATAGCAATGGGGATAGTACACCTCCTTGAGAGCATCCTTTGACTGCTGTCACTGACACAGCCACACCTCCTGACGAGGATGTTATTACTCGATTTTCCAGCATGGTTCGGATCCAGCGGTTCGTCGAGTCTTCGATACCCTTACAACTGATTGCCCTAGCAATCGAGTCGTATCCGGTATTGTCGAACGCGCCCTCAACATCTAAGAATGCTCCTAGGGCAATTTCCTTGTGGCGAAAGGCGTCTTCTATCTTTTTGACGAGACGGTGAAGAGCACCTTCAGTCGACTTGCCTTTTCTGTACGCAAACTGATTTGAGTGTAGAGGATTAGATATTAATATCTGACCTCTGATATGAACATCAATTAATCTTTCCATAGTTTTAAGAACAAAGGATGTTAGACTGATAGGTCTATGTGATTTAGGTAGCTCGCTTGGCCTGTTGCCATTTTTGGGAATGAATATTACGTTTAATTGTCTCCAAGTGGCAGGAATGTATCTCCAATTGTAACTAGCCCTAAATAAGGTTTTAATTGCTGGCAGTATGACGTCAATCACCCTCTGAAAAAGGGCTGGGAATATGCCGTCACCACCAGGTGCTTTAAAAGGTTTGAAGGAACCAACTACCCAACTGACCATATCTGGACTGAAAATCTTACCAGATAGACTATTTACTCGTCTAGAAACAGAGATCCTGGGATCAATGTCGTATGAGTGTTCGTGCGATTCACGGATAGACGAACCCGGGAAATGAACCTGAAGTAAGGTTTTGATTGTTTCCGTACGGTCCGTCGCGTCGTGTAGGTTCCATCTGCTTTCTTAAGTAGGCCTACACAGTTAGAATGATCTTTTCTCATAGCCTTGTGGATGTGAGCTGCCACTGGCATATCTAATATGTCTTCACAGCATTTTTTCCATGAGGCCCTTTTAGATCGTCTCAATTCTAAGTTGTAATCTGTGAGAGCGGATCTGTATTCGTCCCACATTTTGCTTATTTTTGCTCGATTGAATAGTTTTCTAGCCTTCCTTCTGAGTTTGGTTAGTCTGCCATTCCACCAAGGAACCTTGCGATTACTCAGACTGGTTTTGCTGACACAACTACCATGGTAGGAGGTTATCAACACGTTGCTCAGCTGGTGAGCGGCCTCATCAATGTCCCTTATGGACTCGATTTGAGAGACAAGCAAATTTGTTTTTGAGATTACTAGTTCTCAATACATGTTCCAGTCCGTCGACTTGGGGTCGTATCTGTTTTGTGCAAGTATAGATTGACCGGGTATATCAAACCTAAAATGTTGGTGGTCTGATAGTATGCTGAGGCACAGACGATGTTATGTGTGCCTCGCTCTGTTGGAACTTCTATAAGCAGAGCCGCTAAATCTTTTGTGATGAATTCTGGAATTGGAAGAAAGTTGATATTTTTATCGATTAGGCAGGCCGCACGTGGCACTGGCTCGTCTCTTTTGTAAATAAGCTCACCTGCTTTATTTCCAAGACCCCGGGAAAACACGAGCTTCTCAGGCGACCCGGCGCGTCCCCAGGTGGCGGATAGGGGAAGGCCACGTAGTGTGGTAGAGGTGTTTATTACTCGTGGGATCTACATGAATAACAATAACAAAAACATAAAAAACAAAATAACAACAACAAATACGATAACGGAGTCAGAAGAAGAATCTCTACTCCGCTCTCCAATTTCACAAATGGAGACAGATGAAGCTATCCTCTCATCTCCAGTGAGTGCAACACGGCCCCCATCCCAAATCTCGGACCAAAAACATACTCGGGAACTAAATGTACCCAGTACAGACACAGCTGCAAATACGACTGCAAGGAAGGCCCAGCAGAAGCATGAACACTTCACTGGAGCCCAAAGGCGTCGTATTGCTGCCCTGAAAAGGGATGGACATACACCAGAAGAAGCTAAACGACTGGAAAGGGCCAGATATGCGCTAGTTCTCGCGCAGAGAAAAGAGGAAGCAAAAGAAGAAAAACCTCATGGACCCAGTACCAGCAAACGCTGCAGATCCATTGATAGTTCTCCAATGGCGGAAACACATAAAAAACACAGACCACACACAGAGTCACGTAAGGACACACGTGGAGGCACGCCTAAAGGGAGAACTAAGCTAGAGTCAACTCCTAAATCCCACTCAGATGCGTCAAGAAGCTCAAGTGCGGTTAGAGTACAAAATACACCAAAGACCTAGCACATCAGGGCAGTCATATGCTCAGCTTACCTGGCAAGCGACTCCCCTGACCTGGAATTCCTACCACTGCAAGGACTTATGGATTACTGTGGCAGAAGAAGACTCCAGCCGATAATTGGTTGCGATGCTAATGCCCACCATACAAACTGGGGTAGTTCAAACACAAATAAAAGAGGTGAGTCACTCTTAGAATTTACCTATAAAAACAATCTTGAAGTAGTAAATTATGGGAATAGCCCTACTTTTATAAACAGAATTAGGGAAGAAGTTCTTGACCTCACCCTATGCACCCCATTTATAAAAAACTTTATTAGGGACTGGCATGTTTTTACTGAAACATCGATGTCAGACCATCGTCAAATCTGCTTTGACGTCCAATCGGATTCCCAAATTTATGAATTCTATAGGCAGCCAAGAATCACAGATTGGGACAATTATAGCCTAGAACTCATGGATTCTACTAAAACCTGCTACAAAAAACATCAGAGATATTGACAGCCTAGAAATTGGCTGCGAAAATCTCAATGTTGCTATTAAATCCGCCTATCATCAAGCTTGCCCAGAGAAAGAAAAATCAGGCAATCGCTCAACTCCCTGGTGGAATAATAAACTCGCCAAGCTAAGAAAATCCACAAGATTACTTTTTAACAGAGCGAAACGCAATGGAGAATGGGCTCTATACTCTGAGACACTCACACAGTATAACCTAGAAATTAGAAGAGCTAAAAGAGAATCATGGAAAAAGTTCTGCCAAGATCTATCTGATACTCGAAGCAGTGCTCGTATCCACAGAATTCTATCAAAACAGCACACTAATCAAATTGGATTGATGAAAAATCAGAATGGGATATATACGGAAAACGGCATACAGACGCTAAAGCTCTTGGCCGAAACCCACTTCCCAAACTCCACTACGACACCAGACTCACCCAATCATATTCTTCATGTTAGAAACAACAGACCAACAAGACTGGACTGGAAAAGGTGAAAAGAAATCTTTCATGAAGACAAAATCAAATGGGCCATCAATTCATTTAGTCCATTTAAATCCCCTGGAAATGATGGAATATTATAACTCCGCTTCATATATTTAGAGTAAGCCACGCATGGGGTTATATACCAAAAAGTTAGAGGGAGTTAACGATTAAGTTTATACCAAAGGCAGGTCGCAGACCAAAAGATCTGCCGAAATCTTACCGACCCATTAGCCTCACCTCTTTTTAATTAAGACGATGGAAAAAATGATTGATAGGCACATAAGGGATGGACCACTCTACATAAATCCATTAAACAAAAACCAATATGCCTATCAACCAGGTAAATCAACAACAAATGCTCTTCAAGAACTCACCACCAAAATTGAGAACTCACTCGAGAGCAAAGAGATTGCTGTGGGCTGCTTCCTTGACATCGAAGGAGCTTTTGATAATACCGAACATGCCCAAATAGACAGATGCATCCTTAATACAGGTGTAGATAGTACAACATGTAACTGGATAAAGAACATGCTTAACAGTAGAAACATAAACGCTACATTAGGCAATGAAAGTATCAGAGTCACGGCTGCGAAAGGTTGCCCCAGGGCGGTGTTCTATCCCCACTGCTATGGTCCATCGTAGTGAATGGACTTTTAAACTTACTCAGTAACAATGGTTTCTATATCCAAGTATATGCAAATGACATTGCGATCCTAATCAGAGGAAATTTCGAAGACACAATCTCGGAACTCTTGCAGAGGGCTCTTAACCTAGTCACTGACTGGTGCAAAAAAGTTGGTCTACCTATAAACCCCAAAAAAAGCACCATAGTTGCTTTCACAAAAAGACGAAATCGAGGAAAGCTAAGAAAACCGACCCTACTTGGTGAAACAATAGTTCTCAAAAGAAGTCAAATACCTAGGTGTAACCCTGGATGAAAAACTCACTTGGAACTCTCACCTCATGAAAACCATAGACAAAGCCAGGATCTCCCTGTGGACCAGCAGAAGTCTGATTGGTAAAAGCTGGGGTATAAACCCCCAAATCATGCTATGGCTGTACACAGCCATAACAAGACCAATTGTCACATATGCAGCTCCAGTATGGTGGCAAAAAACTAAACAAAAGTCAACACAAGTCAAGCTCAATAAACTCGAAAGACTAGCTTGTGTATGCACTACGAGCGCAATGAGAACAACTCCCACTGCAGCGTTGGAAGTTATCCTAA
Source organism: Cheilosia vernalis (assembly GCA_949126925.1). Classification (NCBI taxonomy): domain Eukaryota; kingdom Metazoa; phylum Arthropoda; class Insecta; order Diptera; family Syrphidae; genus Cheilosia; species Cheilosia vernalis. The sequence goes on from OX421361.1 coordinate 20,305,868, forward strand.
ATCTTCCACCCCTCCACCTTCAGATACAGAAAGAAGCCATGACGAATGCCTTCATGATCAAGCTCATATCTGAAAACACTGAAAACTCCAAGCTCGTCCATCCAGATATCGTTATGGAACTGAAAAAAGATGAAATACTTGGAATTACCATAGCAGACAACTGCCTACCTAAATTCAACTTCAGCCAAAACTTCAAAGTCACATTCCCAAATCGACAGAACTGGGAACAGAATAAACCCACATTTGCCAAAGGTGTTGGAGCTGGAGTATACGGGGTTGACACAAAAACATTCATCCACAAAAGCATGGACAAATGCAACTCCGTATTCCAGGCAGAAATCTTTGCAATAGAATTATGTATCAGAGAAATTTAAAAAAAAAATCCATAACAAACAAGAACAAATATTCTCTCTGATAGCAAAGCTGCACTACTGGCTATGAAATCACATCAAAGCTAGTATGGGATTGCCTACAATTACTCACATCGCTAGCCAGCACAAACAGAGTACACCTCATTTGGGTGCCAGGACATAGCGGACATGTGGGCAATGAAATAGAAGACATACTAGCCAGGAAAGGATCGGCATCTACCTTTATGATTCCAAGAAAATTTTGTGGATTACCTCTTAGCACCGCTAAATTCCACATTAAAACCTGGCTGAAAAACAAAGCAAACCATTACTGGACAAACACTGAAGGTAACAGACAAGCTAAAATGTTCATGCCAACTACTTTCCTTTCAAGAACAAAACAACTCCTAAACCTAACAAGGAGTCAGATTCGTACAGTCACAGGGTTTCTCACTGGGCACTGCCAAGTCAAAACACCTAATGACTATGGGAATAATACAAAACAACACTTGCAGACTATGCAACGAAGACGAAGAATCAGCAGAACACATACTGTGTCACTGTGAATGTCTAGTCAGATTACGTCAACACCACCTAGGTAAACCTTACCTTGGGGCAGAGGACATACCTGACAGCGCACTCAAAGATCTACTAGGATTCATAACTAAGTCCGGTATCATGAGCGAGCTTTAATTGGAGGAAATCACAACAGGCCCACTCGTGGCCGCAGTGATATGGCAACCTGATTCCACCTCCCTCAAACTATCTTATCTTATCTTATCTTATTTCCAAGACCCTTTATGTGGTCGCAGTGGCTTAGTGGTTAGTGTGTTGGACTACTAAGCGAGGGGTCCAGGTTCGAGTCCCGCAAAAACCCAAATTCCAACTCAGGGTTTTTTTCACTGCGCCACCTCTCGCGAACGTCTGACAAACATCCGAGAGTATATAACTGTCATGAAAGAGCTTCTCAATCGGCCCGTTTGGAACCGGCATAAAATTGTAGATCCCTTCCATTCGTTCCAAAAAAATTAAAAACGAATGGTTGCGAGAAGCTAGGCCCTGGGTCCCTACAGACCTGTTGCGCCAACTATTATTGTTATTATTATTATTTATGTACCCGCTGATAACCCATGGTTCTTGGATAAGTCCAAGGGTTACCTTTTCCTCGGTGAACCTCTTGGTAAGGGTAGCGGACGCAGCCTTAGCATGATGGAGGTTCGCCTGCTGCACCTTGAAGGTGCTCATTGGTCCTCTTTGGAAGAAGTTTGGCCATGGAAGGTGAAGGAATGCACCATCCTTAACCTTCTTGACGATTCTCCAGGTGTTAGCCTTTTATGCGGCGTTTTGAGCCGTCAGGTGGCAAGCACTTTTTCATTTGAGAGAGAGAGAAAACGATGTGTGGTTTTGGAAAATAATCCTCTTCCACCAACATCAGGTCCAGACCACATTTTGCTCTGATGCTCTCAAAATTGGAGCGCATCCAACCCGTGGTAGCACCATCTGATTTGGAAACTGATCCTGAGAATTTGGGCCACACGCCACTATCGGTCAGTTCTATCGAGGTGTCAATGACCGCCTTTTGCACAAGAGCCGTTTGCTCAGAAGAGAGGGGTTGGTTAGTCAAGTCGGTCGGAACGATACCTAGCCTAACTAGGTTCGCCACCTGGCTAAATGTGGGAACCTCAGGTAAGGGGCCCTTCCTGACCTTCTTGGCGGCCGATGCCGGCGGGGTATTATCTACAGACCTGACTCGTTTAGAGACCAGTCTGTCGATGGGGGCGGATTTGGCGAAGATGAGAGCATTATCCCTGTCTAAGCCTCGACGCAAGGCACTTTTAAAGCGTCTTTTTTCGTAGCCATTTAGCTTCACGTATCCACTTTGTTGGACCTGTAGACCAGCTAGACTCTTCCCAATAGAAGAGCATCCCGATTTCTCGGAGACTACACTACAGGAGTCAACTATGGTGGATGTGTCGGAATCAGAAGTCGACAATTTTCTGTGCTCTAATCTAGCACTGCCCTGACCAATAGATGGAGCCCTATTGACATCATCATCCATTTGTAGGGGTTTCGGTTGCCCAACAGCAGACCGAGTGGCTGGGGTCACGGTTGGCTCTACAGCGCAAGTAATGTTGACCGTCAGGGCTACCCGATTTGTTTGTTCCTCTGGTTTCCCAACAGAAACGTCAGAGGTTGATGTGGTTTCAGAGGCATCTGTCTGTAAATTTGTTAAATTTGGTTGAGAAATATTGGTCCCACGAGAAACCGGGAAAGAAACATCGCCCATGCCGGAGCCCGATGCACCACGGGAAGGCTATTGATGAAATCGAAGGTCACCAGGTATACGGAGTTCGCATACTCACGACTAATCTCTCTTATAGCCACGCATCCCTTGGCGTATGCAGATAATCTGTAAGTTTGTATTGGGGCAATAAAATTCGGGCTATAAAAACCAGTAGTCCAAATATGTTCCCACAAATAAATAAACTGTTCAGGCGGAAAGATCATAACGACATTTCATGTGTTCGAATACCTCGGACGAACGAGAACAGACAAACACTACTGACTGCTGGCATAAGTCCGGAAAGTGCTGACTCGAACGACGGTTTTTTCGTGGTCGAAGACCCGCAGGAGAGGGTGGATTTGATGGGAGCTTTCTTTGAGAGTGTGTATACGGTGAACAACCCTGTTCGCCGTAACCGCGATCTCGAGGAGAGGGCCTTTCTTAACCACTTTTATCTGCGGACCGAAATTCAAGATTGGCGATCCGAGAACCACGGCTTCACCGGGTTCAATGACGACAACCGTGCAAATGGAACAATCGCCGATGCAAATACTCATCTGTTCGTGAACTTCGGTGCATCTTTGACTGAAAAACAAAAAGTCGGCGGGAGTTGATGGTGTCCCAAACGTCGTATTAAGACACCTGCCGCTAGAGGCAATAGATATCTTCGCCACGCTATTTAACAATGCGCTGAATAATGCATACACACAACTGGCTAAGGAAGAATGGAGCAACACCATCGGTTGCGTCATAACCCGAAGTCTGTGGCCTGTGGTTAACACCAAAAGATCAAAGTTCCTAATCTCCCTTAATAGAAGCCAAATCCGGATGCTCGTCGGCGTTTTAACCGGACACTGCATCATAGGAAACATGGCTAAAAGGCTAGGACTTTTTGCAAATGACTTCTGCAGAAGCTGTAGAGACGAGGAGGAAATAGAGTCCGTGGAACATATTCTATGCCACTGCCCAGCTTTACAGGAACGCCGCTCATCCTGTATGGGAGCTAGGTTCTTCGAAAGTCTGGACGACTTGGCAGAGGTACCTCTATCAGACATAAAACTATTCCTCAACAGATCGAAGTGGTTTTGTTAGCCACATGTCCTTGTATGTACAAACAGGGTGCTCACAATGGGCCTTCATGGCTGCTGGGTGAAATTAGCATCGGTTGCAAAACTGCCCTCCCAACCTAACCTAACCTAACCTATAATGCATATTATCCGGAGCAGTGGAAAATCCCTAAAAAGGATAAAGATAGGACAAACCCTGCTTATCTTCGGTCAATTAGTTTGCTCCCGAATGTTAGCAAGGTATTCTAGAAAGTTGTCAATAGATCTCTTTTGAGATGGGTTGATGAAAACAAGATTATTCCGGAAAATCAGCTTGGATCTAGAGCGGGGCATGACACTATTCATGCTGCGTCGAAACTGGTCTCCGACATTCAGTGGAATAAAAGTAAGAACCAATGCACGGGTGCCTGGCTGGTCGACTTTGAGAAGGCCTTCGATACCGTTTGGCTGGAGGGACTCTTATAAGCTGACCAGATTCGGCATTCAAAAGCCTTTGCTGTATATGATTTATGACATGCTTATGGGAAAGAAGTTCGTTGTCAAATCTGGCAATGTGACTTCGAGCAGGGTTTTCGAAATAATGTTGATGATGCTGCTATCTCCGCTGGCGTGTTGAAAAGAACATCTGGAACAAAAATATTGCCATCAAATAATCTGTTGTGCTCTAGTAATGCTGACTCTGATAAGAGTAAATCTATTTCTCAGCATGATGGGTGTGATGGCGATAACAACTCAGTTCATACTACCGTCTCTAATATTTTTGGTTCCTTACCTGAGTCTACTTGTGTAAATATCAATGATAAGGGGACTCCAAATTTAATTGATTCGTCTGCTGCTTTTAATTAAGATTCGTTTATCGATGTTGTCCCCAACACTGATGCTGTGTATACCAGCGCTGCGCGTGATATTAATGTTGTAGTCGCTGATAATCTCGTGGACACTTGTGATGCTGTAGGTAATGTTAATGCGACATCTGATGTTACCACCAATTCGAATGCTGTCGTCATACCTGAGTGCAGTTATACCACTAATAAAACGAATCCTGCTGCTAAATCTTCAAATGTGATTGTCGGAACAAATTCTTGTGGCGATCTTAAAGTTGCCAGAAAAATTAAATGGTTTCATATTGGTAATTTTCGGTCGGCTACCACAACCGATGAAATAATTAACTTCATTCCAACTAGCCTAGGAATTGATTCGTCATTTATTATGTGTCATAAGTTAATTAAACTTGCTGATGTCGATCGGGAAATGAAATTCATTAATTTGAAGTTTGATATTCCTGTTGAATACGCCAAGGATGTGTTTGATAATACTTTCTGGCCGATTGGTGTTAAAATTCGTCCCTTCATGTATAAATCAAAAAACTACTTGGTGGAGAGAGTCCAGGAGCTGACTTAATTAATAACGCACTGCCAACAAATTTCAATACTTATTCCTCTCTTAAAATGTATTACCACAATGCCAGTGGGATTCGAACTAAAATGCTGGATTTATTTAACAAATCTAGTCATCTTGATTATGACATAATCGTTATAGTCGAATCTTGGCTGTATAGAAAAATATATTCGACTGAAATATTTGACCGCCAGTTATATAAAGTATATCGTGTGGATCGCTGTAAGTCTGCCAATGAACGTGGTGGTGGAATAATTGTTGCTGTTCGTTCAACATTCGGCTCAGATGAAACTCCCCTGCCCGTCTCTGACGTCGAACAACTTTGTATCCCTGTTAAATTGAACAACGTTAATCAGGACTTTGTTTTTATTATTGTTAGTTATATACCTCCAAATAGTAGCTTAGTTGTTTATGAAAAGCATTTCTGTAATATTGATTTTATTTCAAATGTATGCTCAAGCTCAGATAATATTTGTGTGTTAGGTGATTTTAATCTCACCGATATAATTTGGAATTGGTCAGAGAGGGACACAATTTTGACCCCCCATAATATGAAAAAAGACCATGAATTTTTCTTTATTGATTCTCTTTACTCGCTTAATTTAAATCAAGTTAATCACATTGGGCCTTACCAATAATCATTTTTAACCTTCACACTAAATATTTCCTAGGTCACAATATGCAATTTTGTATGGAAAATTTCGTCATTGTGAGTTCGAAAAATTTAGTCTGGACACTAAAAATGATTATTGGTATGGCGGATTGTCAATTCACTGCATAAAATTTTAGATCTTGTCTTTATCTGTGCCTTGATTTTGTGCGGTTTTTGCCGCAATGGCGGTGTCGGAAAGGGTTCACGTATAGGCGGATTCTATAAATGTGTGAGTGATATCGCGAACTGACAACTTCCCATATTTCCTGTTCTTATATTGCTTAGTTCCGGGAAATTCCAGGCGATCTTTCCCAGACGCAACCTTTTTAGGTAGCGAGAAGGATGTCGGATGAGAACAGCGTGACCGTTGTGCGACAATTTGGTACCTTTTTCGAGGACACTAATACAATTTGTTATTCCTTTGTTCCTTTTTATTAGTTGGAAAATTCACATTTTAGGACTATTCACATGAGAGCCAATTGCGAACGAACAGCGAACAAGCGAATATTTTGGACACTTCAATCACTTCAATCATTGTTCAATGTTAACTTCGATAGAATTTTTTCATTCGTGTGGATTGTGAATAAAGTGGGACAGTTCGCTGCAAGAATTTTCAATTGCTGTAATAATTGTAAATTGAGCTAGTATAAAAATTTATTTTCAATTCATAAATACAATTAAATTCATTTGTTCGCAACTAGCGCTCATATGTGAATAGTACTTAAATTTTTTTTCAAAAACTGTGATTTCAAAATGAATATGTTTAAAATATAACGCTGTTAGCCATCATAGCGTAAAGCCGACTAATACTTGCTAAATATTGGGACAAAATACTAAATTTACGTAGTTGCATCAGAAAAAGGCACATTTTTCTTTCATCGCCCCTTTTTTAGGGACTTTTTGAAACTAAATTGAACGCGATCTTAAAAGTAGATATAAAAATGAGTTGATAGGTATAATTTATGAACAATATTCAATCAATTTTTATATATTTATAAATAAAAATCAAAGCTAAAAGGTTTTCATTTCAAAATTTATTTGAAAACGTGCATCTACTGTTTCATAGAAGTAGTGTCTAGTGTCTAGCTCACAAACGGAACAATCTAAACGACATCTAATTGTAAAGTGATTTGGTTCAATTTATAAAAGAAAAGTTGTGTGGGAATGATCTACGAGTATTTACAGTCTATATTGTATTGTAAAACTAAAACTAAAACTAAAATTTATAACGTTTCTCTAACAATCCGGGAGATTGTTGCAAAATTCTGAAAAGTAGCAACAAAAAAAGAGCGGTGTAAAAAAAAAGTTTCATTTGTAAAGATTCTCTGAAATTTAAGAATTTTCGCACAATATTTAACAATTATCGGCTCTGTAACACTATAATCGTGTGCTGATAAACAGCAGCGTTATATTTTACTAAAATTCATTTGAAAATCAGTGTTTCTAAAATTGCAAAGTTCCTTTTCAAACTAAAAAAAAAAACCGGCCAAGTGCGAGTGTCACTCGCGCACCGAAGGTTCCGTATTTGGCTAAAGTCCAACACATCAGATATCATTTGAAATCTATAATATCATTCAATCATTCCCCTCTTCATGAATTCATCACAATTTAGTTTAATTTAATTACTTAATATTTTTACTCTCAAAAATTACTCGCACATGAATCTCATTTTCTAATTATTACCTAGTACCCAACCCACGCCAATTTTCCATTCTGTATGCGACCTGTCCCAATTAAAAACTATTGACTAAAAATATATTACTTTTATTTTGTTCTGTGGGTACTCCCCAACAAAAATGTATTATACTCCCCAACGAAATTAGCAAGCGGGAACCCTGTGACTATCTCTTCTGTCTTTGATGGGGTCAATTGTGCACAACTGCGTAGTAGAGATTAAAACTTATGATAGCAACGTATATTACATGGTAAAATTATCTTTTTTGAAAATATCTTGTAAACTATTAACTTTTCGGCAAAACAGTATTCAGCACATATATAGATAAGAACATGATCTACAAAAAAGGAATTTATGTATTTTTTTGTGAATCAAGAAATAAACCGTTTTTTGGGCAAATGAAAATATTTTTTTCACCAGATTACTAATTAATCCAAAACCAATCGCTGTATTCCTTCCATTGGTATTTGTCGTTTAACTAGAGGTTATACCGGATGTTGTGTGTAAATTTTAGCCTCCTATGTCAATCGGTTCTTGAGATAGACCTGGTAACAAAATTGGCTTAGTGGGTTCGGACAGACAGACAGACAGACAGACAGACAGACAGACAGACGGAGAGACATCCGAGCGAAACTAATAAGGTTACGTTTTTTCCCTTTGGGTACGGAACCTTAAAAAGGGATACACTAGCAACAAATTGTATCGGGGATCCTCGAAAAAAGTGCCAAATTATTGCACAACGGTCACGTTGGTCACAGCGCGCGGCTCACTCACACATTCAAATCCGATTCGGGCCATTCCCTAGCGACATCGCCTCAAAAACCGCACAAAATCAAGGCACTGTTGTGAAGAGTTTAAAGTTAATGTAACTAGTGTTCCATTTTCACTGTTAAACGAATCTGTTAATCATAAAGAACTTTTTATTGAAATTGATCTGTATACATACTCTATAAGAAATAAGAGAACTGAAGAAAAAAGTTAAAACTTCTTGAAAGCTAATTTTCTCGAACTTAATTTTATGTTCAGTAGTATAATAGTCAGCTTTCAAATCTAAAAAATGTAAAGCGAAAAGCTTTTAATAAATTTGAGAAATCAAATAGTTCATACGATTATTCCGTTTTTAGTAAACTACGCAAACTTTACAGGGTTTACATCATGAATATTGAAAGTAACGATAAATATAACAGTAAGTCTTTCCGGTAATTTATTAATACTAAAAAGAAATCCGTGGGAATTCCAGATTCAATGTTTCTCAAGGATAGTAAGTCCTATAATTTGGTTTCCAACCTTGATTTGTTCTCTAACTTCTTTGAATCGGTCTACTCTAAATCAGGTTTAAATAATAACTCGATAGTCAATATAGCAAGTAAGGTTGATATTGGCTCATTCCAGTTATGCACTGATGAAGTCCTTTTGGCACTTAAGTTGCTTAAAAGCAATCCTATTGCGGGGGCTGATGGCATCCCATCTATAATTCTCAGGTACTGTTGTGACTCTCTCTGTTTCCCTCTGCTAAATATTTTTAACCAGTCACTTTCTGAGGGTATCTTCCTTCAAGAATGGAAGACTTCATTCCTTGTTCCTATCCATAAGTCTGGACCCAAAAATAACGTCGAAAACTACAGGGGAATTTGCAAGTTATCCGCAATTCCCAAGGTTTTCGAAAGCATTATCAAAAACAAACTTGAGTTCCTCTCTAAAAAGTTCTTATCAGTTGCTCAACACGGTTTCGTTTCCGGTAGGTCTACTACCACAAACTTGGCACTTTTCTCATCGTATGTTATCAATGCTATTGAGAACAAATATCAAGTCGATACGGTTTATACCGACTTTAGTAAAGCCTTTGATTCAGTAAATCATTCAACACTATTAAAAAAGCTTGAACTTTTTGGTTTTCATTCGAAGATTTTATCGTGGTTATCATCTTACCTTGTTGGCAGAACACAAAAAGTACGCATAGGCAATGTCTGCTCCAGATCGATTCAATGCACTTCTGGGGTTCCCCAAGGCAGCCATTTAGGTCCATTGCTCTTCACAATTTTTATTAATGATATAACGTTGGCTATAAAGCATTGCCAATGTCTACGGTACGCCGATGATCTGAAACTATATCTAAAAATTAAAAGCATAGAGGATTGCCGCCTAGTTCAGTTAGATTTAAATTCTATTTCAGAATGGTGCAACCTCAATGATTTAAAGCTTAACATAACGAAATGTAATGTGATATCCTTCTCAAAATCGATCTCGATTTCCCAATTTGATTACGTCATTGACTCTAACCTACTTTGTAGGGTTGACAAATTCAAAGATTTAGGCGTTGTTCTCGATTCCAAGTTTTGTTTCAAAAGTCATATTAGGTCTGTTCCCTTACTTTTGTAGTAAGAATGGAAAAGACAATTAAAATGGCAGTGGTGGGGATAAATTCTCTCACAGAGAGAGACACTTACGAAAAAGTTAGGGAACGCTTTTGTAGTAAACAATGAAAAATGACAGATGATATGACAGATAAATAATTCCATAAATTGCAGTGGTAAAGAATATTTTCAATACGATGGAATATTCGGGGAGAACATTCAATATTTATTTTGCCACCACTGTTGATACTATTTTAATAGAACGCAAGAAATCAAAACAAATTCATTCGAATGTCAAATATGACAAGAAATTTCAAATCAGCTGTTAATTGTTTGGTGACTGACAGCCCTTCAAATTTCTTACACCAAGAAATTTGTTGAGTAAAAATTCGTAAGATTCTCAGTGGAGGGGTAATATCTTGCTCTCTCGACGACGCTCTCTTTTACGAATTTTTCGAGTAAAGGAACGGCATTGAGTAAAAATTCGTAAGAATTCGTAAAAATTCGTAAGATTTAAAAGTAAAGGAACAGACCTATTGACTATATTGTTTTAAAAGCGAATTCTGCCATCGGTTTTATTAACAGAAACTGTAAAGACTTTAGGGATCCATATGCTCTCTTATCTTTGTATTTCTCCTTAGTAAGATCGCTACTTGAGTATGCCGATGTCATTTGGAATCCCGCGTTTAATACGCACTCCGATCGCATCGAAAGAATTTAAAGACGTTTTACGAGACTTATATTTTTCAAAATGCGTTGGAATTTCCGCCCAGAATATTCAGCCAGATGCCAATTACTTGGAATTAAGTCATTAAAATCGAGGCGAACTATTCATGATGTAATGTTTGTAAGAGATATATTAAGTTATAATATCAAATGTCCACCCCTTCTTTCAATGGTACCTATCTACGTACCTGCTAGATTACTGAGATCTAGAGATTTTCTTTTTCAAAATGCTCATAGAACTAAATATGGGAGTAACGAACCTTTATCTAGAGCAATTACATCTTTCAATGAAGCTTGTAGTAATATTGATTTATGTATATCTAGAGATAAATTTAAGGCGATGCTGTTGTATATCTACATTTTTTAATTAATTCTTTCTTTTTTTCTTTTTCTCTTTTATACATATACTTCAAATATCTGTTAGCTTTAAGTGGCTTATAGATAAAAAAAAATAAAAAAAAAAATAAAAAACGCCTTACAACAGGGAGCAGTGAATTCTCCGATCCTGTTTAATATTTACACAAGTGATCTGGTGGGTTCCCTTAGACATGCTATAGCGTACGCAGACGTCAGGACCAAAAATCGAGGTCATCAGAATCCTTCTGCAGCGTGACTTCGAGCAAATTAAGAGGTCGGTGATTGGAAGTTGAAAATCAATTTCCAAAATCGGAAACAATCCTGTTCTGTACTCCATTGGCTGGGGCATAAGGATACCAGAACAAAACTGGAGAAAATTAACAATATTATTGGACAGCAGGGACGGCCGTTGGTGGTGAAGAACGTGGTCCGGTATCTTGGCATCTGGCTTGACCAGTATCTATATTTTGACAAAAATATAGATGCATGTCTTGCTGGGGCTAAGCGGGCCTACGCTCTGACAAGGAGATTGTTTCGCAGCAGTCAACTAGACTCCAGGGTGAAGGTCATTTGCTACGTGGTCCTCATAAGGCCCATCATCGCTTATGGCTGTCCTTTGTGGTTCAATGTAGCGCCGTTCTATATGGAAAAGATTCGGGTGTGGGAGAGACTATGTCTCACGGCCTGTCTAGGGTTGTTTGGAACTCCCGAATCTGAGTACACAAAATACTATCCCAACAGGACCCTATACAATGGGGCTCGACTGAATAGGGTTGACAATTTTCTTATTAAGGTGATTCGGGGGCACGTTGCAAGGGCGATGGTCAGTGACAATAACCTGATCTCAGGGGATTACTACCCCAATTTAATGTACCATGAGAGTACGCTTCGGTCTGGCTTTATCCCGCCTGAGGCATTTCTTCATGTAGACATGAAAGGGTTAGTCCAGAAAAAAAATGGTGTGCCGGTATTATACCACAGCCACCGCGGCGCGAGGGATAAGCGGCTCATCCACGACGGGTACGCCGCCAATGCTCAGGAGCTCCTCCGTTTTAGCACCGCAATTGCGGATCGGCACAAGGTCGATACGTTAAAGCAGTACACAGAATATTGGTGGCTTAAAGAAGAGGTGAGGGTTGATACACTCTCCCGGGCCTGTGCGCTACTGACGTAGCATCCTCCTTAGTTTTAAGATAGATATTAAGTTTGTAGGTTTAGGATTGATTAGGGGGTCCTGGAGGGACTGGGCTAGCCACATGTATGTGCTACCGAGACTCGACCGACGCTATTGCCTCGCTCGAGTCTCGGCGGCACGGGTAAACCCTTGTGGGCGGCTGTCAGGCGCCCAATGGACGCAATCAGGGTGGTGACCAATCCATAAGATTGCTCACCACCCTGATTATAATTAATTTAGGTTAAGTAGCTTAGGTAGTTATAAGTAGTCTGTAAATAAAATAAGAATAATAAAGAATTCAAGTTTTTATAACATTTCTTGGAAAATAAAAAATGAAACAAACTAAATATTGATCGATTTAAGGTAAATCGTCGGCACGCGTTGAAAGTTTGGGTTCTATCCCCGGTAGCAACCAACTTGTTTGTATACAAATTTTTATTGAATTTTATGAAAACGAAAAGTTGTTTTTTGCTTAAAACTTATGTGTAAATTAACGGGTGAATTTTTAAGAGGTTTAGAACTTTAAAAAAAAAAAAAACACAAAAAATTCGAAAAAATGAATGAAATATTTATTTGAATCGATAGTTTGAACCTTGCAATTTAATGTTTAAAGATAAATTCATGCAAATGTTGACCGCGGCTGCGTCTCAGGTAGCCCATCCGCTGAGTCCAATTTTGGCATACTCTTTCACACATATCGGCCGGTATCTCACGAATGAATGCATGGATGTTGGCTTCCAGTGCGTCAATCGAAGCGGGCTTGTCCCTATACACATTAGCCTTGACATACCCCCACAAAAAATAATCTAATGGTGTCAAATCGCACGATCTAGGCGGCCAATTGACCGGCCCGAAACGTGAAATTAACTGTTCACCAAACTAGCCTCGCAATTGCGCCATTGTTTCGCGTGCTGTGTGGCATGTGGCACCGTCTTGTTGAAACCACATATCATGCAAGTCAAGAACTTCCATTTCGGGCAAAAAAAAGTTTGTTAAAAGTGCTGTAACAAAGGCCTAACTGCTGGGAACGGCGCCGAATCGACATTTCGCGGTCTTCTGTCACACTAGCTGATACGGCCGCAATATTTTCTTCACTACGCACAGTACGTAAACGTGTTGGTGGTTTAATGCCCAACAAAGTAAATTTGGTGCGAAATTTGGTCACAATCTTCCGAATAGACTGCTCAGAAGGTCGAGAATGCCGATCATAAAATGGAAGCAGCGCGCGATGAACATTTCGAACCGAGCACGAATTTTGATAGTAAAATTCAATAATTTGCAAGCGTTGTTCATTTGTAAGACGATCCATGGTTAAATTGCAAACCAAACTGAAGCTGTTTGACAGTGACACAAGGTACTAAACACACGTCAGCTGTCAAAACCAGTGTTGCCAAAACCAAACCAGCTAAAAAATCACCCGTTATAAAATCCTTACATCCCCGTAAAATTCGTAGTACCAGTAAAGTAAGCATACATAAGGGCTATTATAGTACATAAGAAATTTCTTTAATTATATGTGTTAAAAGTGAATACGCCCATAAAGACATACAGGTACAACAACAACTATCAGTACACGCGCAACCTGGATGCTGTGGCCACTGTCCACAACGTCACCAGTTGCTGAAGTTAAGTCTTTTTGGACATAATTTACGTAACATATAAAAATAAATTTCAAAGGGGGAGGGGACCAGTGATAGATTTAAAGTAACTGATAACAAAAAAAAAAAAAAACCGGCCAAGTGCGAGTGTCACTCGCGCACCGAAGGTTCCGTATTTGGCTAAAGTCCAACACATCAGATATTATTTAAAATCTATAATCAATCTTTCCCCTCTTTATGAATTCATCACAATTTAGTTTAATTTAATTACTTAATATTTTTACTCTCAAAAATTACTCGCACATGAATCTCATTTTCTAATTATTACCTAGTACCCAACCCACGCCAATTTTCCATTCTGTATGCGACCTGTCCCAATTAAAAACTATTGACTAAAAATATATTACTTTTATTTTGTTCTGTACTCCCCAAAAAATGTATTATACTCCCCAACGAAATTATGAAGCGACAGCCCTGGTGTCTTTGATGGGGTCAATTGTGCACAACTGCGTAGTAGATTAGAACACAAATGAGAGCAACGTATTTTACATGGTAAAATTATCTTTTTTGAAAATATCTTGTAAACTATTAACTTTTCGGCAAAACAGTATTCAGCACATATATAGATAAGAACATGATCTACAAAAAAGGAATTTATGTATTTTTTTGTGAATCAAGAAATAAACCGTTTTTTGGGCGAATGAAAATATTTTTTCCACCAGATTAGTAATTAATCCAAAACCAATTGATGTATTCCTTCCATTGGTATTTGTCGTTTAACTAGAGGTTATACCGGATGTTGTGTGTAAATTTTAGCCTCCTATGTCAATCGGTTCTTGAGATAGACCTGGTAACAAAATTGGCTTAGTGGGTTCGGACAGACGGAGAGACATCCGAGCGAAACTAATAAGGTTACGTTTTTTCCCTTTGGGTACTGTCGAAAATATTAAATGTGTGAACTCACCTTTAGAGTAAGCAGCTCGCCACTAGATGTCGGCTAAGTTGGGTTTATTTTGAACTCGGGGAAACAGAGCTAACGTTAAGTCATTGTGACGTTTAAATAATTGAATTCGCCTCTTGCCTTCACATTCCGCAGCCATCCGTCACCGAGTTCAGAAGCAGCCCAACGAAGTTGACGAAAAGTGAGTTTTGTAAAATCATTTGCCTATTAATTTATATATTTGTATTATCATTATTAGAGAATAAACAACTGTTTGAAAGGACTTGTTATATTCATTCAACTTTACTCAGGACTCGGCGACATTTTTATTCTTTTTCCTAAAGAAACCCGCAGCCAGCGGACACATACAGCTGAATTTTCGAGAGTAGCCGCCGCCATGCCATGTCAACTCTATTGATCGCCCAAGGAAAAGTAATGTAAATTAGGAGTTCGCCAATGCTAATTTACTATTTCCAATAGGTTCCTCAGTCCACAAATTATCAGCGGGAGAAGTGCGTATTTCTAGCTGTCAAAGCTAATCATTTCATTGGTTGCCATTCCACATTTCGCCGCAATCGGGAGAAGTGCGTGCATTTTATACGTAAGAACCATTTTGATTGGCCGCATAACTTCCTTTGCCACAATCGGGAGAATTGAGTGGATTTCCAACTAAATTATTGTTCGATATCAATCGGCCAGGAAATTATTAGCCAATGCAGGAAGAATTCGACGCAAATAAAAGGTTAACCAGGCAGGCCGCAAAACTTCTCGCAAGTTCCGGAGTGATGATGAGTTCTTCCGACAATGAAACGGCAGATGAGGCCAACACAACTATTGTGGAGACGCAAGTTAATGATGGGGGAATAGAGGAACAGCTACAGATACTGCGTGCCAAGTTAGAAGCAGTCACAGCGTTTGCCGCAAAAGAAAAACAGGAACGCCAGCGCCTCGAAATACTTCTGAAGTGGCATCAAAAACAGAGCGCGCTGCCGAATCCCGTCACATCTGACTCAGCGAGTGCCAATGTGAGTGCTTCATCTTCTGTCACCAATACGTCTTTGCTTCAACCTATGACTGCAGCAACAGTAGTCTGCTGCAGTGGCTCTGTGACTACTACTGTGATGGCTACAATAGCGTCTACGACCGCTTCGATTGCAACAGCACCCATTTATAGTAGTTCTTCCTCTTTTCTCGGAGGAATGTCCACAGAGCAAATAGCACGCCCGTCGTACGCGCCATATTCTTGGCAAATATCAAACCCTTCATCGATGCAGCACTTTCCTGTAACTACAATGAACCTTACACCATACAGTTCTAATAACAGCGACACGATTCCAACTTTCTTGCCGCCGCTTAATGCTTTACAGACTGTGGAAAACCAGCACTATGTCCCGCAGTCTACATTCCGACAAGCGCAACCAATTCAACAGCCATCGACATCGTCAGCTGGTGGGTATGGTTCCCACCGTAAACTACATGATTTACCAGAGTTCCATGGAAAAGCAGAGGAGTGGCCGATGTTTGTCACGGCATTCATGGAATCCACGAACATGTTCGGATATAGTAAAGTAGAAAACATGTTCCGTCTGCAGAAAAGCGTGAAGGGGGAAGCGAGAGATGTTGTTGAATCATTATTAATACATCCCAATAATGTCGAACAGGTAATGGCTAGTTTGGAATTCCGTTTTGGGCGCCCTGAGTGTTTAGTCCAGAGTCAGCTAAAGAAGGTGAGAGAAGTCGCGCAAATCCCAGAGAGCAGACTAGAACTTATCATACCATTTGCCACGAAGGTGCAAAACCTTACTGTGTTTCTGGAGGCGAGTGGTATGCAACAGCACATGGCAAATCCCACTCTACTGGATGAATTGGTAAGCAAACTTCCGATGAGCAAAAGGTTGGAGTGGGCCCAGTGTAGTGTCTACGTGCAGCCATATGCTACCATCAGACATTTCAACGACTGGTTGAGCCGAATAGCGCGTCTGGTCTGTGTCATCACTACTTCATCATTGCCTTCATCAACTCAAGGAAAAGGGGAATCCAATCCAAGAGCGGGAAACGTCCTGCATACCAACCAGAGTTCTACAACAACAGTTTCTAACGGCACGTGTCGGCATTGTAAGGGCAGGCACCATCCAGTAGCAGAATGTAGCAGCTTTCTGAAATTAGATACTCCAAATAAATGGGAATTTGTAAAGCGACATAAGCTTTGCTTCGGATGTTTAAAATATGGCCACGACGTAAGGGTATGCAGGGCTCGAAAAATTTGCAATATCAATAACTGTGCTAGGATGCACCACCAATCTCTTCATGAAGCGGAACCAACAAAGGAATCAACAACGACCAACGAAAACAACGAAAGGGCAGATACAGATGATCAAAACCTCATACTAAATTGTAAAGACGAAGGAGTCACTGATACTAAGGTTCTTTTCCGTGTGGTTCCCGTCAGACTCTACAACTGCAGCAAGGTGGTACAAACTTATGCGCTCCTCGATGAAGGCTCTTCCGTCACCATTATGAGCACTGATTTGGCGACACGTTTGCAACTTAGCGGAAAATCCAAGAATCTCAACCTGCGCTGGCTTGGACGAGAAACGCTATCCAGAAGATCGATCGTTGTGGATATCGAAATAAGTGCTGATCATGAAAACGCCGAAAAATTCCAAATGGTCGGAGTGCAGACAGTCAAAGGTCTATGTCTACCTACTCAAACCTTTGCGGCTTCGGAGATAGAGTTGAAAAGTCAAGCAATGGTCCCTCTGGCTGGATACAAAGAAGCAAAGCCTGAAATACTCATTGGCCTTGACAACAGTCACCTTGGAGCACCACTTGAATCTTTGGTTTCGCTAAACGATGGACCTATTGTAGTACGCACAAAGTTAGGCTGGGTTGCCTACGGAAAAGCTGCATCTGGACTGGAAAGTAATGCACAGAACGGAATCGCACTATGCAGCAGTAAATTCCGAAGATCAGACCTACGCTTGGATCGTATCGTGGACGAATATTTTTGTATAGAAAATTTTGGAGTTAAGGTGCCTACGGAAAAGTTGTTTACCGAAAAAGATAAAAGAGCGATAAAACTTTTAACCGAAACTACAGTCAAAGTTAATGACAGATTCCAAACTGGTTTGCTGTGGAAAGATGATGAGCCTGAACTGCCAGATAGTTATCCATTAGCCAGGAGAAGATTGTTGAACCTCGAGACAAGAATGAAACGAGATCCAGAGTTTGCTGCTACATATAAACAAATTATCGCCAGCTACGTTGAGAAGGGATATGCCAAGAAATTGACCTCGGCTGAAGTAGAGTTACATATGCCGAAAACTTGGTATCTTCCTCACTTTGGTGTAAAAAACCCCAACAAGCCAGGAAAGATTCGTTTAGTATTCGATGCGGCGGCAGAGGTAAGCGGCCTTTCACTTAATTCATTTTTATTAAAGGGTCCGGACAACAACGTGCCGTTGTTAGCAGTATTATACAATTTTCGAATGCGGCCTGTAGCTGTGATAGGTGATATAAAAGAAATGTTTCACCAAATCCGAATACAACCCGATGATCAGCACTCGCAGCGTTTCCTATGGAGAGACAATCCAGACAAGCCAATCGACGTCTACGTCATGAAGGTGATGACATTTGGAGCAAGCTGTTCACCTTGCTCGGCAAACTTTGTTAAGAACCTCAACGCTTCAAAGTTCGTAAAGGATTATCCTCGAGCTGTCAAAGCCATACTCAGTCACCACTACGTAGACGATTACGTCGACAGTTTTGAAAGTGTTTCAGAGGCTACTGAGGTAACAAAGGCCGTTATCGATATACACAGAAGTGGAGGTTTCGAATTACGTAACTTAACATCCAGCTCTAAAGAAGTGTCACGTTTCGTTTCCAATGTGAAAGATGAAGACGATCCAGGTCAAACAATCGATATGAATATTGAAGCTTCAGCAACCACTGAAAGGGTCCTCGGAATGTGCTGGGATGCTGTTGAAGACGTGATCGTTTTTCGTTTGAAGTTCCCTCGAGTCAACCAAGACATAATGATGAATGACAAGTGCCCAACGAAGAGAGAGTTTCTCAGTATATCAATGTCTATATTTGATCCTTTTGGAATGATAGCCAACTTTGCTCTTCCTCTAAAGCTGTTGCTGCAGTCAATATGGCGCTTTGGCGTTCAATGGGATGAGCCGATTCCAAATGAAGTTTTTTTGCGATGGAAGCAGTGGAGAGCAGAGCTGCCAAGCATAACGCAAGTAAAGATTCCCAGATGTCATAGCCGTTACTTAACCCGAGCCACAAAAGTAGATCTCCATACGTTCGTGGATGCGAGCGAAGAAGCCTTCAGCGCAGTCACCTATCTTCGAATTGAAAAGAATGACAAAGTTTTCGTGTCGTTTTTATGCGGGAAAACCAGATGTAGCCCAAAGAAATTGATCTCAATACCTCGATTGGAATTGTCAGCTGCCGTTTTGGGGATACGCCTCTATAACTCCATCGTACATCACCACGATTTGCAATTAACTGACAGCATATTTTGGAGTGACTCAAAAACCGTTTTACATTGGCTGCGATCAGATCCTCGCCGTCACAAGGAGTTTGTAGCCTTCCGAATCGCCGAAATAATGTCTAGCACCCAAATCAGTCAGTGGCGTTGGGTTCCGTCGAAATTAAATCCAGCGGATGAAGGCACTAGAGCTCATTTTCCTCCACAATTCGTGCCTAACAACAAGTGGATAAATGGACCAACCTTCCTCAAATTTGCGGAAACCGAGTGGCCTAAGGTGCCAGTTGACATCTCCAATCATAACTGTAAAGAGGAATTACGTTTAAAGTATGTGCTTAATCTGAGTTTGGCTGATGATTCACTTTTCGAAGCAACCAGATTTTCTAGTTTCTTAAAACTTCGAAGAACAATGGCAAGAGTCACTCGCTTCATCAATATCTGTCAGCGCAAGCCTACGGAGGCCGGAGAATTATCATCAACCGAACTTAAGAACGCTGAACGGATTATATGCTCGCAAGTACAAAAAGAAAGGTTTAGTGATGATATCGCCAATCTACGCCAAAACCTACCCGTGAGCAAAAGTAGCGAAATATATAAATTAACGCCATATCTTGACGATCATGGACTCCTACGTGTACTCGGTCGAATTGACGCTGCCACAACAATACCCCTTACTACAAGGCGTCCTATTATACTGCCCAAGAATCACGCGGTAACGAAGTTAGTCGTTAAGGAATTCCACTGCCGTCTTCGCCATCAAAACGACGACACTATAGTTAATGAAGTGCGACAATACTTTTGGGTGCCAAGTCTACGCTCAGCAGTAAAAAGAAGCAAAAATGAATGTCAACTGTGCCGGATTCGGCGAGCCAAACCAATTCCACCGATGATGGGTCAGCTGCCAGAAGATCGCGTAACTCCGTTCGTTAGACCATTTACTTACACCGGACTTGACTACTTCGGGCCTGTCAACATCACCATAGGAAGAAGGAAAGAGAAACGTTGGATTGCTCTCTTCACTTGCTTGACGATCCGGGCCGTGCATCTCGAGATAGCTGCAAACTTGTCAACAGATGCGTGTATCCTATGCATCCGCAATTTCATCAATCGCCGAGGGATTCCGCTGCGCATCAGAAGTGACAACGGGACGAACTTCGTGGGAGCAAGCAGGGAGTTAGCGTCTAATGATATCTTCGACAATGAAGCCATCAAGATGGAGCTTTCGTCGGCTGGGATCGAATGGGTATTCAATTGCCCATTAAACCCACACGCCGGAGGATGTTGGGAGAGACTCGTCCAATCAATCAAACGAGTATTGTCGTATGTTCTTCACGAATTAGCGCCCAAAATCGAAACTCTACAAAGTGCATTAATCGAAGCCGAAAATATCGTCAACTCTCGGCCATTAACGCACCTACCGGTGTCAGTTGAGGACGAAGAACCGCTTACTCCAAACCATTTTCTCATGGGTGTTTCCAATTCCACTCAAACTCCAGGTCCAGTTGAAGACAGAGCGCTCTGTCTCCGAAAGCAGTGGAGGGTGAGTCAGCAATTAAAAAATCGCTTCTGGAAGCGATGGATGCGCGAGTACCTTCCGATGCTGACCAAAAGATGCAAATGGTTCGAACAGACAACGCCGCTCAAAGTAGGAGATTTAGTTCTCGTGTGTGATGTCGATGCGCCTAGAGGCCAGTGGACCCGAGGAAGAATAACAAAGGTGTTCTCAGGACCGGATGGACAAATCCGTTCCGCTGAAATAAAAACCAATATGGGAGCTCTTCGCAGACCTGCGGTGAAGTTAGCTGTACTCGAAGTTAGTGAGGCTTCGGAGCGAGGCTCTATCGCCTCACGGGGGGTGGGATGTCGAAAATATTAAATGTGTGAACTCACCTTTAGAGTAAGCAGCTCGCCACTAGATGTCGGCTAAGTTGGGTTTATTTTGAACTCGGGGAAACAGAGCTAACGTTAAGTCATTGTGACGTTTAAATAATTGAATTCGCCTCTTGCCTTCACATTCCGCAGCCATCCGTCACCGAGTTCAGAAGCAGCCCAACGAAGTTGACGAAAAGTGAGTTTTGTAAAATCATTTGCCTATTAATTTATATATTTGTATTATCATTATTAGAGAATAAACAACTGTTTGAAAGGACTTGTTATATTCATTCAACTTTACTCAGGACTCGGCGACAGGTACGGAACCTTAAAAAAGAACGTAAAGAAGCCCATTTTGCAAAGTGAATATGTACTTAGTTTACTAGTTTACGCGAATTTAAGGATTTGTTTTATTTAAATTAGGAACACATAATATAACATAACGTAAATCGTAATACACTCAGCAATTAAAATGATATGAATGAAGTAAAATAAAATGTCTAAGAAAATGCAACCAATAATGGCGTTTGCTTGAAGGGTGTAAGAGGATGAGGTGAAGGGTGAGAAAAGGAAGGATGACACGGGGTTAAAGAAGGAAGAAGAGGCCATAACAAGGGGCTGCCAAGGCGAGTACGACAGCCATGGAAGGGTGGGTTTAGTTCGAAATTTCTCGCAAGCGTAATTATACCTGACGTAAACTCTGGAATGAATTCTTTTTTGTGACGTGCCCGGGTCAAGCTCCCGCGCCCTCCGGCGAGCTAAGAGAGCCGGTACAAGTATGCCAGCGGAGACCCATAACACAATTGTTTTAAGCAGTAAATTTCGTATTTAAATACCGTTTTGAGCTATTCTTCTGAACACTTGTGAACTGTTTTTTATTTTATGTAACGCATGAGTTAAGTATTGGTCATAAGTTCAGTGCCTTGATTTTGTGCGGTTTTTTTCCGCAATGGCGGTGTCGGAAAGGGTTCACGTATAGGCGGATTCTATAAATGTGTGAGTGATGTCGCGAACTGACAACTTCCAATATTTCCTGTTTTTATATCGCTTTGTTCCTGCAAATTCCAGGCGAGCTTTCCCACACGCGACCATTTTAGGTAGCGAGAAGGATGTCGGATGAGAAGAAATGACAACAGCGTGACCGTTGTGCGACAATTTGGTACCTTTTTCGAGGACACTAATACATTTTGTTATTCCTTTGTTCCTTTTTATTAGTTGGAAAATTCACATTTAAGGACTATTCACATGAGAGCCAATTGCGAACGAACAGCGAACAAGCGAATATTGTTGAGTGTTGACACTTCAATCACTTCAATCATTGTTCAATGTTAACTTCGATAGAATTTTTTCATTCGTGGGTTTGTGGATCCGCGAATTTTTTATGTGGATTGTGAATAAAGTGGGACAGTTCGCTGCAAGAATTTTCAATTGCTGTAATAATTGTAAATTGAGCTAGTATAAAAATCAATTTTCAATTCATAAATACATTTAAATTCATTTGTTCGCAACTCGCGCTCATGTGAATAGTACTCAACATTTTTTTCAAAAACTGTGATTTCAAAATGAATACGTTTAAAATATAACGCGGTTCCCCATCATAGCGTAAAGCCGGCTAATACTTGCTAAATATTGGGAGAAAATACTAAATTTACGTAGTAGCATCAGAAAAAGGCACATTTTTCTTTCATCGCCCCTTTTTTAGGGACTTTTTAAAACTAAATTGAACGCGATCTTAAAAGTATGTAGATATAAAAATGAGTTGATATGTATAATTTATGAATAATATTCAATTAATTTTTATATATTTATAAATAAAAGTCAAAGCTAAAAGGTTTTTATATCAAAATTTATTTGAAAACGTGCATCTAACGTTTCATAGAAGTAGTGTCTAGCTCACAAGCGGAACAATCTAAACGACATCTAATTATTGTAAAGTGATTTGGTTCAATTTATAAAAGAAAAGTTGTGTGGGAATGATCTAAGAGTATTTACAGTCTATATTGTATTGTAAAACTAAAACTAAAATTTATAACCTTTCTCTAACCATCCGGGAGATTGTTGCAAAATTCTGAAAAGTAGCAAAAAAAAAAGAGCGGTGTAAGAAAAAGTTTAATTTGTAAAGATTCTCCGAAATTTCAGAATTTTCGCACAATATTTAACAATTGTTGGCTCTCGTAACACTATAATCGTGTTCTGATAAACAGCAGCGTTATATTTTACTAAAATTCATTTGAAAATCACAGTGTTTCTAAAAATTGCAAAGTTCCTTTTCAAACTAAAAAAAGGGATACAGTAGCAACAAATTGTATCAGGATCCTCGAAAAAAGTGCCAAATTATTGCACAACGGTCACGTAGGTCACAGCGCGCGGCTCACTCACACATTCAAATCCGATTCGGGCCGTTCCCTAGCGACATCGCCTCAAAAACCGCACAAAATCAAGGCACAGATGACTATATAATCAACTTGCTGACTTTATATGCGAAAATAAACAAGAAAGTAGCCCAATGCATTGGTTAACCTATTGGAAAATAAAATAAAGAAATGAATACAATGCATTCGGCTGACCTATTGCAAACTTTAAACTCACCAAGTATGGTTCGTGGAACGAAGCATTCCCCTGACGTTCTTTTGGCAAATTAAGTCAGTTCAATTATAACCACCAAGATAAACAAGTTCAATACTGTAACAATAAACTTTAATAAAAAAACAGAAAACACTTGTTTAATTTGACTCTACCATTTAATTCACTCGTTGCATTGCAATCAAATGCGATTTTGAGTGACATTTTTTAAAACGAACAACTTTTGAGAAATGAATAGCCTTAAGGACTATGAGCTCACTGATCAGTGCTTTCCGGATCAAAATAATAAAGTAAGACCATTAGAAACAATTTTTTTTTTTTTTTTCCGAGGGTAGGTGAAAATCTTCCAAAGACACTATGAGAATAGCACGCGTTCTCATAGTAGTGCCAGATTTTTACTAACTAAAAACACCACCCTTCTAAAGATTGTTAGATACTGCAACTAAGATATAACTTATCAAGCAATTTTTCTATCATGAAATAACAACTTTTGACAGGTTACTTTCCAGTGAAAGATCCTGCGTGTTCCGCAAATTAGACGCGGTTAATCTTATCTTGCCAAGTCGAACGGTTTCGTTCTTTGTAGTCGGCGTAATAAATTGCTCTCGTCCAAGATTTGTCGGACTGTATTAGTGTATTGTTGATATGTCCGATTAGTCGGTTTCTATGCTTTCTCGCGAAGCTTCTAGTTTCAGCTTCGATTGTTGGAAATCCGAGATCAACGTGGATATCGTCGTTTCTAATATACCATGGTGCTTGAACAATTTCTCTAAGCACTTTATTTTGAAAAGTTTGTAGAATATTTGCATTTGTTTTCTTGGTACAACCCCAAAGTTGTATACCGTAGGTCCACACCGGCTTTAGCACTTGCTTGTATAAAAGCAGTTTGTTCTCAGTACTGAGCTGGGAATGTTTTCCGAGTAACCAGTACATTTCTCTATATTTGATATCGAGTTGTTTACGTTTCATTTTCACGTGCGAATTCTATTTCAGCTTTGCGTCGAGTGTCATTCCCAGGTATTTGGCATCGTTTGCAAAGGGTATTCGGGCCAAGTTTAGAAAAATTGGCAAGTCATTAGTTTTCTTATAAGTGAAATTCACGTGAACAGATTTAGTTTCGTTGAAGGCGATCCGCCAGTTCCTTGTCCATTCATTTACCTTATTCACTGCGGCTTGCAGTTTTGTAGTCGCTTCTTCGATTGTATTACCTACTGCTAGGATAGCTGTGTCGTCGGCGAACGTAGCAAGGGTAGTGACATCTTCCCTTGGTATATCGCGAGTATATAACAAATAGAGAAGCGGACCAAGGACGCTTCCTTGCGGTACACCTGCCGAAATTTCTTTTAGCTCCGAGTATTCGTTTCCATTTCTAGCACGGAAGAGTCTATTCCCGAGATATGATTCTAGAATATCGTATAGGCTTGCGGGGAAAACTTCTCGTAATTTAAATTTCAAGCCGTCGTGCCGCACCTTATCAAAGGCTTGTGAGACGTCAAGGAATACGCTTGAGCAAATCTTTTTTTCTTCAAATGCTTTCTCGATTACGTCAGTAGTTCTATGTACTTAGTCAATCGTCGAATGCTTGGTTCTGAACCCAAACTGGTGGTCAGGGATAAGATTACTGTCTTCAATAACCGGTTGTAGGCGCCTAGGCAATATTCTCTCGAAGACTTTGGAAATGATTGGAAGAAGGGATATCGGTCAGTACGATTTTACTTCATTTGGCGGTTTTCCTGGTTTTAAACCCATTATGACCTCCGCGACTTTCCATTGACGCTGCACGTGTTTTAGTCTGAGCGCTTAATTAATGCTTTCCTTGGTAGAGCTTTGAGAACTTCTCCGGTGATTAAATCATAACCAGGAGCTTTCTTAGGTTTTAGGGATTCGATTTCACGTTTTAGTTCACTTAGCGTTGCACTTGTGAGTGTTGAATCGTCAGATTGTAATTCCGTCCTATTAGTATTGTCGTAGATCGTCCTTTCTGACTTTATTTCAAAAGTATACCACTGGATCTTCTCGGTATTTAGCTTTTGGGACACTGCCCGGTAGTCTTCGTGGTTAACGACGTTAATTTTCCACGCATTATTCCTCAAAGAT
Organism: Cheilosia vernalis; assembly: GCA_949126925.1. Classification (NCBI taxonomy): domain Eukaryota; kingdom Metazoa; phylum Arthropoda; class Insecta; order Diptera; family Syrphidae; genus Cheilosia; species Cheilosia vernalis. The sequence continues at coordinate 20,331,493 of OX421361.1, forward strand.
GTTACCTTAAATTCCGATGTTATCGTTCTTTTAAGGAGGCTGTTTAACTTATTATACTCCGTTACCCCAACGACGTTTATTGGAGGCGGTGGACGAATTTGCCCTCGGAGTTGTTTTTCTTGCGGTACTTTACGCGTTTGTTCTCTTAGAGGCTCGACTTCAGGCGAAGAACCGGCTCTCCTTTTCTTACTAGGTCTTTTCTTAGGGACCCGATTCGTTTCGCGTGCTAGCTCTTCTTTGTCAGTGTGGTATTCCTGACTAGGCAAGCGTGGTGTAGTGCATTCGCGTTCTTTCTGAATATGAGTGTTCCTTAGAACATTATTTTCTTCTTTTAACAGTTCTATCTCTTTCTTCAGAGTTTGATAGAGTAGATCCATTTCCTTAAGCTTGATTCGCAGTGTTTTAATTTCTTCCTCAGAGCTTATATCTTTCACTGAGTCCCGTTTTTCACGCACTGGCGCTCCCGGCGGACTTCTTTTCCGGGGTTGTTCGATCTTGATGGAGGCGATGGAGATACCCTTGAACTTTTAACAATTTATGAAATGAAAATTCTGGGGATAAATTACAACCGAATAGAGGACGTGTACTTTTTCCAAATTTCTAATCCAGACAAAATCAAGTGCACCAAAAGAGGTTTCCTTTTCTGTAGCCACATCGTTTGACGATCGTATGGTTTGGATTCTTGTAATTATGCTTCTCCGAATAAGGATCCATGAATTGTGGATACGAAAATACGACTTGATGCCTCAGGATATGGATACTCAGCAGTAATTTACAGCCGAGTAAAAATGGGTGTTAACTTCTTGCTTGAAGGAATCGTGTACAGGAATATGTGAATGAAATGTCAAAATGTATTTGCTCTTGATCAGTCATATCGCAGTTCAATATATCTCATATAGCCTCTTGTACTTCTTTTACAAGAGTGTGACAGTGACTCCTTTAAATAAAACAGTTTTTGGTATTATCAAATAAGTATTACTTTTTTATTGACGAACATTTTAAGCTGTTTCAAACAAAATAAAGTGCTTCGCACAATTTTATAAGGAATCATAAAAATTGCAGTTCGATAAAATAGATGGTGTATGTATTTATATATCATAGTATATATATTAATTAATAAAATACCCACAATATAAAGGTTCATTCATAATCAAAGGAATATATTTTTTAACAGATGGTCGTGAAAATAGGCATGTTTGAAAAGAGTGGTATGCCAATTGGACACTGATAAACAGATTTTAAAACTTAGGTAATTTCAAATAATCCTTACAAAGAAATGCTAAATGAGACATGTGTAAGGAACATATATAAAAATATAAAATGCATCCATAAAATAAGAAAGGCAAATTTTCTGAAAATCAAACTGACGAAAAATACATCGTTTGGGGTTCGAAAGAAAGCTGTTTGTTTAACTTAATACATGTTTTAAGGAATTAATTAGGGAACAAATTATAGAGCGGACAATTGAAAGCGACGCTAGGAATGCCTACACTTTCGGTTATTTTTTTTTTTACTGCTTGTGCTGCTTTCCTTTACAATATATTTATATCATCTATATCTGTTGAGTTTTCAAAATAAGAAGTAGGTTTTTGATTTTGTTTTTCTGTTATTTACTGCTCTTCCTCCCCTAATTCGTGCTTAATCTTAGAAAAATCGAATTCTTGCCCAGTACCGCGCTTAAAGATATCCAATACGTCTAAGCAAGTTGTCTCGAAATGTGTTGTTGCATCATAAGATGTCGAAATGAAAACTTGGGAATCGATGCCATCACTATTTGGCTCCAAATAATCGGAGATCGTTATAAACTTCTTTGTAATCGGCTCGAAGAGATCAAGACCGGGCTTGATTTCATTTTCTGGGTTATCGGTCTCGACAGTTGTCGATACCATACCAAGGAACCAGCCTTTAGCAGCTACCTGGTGTGTGTAGCTCACTAACGACACGTAGATATCAGACTTGCGACCAACTTGTTTCTGCGGAATGATTATTTGAGTGGATAGAGCATCTTTGGTGTTTGGAATTGGATGATCCAAAATGCAGATGCATCGAATGACTTGTCCAGTTTTGCGAACCTACCAACGAAATATGTCATACATTACAGTTTCACCGTGATCATCAAAATATATAAATTGTCTTACCTTATTTGGAACATAGCTGGGATCACAATATACTTGCTTGCACTTGGCCACCTCTTCCCCAGAACGGACGCCAACCACCTTGCCATCTTCGCCAAGAACGATTTCATCAATTGGCTTATCCAGCATGTAAGTTCCACCATAAATAGCAGAGAGACGCGCAAAACCTTGGGGCAATTCGCCCAGGCCGTACATCGGATAGAGGTATGGAGATTTGCCATACCGAGCCAAAGAATCCGAGTACAATTTGATGCGGCGTATTGTATTCACAGCTGGTTCATTGAGATATTCATCGTCACGGAAAAGCGCCAATGCATGCCCCGTAAAGTCTTGGGTATTTTTATCTAGACCGAATTTGTCGTAGAGGGTTTGCATATTTGACTTAAAGGGGTCGAAATCTTTCCATGTCTTCGGATCATCTTCTTTGTAGTCTTGCACGTAGACTAAGAAATTGCGGAAACGCCGTTTTTCAAACATTCCTTTAAAAAAAAATTATTGCTCATGTTATACAATATCAATATTAATTTACTTTGTATTTTAGTATAAGTACATAGTTCGTGATGTTATTCAATGCACAATTTTCAAAACGAATGGGTATTGCTTGTATATAATTCTTAAAAAAATTATGCGAAAAGAAAAACACACATAATTATAAAATTCTAGCCAAATGATATAGCAGAGGAAAGATTGTAAAGTCCTGTCGCGAAAAGATTAAGGGTCACAGAGTACAGCACATAGTATGGCTGGGTGTTCCGGGACAGACAATCAGAAAGCTTAAAATTTAACACGACAAGGATGTTTCAGAACAAGCACCCTTAAAGCAGGGAAACAAGTCACAAAAAGGCAGATGAACCACCATGGGAACTTGAAACGATTTTTATTGGGTTAGAAATCGTGCGATAACATAAAAAATCTGACGTAACTTCTGCGTACCCGTTGAAAACTTTCACGCTCCGTTTATTGAAACGAGAACTTGCCCAGTTTTTAAAATAAGAAGAATAAACGACACAATGGAAAATTCGGACTTAATCTTGATACAAAGCATGAAAGTTGTGATGCAAATTTTTCATTATAAAGGGTTTTCCAATAAGAGGTGTTATTTTGGTATTCAAAGAAAAATTTCATTTTTTGAGATAAGGAGGAAGGTATGCCGTTAATAATGAAAAACAACATCAGCCAAATGGCCACCAAGAGCATGCATACAGGACCATATCCTTTACATGAAATTTTCCATAACCAAATCGCAAAGTGGCTGCCCTATGTCCTCGATAGCCTCACGAATTTTATCTCATCGAGTCTGAACGAACGTCAGTTTGTTTTATAGCAACCACATGCAATAAATGGAGTTTACTGCAATATACCAGGACTTACCAGCAATTTTACTGAAATTGAACAGAACTTTATTGGTAAGAACATTTTTTTTTTTTAGTAATGTCTGAGACTCACATAAAGGAGGATATTGAAGATAGTGAGATACTCGGGATGGCGGTGGGCCCGCCAAGGGATGTCAGCTGATATAAAAAACGAAAGAAACTGGAGTAGATTTTAATAAAATACAATTGAATATATAAAATGTAACTTTCCACATACATAAATATCATTGTGCTGTTAAAATTGTAAATTATAATTTCATTTATGAATTTCAAAAGCAAATTATGCTTAATAAACGAATTTAATTCATTAATTAAAAAAAAAACACAGTCACAACTTAAGATGTCAATAAAGTTAAATACTGACCGAGGTTGTTACATTTCAAACTGGAGATTTCTTGCTGATACGCCCAACTTTAAATTAGGTTGCGTGGGAGTTACTGCGAGCAGGAACCGAAGCCACGTGATTAAAGAAATAAGTATCTCATAAAGGGAAAGAGATTTCTCATGGGTATGTTGTTCAAAAAAAGTTTTCGGTCGAAATACCTAAAGTTCTTTTATCTGGTACAAAAGCTAGTCCGATATTCGGGAGGGAAAAATATATAAAGTTATTTTATCTGGTACGAAACCTAGTAAACAAGGCTTAGCAGCCCTAAAGTTTGCAAAGTATGATCTATTACTGCTTTCACGACCTATTAAGCTTTTGGTGGCAACCGTTCAGAAAGGTCGGATATTATAGACAAATTCGGCCCCAAATGCTTATTGTAAAGGTAAATTGGTGGAACTAGTTCTGCATAAGTTAACACGGAGCATTTATTATTATTATTATTTATTATCAGGTAATTATAATTACATGGTAATATTAAAGTTACTGAGTCTAGCTGCAAAGACTATTGGCTCTAAAGTTAGTTAGTGTTTATATGGAAAGGTTAGCTCTAGTTACAAGTTTGATATCATTTCAATATTAGTAGGATTGGGTTACTATGTATTTCGTATATTGAGTTGTCTCTGAATATATTATTGATGATGAGTCTCAATTCGGTGCAGTTCTCCAGGTGGTACAGGTTGGAGGGATGTTTTTGGTCAGGAGGTGCTTATGATTAGCTGAAGTGTGTCCGAGTCGTAATCGCAGAAACTTTGAAATTTTATGTTTGGGTATTTTTGTGGGATATACCGGGTTTACTCTCTCAGGGTAACTGATTGCACTCCCTAGGTTTTCGCGACAATCGAAAGAACGAGTGAACGATTGGGTATAGGCAGAGCGAAGTTGCCAGACAGTCAAAATATTTCCCCCCAGATAATTCCGATAAACCCCCAGATTTGGATACTTTAAAAAAAAAATCCCAACGTTTTGTCAAATTTTTTTAACGTGTTTTTGTATCACGTAAAAGAATAAATTTCAAAATTGAAATGCGAACATGTAAGTTTGGTTTTGTGAATGCGAGTGTGCGCCAAATAAATGCAACGCATGTTGTTCGAATCCCGCAAAAACCCAACTTCCAACTCAGGGTTTTTTCACTGCGCCACCTCTCTCGAACGTCTGACAAACATCCGAGAGTAGACTGTAGAATTTATAGGTATACGTATACTATAGAAGCCTAGTCTCATGGCATGCTTCGTCAGAAGTCAGTGCCCAGAGAATATTTCTATTTAGCAATTATTATATACATATATATAGTCAGAAATCTAATTATGAACTTAAAAGTTAAATTAATTTAATAGGTTCAACAATCTGGATTGAATGGAATGAATGATCAACTTTTTATAACCCAAGACTTGGATTACCTATGGACATTTAAGAAAAAAAAAAAAACAAGTAAATAAATATCTACTCAATGCCATTCAACATATTATATTTTCAAACCACATTTAAAAATTATAAACAAATTTAAGGCGGTCAGGACTTAGTTTAAATCAATCATTTTGTCGGTACCTATATATTTTTATTTATTTAATACAGGTTTCTTTGTATCAGGTGTAAAAAGAAGTTGTCGATATTATAACGTATCCCACTTTACACCAATACATACCGTCATCTTATATATAGATAGATCTATAGATGAATGTTGTATATATACACATTCACCCTGATTATTATGACGACACATAGAGCTGTCATAAACAGTAGGTAACAGACAAAAAGCGCAAAAAAAATAATTAATAAGCTAAAATAAAATGGACAATAACAATAAAAATATTTGTGAAGTTTAAAGTACATAAGATCTATATAGCCAACGAACGAAGGACAAAGAAATTTAAGCAGCAAAATAGGAGGAACTCGCGATAATGGCCGGTGTATTCCGTTAACTCAAGCATGAAATGTGCAATAGCAATTCATTATTCTTCTTTCAACCATTAAATTTATAACTGCGAAATTTTATCGTCTTACAAAATGTATATGAACCGTATTCCGACTGCTAAACAATTTGCAGAGAAGATTTTAAATATCATGGTGAATCCCAAAGAATAATCGGAAATCAAAACCTGAATAACGAAAATGATTCATCGGTTTGCTAAATCAATTCAATTAATTATAATTTTTACATAGATATTTTGAGTCTCGCCCCTTATGGACCGAGTTTAATATTTTTGATGTTGCAGCTATCAAATTTGTGAAACAAAATTTTTTCCGTAACATTAATATAATATAAGCAGACATTACGGGGTGAAACCGACAAGCGCACAGATGAGTTTTTCTTCCCCTACTAAAAAAGTTTGCGCACCACCATATTCGACTAACTACGTGTCATGAATTTGATCAATAACGAATAGTGAAAATGAAACAAAAAAAAGAAGCAAAAATTACTGCAATAAAAATATCACAGATGAAAAAGCCTACATATATATGAAGCTAGATAGGTGAAGTAGCAATTAAATGGAAAACATACCCATCAAGTCGGAGGCAAGTGCTTCTTTTTGATCCACTGGCACTTTGGAAATTTTTCCACCTTTGTACACGTAACTGCCCTCAATTGACTTGAACTCCAAATATCGGGTCACACCCGTATGGATAAGTAATTTTACCAGCTGGCCATTAGCCATAAGGAATTTCGGGATTAAATCCACATTCCAATCTCGTCCGCGTCCAAATTCAGCGCCTGGCTCATTAGATAGGTTGAAGCGTTGATACAATTCATCCAAGGGAGTAATGGATGCAGACTCCCCCCCGTAGTACTTATTCCGATCGATGTGGAGCACCTTCTTTCCAGAGACCGATAGCATTCCGCTCAGGATGCATTCTTTGAGGCCAGTGCCGAGGACGATGGCATCGTATTCATCATTCATGGCGGCGGCTGACAATAAATGTTTTTTTCTGTGGCGCACACGAAAAACAACTAGAGACTTATATTGTACACCTTTTGGCTTATTGGAAACTTTTGCTTATGGTTTTTGACTTAAGAAAACTTTCTTTTTTTCTGTTTTAATATAGTTTCAGAATAGAAGAAACCTCTGCGAATCTATTCACAATGAAATATGAAATATGTGCAACTTTTTCACTGGGAAGAAAAAGACGTCGTACGATTTGACGAAAAATGGGTTCGTTTCGAATTAAAATGAACGAACAAAAGAAAGGGAGTAGGGTAGTATTAATCAACAATGGCGGGCACAACGAAACATTGATGATGTGAAATGTAAGGGCAAGTGGTGTTATAGAAAAAACGCAGACAAGATTCTCCTGTTGTTACAAAACATAAAAATTATGCACAAGTTATTTAGTTTTCAAAAGTGTGTTTGCATATCAAAATTGGATGTAAAACTTCTTATATCGTTGTTTTCCATTGCAATTTCAGATTTTGCTCTTACACTTCAGATTTATCGTGCCCAATGGAACATAAAACAAGACTTTTCTTCAGCTGTTCTAAAAGGCCTATTTTTTGTGCTTCGATCTCACCAAAGGAAAGTAAAGTAGGATTTTCAGTATAATAATAGCCGTGTTTTTTTTAGCTTCGATCTCAGCAAAGCAAAGTAAAATAGGATTTTCAGCATGCAATTACAACAACAATTGCGAGTCTCGAGGTGTCAAGTAAAGCGTAGTTATGGCAATTTGCGTGCTGAAAATCCTACTTTAAACCGCATTTACATCATCACGCACGCGCAATTTTGCAACAAAACCGAAAAGAGAGATCCGTTTATCCGCAGTCAATACTATTAAAGGCGTAAGAATGAGATCACAAATCAGACGGCTGTGGTGTCATGGATGCTCTACCCATAATTATAGATACTGTTCTCGATTGCGGGAATGAAAGGCGCACGCTCAAACTGCTTAAGATGGTTTATTTCTACAAAGGAAATTTTATAAAACAAGAAATCTTTTACAAGTACACTTACCGCGGTTTGCACCTCTTCCCTTGGCTTTCGAGAATAAAGTAAGGCGGAAATAAAATGGCCGACTATGGAAAGAAGTGTCAACCGCGGTCGAAAGGAGTAGTGCCAACTCATTGTTAGCTATCGAGTAATAGATGGCGCGCTTGGGTTATCGGGTTTTCCACATCCCCTCCCCCGTGAATCGTTCCGATTCACCATCGGGTTCCACATCCAGAACTGCCAATCTTGAAACTGGACGAGATAAAATGCCTGTATTCGTCCGAACGTCGGCTCGCCTGACAACTCCATCTGCACCTCGGTATATGCGTTGAACTCTGGCTCGCTTCCATTCTCGTCTTGAAATGTGGGGGTCGCAGATAAAGACCAGATTTCCGACTTCAATTGACTTCGTCCTTCGGCACCACTTCACTCGGCGTGTTAAAGTTGGAAGGTACTCAAGTACCCATCGCTTCCAAAACCTGTCCCTCAATTGGCGGGCGATTCTCCACTGCTTCCTTAAACGGCACAACTTCTCGTCTGGTTCCAGTGTCCTAGGGGTATGAGCTGTGTTGGCTGAGCCCAGCAAAAAATGGTTCGGCGTCAGCGGCTCCTCCTGGTCGACTGTCACTGGTAGATGGGTTAGTGGTCTCGAATTTACCACATTCTCAGCCTCAATCATCAAGCAATTTAAAGTGTCCTCTTGTGGTGAAACCTCCTTGAGAGTGTGTCGCAGGACGCGCTTCACACACTGCACCATACGCTCCCAGGCACCTCCTTCGGATGGGTTGTTCGGGCAATTGAAACGCCAGTCGATACCCTTTGCTGACAGCTCGTCCTGGATCCGATGGCAGTCAAAAACTTGGGAAAAACGCTTCGCTTCTCTGTCGACGCCAATGAAATTTTTTCCGTTGTCACTGCGTATTCTTAGCGGCACTCCACGGCGGTTGATGAAATTGCGTATGACCATAATGCACGCATCGGTAGACAGGTCATGTGCTATTTCGAGGTGAATGGCTCTCACCGTCAAACAAGTGAAAAGCGCTATCCACCGCTTCTCAACTCGACGACCAATAGACACGGTGAGTGGCCCGAAATAGTCCAGACCAGTATATGAGAATGGTCTCAAGTACGGCATGACACGATCCTCCGGTAAGGCTCCCATGAGAGGTGGAATCGGCGTGGCTTTGTGATGTCTGCAGATCCTGCAGTTTGCGACGACCTTGCGCATAACCTGGCGCAGGCGGGGCACCCAGTACTTTTGACGCACCTCGCAGATTGCGGCTTCCGTATTTTGATGCATCATTCGGTCGTGATAGTGAGCGACTACAAGCATTGTAAATCGGTGATCAGATGGCAGGATGATAGGTCTTCGGGCAGCATACGTCAACCATGAAGCGGCGTCAAGTCGCCCATAGACGCGTAGGATGTCTTCATCATCCAGGTACGGCATAAGCTTAAAGAGTTCGTTCCCCTCTGGAACTGGTAAGCCACGCTGAATTAGACTTACTTCAACGCTAAAGGCTTGACGTTGAGCTTGGCGGCAAACCTGCTTTTCAGCGACATCCAGTTCGTCGACTGTTAAAGCCAAATGCTCGTTGCGATTAAAAACACGCAGTACCCAGGCCATAGTTCTGATGATTCTTCTGAAAGAAGAAAAACGGTTCCAATCTATTAAGCTGTTACTTACCACGACGAGGCTGAATTTTGGTCGAAGCTCTTCCTCTATGTCGTGGTGACTTTGGACGTTGACATTCACTGGCCAGTCCCTTTCTGACTGGCACAAAAAGGACGGACCCTTCAACCATCTGGAAGTTGGACTAAAGTCAATCTGACTCTTAGCCCTCGTAGCGTCATCTGCTGCATTCTCGGTTGTCGGCACCCATTTCCAGCTACTCTGCTCCGTGTTTTCCAAAATTTCGGCAATTCGGTGAGCAACAAACGGCTTGTACCTTCGATGCTCACTATGGATCCATTTTATTACCGTCGAAGAATCGCTCCAAAGGACCTTTCGTGTGACAGCGGCAGAATGTCCTTCAAGCACTGTCTTCATAAGTCGTGACCCCAGCACTGCGGCTTGAAGCTCAATACGGGGCACGGTCATGGGCTTCAATGGAGAACACTTGGTTTTCGCACATATGAATGCGATCTCGACCACATTGTCCTGGTTCGTTGCCCTCCAATATGCAACGGCTGCCATGGCGTCCTCACTTCCGTCAACAAAAACGTGTAGCTGGAGATCCCGGGGTACACCGCCATGGAAGTAAAAACGTGGAACTGCAACATCGATAACGTTGGGCAACTGCAAACGCCATTTGTCCCAAAAGGTGCAGATATTTTCCGGCAGTTCTTCATCCCACAGTATATCCCGTCGCCAAACCTCACGCATCACCAGCTTCGCAGATACCACGAATGGACTCAAGAATCCCAACGGATCAAACACCGACATAACGATGCTGAGCAGTTCTCGTTTTGTCGGACGTCGGCTTCCATCAATGATTTCCTTGCTTACTCGGTGAAACTGCAACTTGTACTGGAACTCGTCGTTATGTGGCTGCCAGAACATGCCCAAGACCTTTTCAGCTTGTAAAGGAGTCCCTTCGCTAGCTGGTAAAGCTCCCTCCAAGGCTCTGAGGACGGATTCCGAATTCGAACTGAAGTTGCGCAATTCAAACCCTGCGGCCTTATGTATCTCTCGGACTTGAGTTGAAATTTCGATGGCTTGCTCGACGGATTCGAAGCTGTCGACGAAGTCGTCAACATAATGAAACTCTGTGATGGCTTTGACGGCACGACGATTGTATATGCTGCTGTACTCCAGGGCATTTTTGATCTTGACATGTTGAGCAGCACAAGGCGAGCAGGCAGCTCCAAACGTCATCACTAGCATTTCATAAACATCGGGCGGCTTCGTGTCATCTCCGTCACGCCATAGAAACCGTTGAGCACATCTGTCCTCCTGGCGAACTCCAATCTGGTGGAACATCTCCTTGATGTCCCCACACACAGCGACGGCACCTTCGCGGAAGTTGAAGAGAACAGACGGCAGTGGCTGGTACCCCTGTGGGCCCTTCATCAAGTACGTGTTGAGTGAAACTCCACTTACTTCGGCGGCGGCGTCAAAAACTAGGCGAAGTTTCTGAGGTTTGTTGGGATTTACTACCCCGAAATGAGGCAAATACCATGTCCTTGGTCCTATGACGGCGGCTTCTGCTGGCTGCAGCTTACGGGCATAGCATTTGTCCACATGACCTCTCATAATCGATCTGTAGGCGGCGGCAAAGTCTTCATTTCTTCTCATTTTTCTTTCAACTCCAACCAAACGCTTCTGCGCCATGGCATAGCTGGCTGGCAAGACGATATCGTCAGCTTTCCACAACAAGCCAACCTCGAATCGACCGTTGATTCTCTTCGTGGTTGAATCGAGAATGCTTCTTGCACGGATGTCTTCCTTGGATTTTACCGGGGGTAAAGCTCTAACTCCAAAACTTTCCGTTCGAAAATAATCGCCAACCAGGTCATGTAAGATAGCATCAGCGGATTTGGTGTACGTCAGGAGACACGCAGGTGTGCTTGTAGGAGTGGTAGTCGTCGTCGGACCAAAAATAGCCCAGCCAAGCTTCGTACGTGTTGCATACGGTCCATTCTCACCAAAACTTCGTAGTTCCATCGCCAGGCCCAAATGGCAATGATCGAGCCCGATCATGAGTTTCGGAACGGCATTGGAGTAAGACTGCATAGGAAGTTCCTTCAAACATTTTGAGATGCTACTTAAATCCGAATCTTTGAGACTTTGAGTTGGCAGACTGAGATCCGAGACACCGTATACGTGACGAAGTTGATATTTTTTGTTCATACCCACTCCACTCACCTGCAGGTCAACGACCAACGATGGCTCCTGTGCTTGTTTTCCAGCAACCCACTGCATGGTGAGCTGGCGCGAGTCACCTTTGAGACCCATTTCCTTAATCAGGTCCACATCGACGATCGAAATCGAAGATCCTTCATCAAATAGTGCATAGGTGTCGATGGCTTTATTCGGGCCATACAGCGTCACTGGCAAAACTCGAAACAAGAGCTTCTGCTCGGCGTTGGTAGTCCCTTTCGTAGCCAACACACTACCAGCGGAGGAACATTGAGGAATTTGTTGACTCACATCAGCCAATGGAGTGGGCTTGGGCTGATCTTCGTGGAGTAGCTTGTGATGTCTTCTCTGGCATCCATTTGTGGCACAAATACTCCTCACGCGGCAGTTCCGAGTATTATGCCCTTTCCTTAGGCACGCAAAACAAAGACCATATTGCTTTACAATCGTCCATCGTTCCTGCACACTTGCTCTTATAAATTTTCTGCAATCGTTGACTTTGTGTGCCTCTTGACACAAATGACATCTTAGAGATCTCGGTTCCTGGGACTCCGTAGTTGTGTGTAACACAGGCACGCGCTTCTTCGTCTCCTTGTCTTGGTTGTCTTGGACGGAACAAACTAACTTGGCTACGTCAGAGAGCCAATCGCTGAAGTTAATGATCGTTGGGTAAGGCTGAATTATTGTTGCGTATCTTGCCCACTCCATCCGCTTTGTCATAGGCAACTTGCATACCAGCTCTTGCAATAGTGATGGGTTCGCAATATGCTGCTGGCCGTTGACAGTTTGCAAAAACATAGATAAGTTCCTCACCTTTGTCGCGAATGGAATGAGACGACCCAGGTTCAATTCGTTGATTGACTGTATCTCACGAACTTGACTCAACTGGCTGTTGATAAGTTGTTCCGGGCGACCAAAACGAAAACGTAATTCTTCTATAATATTTCCAACGTTGTCCGGGTGAATCAAAAGAGATTTTACTGTTTCTTTTGCTTCACCGTGAAGAGATTTTTGAAGCCTCTGATTGTTCTCCAAGTTCGTATAGTTGAATGCTGCGTTTGTCTGTAGGAAAGTGTTGTAAAACATCGGCCAGTCATCTGGGTTTCCAGCAAACGGAGGAAGATCTTGGACCTTACGTGGCATCAAGGTATACGTATTGGACCCTGATAACTGGCTGGCAACATTGTTTGAGTTGGACGGCTGTTGAGCTTGAGAACACTGCTGCTGTACGTACGGATGTGGCGACGGTGTGTACGTATGTATCGGCAGTGTTTGCAAATATAGCGGCGATACGGATGTGCAGGATGTCATCTGCACGGGCGAGGGTGTTGCAGACGAAGGTAGTGACGCATACGCAACTGGCTGCAGTGTATACGACGCTGGCGGCTGTTCATGCGGAGCTGGCTGTGGCGCATGTGACATTGATGACTCTACGTTGATGCCTGTCGACTGTACATTGATTACTGGCGGCTGAACATGAGTGACTGGCATCTGTGCATGCATGGCTGGCGGCTGACAGAATGCGATTGGCATTGGTGCATGCGTGGTCGGCGGCGGACAGAATGCGACTGACGATTGTGCATGTGATACAGGCATGTGCAACGGCTGCGACTGCATCGCCAATTTAAGCGTGTTACACTGCAAATCGCTATTCTTTAAATGGACTTGGGCGGCCTTGAGCTGTCCTTCTAAAGCACTAATCTTTTCCTCTAAAGAACGAACTAACATTTGGTCCACCTGAGCAGCGGCAGCTCCTCGTGAACCATGTGGACCAACAGAGATTTTCGTCGCGGTTAATAGAGCACCAGTCGTAGTGCCCACAGAAGTCCCACTCATAGCTGAAGAGACGGGTGCTGTGAATGCACTATTTTGCATTTGTGCAGGCAATGTGTCCACGGGAGTCTCAGTGGCGGCAGGATTCTCATCTACGGCGGCTGGATGAATCGGAGCGAGAGTTGCTGCGGCTGCAGCGGCTACAGTTCTGGCGCTACTTACGACGGCGGAGGAAGTAGTTGGCACATTGGATTCTATATCCATGCCGTGGTTGCGTGGACTGCGACGAGGTGGTGTGCGACTCAGCATGTGGTGCGTGAACAATGAAATCACGCGAAATAAAGTTGTTCTCGATTGCGGGAATGAAAGGCGCACGCTCAAACTGCTTAAGATGGTTTATTTCTACAAAGGAAATTTTATAAAACAAGAAATCTTTTACAAGTACACTTACCGCGGTTTGCACCTCTTCCCTTGGCTTTCGAGAATAAAGTAAGGCGGAAATAAAATGGCCGACTATGGAAAGAAGTGTCAACCGCGGTCGAAAGGAGTAGTGCCAACTCATTGTTAGCTATCGAGTAATAGATGGCGCGCTTGGGTTATCGGGTTTTCCACAGATACGTAAAACGGAAATAGACACAGGTTCCGCTCACCAACATTTCTGCAATTGCTTGAAAACATTAATATTTCTGATTTGGAACAAGTGAAATGAGATTGGTTATTAGTTTCAGTAAAATAAATCAACAATTCATCAATCAGTTACTCGAAAAAAATAAATAATTGTCCGTTCATCATTTCCGGAAACCATATTGTTTTATAGGAAATCGAAATTTCGCAAGCCATCCCTATAAAAATATCAACATGCAGAACTTTCCTATAATTCTTATCACGCAAACAAGATGGCCGACCTAAATACGTGTCACGTTTTTTTGCGTGTTAGGTAATGCTGTCCCTTTCGGTCACACGGCTAATTAGTATTTAGCATCCCTTTAATTTTGCGTGATAGGAATGTGTGACCATGTAAATGCAGCATTACTTTGCTAAATTAAATTTGTTCTATGTATTTAAAGCTGATCGAGTGAAGTGAAATTTTCACTCCTCACCAAAAAGTGCTGTGAAATAGAGAGTGAAATATTTTGTTGGAGATTTTAGTTGGAGAAATTTATGCAGGGTGACTGAGCTAAAAAAAAAAAATTGTTTTGTGGCAGTTCTAGAAAACAGCTCGAAGAATCAAATTGGAAACTTCACTTTTTGTAAATCATGTGATACCTACAGTAAAATGTATTGACCTATTGGAAAACATTCATCCGAATCGACCACAATAACAATAAGTTATTGCCATAAAACCAAATTCTGCAACCAGTGTGGACCTACGGGCACCAGTTGTGGCTCCAAACGTATTTCTAAAATATTAAGGTATTTTAAAAATATTACAAAGGAACAAAGTCATATTCAATGCACAACGCTGATCTAGATATTGAATCAGTACAGAAAGAAGTCGAACAAGTTCCTTAAATGCACAACGCTTCTCAACCACGTTAGCTTAGAAACAACCGAATTATTAAAGGCAGTGTAATCTGGAGATTAAGGCGGATAAAACATGTTGATCTATAAAAACTAGCTAAGTCAATATATTTTTTAACAAAAAAGTTCAGATACCTATTCTACAAACGATTGATCTTTCGATTAGTCGAACGGCTAGGCGCATTCACTGTCAGTTGTCAAAAGTCAGTGCCCTCGGTAGGTGTTTTAGGTCGGCTGAAAGGTCCTCCCTATTGTCGAAGCATCTCTCGCGTACCTTCTAGCTCTCGAATGACGTTCGATGATTTTCCCTTCCAGCGAACCTCCAAACACACACAAAAAAAAAAAAAAGTTTCGTATTTTGTTCATGACAATTTTAACAGTTTTCAATTTGGCAAATAATGTCTGATTTGTAAAATAAAAAGGACAGTCGTAAAATTTAAACAATTAACAGTGCATGTAAATTATACATATTTTTAAAGATCATCTGCTGGTATTGCTTGAACAAAACTGGGTAAAAAAATATTCTTGAGGCACCTGCTTATGGAAAAGGTCATCCGTGCCACGAACTATTTGTACACCAAATATTATCGCACTATATTCAATGAAAAAACAATTTTGCAAGTGCGAAAAACTTATTATCCTCTTAAAGAAACATCTGAAATTCCAATAAATTTCTAAACCACTTCCTACAAATCATTTTTCACGCTGAAATGTCAAAAAATTAATGCGACGGACAATAAAAACCAAGTGAAATAGCTGCGGAGAGATTTTAGTATCGCCACCTACGACTCAGTTTTGGAAGCGATATTTTCCACTCGAACTGCGTACCGCCTAGTGAAAATTTCATTTGGAAAATTCATTTTGACATTTCGCAGTGAAAAATTCGTATGAAAAATTGGATTTCACTTGAACTGCGTACCAGCCTTTATCACAGACTTGTGAAATCGAGTTTCGCAAAATTGCTCTGACTCTGAAAAACACTGCTCTTTTGTTTTGCATGTATGAACTTGAAATAATACAAATAAATATGCGCTTCGATTTTTATCGGTCGACAAATTTTGGGGTAGTATATTTCTTGAAATTTAGAAACACACATACCATAAAACAACGTTTTTCGTCTTTCTTGAACGTGTAGGGGAGAAAAAAAACTCTGCAATATCAGCGAATCTCTGTATACTTACACTATCAAAACATTTGTCATTATTTGTCAAACTTTAAAGTGTGTTGATTACGTTTTTTCATGACAAGTCTGTGAAAAATAGTAGTGAGTTTTATAAACACATATTACAATTATTTAAGAACAGCTGACTCTTAAAACACGCACTACCATAAATTCAAAAAAAAAGTATCGTTTTATGTTCCATTGTCCACGAAAAATCTAAAATCTGAGAAAAATCTAAAACCACATAAATAACAGCCGTGTTATTTTAGCTTCTATCTCAGCAAAGCAAAGTAAAGCAGGTTTTTCAGCACGTAATTACAACAACTATTTCGAGTCTCGAAGTGTCAAGTCTATCGCGTAGTTGTTGTAGTTTGCGTGCGAACGAATTGCTGAAATGCGAACAAACCACTTTTGATGCATTTATGAACAGAAAATTGTACATTTTACTATTCCAAGAGGAGGATAGTTAATTATCCCATCAAAATGTATTAAGAAAACATGTTAATAAACAGTTTAAATAACGAAATTTCGAATTGCAAACTTTTTGCCGCGAACGAATACACCCTTGGCGCGAATTGTCAAAGTTTATTCACAATCCATATCATTCAATTCGCGTTCCACAAACTAACGAATAAAGCATTCGTTCGAACTTAACCTCAAACTCAAAATGTTATAGAGACAAATAACGGCGACTGTCATTGGATTCGCGGGTTTCTGCGACCAAATTAAATGTATCATGTGAATGGACTGTCAAAACTTGCGAATATTCGTTCGTTCGTAGCTAGTTGGTCGCTCTCATGTGAATGATCCTTTACTTTGCTTTGCTGAGTTCGAAGCTCAAAAAAATTGCTATAATATCGCATGTGTTTCAGAACATGGGCACATAGTATTTCATGAATTTGAGAAAACAAAAGTGAACAAAATTCCTTGTAGCCTGGCATCACTTATCAACGGCATGCACCTGGGACAATCGCATGTCAAATAGAACTATGTTGGCTGGCAGTTGGTTTTGGCTGGCATTTGGCAAATGGCATATGTCAATAATTATTGTCAATTATTTTATTTTTTGCTCGAAAAGAACAGTTGTGTCTGATATTTTGTTCTGCTAGGTGTGCGTGCTTTCACCTTTTTTTTTTGTTTTAAATAAAATTTGAGATAAACTAGTATTAAAATATTACTATTTAAAATCTCTCGTGTGTGCATATGATTTTTCAGTAATTGCTTAGTCATAAACAACATTTTAAATTTCGAAACTCGCTTCCACGTTCATTTACACATGACAAAAAATAAAATATTGCAACGAAATTCTTGGGCTACGTGTAAGCAAGACACAAGTTTAGTTACCATTCATGCCTGTTAGCAAATTGAAAAGTTTAGTTGTGAATAACTAAGTGACTAATAAGGCAAAAAGAGAAAATCAAAATCAAAATTTTAGTGCATGTATTTATTCTTATGAAATAAGAATAGTGAAATTAGAGGTTAATAAATTAGATGTTCCTCAACATCTGATGTTCGATATTGAAATACCTACATAGTGTAAATTTAGCCTCCGCGTTCACTTCTCTCAGATTCTGTGGCTTTTGAAGCGACAGAAAACCAGTCGAGTTTTGCATATTTGTAAGCTGGAGCCATGTTACTGGCATTAAAACATTGGATATATTCGTGACTACCTACCTATATAACAACCTACATACGAGTTGATGTTTGGACGAGCATTTAAGCTGGTTTTGCTGTTTGTTACCGTGCTGTGGTTTAGATGCAATTTTATTGGTATGCATTTTTATTATTTTGTCTGTCGTTTCGCCGATATTTTTGTTTGTACAGCAAACAAAATAGATATAAACACGTGAATAAGTCAGTCGATAAAGAGAACAAATTCACGAATGTGTCCATACTAAATATCTATCAGCTAGGTACCACGTCGACAGAACTGAATTGAATTCTGTTATCAGAAACGAAAGGGGGGCATTATGTCTAAATAGCTACATGCAATAAGTTATATTTTAAGCGATAATTTATCAAATTTGCAGTGATAACAAAATAATTGAATTGAACAAGGATTGGTTAGACACGCATTGATAAATTTGATTGTGTTTTTTAAATATTAGTGTAAATACACGAAAACAATACAAGGTTGCATACTTAAATTATTATTATATACCTAAATGAATAGGAAGATATATAATATGTATATGTTTCATTATGAGCGAATCTTACTCACTGATTGACTTCGTGAATTTCAAGTTGACAAGGTTTCCGCTTAATATCTAAACTGGCAAAGCGACCAATTAATTGGCCATCTGCTCAATGCTCATATATACATGTCAGATGGAAGATAAATCTAGTAAGCTTCAGATACGCACATGCTTTATGGTGATACCTAATTATGCGCGGTCATCAATAGACGTGAGCAGTCTTAATTATGTTTTATAGTTTGCATATGCTATTGTCATCGTTCCTGGGTTCTATGGATAAATAATATTATCGCAGTTATTACCATTTATCTTGTCTGGACTATGTAGATCAAAATAATAAATAACTATTCGGTAGAACGTGTTGGTGTTGTTTACCAGTACAGAGCAGTAAAGCTTAAAAACCTGATGAAATTATATGCAAGGTCCGATTCCAGCCCTCGTCTCTTCCCTTAGTCTTGTGAATTTCGTAAATATACATAATTCATGCAAAGAATATGATTGTGTAGAGTGTATTTTGTAACGATTTTCTCAATTCGTTGTCATTTGAATGGCATTAGTATTTACAAAATGTTCACACGGATTTTTTTATTATCTCACGACGCATTCTTTCAAATATGATGTCAATGAACAGTTCTCCGATTGTCTAAGTGGAACATGGAGCGAGGCAAGGAGATATTATATCGCTAATAAAATCAGCAGTCTAGAAGAACTGCAGTCAGAAACAGGTCGGTTTAAGGATCAACGGCAAATAATGTCAAAAGACGTTTCAAATGTGGGTTTAATCACAATTCCGATTTATGTAGGAGCAAAGAAGATGTATGTGCAAAATGCGGCGAAGAAGGTCATAAAGTAAAAGAGTGTAAAAGTGATATTTATTTATATTAAATATCGACATTAACAAAGAACATGATTCCAGGGATACCATCTGCCCACATCCTGGGAAGTGAGTTTCCGTCAGTATTTCCAGCGTCTCTTTGTGTGATTCGGTCCAGCTACCGTCGGCTCTTCTTAGCGAAGATATCGGCATCGGTGCCTTTGAAAGGACTTTCCTCAGACTAGATGCTTCGGTTGTGGATTCAATTGATTGGCAGAAAGTTCTCCATGAGGTTTTCTTTGCAAATCTGATCTCCTTTTTAAGGATTCTAACGCTCTCCTTATACGTTGACCACTCAATACGTCCCTCTTTGGCGAGATTCCACCCAGACCTTGAGCTTCGTATGAGTTCCGCGATCTTGGGACTTCACCAGGGTGGGCGCTTCCTCCCACTCGCTCCATTTTTCGGACAGGATTTTTCAAATGATCGGGAGAGCACATCCGTTAAAGATTCGACTGCATCGTCTACTTCCTCAACAGATGTAAGAACTTTTACCGGGCAGATGTTCCTGTAACTCTGCACCGTCTCGCCAAATACTTCCCAGTTCGTCCTTTTAGGATTTCTGAACTGGTTTCTACCCTGCGAAACCATTTTCAAGTCGTAGAGTATCCAGCAGTGATCCAATAGTGATGCCTTGCTGGACACTCTCCAATTTGCAATTTGGACAGAATTGTTGTGGGATGCAAAGGTTACGTCTGAAACTTCCTTTCTATTCACCGTAATGAAAGTGGGATCGTTACCCCGATTACATATGAGTAATGTTGGAGCTATCCCAGTCTTATGCTATTGTGTTTGGATAGTCTTTGCTGGGCATCATGACAGCACTTTACACTGTTTTCGAGTTCAATATATTGGACTATAGGCCTGTAAAGCTGCCTGACTACCTAAGAAACCATATACTCTTAAGTTTAATGGTATTTATCAATTCTTTTTCTTTTTATCAACGAATTCAAGTTCGCTTTTTTCTGACGACTTTCGCCGTCGAAATAAATGTTCGCCAAAAACAAACACAATAGGGGTATTCACGATTCGATGTAACAGGCCTAGTAAAATTGCGAAATTTTATTTTTTCTTATCAGATCGTGAACACACTTTTTCTCATGTCTAGCAAAACTGAAACAAATGACAGTTCCAGTTGGACAATTGATATTTGTTTTAAAAAAAACTTACAATTTTATGAAAGGGCAAAATTTGCTTTTAATTGTTTACTACGTTTTCCATTCTCTTTATTTTTTGTGATAGCTACATACAAGAATCAAAAATTTAAATGAACTGTCAGCTTCATAAGGCTACTCTGTTGTATTTTTCGGTTGCAATAGGGTCAGGGTATAGATAAAGTGCAAAAGTGTTGCGAAATTTTATTCTGTACATTTTGTTGTTGTAGTGCGAAAAAAAGTTGCACTTTCGCATTTTCGCAATGATACAAGACCAGTTGCATCGAATCGTGAATACCCCTAATAATTATACGAACAAAAATGTCTTAATTTATTTCTAAGAATGAATATTTCTCAGTTTATTTTTTTTTTGTGTGTATGAAAACCAGCAAAATATGGACGCTTTGTTCGGGAAAAATAATTGTGCCATACAATTTTTTTTTGATATAAATGTCAAGACATTTCAAGTATGTAGTAGGTTAAGGTCCATTTTATTCACTCGAAGTTGAACACAACTTGGGGATTTTTATATGGGAAACTTCCCAAGTTGTGTTCAACTTCGAGTGAATAAAATGGGCCTAAGGGTCTTAGAATAACATTTTATAAACCTTTCGGTAATTTATACTTCATCCTTAACTGCCAATCAGTGGTGTAAAAAATGAAAATTTCCATCAATTTTCGCCACCTAAAGAAGAAAGAAAACGGCCAAGGAAATTCATATTTACAGGTGCAATTGGAGCTATATAATCGTAGGTTGATTGCTTCAAATTGCAGTATATTACTTATTTATATCGTTCAAAGCTAACAAACTTTTCCACAAAAATCGATACACTCCCAAGGGATATTAAAAGATTTAAATTTAATTGTCATGTTTGACAGACATGACAAGTACACGTAGAAAAAATTAAATGTCAAGTATACAAATATTCGAATTGGCTTTAGAAAAGTAGATTTTGTTTATACGGATTCAAAGCAATTGCTGAGTGCTTTTACATTGCTTCAACCTTTTAACCATGGCAAAAGTTTTTTTTTTATGCGACCAATATTGTGATAGTCGAATGCCACTTTAAAATTACTCCTCTTTTATATAAGTTCGTCCTAAAAATACATAGTTAACACAATTTGTCATCGCTACTTTATTTTTCTATTTTATTAATGTTTTTGAATGGCTCAGATCTCTCGGCAAGTGTGGAATCCTTTCCGTTGTTTTTTTTTATAATTAGCTGGAATTTAATTTTTTTATTATAATAATTTCCTTTTTGCAAAGACAAGTTTGTAAATATAAAAGCAAGTAAAAAAATTTAAAGTAACAAGTTATGTTATTCTTTTCTCACACCATGGACTGTATTTCTGATGGCTAATGGTTTGTTTCGGCTTCAACAATTTAGACTGTTTATCTCAAAATGTGAAAATTCCTTAATTTTGAATAAATAAAAATAAATATTTTTTTTCAGCGCATTGAATTTAAAAATAAAAAAAACACACAACACTATTTGTAAATGTGATTGGAGTATCCACTTACGGAATTCTAAAATGGAAATGCCAAATCTCATTTAATATTTTTAGAGTTTTTTGAGGCATAATTATTTTTAAGCCCAATTTTTAAACGAAATTTAAGAAATTGTTTATTTAATTGGTTTGCTGGGATATTTTAGTACCTCAATTTCTATTAACTCGAATCGAGGGCAAATTGTATTTTCTTTTTACACGATTTGTTTTGAAATAACGGTAAAAAACTGAGATTGTGTTTTTCAATACTTCCATTTTTCGGGGATTCACATACAGCTAGGTTCCACATTTCACTTTCACTCGAAATGAAATTGAAATCGATCGAAAATAGATTTTTGTGTTCTACATTTCACTGTAATCGATTTCGATTTAAAATTTTTCCGAATCGAGCGAAGTGAAATTGTTGTGTTCCACAATTCGATTTTGCCGATTTCAAAGTGATTTCAAATCGACCTGCTCATTCGATGTGAAATAGACATTTGCACAGGATTATACTCACAAGACGATACGCGACGACGAAGAATATGGGAATTGGGCAATTGTGGAGTATTCTGAGCAATTCTGAGTTGAGAGGTTGAAGAGTCAACATGAACAATGATAGTTCATTTCACTAAAAATAAATTTTGAACGGGGGTAAACATAAAAATACTGCCCAGGAGGCAATTTTCAGCACCATTTGGAGTGCACATTTATTAAGACGGTAGTTTGAAACTAGCCAATATTTCATGACAAAATTAACAAAAATATAACTGTCCGATTTTGCTTAACATAACCATTATCCACTTCTAAGGGATTTGATAAAACTCTCAACCTTCGTCTTTTTTTCTTCTTTTTTTTTTTTGTGCATATTATTTAGACCTTTCTGGTTTGCAATACCGCAGCAATTAACACAACACTCATTATAACGATTCCTTAATCTTTTATAATAAAATAAGTCTTCTAAAACGCGAGAACAACAAAATTGTTTACCAAACAGATAATTTTATCTATACAATTTATCCCAAATGACAGTTGAGAGCTGTTTTCAATTTCACGAAAAGTGATTTCGAAAAAAAATCGGAGTAACCAAATCGATCGAAATGCAGAACACTGAAAATGAATTCACTCGATTTACAATTTCGATTCCAATTTCATTTCACTCGATTTCTGGAACCTAGCTGATAATTAATATTTACATATATGTGTACGTATTTTATGTGGTCTACTAAGTATATGTAGGTGCCATGCAGGTATGTATCAACGTACGAGCCCTAATAAATAATGTTGATGTTATCTTCATCTACACGAATTATTTGGGAATGTCTATCGTGTAATAAAACAGAATTGAGTGTACTTTGGCTTCGGTGCCAGATCCACGATATTCTTTTGACACCTCTTTTTAGCCAATATCCCCAGGCAGTCCTTTGTTTTTTCTTTTGATTACCTCTTTACATGCCTCGTCTCGTAGTTTTGCAATTTTAGATAAGAAATGTTTTTTGTTTTTGTTTTACACTTAAGCTTAGTATCCTGCTCGCTCTAAATTCTAGCGTCCCTAGTCCTTAAATATGATAAAGATGGGACAAAAACCATATGTTTATGACAGTAAACGGTAAACGTGATTTTAATTATACGTAATTTGAAATTCAAACTTCAAAGGCATCGCAATATTTAAATAACTGCAAAACAATGCGTACCAGAAAAATTTAAGAAGGTGTTGTCATTGCTGCAGCAGCTGAAATAATTTCTATGGTAGCAAGTAGAATATGAAACATTCCATCAATTTCAATGGTTAAAAAGTGGTTTACTGAGTTACGTTGTTGTCCACCAATTACTATGCTATGTACTGCTACCCCATCCAGCATATTCTCCAGATTTGGCCCCTTGCGACTATTTCCTGTTTCCAAACCTAAAAAATGGAAGAGATTTAATCCAATGAAGAGATCATCATTGAAACAAATGCCTACCTATTTTGAGAGTTTTGAGCAGGAAAGTTGCGGTCAGCGTTCATAGAATTTTATCAGTTAAATCTGAAATTATTCGTTGCGTGTGGATAGTATTTTTTTTCAGGAATAAGTGCACTATTGTTTAAAATATTTATGAAAAATAAATAATGTAGATTGGTTGAGGCAAAATTAAAACATTTTGAGCATTTTTTTCCACTCATGAAATCGAAGTTAATGATATGCATTTCTCACTCGACATACTTTTAAATATAATATAATATCTGAGGCAAAAGTGTCCCAATTGGTGAGTCTTGGGTTCCTGAATTTACTTGAAATGATCTGAAAAGGATGGCTCAGAAGAGACCCTCCAATCCTTCACAGTTAGAGTGGGCGAGTTACTGTGAAGAGTAATATCCAATACCTCACGTCTATTCCTAATAACGAAGGTTGGTTCATTGCCAATATTTGCTATCAGGAGATTATTTTTGATTATAAATTATAGGAAGGACTCACCTCGTACATTGATGTCCGTACTGCCCCAGAGCGTATGATGGGAGTTGGCATCACAGCCAGCGATCAGATCCCATCTTTCCTTTTCTACTGTTCTGGCTAGTGAACAGGATATAGCTCTGAGGGTGGATGGTCCGACTCGAATGGCATGTATATCGTCGCCAGTACCAGCGCGCCTTTTCCTGCCCTGTCCCATTTGACAGCCGTTTGGTCCGAATCACTGAGACTAGGTAGAAGAAAAAGTTTAAGCTGTTTTCTAGCGACAATACATGTTCGGGACTTACCATTTACTGGAGTATTGTGGTAAGTGGTAAAGTCTTTGGAGTTCAGCCCACTTATCTTTCCCCGGTGAATCCAGGGTTCTTGAACCAGGGCGACATCTATATGTTTCGTTTCCATAAGGAGAACGAGATTGGCGCTGGCCGCCTTACTGTGATGAAGATTTATTTGCGCTATCTTCATCACGAGTAGTCGGTTGCTCTCCCTTGTCTTTCGCCGCTAATACCCGGAGTTTACATCGCGTTATGCCTACGCGAACCTTAAACTCATGTTTCCGGAGTAGCGGCAATGATTTGTGACATAGCAGTATAGTCACGTCCATGCCATTCTGGGTATATTCACCCGTTTCAAGGATTTTCCATTCCCTGCTTTGTAGCTCCGGGTTAAGGAACTGCAGGTTCCGTTCTATCCTTTCCACGGGTAGATAAGGCCCCCTCAAGCGGATAAGACCCTTAGGCCTGGTCATATTTAGGATTTATTTCCTGTCAACCACGCGCAGGTCAGCATTTGACCAAGGTGCGTTTATGTTGGCGACGAAACCCTTTAACCATTCCAAAGTCTCTTGGTTGTCACACTCCATAGTCTTAAATCCTTTAAAGGTGGATAGCTGGCCAAACAATGGAGGCTTGCCATCTGCCCTCACGATAGCATCGTTGACACCATCAAGGATTCGCTGTTCTATGAGCTCCCATTGGTTGGATGAGAGCTTCCGGTCGGGGTTGCCGTAGTCCATGATTGCGACGCGCAGACTTTCCTTCACCTTATCGGCGAATTTCAGCCTTTTTGCCTGCCTACCTACCACCGGGGAGATCGTGTCGTCATTGCGACCTCTTTTGGTTGCCAGAGACAACCCCTTGACACCTTGGATCAGTCGCAGACGAGGTGAAAAGCAATCGGCATTTCGCCCCCGCTACGGCCAATCTCATGTCGGCTCCTCCAGAAGTCCTACCTAGCTTCCTACCTGACAGAACCTTATTTGAGCAACCAGGTGTTTGCTCAGCCTTAGACAAGTCTTTAGCCGGGCCAGCACATGGTTTCCCGGGTTTTGACCTTCCCAAGGCGGAAGGCAATAGGCATTCCTTCCTTGGTCCAGACAGCATCCCTTTGTCAATCGGGTTCTGCCTCCTCTCTTTCAGGCTGCTCCGCCATGCGTCTTCGGTTGACTTGATAGTCTCCCGGGCCCTAGCTAGCTGCGCTGCTTCCCTTTCCGTGAAGGAACTGGGGTCACGGCTTTTAAGCCTATTGACAATGCGACGCGCGTTTTTTCTCCTTTTGAGGGGATCCGCCTGTTGTACTGTTCTGAACAGCTTGTTGTCGTTTGTCATGCTCGCCGCAGGGGTAGATGAGGCTTCGGCTGTTGCCAAACTTACATCGTCCTTTGGCTTTGACTTTTCAACAACAGTCAGGGTCGAGTCCGCCTCTCCCGGTAAAACTACGTCCTCTTTGTCGACTTCTTTTGCGGATGCAACCGCCCCATGCTAAGGCATATCACAGGCATAGGTGGTTGCATAAGAGCTCCCTCGCTCGAGATTTTCATAGTGTCAGCCCCAGGTGAATTGCTAGCACAACGCTCGCCAATATCACTGGACTGCCTTTCTAGAAAATCAAGGGCGTTTTGAAGTCTTTGTTTGTCCTTGTCCTCTAGTTGGTGCTTCTTTTTTAATTTCTTGATCGTCATCTTACAGTTCAGCACTCTTTTCCTAATTGAAGCTGTAGACGATATGGAGAATTTGGATGAGCTGGCGATTGAGCGATTGTCATCGTCCTCAAGAAATAGATTCTCGAGTCCGAAGTCAACCGTTCTAACGCTTCCCTCAACCGAAGCGGCCCCACTAGTTGACGGTTCTTGGAGTAAGAAACTTTCTTCCTCCTCCGTCATGTTCGTAGGAGAATCGGTGTTGCCGAAGTTCTTGGTGCCCGATTCACTTACACCAGTCCCTTTGTTTTGTTTTTTTGTTTTTAAATTGTCTATTTTGGACCCATGAGTAAGGGGGAAGAGGAGTTCATTCTGTACTCACCCCCTGTATACAGAAAGGGGGAATTTGGATTTAAACTAGAGGCCCCCAGGTATCTAGAGTTCACCGCTAAAAGACACATAACATTGTGCCATACATCCCATGGGCACGGTAGTTAACCCAAGATTACGGGTTTTATAGAGTTATTCCCCTCTAGATCCGTTATATTTCGTCTAAAGCAGTGGAATCTCGTGCAGGGTGTGGTTCTTCACCACGTTTAACGGTCTTGGGCAGTCCAATTGGGAACAACCCCTGGTTTCTTACCGAAAACCTCACCACCCTCATTCATTGGCCTTAACGTCCAATTTATGGTCGTCATAATCGTCCTAGCAGATCAACAATTGAGCGTCTAGTGGACAAATTTGAATCCACGGGCACAGTACAAAATGTTCCCGTGCCAGTGAGACAAAGAAGGGCCCGTAGTGACGAGAATATTGCTGCCGCTGAGGCTTCAGTTGAAGAAAGCCCAAATGTTTCTCTCACACGTCGTTCTCAAGCGTTAGTCATCTCTGTGACGTCGTTGTGGCGAATTTTGCGAAAAGATCTTGGCCTACATCCTTACAAGATTAAATTGACGCAAGAACTGAAGCCGCTTGACCACCAGAAGCGTCATATGTTCGTGAATTGGGTTGAGAAACAACTTGAAAATGATTCGGATTTTCATCGAAAAATCATCTTCAGCAATGAGGCTCATTTCTGGCTGACTGGCTTCCTCAATAAACAAAATTTGCGGTTTTGGTCAGGCAGCAATCCGCACGTACTCCATGAGTCATCATTGCATCCCGAAAAATTTGCGGTTTGGTGTGGTTTATGGGCCGGCGGCGTCATTGGGCCGTACTTCTTCCGTGATGATCAAGACCGACACGTTACTGTGAATGGGAATCGCTACCGTTCAATAATAATCGAATATTTTTGGCCCAAATTGGATGATATGGACTTGGAGGACATGTGGTTCCAACAGGACGGCGCCACAAGCCACACAACAAATGTCACAATCAATTTATTGGAAACCAAGTTTGGAGAACGTGTTATCTCACGAAATGGTCCAGTCGCTTGGAAACCTCGGTCGTGCGATTTGACGGTGTTAGACTATTTCCTCTGGGGCTACGTCAAGTCTATGGTCTATGCCAACAAGCCAGCGACGATCGATGAACTTCGTACGAATATCGAACGTGAAATTGCAGCAGTATCGGCCGATTTATGCTTGAAAACCGTCGAAAATTGGGTTCAACGTCTGGACTTCTGCAAGCGTGCCCGTGGTGGCCATGCAAAAGAAATCGAGTTCCATACATAATGACATCGAACGTACTTTCACAGGAATACAGAATTTCATTGATATCCAAAACCGTTTTTGTTGTATTTCAAAAAAACTTTTGTAGCGCTCTTATTGAAAAACCCTTTAATTTGTATAGTTTCCATTCCTTTACTGGTTTTTATATAAAAATACAACATACTACATACCTACGTAATAAAGAAGTCCCTACCATTATAAAACTAATTTATTGTGTCGTCTGTTTCTGGCACACTTCACTTATAAATGTATAAGCTAAACCATAGACATGGTTCTTTTTCTATCAGAAAATTTCGCGGAGTGGGTTTGTATAACGCTAATTATTTTGTTTTAAATTTAAGAAGTGGAACTCTGGCGAAGCAAAATTTCAATTTTTGTATTCCCTCCGAATAATAGGTTTTCTCAAAACTCTCAAAATAGGTAGGCTTCAATGTTGACCTCTTCATTCGACCTAAATCTCTTGCCGCCCAGCCATTTTTAAGGAAACAGGAAATAGTCGCAAGGGGCCAAAACTGGAGAATATGCTGGAATGGGTAGCAATTCATAGCGTAATTTGTGGAATTTTGCCATGCTGACAATCGGCTCGGCGTCATTTGTGCTGGTACGAAAACTACGTAACTCAGTAAACCACTTTTTACCCATTGAAATTGATGGTACAGATACCCCATAGTATTTACGAGGGGAGTTCAATATATTCGCGGTATGGGGGGGATACTCCAAAGATGTGAAAAAAATTATTTCGTGATTTTAGTAGCCCCGTTATTCAAGTATTTTACTGTAAAATTTCATTTGGCTGTGATTATAAGTTTGCTTTGTATTTTGCGTTGAACGAAGGTGAAATGGCTGGTGTCGCGATTATCACTAAAATTGAGAACCGTGCTGTGATAAAATGTCTTACTAAACAAGGAAAAAGTATGGTGGCTGCTTTTCGAGATTCCGCACCTTCGTTGTCAACTGTTCAAAAGTGGTCAAGTTTTTTTCAAAGGGACAGGGAGAGCATTGAAGACGACCTTCGCTCAGGCTGCCCGCTAACTGGCTGCACCGGAGAAAACATTACACAAGTCGAGAAACTTGTACTTGAGGATGACCAAGTAAAGGTTAAAACGATAGCTATGAAGATTAACCTTTCTATTGGTACCATACACACCATTCTTCATGACTGTCTAAATCTTTCCAAAGTCAGTGCAAGATGGGTGCCTCGAATGTTCACATCGCTCACAATGCTCCGGTGCACACAGCATGAATTTCTAAGGCTGTTGTTTCGTTTCGAAAAAATTCAACATCCAGCCTAGTGATTAATTTTTGTTCCCAGATTTAAAAAAAAAACCTTCGTGGTAAGCGATTTACCGATGATGAGGAGCTCAAAACTGCAATAAATGAACATTTTGGAGAGAAAGATGACAACTATATTTTTGAGGGTATAGAAAAGTTAATCTCAAGATGTAATAAATGCATTAATGTAAGAGAAGATTATATTGAAAAATAAAAATATTTTTAATTTAATTCGTGTTTTCCTTCATGTCGATACCGCGAATATATTGAACTCCCCTAGTATCTAGCCTTTCCTTGGTTTCGGTGATGTTTTTTTTACGTAAAAAATAATGCTTAATCAGCACACGAAATTTTTTTTTCCATTTTTATTAAAAGCGTACCTAGTAGCAGTTTCTGTTTTTGACCTAAGGATATGTTTTTAATTTTGATTGGAATATGTTTTAAGTTTTCAATATCCCGACCGATATCTTAAGATAAATTATGTAATAATTCAGTTATAAATTGAATATCCCGATGCTCGTGTGTGCGGTGCAAATGAAGTTTTTGTTTTTGTAAAATTATCCAGACATAACAGTTGCAAATATTGCAATGTTTAGTTGGAAAATTACTATTGCGTAAGCTGAAAACTGACTGTATGATATTGTTCCGGATAAAAGAAATACATCGTTTTTGACATTTTATCGAAATCGAAGATGGGGTTTTCGAGATATGAGCAGTTTTTTTTTTAAATTAGCGTTTTCGGTGCTTCGAATTGAAAATTAAGGACACAATAGTTTTGAAAACACCCATTTGACTATAAGTTTGCATTTTGGTCAAAATCGTTATTGCCTTTTTAAGTTAACTAGACAAAACTGTATTTTGAAAAAACTACTATTTTCATAAATCCATTGTACGGTAATATAGAGAAAAACTGAGCTTGCTATTAAGTTATAAATGACCACGTAACCTTAGAAATAAATTTTTGCTACAATCGTATAGACCGTTTTCGAGATATGTCGAAATTTCGAAAGTACCGTTGTTCGAATTTTTAGCCAAAAACTGGGTACGCAGTCCTGGTAACCTCATCTACTTAAGCTTAAATATCAATTTTGGTTGAAATCGTTAGAGCCGTTTTCGATCAAATCAAACTGGTACGAAAATGTTGTATGGGAAGTACCATTAATATTGAGGTTACCTTGCAAAAAAAAAACACCACCTGTAAGCCCAAAAACTCCAAATCCGAGGTTTGAACGTAATCCGGGAAGCCGTTGAGGCTTCCGTGGAAAGACGGACAGACGAACAGACCTGACAGAATTTTGCGACCCACTTTTTTGAGTTCCTCTATCATCGTAATATCAGAATTGATTAAAATCTCGAGTTCGAAATTTTGTACGAAACCAATATCTTTCTCTTACTACGTAATGGAGAAAGTTAAAAATCACAGTTACTGAGCAAAAAATTCAAAAAGTCACTGGCTTATCAAACTGCCCTCGTACTATAAAGATTTGGTTTTTAAATTAAATTTATTATTGCAATCCAACTACAGCACACTTCAACATTGAATTCCTATCCACATTTAGCAAGAGAAGTTTCACTTTTGGTTTGTGGTCACAAGCACACTCTTTTTTTATAACACACTGTCCATCAGTGTTGCCAGATGAAAAATCTGAATATCTTGTTTTTCCGAGATCAAATATCTTTTTTTCAAGATTTTTTCAAAAAACAAAAAAAGTTGAAATGCTTTAAATAAAACTGATATTTATTTTTTCGATAATATTGTACCCAGTAGGTATAACATAAATATCTATAAACAAATTATTTCTAGCCGCAAGCCTCTGTAGCTAGTGCTGTAAATTTATATTAATATTGTAAGTTCATTTAACTTATTAATAAATAATAATAATAATAAATTATTTCTCACAAATTATTGTTTTTGCTTTTTAAAATGTTGGAATGTATATAATTATTAAAAAGACTTAGAACTTCATTGCTGACATCAAGATCATAGCAATTCACTTCATTAAAGCGCAACAAATCCTTTGTTAATATTTAAATTTCAACTGTGTCAGTATTCAAACGATTACGAATTTTAGTTTTATTTAAACTTACAGCTGGAAAAATTCTCTCGATATTTGCAGACGAATGTGGAAGGGATAAAATAATGAAAATAAACACTTTTTAAATTGGATATGCGAACGTTCCATCCTCTGTTCTTACTCCTAAAACATTTTTCCAAAAACATACTACATCATACTACATCCGTTATTTCATCAAATTTTGTCTAGTTTAATCGAGTATCGTTCGTAAATGTCAATTAATCACTTAAGGCACCAAGTGACAAAGAACAGAAACTGAAACAGAAACATAATCCTATACATTTGCAACAGAAACAGAATTAGGAACAAAATTTTTTTTTCAGCAACAGAATTTAGCGACAGAAAAATGGCTGTCAGACAGAACGTAAACAAGTCTATATTGATTGTTTCTGTTGCTGCCAGCAAGCCGCAATTCGACAATTAGCTTCATGTATAATTTCCTTACTTTAGAGTTGATGGCAACGTAAGTAAAACCGAAGTTGTGCATGTACTTTGTTCAAATCACATTATACCTACATAATAATGGAGTTAATAGAAAACATTTTCTTCAATAGAAAAATTGTTTTAATTTATTAGATTTAAAAAAATTATCGATTTGAAAAATCTTGAAATTTGATGAATTTGAGGTAAAAAGTCTTGTACATATTTTGGAGCTCAAAAATCTTGAAAAAAAAGATATATCTTGTAATCTGGCATCGCTGCTGTCCATACATAAAATCGTTTTGTTATAAAATCACAGCTACCTATATGATATTGTTTTTTTCCTGCAAAACAATATCATATAGGTATCTCAATATTCACTTCATTGATCTACAACCATTCACATTCAACAGCTTTCTGGGATATGGTTAGAAACAACATAAATAATACGTGAATTTTTGTATAAGAAGTTAAGTTCATCAAGTTCTTTGTTAAAAATGGCTCATGTTTTTGAATAGTGAATCCGTATCAAATACCACAAACTAAAATTAAAACGCCTAGCAAAGCAGGCGGTGTTCCGCTAGTCCTTTTATCACGAATAATTCACATACTAAAGGACGGAATTTAACATTTAAATGATACTTAATAATATTATGCGATTTGCGTTCATAATGTTGACTAGCAGCCGTATTAAGAATAGTCGCGTAACTACATGTTAGGCCTAACTATTGGCAAACACATTAGTTAAACTCAAATTCCTATTAATAAACACTTTTAGAAGATAACTAACGCTTCGTAACTTTCTTATAACTAACTAACGGCAGGAGGTCTGTTAGCGAGTGAGTAAATCATAAAAAAAAAATCGTTCCCGTCAAAATGACAAATAAATTAAATTTAAATTTTGAAAATTGTGGAACAAAATGGATGACCGGTTTTCAGTGTTTGTAAATAGTGTTAATATTTGGTGAATATGTTAGGGGAGGATTCGGTTTTCATCGCCCCAACTCGAAAAGTGTACCAAAAAAGAAAAAAAACCCTATTTACAAATAAAATATTCAAAAATAAATAAAAATTTTCTGTTGTTTTCCTTTATTTTCTGTTGTTTTTTTTTTCTTTTTCATTTGTCACAACTGAAATTCACTAGCCAGCTGTGATGATAGCCAATATGTAATAGTTTTCAGCTGTTTTCAGTACAATTTGGTTAGGTGATGCCAGCTATTTTAGAGAAAACATCAGCTAGTTATTATATGAGTTATTTTCTTTTATTAATAAGAATATTTAACTCATATGTTATTTATTTAACTAGGTGCTAGGTAATATACGAGTTAGAGATTAGTTACGGGTTTTTTATTAATACGGCTGTAGATATTTTTTTAAAACTGTTAACTACATTTTCGAATTTTGAAGATTTTTTGTTTTGTTTCTCCCGCCTAAATGCGAAGAAATAAACATAGATACCTATAGTAAAAAATAACGTGTTTAATTGTTTATTGTATAATGCATTCTAGTAGTATCCGTTATTATTTATTTTCTGGCGCCGAAGTTATCGTACTCTCCAGAAAACTAGGCCTTGTGCCCTACCCTATTTCTTCAAATGGATTTGGATACCTTTAGGCCAATGTTATGCAAGCTTTAAATCGTCATTTCGTAGTCGCAGGGAAGCGGCTGTTGTTTAATGTTATGAATATCTGTAAGTTTTAAATATTAGCTTGGATCGTCTGCTAGAATAGAAAAATTAGAATAATTAGAAAAATATACTTCAATAGACAATGGTAGATATAGATAAGAAGAAGAATACAGATATACCTTAACGGTGTTGCCACTTTTTTAAAATATAGTAACAACACATGCAAAGACGACTTAGCAATGGCTGTGGTTCATGATCTAGACTTTAATGAAAGCAGACTGAAAAACAAATTCGTCCTTACTAATAATCAACTTTAGTCTGGCAGCTTACGAAAAGACTCCACACTTTCCAAAATCCCTTTACTAATAAACAAATATAATTGCCAGACTATCGCTAACTGTAGAGTTAAATGTTAGTGTTGAGAAAGCCACGTTTATCTCGGGCATTAGCTAAATAAATCCTCCCTTATGTCATTTCGAAGACAATTGTTGCCCAACCGTCCAAAATCACGATACTAAATTTCGTAATAGGGACGAATTTAAATACGCTGTTGTTCAGCCTGGGCGTTTACAATTATAAATTCATTTTAGTAAATTGTGAAAGTTTTCTAATTTTATTCTTCGCCAAACAAACACAAATTTTAACAAATGTATGCAAAATATTGAAAAATATTGCATTTTTGTTTTATTTCTAAACACGTGAAGCACATATTTTTGTGTTTTTCTCTGTTTTATCTTGTTTAACCGCTAGTTCTTGCTTTTTGATTGGTTTTTCTTTTTAAATAGTTTGCAAGCAACGAAATTAATTTAATATAAGTTATTTGCAAGACTTTCTTGACAGTCGTCGCAAACAGAATAAAATATCTTCTTGCTTTTGTTTGGACGGTTCATACCCTTTTGCAACAATTCTCAGTACCTTACACGGTGTCTCCACCTGCAATTTTCTTAGCATGAAAATTTTCATGAAATGACAGATTGCACGTGGAGACCACAAATTTCATGATAAAACCAATTTCATGAAAAGTATTTCACAGCTCCTTTCATGGTATTGATTTCTGTGCAGTTTGACACTTGTTTTTCATTTTCACGATGGCTGAGTGGCAAATGGTCGCTTGTAGGTTGTAGCGCTGAAACTAGGTATTTGAATAAAAACGAGACAAGTATAGTCATTACAAGGATATGGTAAATGGAAACAGAGAATGGATGTAGGTAGGATGTAGTCACATGGACATTATAGTTTTGCATGTCGATCAAGACAGATCTTATTTGCTCTTGGAAATAGTTGGTTATTATTTCTTGTTTTTTCCCGGGATGGCTGAGTGGCGAGTAGAAGAAGTGCTTAAATTTATAAACAACTAGCAAACCCGGCGAACTCCGTTTCGCCACCAGATGGCTTCGTTTTTTGTAACATTTCGTTTGAGGATTAAAAGATGAAGAAAAATTATTATTTTTTTCTTGTATTTGAAAATGGAAAATTTTATTTCATTTCACAACAGTAATGAATTAATTTTGATTACAAAAATGAAGTGTAATTTAGTTGAACTTCTCTAAGTAAAAAATGAAAGTGAATCCAAAGTAAATACTGAATTGAAGCGTTATACGTGTCCGCAAATTATCCGTTTCATTGAAGTGCTCTTTGGTAAACCACATAAAGAGGATGGTTTCCCAACTCGTGAATACGCAACGTATAGCTGCCCATGTGAAAAACAATGATTTTCTAAATGAAAAATTGCTTGCAACTGTTCAATAATTCGTCTCTTTAACTGTTGTGTTCCCTGTATATTGCACCGCACATTCAGCTGATCCACCATCGACGAAATGAAATATATTTGCAGAAATTGATGCGGTTCATCTGGTGTTGGCTGACCTGGTGAACTTCGTACCACCTAATTTTTATCTATTTGAAGCTTTTTTTTCGATTTAAACTTAGTTTGGTGATTAAATAAATTTTGTTAGTAATTCAAATTAATTCAATGCCTATTATTTTCCTGTAAAATAGATGATATTAACATTCAATGCAAAGATTTGTAGTAAAAAATTGAAGTCGTTTGAATTCGAATGGTAAGTCTGTTGGAATCATCGGGATGCGTGGAATCAACACATCTTCTTCTCTATATTCTGCGGTATGCCCGGAAAAACACTTCGAATGAGCTCTTCCTTAGAATCGGTCATGTGGCAGAAATCAGTGGGCAAAGTGATAAGTCCGGTCGAGATATCAACTGCAATCTTTTCATTACCAATGTCCAACAATTGCTTCGAAAACACATCTGCAGTTTGATCTCGTCAATCGGAATGTCTTGACATGAAGCCACAAATTTGATGCTTTCAAGCACGCATTTAGTTCGTCAGCTGCAATTGATCGTGGGAATAACTGGAAGAGTCTCCCGAAAATCACCGGATAATACAACCATGGCTATTCAAAAAATGTTTTTATAGACACGAAGATCTTTCAACGTCCTGTCCACCGCCACCATTGACCTTTTGTGGGGCCATCGTACATTCGACCCAATCGATCAATTTGCATCATTGTAAAATCTTCGAATTTTTTCTTCGATTTTTCAAGAATGTGTCTGGTTGATTTGCATGTTCAGTGGCAATATCAACCCGGCGAACTTTGTCCGCCCAATTTCTTTAATGTAATAAAAATAATAATTTCGAGCGTGCACAATGCTAATGCTACTTTATGTAATTCGGTCAATTCAAATTCTTTTTTCAAAACTTAAAGTTATGCAATATAAATAACTGAAGTATAGCAATGTCGAAGTGTTTCATTCGCAAACTTGCGGTGCATTGATGTTTCACAACAAAATTATTACTGCGCCGACTCACAATTTCAAATTGTGTAGCGGTAAGCACGGAATATCTAAAGAATTCAAAAATTTAAAATTTTACATATTTTTTGTTGTACCTATTGGAAGTGACACTATCCAGTAATTTTTTTCAAAATGCGATTCTCCATACTAAATTCTATCCCCAATCTAATATCCATAACGAATTTTGTTTTCTCGACAAAAAGTAGCACAATATGTTCTTTTTTGGGCCAATGAGAATTTAAACCAAAAATCATAAAAATCGAACGATTTGTTCCCGAGTTATGAGTGCACATACGGACGTCAGTCTTTTTTATATATAGCTGTACCCACCCGGCTTTGAACGTACATTGCGTTTTAAGTCTTGCTCAGATTTCTCAAAGTGCTTTATTTGGACCATGTCCATTTATGATTTTACCCAATTACACAACTTTAGAAAAAGCTTTTGATTTGGTTTTTGAATGAAAGGTGCCACAACCCGTTTTCCGCTTATGGTTTGCAAGGTATCATCAACCCGGAACCAGCCATAAACATGCACAATATTTCATTGAAAAAAGTTGTGTGTTTTCGGAGATCGACGACAACACCACCTATCGGGTCCATAACCCAAGTGGAAATTGTTGGTTATAGTGTAAGCGGTGTTCCTACATTTCTCACATGCTTCCGTAACAGTAGATAACAGTGTGAATAGTGTTTCAGAGTGCTTACTATTTCCAGTGCAAAATGGAACGTTGGCCAAAGTGAGAAAAAAGTTTTAGCTTATAAAATTACTATTTCGGGAAACACATATAATGGTATTTTGGATATGACTTGTTACCGGAATGTTCCCGAATTTTAGTGAGCTGTCAAATTAGTTTTCATGTGTTTGCAAGTTGGTTCGCACGAAAAAGAAAATGTGAAATAGAAATACTGGTACCAATATGAAACGTAAGCACACAACCTTCCCTCTTTAATGGGGATGCTAAAGTACCTAAACGAACATGAAAATGGTAATTGAGGTAATATAATGTGAATTTAATAATAGCATACCTATCTCCGTACCCGAGTGCAAAATACTTTAATGAAAATCTGTTTAACTACAAATACCACGCGCCAAAGAAATATTCAGGACTCAGATTCAGCTGGCCCGACGAAATACAATAACCGCAGCGATTTACTTGTCGGCCAACCTACCGCTTTTTTACTGAAGTGCTTATGGTACATAGCATTTTTCGTTCCATTTACTGGTGCGTACACGTACAAAGTGAGAGGTTTGCCGAGACGTGAGCACGCCGCATACAATTGACCATGTGAGAAACATGGAACGCTATGCTGTTGACGATTGTGTTGTTGTCTATTTCGGCCTCCAGTATGGACGACTGCATGGTATTCTTTCCTGAAGTTCCGAAATATTCTATCGATTGTTAATATTCCGATCCTGATTTTCTGCGACGTGAAACGTTTGACCTTCTTACTGGCAGCACGATCAAATTTGTCTTGGAATCGCCGAGTCCCACACAAACTTTCATCCCCTATATCATCCTGTCAAAGCTTTGTTTTCGAGACATAAAGAAGCATATGGCCTTCCTTGGGCCCAATCGAAACTATCAAGCTAAAAATCTTTAAAAACTAACCATCCTGTCTCGAGTTATGCGCGTAAAAACTCAAAACGCTCAACAACTCCTGTTGACTGTCATCATCGTCATCTCAAACATTTCAACTTACTCACTCATACTAATGCAATGATCCTGAAACTACTTGGCAAACAAAAATGATGCATTCAAACACCATCAAACAAATCGAAGTATCTACTCCATTTCAAAAAGCTACTTAATGTGACATAGTAACATAAGCAACCTTATTAGGTGTATTTAAAAAAAAGAAATTTCAAAATTGTTTGCAACAACAATTTGCTTGCAAAATAATTAAAATAATTGACAACAACAATTGGCATTAAAATTAAGTTTTTTTTTTTGTATATGAAGTATCACTACTCGATTTCCACCCCGTTTATTTTTTTTCAAAGTGCATTTCCCCATACATAAAAAAAAAAATTTAAGAGTGGACCACCCTTAACATTTAGGGGAATGAAAAATAGATGTTGTTCGATTCTCCACCCTAGCCGATATCCTTGCAAAGATTCACGAAAATCGGTCGAGCCGTTTCGGAGGAGTTCAATTACGCACCCCGTGACACGAGAATTTTATATATTAGATTATGAAAAATTCGAGTGTTTATGGAACTATAAAAGTAGAGACTACAAAAGGTTGGACCTTAAAAGAAATGCATGGTTGCAATTGTCCAAGGAAATTGGCAAGGACACCGAAAAGCTAAAAAAAAAAAATTAGAAACCTTCGAGCCTACGTTGTGAAGAAAAAATTGCAAAACTCGTCATCTTCCCACAAAACATCTTTCAATTAATGTTCCTCTAAATTGTGCATTTCCCTTTTTTCCAGAATTGGATTTACCTAAAACCTACGTTTTCCTTTCTCAGTTCGTTTCCGCAATTCTTCTAATTCCTTCATGGCTAGAACGCAACGATGTGCTCTGCTCAAAGACATTTCAACGAATGAAATTTCATGATACGAAATGCCCACCCTACATTTCATTTCATATTGTCGTTCTTTCAACGCCACCAAATTTGACAGATTTCATGAAAGAAAATTTGCAGGTGGAGAAACCGTGTTAGGCGACTCAGGTAGATATTTTGGTGCAACCAAACCCTTTTCAAACTCTTTGCAAAAGGGGTTTGTTTACCGAAAATGAGAATCTCTAATGAAACAATGGTTGGTGTGAAAAGGTCCTACGTGCGATTTTAGTTTACTCTGAAATGAATAAGCCGGCTATTATTTCTATTTTCAAAAATATTCACTTGCTAACGATGCAATTGCCCACCAATAAGTTTTGATTTGCATCGTCAGCCTACGTATTTAAATCAAAGCATTCAAATAAACTGTGTTCCGTTTATTGAATAATTTGAAAAAGATTTTGTTACGATAAAAATGCACACATAAAACAAACGAGGAGTAGTATTAAAAAACAATTGAAACGTACTATAAAAAGTAATGAAAATTGTGTCCGATCGAATGATAGGGCATTACTGATTTGCATATGATATTTGACAGATCAGCGGATATTTTTTGCATTTCCTATTTTGTGTTTTGTTTTTTGCTTATACTAATGTCGTTTTCGATTTGGCTTTACAGATTTTGATCTGAGATTTCAGATTTCTGCTGGCAAATCGAACATAAAATCTGAATTATATTGGTATGTGTGTGTATTGAGTTGGCGGCAAAAAAAAAACATATTTGCACTTGCACTCGAAATCCATTTCAATTGATTTTCACACATTTAAGTACATCATTTCGAAATCATTTAATATAAAAACTCGATCCCATACGCGTTAAATAAATAATTCAGTTAAAAAAGCAATCGTTCAAACGATAAACAATTCGTAACCGACGCTGTGTGTCATAAACATTGGTGTTAGTGAAAGTATGTGTAAAATCTCAGGAAAAATTGAGATTTCTCAAAAGTGATCTGAGATCAAAAAAAAGATTGATTTTTATGGCAAATAGAACATGAAAAGCAATCTCGATCAAAAAAAAAATTGATTTTTTGTCAAATCGAAAAAATCCAAAGAGCATTGGAAAGATATGTGTAGGGCAAATTTAATTGCAATTTATGTATTCCTTCTTTTAGAATAAAATCCTCCTTGGGAAAGAAACCTTGTATTTTCACGAAAATAAATTTGAAATTTGAATTCTGCAATGACAACAAATGTTTTAGATTCTAAGAAAGTTGTCGCACTAGTAAATATGGAGGTCTTATTGTTAATTGGTTCCGTTTCACAAATGGTGTATATTTTTACTAAAGCTGACAAACAACTAGTTGTCGACATTAGTGATTGATTAATAGTAAGGCCGATTGAGTTTAAAGTATAGTTTGGTCGCTTGGCCTTTTGTGAGTGGCGCCCGAGGCATGATACGTTCCTTTTATTTTTTGGCTTTATATGTTGCCTATCTTGCTCTCCACAAACCCCGGATGCTTATGCTGCTGCTAATCCATCGTCTTTGCGATCTGCGCTCTTTATGGAATGTTTCTCGTCATAGCAAAGAAAACAGTTTTCATGATTGCAATGTGATGTCCATCAATTTTGAAATAGGAGTGTCATCAATACAGCCTATAACAGCAAGTAAGTAATTAAGTAAGTAAAATCTTCTTATTACGCTGTCCATGTGATCTCTTAACATATTTCGTGAGAAAACATATTTGGGGCTTTAAAATGCAATGCATATATGCATCTGTTGTGGCGAATTGGTATCCGTTTCGTAACCGATGAATTGCTGTGAAGTCTTTGCTTAGGCGACCGTCTGTCTGTCCTGTAGGTATAGGAGTATTAAGATTTTTTGCAACAAATATTTCAGAATTAATTAATTCTGACCTTTATAGCAATATACTTGTTACATACACAATATACTCCAAGTTTAAAGACCCAACCGTAATGAGAAATAGTGTTTTCCTTTTTTTTTTATATGGAAATTGCCACGCGACTTTATGGAATGCAGCCCACATTAAATCAGAGAGGTTTCTAGTCGTGGGCACAATAACTCACCAAAGTTTCATCGAAATCGGATTAATGGTATGGAGAGAATAAAGGACTAACAGACAGAAAAACATAACTTCTTACAATGTACTCAAACTAATACTAATAGACAAATTATTAATATAGTTACTACTAATAATTTATTTAAGTAAGGGAGCAATGAGTAATGAAATTGTTATAAAATGTTATATTCGTAGAGTAATAAATTTCCATTAATGACTTGTGCTGAAGGCTAACTCATTAGTGCGTAAAAAAAAATTTATGAACCAATATTCTGCTAGTGAATTCCAATTAAAAATTTGCTAATAGTTTTATGTAATAGGGCCCTGATAAAGACAGCAAATCATTTCTAACCTACACTGCTGAAACAAATGTAGCGTTAAATGCATTTTCCGGACTAAGTTTAAAATTTACTGTACTATAACATCAAATTGTCTTTACATATTTATGTTGTTCTGTGATTAATATATCGATATATTGGAAATTGCTCGATTAAATTAATACAACCAAACCCCTTAAGAATTGTATTGTGACAGAATTACTCGGTTGTTGTTTACCGAAACTTGGTTTTAACTGATATTTCTTAGTACATATATACTTTGCCTACCCTCTAACTATACAAAACATATCATGTTCATTGGCAAATAATTCACAAATCTCAATTTTATTTTTCAGATTTCACGTGACCACAATTAGTGCCTTTGTCACATTGAAAACTAATTGAAGCGCTATTTTCTACAAAGATGTTTTCGCATTTTCTTAATGAATATTATGATGAATGGAACTAAATCAACAGAACGCTAGTAGGTTTATTCTTATTGCTCAACTAAATGGTGTCTAGTGAAGATGTCTTCGAACGCCGAGGAAATACGGAAAAAGTTCACGGCTGTTCAGCAAAAATCTGCGCCGCCCTCATTTGGTGGGTCGGGACCAGTGCGCATAAACAGCAGCACGCTAGAAATGCCAACTGTAAGCATCCCAAATCGAAGCGCACCTGCGTCGTCTGACATACAATCATTAATTAGCACATCGGAACCGGAAAGAACATACGTTTTTCCAGCAACAAACATATCTAGTACATCTGGAAACATCCTCAGTAATAGAATGGAGATTATTCCAGGTGTTCCCACAGCTGGTGGAAGTGGACCATCAGCATTAGCTGTCGGAGGAACTACTAGCCGGGGACATGCGCGGTCCGTAAGTCATGGTGGTGGATCGATTCTAACGCCTGGCGGAAGACCCTTAAAATCGGCTTTTAAAGGACACCAACGTGCATTTTCTCATGGCCAGATCGCTGATTCGCCTAATACAGGCGTGTCACGCGGGCATAGTCGGGTCGGATCAAAAACAGACTTTATTCTTCCGCCCGGTCACAAGGAAGAAGCCGAAAATCGTGATTTTGGGCCCACTGTGCCATCGTCAGTTCGCGGTGGGCATTCAAGACAAGCGTCGCGGTCTGAATCGATTTATACGTTGCGACGTACAGAAACGCCCCCGTGGTGGAAACGGCTCGGAATTTGTCAGAATGATAAGTTTGAGGAGCGTAGTTATCGTATCGTTGTGCCAAATCACACAGTACCACCAAAAACACCCAAACGGGACCATCCAAACGGACTTTACATTGGCAATAAAATACGGACCACTAAGTACACACTGCTGTCGTTCGTACCGAAAAATTTGTTGGAACAGTTTCATCGGGTTGCAAATTTATATTTTATATTTATCGTTTTACTAAATTGGTTTCCGGCAATTAACGCGTTTGGCAAAGAAGTTGCAATGATACCGGTAATCTTTGTTCTGGGTGTAACAGCTATTAAGGATTTGTTTGAGGACAGACGAAGAAGATACTCTGACAAAAGGATAAACAATACAACATGCAGAGTTTACGATGGGTAAGTACACAATCAGTATAAATGTACAT
This sequence comes from Cheilosia vernalis, assembly GCA_949126925.1. Lineage (NCBI taxonomy): Eukaryota > Metazoa > Arthropoda > Insecta > Diptera > Syrphidae > Cheilosia > Cheilosia vernalis. The sequence goes on from OX421361.1 coordinate 20,374,079, forward strand.
AAACAGACGAGTGCGCAGCGTGCCAGTATTGCAAAGCTAATATCTATTTGTAGGTGCGACCATTCTATAATAATTGGTATCAACGTATTTTTCAAGCTTATGAGTTTGGCCAAAATGCATTTCGAGGAAAAGCCTACGTTCCAAATGAGTAGGCCTTTTTTATTTTTCCCACATGATCTATTTTACAACAACAGTTTCAAACTGCATTCTCGTAAGTAGGTATTATATTGAAACATTAGCGACAGACTTGATTATAAATGTGAATTTACTTGGAGGAGATTTCGTTGTGTAACGACAGAAACTACCCCAGGCACTTTCCAGTTTTCTATTTACATTTTTCTATAGACAAACTTTCTGCCGATAACCCCCGCCTCAATTTAATAGCGTTTAATTGATGTCAACACAGCAATAAACATGACTAATTTGATGATTACCTAGTGAGAAATTGAACCGGCATAAAAGAGATAGACGTGCTTCATATTTTGATTCTGACAGTTTTAACTACATACTTGTGTTATTACGCGATTCGGTTTTTTTTATTTAAGATTATCAAATATACTTGAGACATCAAGAAAAAATTATTGGCTTGAATTACTATAAAAACACATGTGAATGGAATTCGACTTCGTTCATATATCCACCACTGAAATGTAAAGCTAGAACGGCAGCTATTTCCCGTTCAATATTGGCTCTGAGTTCCTCTAACGTCGCCGGCTTTTTGGCATGGACCAATGATTAATTGTAACCCAATAAAAAAAGTTTAGAGGCGTAAAATCACACGATCTCGGCGTCCAATAGACGGGTCCGTTTCTCGAGATAACACATTGACCGAACTGAGATTTTAATAACTTGTTGCACCCGCTGTGTGGCTTGAGGCACCGTCTTGTTGGAATTACATATCACTGAAGTCGAATTCATGCAATTGTTCAAAGAAATAACGTTCCAACAAGCGATAACGGCTTTAAAATTGCGACCACCGACTCGGTGCAAAACACATGTGCAGAAATTTTGGACGCAGCAGAGTGCAGTGCTGCAAGTAAAACGGATGTGCACAACATTTTTTGACATGGATTGCATCGGCTAATAGGGCTGCTGTCATTCGCTGAGGCAGCTGATGTGTTTACAACCAAAACAAAAGCAAACACGATCAGCAATGTCAAAAGGCGATGATGCGAAATACTTCAAATTGTAATTTATTTTCGTTTGTGTTGTCGTACCCTTGAATTTTGCCTCAAATTTAGAAATAGAGACATGTTGCAGTCCTCCAGTGAGTACAGAATTTACATATGTCTATATTCATATAAACGCGTGTATTCTAATCTTGCGTGTTCTAATTATTTTACATATTATTATTGATGTAAGCAAACTGCGAAAAATAAGTATTATAGTAGATATATACTCTACTTACTGTGTCTAAGACTTTGGTCCCGACTTGAAATGTTAGTTATGATCTTCATGTTTAATCACAGTAGTTAGCTACGTCATTCTTTCTGAGTATATTTCCAATCAACAACATCTACCACTGCATCGAAAAATTTAAAAAATTGAGTTGTTTATATAGCGGATGCAGATAATCTTAAAAACTTTAATTCTACTATCCATTTTACGAGTCTACGTACCACCCCATCAATCGTTGGTGAGATTTATAAAATTAATTTTATTTGATCTTGTTTAATTTGGTTGTAGAAGTCTACTTGAGGGATTTATTTTTTTCCATAAGCCAAAAAGTTAAAGGCAGTGCACCGTACTAATAACAAATTTTAGTCTCGACTTTAAATTAACGAGCTTTCCACAATTGCGAAATTTGTATGGAGAATATGGCCCATGTGAACTACTAAAAATGTTTATTAGTAAGGCCCAGTGAATTCATAAAACAAAACTTTTAGTCAAAAACTTTTCCAAAAAGCAGGCTTAGCAATAAATGATTGAACCCGAGGGGGAAGTAATCAGGTGTATTCAAGGAACTTTTCTGTGCGTATTCATGGTGAATCACAGTGTATTCAAATGAATTTGCATGCAATCACAAGTAGAAAATCTGTAGTCAAGGACTACTCAAAAATATTGATTACTTCCCCCTCGATTGAACCTATACCTACCCTTTTCAAAGGTTTAAGAAACTTTTCACTAGTAGTTTTATCAAAATCTGTCCAATAATTAATGGCTTTTATTGCTTATCGTTTGCCAAATATTCCAGAGTGAGGTACGGTTTCGCACGAAGTTTTCCATGCGTCGGTGGTTAGGTTATGATGACCAGATGTCCAAACTTGAGGTCCAAATGCAGATCTTTTCAATGTGATGTGATGTGATGAGCGAGCACCGAGGTGTTGTCTCCCGAACGTGGCATTTTTGAAGCCAAATGGACTGATAATTGTTGTTTTCAATATCAGTTCGAAGTCAGCTACCCCAAACTGCTGATCTATAAAATAGTTGTATAAATAAATTTTCAATGCGGACGAGTTGATGTTGAAATAGAATAAAAACATCAGCTGTGTATTAGGTTGGGCTGTCCGCGCCAGCTTCTTACGGTGAAAGGGATCCGCGTCGTCCAGTTTTAATTGACTCAGCCACAAAGATCCGTCTAAATTTGAGCGATGGCATTGGTTATGTTGGCTTTAAGGCCATCGATTGCGGCTTACTGGTCTAGACCTGAGATTTTTGGAAACCCCACAGGAAAAAGTCTAGTGTTCTAATTGCGATCTTGGTGGCCAGTTCACGTCACCTCTGCAAGATTAATTCATACCCTGAAATCGTTTAAGCAGAATCTCGCGGCGTCTGATGTGTGGCACGTACCCCCGTTATAATGGAACCACATGTTGTCTACCTCCACATCGTTCAATCTGTGAAAAGATGATATTTCGGCCAAAATTGGAGTCCTCTTCGAAACGCTCCAAAGCGCAGTCAGTGAACAAAGGTCGCTGTCTATTGTCATTGACGCATATAGGCCCAATTTCCAACGCAAAGTTCACCAAGTAGAAGTTTTCGAAAGGCAGACTGCTTCTGCACGGCGAGGATTTGACTGAGCAATTCTACGGACCGGGGCAATGTTCTGGTGTTTCTTTGATGTATTTGGCGGATTGATTACCGAACCCAGTGTCTTGAATTTGGCCACCAATCGTTGGAGAGTCGACTTTAAAGGTTCACCGAGTCTGGCGTAAAATGAGCGCAACACTTGCACTGGAGAACACTTATTTTGATTATATATTTTTACCATTGGGGCATCCGACTCAATAGCGAACGTCTGACAAACTTCCGAGAGTACAACTGTCTTGAAAGATCTTCTCAATTAGCCGTTTGGAATCGGCATAAAATTGTAGATCCCTTCCATTCGTTCCAAAAATGAAATCTCACACAAAACGAATGGTTGTGAGAAGCTAGGCCTAGAGTCCCTACGGACCTGTTGCGCCAACTATATACAACTATATATGCCCTGAATTTCACTTAACACTTTTATTCAATTCTTTTATTTGATTTAAGTTAAAAAGATAACAATGTTTTATGGGCCCAACAGTTGTAAATGAAAATACTAACAAACATGCTTTAATCAATTCCGCTTTAATTTTCAAGTTCAAACATAGTGAATAATACGAGTATATAATAAGTATGTATGTAGCTGAAAGGAAATCGCCAATGTCAAGGTTATTCAATAAAAATTAAGGCTATAAAAGTCTTTTTTTTTTACCACTTTTTTATTTTTAAGGGGATTGAATAGGACACACAATGTGGTGCCGAATTCGAACAGCGGAACTGAGAAGCTTCATCAGAACTGTTGATCGGATCTCGGAGGCTTGTCAGAAGCTCGCTAGAGGTGACTCTATAAAAAAAAGCCTAAGGTGTATCTAATATTGTTTTTTTTTTCGATTGTTGCACCTTATTCCGCTTGCGCTCAGTAGTTTCGCCACTAATTACCAACCACTCTGAGGCACTTCTCCACACAATACAAACAGCCTGTCCATTGATCAATATAAATCTGTATATTCTACATCACAGCAGCCAATATTAATAAAAACTTATTATAGCTTTGTATACGTATTAAGATCGACTTATTTTGTTGAAGATTTCTTAAATGGAAGTACAAGTCAATATGAAAATCAAATTTGTTACTAAAGCGGTATCTTTTCACCACACTTGACATGATAAACAATTAACAACATAAAATTCATATTATTATGTCATGCTACAAATGCATGTTCGCAGTCCCGACAATAGACACCATGCAGTATATAGGAATAGATAAACCAAACAAACGTATAGACTTGCACATGGTATATGCTGATGGCTGCTTTAAACTTCTAGCCTCTGTCAAGGCCGACGACTTTTTAGCTCTACAATAACCCACAGTAGTACATGCAGTCGCTGTTTGCTTCACCGCCGACGACGTGCATTCACTCACAGTTACAATTGAATATGAGTCAGTGGAAATCGGTTTGACTTTTTTTTTTCTTTTTTGTCCGATTTGGATTTATGTCATGCCGCCCATTTATTGACATTATATTCGTGTGTGACTTTTTCCCCCACACATGTAAATATCAATTTTCACACTTAGGGACTTAAAAATGGTCACTCTCAGTCGTGTTGTTTTTGTAGAAAGTAAGTTCGATTGAAGCAACGAAAGTAAGATTTGGCTGGCCACTCCAAAGTGAAAAAAATAAAATAAAATAAAAGTGTAGATGACCTAGTTCTTGTTTTGCTTTCTCATATGTGCGCGTATTCATTTAACTTTTATCATCATTTGGGAGAAGTTACAAATTAGACATTGAATTTCGATGATTCTAAGCTGATCGGTAATTTAAATCGATTGCACGGTTTCAATACTCTAAATTATAAAAATGATGCTTTTACTTTTGGAACATGTTCATGTAGATACTAGTGTTCGCCTAGTGGTAAAAATTGGGTAGGGGTCAACTCGCGAATTTTTGTTGGCAATTTATCATTTCGCCATAATCATTTCCCAATTTGTTGTCTTGCATTTTAGTTATTTCGCACTTCATCAAATCGCAATTTTTGTTAGGCAATCTTTCATTTCACTTTGTAATTGCATCGCAAGAATATCATTTCGCATTTGCGCGCGAAATTTTTGATCATGTAATAGATTGTAAAACAAAACATTCCGCGAAATAATACAATGTGAAATATCAAATTGCGAACAGTTATAATATTCTATTCTCAAAATATTTCAAATTCCTCTTTTTTCGGAATTCAATTCAGATTTATTTACAAAAATCTATTAAAAATATACATATGAGCATTAAAAAATATTCAATACAAAAGAAATACAAATTCATATAACTTTATATTAAAGGGCAAGTGCTTTTAATAAGCCAAGATCAGAATAGTCATCTTTTTTTCCTAAATACTTTTTATTCTGCTGTCTTTGTCTAAATATTTTCTTTTTCTTTTGTGGAATATGGTTATGACAAAATGATAAATTGCAAAAAAAAAATACTCGAGGTGACCCCTACCCGAGTGAAACCTCACTTTGAATCACGGCCGGCGGCTTTTGCAAAACAACTGTGTGCCAAATGTCATTTTGTCAATTACATAAAAACTAACGGCAAAGAATGACGGGAATTACCAGTAAGCGAAACAAATTCTTTCAAAACAACAACATGCTGTCTAATCACAAGCGAAATGGAAAAGCGCGAGACAAACATTGCGAAATAAATACGTTGCGAAACAACTGTTGCGAGATGAACTATATTTATTTCGAAAAATGCGAAATGAATTTTGTCGAATAGACCGGCACCCGTAAAAATTCTACCATTATGGTGTCCTGGCTTTTCTTCACAATTTTCCTACTATAAAAAAATCAAGCGAATATGTTGTGTTTTATGCAGTGAAAGTGGTTCTCAACTATTGCTGTCTATTTAAACTGTCAACAACTAGTTAAGTTTACTTGAAACTTGTGGTAATACAAGTTTTTGGGTTGTTCTTGTTAACTATTATCCGAGGGGGAAGTAATCAATGTTTTTGAGTGGTCCTTGACTACAGATTTGCTACTAGTAATTGCATGCGAATTCGTTTGAATACACTGTCATACACTGAGATTCTCCATGAATACGCACAGAAAAGTTCCTTGAATACACCTGATTACTTCCCCCTCGCTATTATCTTTAAAACTATCCATAAGGTAGATAGGTGTGGTGGTTTATTTAATTAACCCAAGTAACATACTAAGTGTCGTTCTGTTGGCATAAACTATTGTGCTTGGTACTTGTAGTTTGTAAACTGTAAACCTTTTTGTAAACCTGTCGAACTCAAAAAAGGTAACTATACTCTGTCCAGCAAAAATTCTCAGTACAGGGAAGATAGGATGTTTGTCTCTCAGTCTGGTTGCAATGACTTACATAAATCGGTCCGTCTTTAAAGCTCTCACAGGGTTGCCATGGTTTATATGATAATTCGCCATAACTCAGAGAGAAATACTATTAGGGTTACCAACTTACAATTTAAAATAAAAATATTGCTGAACGAAATAAATTACGTTTATCTTTTTATTTTTCCTTAAGGGCCTAATCGCATTATTTTGTTTTCCAACAAAAAAAAATGTCTTAACACACAAAAACAAATCAAAACGATTGAGATAACAATAGATAGACATATATACCTCGATTACATATTTGTTAAAAAATGATTACCGGTCAGTGCGGATCTTTGCGGAAACAGTAGCAAAAAAAGGATCATAAAATCTTTTCGAGGCATTTTCTTTACCGGGGTGGAGTGACCGGATGTGGTAAAACCCAACGATGGTATAGGCTTACCTGCTTCGTCATTTCGATATTTCAGTGTGAAAATTTATTTGATGAAAAAATAGACAAATATGCAAAAATATAACAAAAATTCTAAAATAGGTGCCAAAAATATGTTCTACAAAATGAAATATGCATTTATATCATTTATTCATGGCTGAAAATACGTACATACTTCTGTACGATATGCCCAAAAAATGATTTTGAATGAATCCGGTTGCCATAGTAATCACTATTGATTTATCGCAATATCACTACAACGCACTTATGACCACTTCTTTCATTAATGAAATTAATGCATTAAAACATCTCACGAATAAACCTTATTTCTAAAAGACAACATTAAAAATGGGTTTACTGAATATTATTGGATCCTTCAGAAATACATACATATTAAAACCGAATGGCAACACCCTATATAAAAATTCGCTCTCAAAAGAACCAAAACCGGAAGTTCATTGACAAAATCCATAGAAAAACCCTAATGGCATGCTTGCATTGTAAAGTATGGCAACACTCTTCTGATGTGCTTCAATCACACGCACTGCTTATTTTGCTTGGTGATAATGGCAAGCGAACACATGCCGATCATGCTCATTCTGCCCGCGCCCCGCAGCTGTGTGGCAGACGGATTGTGGTGGGCTGTATGCGAATTTTAGGAAAATTACAACAAAAATTCCCTGGTATGACAGTGGTTTGGTTCTTATTTCAGTGGCAATTCTTGTGTTTGAATGCTGTGAGAGTATCTACAGGCACCACTGGTAGAAAAAAAAGCTCCTCCATAAGGCCTGTACTGACAATTTTTGCTGGACAGAGTATAGTTCTCTATATTCTAATATATTTGTCTAAGATTTTTAAGGGTACTGCACAACAACTTGCTCAACCTTATGCAATCTGGGTTTATGAAAAATCATGGCAGCATGACAGCGATTAAAAAACTCGTTTTATGATATTAGGGAAACGCTGGACGATGACAAAGTGACTTTTTAGTGCGTCTCGATTTTTCCGAAGGCTTTTGATATCGTGGATCACAATAATTTTATTTCTCAAATTCAGAAGTTACCCTTATGTCCTCATATCTTCAGTTTTGAAAGCAAGCCGTCTCGCAGTGCTCAGTGGGTCATCAAAAATCATTTGTCTGACTTCCTCTATACTTGCAAAGAGGTTCCACAGGGTTCGATTCTTGGGCTTCTACTTTTCTCATTTTATGTAAATGAAATTCAATCAAAGTTATCATAATCATCGTCAGTCCGTTATGTTGCTATTCCTTTACTGATTTTCCACCAGTTATAATTAATGTTGTTGCTTCCAAGGCGCTGGATTGCGAGTGTTGAGGGTTGTCAAGCTAATGTGGACATGCCGATGCCATTATGACGTAAACATTTGTCATTAATTCGTCACTTCGTGTGATCGCCTGTCAAGCGTCTGGTCATGCGGCCTGTCGCAGCACACTCTCACGAAAGACACATTAGTGACCTCCGAATGTTTGTGACGTCAGCATGTTAAAATTTGCCTCGAAAAGTGGAAAGTGAGTATTCAGTGAAAGCTGTTCCGTAGCTGACTTAGTCCATACTTCCTTCGTCCTTCTCAGAAGATTGGAGGTGGTAACTACTTGACATTTTTGTTACTAGTACCTGCCTCACTGTTGGAAATTGATTTTAAAAACCTTTTTGTAGTATTTTCTTTTTTATAGAAATTGTATTTAAACTTTTAATTCACTTTTCTTAAATATACTTAACACAAGATAAAATAAAACTAAACAAATATAATATACAGAAATCAGAAAACAGACGCAACTCGCCTTAAAGAATCTATTTCAAATGCGAATAGCAGGCATGGTTGAAAGCAATAAAAAAAAGGACCGGATCATAAACATACTTTTACAAGCGTTATGAAAGGAAGAATTCAAAATAACTCAAACTAATAAACGATCATAAAATTTGTAGATTTTTTTACAAGCGTCATAAACCTAAACAAATTCTAAAAGTATACAAAAGGATAATAACCTATTCTAGATCCTTTTTTCGGACACATAAGCAAATAGACAAAAAGTAATTAGTGAACAAGAATATTAACATATTTAGATCCTTTCAGAACGATATTTTTGGTTAGGTTACTTTACTTATTTTATGGCACAGACAACTCTTTCGTCAGCAAAGCATTATTCTTAACACTCGCAAATACAAATCCTTCACAGATACAAATTTCCTTTACTGTATGTAACATTTCAAAGTGCACAAGAAAAGTGAGGTTGCTATTTACTGTTACCACTTAACAGCCAACTGCGCACAGTTTGAATTGTGACCACCGAAAGTTACCATAGTATTTTATTTGCAAACAATCTTCACACATTCTTCAAACTAATGTCTGCTGTAGGTGTACGCAGACGAAGTAGGCACAGCATTTGTACTCCCTCACGCAACATGCTTCGTGCGTTCACGAAGAATTATATGACATTGCGCACCAATCGTAAAAGGGCATATAAGGTGGCATAACAAAAAGCGTCGTGAATAGTTAAATGATAAATGATGAACAATGAATTTATCTAAAAAGAATCAAAATGTGTAATTTCAAGACTTCTTTAACCTATTATAACAGCCTTATTTATAAACTCACCGTAGAGTATGCTTATCTCTACGCACCCTCTAAAATGCCCTTACGCAGGAAATTGTGATTTATAAAGATTTTTCGAACTTAAGCGATGTTGCTTTAAAGCTGCGTAGGTTAAACGCGAAAATTTGTGTTGGCTGCGTAGAGCTAACGTAAATGTGTTTTTGCATTAAATGTCATTTGGTCGTTGTCGAATTGTAAACAAAACCAAAAAGTGAAATTAATTTTTGTTTGTTCGTTCGTTTCGCATGCTGCGCAAAATTTCTGCCAAACGAATTTCGTTTTCATATGCATATTGTAATATTGAAATTATATGTAAAAAAAAAAAAATATGTAAAATATCCTGCATTTGTGATATTATTTCTTCTATACTTCAGTTTTGTTGCTTGGGGAATGTCTTAGGATGTGTGAGAATATGTCTACAAATGGCCTGGCATTGGATTTGGCGGTGGTTGGTAGAACAGAAATAGGAAAATATTGCGCTACCAAATTTCATACAATCTATATAAGAGTGTCGTACGTAACTCGAAAGCAAAGCCCTGTTAAATGAACAGCAATGTTAGCGCAAACAAATGCGCTAAAATTTAAAAATGGGGTTCAATGTGCGTTCTCTTATTTTTGTACTTTCGTGTGTTTCTCTTACCTACTAGTGAAATTGCAGTAAGAGAATTCGTGTGCTTAGGCTTACTTGTTTCGTTATTTGATTAAGTGTTATTGAATACCAAAAGTCATTGTGAAATTTCTTAATTTATTGTTTTATATTTTCGTGGATTATAAATGTGAGTAAATAATATTTTTGTGGATTATGGGTTGTGGACGTGGTGGGTGGTGCTTTGGTATATGAGAGTGCGCTCTTGTTTTGTTTTCTTTTTTTTTGCGAGAAGTGAGAGTGAGATGGAAGTAATGCAGGGCTAAAAACAATGTTGAAAAGATCATAGTGAAATGTTCATAACTTTATTTTGTGCAAAAAACCCGTGTCGGTAGCATCATCTAACGTGGATCTATTTTTTTAATTGTTAAATGAACTCTTTCATCCTCACATTGCTGAATCTTTGTATGGAAAGTTTCCTACAGTTGTTACGTATTGTAAGATAGGAATTCGTTTTGTTTCGTTACGTATAAACACTTTTCGTCGATAAATAAGGCTGCTTTTTCATACTTCTAAACAAATGCTAAGTTTTTATTCGCTTGATTCATGTTATTTGAGTAGGGACAGGATAAATAACAGGATTTTTATTTTGGTAGGAAATAAATGATATCTGCAACAATAACTGCCCAAACAAAATCCTTAAATGAAGATCTATAAGAGAAACCATTTGGAACGAGATTGAACGAGACGCGACCCGGTGCCCAAAACTATCAGGTTTAAGCTCAACGCACAAGAGCCGCAATAGAGAGTATACTAGAACTTTAACGAAAATCAGTTTTCCCTATACTAACTATAATTAAAATTAAAAAAAAAAAGAGGTTTTTTAGCGTAGCTAACCCAATGCTTAAGACCAGGAATCGCCACTGAAATATATGATTGCAGTTTGATATTTCAGCAGTCCCTTCGAAGACATTTCGGAATACTTTTAGATAATTTGACTTTTTATTGTGTAAAATGATTTAATTTACAAAGCTAATCAGAGCTGATGTCGGTTTCAGGGGAAAAAGGTAAAAGATTTCTGTGTTTTCTGTAATAGTTTATCGAAATTCTTACCTATTTAGACACAAACCACGTTTAGTAAAATTACCGCGGAAAAATGTTTATAAATCACAATTTCAGAAAAGCCACGTAGAGGCTGCGTAAATCTTTACGCGATGTTTAACTAAACAACATCGAAGAGGCGTCGTAAGGGAATCTAATAAATACGACTGTAAGTATATAAACAGGTATTAATATCCATTTAAAAAAGTGTACCTATTGAAAATTGTTTGCCGTTGTAATTCCACTTTGAATAAACTTTAATTGTACTTTTACCCGACATTTCAATATTTTAGTAGGACAAAAATGCTATTTAATTTTGCTACATAAAACCTTTGTATATACATTCCTATAGTAGCGCCAAGAAATCTAATAAAAATGTTGTACCAGTATCCCGCGGAAGCTTTGGCGCTTCAATCGTTCAATAATGAAAACTGGTTTGTGCCCTTAATTGATTTAGACGGAGCTTTAAGTTTTTATCGGTGTTTCGTCAAAACAAAAGCTATATTTGAACGAACAAAATTGATGTGATAAACAAAACAACAGAAATTTTTTTGCTGTTTGTTCCGACGAAAACGAAAGTCTGGCATTTATCTACTATTTATTATAGATTTTGTCAAAGAAAATAATTTGTATATTTTGGACTGGTTGCCATATTTAGTTTTTCCTCTCCGATCACTATCTAAGATTTGTTTGCCAATTGTCTAAATCCGTCAACATAGCAATGTAGTATTTTCAGCTACTATATAAGTAGGTAGTTTATGAAGCGGGTGAGCCTTCGAGGGGCTCTGGCACTGCGGCTTTTTATCTTAAGGAGCCTATTGTGTAGGTGCATAAAACATGAACATGTAGGTGGATATTCAATTGCAAGATGCAGACGCCACTCCTATTTTATGTTTTGTATTTAACTGCAAACACTAAATTGTACTTGTGTTTGTTTTTCCAACTAATTTACGATGACTTTGTGGATTCCAAAGATCAGCTGCATTTCATTCTTTGCATGGGTGTTGGAGCATGAGCGATGGAGGGAATTCTCTACGGAAAGTTGCCGCAAAGTCCGATTTGAGGAGGGTTTCGACTTAGTTTTAATACATTTGTTCGACTTATGGTAAATTCGACTTGAGGTAGATTGACTACATAGTTTTTTTTTCCGATTCTGTGAGGTCTTCTTTGTAGGTACCTTTCTTTAACTTTAATGTTCCCAGTTTTAAGACTTCCCCATCAAAATTTCGAGGTATGTAAAAGTACGGTAGTCCGCTAGACAATCAGAAGATCTCATAACTCTCCGACGAGCTAAGCACTGGCTTAAACAAGTATGCCTGCCTTGCTTTGGTGACCGGATATCCCTTCCATCGAAGTTAAAATTGAGATTCCTGTGTCTCTAAGGTGGAAGGGTAACTAATATCAAAAGATGGTAGATTAGTTGTAAGACGTTTTAAGACAATAGCATTAACGACGGCGTTAAACGACTCTATGTGCCTCGAACTCAAGACTAAAGAGCATAGTTTTGATGAAGTTGTGGCAACGAACGACAGAGCTCATACCTGAAATGTTGGCCTGAATGGGCCTTCAGGAAGTCGTAGCCTGCACTGTGCATCTTCGTAGATAAAACTAGCCTCTGATCCAGGATCGCGAAGAGGACGAAGAGATATCGATTAATGCAGTTGCAAGAATAATTACACGTTCAGTATTTTAGGAAAAAAAAGAATGGACTTGTAAATTGGGTGTTGTACTAGTGGACTGTATGTGTTGTTGAGAGACTTGTTGAGAAGTACTGGGCTGAGAAATACTCGTATTATTAGTAGAATGTTTATCCTGGTGCACTTGTGCTTGATGGGTAGTAGTATTAGTAGTAGTAGTACAGCGACTTTATTAACATTTAAAATAATTTTAGCATTTTTTTGTTCGTATTTACAAACAATGTTAAATAAGTCTTTAATGGTTTGGCTTATGGCCGTCTACTAGATTGACAATTTAGCTATCAAAACTACAATGACTAATGACTTGAAATACCTATGTACAATATATTTATATTCAAAAATCGCCTTCCAAGATACCAGTGTGCTCGATATACTTGTTGTCGATGCATCCCCCAAACTGATGAAACGGCTATTTTAGCTACTGCTAGATAAGCCTCGAGGTGTTTTTTCATACTAACACTTAGGTTAGATGTAATTATCACACCCAAGTATTTATACTCTTTCACTACTTCAACGCGTACACCCTGATAGGACCATTTTTCGTTGCGAGATTATATCTTCCACCACCATTTCTAAAATTCATCATCTTTGATTTCGATAGGTTTAAAGTCAAATTCCATTGATTGCAGTAACTTTCAAGACGATTGATAACTAGCTGCATCCCATTTACTATCTCCGACAAAAACACTATACCTGTCGTCCGCCAACTTTAACGCTGGTATCCGCACATCACCAAGTTTAATCCCTCGTTCTGTACTTCCTCAACTATATCATTTTTAAACAAGATGAAGAGCAATGTGCTTAAGAAGCAACCTTGCCTAACACCCATTTGCGATCCGAATTCTTCAGTATGTAAGAGTGTGTAATGTCGTTGCAGACATAGCTTACAAGTGAACTGACTTCGACAGCCGTTAACCGTGGGAATAGTGAATAGAAATGAAGTGGATGAGGGGATCTGCATAAACGACAGTTGAAATTATTCTTTTTAGTGTGAAATACACGATTTTCTGATTTTGAGGTGGTCTTTGAGCCTTAAGATTTGAATCCCTAATATCAGAAACTGATTCTAGGATTTGATATTGCTTGGTTAGAAATGCGTCCAATTCTGAATTGACAAAACATTTTTAATATTTTAAATTTGTAAGAAATTCACACAACAAATACAAATCGAAACCCAACGACAAAGAATTTTCTAGTGAATGAAGGAGTAAAAATCTCAACGAAAGCTTTTTTATAAGGAATAAAATTATCAAAGGCTCAAAGCTCTCAGTAATTTATTTCTCGATTTGGTATGAGTAGCGACACCTATTAGGTTACTGGTACTACTGGATTGGCGCTACTATAGGAATGTATATACAAAGATAAAACTTCAGTAGATTAAATTGTAAACAATAAATGAAGTGCGAAATAATTAAATTAGATTTTAAAAAAGAGAAAATAGGTATATAAAAAAAACGACCAATATTCAAACTTTTATCATTCACATGTCAAATGTTATCACAGTATTAAAATAATGCTAGAAACATCATAAGCTTTCCACACCGATTTGGTGCACCAATATTCCCATATAGACAGTACAAACGTTATGTTTATTAAATTGCACCTCCTTAACATTCTTAGATGTATATTTAAGTTCACTTATTTATGTCCGTTCTTTTTATTTTCACCAAACTTATTTCATGTTCTCATACTTTAAAAGTTAGAATTCAATAGAATGATTCATGTAAATTATTACGACTTAATAGTAATAAAAGCAAACAAGAACATTTCCTCAATCAATGTTCATGCACCCAGTGCTCCTACCTAATCCATATGCCAGGCAAATGACTGTTTTCTAAATCTAATTGGGACCATTTAAACAAAAAAAGTCCCTGGGAAAATTGGAAATAAAATTGAATATCATAAATACTCAATGTTTCTTGAGCGTGTTAATTTTTGCCACTACAACTTATTGATATTTGTGGTAAAACAGATTTACGTTTGAATATTTCGCACGTGGGTACGAAAGGAATGGAAATATTAAATTCGCATTATATTTCCTGCGTTACCATTTTCACGACATTTTATCCCCATTAAAGAGGGAAGGTTATGTGCTTACGTTTGATATTGGTATCCGTATTTCTATTTCACATTTTCTGTTTCATGCGAACCAACTTACAAACACACTGTTACTGTTACGGAAACATGACTGAAATGCAGGAACAGCGCTTACACTATAACCCTACAATTTTCTACTTGGGTAGGTAGAACCTTGCAGAGTCCCTTTGATTATGCAGTAATATATCCATGATTGGTTTTGACCTCTCTGGTAAATTGCTTATATAACACAAGTCTCTCCAGCCACCTGTCTAAATTTAGATAGGTCTTTAATCCAAGTTGTCTCAAGTTGTCCCAGTGTAATGCGAACATAACCATTTTTGAATTCCTTGTTGAAGGTATAATCGCAGTTGATGACTATGACCTTTGTATATACATTCCTATAGTAGCGCCAAGAAATCTAATAAAAATGTTGTACCAGTATCCCACGGAAGCTTTGGCGCTTCAATCGTTCAATAATGGAAAATGGTTTGTGCCCTTAATTGATTTAGACTGAGCTTTAAGTTTTTATCGGTGTTTCGTCAAAACAAAAGCTATATTTGAACGAACGAAATTGATGTGATAAACAAAACAAACGTAATATTTTTAGACTTTTTGGCATATTTGCTATTTATTATGGATTTTGTCAAGAAAATAATTTGTATTTGGACTGGTTGCCATATTTCATTTTTTCTCCCCGATCACTATCTAAGATTTGTTTGCCAAATATCTAGATCCGTCAACATAGCAATGTAGTATTTTCAGCTGCTATAGAAGTAGGTAGATTATTAGCCGGGAGAGCCTTATCTTATCTTTATCTTAAAGGAGCCTATTGTGTAGGTGCATAAAACATAAAATTGCAAGATGCAGACGCTACTCCTATATTATGTTTTGTATTTAACTGCAAACACTAAATTGTACTTGTGTTTGTTTTTCCAACTAATTTACGATGACTTTAGTCTTTGGTGGATTCCAAAGGCCAGTTGCATTTCATTCTTTGCATGGGTGTTGGAGCATGAGTGATGGAGGGAATTCTCTGCCGCAAAGTCCGATTTGAGGAGGGTTTCGACTTAAAGAGAGTCGACTGTATGGGAAAATTAAAATCTTGTGTCTAAGTTTTAATACATTTGTTCGACTTATGGAAAATTCGACTTCATAGTTTTTTTTTCCGATTCTGTGAGTTCTTCTTTGTAGGTACCTTTCTTTAACTTTAATATTTCCAATTTTAAGACTTCCCCATCAAAATTTCGAGGCATGTAAAAGTACGGTAGTCCGCTAGAGGCTAGACAAGCAGAAGATCCCATAACCCTCCGACGAGCTAAGCACTGGCTTAAAAAAGCATGCCTGCCTTGCTTTGGTGACCGGATAGCCCTTCCATCGAAGTTAAAATTGGAATTCCTGTGTCTCTAAGGTGGAAGGGTAACTAATATCGAAAGATGGTAGATTACCTGTAAGACGTTTTAAAACAATACCATTAACGACGGCGTTAAACGACTCTATGTGCCTCGAACTCAAGACTGAAGAGCATAGTTTTAATGAAGTTGTGGTAACGAACGACAGAGCTCATACCTGAAATGTTGGCCTGAATGGGCCTTCAGGAAGTCGTAGTCTGCACTAAAACTAGCCTCCGATCCAGGATCGCGAAGAGGACGAAGAGAGAATTTGTTACCAAGATAAAAGATATCGATTAATGCAGTTGCAAGAATAATTACACGTTCACTATTTTTGGAAAAAAAAGAAAGAATGGAATTGTAAATTCTAGTGGACTGTATGTGTTGTTGAGAGACTTGTTGAGAAGTACTGGGCTGAGAAATACTCGTACTATTAGTAGAATGTTTATCCTGGTGCACTTGTGCTTGATGGGTAGTAGTATTATTAGAAGTAGTACAGGGACTTTATTACCGTTTAAAATAATTTTAGAATTTGTTTGTTCGTATTTACAAACAATGTTAAATAAGTCTTTTATGGTTTGGCTTATGGCTTATGGACTAGATTGACAATTTAGCTATCAAAACTACAATGACTAATGGCTTGAAATACCTATGTACAATATATTTATGTTCAAAAATCGTCTTCCAAGATACCAGTGTGCTCGATATACTTGTTGTCGATGCATCCCCCAAACTGATGAAACGGCTATTTTAGCTACTGCTAGATAAGCCTCGAGGTGCTTTTTTATACTTACACTTAGGTTAGATGTAATTATCACACCCAAGTTTTTATACTCTTTCACTACTTCACCCTGATAGGACCATTTTTCGTTACGAGAGTATCTTCCACCACCATTTCTAAACATCATCATCTTTGATTTCGATAGGTTTACAGTCAAATTCCATTGCATCCCATTTACTGTCTCCGACAAAAACACTATACCTATCGTCCGCAAACTTTAACGCAGACCACCAAGTTTAATCCCTCCTTCTATACTTCCTCAACTATATCATTTCTAAACAAGATGAAGAGCAATGTGCTTAAGATGCAACCTTGCTTAACACCCATTCGCGATCCGAATTCTTCAGTATGTAAGAGTGTGTGATGTCGTTGCCGACATAGCTTACAAGTGAACTGACTTCGACAGCCGTTAACCGTGGGAATAGTGAACAGAAATGAAGTGGATGAGGGTATCTGCATAAACGACAGTTGAAATTATTCGTTTTAGTGTGAAATACACGATTTGCTGATTTTGAGGTGGTCTTTGAGCCTTAAGATTTGAATCCCTAATATCAGAAACTGATTCTAGGATTTGATATAGCTTGGTTAGAAATGCGTCCAATTCTGAATTGACAAAACATTTTTAATATTTTAAATTTGTAAGAAATTCACACATCAAAACAAATCGAAACCCAACGAGAAAAAATTTTCCAATGAATGAAGGAGTAAAAATCTCAACGAAAGCTTTTTTATATGTAAGGAATAAAATTATCAAAGGCTCAAAGCTCTCAGTAATTTATTTCTCGATTTGGTATGAGTAGCGACACCTATTAGGTTACTGGTACTACTGGATTGGCGCTACTATAGGAATGTATATACAAAGCTATGACCTACACGACTGAATACGACTGACCTCGCCCTTCCCACGAAAACTACTTCCAATCGTTGGGTTGTTGTAACAAACACACCTTTTGCAATATTCAGCAAATTCAGCAGAATGGCTGACCCAACAAATTAATTGATGGGCTAATATTATTTTGAAACGCACAAAATTCATTTTGTTTTTGTTTGTTAATGCGATCGAAACTCGTAAAAATGTTTGCACCGAAGTTGAACGACTAGTGTCTCAACGCTGATTGAAACGTCAAACGAAAACTAGTTGGTGGTCGGCGTGAATGCATCGACGAGTTTTCGAGGAAAACACTGTTTTCGGCTTGGTGTGAAAAGGCTATTAACAATCCAGAAAACTGAATTTGAACTTGGGGTTACCCAATTTAACCTGCAAAAGCTTGAATGAGTGGAATTGATCCTTTTAGACCTTACATATCATGGACTAAATCTGGACGGCAAATTTAAATGAACCTCAACCTAACCTCAATTCAAAATTCAAAAGCTAAAACGGTGCCGTAAAGTCAAATGGATGCCGTCAATATAAAATACACACTTTCTCTTTCAATGTTTCAATTATGGCTGTAGAATTAGGCCTATGAACCGAGTATCAATCCATCGCAAATATTCTATTCTTACCACGTCTTAGTACACTCGTATACACACACTAGACATTTTGCAAAGCGTTTTTATATCCTCTCATCAATAATGAAACTATCTATCAGTGATGTCTTGTGCAATGTAGAAAGTTTTTGAAAGAATCCTAAATCGTTGATTTCAGTACTAATGAGGGTAACTATATGTACAAAGCGATAAAAGTACCTAATACCAAGTTCACTTCTAAAATGTACACGACTCTGTTTATGTATAAATAATAAGTACATAATAGAATAACACTTTCCGAATGTAAGCAAACAATTTGTTCGAACGTGGTATAAAGAACTTGGAAATTTATTTGGCAGTGAACTGCGCCACACTAATAATTACCAAGTGAACTCTAAATTCTTGCAGCGTTCAGTACAGATGTGCAATACATATATGTACATTCATTTATGTGTATCTATGTTCGATTGCGAGCACGGAATACTAATTAGTCGTATGGATTGAAACCTCAAAATATGTTTCGCTTGGCTGTAGTAAGAAAAAAAAAGAATACATTTACGATATAGGTGCATATAATTAACCCGATTTCGATGGTTTTGGGGTATTTCTTTCAATTTGCCGCCAAAGAACTCTAAAAATGTATATAAAACTGATTACATATTTTGAATAGGGATAAACTAATAGAATTGAATTTGTGGCATGTACCAAAACTAGCATTATATTCGCTAATTCTAATAATAGAATTGTTCGTAGTTGGGTTTCGATGCTGAGGAAATAATTCTAAAGATTTTTTGTACTGGCAGCTAATGGGAGTTTAAATCATTATCGGGGCTATGCTGTTTCACATGTATTTTTACTTTACAAATAAATAGTTAAGAAAAGTTGCAAAAAAACACCAACAGACAGAACCAACTATCGTACCTCCAAAAATACATACAATATAATTTCTTGTATTATTTGAAATAACGTTTGATAAGGCATATTTGTTTTTTTTTGTTTATTAGAAAAATCGTCACTGGTAGGTATTTCGCTGAGTCACAAACAGTTTTAATGTGTTATTAGTATTTGAAAAACCGTTGTTACTCATTAAGCGCCGAAATGATATGAATACAATGTGCTTTAATAATACAGTAGAGTCAGTTTATTCATACAATTGTAGGTGTATTCCCTTTTACTCAAACAAAAAATGGTTGTGAGAAACTTCTCTCAGGGCCCTATATACGGACGTGATGCGCCAACTATTAATTTTTATTAGGGGGCGGCTAGTGTAACCGAAAGTGTATATCTAAAAGAAGCTAATAATATTTTAAGACTAACAATATAGGATTTTTAATTTAGTTCTTTCTAAATGCGCATGCAATGATTCAAAGCAGATGAAACGTCCAGGAAGTCCTACCTCCATCTCGCATAGCTGGCTTAAGTTAGAAACACTAAAATAAACTGCAGAGAAAAATTTATTTTTTTATTATAATAGCAACTGCGTGCTTACAAGCACAAAAGCGAATAAAGGTTTTGTGTCGGCATAAAGTGTTAGAAAAATAAAACAACTGACTCGAAACGGGATATGATTTTATTTATAGGAAACAAATAAAACTTCCTGTGAACGTAATTACTCGTAACTATTTGCGTATTGTATAGTTGGTTGGTTGGTTTAAGTTTCTGTATTTCCTGTTTCCTGACGAAGGAAAACACAAATAACGCATTGAGCGCCGTTTTGTGACCACGACTAACGGAACCTGAAGATAAAGGGAGAGAAGGATGTTAAGGGAGCTTAAAACCAGCCTTTGGAGTTGAGAAATTTGATGATCTTGTTGGAATGGATGCTTTGGATGGCCGAAAGGTCCTAGGGATGACCTAGTGCAATGCGTCTTGTTTTGGCTATGGTCGGACACTCACAAAGAAGATGGAACACTGTTCCACTCTTGTTTGTGTCAGCGTAGCGACGGCAGTGGGTGTTATGGGGGATGCCATGCTTGGCTGCGTGAATTCCTAAAGGCCAATGGCTCGTACTAATTGTCGTTAGTCTGGCGACATCTACGCATTCTGGCTAAGAGGTTGTTTGTTCTGATATCATCGTAGGCTGGCCAGACCTTCCTTGAAATGACACAGTTCGTCAGGCTCATCCGTCCTTCATTAGCCCTTAAGGAGGATTTTTCACTTTACGTATCCCAGCAGAGGGAATACTTCCTTCTCCTGAGACACGCACAAAGCAGAGCTACGTGGGGCAAGGTAATCCGCTTTCTCATTCCCCTCAATGTTCCTATGCCCGGAAACCCAGAGGAGAGTGATTTCAAGCCGATGAAAAGCCCTGGTCAGTTCATTTTGAAACCATCTGAGAAGATAGAAATGTCGAATTTGTTTACGATCGCATTCTCCTCTTATTCTGATCTACAGGGGAATCTAACAGAGACATTTTTATGGAAGTTGAGTCTGGGTACTATATAGGTAGTCTATAGGTATACGACCTATGCCGTTAGAAAGGGGAAGTAGGATGCTGGTATGGCCATAAGGCCTAACGGACCAACATTTAGATTCCTTCAAACTCTGCACTACACGCAGTGCAGATTAAGAATCACATTGAGCTCAGCGGTCGGACTTGCTGTTGTGTGCTGTGAATTATATTGTGTTGACCTTGTTCTTCTTCTTGTTCATGCACACAGTAGACAAAGGACACGTGAACTGCAGATAGCAGACCATTCCTTACAAAATTTTTGAATTCAGGGTGGGCTCTCGACCATTATGCGTTATTATTGTTTAGTGTTATTTACGCCTTGATTCGTTTGCCCTTGTTGCTGTGATCGTGTTGTGGTGCTCGTGTTCGTTTTGTCACGCACTTTCTGTGCGGGTTCTAGGGTGGGAGTGCGTTTTCTGTGGCCGTCCGCCCACACTCTCTGTTGCTCCATCGTCGGGGTATCAAGTTAGGGATCGTCTTCCCTATGCCCATCGAACTAGACTCTCTACCGTTGTGTTGGTAGTTCTTGTTGGTGTTAAGTGTGCCTATTTAGTTGGCCGTCCGCCTGCACTCCTCTGCTGCTCCTTCGTTGCTCCAGCGGCGGGGTGATTTGTGAGAGAGATCGTCGTCTCTCCACCCATCGAACATAATGTTTGTGTCACCATTTACGGTGTGACAGTCGTTGGGGTGTTTTGTGTTGGCTGTCCGCCACACCCTTTCACTAGACATAGTCATTGTCTAGTTATCCCTCGGTGGAGTGTTGGCTAAGGGGATCGTCCTCCGCCAACTTTTTCGTATGTACCGACCTCCTGTCGGTACATTTGTGCTTTTGAGTCGGTGGGAGTCTCCTGACGACCTTCCAGGCTCACCATCCGACTTCCGCTCGCCCTCAATCGACGGTTGCGAGTCTGATGGCTTGTGACCGACCTGTCACTTTGGAGTACCTGCATGGTTGTACCCTTAGGCACCAAGGTCCGAAGGCTGAGGGGGCCTCGTATGCCCGTCCACATCCCAGGACCTCGAGTACGAAACCCAAAAAAAATAGGGACCATGGGCAGGAAAAGATAGGATTTGAGAGCAGATGGGGGCCTCGGATGCCCGTCCACATCCCAGGACCTCGAGTACGAAACCCAAAAAAAAAGAGGGACCATTGGCAAGAAAAGATAGGATTTGAGAGCAGACCTTGTTGTTACTTATCCTGAAGGGACAGACGAATTTGGGAGCCAACGCCAAATTTCTGCGCCATACCAACTCGTTCGGGTGATATTGGGTATCTCGCCGTCGGAGGTTGTAGACTTTCGCAGACTTCTTGGCGGCCGCCGCTAACTTTCTACCTATATCTAACCTAAGCTCCCTAAATCGATGTTCTATCTCGGCCCTATCTACATCTAAATCTCTGTCTTCTACAGCTAAATCCCTATCTTCCAAAGCTTAGTGCCTACTTGTCGAAGCTGCCTCCGCACTACTCGGAGCTGCTTCCCTATTCCCGACGTGATAACTTGTAGGAGCTACCTCTCTACCACAAGTCATCATGTCCCTACCAAAATTCGCATAATACGGCGAAATCCCTAAAACGTCGTGTTGGGCCGTGCGTATCGCGCACGCTACTTTCGCCAACTGCGAGTCCCAACTTCGATGATTATCAGAGACATACGCTCTCAGCGTTGTCTTAACAATTTGATTAATCCTTTCTGCAGGATTAGCCTGTGGATGATAATGTGCTGTGTAACGTAATTGTGACGCGTACGCCTGGCAAAGCGCTTTCAATTCCTTGCTACGGAACTGCGGGCCGTTGTTACATACGACCGCTGATGGAACGCCAAATAAAAGAAAGACATTGTCTTCCAACTCCTTACATACTGCCTTTGCGGTGGCAGATCTCAACGCGAATAAGAGGGGAAATTTTGTAAAATAATCGACGACAGTTACAATATAAACGAACCCCCTACTGGACTTGGAAAGAGGTCCTACCAAATCTACGCAAATCATTTCCCAAGGCTTCGAAACCCCTAAACGTTCCCTCATTGTACCAGCGGGTTTCTCATTCACCGGCTTAACCTGTTAGCAAACTTTACAATTTCTAACGTACCTAGTTATATCCTGTCTCATTTTAGGCCAATAGTATTTGCCAGCTAACGGGCTGTCATGGCAGTCTCTTAAAATCCCTAATCTACCTGATTTCCCTACAACTAACTTCCACTCATCGTTATTCTCGTGGACTACAATGTGATTGGCTTTCACGAACTTTAAAAGCCGCCGACTTTCCACTCTCCACGCTGGGTATGCTAACGGATTCAGCTCAACCGACGAAATCATCTTCACCATCCAAGGGTCCATATACGCATCCGAGATCTCGGCCACAACCGGAACTCCTCGCGACAACAAGTCCGGGACGACATGTTCCTTCCCCTTGCGATGAATGATCTCAAAGTCAAATTGCTGAAGCCTCACTGCCCAGCGCGCTAATCTACCCGACGGATCCTTAAGGTTGCTAAGCCAAACCAGCGAGTAGTGATCCGTTACGACCTTAAATCGAATACCTTCAATGTACGGTCGCAGCTTTTCAATCGCCCAAACCACTGCTAAGCACTCCTTCTCAGTCGTCGAGTAGTTTCTCTCACACCTATTGAGAGACCTACTTAAAGCATATAACTTCCTCCCCTTCCTCAAACTCCTGAGATAGTACGGCCCCGATACCAAAATCTGACGCATCGGTTTGCACGACAAAAGGTCGCTGAAAATCCGGGCGAACGAAATTCCTACTTTTCTTTAACAAATCTGTTAGGCCTCACTAAAGTGGCGAAATTTGGTACAAAACGTCTGTACCACGAAATTGTCCCTATAAAGCTCCTAACTTCCTACACATTCTTCGGTGCAGGAATCCTAATCATGCTCTCCACCTTTTCCGGATCAACACGTAATCCGTTCCTATCAACGACATAACCTAGGAATTTTAAAGAGGGCCTACAAAAGTTACATTTTTCCCGACTAACCTTCAATCCCGCCTCACACAAACGCTTAAAGACCTCTTCCAGTATCTCAAGATGTTGTTCGAACGAATTTGTGACTATTATGATATCGTCTAAGTACACGAATACGTGTGGCTCCAAATCGGCACCCAAAACGCTGTCGATAAATCTTTGCCACGTCGCAGGCACGTTATGCAAGCCGAATGGCATTCGCTTTAACTGGAATAGGCCTCTATTCGGCACCGTAAAGGCTGTGAGTGGGCGCGATCCCTCCTCCATCGGGATCTAACAATGTTAAGAATTTCGCATCTCGAAGTTTATCTAGGGTCGTTGAAATGTACGGAAGTGAATAAGCATCCCTATCTGTGACTTTATTGAGCTTACTATAGTCGACATAGAACCTAAATGAACCATCCTTCTTTTTAATAAGAACTTTTGGAGATACTTGTTTTCTCAATAACTCCCGAATCCAGCATCTCCTTATTCTCCTTATCAATGTGTCCCTGCATTGCCGGTGAAACCGGATAATATCTTTGTTTAATTGGTTCTGCCGACGTCCTAATCCTATGCTCCACCAATTGGTGCGCACAAGCGCTCTGGCATAATTTCGAAAATTTTGCCTGGCCACGTCCAAATCGGACTTCTCCCTAATCGCAGAAATTGAGCCAACCATCTGTTGACTCGAAAAATTCCACACGCCTGATCTCAAATCGGGGACCACTCCCGTAAGTGCCCAAAAATCTGCACTTAGGATCATAACGTGTGGTAGAGCTGATATCACCAAACACTCTAGAGACACCGTCTTCTATTGCACCAGAATTGGTAAAGATACCACCCCTAAAACTTCTATCCCTGCTCCATCTGCTAACGCAACCGATTTTATGTTGCCTCTACCTTACACTAGCCCTAAATCTTTCAAAATATTCCACCCGTCCCTACAAATGATTGTGCGTGAAGCGCCCGAATCCAAAAGTTCTAAAAACCTAACTCCTATGTATGGTCGCCTATCTAACCCGTTTGCCTCCAAAGTAAAGCTTAAATGAATTCGAGAAATCCCTAACTGGTCACCAGCAGGCGACCTCTTGTCCTCTTGTTCTGCTGACCCAAGAGACCGTTGCGCGTTTCCCGAACAGGGGCGACAATCCTTACGCGACGTCCCTACTGCACCACAACCATAACAACGCCTAGGAGCGGAACAACGATTAGCGAAATTCCCTTCGCTATCGCAATTAAAACACCTCATCGGTCGTGGTGATCGACGCTGTTGGTTGTCTGGAATGACAACCTAAACCCTTGGTTCCTCCGAACTAATGTAGGCCAAATCCGGTTCCAGGAGATGCCTACCCCGAGTTGTTGGAGGTGGAGCAAACGTTTCCACATTTGCCCGCACTGACTCCAGCTTTCTTCCCAGAGCGACCAGATCACTGACGCACCTGGGCTCTGCGAGTCCGAGCTGCGTCTGGCAAAATGGCGCAAGATTCCTCTGGAGGATCGACATCTTCCCTCTCTCCGTGAGGGGATCGGAAAGTCTGCCGAACATATTCTGCATCGTTGCTACATATACCCTAATAGATTCATCCTTCCCTTGAGTACGACGTCGAATCTCTTCTAAAAGAAGATCATCGTAGTTGGGAGGTAGAAACTCCAGTTTCAATTCCCTCGGCAACTCTGGCCACGAAGAAACAGTCCGCCTAATCGCCCTAAACCACAGAAGCGCCTTCCCAGTAATCAAATCAACCGACGACCTAAACAATTGGGATTCACTAATCCCCCTAGCTTCCCTGAGTTCCTCAACTCTCTCCAGAAAAGAGTTGACTGATGCCCCGCATCGTTCACCCGTAAAAAAAATATTCCACTTGGAGAGGTTTTCAGGCTTCTCCGAGGTACCATTACGGTACCACTCACCCAGGTGAAAATTGTAGAAATGTCTCAAATTTCTCCTAGTATTTATTTAAAAACCATTTAAGTTATCGAGTTATTGGATATCCTATGTTGTACCTGCAGATGTCCTCTATAAGGTGGCATTTACTATATTTATTTTCGAACGCAAAGCGTGATAAAGAAAAAAGCGAAACGAAACGAAAATATAATTTACTCTTGTCCATTTTTTTCCGGAATTTATAGAGATATAGATGTTGAAACAAATTGGAGATTGTGGGCCTAGGTATCCGCTATAGGCCTGTGAAAAATGCACCAAAATATATTAAGAAGTTTCTAGGATTTTTGCATTTAAAGACATGCAGTCAAATTCATTCTAAGTCGAACAGAACTACGCCAATTTCTTTATAAGATTATCAATTTTAATTTATAAAAACTCACAAAATCGCAATGAAGAAATCCGAATCTGTAATGCGCAATGGCCGGCAAACTTTATTCGATCGAACAAAACACGAATTCGCGAAGTGCAATATGGACGCTGAAGTAACGAATGAAGAAACTGCGCAACAGAATCAAATGGCACAGTCAACGTGGACAGCGCCACCAAAAGTTTGCCTGCGACACCTGGTGGAGAAAAAAGGAATATGCAGATACCTATAGAATTTTGACGTCTGTTTGTTTTGCATGGGACTTGGGTAAGGAATACGTGTGTTTACGTGCAAGAAATGTAATTAATAATCAATTAAAAAGTTAACCAATTAATTGAAAACAAACTTAATTTGCAATTCGAAGTACTACTTGTCCGAAATTTGCATAGTGTGAGTCAATTCATCTGTTAAAACTAGCACAAAAGTCTGTTCTAAGTAGTGTTAAATGTAATGCAAACAAGTAATAAATTAGCTTTTGTTTATATATTTTGGTAGATTTTTATCTTATAAAAAGTGTGGTAATTATGATTTTTACAGCCAGCTTAGAAGTTTCTAAGGTTGTCACAATAACGCTCCGTGAAATAATTGACTATTTCAGTGTGTTAAAAGGTCTATCCGGGAAGGCGAAGAAAAATTGAAAGTTGGCTGGTCAGTATACCATAATGCAGTTTAGCTAGGGAATGGGCGTGCATGCCTGCACCCCTATGATACGAACATTCTCAGTAGTCAGTACAGTTGGATGATTCTTTTGTATCAGTACGATTCTCCGCCAAAGTTGTGGGCTGATGTCGTGTCATATATTCTTGAGTAGATCTAGAGGATAAATTAAATAAAAGTGGAACGAGATGTAGTAACTTGTAGTGCCTTCTTCTCATAAAATCAGCTGAACGTGGTAGTAGCCTCCTTAATCGTATAATGCCTGGTTTTTTCGAGGGAATTGCGGATTTCGGAAGGTTTAGGCTCCTTTCACAACTTTGGATCTATACTGAAAACTGCTGAAAACCATCCCGTGTATTCGGTCGCAAAATGTCTCTTAAGTGAAGACTGCAACATTCGGGAATTTTTTTTCCCATCCGAAGCACAATACCCCATTTAACCAAAAGAAGTTTAGAGTTCCGAACTTCTTTTGGAAGATGGTACAATGTAATTTCCTCTTTGCGATATGAATTGCATTGAGGAACGCCACAATGCTGAGCTCCGATTTTTTTTCTGCATTTTCTACAAAAATAAAAACTTAGTACAGTAGAAATCGGTTATAACGATATCGAAGGGACCTCGGAATTTCATCGTTATAACCGATTCATCGTTATATCCGGTACAATGAAAATAATGAAAAAAAGAAACTTTATTAAAAAAATTGCTTCAAATGCTTAAGAAAATTGTTGAGGAAAGAAATCAGTAATTTGTGTTTGTTTTGCACATTTAGTTGAGCAAAATATTTTTCGAAGACAGTTGTCCAATGTTTGGATTCCAAAGTTTGAATTTGCATTCGAAGTGTTGCCACTGCAGTAAGTGCTTTACAGATGTCATAACAATGTCATATTTTTGGGCAATGGAAATTGATTTTCGCTTTATTGTCACCATCTGAACAATTCTACACTCAACTTGTTTCAAAGAAAAATTAATATGTACCTACTGAACTCTTCGGAGATATGGAAATCGAACAGGGCATGCCATGAAATTACATGTACAGACCAGTCACTGCAGTGGCTACAGGAAATTTAAAAATTTGTTTTTAACTATGTATGTATGTATGTATAGTATGTGCATACAAAATATCGATAGGTACATATTTAGAAGCAGAATGAAAATAACAGGCAGTAGGCATGTAAGAACACGTTTTTTACCATCGCTATAAACAGTTTTTATACTAAAATATGATAAACGTCTGTACCACGAAATTGTCCCTATAAAGCTCCTAACTTCCTACACATTCTTCGGTGCAGGAATCCTAATCATGCTCTCCACCTTTTCCGGATCAACACGTAATCCGTTCCTATCAACGACATAACCTAGGAATTTTAAAGAGGGCCTACAAAAGTTACATTTTTCCCGACTAACCTTCAATCCCGCCTCACACAAACGCTTAAAGACCTCTTCCAGTATCTCAAGATGTTGTTCGAACGAATTTGTGACTATTATGATATCGTCTAAGTACACGAATACGTGTGGCTCCAAATCGGCACCCAAAACGCTGTCGATAAATCTTTGCCACGTCGCAGGCACGTTATGCAAGCCGAATGGCATTCGCTTTAACTGGAATAGGCCTCTATTCGGCACCGTAAAGGCTGTGAGTGGGCGCGATCCCTCCTCCATCGGGATCTAACAATGTTAAGAATTTCGCATCTCGAAGTTTATCTAGGGTCGTTGAAATGTACGGAAGTGAATAAGCATCCCTATCTGTGACTTTATTGAGCTTACTATAGTCGACATAGAACCTAAATGAACCATCCTTCTTTTTAATAAGAACTTTTGGAGATACTTGTTTTCTCAATAACTCCCGAATCCAGCATCTCCTTATTCTCCTTATCAATGTGTCCCTGCATTGCCGGTGAAACCGGATAATATCTTTGTTTAATTGGTTCTGCCGACGTCCTAATCCTATGCTCCACCAATTGGTGCGCACAAGCGCTCTGGCATAATTTCGAAAATTTTGCCTGGCCACGTCCAAATCGGACTTCTCCCTAATCGCAGAAATTGAGCCAACCATCTGTTGACTCGAAAAATTCCACACGCCTGATCTCAAATCGGGGACCACTCCCGTAAGTGCCCAAAAATCTGCACTTAGGATCATAACGTGTGGTAGAGCTGATATCACCAAACACTCTAGAGACACCGTCTTCTATTGCACCAGAATTGGTAAAGATACCACCCCTAAAACTTCTATCCCTGCTCCATCTGCTAACGCAACCGATTTTATGTTGCCTCTACCTTACACTAGCCCTAAATCTTTCAAAATATTCCACCCGTCCCTACAAATGATTGTGCGTGAAGCGCCCGAATCCAAAAGTTCTAAAAACCTAACTCCTATGTATGGTCGCCTATCTAACCCGTTTGCCTCCAAAGTAAAGCTTAAATGAATTCGAGAAATCCCTAACTGGTCACCAGCAGGCGACCTCTTGTCCTCTTGTTCTGCTGACCCAAGAGACCGTTGCGCGTTTCCCGAACAGGGGCGACAATCCTTACGCGACGTCCCTACTGCACCACAACCATAACAACGCCTAGGAGCGGAACAACGATTAGCGAAATTCCCTTCGCTATCGCAATTAAAACACCTCATCGGTCGTGGTGATCGACGCTGTTGGTTGTCTGGAATGACAACCTAAACCCTTGGTTCCTCCGAACTAATGTAGGCCAAATCCGGTTCCAGGAGATGCCTACCCCGAGTTGTTGGAGGTGGAGCAAACGTTTCCACATTTGCCCGCACTGACTCCAGCTTTCTTCCCAGAGCGACCAGATCACTGACGCACCTGGGCTCTGCGAGTCCGAGCTGCGTCTGGCAAAATGGCGCAAGATTCCTCTGGAGGATCGACATCTTCCCTCTCTCCGTGAGGGGATCGGAAAGTCTGCCGAACATATTCTGCATCGTTGCTACATATACCCTAATAGATTCATCCTTCCCTTGAGTACGACGTCGAATCTCTTCTAAAAGAAGATCATCGTAGTTGGGAGGTAGAAACTCCAGTTTCAATTCCCTCGGCAACTCTGGCCACGAAGAAACAGTCCGCCTAATCGCCCTAAACCACAGAAGCGCCTTCCCAGTAATCAAATCAACCGACGACCTAAACAATTGGGATTCACTAATCCCCCTAGCTTCCCTGAGTTCCTCAACTCTCTCCAGAAAAGAGTTGACTGATGCCCCGCATCGTTCACCCGTAAAAAAAAATATTCCACTTGGAGAGGTTTTCAGGCTTCTCCGAGTGGATGTATACTAGATCGTCGATTTCTTTATGAGTGCATTTGTGTTGTAATTAAATCTCTTTCAAATTATTCAATAAACAGAGCACAGTTTATTTGAATGGTTTCATTTATTCGTAGGCTGACGATGCAAATCAAAATTTATTAGTGGTCTAAACATCACAATTTCTTCGTTACAAATCCTGAGGTGAGACTCATCTATTATTATTATTTTATCCTTTGAAAGTCTAAATTCCTTTGTTTTCAAAAACAATGTATTTTTTATTATGGTCATAATATTATGTCACCAATAAAGTTTTTAAAATATCGACTTATTTTATTTAAAGGCCAAGGAGGGAAGATATTTGTTTTTTTAAGTCATGATTACTAAGCTCATATGTAGTACCTACGAACTTTCATAACGGCAAAGTTACACTTCAGTCCTAAAAGCTACAATTTCTACTTGTGAAAAGTACTTAAAAGTTTATTTTACATCACTTGCGCATACATACTGAGAGTACCTAATAATTGCATTGCACATGCAAGTACCTATATGAGGTGTATAGCTATAAGCCGCTTCAAGCTTTAATGAGATGCCATCTCTCTCCTTCCCATTTAATAGACTATACAGATACACACCTCCGTTTGTGCAGGGTGTAGAAAATAGTTCTTACCCCCGCAAAGAATAAATCGTTTCCCTTCTTATTACCATTACGGTACCAAGTGCATATCCACTCACCCAGGTGAAAATTGTAGAAATGTCTCAAATTTCTCCTAGTATTTATTTAAAAACCATTTAAGTTATCGAGTTATTGGATATCCTATGTTGTACCTGCAGATGTCCTCTATAAGGTGGCATTTATTATATTTATTTTCGAACGCAAAGCGTGATAAAGAAAAAAGCGAAACGAAACGAAAATATAATTTACTCTTGTCCATTTTTTTCCGGAATTTATAGAGATATAGATGTTGAAACAAATTGGAGATTGTGGGCCTAGGTATCCGCTATAGGCCTGTGAAAAATGCACCAAAATATATTAAGAAGTTTCTAGGATTTTTGCATTTAAAGACATGCAGTCAAATTCATTCTAAGTCGAACAGTCTTTATAAGATTATCAATTTTAATTTATAAAAACTCACAAAATCGCAATGAAGAAATCCGAATCTGTAATGCGCAATGGCCGGCAAACTTTATTCGATCGAACAAAACACGAATTCGCGAAGTGCAATATGGACGCTGAAGTAACGAATGAAGAAACTGCGCAACAGAATCAAATGGCACAGTCAACGTGGACAGCGCCACCAAAAGTTTGCCTGCGACACCTGGTGGAGAAAAAAGGAATATGCAGATACCTATAGAATTTTGACGTCTGTTTGTTTTGCATGGGACTTGGGTAAGGAATACGTGTGTTTACGTGCAAGAAATGTAATTAATAATCAATTAAAAAGTTAACCAATTAATTGAAAACAAACTTAATTTGCAATTCGAAGTACTACTTGTCCGAAATTTGCATAGTGTGAGTCAATTCATCTGTTAAAACTAGCACAAAAGTCTGTTCTAAGTAGTGTTAAATGTAATGCCAACAAGTAATAAATTAGCTTTTGTTTATATATTTTGGTAGATTTTTATCTTATAAAAAGTGTGGTAATTATGATTTTTACAGCCAGCTTAGAAGTTTCTAAGGTTGTCACAATAACGCTCCGTGAAATAATTGACTATTTCAGTGTGTTAAAAGGTCTATCCGGGAAGGCGAAGAAAAATTGAAAGTTGGCTGGTCAGTATACCATAATGCAGTTTAGCTAGGGAATGGGCGTGCATGCCTGCACCCCTATGATACGAACATTCTCAGTAGTCAGTACAGTTGGATGATTCTTTTGTATCAGTACGATTCTCCGCCAAAGTTGTGGGCTGATGTCGTGTCATATATTCTTGAGTAGATCTAGAGGATAAATTAAATAAAAGTGGAACGAGATGTAGTAACTTGTAGTGCCTTCTTCTCATAAAATCAGCTGAACGTGGTAGTAGCCTCCTTAATCGTATAATGCCTGGTTTTTTCGAGGGAATTGCGGATTTCGGAAGGTTTAGGCTCCTTTCACAACTTTGGATCTATACTGAAAACTGCTGAAAACCATCCCGTGTATTCGGTCGCAAAATGTCTCTTAAGTGAAGACTGCAACATTCGGGAATTTTTTTTCCCATCCGAAGCACAATACCTACCCCATTTAACCAAAAGAAGTTTAGAGTTCCGAACTTCTTTTGGAAGATGGTACAATGTAATTTCCTCTTTGCGATATGAATTGCATTGAGGAACGCCACAATGCTGAGCTCCGATTTTTTTTCTGCATTTTCTACAAAAATAAAAACTTAGTACATATTCACTTTTATATCAACACTTATCGCACTCACTTTTACGATATTATTATTCTGTTATAAAATTACTTCTTTTTCTTGTATTAAATGTATATTTTCGATTAAAAACACAATTTCTCGCAATAACTTCTTGATTTTTGATAGAAAAACATACCAGCTGTCAAAATCTATAGCAACCATCCGATGAGAAAACTTGCCGCCAGGGGTTAGCCTCCATTCGTCAATTGGCTTCTCGATTGATCGATAATACATGGCGTTACGTTGCGTGTCTATCTGACAGTTCAATTGTGATACGATATGTTACATTCAAATTTGATTCTTTTTCGAAAAAAAACTGGGTGGTCAAAATAAGACATTTTGATTTTTTTTAAAACCCGTGCTGAGAAAATACCTTTCCAACAAAGTATAAATCATCAAAATCGGTTGGGCCAATCTCGAGTTATGGGATAACATCCCTTCGGGCACTTTCTTTTATATTCTTTTAGATTTTCCGCCAAGTGAACCTTTTCACACCGGCCATTGTCTCATTAGAGACCCTCATTCTCGGTAAACAAAACAGTTTTGCAAAGAGTTTAAAAATTATTTGGTTGCAACAAAATATCTACCTGAGTCGCCTAAGGTACTGAGAATTGTCGCAAAAAGGTATGAACCGTCCAAACTTAAGTAAGAAAATATTTTATTCTGTTTGCGACGACTGTCAAGAAAGTCTTGGAAATATCCCAAACTTATATACAATTTAGTTTTTATTAAGCAACTATTTAAAAAGGAAAACCAATCAAAAAGCAAGAACTAGCGGTAAAACAGAAAAATATGCTTCACGTTTTTAGAAATAAAACAAAAATGCAATATTTTTCAATATTTTGCTAATGCCCGAGATAAACATGGCTTTCTCAACACTAACATTTAACCCTACAGTTAGCGATAGTCTGGCAACTATATTTGTTTATTGGTAAAGGGATTTTGGAAAGTGTGGAGTATAGTGACGTAAAGTGACAGACTAAAGTTTTTTATTGGTAAGGCCGTTTGAAAAAAAGAGTTGCCACTATTTTTCGAAATAATTTTCCCTTACTTCTCCCGACCAATTTGCAAGTTTTGCCTGATAATTTTTTTACAAATAGATAATAGCAAACAAATAAGGTGCCGTGAAATAAGGCCAAATCTGACAATTTGTCGTTTTTTCACTTTACAAAAGTGAAATAAAGCCATATTTCAACAGTTGGTCTTATTTCACTCTGACAAAGTGCAATAACGCCAAATTGGTGCTTGGCCTTATTTCACGGCACCAACAAATAATTAAATGCATAAGAAATCTTCTGCTAATAACATTATTTCCGTTACTAGAAAAACAGAAAATCTCTCTGGTTTTAAGATCGCGTATACTCCTATAGGAGTTTTTGACTAGGTTTTGCTTTCTTAGTACAACACGAAATATAGCTCGCTTAGATTTAAACTTACCCGAAAGCCCTGGTAGCTAGCGCTATAAGTCAATTTTTTTCTTTAGATACTGCAGCTAAGATATAACTTATCAAGCAATTTTTCTATCATTAAATAACAACTTTTGACAGGTTACTTTCCAATGAAAGATCCTGCGTGTTCCGCAAATTAAACTTATTTTGCCAAGTCGAACGGTTTCGTTCTTTGTAATCGGAGCAATAAATTGCTCTCGTCCAAGATTTGTCGGACTGTATTGTTGATATGTCCGATTAGTTTCAGCTTCGATTGTTGGTCCGTAGGTCCACACCGGCTTTAGCACTTGCTTGTATAAAAGCAGTTTGTTCTCAGTACTGAGCTGGGAATGTTTTCCGAGTAACCAGTACATTTCTCTATATTTGATATCGAGTTCTTTACGTTTCATTTTCACGTGGGAATTCCATTTCAACTTTGCGTCGAGTGTCATCCCCAGGTATTTGGCCTCGTTTGCAAAGGGTATTCGGGCCAAGTTTAGAAAAATTGGCAAGTCATTAGTTTTCTTATAAGTGAAATTCACGTGAACAGATTTAGTTTCGTTGAGGGCGATCCGCCAGTTCCTTGTCCATTCATTTACCTTATTCACTGCGGTTTGCAGTTTTGTAGTCGCTTCTTCGATTGTATTACCTACTGCTAGGATAGCTGTGTCGTCGGCGAACGTAGCAAGGGTAGTGCCATCTTCCCTTTTAATATCGCGAGTATATAACAAATAGAGAAGCGGACCAAGGACGCTTCCTTGCGGTACCCCGGCCGAAATTTCTTTTAGCTCCGAGTATTCGTTTCCATTTCTAACACGGAAGAGTCTATTCCCGAGATGTGATTCTAGAATTTCATATAGGCTTGCGGGGAGAACTTGTCGTAATTTAAATTTTAGGCCTCCGTGCCACACCTTATCAAAGGCTTGTGAGACGTCAAGAAATACGCTTGAGCAAATCTTTTTTTCTTCAAATGCTTTCTCGATTACGTCAGTAGTTCTATGTACTTGGTCAATCGTCGAATGCTTGGTTCTGAACCCAAACTGGTGGTCAGGGATAAGATTATTGTCTTCAATAACCGGTTGTAGGCGCCTAAGCAATATTCTCTCGAAGACTTTGGAAATGACTGGAAGAAGGGAAATCGGTCTATACGATTTTACTTCATTTGGCGGTTTTCCTGGTTTTAAAACCATTATGACCTCCGAGACTTTCCATTGACTCGGCACGTGTTTTAGTCTGAGCGCGGCATTTATAATATGAAGAAGCTTAATTAATGCTTTCCTTGGTAGAACTTTCAGAACTTCTCCGGTGATCAAATCATAACCAGGATCTTTCTTGGGTTTTAGGGATTCGATTTCACGTTTTAGTTTACTTAGCATTGCACTAGTGAGTGTTGTATTGTCAGATTGTAATTCGTACGGTTTAAAAGTTTCTTCTAGATGAGCGGCAAAAACGTCCGCTTTTTCCTTATCTTCCCTTGCCCATTCATTTCGATTTATTATAATTGGCGGCGAGGGGATTTTGGGCCTTTTGGTGCCTTTTACAACTTTCCAAAGTGAATAATTGGAATCTTTTTTCGCTGTTAAACTTTCAAGGTAAGAACCTATCGCACGATTTTTAAAATCCTTAATAACTATCTTCAACAAATTGCACAAATAATTCAAATGTGCTTTATGTTGCGGAGCGCGACTCTGTTGCCATTTCTTACGCGCCTTCCTTTTTTCGTTGACCAATTCTTTTATTTCGGGAGGATATCGTAACCCGTATTTGGCTGGCGTTTTCCTTGGATTAGGCGTATTATTCCAGGAGGCGAGCTGTACGATCTCGACGAAGCGATCAACTTCAACCTCAAGTACATAGGGTGTCGTAAGTGGAACACTCCTAAAGCCTTCCCAGTTAGTTTTTCTACCAGTTAATCTCGCTGGCTCTAGGTTATTGACTAGTTTTACACTCAATGTTAAAATAACCGGTGAGTGGTCAGATGATAGATCAAAGCTCTCTTCAACTTTAATGTGGCTATTTGGCAATCCAAAATATATCCAGGTGCAATTGAAGCTATAAATTGTATTTATATTTCAGAATAAATTTTTTTATTCTGAATCAATTTCCACAAAAGTCGTTAGAATCTTAAGAAAAATTTAAAAATTAAAGTTTACTGGTCAGGTTTGACATGCAAGTACACGTACAGCGAAGTAAATGCTATGTTCGAATTTTCGAACTTACTTTAGCAAAGTAGATTTTTATTCATACCGATTCAAGGTAATTGCTAAGGGCTTTTACTTTGCTACAACCTTTTGCTCAAAGCTATTTCATACGACCTATAATGTCAACAGACGTTAAATGAGTTTGCGTGCAAATACACCCTGCGAATGCCACGAATGACAAATCATCCATAAAACAAAACCAGTTAGATACATATGGATATGCTTCCGAATTAATATTTTCAATATCAAAAACCACACTTTCTGAATAGTTTGTTGCCGCTAGGCATTAGATACCCACATTCGTAGTATAGCTTGATAGTACAAAAAAAAAAAAAAAACACATTTTAACCTTACAACTACAAGTACATTTTCGAGGGAAGGAATATGAACAAACTGAAATACATAATTCCATTCATCATCCTCTTTGTTCTCGTACTTCTGTATATAGTTCATTTCGTGTACCGTTTGCAACTTGATTTGTACTTTAATTCAACAAGTTGTCGTACACAGAATAGTAAAATGAGTTAAACTGTTGTCAAGGTTAACGTGTTAAGCGAATGCTACAACGATGAGTTTATTGGTGCGTAAGGGGGCGCGTTCACTGTCGCACTTCTTTCTCGTATTTCGTAAACCTAATTGTAAAACAAAATGATCTGCAGTCTGCAAACATAAATACCTTGGTTGACTCCCAGCGGTGTGGTTTGGCATCAAAAAGCTAAAATAAACAGTCATCGGCCGGTAATTTTAATGATCGTTATTTTACCTACAAGCATAGCATATATAGAAATGTGAAAACTACTATTACTATTCAAAGACATAATCCCTTTTTGCAGTTTGCTACTTTCTCCCTGATATATATTTAAAAGAAAATGTCTTCAGATGTGTATGTATATTCGTATTGGATGAAGTAGGTCAATATTAGTATGTAGAGATCATAGGACATGTTATATTCTAAATGTAAAAGATGTCACTTGAAAAGTTAATAGATCAGTTACGTTCGGCAATCTGCTGACATAATGAGTACAAATTGCTGCTGGTGCGTTTTCATAAAGGGGAAGCAAACATGTGTGGTTACAGGGTGCTGAACAGCTCTGCATATAAACAGTGTTAGTGGTAGTCTTGTGAAAGATTTTGTTTAGGGGCTGAGAAAAGTTATTGGGTTAGCTGTTAGTTCATGAGCTGCTTACATGTTGCATTTCGAAGAATAATAGCGTGAGTTTCTTTAGACCCTAGCAATGGAAGAACATAATGAAATACTTGTCTGCAGAGCACAAGCAGTTATATATTCGATGAAAGTGAAACGACTTCTATTAGTCGGAATGTTCGTAAGTGTATCCTATTAAGTTAGTTAAGAGCAAATTTTGATTTTCAAGATGCGGGCATGATTTTGACGTGGAGAAACAACCGAAGTATGATACGCTTGATCCGGT
Source organism: Cheilosia vernalis (assembly GCA_949126925.1). Lineage (NCBI taxonomy): Eukaryota > Metazoa > Arthropoda > Insecta > Diptera > Syrphidae > Cheilosia > Cheilosia vernalis. The sequence continues at coordinate 20,411,611 of OX421361.1, forward strand.
CTAGTAGCTATTCTACATACATAGAACATAGCTCATTATGTATTCTGGTGTCTCTTCAAGTCACCCCAGCAACAATACCCATTGAGTTTGATAGCGAATTGACACTTCGTTGCAGGCACGTAGCCAGGGGGGGTGTACTTTAGCCATAACTTGCGAGAATTGCCTGTTACTGAGAGCTTAAACTTTTAGAAACTTATATTGTTATTCGATATAACTGTCATATTAGATAAATATCCGAAAGTGGATTTTGTTTTCTTTTATCTAGTATCGAGAAAGTTTCGTTCGACCCAGTCGTGCACTTTATTTATTTTGGAAAAGGCGCTTCGAAAATTGTGAAAATCTAAATGGGTTTGTAGCTCTAATTGACGAAACAGATAAGTAACTAAATATGAGTGCGAAAATTGCAAATTTGCAGAATGGCTTAAGAACTGACACTTCTTTTCTCATTGGCCCATTTTCTTGCGACTGCAGAATTCTGAACGACTAATCTCTCGTTCCGGCTGATTTAAACGGTCCAGACTTATTCTAGTGAGGTTTTTCAGAGTCACAAGTGTATATCAATAAACCTCAAACTCTTGAAGCCCTCAAAGAGTTTATCCGTTGAGAATGCGAGCATTTACCGCCGGAAATTCTGCGAAGAGTGATGGAAAATGACATAAATCGGTCCCAAATGGTCATCAATTCTAGCGGCGGCCACTTAGCCGAAAATATTTTCTCGACTTTTTAAGAGCAACGTTTTCCAATCATGATACAGCCATAAAACATTGGGTTTTATATCCGGTATAATTTTACACTAACCTAATGTAATGTTATTGTATGTGTATATATATGGTCAGAGAACAATGAACTTTTGCCATAACTTGGGTGAATTTTTCGGTTTAAATATAGCTAAACTTAATTGCATTAATGCGTGAGTTCCCTACAACACAGTTCCGCTGTGATTTTCCCTTAATTAATTACATTATGTAAATGAGTACCAATTAGACTTTACAGGAGTAAACAAATTTACTTTGATGTTTAAGCTCAAGTTATTTTTATATATTTTAATTTGTTCATTTTGATTAGTCACAAAATATTACCTGTTGAGTTCGATGGACAACAGGGGTCCGACATCCGACTAACTGTCTCCGTATTTGCTCACACGTGCGTGAGTTTCTTTGTCGCTGTTTATTCTTGTTGCAAAGCAAATGCGCCATTTCACATTTTCTTTTTACATTCCCTTTCTAATATTTCCTTAAAAACCTACCCAAGAATAACTTAATTAAAAAGAGTTTTGTAAAAAGAGAATGAATAAAATACTTATATTATTCTTTGCATGTATAATATCCAAATTCAAACATATTAATTTCAACAGCTTTAGACCATTTGCGGTTGGTTGTATGTACATACTTCTAAACGATAATATACATTATCTGTGTCCCGTTAGTCTCCACATAGTTACGATTAAATATTATTGATTTCCCACCCACGAGTGAATGATTTTAAATTTTGTTAATTGCTCGTTGATATTTAGGTTTCAGCACAATTCTTATCTAGGGTTTTATTATCGTTCCATTGCAGTTATGTTCAAATGAAACTACATATCAATTACTTCTCCGAGAACATGTATTGCAAATACTTTCGTGGTTTCCAATTTGATTTTCAGTATAGATAATAATGTATATTTTCCTTGGTAGGTGGGTAGATATCAAGATGTAAAAATATAGGGCTATAATGCATAAGTTAAAAAAATAACACACTTAAGTGATTATTAATTTATGATTTCTTCATGTCAAACCAAGCTTATATGTGAGTGGCAGTTCAAAAGTAGTTAAGTTTTACTTCACACATGCATTAATAATGCCCCTCTGTTCACAATCGGCGACATATGTGTGTGGGTCGCACGTTAGACAAGATAAATACTATAGAAAGAACACCAGCTGGCAGCTGAAAATTCGCATCGCTATGCAAGCTTTTACTACATAATATAGGTGTGTACTTTTGGATCCCATTGAAATTAACTAATATTGGACATTTGAATGACGCACATACTCTTGTAATTCTGTTTAAAATGTATTTTTATGTTTTCACTATTTAATCTGAACCTATGAGAATACATAGGGGTATATTTAGTGAAAACAAACTTTCGTGCTGTTTTATTAATTTCAAAAATATTCACCTGTGCTTTCACTTGTTTTTTTTATATGAAAATCGATTACACTTTCGACATTCAGTAGCAGGTACGAAGAATACTTTATAAGTTTTATTTTAAACTTATAAATAAATAATAATCGTTCAACCTTTTGCAAGTTTCTCTGTTAGACTTGTTCAAGGTTAGTTGTTTGATTAGTAATATACTAAAATAAAATCAATATGCCAGTGGTTTGATTGCCAGCGAATAAATATCAACAGGTGGATAACCTGTTCTATATATGCTGATTGTTTGTAATTGTTTGTAATTGTGCAAGACCAATTGTAAGAAGAAATCACTATCAATGGTTCATCTGTTCATTAATATATTTGAGGGTTGTAACAAATATACACCCCTATTCTGCTATTCATCGGGGGGAATTTTTCTTCAATTTTCTATGAACGCTGTTCTACTATTCATTCGAATCGAATGTCGATTTACCTCGTTAATGTCGGTTACGTAGGTAATACTGTGCGGTATTCTCTTATTCACATGAATGCATACACTCTATAGAAATCAGATCCGCATGTCAAATGTTGCGGATTTGAATTAAATGGATCGTCTGTGTGGTTGGTGGTTGATAAAATGTAAGTAAAAACTAATTTATTGCTTGATTATTTGTTTGTAAACAAAGATTATTAATTTTTAGGGGTAGAACAACAAACAGAGATTAATTTATATGATGTAGTTCACCCGATGGATAGCAGAATGGAAATGCAGAGTGAAAGGGAATCAAATGGGTGAATCGAATCTACGATTCATGTGAATAGCAGAATAGGGCTGATAGCTTCATAATTTTTTTTTTTAAAGATCGGTTCCCAATTTTTTTTTTGATGTGTAAACATTTATGCGCGCGTTATTGGATTCTGGTAGAGTAATTCCAAACATAGGACTTGATGCAACGGATATGCGTAACGGATATACTTATACATATAACGGGTGATTTTTTAGCTGGTTTGGTTTTGGCAACACTGGTTTTGACAGCTGACGTGTGATTAGTACCTTGTGTCACTGTCAAACAGCTTCAGTTTGGTTTGCAATTTATCCATGGATCGTCTTACAAATGAACAACGCTTGCAAATTATTGAATTTTACCATCAAAATTCGTGCTCGGTTCGAAATGTTCATCGCGCGAGTTATGTTAGGAACACACATTTCCAACGACGATCATATCAACATGAGTGATATGACACCAGCAGAGGGACGACTAGTTTTATAACCCGAGAAAGGACAAGGGTCCACTATCATACCCAGCTGCAAACAATAAACTCTGTGAGTTATGACCGACGCCTTTGGTTATCAGCTCAACAATAAACTCTGTGAGTTATGACCAACGCCTTTGGTTATCAGCTCAACAATAAACTCTGTGAGTTATGACCGACGCCTTGGTTATCATCTGTTATCCATTAATGTAAGATTTATTATGGACGCCACCTAATATCTAAGTATAAATAAGAGTAGATTTGTAACTTAGAGATCAGTTTAGATTTGTCAACGTAAATGAGCAGATCGGCTCAAACTTAAATAAATATATATTTTTAAATAAATAATATTTGTTTTATTTAATTGGCGCAGTCGGTAGGATCCTTATTAAACATATACAAGTAAAATATATGTCCCTGAAAGGATTCAAGTGATCGAACTAAGTTCCGCAATTAAAAGTAAATTAATTACAGGACCAAAGTTCCTAAAAAGAAAAATTTGTGAACCGTGAGTAAATTGTGAAAAGTGGTGTTCAAAATTCGAAAGAATATTATACACAAATTCTCCAGGAGAACACTAAACAAATAATCCAGAAATTCACAAAGAAAAGAAAATATTTTTTTTTTCCACACATACCTTGTGTCTTGTCAATAACTAAACAAAATACACAAGAGAAAAGAAAATAAAGATGGCAAACGCTGAACAGACAGGAGTCATCAACCGATTGGAAAAGATCCCAACATTCGAAGGATCCAACGAAGACGTTATAAATTTCTCAAACCATGTGAGCTATTTATACGACCTTCTTGATGTCCCCTACCAACCTTTGGCGAACCTCATCATATGCCACAAGATACAAGGAGAAGCAGCGAATTCAGCACGAAGAGCCCCAGAAGCCACATGGAACTCCATCAAAATTTGTCTCCTCGAGGACTACGGAGTCAAAGAAACATACGAGCAGATTCTCCAAGATCTTCACGCAGTACAAGCAAGAGATGTAAACACCCTATACCACAAACTCAACAATCATCACCCAACGAACATACAAAAGGAAAGAGTCACTCGATCAAAGAACGAGGAAAATTTGATAAGAACTAGCCAGAGAACCAAACATTCTCGAAACAAATAATCCTTACTCAGTTCAATCTCGGAAGTCAAACAATAAAGACGTGAATAAAAAAAAAAAAAAAAAAAAATGAAAATCTTAACACTAGCCATACTATTATCAGTCACAGTTTTAGTAAAGAATAAAATAATTATAGAAGAAATCAATAATAACAACGGTTACTCGGTAATTCGATACGATCAAGTGGAAGTGGTCAATAAATATAATTCAATAATACATATAATAAATGTCACAGAAATAAGTTCAGTTATAAAGATCATTAAAGAACAATGGTTAAACCAAAAGGAAGTTTTGTTAAAATCACCGTCGGATAGATCCTATATAACGATCGAAAAGGAAATAGACTTGATCCAGGGAGAATTGCAAAGTGTAAGAGGACACAAACAAGGAAATCTTAAAAGAAATGTTAGGAGTTTAATTAACTTAGGAGGTAGAGCACTCAATATTTTATTCGGTACTATGGACGATGAAGACAGAGTAGAAATTGAAAACCAAATTAAGATTATAACGGAAAATAATCATCATCTTATAAAAAACAATAATAATCAATTGAAGATAAATAGCCAGATTCAAAATGAAATAGAAATTTTAAGAAACGCAGTTTTAACCAAAACCAAGCATGAATTGGGATTTCAGCTAGAATTTCAAATGGCCGAGAAGAGACTAGTAGTGTTAGAATACTTACGTAAAATAGACAAAATTAAAGAGTTAATAGAAAAAATACAAAATATTATTTTGGCTAGCCGATTACAAATTATGACGACAAGCTTACTAACCACGGAAGAAATTCAAAACTTTGATATAAATTTAAGTAAACTAAAAAACATTAAACTTTCGATTGGAGAATATTCAGATGACCTTATAATTTTTATAATTCAAATACCAGATAGAATATCTACCTTTGATAAGTATTTGTATACACCAATCCCGAATGAAAAATTTATGGAAATAGATACTAAAGAGGAAGATATGATAAAGAATAATAACACCTTTTTAAAATTTGAAAATAATAAAGAACTCAGGCACTTAAAACCTGTAAAAAACTGTTTAATGAAAGAGGATTGTATGATGAAAATTAATAAAGAAATAAATGTAATTCTAGAATTAAGAAAAGGCGTATTACTAATAAAAAATAGTAACACAAAAATTAACAGTTCTTGTGACGAACGAAAAATAATAGCGATAAAAAGAAATGTGCTTATTCATTTTGAAAATTGTAAAATTGTTATTAATAATGAAGAATATGAGAACCAAAGAATTATTGTAAAACAACCAATTAGTATTGACTTGGAAGACATGTTAAATCTAACAACAATAGCTAATAAAAATATAAGCTGGAATATTACAAAAATTAATAATATTGATCAAATAATAGAAAGATATTCAAATCATTCAAAAGTTCACTTTAGTATACATGGAACTGTAATTATTGTAATTATTGTCATATTTGTAGTATTTTATAAAAGATTGTTCCAGGAGAAACAACAAGCTAAGGGAGGAGGAGTTATGTTAGGAACACACATTTCCAACGACGATCATATCAACATGAGTGATATGACACCAGCAGAGGGACGACTAGTTTTATAACCCGAGAAAGGACAAGGGTCCACTATCATACCCAGCTGCAAACAATAAACTCTGTGAGTTATGACCGACGCCTTTGGTTATCAGCTCAACAATAAACTCTGTGAGTTATGACCAACGCCTTTGGTTATCAGCTCAACAATAAACTCTGTGAGTTATGACCGACGCCTTGGTTATCATCTGTTATCCATTAATGTAAGATTTATTATGGACGCCACCTAATATCTAAGTATAAATAAGAGTAGATTTGTAACTTAGAGATCAGTTTAGATTTGTCAACGTAAATGAGCAGATCGGCTCAAACTTAAATAAATATATATTTTTAAATAAATAATATTTGTTTTATTTAATTCGCGCTGCTTCCATTTTATGATCGGCATTCTCGACCTTCTGAGCAGTCTATTCGGAAGATTGTGACCAAATTTCGCACCAAATTTACTTTGTTGGACATTAAACCACCAACACGTTTACGTACTGTGCGTAGTGAAGAAAATATTGCGGCCGTATCAGCTAGTGTGACAGAAGACCGTTAAATGTCGATTCGGCGCCGTTCCCAGCAGTTAGGCCTTTGTTACAGCACTACGTGGAAAATTTTGCGGAAGGATTTGGGCGTAGAGCCTTTTAAGATACAGCTGGTGCAAGAACTAAAGCCAGCCGACCTACCACAACGCCGAATTTTTGGTGAATGGGCTCTTGGAAAGCTGGCCGAGGATCCGCTTTTTTATCGAAAAATTGTGTTCAGCGATGAGGCTCATTTTTGGTTGAATGGGTACGTAAATAAGCAAAATTGCCGCATTTGGAGTGAAGATCAGCCAGAAGCATTGCAACAGCTACCAATGCATCCCGAAAAAGCCACTGTTTGGTGCGGTTTATGGGCCGGCGGCATTATTGGGCCATATTTCTTCAAAGATGATGCGAATCGCAGCGTTACTGTCAATGGTGAACGCTACCGAGCGATGATAACAAACTTTTTTTTGCCCGAAATGGAAGTTCTTGACTTGCATGATATGTGGTTTCAACAAGACGGTGCCACATGCCACACAGCACGCGAAGCAATGGCGCAATTGCGAGGCGAGTTTGGTGAACAGTTAATTTCACGTTTCGGGCCGGTCAATTGGCCGCCTAGATCGTGCGATTTGACACCATTAGATTATTTTTTGTGGGGGTATGTCAAGGCTAATGTGTATAGGGACAAGCCCGCTTCGATTGACGCACTGGAAGCCAACATCCATGCATTCATTCGTGAGATACCGGCCGATATGTGTGAAAGAGTATGCCAAAATTGGACTCAGCGGATGGGCTACCTGAGACGCAGCCGCGGTCAACATTTGCATGAAATTATCTTTAAACTTTAAATTGCAAGGTTCAAACTATCGATTCAAATAAATATTTCATTCATTTTTTCGAATTTTTTGTGTTTTTTTTTAAAAAAAAGTTCTAAACCTCTTAAAAAATCACCCGTTATATATTGCGCGCTGTTGGAATCTGTTGCAGTAATTCCAAACATTTAACTTTCTGTAACGGAAATGCGCCATTGCATATATTTTATCATTTCATATGTTTTTTGCATATGATTTTATCATTGCATACGTTTTTATAATTGCATACATTTATGAGCTGAAATAAAGCATGTTTTTGAAGTTATTACTTCTTTAGGCGCGGCGCGTTGGGCACTTTGGATGGAAAGAAACCAATAAACTCGCGTCACTGTTACCATCACCGTCACTGTTACCGTTACCGTCACCGTCACCGATCCCAATGAAACGTTGTATGTGTGCATGGTTGTAGATATGCATCTAGAAAGATAGGATAGTTTTGGACCCGATAGGTGGCGCTGTTGTCGATTTTTCTGAGAAACTCAACCGATCTCAATGAAACTTAGTATGTGTGCATGGTTGTATGCAGCTAGAAAGACAGGATAGTTTTGGACCCGATAGGTGGCGCTGTTGTCGATTTTTCTGAGAAACTCAACCGATCTCAATGAAACTTAGTATGTGTTCATGGTTGTATGCAGCTAGAAAGAAAGGATAGTTTTGGACCCGATAGGTGGCGCTGTTGTCCGTTTTCTGAGAAACTCAACCGATCTGAATGAAACTTTGTATGTGTGCATGGTTGTATGCAGCTAGAAAGATAGGATAGTTTTGGACCCGATAGGTGGCGCTGTTGTCGATTTTTCTGAGAAACTCAACCGATCTCAATGAAACTTTGTTTGTGTGCATGGTTGTATGCAGCTAGAAAGACAGGACAGTTTTGGACCCGATAGGTGGCGCTGTTGTCCGTTTTCTGAGAAACTCAACCGATCTCAATGAAACTTTGTATGTGTGCATGGTTGTATGCAGCTAGAAAGATAGGATAGTTTTGGACCCGATAGGTGGCGCTGTTGTCGATTTTTCTGAGAAACTCAACCGATCTCAATGAAACTTTGTATGTGTGCATGGTTGTATGCAGCTAGAAAGATAGGATAGTTTTGGACCCGATAGGTGGCGCTGTTGTTGATTTTTTTGAGAATCTCAACCGATCTCAATGAAACTTTGTATGTGTGCATGGTTGTATGCAGCTAGAAAGACAGGATAGTTTTGGACCCGATAGGTGGCGCTGGGGTCGATTTTTTGTTCATAATATATTAGGAATACGGTTATTACAATTTCCTCTTTTCTCAATGACGTGTATCAAGCCACACACATACCGCACGCACGGTGTTTACACATACATATTTCGGGACTGTTGGATACAGTCGCACAGTTTTTTTTTTTATAGAATTCGCTTCTGCAATCGGGAAAATATGCATTGCTGGAGGCAACTTGCGAATAGATTATAAGAAGGAACCAGCTTTAAACCTGCAAGAGGTTTGGATGTAGGTTTCCATTTTAAAAGCGGAATATTTGTTTCTTAACAAGTAGAAGCCCCTGCTTGGGGTGAACATACTCCACTCGAGTCGAAAGCGAACACTCTCTAACCAATACGCTATCGTCGCGCCGGAGGAAAGTATGCCCGAAATAAATAAGGTCCTGTAGGAACGGAATCCTTCTGCAACATCCCTGAAGAAGTGGGTGAAAGGCTTGGTACACTTTGACTTTGACACATCCTACGATGTCTTATACGTTGTACTCTGACAAGCTTTATCGATGGGCGGGAATAACCCCCTTTTTTGCATCTCAGGGCGCCCGGCGACAACTTGAAAAATTCCGGGCCACTATTTCCATAAAAAATACTCAAAACTATAAACCTTTTTTGTTGTAACAACTCCCATTGTCCATACAAAGTGAACACTTTTAAAGAAATATTCTCTGTGTCCCTAATAATGGTTTTTCTTCATTTCAATGCGGAGTATTCCGTTCCTTCGTTTTTCCATTGCCATCCATCTTTGATTATGCACTTCGAAACTCTTTTTATTTAGATGTGCTTTGTTTTGTTATTTTCGTTTATTTGAATTAGGCCCATTTTTATAATCTCCGTACATTAATTTGGCCAACGGTGACGCTGCTTTTTGAAATTTAATTTAAAAACTTTCTTGTAGTATTTTCGTTTTATAAACATTTTATTTAAACTTTGAATGCTTGAATGGTTTAATTCATATCTGAATAAAAGATCACAGGTAGGTAGGTAGGTAGGTAGGTAAAATGAGTGCTCTTGTGGCGGTAGCCACAGCTTCACTTAGACCATCAGTTGGGTTCATTGTGTCCAGTTTACGGGACCCGTCCAGTGCAACCTGCTGAAAGAAAGAAATAAACCGTTTTACACATTGGAGATCATACTTTGAGATCAACATTCTTCAAATCATCTAGGTCATCGAAGAAGTAACTGTTGAGAATTTACTGTCTGCTGTTTTTAAGGGCTGGGCATTCGCAAAGTAGGTGACGAACAGATTCTATTTCTTCGACGTCCCTGCAGCTTCTGCAAAAATCATTATGCAGTATTCCCAGCCGTTCCGCATGTACGCCTATTGCACAGTGTCCGGTAATGACCCCCGTAAGTATGCGAATATCTTTGCGGCTTAGTCCGATCATGCATTTAGATCTCTTTTCACTCAACTCTGGCCACAGTTGTTTTGTGTGCCTGCAGGTAATGAGATTGGTCCAGCTTATGTTAGTTCTACTCCTGGATTCAATGTCAATCTTCCTTGCAAGCGTGTTGAGCGGAGTTCTTACTGATTTTAGGGCCAAAGATGTATGTATTTCCGGCCCTTGACTTCACCACGACTGACTCCGCTTGGCTGTCAGAGTAGATGGTGATTTGTTTACCGGCAATGTTCCTTCTTTTAAGGTCTTTTGCCGTTTGGGAGATAGCGGCTACCTCTGCTTGAAAGACACTGCAATCATCGCTAATTCTGAATGATTCTCGTAGGCCCAGTGCTGCGCTGAAGATGCCCGCGCCTGTACCGATATCCATCTTAGAACCGTCGGTGTATAGGGCTAGCTCATCTTCTACTGTTACCTCTTTGTTCACCCATTCGCTTCTGTTTGGAATTCTAGTATTGAATCGCCTGTCAAAAACGAGAGTGGGGGGTAGGTAGTCTGTGGACACCTTCTCCTTCGCCGCGCTCCATTGGGATTCAATGGATGCGTGCCCGTATGGTTTAGATGACCATAGTCCAGACTCTCTTAGTCTGATTGCGGTTTTCACCGCCTTGTTGCTGCAGTAAATATCCAGAGGGATAAGGTTTAGCATCACCTCCATAGCTGCGGTGGGGGTGGTTCGTCAGGAACCCGTTATCCCAATGCATGGTGCCCTTTGTATTTTGGTTAGGCTTGAAAGGTTGTATTTCTTCTCAATAGCCTTCCACCACACTGCTGTACCGTATGTTAGGATGGGCCGCACTATAGCTGTGTATAGCCAGTGCACCACGTGCGACCCCATGTGTTGCCGAATGCTCTTCTGCAGGCATATAGTGCCACGTATGCCTTTTTGACGCGATCCTCTATGTTTTCCTTCCAGCTGAACTTGGAATCTAAGATTACTCCCATATATCTAGCTGTTTTGAAATTTCAAGGTCTACCCCGCCCATCTTTGGAGGATTGAAGGCGGGGATCGCCCTTTTTCTCGTAAACAGGAGGATTTCCGTCTTCGATGGGTTCACTCCGAGTCCGCGGCCCGTGACCCAGTTATTGATTAGTAGAAGTGCGTAACCAAGTCTTTCGCTGAGAACTGGAGTGAATTTACCTGGAACCAGAATAACGACATCGTCTGCGTATGCGCCTGCTTCGATGTTTTTGAAGGCCCCCTCAATGTCTAGGAACGCACTCAGTGTGTATTCTTTATGGTGTAGAGATTCCTCCACTACCGATACTACTCTATGTAGCGTCGTGTCAACAAATCTGCTTTTCATGTACGCATGTTGCGATTTTGATAGGTAGTTATCGCCGATCGCTTGCCGTACATTCAGATCAATTAGTCGTTCCATTGTTTTCAGCATGAATGACGACAGACTGATTGGTCTGTAGTCTGTGGTGCCCCAAAAATTATTATTATTATTAGTGAAAATTTTAGTGATGATTGTATTTTGATAGAGAATGTAGACGAATTTATGTACTTAGGACTCTTACTTGACTCTAATATGAAATTTTCATTCCACGCTACTGCATTAAAGAAGTACTTTATCTCCACACTTAGGCATTTCTATTACCTTTGTAATTTATGTTAGGAATAACAAAGTGTTTGCGCGCATAACTCGATAACGGATTGTTGAATTTCAACGATTTTGGGCTTGACGGTTTCGTTTTGGACCAAGGAAGGATATAGGCTAGTTTTTGTCGCGAAAACACAACTTTGAGGGTATGAAAGAGCTTATGAAAGTTTGTATGGGGAAATGCACTTTGGAAAAAAATAAACGGGGATGAAATCGAGTAGTGATACTTCAAATACAAAAAAAAAAATATATTTTTAATTTTAAAAGCGATTGTTGTCAATTATTTTAATTCTTTTCCAAGCAAATTGTTGTTGTCAAAAATTTTAAAATTTCTTATTTTTAAATACATCTAATTTATTTTGCTTATGTTTACTATGTTACATTAAGTAGCTTTTTGAAACGGAGTAAATACTTCGATTTGTTTCATGGTATTTGAATGCATCATTTTGGTTTGCCAAGTATTTTCAGGATCCTTGCATTAGTATGAGTGAGTAAGTTGAAATGTTTGAGATGACGATGTTACCTCCATTACCATTTTCATGACACTTTGTTCGTTTAGGTACTTTAGCATCCCCATTAATGAGGGAAGGTTGTGTGTTAACGTTTTATATTGGTGCCAGTATTTCTATTTCACATTTTATTTGTGGTGCGAACCAACTTACAACACATGAAAACTAATTTGACAGCTCACTAAAATTCGGGAACATTCCGGTAACAAGTCATACCCAAAATACCATTATATGTGTTTCCCGAAATAGTAATTTTATAAGCTAAAACTTTTTCCTCACTTTGGCCAACGTTCCATTCTGCACTGGAAATAGTAAGCACTCTGATACACTATGCACACTGTTATCTACTGTTACGGAAGCATGTCAGAAATGTAGGAACATCGCTTACACTAACCAACAATTTCCACTTGGGTTAGTTATAGACCCGGTAGGTGCTGTCGTCGATCTCCGAAACCACACAACTCTTTTCAATGAAATATTGTGCATGTAATTAGGTAAAATCATAAATGGACATGGTCCAAATAAAGCACTTTGAGAAATCTGAGCAAGACTTAAAACGAAATGTACGGTCAAAGTCGGGTGGGTACAGTTACATATAAAAAAGACTGACGTCCGTATGTGCACTCATAACTCGGGAAAAAATCGTTCGATTTTTATGATTTTTGGTTTAAATTCTCATTGGGCCAAAAAATATCATATAATATGATAGTGCCACTTCCAACAACAAAAAATATGTAAATTTTTAAATTCTTGAATTTAGATATTCCGTGCTAACCGCTACACAATTTGAAATTGTGAGTCGGCCCAGTTATAATTTTGTTGTGAAACATCAATACACCGCAAGTTTGCGAATGAAACACATCGACATTGCTATACTTCTATTTCTATTGCATAACTCTAAGTTTTGAATAAGGAATTTGAATTGACCGAATTACATAACTGCATTGTGCACGCTCGAAATTATTATTTTCATTAAACTAAAGAAATTGGGCGGCAGAAAATTCGCCGGGTCAGCTATTAATATATGTATAAAAGAGAATAAAGTCCGTGTGTGCGCGCATAACTCGAGAACGGACTGTTTGATTTGGACGATTTTGCGCTTGACGGTTTCGTTTGGGCCCAAGGATGAAATAGGGGATCAAAGTTTGTATGGGGAAAAGCACTATGAAAAAAAATAAAATGGATAGAAAAAACGAGGAGTGTGGCTTTCCAATAAAAAATTGTTTTATTTTAAATCCTTTAAATTATTCCATTGATTGAATTTGGTGATTCCAAGACAAATTTGATCATGCCGCCAGTGAGAAAGTCAAACGTTTCACGTCGCAGAAAATCAGGACGAACAGTCAGATCGGAATATTAACAATCTAGAGAATATGTCGGAACTTCGGGAAAGAATATCATGCATACTGGAGACCGAGATAGACAACAACAATCGTCATGAGCATAGCGTTCCATGTTTCTCACATGGTCAATTGTATGTGGCATGCTCACGTGTCGGCAAACCTCTCGCTTTGTACGTGTACGCACCCGTAAATGGAACGAAAAATGCGGTAGGTTGGCCAACAAGTAAATCGCTGCGGTTATTGCAATTGTATTTAGTTGTAATATATATTTTGTATGAAGAATTAAAATTGACCGGAAGCGAAAGCTCGGCATTATTAATTTCATTAACTACATTAACGAATTTTTGCGGTACGAAGTTCGCGGGGCCAGCTAGTTTATTTAACATGATATCAATTAGTTATCACTTCACAAAGGATGCAAGAATTTATGTGATCTATATATTAATACGACAAGTTAAGACAAAAGTTAGATCAAAATATTAGAAGTAAGAGAGTTTAAACTATAATAATCATGAGACAACAGCCATTTTTTTACGCGCTTTAGAAAACATTCGAACATGTGAACACATCGGATTTCTTCCGGGAGGAAATTAAGTAAACGATTACATATAACTGAATAATAACTTCTATATGCGGTGGTTCTTGGCACTTGTAACATATTAAGTGAGTTGCGTAGGTTATAGCTTGAGATTATATGAAAGTTTCGGTTACCAGACTTCATAAAGAACGCTTTCAGAACCTTAAAACAGTATAAGTGACAAACAGGAAGGTTTACGACAAGTTTTCCGGACAAATTTTTTTTGCAAGACTAGCAATGGCTGAACCTTGTTTTGATAGCCACCTCCCCAGCAATTTATACTGTATTGAAGCTTAGAGTTAAAAAATCCATAATAAATTGTGGTTAAATTTTATTATATTGAATTTTTATATGGATTTGTATTTCATATTATATTTATAAGTAATTTAAGCGAAATAAATATCATACATACAATACATATGTACATACATACTTTTAATTTACTTTACTTAAAGATACATTAGACAACAAAACGACATAATAAAACTTAACAAAAAAAAAAAAAATACTGAAAATATTCAAAAAAGATAATAAACTATTCTAGATCCTTTTTCGGACAATGTGCAAATAGATAAGGCAAAGTGTGATTAGGGAAAACATTAACATTTTTAGATCCTTTCAGAACGATATTTTTGTTTGGAGTTACGTTATTTATTATTAAGCATACACAACTCTTACATTTCGTCGATTATTCTTAGCACTGCTTTTTGCGAAGTATGGATGCACAAGCACATTCCTTACAAACAATAACCACACCCATCCATGAAGGCTACTCCCATCGATGACAATTAAATACATAAATAAACTAACAATATATTAGAATGACAGCTGACATTTACTGCAAAACATGTACAAAAAATATTGTATATATTAAAACAAAGAACGTTATATAATTGGAACTAGTGTACCAGTGTAGTGTACAATTAATTTGTAAACTCTCGAACACTCCAATAAAACCTTTATAGAGTTGTGAACGTCTTTGGCCTTTTACTTTCTTTTTGGTTTCTTTATTTCACCATTGAAAATACATGTCGTTATAATGCTCTTACTCGACTAAATGCCACAAAATAATATCTGGTTAAAACGATTCACCAAGTGAACCCATCAATTTAACATTTTTTTTTAAAAGAAATCTGAACAAACTCCACCTTTCTGGTTTTCGTTTAACTAATGTGGCTCAAAATTGTGTGCGATGGTTTGGAGAATGGTTCAACCCCAAATTTCTCCGGAACAAGACCACCTATCGCCGTTTCTAGAAGGATTGCTTCTGAAGTGACTTTCAAAAAATCTGCTACAAGATGGTGACAACTATAAAGGCACTTTAGCCTGTTTTTAATCTGATAAAGTCTGAAGAATTAATAAATCTCAATAGAGCAAAGTTAAGATTAAAGATAGGTATACTCCCTGTCTTCTGAGGAAGCATGCCATGCGACTAGGCTTAGCTAATACGGATACATGCAGTTAGTGTAAATGCCAACAAGTCGAAAAAGGTTTCTTCTTCCTTCTGTGTGAATATCAAGCAATAGCTCGGAGTCGGAGTAGAAGAAAGCTCCTTGGGTTTGGGAACCAAGAGGAGGTTGGCTTCTCAAACGAAACTGAGACCATCCTAAAATTCTGTAGGGAAATTCAGTGTTTGGGCGAATTACGATGGGACGGCGCGCGCCTGGTTTTTGTGACGATCTTACAGCCCTGAACCTCATCTAACTTCACCTATATTCGGTCCACTTTACATCTAATTTGCTAGGAAGAAGATGCAATAAAAAATTAAGTGATATATAAACATAGATCCTTACTTATAATCATTTTTCTTTTTCATATTTAATATGTTACAATGTTTTGAAATGGGTTGTGTATTATGGCTAATACGCTATTATGGGTTTTGTGAAACTTAAAGTGACAGTCAATGCCGGAACCATTTACGACTTTGAAAAAGCTATGGAGGTTTTTGTGGCCAATAACTGTTAAATCACCATCTGTTAAAGTTAGTTGGAGCATACCTCTTTGATACAATTCTGAGGGCCAAACTTCAAAGGCATCGAAAACAATCAAATGAATGGTACTGAAGCGTTGTGCAGCTATCATACCTGACTCTTTATAAAAATATAAAATGAAATGACTTTCAAAAAGCTCTAATTTCCTTTCTCTGGGAATATGTATATTAATTTAATTTTGTTTCAACGTTTATATACCATGATCACACTGTTGTGGTTAATTTGTTGAATTTCATTCGTCTAAAATATAAATGTTTAAACAAAGATAAATAACATAATAGTAAGTCTCATTTATCCTGTTTAATGTATTTGTATGTATGTACTTAATTATTTAGAGGTGGCAAATAATAAACAAAACTCTCCCCAAAGCTAATAAATGCGAAGGTAAGCACACAGTGAACTTAAATCCGCGTGAACTTAAATTTGAGCTAAATTCAAGGCGGTGTTAACTTTCTTGTGTTTTTCAAACGTGTGACATTGGGCAAAACCGTTGGTGCCTTGTGTTTAAATTAAACCAATAACTTCCTGGTAAGTTTTTCAGCACACTGACCAATAAGTCGATTCCTCCACGACCATTTTTGTTATAAGTATGAAGATATTAACAAGCGCCCTACTGTACCTGCTAAGCAAAATAATTTATACTTTTCAAAAAAAAAAACACCTCACGTAATTTACTTAAGAGTGGGTGTCCCTTACACGGTGTCTCCACTTGCAAATTTTCTTTCATGAAATCTGTCAAATTTGGTCGCGTTGAAAGAACGACAATATGAAATGTAATGTAGGGTGGGCATTTCATATCATGAAATTTCATTCGTTGAAATGTCGTTGAGCAGAGCACATCGTTGCGTTCTCGCATTAAAGGCCATGAAGGAATTAGAAGAATTGCGGAAACGAGCTGAGAAAAGAAAACGAAGGTTTTGGGTAAATCCATTTCTGGAAAAAAGGGAAATGCACAATTTAGAACATTTATTGAAAGATGTTTTGTGGGAAGATGACGAGTTTCGGAATTTTTGCAGAATGCATATTGACAAGTTTCTTCTACAACGAACTGTAAATGTTTACGATCCATCTTAATTACTCTTTGTTTCGTCATTTGTGTTCTTCCGTTTATGATACTTTTAAAAGGATCTATAAATGTTTATGATCCTTTCTAATCCCTTTTCGTTGTAGCTATGCATATTTTCCATTTTCTGTTTTATGATGCTTGTAAAACTATGTGGAAATGTTTATTTCCTTGTTTAAATTTTCGCACATCTGGCAATCGTGTAAACATAGCTTTAAAAAAATTGGTAAAAGGTTCGATGACCCAAAAATAAACTCATACAACACGAATAATTGTGAGAAATTTATATTATATTTATTTGTTTAGATACCATATAAAATGTTTTCAAAGTTCAAAATCATCAGCGTCGAACTGGATCAGCATCAGCTAAGGCTGTGTAAAGCTTGTCACTCCCACTACTTCTCGCTGATGAAGAAAACGACGAGTAACTCTGTGGCATGGCTCTAGACTGTAGGGACCGCACTATTTTCCTGGTAGTTAATACCTGGATTTCTCCCATTGTTTCTGCTGCTTTCGTAGCACACTCTACACTGTCTTCCTGTAAAAATATATATAAATACACTACCGCACTATTTTCCTGGTAGTTAATACCTGGATTTCTCCCATTGTTTCTGCTGCTTTCGTAGCACACTCTACACTGTCTTCCTGTAAAAATATATATAAATACATGTATATGAGTATTACGTATAGAAATAATAATAATTGTTTTCTTTATATTACATACCAGGTAATTGCTTTTTGTTTTTCTTAAAACAATCACCGTATCCAGAAATCGGAGGTCATCATAATAAAAAAGATGCGGATGATGCACTGTCTCGGCCGATGTACCAGATTTTTTTGTCTCCTCCACTTTCTTTTTTTCCACAACGTACTTAGGCTGTTCGAAGGTTTCTAATTTTTTTTTTAGCTCTTCGGTGTCCTTGCCACTTTCCTTGGACAATTGCAACCATGCATTTCTTTTAAGGTCCAACCTTTTGTAGTCTCTACTTTTATAGTTCCATAAACACTCCAATTTTTCATAATTGTTTATAAATTTGAGCACTTCTTCTACTCGCCACTCAGCCATCCCGGGAAAAAAACAAGAAATAATAACCAACTATTTCCAAGAGCAAATAAGATCTGTCTTGATCGACATGCAAAACTATAATGCCCATGTGACTACATCCTACCTACATCCATTCTCTGTTCCCATTTACCATATCCTTGTAATGACTATACTTGTCTCGTTTTCATTCAAATACCTAGTTTCTGCGCTACAACCTACAAGCGACCATTCGCCACTCAGCCATCGTGAAAATGAAAAACAAGTGTCAAACTGCACAGAAATTTCAGCCCCTTTCATGAAATCAATACCATGAAAGGAGCTGTGAAATACTTTTCATGAAATTGGTTTTTTCATGAAATTCGTGGTCTCCACGTGCAATCTGTCATTTCATGAAAATTTTCATGCTAAGAAAATTGCAGGTGGAGACACCGTGTTAGCTAAGAACTCCGAGCTCATGTAAACATGTTTACATGTATTAGTGCACAGAATTTGTGTGACTTCACTACTACGCGAACGATATCAATCCAGTCGAAACATCAACAGGAATTTGGTTATTGCAAAGCGCCAGCAGTTGTCTGCAATGCGACTCTCATGTTCGTGGTAGATTTTAACTTCTTGACATCACGCTACAAAGGCGACGATTTCAAGCACGCAATATCATAGCCCCACCAAATCGTCACCAATCACCTCGTAAACTGAGCCAAATTTAGTAGTCATATTGATAAAAAAAGCATGTAGATTTGAAGAAACGCTGATCAATATAAGGTCAACAACTCCTGTCCGTTGTTTTGAAGAAAATTTGTACTGTATAAGAAATATTGTCATTTTGATGAAATGCATAATATTTTTCATTGTGGTGTTAAATCCACAAAAAAATATCCAATTGAATAATTATTATTTCGTCAAATTCAATGGAAACCTATTCTTCAAATTAACTTAAAATGTTCCTTAAATTCAAAAATATTTTTCAAATTGAAAAAATAAATCTTCATATTTACATAGATAAACATTTCTTCAAATTGAAAAAAAAATCTTTAATTCTACGCATAGAAGTCTTTAATTTAATGAACGCTTTTTCAATATAACGTATTTTTTTCTCAAATTGATAAAAAAAATCGTCAATTTAACCTGTCGTTTTCTTCAAATTGAAAAAAATATTTCATATTGACGTACTCGTGTCTTCAAATTGAAAAATACTTAATTAACTATTTTTCTTCGGTTTCACTTTTTTTTTTTGTCAATAATAATAATATAATAAATAGTTTAGCATTTGATGAAACTTTACTGATTCTTAACATTTAATTTTCAATATGAAGAAACATTTTATGGAAAATTGTTAATTTGAATAAATGATTCTTCTAAAAATTATCAACATATTTTTGTAAATATCAAATACAGGACACCGGTTTGTTAACGACTTCAGTTTGTCAATATGACAAAATTTCATTGGTTTGAATGAAATATGAAATCGGACAGAAGTTGAAGAAGATATGTTATTTATTTTGAATATTATATCTTCAATAAGACGAAAAATTTGACGAAAAATTGTCTATCCGAATAATAAATTCTTCAATAATTAACAAAATATTTCCGTCAATATGAATACGCGATTTGGTTCAGTGTAAATCCTTCATCGTTAGGTCAACTGTCCCAAAGCTCGTTTATGCGCCATCGTGCATTCATCCCAAATAATGATTTTGCATTCTCGCATCAATATCGATGTCGCCGAATTATTGGTCATTGTGCAAGTTGGTAAGTCAACCGTGAGAAGATTCATCGGTAGTTAGGGTCGGTTGGGGTAAATGTAAACGGCCGTTATTTTCACATTTTAAATATAGTTCTCGGAACCCTGCCATAAAAAAATCTGAATTTGGAATGTCGCGACACCGGTGCATGCAATACCATTCGGTTTTTGTTCGGCTTTCGTTCGCAATTTTTGTCCTAAAAAAAACTTTAACTGAAAAGTGAAATTTAAGTTTGTGAGTGTTTTTGCCTGTTAAAAAAAAATTGATTGTGTTGAAAGCGTAAGTAAATTTTTCGTGTTATATATGTAAATAAAAGTGCATTGAAACATTTTCTGTGACTACACCCCACTCTTATAATATTCTTTGTAGTTTTTGTGCGTGTTTACATTTACCCCAGTAATATGAGCGTATGGGGTAAATGTAAACAAGTTTTTGGGGTATATGTAAACGTCGATTTTCCTGATGTTTTATTTCTTTGGTAATATATTTTAAGCGTTTAAAATGCCGCGTGTGTATAAAAAGAGAGAGCACAAGTTAATTATAATATTGACGATGTTAAAAACGCGATAAGAGATGTATTGCAGAAGAAAATTACATGCCAAGCTGAGGAACACTACAATGTTCCTAAGTCTGTAGTATTCCATAGAATCAAAGGTCGGCAGACGTCATTGGATTCTATTGGATCAGGGCGAGTATCATCTCTTCCAGGAGCAGCTGAGATACTAAAATGCCTTGTTATTCGTTCTAATATGGGAGTGCCAGTTGACAAACATGAACTCAAAATACTAGTGGGAGAATATGTAAAATTCAGCGGCATCAAAACGAAATTCAAGGAGGGTATCCCCGGCGGAAGATAGGCTTCATGAAGCGGCATCCCACGTTAACTCTTAAAAACTTAGAACACATTCAAAAATTGAGGAAAGATGCCAGAAACCTGTTTGTTGTGTACGATTTTTATGACAAGCTGCAAAAGGTGATGGAGGATCATAATTTAGAAAATAAGGCACCTTTTGTTTTTAACGCAGACGAAAGCGGATTCCAGCATGATCACAGCCGCATTCATGCGTTGGGTGTTAAGGGCAAGGCTCTTAGCAGAGTTTCAGGTGGAGAAAGCGGGGAAATTGAAGTGGTGCTTTTAAAAAGTTTGGATACTACAAAAACAACTTTCGCATTGATGCCGGCTGAAAAACCGAATGTTCTCTTAGAAAACGTAATTGGAATTCTCCCAAATCCGACACTAAATATGTCAAAAGAACGCGTTTACAATAAATTTAAGAAAAGCATCGATGTAAATGAAAAGTAAAGGTCGCAGACTTATTTTTCTCTAGCTAGATCCTACATAGGTACTTACCTGGTTCATACTAATCAATGTGCTTTTTAATGTGATTAAATATAGGTACCTATTTTTTTTAATTAAAAATCAATTTGTTTTTATTTAAAAATAGCATTAAAGTACATTTTCTCTTCTTCTCTGATGGGTAGCATATGTGGGGTAAATGAAAACATTATGGTAATCAATTATTCAAGCAAATAAATTAACAGGAATTCATGTCTGTTTACTTTAACCCCATAGGCGAGCTCCTTGCTCTAAGAGAACAGAAATTTGTTGTCCCCATCTACCCCAGTATTTTTTTAAACTAAGGGGAAAATGTAAACGCAGAAGGGGTAAATATAAACACTGCCCTATGTCTTTTTTGGGTTCTTAGAACTTGATTAAGTAATCATATCTTGTATCTTATAATCTAATATCCGCTTTCAAACGTTAAAAAAAATGTGAATTCTCGGATTTTACATTTACATTTCTGAGAATGTATGTTATTTCAATTTTCATAAATACACCAAGTCTCTCTTGCCGTTAAATAAATAGCTCCAAATATTCGTAATTTATTTTCAAACAATTAATTTCTTTCCTACACCTTACATAATTATCAAGACTCTAGCTGATAAAGGAAATTTTTAATTTCACAAATGGCCCTATCACCTACCAAACCATCTGTTGTGGCACCGACAAAATGAATCTTTCTATCAATAAAAAGTCCACACCGTTCAACAAAAATACCATACTTTTCATTTTGTATAAGTGTTAACAACGCACTGTATAAGAATTGTCTAATAACATTATTTTAATTATTTTATTTTGAATTTATAAAACAAAAATAATCATTTTTTTGCAGCCAAATGAATGTGTTATTCTTTTTAATACTTTCGGCATATTGCTATTTTTTTTTTATTATCGGAACTCGTAGCAGTAGAAAATAGTAAGCAAATTATTTCGGAATATCTAACTAAAAACACAAATACTGAACATATTTATATGGCTTTTCCAATTAAATATAAAACAATAATATTTGAAACTTCTACAAACAAAGCAACAAACACATCTACAACAAAATAGTCCTGAAGTTTTAAAAGGGAAACAAAAAAAATCAAAATTGTGGGTGCAGGAAAAAAGCGTATTTGTTTTTGGTACCTACTCTATGCAATATCAAAGTCGAAAAATAAAATTGTCCTTCAATAGCTACCTGAGTCTAATTACTGGCTATTGAAAACCGTTTGCTCCGATTGATTACCTCTTAAGGATTGCAAGCAACTATTGGGCGCAGAAACGTCAACCCTAAGCCACCCAGCCTTAGCTAAAAAATCTGTTATCTTTATTTTTTATTATTTGCTATACCCTGAAATCAATGAATGTCAACAGGATATTCCATACATAAATGTGCTAACCAATCACGTCGATAATGTGGTGGAATTCATAAAAAAATTCCATTATTTTCTTACATCGAACATGTGAACTTGTAACTATTTACTGACCCTGACATCAGCGATGAATAAACATTACGTGCTCAGCCAACCTAGCCCACCTAGATAAAAGAACAATATGTCCATTTGTCTATCATTCCAACTGCGGGAAATCGTGTAACGTGCATGTGTGGCAAGGCAACAAGGATAGGTCATTATCTCTTGTTTGCTATTGACGACACATGGTCTGGCATATAATAGTAACAAGGTTTTATAACACACATAGCTTGGTTTGAAAGAGAAAATCCTTGCATGTTCAGGGAGTGTTAAAAGTTTGTCGGTTTGGAGGTTTAATGTTTTTATAGTTGACTATATCACTCCATGGTTGGACACATTCTTTCTAGCTATTAAATTCGTTCACCGAAACAACACCCATTATATTGATTTGATAAAAGTACAATGAGTTTGTAATTGGGTCATTTCAAATTTTATGATTGATTTGATACGCTGACGTTTACTCAAGTTGTAGATTACCTGCATGTACATGTGAGCCGGAGCGAGTTTGCTTGGGTGAGTTTGGGGCAATGTGTTCTTCCCTCGAATCAGTCAAGGAATGCCTTAGATCAATTCTTTAATAATTAATGAGGTAGACACACTACTATTTTCGTTTTGATTAGACTAAACCATGCTATCAGTAATGGGGAAAATTATTCAGGTAAAGGACAAAAGAGGTTTGTCAGTAATTGTGCCTATAGTTGCTTATGGGAAAACCGTTACTTATTTTTTGTAATATACTATCAATTTGAATCAATTTCCCCAGCTATGTGTTCGTTGTACTGATACCAGAGAATTGAAAGGGGGAGCGGATGTTATAATGAACAATTTTAATAGTACTTACTTTTTATGACAATTTTATTTTCTGTTGCGTGAAGCTAAGGGTAAAAATTAACGAACGATATCGCACTAGAAAAACCCAGTAATCGCACATATTATAGTCGTCAACTAATCACCTATTTTCCCACATATGCTTAAAACTAGCAGTTACCCGCGACTTCGTACGCGTGGGACTCTGTTAAATTGTTACATAAAATGTTTTTTTAAAGAATTTCTTTATAGACAATGTTTTTTGTTTTTTTTATTCTACACAGTAATATTACCAGACTTGAGGGTGAACTTACACGAGAGAAAGCTACGTAGAACTGACCGTGCGTAAAGCAAATCTATACCAGCGTATTTCAATGACTGGCCCGGAGACTTATTGATCTACATTGCAAACAGTGTCTATAGATTTGTACACCACTTCTTCCCCGTCAAAGGACTTAAGTAAAATGTCATTAAAGAACGATGATTGATCATTCTTTGGAGTCAAAATTTCTCGTTCGCAAAACCATTCTATTGGTTGGTTGGTTTAAGTGGCTGTAATTCCCGACGAGGGAAAAACACAAGTAGCGCATTGAGCGCCGTTTTGAAACTACAACTAACGGAACCTGATATGAAAAGGAGGTAAAGGAAGTTCAAAGAGCTCAAAACCAGCCTGTGGAGTTGAGAAATTTGATAATCCTGTGGAAATGGATGCCTTGGATGGCCAAAAGGTCATCAAAAAATGGATGACCCAGTGCACTGCGTCTAGTTTTGGCTAGGGCCGGACACTCACAAAACAGATGGAACACTGTTTCACTCTTACTTGTGTCATCACAGCTACGGCAGTGGGTATTGTGGGGGATGCCAAGCTTGGCTGCGTGGGTTCCTAAAGGCCAATGACCCGTACTAATTGCCGTTAGTCTGGCAAAATCTACACGCGATCTGGATAAGAGGTTGTTTGTTCGGGCATTATCGTAGGTTGGCCAGATCTTCCTGGAAATGACACAGTTCGTCAGGTTCATCCAACTAGTCTCAGCACATGAGGTGAAGTGCAGGAGGATTTCTCTCTTTACATATCCCAGCGGAGGGAAGACTTCCTCCGCATGAGACATGCACAGAGCTGCACCAAATCTGGCAAGTTCATCGGCCTTCTCATTCCCTTCGATGTTCCTATGGCCGGGAA
The DNA here is from genome assembly GCA_949126925.1 of Cheilosia vernalis. Taxonomy (NCBI): domain Eukaryota; kingdom Metazoa; phylum Arthropoda; class Insecta; order Diptera; family Syrphidae; genus Cheilosia; species Cheilosia vernalis. The sequence goes on from OX421361.1 coordinate 20,436,376, forward strand.
CCCAGACGAGAGTGATAGCAAACCGATGACAAGCCCTGGACAGTATCTCCCTACATTCCACAACAAGTTTGGACGTTGACTTAGTTGAACCGACAGCCTTAATCGCGGCCTGACTGTCGACAAATATGCCTATTTTTCTTTTGGGAGTCGCACTATTGTGGAGCAGTCTACACGCCTCCTTAATTGCTAGTACTTCTGCTTGAAATACACTGGCTACGTTGGGTAGGCGAAGACTTTTAGAGATGTTTAATTCTGTTGAGAAAATGCCTGCTCCTACTCCACAGTCCATCTTGGAACCATCTGTGAAGATAGGTATGTCGAATTTATTAACGACCGCATTCTCCTCCCATTCTGATCTAGTGGGGAATCTAACAGAGAAGTTTTTATGGAAGTCGTATTTGGGTACTATGTAGTCTGTAGACATATGACCTATGCCGTCAGGAAGGGAAAAAAGGATGCTGGTATGGCCGTAAGACCTTTCGGACTTTTCGGATTCCTTTAATCTGACAGCGCTACATGCTGCAATGTTTTTTATATGCAGATCCACTGGCAGGAAATTGAGAATGACATTAAGGGCAGCGGTCGGACTTGATCGCAGGGCTCCTGTGATTCCAATTCCAGCTGTTCTTTGGACTCTACTTAATTTAAGGACGTTATAGGCTTTGCTTAAGGCGGGCCACCATACCAGTGATCCATAGGTGAGGATGGGACGTACCACCGCTGTGTACATCCAGCGAACCATCTTTGGTTGAAGTCCCCACTTCTTGCCGAAAGTTTTACTACAAGTGTAGAAAGCTATGCTTGCCTTCCGCACTCGGTGTTCGATATTATACTTCCAGTTGAGTTTGGGGTCAAGCATGACTCCAAGGTATTTAGCGCTGGTGGATAGAGGAAGATTTTGGTTGTTTAAGCGTGGAAGAGAGAAGGTTGGTATTTTGGCTTTGGTGGTAAAAAGCATCAGTTCAGTTTTGCTTGGGTTAACGCTAGCTTGTAGCCCAACCGCTAATCTTTCCCAGTGCCCTTTCCATGATTTCACTAATCACGTTCGGAAACATTCCTGATACTAGAACGACCACGTCATCCGCATACGCAACGACTTTGATACCTTCCCTGTCGAGGATTGAAAGGATTTTGTTAAGTACCATAATCCATAGGAGAGGCGAGATCACCCCACCTTGAGGTGTTCCTCTGCTTACTGATTTGGTTAGATGAGTGTTACCAAGTTTTGCTTGAATGATCCTTGTTTTGAGCATGGAAATGATCCATGAAGTGACGAAATCCTCTACACCTAATTCTAAGAGAGATTCCTGGATCGATTCAGTGTGGACGTTGTTAAAGGCGCCCTCTATATCTAAGAAGGTAGCTAAGGTATATTGGTGATGGGAGAGTGACCACTCAACTGTACGCACTACTTCATGAAGAGCCGTCTCAGTCGACCTGCCCTTGAGGTATGCGTGTTGTGAGTTACATAAGGGAGACCTTTCAAGGCCTGTTCTTATGTGGAGGTCAAGTATACGTTCTAGAGTTTTAAGTATGAAAGAGGTTAGGCTAATAGGTCGGAAGTCCTTCGCGGATTCGTGACCTCTTTTGCCGACTTTCAGTATGAAAACTACTCGAACATGTCTCCAAGACTGAGGTACATGATTTAGTAGGATACTGCTTCTGTATATTTTCACGAGAATGGGCAGCACTATCCCCTCATGCTTTTGCAGCATGATGGGGAGAATACCGTCCTGCCCCGGTGATTTATAAGGAGCAAAACTTTATATGGCCCATGAAATTTTTTCCTTGGTTATAATGCGGTCTATTTCTTCCCGGTGTGGGGAAATATTACCCGGCGAATAGGACGAGATTTCGCAGAGGTCTTTACAACCAGGAAAGTGCGTGTTGAGTAGAAGCTCTAAGGATTCATCGGTTGATTCTGTCCAGGTTCCTTCCGATTTCTTAATGAAAGATGGAATAGAGCGTTCTTTGGATAGAATGTTACTGAGTCTAGCAGATTCCTTTAGAGTATCGATAGATTGGCAGTATTCTGACCATGCTTGTGTCTTAGCTGATCTAATGGACTTTTTGTAGAACTTTAGGCAGTCTTTATAAGGTTGCCAGAACTTATGCCTGTAGCAGATATTGAAAATGTCCCTAGTCATCCTTCTCAGAATGGATAGGTCTTCATTCCACCACGGCGGTAAGGTTTTTTAGCTTTTTTAACGGGACACGATACCTTAAAGGCTGTATTCATCGCCCTTTCTAGAGCGAGCGAAATTTTGTCCAGTTCCTCACCTGAGTCAATTTCTAGGTGTGGGATACTGGGGAGTTTAGATTTTAAGACCTGACCAAATTTCTTCCAGTCAATTCTCTTTGGGTTTCTATATAGGACTGGAGTATCTACCTTGATACAAAGATTGAAGAGTATCCACTCGTGGTCCGAGAAGGACTTTAAGTTGGAGACTCTCCAATTCTCAACCCTAAAGTTATCGCTGTTTGTTTTGAGAGTAATGTCTAATGTCTAACACCTCTTCCCAACCGTTATAATTTTCCGTACTTGGAAATATAAAGGTAGGGGTGTTACCCACATTACATACACATAGAGCGCAAGTTAAAAGGAAATCAAATAAAGACTCACCTCGTTCATTGATCTCCTTGCTGCCCCAGAGATGATGCCTAGCGTTAGCATCACAGCCAATGAGCAGGTTACCTTGCCTCGCCTGTATCGCTGCAGTGAGCTGCTGTACTTCCTCTGGCGGGGATGGCCTGTCATGTGCCATATAGGCGGATGATAAGAAGGTGGTGGGAACCCGGGTGTGTTCTATCTTAACAACGGTTAAGTCACCCGAACTAAAATTGGGACAAAGGAAAGCGTTAATGTATTTTTTTTTGCTAAAATGCATGTCCTAGGCTTACCGACGTCTCTTTGGTAATAAAGGTTGTAGTTGTTGTCTGAGAGGCCCAGTATGGTCGACTTCTTGACCCAGGGCTCCTGTATTATGCCGATGTCAATGTCTTCCTCCCTGAGGAAGACCAAAAGATTCTCCGATGCACATTTCGAGTGCTGGAGATTCGTTTGGATGACTTTCAGCATAATGGTTATTGAGTGTTGGCGATCGCCAGGTCCTCCAACAGTTTGTTGGCAGCGACGACGTCGTCCGTGTCGTCTTCAGGTCCTGTCGAACGGAAAATCTTTAGCTTGGCGAGCCTTATGCCAAACCTTAGTTTAAAGTCAGCCGCTTCAAGTGCCCCTAGGCACTCTTCGTTAATGAGCAGCAGGTAGGACAAGCTGTTTTTCTGGGGAGCTTCTGCCTTAATGACAGCCCAGTCGTCCATGGGTATTTGCGGGTTTTGCATCTTGAGGCACTTCAGAAGACTCTCAGAGTCTATCTTCATGACGGGTAACCAAATGCGTGCCCTGGGTCTCGTAGGGATATCCTTGGCTGGGATAAGCTTAAGCTTTAAGCCATCCCAGGCTTCGCCAATCTTGGCGATGCATGACCCAAGAAAATCCTTGGAGTACTGGTCTACGCACTTAATCACCCGGTACCCCCGAACAATTTCCGCGCAGTCAAAGCCAGGTTGTCTGCTGTCATCTGTCAACACCAGAAAGAACATGTTCCACAACCATCTCGGACAGTTTGGCTTCAATTCTACTCCAGTGTGTCATGATTGAATTACCACTTTTAGACAGCTCGTCTATAATGGCAACTTGGAGGCTGTCCCTCACTACCTCAGTGAACGTTCTGGTTGCATGGGAAGTGGATGGGCGCTGAAGGTTGGTGAGTCTCGGAGCAATCTTCGGCTTTTTGGAGGCGCGAGAGGTCTCGTCTTGAGACCTGATTCTTTTTACGCTCTCTATCTTCTGTTGCGGTTGCTTCGGTTTATTTTGGTGGTTTACGTACCTACTCGTCGACCACCTTTTGGTATTTTGCCTTGTCTTCCTTATCCCTCTCATGAGTCATACCAGTCTCCTCATTCTTTACAATCTTAGCAAGAATGAAGACAGCCCTGTTATATCTCGACTTCAAGAGAGAACCAGAGGACTTCTTGGCTTTGGGTGCACTGTGGCTGGTGCTCCCGGTTGTGGCTTTGTCAGTATTAGGCTTTTGGATACTATGGCTGGTATCCTCGGCCCCTACTGTTGTCGTAGCTTTGGATGGTAGGTTTGGTTGACTGCCAGAAGGAGTAATATGGCTTGTGCTCCTTTGGCTTGAGGTTTTAACTACTGTCTCCTGGCTGGAGGCTAGTAGATCCTCCTCGGAAGAGGTCCCCAAGAGGGGTTCTTCCTTTTTATTAATTTTTGGTCCCACGAGTATGTACGGAAAGGAAGTCCAATCCCGGCAGAGCCGACTTACCGAGATGGGGCACAGTTTTACAACCGACCTTGCCTGCGCGTCGGAGGGAGCTCGTAAACGACTGGTTTTACCCCCAGCCTTTCATCCTTGGGTACGATTTGCTATCTGCTCACACCACCACTGGAATTAGGTTGGATTTAAAGGTTTACTCCTACCTCAAACTAATGGATCACGACAAACGATTGAGACGTTAGCGTAAATCCTTGGCTGACACTAACCATTTGACCGGTTAGCCATTTTCAGGCGGGCGCCCACGTGAAGGACTAAAGAATGAGGATTTGTGCCCGTGCCATTCTATAGGCTTGTCATAAATTATTTTAGCAATGTCCGGATAAATATTACATTATTCACTAATGTGCACAACTTGTCCGGGACGACAATTTTATCATCAGTTGAAGGGTAATTACCGTTTCCTATTTCCATCAACATATCTGAAAATTGAGCAGCTGATACATCACCTTTCAGATATGCTCTCATACTTTTGGTCAGTTTGAGGAATAAAATTAAAAGTAAAATAAATTGAAACCAGTAACTTCATAAACCGAAAAAGTTGCACACCAAACAAACAGCATGAGGTCGCTTCGCTAGCTACCTACTAAGGCTTCATATCCATTCCATACCATACGCCGTCGCTTCGCCATGAGTTAAACGATAAAGATAAACACCTCTCACTCAGACTTCACCAACACAGCCAACACCAAACCCACAGGAAACAGCCATAGCCATGTACGCACGCATTGGTTGCTATCTACTGCTATGGACGTCGAGTGGAGTTTGGGCTTTGGAGTAGACTGCGATTAAAAAAAAATCATTTCAGTCATACTCACTCGCATGCCCGTCGCACACACGAGGACACGACACACCACACAACCCAATGCCAAAACTCCAAAACCGATACGGAATGGAATATGGAACGTCAAGGTATAAAAGTATTAAACCGTTGAGAAATCAAACGCACTGTGGCTGCGTATGTGGGTATGTATGTGTAGCCATATACTCAACCCACTCACCCCAAGCACAGCCGGCAATCGAGAATTAAATCTGAATTTCTTGTTGATTAAATAAGATCTGTCTTTAATTTCTTCTTGCTCAGCCTCTGAAAGGAGCAGAAAGATGAGTGATGGCTTAGAATACTCGGGGAAGTATTGGCTAAATAGCGTTTTAAGGCTTTTTTTAGATTGAATAAGTTTTATGAATGTTATAGCAGGTTGAGTGAAGTAAGTTCAAAATAAAAAAGTTTGCAACCTCTTTTTCAACCTTTGTAAGACGTATTTTGAAAAAAAAAAAAAAAGGCGAAATAGGTATACAATGATTTTATTTTTTCTATAAACCTACAAAATTTCAGGTTTATACGATTAACGGTTCATGAGTAACAGAAAAACCTCTCTAAAAAGGGAGGGGGGGTTGTATCGAAAAATGCCTTCTTAGTGCGCGTCTACACCGCTAGTGAAACATATCCTGAAAGTTTCACTAACCTACGATTAGCGGTTTGGCCTGTACGATGTCTGTCAGCTCAATCACGCTACTCTTTTATGTATAGAGATAAATCTCGTTTTAGGAAACCGCTTGCAGTCACTTACCTTTTAGTTATCAGTTTTTTTTGATCATATCAGTGTGATGTGCTTTTTGTCTACGGCTGGGGTATGCTCGTCGGCTCCAGGGTTGCCCCCAAAGAAACACAAACTTTGGGGCTATATACAAGTTTACCTTTTATTGACTATTCGTAAATACAATCTTAAATTCGTGTTAATCTATCTTTACAATTTGTCGATACTTAATTCTTAATTTAAGGAAGCTACCGTTGATCGGATACCTCACAATACAACGTTACGGGGGAAAGGAACTACGGTTGATCGGATAACTCACAATACAACCTTACGGGGGAAAAGGAACTATGGTTGATCGGATGACTCACAATACAACCTTACGGGGGAAAGGAACTACGGTTGATCGGATCACTCACAATACAACCTTACGGGGGAAAGGAACTACGGTTGATCGGATCACTCACAATACAACCTTACGGGAAAAAGGAACTACGGTTGATCGGATCACTCACAATACAACCTTACGGGGAAAAGGAACTACGGTTGATCGGATGACTCACAATCCAACCTTACGGGGGAAAAGGAACTACTGTTGATCGGATAACTCACAATACAACACTACGGTATACGTATGGCCAATTCTGCTAGCAGAATTTAGCCGCCAAAAATTTAGGGAATTGTGCAAGTCCCCAGAGAACAGGGTCAACGCCAAGTGTATTGCACTTTGAAATTGAGTGTACTGTCCTCTCGAATCAGTCTGTGCCTCGGGTACTCATGTAATTTTACTCGCTAAGTCAGTGTGACTTCTAAGCCTGTGTAAAAATTGTCACTCGTGTTGTTGTTGTTCTGGTTGGTGATGCTGAGTCGGGTGTTGGCGCTGGTGGTGGGTGCTTCAGGTAGTAGCGGGGTTGGATGAAGGTACGTGGGCTGTTTTGTAGCGGGTTATTCGTGTTGTTGTTGTTTTGGCTGGTGGTGTTGGGTTATGTGTTGACGCTGGTGGTGGATTCTTCAGGTAGTAGTGGGGTTGGATGAAAGTACGTGGGCTGTTTTGTAGCGGGTCGTTACACTCCCCCCTTTCTTCGGAAGACGAGAACCCTCTCGTTGAGAAGCATCTCGGTTTAGTGGAAGTTCCTAATGGAAAGAAAGAAAAACGACCACAAGTGAGTAAGGAAAAAGCAACTTAAAAATTTATTCTCTAAAAAAAGTTAAACTTGCCTCCAGTGGCATTTTTTTTGTTTTTTTTTTTTTGTTTTTTTTTTTTGTTTTTTTTTTTTTTTTTTTTATATATATAACTTAATCTAGAACTTAAATTATCCCAGCAGCTGTCGTCTTCTTGGCTTTAGCCTTTAGATATCGTCGGCGGTTGAGCTGGGTGAAGTCCCGGGGTCGCAACTGGACGCGTTGTCGGCCATGCTCGACGGCGGGTGTGGGCGTTGGGTTAGGCCGGTCGGTGGTTGGTCGTGGCGGCATGGTCGGAACTGGATATCTGGTAAGCAGGATTTCTTGATGGAGGATCCGGGGAAACTGTGGTAAGGTTTTCCCTGGGGTTGAGGGCCGGTCTGGTCGTCTGGCAGTGCTGGCTTCCTCATCCTCACTGTCCACCAGTATGATTTCGGTGGGGTCCGGTGACAGGGTGCGGGGGGTCGGAGCGGTGCTTGGCGTTTTGATCCGGACGGTCCTCTGGGTCCTTGGTGTTGCTTCCTCCGGTCGCCTCTTCCTCCAGAGTTCGTTGGCGTTGTCTCTCCGGACTCGTACGGCGGAAGTCGGCTCTGCCTCTCTGATGGCTGCGGTAATCGGCATACTGGGGACCTGTTGGTGCTGCATACCGGGTACTCCTTTCCGTGGCGCGGTGGTTACTCGGCGGGGTCGGGTTGGTCGGCGGCTGGTTGGTTCTTCCATATTGGCTGGTGATGCGTCGTCTACCACGGTTGGACTTGAACTGGTTTTATTATGGTTGGGGACACTCCTTTTATACTCTTTTAAATCCCGTAGGTGTGCCCGATGTGTAATATTACCTCGTTTATTCTGGCTGTTTGGTCGGCGGATAACGGCGATTACTGGGGAATCGTAACGGATGACCTCGATATTTTGGCGCGAGTTTTTCGGCGAAATAATTGATGCTGGAGGAGAGAACACGTGCTCTACGGTAGACCCAATCGCCGATGCTTGGTCGCCATGATCGCCGTCGGAGATTATAGTGTCTAGCCTGGGTGGTGCTGGCCTTTTGTAAATTATTCCGTACCAGTTCGTATAGTGCCTTGATACGTTCCTCGAAGACGGAGATTGGGGTCGGGGTTGTTTGTGTTCCTGGTAATTGGCTGGCGGTACGGATGGGTCTCCGGGGTTCTCGCCCAAAGTTGAGGAATGCCGGTGAGTACCCAGTGGAGTCGTGTTTGCTGGTGTTTATGGCCATCGTGAATTCGGGTAGGTGTTCGTCCCATGTCCGGTGGTTGTCCTGTACGTACTGCGCGATCATTGTCTTTAGGACGCGGTTTACTCGTTCGGTGGGGTTTTCTTGGGGAGTATAGGGGGCGGTGAGGCGTTGCTCGATTCCGATGCCGCTGAGGAAGGTTTTGAGTTGCTGGCTGGTAAATTGGGCACCGTTGTCGGAGAGGAGTATCCTGGGGCATCCGAACCGCATGATGATCCTTTCGCGGAGTGCTTTGATCAGTCCGGCGGTGGTGGCGGCACGGAGGGGGGTCGCTTCCACATATTTCGTGAACTTGTCCACAAATACTAATAACATAGTGTTTCCCTTGGTTGACCGCGGTAGGGGCCCTACGAAATCCACACAAACGGTGTCCCATGGCGTCGTGACTTGAGTGGTGTACATCAACCCGCTGGGTTTCTGCTGCGATGTTTTGTACCGATTGCAGGTGTCACATTGCTGGACGTACCTCTTGACGTCTCGGGAAAGTTGGGGCCAAAAGTGCGCCCTTCGGATTCGGTCGAGGGTTTTGCTGATGCCTAGGTGGCCTGCGGTGGGGTCGTCATGATGGTCCCAGAGCACCTGATTTTGGTCCGTTTTGGGTACGCACCATTTCCAAATTTGGATGTCTGGGTCTTGGAGGGGGTCGTGGCTCGGGAATCGGCGGTAGAGTTTCCCCTCCTGGATCAGGAAATCCGGGTCTGGTTTGGGCGTCTTTTGTAGGGCTTGTATCTTCTCCTGTACCCAGCATTGAACGGTGTGGTTGTAGGCACGGAGGAAGCTGGTTCCTGGATCGGTCTGGGGTAGCGGGTCTCTGGATAGGGTGTCCGCGACTACATTCAATGCTCCCTTGCGGTAGCAGATGTCGAAGTCATATTGCTGCAATTCGATAGCCCAGCGTGCCAAACGTCCCGATGGGTTTTCCAGGGAGTGTAGCCATTTCAGTGAATGGTGATCGGTGACGACTGTGAAATGGTAGCCCTCTAGATAGGGCCGCATTTTCCTAATGCCCCAGAGAATGGCCAGGCATTCCCTCTCGGTCGCGGAGTATTTCCGTTCTAACTCTGTCAATGTTCGGCTAGCGTATGCGATTACTCGCTCCTGGTCGTTGGGTTTTTGTAGTAGTACAGCTCCTAATCCATTTTGACTGGCGTCGGTCTGTAGGGTGAAAGGTAGCGTAAAGTCGGGGCAGGTAAGGATTGGTGATTCTGTGAGTTTCTGTTTCAGAATCTCGAACGCCGATTGTTGGTCGGGTCCCCAGGTCCAGGGGCGGTTTTTTTTTAGCAGCGCCGTTAAGGGGGCCACGATACAGGAGAAGTCCTGAATGAACCGGCGATACCAGGCGGTTATTCCCAGGATCCGGCGTAATTCGCGGATATTAGTGGGTGGCTTTAACTCTTGGACGGCGGCTATCTTGTCGGGGTCGGTGTGAATTCCTTGGTTGCTGATTATGTGTCCGAGGTATTTCAGCTCTCGGCGGCAGAAAATACTTTTTTCGAGATTAATTGTCAGGTTGGCCTGTCGGAGACGTCGGAGTACGTCTGTCAAGTGGAGGAGGTGTTCCTCAAAGGTTTTCCCGATGACGATGATGTCGTCGAGGTAGGCGAAAGCGTAGGGTTCCATTTCTGGACCAATGATTTGGTCCAACGCCCGTTGGAACGTGGCTGGGGCGGAGTGTAGGCCGAAGGGCATCACCTTCCATTGGTATAATCCTCGGCCCGGGACGGTGAAGGCGGTGTAAGGACGGGAGGTAGTTTCCAGAGGAATCTGCCAGTACCCGTGTCGTAGGTCGATGGTGGAGATGAAAACGGCTCCACGTAGTTTGTCCAGGATCGGGTTGATCTGTGGCAGGGGGTATGCGTCTTTGATTGAAACCGCATTGAGTTGCCGGAAGTCTACGCAGAGTCGCCATGCCCCTCCCTTTTTCTTCACCAGGACAATAGGCGAGCTGTATGGGCTTTCGGATGCTTCGATTTTACCTAGCCGTAATAAATTGTCGATTTCCTCGTTGATGACCTTCTGCATGGCGGGGTTACGGGGGTAATATCGTTGTTTGAAGGGGTCGGTTGTCGTTAACTTGATCCGATGTTGGGCGATGGTGGTGGTGCCTAATTCATCCGACGCCACTGGTACTTCCCGTTTTAGGAGAGCGTCTAGCTGTCGTTGTTGGTGTCGAGTAAGCCCGGTATCATTCGACAGGGGTTGGAGGGTTGGTATGGTTTCGGTGCGGGGCCGGGATCGGTGAGCTAGCCTCTGTCCGTCTATCGTCATTCCAAAGTTGACTTGGTCCAGGAAGTCGATCCCCAGGATCGCATCTTCTTGGAGGTTTTCCAGATAGGTGATCTCCTGGGTGGTCTTTTTGGTACCCAGGCGTAACTTTATGGTGTAGTGTTCGTGGGTGTTAACTGACGTTCCATCGGCTAGACGAATGGGTTGTCTTTGGTATCGGACTGGGAGTCGTAATCGTCGAACTTCCTGTCTTACCGCGGGATTCAAAAATGATCGGGTCGCCCCGGTGTCGATTAGAGCGTGGAAATCCCGGTCCCCAATGCGGATGTTGATGAAGTACCGAGGATCAGCCCAAGCAGCGGTGGACAGCATAGCGATCGGCTCCTGTCGGCATGGGCAGTCCCGACTCAGTCTCCCGTCCTCTCCGCAGAACGAGCAGAATAGTTGGAATGGTCGGCGGCATTCTTGTTGATGGTGTCCCCGTTGTTTGCAGTGCCAGCAATGCGTGTTTCGGTCGTAGGCGGTGCCGGGTGCTTCCAGGGCGTTCGGCAAGGGCGATCTGCGGGTTGGGGTGGTCGCGAACCGTACTGGTGGCGGCGTGTGGGGGGTGGCTGGTCGGTGGGGATGTTCTTCCGCTCTGATATATTCGTATTCTTCAGCGCATTCCATCAGATCCTCGGCGGTTTCAAAATCCTTGCGCCGGATGTATAACCGGTATTCTGGTCTCAGGCCGTCATAGATCCGGTCTAGATGGGGCTCTAGTCGCCTCTGCGGATGCTGTCTTATGAGGTACTGCATGGACCGGATAAAATCCTTTGCCTTTTCCCGGGGTCCTTGTTTCCGCCGCATAATTTCCTCCTCGAGTCTATGCGTGAATCTCGGCGGCAGGAAATATTTGAGGAAGGCTTCCCGAAATTCGGGCCAGCTGCGGAAGTGCTCCCGGTTAATACGTAGCCACTCAAGTGCGGTTCCCCGAAATATTTCAGGGAGTGGGCGGAGCAGGTGGTCGGGGGGCAGGTCGTAGCATTGCGCGAGTTCCTCAATGCGTTCTAGGAACTCGAGGATATTCCCGGTGCCGTCAAATCGCAGTCCCCATTTACGCACGGTATCCATAGCTCCGGCGTCGTAGCTGGGTGTTGGCTGGGATGTGGAGGGCATATTCTGGCTTTGTCGGATTTCGGGCGGTGTTGTGCGTGGGAGTGGTCTCTGTGGTAGTGGCACTTGCAAAGTGGTCTGGGTGGCTTCGGTGGTGACTTCCGACGGGATCGTCGGGGGTTTGGGTTCCTGGGTGGCCTCAGCGTTCTCGGTTTCCGGTGACTCCTCCCATAATTGTTGGGCCGAGTGATACGCTCGGTTATCCTTGACGTAGGTACTCATGACCTTCCGGAGTTGGTCCAAAGTTCCACTGGTGGGTAGGCCCTTAGCTGTCAATACTTTGATGAGGTCGGCTTTGTCAAGTTGATATATCCAGGTTAAACTGGAAAAGAGGTCGTCTCCCTTGGGTGGGGCACTTGGCCCATCGTTGCCGGCCTCCATGGTGCGTGGATACGTGAAAGGCTTTCGGCGTGTTGGCACGTTGAGGTGTCGGGGTTTCAGGTCGGTGGCTGCGGGTATGGTCTGGGCGGTGACGGTCGGTGGACTTCGTTTGACTGGAGTGATGGTAACAGGTCGGTAGTTGTACTTCGTTTGAAGTCCCTGCTCGGGCGCCAATTTGTGATGTGCTTTTTGTCTACGGCTGGGGTATGCTCGTCGGCTCCAGGGTTGCCCCCAAAGAAACACAAACTTTGGGGCTATATACAAGTTTACCTTTTATTGACTATTCGTAAATACAATCTTAAATTCGTGTTAATCTATCTTTACAATTTGTCGATACTTAATTCTTAATTTAAGGAAGCTACCGTTGATCGGATACCTCACAATACAACGTTACGGGGGAAAGGAACTACGGTTGATCGGATAACTCACAATACAACCTTACGGGGGAAAAGGAACTATGGTTGATCGGATGACTCACAATACAACCTTACGGGGGAAAGGAACTACGGTTGATCGGATCACTCACAATACAACCTTACGGGGGAAAGGAACTACGGTTGATCGGATCACTCACAATACAACCTTACGGGAAAAAGGAACTACGGTTGATCGGATCACTCACAATACAACCTTACGGGGAAAAGGAACTACGGTTGATCGGATGACTCACAATCCAACCTTACGGGGGAAAAGGAACTACTGTTGATCGGATAACTCACAATACAACACTACGGTATACGTATGGCCAATTCTGCTAGCAGAATTTAGCCGCCAAAAATTTAGGGAATGGTGCAAGTCCCCAGAGAACAGGGTCAACGCCAAGTGTATTGCACTTTGAAATTGAGTGTACTGTCCTCTCGAATCAGTCTGTGCCTCGGGTACTCATGTAATTTTACTCGCTAAGTCAGTGTGACTTCTAAGCCTGTGTAAAAATTGTCACTCGTGTTGTTGTTGTTCTGGTTGGTGATGCTGAGTCGGGTGTTGGCGCTGGTGGTGGGTGCTTCAGGTAGTAGCGGGGTTGGATGAAGGTACGTGGGCTGTTTTGTAGCGGGTTATTCGTGTTGTTGTTGTTTTGGCTGGTGGTGTTGGGTTATGTGTTGACGCTGGTGGTGGATTCTTCAGGTAGTAGTGGGGTTGGATGAAAGTACGTGGGCTGTTTTGTAACGGGTCGTTACATCAGGGAGTTCTGCTTTTTTTCATTTCGTTTTTAATTTCTGACCTGACCGACGGAATATTTCGTGCCTCCATTTATAGACTTAATATCGTTTTGGCACTATTATTGAAGGGTTCTTAGAATTTCCTAGGCTTCGGCGTAATAGCCGGATATTGCACCATTGGTCAACTGGTCAAAAGTCAAGGCATCTTTACAAATGACTTATACGGTCATGAAAAGTGAACAGAATCTTCTTCACGGCTTTTTGATAAATTGGACGAACTTGTAAACAAATCACTACCAGATTCAAGAAGATTTTTAACTCAACTGAATGGATTAGTTGCATCTTGTATGTCCCGCTATCTATTATGCTGTCAACCGAGTTTATAATCGTTTTGAGAATAGCATTGAAGGGTTTAGGTTTCATAAAGGGAGTTTCTGACCTCTCCTGTCCATCAGCTTTTTCGTTTCCTTCAAAGACCTGGAACCCGCACGCTGTTTGATTATCTGTGAATATATGCTCGTGAATTTTAAATACCAGAATTTTAGGTGTCGGATTATGTCAAGTGATTCGCCAAGTGAACGCACCCAATAATCTTTGCATTAGGTCTGTTACTTTTCTCTTAAATTTTACGAATTTTTACTCAATGCTGTCCCTTAACTCAAAAAAATCGTAAAAGAGAGCGTCGTCCAGAGAACCTTACGAATTTTTACTCAACTTTTTACCTCCATGGTTGAACGGGCTCCTGAAGAGGCGGGCCTTGAGCTGCGCCTGTCTAAGGGACAGCGAAAGAGGAAAAGGAGGAAGCTGTTGGATTTGTTTCGCAAAGATGCCTTATCGGCTGAAGGCGCAAGCACATCTTTCAGCTCTTCGGCGGTGCCTTTGAAAAGGAACAGGTCGGTGGAGGTTTTACAAACCCAAGCTCGTACCTATAGGCGTGAGCTCTGGACTCTCTCCAATCGTTGGAGCTGCCCGTGCACTTGTAACGAATGATGCAGGTGCTGAAACCAACTCAGGTTGCAGTACCAGCGGACAGAACATGCCTATAGCGGATGGCTCTATCGGTCAGAGTGCTTCTTTCGAACGCAGAACAGCTAAAGTGCGTGATAGTAGGTTGTCCTATAAGGATGCTGTCTCCTCTTTAGTAGTTCGTATAGGGAAAGCATGCAATGAAAACAGTATGAGCGATGCAGAGTGTAAACACTGCAAAGCCCATCTTTTGGAGCTTGTTGCGGCATCAAATGCTTGCATCCAGGTTGAGGGCTGTGAGTTCAAGGACGGAACCTTCATGTTGAAGACCTCCTCGCAGCAAACCTCTGAATGGGTCAGCAGTATGGTGCCGATAATCCCTCCCCTTGGGACCACAATTTTTGAGGTCTACAAACCACCCAAGCCCACGCGTGCTGTCTGCTGGATCCCTGGGAAACTGGGGAAATCGGCGGACGTGCTAAAGCGTTTGCGTACCCAGAATCCTGGTCTCGACACAAAAGCCTGGATTGTCCGTTCTCACATGCCGAGCAAAAACCGTCACGATAAAGACGGTAGTTCTCTGGTTGTGAGCATAGACATGGCTTCTGCTGAGACCATTAAGTCTAGGTACGACATGCGACCCTATCTGCATCTTGGTAGGATTCATTTCCATTTCAATGCCAACTAGTGCAAATAGTGGTCGTAACCCAGAGTTTACATCAATTTTGTTTACTCAGATAAACCTACAGCACTGCAAGGCTGCTACTGCTCTTTTAAGTAGCAAGCTTGCTGCCCGTAGAACAAAAAACTACATAACATCCATCCAGGAACCATGTGTGTGGAAATATCGCATCTGTGGCCTTGGTGTGTTGAGCAGTTGGCATAACGTGCTTTACGATGAGCTGTCTGAGAGACCTAGGACATGTCTTGTTGTATCGAAATCTCTTACGGCAGTTACAATCAAACGATTCTGTTGCCAAGATTTGGTTGCTGCAACTATTAGCTACCACGCAAACGGCAATTGGGAAACCTTTGTCGTTGCATCGGATTACTTTCCCTACGACTCTTTAACCCCTCCACCACCAAAGGCTGTTGTTGAGCTCGTAGAGTACTGCGAGTCCAAAAAGATAGGTCTCATCCTATGTTGCGATGCTAATGCTCAAAACACTGTTTGGGGCAGCAGCAAGTGCAATATACGAGGGGATCGTCTTCTGGACTTCACCTTATCGTCTGATATCACCATCAACAATGTGGGTTGTAGACCTACATTTGTTACAGCAAGGAGACAACAGGTAATGGATGTTACCCTGTCCAACAGGTTAGTTAGTTAGTTAGTTGTTTGTTTATTTAGTATTTTCAAAAACTATTCATTTTACAAATTTTCTAAGTGTATGAGTGCTAGTGAGTTATAAATAAGATAAACAATTTATTAAATAAATAACATAAAAATAACATTTTAACATTTTAATTTTGGCGTTTGACAAAATGCACAATTTGGTATTTGAATCTGTTGTAGTTATTTTCCGATTTGATTTCGTTAGGTAGAGTGTTGAACAGTCGAAGGCCTTTGTTGAATAAGCTGTTTTGTGCAGCCCTTGTTCTAGCAAACGGAAGGTGGAAATTCTGGTTGTTTCTTAGAGTATAAGGTTGAAGATTGCCAACATAGTTAACTAGGCGAGACAAATAAGGAGGAGTGAGGTTATTTTTTATTTTAAACAAAAAAAGTAAAACATTCATCAATATTCTTTCATTAACACTAAGCCACATCAACATATTTAACATAGAACGAATAGGAGTATAAATATTGCACTTTAATATTGTTCGCATTGCTTTATTTTGGAGAAGTTGAAGCTTATTAATCATTACTTTGTTACACAAAAAAAGAATTGAGGGACAGTATTCATAGTGTGGTTTTATTATCGTATTGTAGATGTTTATTGCACTAATTGTTGATATATTTTTGCGTATTCTTCTTAGTAAATTCGTTTTTTTGGATATTTTTTTCACTATATAATCAATGTGTTTACTAAATGTCAATCTATTGTCTATTACTATACCCAGGTACTTAATTTCAGAAACTATTTCAAGGCTTTCATTATCTACTTTAATGTTTACGGAACTATCACTTGTTAAATTGCTTCCAATTATCATCACTTTTGTTTTAGAAACATTAAACTTAAGTTTATTTGCTTTAAGCCATAAACTAAGCTCATCCAAATCCCTTTGCATTTTTAAAATACCTTCCTCTAAATTTTCACAACTTAAATAGATCAAACCATCATCTGCAAATAATGCATATTTACTATTATTTATTACACTACCAATATCATTTATGTAGACGTTAAAAAGAAGCGTGCCTAAAAGGCATTCCAAGACTATCACAAATGGGAGGGTATCGCCAGATAGCACTTTGTCAGACCACAGATACATCGAATTTCAAATCTACTGTGAAGTTTCATCTTCGCAAGAGAGGAGAAATCCGAGAAAAACAAATTGGGCAAGAGGTGGAGAGGTCTGCTCAGGATCTGAGCGGCGTCATTACCCGTTGTTTTGAATTAGCGTGTCCAGTTACAAAAAACTCCTGTAGAAAACCGGTACCTTGGTGGAATACCGAACTGCAGTGTATCCGCAAAGAAACCAGGAAGCTCCTTAATCGGTCTTTAAAGACCAACTTAGAAGAAGACTGGAATCTGTATCGATCGAAGCAAACAGAATTTAAGAGACTGGTTCGTAAATCGAAGAACGACTCTTATAGGAAATTTTGTGAGGAGGTCGTATCACTAAGTGCAACCAGCAGGCTTGTTAAAGTCCTCAAAAGGGACAGACCAAGTAAACTGGAATCGCTCCAAAAATCTGATGGTACCTGCACTGAGATAAAGGAGGAGACTTTTAGTCTCCTGCTGGAGACTCACTTCCCGGGAAATCAGGTCACTACGCGTTCTTCAGTGGTACCGGCAACGGTGGCCACTTCTGAACTGACTAACACCACGCGGCGTAGCTAGTATATTGCATCCAGAGTGGTGACGGATGAAGCTATCAAATATGCAATTGCATCGTTTGAGGGTTTCAAGTCACCGGGTCCGGATGGAATTTTTCCGGCTATGCTGAAACATGGTTGTAGCCAGCTGATGCCTGGCTGAAAATAATTTTCACAGCCAGCTTGGCCCTGGCCTACATACCTTCTCCTTGGCGTATGGTTAAAGTCGTGTTTATACCAAAGATAGGTAAGTTTGACTACACTCTCGCCAAGAGCTTCAGACCCATCTCTCGATCAAAGAGAGGTGGTTTTTGGTACCACGCGCATTGGAATTTTGAAGAACTTGTGCGAGAATTATCCTTTGACCCCTGTCTTATGGATATGCCCTCTGACGCAATGACACCAGAAATCCTACTGCGACAAAACTACCAAGTCAACTTTCCTCAGGCGACGGAATGGCTTCGACCAGACTCTGAGCTAGGAAAAGAATGCGATCGTGTATTCACGGACGGCTCCAGGACCGAACAAGGATCTGGTTCTGGGGTCTTTGTGGAAAGCGAGAACATTAGACTACACTACCCATTAGGTAACTATGCGTCTGTCTTCCAAGCGGAGATTTTCGCTATCCTTATGGCTATGCGCTATATTGTGACAAACAGGTGGAGGGCTAGAAGCATTATGCGTTTGCAGCGATAGCCAAGCTGCATTAAAAGCACTGCTTAGCCCTCTTACCTGGTCTAAATTAGTGCTTGAACTCAAGCTATCTCTGAACTTAGTCGGTAGGCTAAATACAGTGAATCTTGTTTGGGTCCCAGGTCACACTGGCATCCAGGGAAATGAGATCGCTGATGAGCTTGCCAGGCTGGGATCAGAAGAAGCTCTCTCAGGACCTGAACCGGCGTTGGGTCTGTCCGCATCTGCAGTTAGGTCATCCATTGATACTTGGGTTTCTCGTGAACACGAGCGTCGATGGCGTGACTGTGCTGGGTGTAGACAGACCAAAGGACTGCGTCCGGACATCTGTAAAAGGTCGGCGTCTTTCCTTCTGTCTATCAGGAGAATTGACTGCAGACTGCTTGTGGGTGTCCTTTCGGGCCACCAAGCTTTTGGCAAACATTTGAATGTGTTGGGCTTGAACGACACCTGCTAGTGGAGGGGACGACGATACAG
Organism: Cheilosia vernalis; assembly: GCA_949126925.1. Taxonomy (NCBI): domain Eukaryota; kingdom Metazoa; phylum Arthropoda; class Insecta; order Diptera; family Syrphidae; genus Cheilosia; species Cheilosia vernalis. The sequence continues at coordinate 20,454,729 of OX421361.1, forward strand.
CGGAACACTTCCTCTGTAATTGTCCTGCCTTTGCTCGCAACAGGTGGCTGATCTTTGGGGCTGATGTGGTGAGTGCCGAACATCTAAGCTCTTCATCACTGAAGCTCCTTCTAATCTTTCTTCGAAAGACGGAAAACTAAGTACAGTTTTAAGTTCCGTTTTGGCAGTACAATGGACCAGTAGTTGTGTCTGAGTGCTCCATCGGATAGTAACAACCTCCGCAAAAAAAAAAAAATGATGTAATTAATTTTCTTTGTATATTAGCAAAGTCCTCGAGTTTATCAGACATTTTAACGACTTTTCGTACCACTTTTTTTTTAATATTTGAATTATGTATGTATTATTATTTATCGTGAGTGTCACTCACTGTTCGAGAATTTATTCCCAGCACTTCCATTTTGACTACAAAAGTAAAGAAACAGACCTATTTTTTTTTTTTAACAAATTACAAAAAACTTCCTCTTGTGTGGAATGGCTCGGAAAATGGCTCCACTCTCAAATTTCTATGGAACAACGATGAACGGAACCCAACCTGTTTTGAGGTGTGCAGACCGACGTAACTGACATGACAAACATTATATTCCTCGTGTGCAAGTAGCGCGTATCGTAATATGTACTTATTTTTAAAATGATCCGTTGCACCATTTCAGTTTTTGTCTTTTTTGTCTTGGAACTTGGCTGAAAAATCTGCGAGAACCAGTCAGCTTACTCTTTATTTTGATTGTGAGGGAATGGTACCACGAAGAATGGCCGAAAAGGTGATTTTTAAGGTCTGTGATGGGGAATTTCACATAAAACACCTGGCCACACTTGCAATGCGGGCTTGCATAAAATAACAAATTTTACTTTTACCAGTAGGTACTTTTTAAGTGGATTCTGACTTCAAATCGATAAGCAAAATTTTCATCTCGGAAACATCAGAAAAGTAAATGTACTTTGCCAACGAAACTTAAAAAATGTTTTTACTTATTCCGAAAGCAGGCAAACTATTTTCCTTCCATAGGGGAAAAGTCATAAGTGCTCCCTGCTCCCCTAAAAAAATTGTTTTTTTTCCTTTCGATTAGATAATTGCACTTTAAACTTCTTCGGCCTTACCAATAATCAACTTTAGTCTGGCACTTTACGAAAAGACTCCACACTTTCCAAAATCCCTTTACCAATAAACAAATATAGTTGCCAGACTATCGCTAACTGTAGGGTTAAATGTTAGTGTTGAGAAAGCCATGTTTATCTCGTGCATTAGCTAAATAAATCCTCCCTTATGTCATTTTGAAGACAAGTGTTGCCCAACTATCCAAAATCACTGTAGTAAATTTCGTAATAGGAGAGAATTTAATACGATGCTGTTCAGCCTGAGCGTTTACAATTATTAATTAATTTTAGTAAATTGTGAATGCTTTCTAATTTTATTCGTTGCAATACAACAATGCAAATTATTTTTCAGTCTAACAAACATAAATTTGTACAAAATATATGCAAAATATTGAAAAAAAAAAAAAAAAAAAAAAATATATATAAAATAAATAAGCATATTATTTCTTTGTTTTTATCTGTTTTATCTGGTTTAGCCGCTAGTTTTTGCTTTTTGATTGGTTCTCCTTTTAAATACTTTGCAACCAACGAATGGATGCTTACTAAAAAATAAATTGTATACCAAGTTTTTTTACAAGACTTTTTTGAAAGTCATCGCAAACAGAATAAAATATCTTCTTACCTAAGTTTGGACGGCTCATACTTTTTTTCAACAATTCTCAGGACCTTAGGCGATTCAGGTAGATATTTTGTTGCAACTCTTTGCCAAAGGATTTTATTTACCCAGAATTGAGGATCTCTAATGAAACAATGGTTGGTGTGAAAAGGTTCACTTCGAGGAAAATATAGTTATAAAAATTAAATTATCAGCACTCTGCAAAACATGCAAACTAACAATTTTATTAACTTCTGATGGGGTAACAGCCTAACAGGGAGTACGAGAATATGTGTGCAGTATATTTTGCAGTTCGAATTTCAACTTTTGTCGGTTAAAATGGATTTATTTTCAAACCCGCAAGCGATAAGTTCTTAACACGCTTCCTACGAGCGATTGTAATTTATTCTGAAATGAAAGAGCCAGCTATTATTTCTATTTTCAAAACTATTCACTTGCTAACGATGCAATTGTGATGTTTAGACCACTAATAAGTTTTGATTTGCATCGATTAAATGAAACGATCCAAATAAACTGTGCTCCGTTTATTAAATAATTTGAAATTACGACATAAATGCACTCATAAAACAAACGTGAAGTAGTATTAAAAAACAATTGAAGCGTACTATAAAAAGTACTGAAATTGTGTCGTATCGAATGATAGGGCATTACTGATTTGCATATGAGATTTGACAGCTCAGCGGATATTTTGTGCATTTCCTATTTTGTGTTTTGTTTTTTGCTTGTAATAAGTATCAATGAGCATTGGAAAGATATGTGTTGGGCAAATTTAATTGCAATTTATGTATTCCTTCTTTTAGAATAAAATCCTCCTCGTGAAAGAGACCATTGACCTTGTTTTTCACGAAAACAAATTATGAAATTTGAATTCTGCAATAACAACAAATGTAATAGATTCTAAGAAAGTTGCCGGACTAGTTAATGTGGAGGTTTAATTGTTTATTGGTACCGTTTCACAAATGCTGTACATTTTTACTAAAGCTGACAACCAACTAGTTGTCGACATTAGCGATTGATTATTAGTAAGGCCGCTTGTGTTTGGCGTGCATGCGAGAGGTTGTTCTAGCAAATGCGTATTCATTTGATTTGAAGAGAAATTTGAATCAGAAAGACTTGCTTGATACAGGCTTGAAATGCATACATTTATTGTTTATTGTAAAATTATCAGATATTCCTTTCTCCGGCTATTATTTATTAATCTAATCTTTTCTTTAATTTCAACACTTTCAGAGAATCGGAAAGGTATAAGAAGATAAAGTGGCAAGATGTTCGCGTTGGTGATATTATACATTTATCTAATAATGAAACAGTTCCGGCAGATATTCTTCTTCTTAGAACGAGTAACTCCCATGGTGTTTGCTATATAGATACCTGCGATTTGGACGGCGAAACAAATTTAAAAAGACGAGAGGTCAGTTCATGTCATATTTTAATATTGTTTTTATATGTCTAAGTTGTTTGCGACACTATAGGTCCGTTCGTGTACTTTAAGCATAGAAAAATGAAAAATGTCAAATCTCTAAAATCGAGAGAGAATTCTCTCAATTTCAAGAGAAGTACCTGATCGGTTTTCTTACAAAAAGTTTATGAAATGTCATGTTTGGCATAATTGTAAAATGCAGCATCTACAAAATAAGTTGGAATTGAATTTTTTTCAAACTAAATGCCTATTAAACTTTCCATTTGAATGCGCTGATATATTCTAGGAGAACATTCAGTTATAACTTGTACCTCTGACGTCGTTGAAAACGAAAATAACTAGTTTTACATGTCAAACTTTTGAGCTGTCACTTAGTTGGCAGTTTTCATTTTTCAGTAAGTCGAAATTCGGCAAGTAGAAAATTACGAAAAAATGAAAAGAGGGGAAATGGATTTCTCTCTCATTTTTTTAAATTTTCTCAGTACGTGATCGCATTTGCACAGTTTCTTAGCAAATTTTAAATAATTTAACGTTTGCAAAAAAGTACTCGAACGAACCTTATGTGTGTAATATGACCTGCCTTATTTTCGGGTTATGTTCACTTTCCTTGCGGATTTCAACTTCGCGAGTTCTTTTATCCCATTTTAGATCCATTTAGTCAAAGTTGTATAGAAAAAAAACATTTATGGAACTTAAGGTTGATATTTAATTGCGCTATAAATAAAATACTAAACAATTTAATTTTACTATTTATTTGCAGGTCGTACGGGGCTTTACAGATAAGCAATTAGTTTTTACACCTAGTAAGTTTGTTAGCCGAATCGAAGCAGACGCACCTACTACAAAGTTGTACCGATTTCATGGTGCACTGATTCATCCATCTGGGGAAAGGGTGCCAATAGCAACCGAAAGTCTTTTACTCCGCGAAAGCAGATTAAAGGTAAACGCTATTTTATATAATCAAGATATTTCATGTTTTGTACCTATACTTCTTTGCGAATTTCAGAATACAGACTTTATCGAAGGCTTTGTAGTTTACGCTGGTCACGAAACCAAATCCATGCTGAATAACAGCGGTCCAAGGTATAAACGATCTCAAGTAGAACAACAAATGAACATTGATGTGATATGGTAAGTAGAGCGACAGTATAAATTATATATATATGTATAGCTACGTTTTAGAAACATATTCTCATGGGCATCTTATTTCTTTTATATTATTTTGCAGGTGTGTGATTATTTTATTGATTTTATGTGTAATCGGTGCTGTGGGATGCAAAATGTGGCTTAGCTCATTTGATACTTTTCCGATACCTTATCTGCCATTTGAAGTTGACCCAGACTACGAAGGTCTGCTAACGTTTTGGACATATATAATAATATTGCAGGTTATGATCCCGCTGTCGTTATATGTGACCATCGAACTCTGTAAAATACTTCAAGTATATCATATACATAACAATATTGATCTTTTTGATCTTGACACTAACAAAAAGACTGAATGTCGCGCCATGAATATCACAGAAGAACTTGGACAGGTGCAACATATCTTCTCGGATAAAACTGGTACACTGACAGAAAATAAAATGCTTTTTCGTCGATGCACTGTGAACGGCAACGATTACAATCATCCGGCGTCGGAGCTAGAGAAAAGTTACTCAAAGCCAGGAGCCCCGGCTCCACCAGTTATAGCTAATTCCACACTGGTAGACGACATGGCACAACTGATTTCTGGTCAGTATTTCTCTCAAAATGCTCAGCGTGTGCAGGAGTTTCTATTGGTATTGGCCATATGTAACACAGTCGTTGTGAGCGCAGGACCTCATCGTGATATGATGAATGCCAGTGGTGTTATAGAAGTACAACAGCAACAAGAGAATGTTTCATCGAACTCAAAGATGTTCACGATGTCGAATCGGACCAATACAGCACCATCATTGCCAAATGGTGGCCCGTCAGCGATTTCTGCCGATCGTTATACACGGCTTACGGAATCTCGTTCGATTACACCATCGCCCCCACCGAATTTATTATTTACATTGCCAACGCACAATCACGTTCCTTCACTATCGCCAATAAGTAGCTCAGCCGAATCGACGCCATCCTCCGAAAGTCCACCTATGAAACTTAAATCAGTTCCGAATTGTGTATCGCCAACCGGTCGGGCAAAGGCAGCTATAAATTCCAAACTGAACAGCATTACATCGTTCTTAAACACAAAAACTCCAGTCAAACGTCTCACGAATAAACTTAAGTAAATACCTACAATGGAAAATGCCAGCGTTTTTTTTGCGGTCTAATAGGATCCTTCTTTTCCAGACAACCAACAATTCGATCCGATGTTCATCTAAACGATGGCCGTCCACTGTACGAGGCAGAGAGTCCTGATGAATTGGCCTTAGTTAATGCGGCCTATAGCTACGAATGCTGTTTAATTAACCGTAGCCCTAATCATATATTGGTCAATGTACCAGGTACAGGTCTTGTGGAATACGAAGTTTTGAAAATTCTTCCCTTCGACTCTAGTAGAAAATGTATGTCAATCGTTTTGCGTCGAACTGGAACCCAGGAGATCGTCTTGTACTCCAAGGGTGCAGATAGTACACTCTTGCCAGCATTATCTCCGTGTGCCCCGCACTCTACTGAAGGTATGTACATGTACAGTGTTATATAATGTTACCAATTGTGGAAAGTAATAAAACTTCGTTTTAGGTATCCTAAGGGAAAAAACGCAGCAACAGCTCGACTCGTATGCACGACAAGGTCTAAGAATTTTGGTCATGGCGAAGAAGAACCTCAATGCAGCTGAATACACTGATTGGTGGGCCAGACATCAGGAAATTGAAATGTCGCTGGAGAATCGGGAACGTAGACTTCGTGACTCGTTTGCCAAGTTAGAAAACAATTTGATTTTGTTGGGGGCTACTGGAATTGAGGACCGATTACAGGATGGTGTTCCCGAAGCTATAGCATCGCTATTATCTGCAGGTTAAATTGAATCTACAACATTGACTCTTTCCTACTTAACTATTGGTATTTTTGTTTGTTTGAAATTTTTTTATAGGTATCGCGATATGGGTTTTAACGGGGGATAAGCCAGAAACAGCGATAAATGTAGCTTATTCAGCCAAACTCTTTAGTTCACAAATGGAAGTTATTAGGTAATAACAATAAATCCAAAACTCCTGACAGGGTATGTAACCGATGGATGTTCTCTTTAAAGGTTAACGGCCCGATCAAAAGATGCAGCTGAATCCGCAATTATGTTTTACCTTTCCGAGATAGAAACAGCAAGGACAAACAATTATGAGATGAGCACGCGAATAAAACCTCGAGCTCTAGTAGTTGATGGGAAAACTCTTACGTTTATTTTGGATCTAAGGTATTCTACAACAAAAGCATAAAACAATAATTATTCCAATTTGGCATACATAGCTATTTCGTATTTCTATATGTTTTGAACAACACAATTAGTTCATTCTGCTTACTTTATATCTTTTTTTAGTTTTTGAGTAAATTGAAAATTACGAAGACTACTTTTTTATTAGGTTTTTATTATTTTTGTTAACTTTGTAGTCAATAATTTATTTTGATCTAGTGCTAGTTGCCAAGGCTTTCGACCAGGGTCATAAAATAGGGGAAATTATGAATGAGTATCCGAGTTAGGTACTCACTTACTTACTTAAGGTGGCGCTACAGTCCGGGGTGGACCTGGGCATCAACCAACAAGCGTCTCAAGCCAGCACGATCTTTGGCCAGCTGGTTAAGGTCCCCTTCCATTTGCGGGCGCCACCTGAGTCGCGATCTTCCTCTACTGCGCCGTCAATCGGGTGTGGATTCGAAGATCTTCCGGAGCAGTATCCGAGTTTAAGGATGCAAATAATTTGGTCGCATAGATGGTATGGTGAAGGTGTTTCCCTGTTGTAGAGTTATTTGTATGCAATGTTTGAATGACCAAGTCTGAGTCTTGTGTATATTTTGAGTTTTTTTTTGGATGGCTGTTATCGGGGTAGCTTGCTTTGATGCCGTTGGGATACAATTATTATCAGGCGCCTGTTCTCCATTTCTTGTTTTCCGTGAGATGATTTTTGATGTTTTGTTTTGTTGAAGATAATTGGGGTTCTAGAATTGCTGCCTTAGCTGCTGTGCCATCCCAATGTGGCCTGGCATTGGATAATTTGTAGATTTTTTTATTAGAAGGTCGCGTATTGTTTCAACGATTGGGGTGGAGTTTGTGATGTTTTTAACAGTGGATATTGTCTGAAAATATTAGGTTTTTGTTGTTGTTTCCTTTTAATAAAGCGCAAGACTTTGCAGTGAATGTTGATGCGAATTTTGAAAGTATTCCTTTAGTGAGCACAGAACAATTTTCATCGACAAACGACAACTGTAAGTGATGTGTTCCTGTCGGTTTTGAAGCCATCGGTAAAGGGGAGTTTCTAGCGGATTTGTGTTCTTGGGCGATGTTTAGGAGGTATAGGGTCTTGTAGTTTTCGGTAGTGGTCGATTTGGTTTACTTCTATGTTGGTCATGTGGTCTGGGAGGGCCCAAGCCGGTTGATGGTTTGTATTTTGAGGAGAGATAGGAATGTCTAAGTCCTTAGCAAATGTGATTAGTTTACATATAGTTGATTGGAATCTCAGGACTCTTTCCCGTTTCACAGCTTTCTTCACCCTGATGTGGATAGGTGTTTGATAAGGTACGTTTATTTTCTGGATGACATTTGCAGTGAGAAAGCCGATTCTGTAATCTAATTGGGTCCTGCTTCGGTGAGAATGTTGTTGATTGAAATGGAGCAGATAGTTTTAAAACATGATTTATGATTTTTAGAGAGATTTTGGTGCATTTCCCATAGATTGGTAGACCGTAATCAATCTTGGATCTCAATAAATGTATTGTGATTAGTGTGACTATTTTTTTGAGGTAACATAACATAACATTAAAAAGAAAGGGACATTCTCATCGTTAGTCTCATTTAAAGAAGTTATGATAAAGGCAGCACAAACTGCAAATCTGAGGGAAGTCCTTCTTATTGTTTTTAATTATTTCCTAACGTATACGTCCACGGTGGATATAAAAACATGTTTGCATTTTTGCATTTCAGAGGTTTTTTTATATCCGTAGAAGTGTTTATAGTTTATGTACATTCCTTATTCTTACTTGTGACAGTAATGTTTCAGTTTATAATAAATATACTTTTATTTATTTTTTAGGTCAAACCTAACGAGGCCTTTTTTGAAGCTTGCGAAAAACTGCACATCCGTTCTATGCTGTAGATCAACACCATTGCAGAAGGCATTCCTGGTGAAAGTTGTTAAAGAAGAATTGCATATATGCACGTTAGCAATTGGGGATGGTGCAAATGATGTTTCCATGATTCAAGTAAGATGATATATATAAATTGATTAAGTATAACTTTGTTTGGGGTATAGAGGGTATAGATGGTTTTTCAATTGCAGCAACTGTGAGCTGTGATGTACTTGGTAAGGATGTTTGACAGAAATTATTCCACAAATCTAAAAGCACTAAATGGTGACCCACAAGTCAAAAACAAGAAAGTACAAAGTTCATAATAAAAAGAACATAAGCGGAAAGCTAATTTTCCAAATATCTTCCGTGCTATTTAGTCAAAACTCATAAAAATGCCAGAAGGCCAATCCGGGCATAAACGTTCAAACGAGTTGTCTGTCCAAAATGGTTGAGAATATTCAAGAAAACTTCTCAGCTGTGACTGCATTACAAAGCACGGATCTATGGCTTTTTGCAAGGCAGTTCCGGAATATTTTTAAAGCAAATAATTTAGAAAAAACACTTTTTCCGCTGATTTATAATTGAAAATGGGAAAATAAAGACTGAAAAACTACGTATTTACACTGCAATCACTAGAATTACATAGTTTTGCTCAAACGTGACTGATGATGCAAAAGAACATTCGGCTTGCCTAATTTTGCTTTTATCCGCTATATATTTAATATATTTGCCGACGTTAATTTGTTGATATTTACATTATATAACATTAAACATTGCAGATGGCTGACATTGGCATTGGCATATCCGGACAAGAAGGAATGCAAGCTGTAATGGCTTCTGATTTCACTTTGGCTCGATTTAAATACCTTGAAGGTCTCCTGCTTACACATGGCTATTGGTGTTATGATCGTTTAGCAAGAATGATTTTGTATTTCTTTTATAAAAATGCGGTTCGTAATAAACGTTTCTATGACATATATAAAAGTATTTACAATTTGTCTTATGCAGGCCTTTGTGTTCCTTATATTTTGGTATCAACTGTATTGTGGGTTTTCCGGCTCTGTCATGATGGATCAGATGTACTTGATGTTGTATAACTTAATATTTACATCTTTACCCCCATTGGCAATTGGAGTATATGACAAAAGAGTTCCTGAGGAATTACTAATGGGTCATCCGTATCTTTACAAACACGTATGCGAATGTTTTATACTTTAGAGAGAATACAATATTTGAATCCTTGTTTTTTTTATATAATGTAATTGCAGGGACGACTGGGTTACTCGTATAAACCTCATGATTTTTGGATAGTTCTTCTAGATGCTTTATATCAAAGTCTTGTGATATTTTTCATGGCACTGTGCGCTTATTGGGATAGCGATGTGGGAATTTGGGAATTCGGTGCGACAATAACTGCGTCATGCCTTTATACAAATTTAATACATGGAGCCATTGAAATTCGCTCGTGGGTGAGTTAGAAAAAAAAAAAAACTTTGAATCGGCTGAGTTTAATGAATTGTATTTTTCCTTAGACAATTCTACATGTTATGTCCATAGTTTGCAGTCTGGGGTCGTTCTATGTGTTTTCAATAACGTACAATTCTTTGTGCGTTAATTGCTTCGGCTTGCCATCAAGCTACTGGGTAATTTTCCGTTGCATGCGCTCATCAGTTCACTGGTTAGTTATTGCGATATCATCTGTGGTGAGCATAATGCCAAGGTAAGTTCATGAAATGGATTATTTAATATCTAAAATAAACCTATCGCTATCGCTTAGATTACTCTTAACAACGCTGAAGACAACCCTTTGTCCAGATGATAGTACAAATGTGCTAATGCAAAGTAAAAGAGCTCGAAGTAGAGGTGAGGAATTATTAGTTACTTGGTCACGATCGACATCTGCTTCATCGATTTATAGGTAAAGACACACAACTGGTTTTCATTTAAATGCACACTGTACAATACACAATGTTTTTAACTGTTAGAGTAACAGTTTTGTACTTTTTTTGGTTGCATTGTTTCTAGTTGATTTAATAGTTGATTGTTTTTGCACACATTTTCCACAATTAATAAGTGATCTTCTATAATATAATTTAACGTTAATTATGCATGCAATGTTGAACATTTTGAACTTTTATGGTTTGTAGGCTATTGCCTGATGTAGTAAAGCACATATAAAAGACTAATGAAACTTTTTTGAATTTTATTTTGTTGACAACAAGTTAAGCATGAGTTATTTTATTGAATAAAGTTTCGAAGGTATCTGACAGAGAAATACACAATTTATATTCATTTTATTTTAACAGTGGGGTTGCCTGGTGTCGAAGGAAGCCACATATCCTTGTGAACCTATCTGAAACGGGTTTTAACATATCATTTATTTCGTTCAGCAAATATGAGCTAATTTCATCCGGATGCTGGAATCTATAAGGCGAATTAAAGAAAATATTTATACGACAAACATTTATATTCAACTACTATTACAATACAGTAGTTGGTATTATTAAAATATGCTACAGTTCACATATATCAGCTGTACTCTGTCCAGCAAAAATTTTCAGTACAGGGAAGATAGGATGTTTGTCTCTCAGTCTGGTTGCAATGACTTATGTAGTTTTCCATTGGGACCACCAGAAATCTTTTTCAGATCTCAGATTTTACGTGGCGAATGGAACATGCAACGAAATTGATCTGCTTTTGTAAATGGATTAGTGCGTTATTTGACAACAATATCAGCTGTTCAAATTGCATTTCTTTTTGCAGAAATTACAAATGGATATCGACTTGAAAAATGTTTCCCCTATTGTACCTACATACAAATAGAGTACTTTTTAGATGACGAGGAAAACTATGAAGATAATAGTTCCTCTTAAATTATATTAATGGCTATTAAATATATTTCGTTATTTGGGTTTTCACGAAACTACCCCTATTTGTCTTCAAAGCTAACTTTTTAAAATGACGTCAAACAGCTGTGCAAAGTAGATTGGTATTGTGAGAGTGTGTGTAGATCTGAAAAAATATCGAGATCTGCAAAAAGTGATCTGAATTAAAAAAAAGATTGATTTTTGGTCCCAATGGAACATGAAAAGTGATTTAGATCAAAAAAAAAGATTGATTTTTGGTCCCAATGGAGAACGACATTACATAAATCGGTCCGTCTTTAAAGCTCTCACAGGGTTGCCATGGTTTATATGATAATTCGCCATAACTCAGAGAGCAATACTATTAGGGTTACCATCTTCCAATTTAAAATAAAAATATTGCTGAACGAAATAAATTCCGTTTATCTTTTTATTTTTCCTTAAGGGCCTAATCGCTTTATTTTGTTTTCGAACCAAAACAAATTCTTAACACACAAAAACAAAACAAAACGATTGAGATAACAATAGATAGACATATATATACCTAGATTACATATTTGTTTAAAAATGATTACAGTAGGAAACAGTAGCAAAAAAGGATCATAAAATCTTTTCGAGGCATTTTCTCTGCTGGGGAGGAGTGACCGGATGTGGTAACCTGACCTGCTTCGTCATTTCGATATTTCAGTGTGAAAATTTATTTGATGAAAATATAGACAAATATGCATAAATATAACAAAAATTCTAAAATATGACAAAAATATCTTCTACAAAGTGAAATATGCATTTATACCATTTATACATGGCTGAAAATACGTCCTTACTCCTGTATATTAAAATATTTAATATTCATTAATAAATGAATCCGGTTGCCCTAGTAATCACTATGATTTATCGCAATATCACTACAACGCACTTATGACCACTTGTTGCATTAATGAAATGAATGCATTAAAACATCTCATGAATAAACCTTTTTCTAAAAGACAACATTAAAAATGGGTTTACTGAATATTATTGGATCCTTCAGAAATACAAACATATTCGGCCCTAGCGAGGTATCCGTTGGAACGGAAAATTCTCCGCAGCGCATACTCTGTCGGAACAGCAAATCGCATTCGAGGTATCCGTATCCGTTCTCGGAAAATATAATTGAAATGCGATGACGCATTGACTTCACATCCTCGTATTGTTTGGTGCTTGGTTTTTCGCTAGATTTTGCACTGGAAACACAAATTTAGTCAATAAATACAAACAAATTCGTTGCTATATTGTTTATTACTATTTTATTTAACACTTTACCGCAAATCGTGAATAAATTCCGCGACTCATTGTACTCGGAGGATATCGTAAAAAAAATCCGCAACCAATTTCTCTCGGAGGATATCGGAGCCTAGCTGTCAAAAATTAAACAAGAAAATGCACTTCATCGCACTTCAACGTAATTCGCCGATATGCTTTGCAACATGTCGGAACAATTCTCCGAACAGTTGTTCCGAAGAATACCTCGCAGCAAAAATCCTCCGAATCGTATAAAATCGGAGAATTTTCCGTTCCGACGGATACCTCGCTAGGGCCGATTAAAACCGAATGGCAACACCCTATATAATAATTCGCTCTCAAAAGCACCAAAACCGGAAGTTCATTGACAAAGTCCATAGAAAAACCCTAATGACATGCTTGCATTGTAGATTATGGCAACACTCTTCTGATGTGCTTCGAGGGCCCAGCCCATAGAATCCGTTGCGTCCGTCGCGTCGACGAATTCAGACGAATTGCCGTATTTGACGGAACGAACTGTCCCATAGAGTCCGTCGCATACGGTGGCAGGCAGAGTGTTTAAGTACTCTATACTTATTTGTCCCAAGAAACGTGGTAATTTATCCCTTTCTAACGTACGCCTTTTAAATAATTATTTTGATAGGCAGTTTTTGTGGAAAAATTAAATTTATGTTGTGCGGAAAAATAATCACATTAAATAACCTTTCGTATAAAAATCGCATTTTGTTAATGTTATAATGATTACTTTTTGGTACTAGAAAATTTTGATATTCAAAAATCTTGCTAAAAGGTGATTTGAAAAGGCTCTTTTTTATGTACGTCCATGTGGTGATTATCATGGTGAAATCTAGGTACTTATTTTGATGAAATTAGAAAAGAATTTTTTTTTTCAATGTTTAGGTTTTAGATTTTTCTTTTTCCCACGGAAGGCTTTTCGGACATCGAAATTCCCAAAAAAAGGAAGAAATCGCACAATATAAGAGCACTGGTGACAGCCGATGACAGAGTCTCACTCGCGCTCAATATTTCCACCAATAAAAAGGAATCCTCTCACGCTGTTCCAACTGTCAACGGAGGCGACGGACAGAAAAGTAGAAAGTAAGCTTACTTTATCCGTCGCGTCCGGTGGCGTCCGGCACATGCGCTGCTTATGGGTCACCTTCCATAAGAGAGTGTGTATTCTATCAACTTGTCACGTCAGTCGAAAACGTTGCGGCAACGGACGCGACGGATTCTATGGGTTGGGCCCTTCAGTCACACACTGCTTATTTTGCTTGGTGATAATAGCAATAGCAAGTGAACACAAGCCGATCATGCTCATGAACACCATAACCAAGTACTTACCGAGTTATGCGTAGAAAACCAAAAGAACTATTTTAATATACAGGCCAACAGATAAACAAGAGTCAGCTCGTTTTCCCGCATATAAAGTGAACGCCTGTGGTAACATCGATTTCATATTGTTGATAATAGTCTGAGAGACTATGACACTGCGTTTCGGTCTCTTGTTCGGCCATTGTTTGTTGAACAAGTGCTAAGTTATTTGATTGTTAATATTAAACTCATTATAAAATTAGATTTCAAGAGAATAACTTTGAGGATAGGAACCAAAAATGCATGGTAAACTTGACAACAATGATGTTTTTTTTTAGAGCTAATTTGGTATATGACCAGCAAACCTTGGAACTAGTTTGGACCACAGCCGAAAAATAATTAAGTACCTATACTTATTTGCCAAAATTGTGTTAATGTTGTTGTACTGCTTGCATTTATTGTCAGTTACTTTCAGTGTTTTTTTTTTTCCTATTATATGTGCCTCATCGAAGCATTGCGACACTTATTTACCCTTTCTGAGAGTTTAAATTTAGAGAGTCAAAATCCTATAAGTCTGGGTCAGGCCCGAAATGAAGATCCGATGGATATGTTTATAAATACATATTATATCGTAGCTCAGGGAAATTATACGCACAAGAAATATTACCCGTTACAATCCGAGGTAAAAATGTAAAACCATCAGACAAATAATTATAGTGGAAAAATGTTATAAAAAAACACTTTTATTTATTATATTCTCACCCAACCTTCTCGGTTGGTTCCTGGTTCCTCAGAACCTTCTCGGCCTTTCGTTAAGTTTATATATTTGCTCAATACATCGACTGCAGAGCTGCAATACTCATGCAGTTCGATACACATATACTACATAGCAACATACTAGCACAGATAATATAATATACAGATGTCGCAGTCCCATGTTGGCTGATGTCCACAATTCTTGCGATCGTCCAACAACGATTGTCCAACAAAAAGCTCTTCTCTTCGTCCAACAACGATTATCCAACAAAATAAAAGCTTTTTCCTGAGTGCCAATTGAGCATATCGTAATCGTTTGCGTGTATGCACAAATGTATTGTGCGTGACGAAATTTCTTGCTTTCGTTTTATCCTGTGATTCTCGTTCCCACAAGCAAAAATTTTAATTTTTCTGGTGATAAATAAAAATCACAGTTGGTAGAACAAAAAACCGACAACTGTTGAACTAACTCGCTTAGAAAGAAAAAGGGACAAACACATTTTTCTGATAGGTACGTACCTATATATATAGGGTTACACTCAATTTAGTTTTAAATTGATTTTGAAAGGTAGCACATCGTTTAGTTTTAATAGTTTAAGACTAATACAAAAATAATAAGGATAAAATATGGGAAGACTAAATATAGAGTACAATATAGGGGTATTTCTTGGAGTAAAGTGTGTAATTCTAATTATACTTGTTGACAAAATTTGTTTAGATTTCCTGAACTAAATAATGCAGAGTCAGGAATCTGCTGGAAAAAATAAGAGCGCGCAATGTTTATAAAACTAATTATAATAAACAATCAAAACTCTTCGGCGCAATGGCTCAGTGATGATGCGGTTTTTGATTTTTTTTTGTTTGCGTTACCTACATACTTCATAATTATATGTAGGTACCTACCAATCCAAAAAATAAAAGAAAATCATGTGTTTTTTTTTATTTTTTTTATTTTATGTTTGTTTTATATATTTTTTTTGTTTTTTTTCCTATATTTCATGTGGGTACCTACCCATTTTACTTTATTAATTTTGTTTCCTATTTAATATTTTGTCAAGGAATTACCTATAAATTTGCCTTTAATATGTCCTAAAAAAATGCACAACATGAAATGAGCAAACACTTCTATCAGCAGATAGAATGAGAATCCCTCGATTTTTGTTGTTGGCACTAAAAAAGAGTGAATCCGGTCAAATCTGACCGAATGACCGATTTATATTTTTTCAAATCCGGTCAAAAAATCCGGTCATAAGTTAAAATAAGAATTTTTGACCAGAAGTTCGGTCAAAAAAAGGATATAGTAATATTTTTATAAAGAATAGAAAACAAAAATTAGGTAACTAATATTATGTAGGTATGTAGTTTATTTATTTTTCCAAACTAATCTGAAACCTAATACAAAAAAAAAAAAACTGTTCGTTGAAATGGTTTGCATCACAATAGAAAAAGGAACTTCAATAAAATCCAGTCTCCAAAATATTGTTAAGAACATATTAATAAAAAAAATTTGACATTTTTTGCAAATCATTAAAAAATTCACTATCTTCAGCTATCGGAATCGCTTGAATTATAATTTTTAAATACCCCGTTTGTCCCTATTTTTCATATGATGTCGTCATTAATAAGGCTGAATTGCAGAAAAGCAAAGCAATTTATCTAATCCATATTCTATTCACAAAACACGGGCGTGTTCCTTAAGTATGGCCAAGTTTCATTCAAATTATAGAAATATGTCTTTAGGTTTAATCAAAGAACAAAATTATTTTTCCTGTCAAAAAAGGGTTTTCCGGTTAAAAATTGTCTTCGTGCCGGTTAAAAATCGGTTAGACCTGTGCCTTGATTTTGTGCGGTTTTTTCCGCAATGGCGGTGTCGGAAAGGGTTCACGTATAGGCGGATTCTATAAATGTGTGAGTGATGTCGCGAACTGACAACTTCCAATTTTTCCTGTTTTTATATCGCTTTGTTCCTGCAAATTCCAGGCGAGCTTTCCCACACGCGACCTTTTTAGGTAGCGAGAAGGATGTCGGATGAGAAGAAATGACAACAGCGTGGCCGTTGTGCGACAATTTGGTACCTTTTTCGAGGACACTAATACAATTTGTTGTTCCTTTGTTCCTTTTTATTATTTGGAAAATTCACATTTTAGGACTATTCGCATGAGAGCCAATGGCGAACGAACTACGAACAAGCGAATTTTTTTACACTTCAATCACTTCAATCATTGTTTAATGTTAAATGGGATAGAATTTTTTCATTCGTGGGTTTGTGGATCCGCGAATGTTTTATGTGGATTGTGAATAAAGTGTGACAATTCGCTGCAAGAATTTTCAATTGCTGTAATAATTGTAAATTGAGCTATTTAAATCGATTGAGAGTCCGATTTTTTTTTAGATTAGACTTAAGATTAATTTAATATAAGGCTTTGGTGGTAAATAGTATACAAATCAATTTTAAATTCATAAATACAATTAAATTCATTTGTTCGCAATTCTCGCTCATGTGAATAGTACTTAAAAAAGTTTTCAAAAACTGTGATTTCAAAATGAATATGTTTAAAAAAATAACGCGTAAATAGTGTAAAGCCGGCACACTTTTCTTTCATCGCCCCTTTTTTATGGACTTTTTAAAACTAAAGTGAAAGAGATCTTAAAAGTAGATATAAAAATCAGTTGATATAATTTGTAAACAAAATTCAATTATTTTTTTATATATTTATAAATAAAAAACAAAGCTAAAAGGTTTTCATTTTAAAATTTGTCATTTGAAAACGAATTGCATCTAAAGTACTGTCTAGCTTACCCGCAGAACAGCCTTAAAGACATCTAATTCTAATGTTATTTGGTTGTTTTGGCTTTATTTATAAAAGAAACGTTGTGAGAGAGTGATCTTTTTATAGTCTATATTTTATTGTGAAACTAAAACAAAAATTTATAACCTTTCTCTAACAGTCCGGGAGATTGTTGCGAAATTCTGAAAAGTAACAAAAAAAAAAAAAAGAAGAAAAAAGTGTCATTTCTAAAGCTACTCTGCAATTTAAGAATTTTCGCACAGTATTTAACAATTGTTGGCTCTCCTAACACTATAATCGTGTTCTGATAGACAGCAGCGTTATATTTTATAGAAATTCATTTGGAAATCACTGCGTTTCTAAAATTTCCAAAGTGAATTTTCAAACTAAAAAAAAGGGAAAAAGTATCAACAAATAGTATCAGGGTCCTCGAAAAAGTGCCAAATTATTGCACTACGGTCACGTTGGTCACAGCGCGCGGCTCACTCACACACTCAAATTAGATTCGGAACGTTCCCTAGCGACATCGCCACAAAAACCGCACAAAATCAAGGCACTGATTTCAAAATTTTCTCCGGTCAGAGTAAAGAGATTTCGGTAAGATTTGACCGGAATCCGGTCGAGAATGGCAACACTGAGCACAATATGTATTTTTTTTCCGAAAAGCAGGAGGACATTCGATTCATATTGAGAAGAAGAAGCATAGGATAAAACAAAAGAAGGAAAATCAGTCATGCACGAACGATGCCCATCCAAATGATGCGCTTGCATTCGTATGAGTTCAATATGCATGTAACAGGTTCTACTTAGCGCCTTCACGGAAGGACAAAAATGAGGAATAATGAAAGGGAGACTGAATAACATTAATGTGGTATTCGTTTGGGCTTCTTCAGATTTGCCCTCAGATTCCAGATTTCGTGTGGCTAATCGAACATAAAACTTGCTCTTGCTCTTTTTTGTGTTGATATTCGTGCGATTTGAATATGTGTAGTCTTCGACACTTTTCTAAGCGATTTCCATTCACTGGTTAAATTTTGTATTAAAACATTAGAAATATTTGTCCCGATTGATTTCTAAATATTTATATATAAATAATTTACAAAAATAGATTCACTCGATGCAATGCCTTTCTTTGCTGGAGAAAAAATTCACTAAAAAAGTAAACAAACTCCATCAGTTGTCAAACTCAAACGCACTTGTATTGGTAAATCTGAGAAAATATCTAGATTCGCAAAAGTGCTCTGAAATCTGTGCCTTGATTTTGTGCGGTTTTTGAGGCGATGTCGCTAGGGAACGTTCCGAATCGGATTTGAGTGTGTGAGTGAGCCGCGCGCTGTGACCAACGAGACCGTAGTGCAATAATTTGGCACTTTTTCGAGGACCCTCATACTATTTGTTGCTACTTTTTCCCTTTTTTTAGTATGAAAATTCACTTTGGAAATTTTAGAAACGCAGTGATTTCCAAATGAATTTCTATAAAATATAACGCTGCTGTGTATCAGAACACGATTATAGTGTTAGGAGAGCCAACAATTGTTAAATATTGTGCGAAAATTCTTAAATTGCAGAATAGCTTTAGAAATGACACTTTTTTCTTTTTTTTATTTGTTACTTTTCAGAATTTCGCAACAATCTCCCGGACTGTTAGAGAAAGGTTAGAAATTTTAGTTTTAGTTTCACAATACAATATAGACTGTAAAAAGATCACTCTCTCACAACGTTTCTTTTATAAATAAACCCAAAACAACCAAATAACATTAGAATTAGATGTCTTTAAGGTTGTTCTGCGGGTAAGCTAGACAGTACTTTAGATGCAATTCGTTTTCAAATGACAAATTTTAGCTTTGATTTTTATTTATAAATATATAAAAAATTAATTGAATTTTGTTTATAAATTATATCAATATCTACTTTTGAAATCTCCTTCAATTTAGTTTTAAAAAGTCCATATAAAAGGGGCGATGAAAGAAAAGTGTGCCTTTTTCTGACGCTGTTACATAAATTTAGTATTTTGTAGTATTTACACTATTTACGCGTTATTTTTTTAACATATTCATTTTGAAATCACAGTTTTTGAAAACTTTTTTAAGTACTATTCACATGAGCGCGAATTGCGAACAAATGAATTTAATTGTATTTATGAATTGAAAATTGATTTTTATACTATTTACCACCAAAGCCTTAAATTAAATTAATCTTAAGTCTAATCTAAAAAAAATCGGACTCTCAATCGATTTAAATAGCTCAATTTACAATTATTACAGCAATTGAAAATTCTTGCGGCGAACTGTCACACTTTATTCACAATCCTACATAAGACATTCGCGGATCCACAAACCCACGAATGAAAAAATTCTATCGAATTTAACATTAAACAATGATTGAAGTAATTGAAGTGTAAAAAAATTCGCTTGTTCGCAGTTCGTTCGCCATTGGCTCTCATGCGAATAGTCCAAAAATGTGTATTTTACAAATAATAAAAAGGAACAAAGGAACAAAAAATTGTATTAGTGTCCTCGAAAAAGGTACCAAATTGTCGCACAACGGTCACGATGTTGTCATTTCTTCTCATCCGACATCCTTCTCGCTACCTAAAAAGGTCGCGTGTGGGAAAGCTCGCCTGGAATTTGCAGGAACAAAGCGATATAAGAACAGGGAAATATTGGAAGTTGTCAGTTCGCGACATCACTCACACATTTATAGAATCCGCCTATACGTGAACCCTTTCCGACACCGCCATTGCGGAAAAAACCGCACAAAATCAAGGCACTGAAAAAGATTGCTTTTTCCTGTACCAAACGAACATAAAAATTGCTCTGAGAGCAAAAAAAGTGCTCTGAGAGCGCCCAATCGATTACCACATAAGTGATCTGTGTAATTTATATTGATGTGTGTTTTTCTTTTGCTTTGGTTACCTACGCTTTCTCTCTGTAAAAGCTTTTTGGAAAAGCTCTTAATGTTTCGCATTTTGGTTTCATATGACAACATTTCCTATTGGACTGCGTCATCTAGGTAGTTATATTATCTTTGATACTAGGGTGCCCGTGCGAAGTAATCGCATACTAGTATAAATATTAAATTTTCATTGTAAATAATTTAGTAAAGTAAAATGCTTTCGGTCAATTCGTGTTGAGGCATAATTTATTAAGATTGGTTGAACGCGAGAACCCCAAAATGGATCTTAACTGCAGAGATAGTATAGATCTTTAATTTTACTAAAATTACTTTTTTTATCTTTTATAGTAATTATATTAAACGTTAAGTGTGCGTTGCGTTTTTTGAATGCACCCTTCGAAACAAAAAGTCGGCCCAATATGGTCTTATAAATACTATTGACTATATATCGGGAATGACCCCGACACCAGGTACATAATAATAATTTAGTGTGGTGTCCATAAGCTCGCTGATGATTTAGTATTTTAGTCCTTTTTATACTTTTTTGTATAAAAGAGCTTCGTTGACAAATAAAAAAATAAAAATACAAATAACTAACTAATATCATTTCACTATTTTGTGCTTTGTATCTTTCCTATGTGCCCGTGCCTTTAAGCTGCTTATTAATAGCAACTAAACAAGTTTTACTTTGCGCATTTAAACAAGTTGTTGTGTTTCTTTTTTTAAGTTGCATGACTGATCGTAGATTGTTTTTATTTTAAGTATCTTTTGGTTCAATCAAAAAAATATTAAGGAGCTTATTAATTTGTTTGTTTTTCTTTTTTTCGCTACAGAATCTCCAATACTGGGGCTAAGAATCAGATTGTGACATCCATAACATGATCATCTGTCGCAGATGATTGCAAAACATCTCATACACCTGTCAAATTACGCTACATGGCTAGAATTGAATTCTTTAACTGTCAAAGACTCGACCAAAGCGATGTCGACTTCAAAAGCCTTAAAAAAACGAATCAATAACAAATTATAGTATTTATTATAGTACGACAATAAGGAATGACACTGCGCTATTTCGAAAATGTAAGGAAGAGTTGTTATGATTGTTAATAGTATTGTGTTATTCAACTTCAACGCATTTCTGATGTTGGTAGCATTTTATACAAATTCGTTTTTGGGATATACAATAAGAGTGACGCGAAAAGGATTGGGAAGCATTATCTAATGAGTAATGGCCAAGAAAGTGTTCTGCTTGTTTTTTGTACATTTTTGTTAATAATACTTGTGAAGCAACCATTAGAGTTGAAAATATAAGAACGTACTTTAAAGGTCAAATTAGTTCTCATTAAAAGTTTGTAAAAGCAGTATTAAACATGTTTTGAGTACAATGTTATAAAATATATGAGTACGAATTTGTTTTCCAAGCTAAATTAATCAAATGAATCACCTTCTTTGGCATAATTCAAGGAAAACTACCAAGCAAATCGTAAGCTCGGTTTAAACTAACTTCGTATGCAACAATAAAGCTTAGTAGCCTCCTACTTTAATTATATGGCGAATTTCAGGTTAATGTTGTATTGTATTTTAGATATTGTAGTTTAATGATGTCAGTATAAGTTACTTCAAATACTATCGTGGCCTTACTATAGACTTAAACAAATTAGTTTGAAAAGAAAAAAAAAATGGTTTCATTTATCTTTAGTATTATTATGCAAATATGTATGTATTAACTTTACGTTTATATTGAAATGGAGTGTCTTATTGAGTGTAATCAAATAAATGAAGACTAAGCTACATTTACAACAAGGAAAGAATAACTAACATATTATGTACCTGTACCAATTCAGAAAATAGTGAATTGAATACTTTACTAAAATTTGGCATTGATTACAAGTAATTGCCAAGAATTTCGTTCGTCTCAGTTTAGTTAATTTTTTGTTGTGTTTTGTTATATATTCTCGCTGTTTATTTATACCAACATCTTCAATAGTAGCTCTCTTTCTGCTTGCCAATTTGGCTAGCTTTGAAAACTCAAATTACAGACAGTAAAACAGCTCTTAGAAAGCCCGCCAAAAAATATATTCGGGAAAAAAAGCTTAGCTATAATGCAAACTTACGTATGTCACAATAAATAACTTACGAGCATGTCCTTTACTTCCTGTAGAAGTGGGCGATACTTTTCCTACCCTAAATCACCCTGTTTACTTTCCACTTACAGAATTTGGATATAATATATCCTCAGTGGTTTTATACTGTTTCGTATACAGTAAGCACCTAACTTTTAGGTACTACGATTGGCGATTGTAAATTGTAAATTAATCGAATTGATGAAAATAGACGAGGGTTACAACGATTTAACTTTTTGCTGAAAAATGTAGTTTCGTCTTCATTTCAAGACAAATAATTTAAGTTAATTGTATTGTAAATAAAATTGTTTTCTTTTTCTAAAATGATAACTGAAAATAAGAAGTTAAGCACTAAAGTATCCTATTTTCGTATTAAGTGTAAACTATTTAAATATGTATATATAATTGGCATTAAGAAATCCAATTTGTAATTAAGATTTTAAGACTGGCTGTGATCGTTGACAAACAATTGATGATAGAATTTTTGAGTGCATTTTAGAGAATAGTAAATGTTGAACAATATAAAGTAATTGCAACAGAAATCAATTCAGACTCGATGTTTTCCAATGGAATGAATAGAAAATTTATGCATTGAGATAAGTTAATTGCTAATAACAATCGGTTAAGATGTTATAACTGAAACAGAAATCAAAACTAATAGTATTGAATGAAAATACATTTATTTTCCTAGTGTTAACTTTGTGTTTTATTCTATTTAATGATGGGTACATTTTAAATTTCCCCTTTTCATGATAACTTTTTACTTCCTTCGATAGCCCAGATGACATTGCTGAATTTTACCTAAAAGAATTTTGACTGGCCTTTAATGTAGAAAATCACCACTTCAGAATCCACTCAAGAAGCAACACAAGTGTAGTTAGGTTTCTTTGACGTGGCTAGCACTAGTGCGCACTGAGGAGTGTGAGCTAATTTCAACGCCTGTAAAAAACCCTGCGCAACCCTGAAAATTGGGCTATCATATCGAACGCAAAATATGATGTGATGATTCTGGCAGTTTTTTTTTTTAAATTGGAAAATACTTATCCTTTTGTGAACGAAGTATGAAGATGATAACACTTTTTTCGGTTTATTGTTAAAAATGAGTGAACTCAATTCTGATCTTGTGCTTGCCTTATCCATATACGGATCCTCCCCAAAGTCTACCCTACAAATCATCAAGGCCCCATATCACCAAGCCGCCAGAAGAAGCATCGACGCCTGCCACACATCCCCCATCAAAAACATCCTAGCAGAAGCGGGCTGCCATCAGTAGGAGACCGTTACTGGGAAATCTTAGCTAACCTCATTACTAAACTGTCCTTCGCAACTGACTCTATCATTGATAAAGACATCCTCACCATATTCAAATTAAAGACAAAAAAAAGAATACCCTCCGCAATGGAGCTCTCGTTGGCACTAGGGAAACAGCTGGAAATACCTTTTAAAGTTTTTACAAAATTCTCCTCGTCACAGCCACCATGGACAATCAGCAACAACTCCGTAAGACTAGATCTCAGCAAACTACCAAAAGGAAGTACCAACCGTCGGTTATACCGCTCGCTTTTCCAAGACATATCATCCGAACTAACCTCAAAAGGATGGACTTTAATCTACACAGATGGCTCTAAGACCGAACACAACACTGGATTTGCAGTCACCTTAGAGGATGGCACTCTACTCAAACAAGGGATTGTACCTAAACCGCATCCATCTTTACAACAGAAGTTCTTTCCATCTTCGAAGCGCATAAACTTACAAGCCTCCTAAACGGCAAGTTTGTTATCTGCTCAGACAGTCCCTCCGTCTTGCGAGGAATCCTCAACCCCAAAAACAATGTCTCAATCGTCTCCAGAATCCGAGACAAGCTCCTCAAAGACATAGCCAAGACACAGTTAATGTGGGTGCCAGGACATGTTGGCATACCCGGCAATGAAGCAGCCGACAATGCCGCAAACTCAGCCTGTGTCGCCCCAAACTTTTTGCGCAACACATACAGCCAAGGCGATTGAAACGACTATTCGGTGCCATCAGCTAAACAATTGGAAACTATACGACCACCACTGCACTAAGATCAACCCAACTAGTCTAAACCTAAGTACCCAGCCTCCGCTACCAAATAATAATGTTACATTCAGGCTGGGATTCGAAAAGATAAAACACTATTCCGTTAAACTTTTCTAATAAAATTCACTTTTATTACACTTTTATTGACTATTCCAATAGGTTTGTTTGACGTGGCTAGCACTAGTGCCCACTAGTGCGCACTGAGAAGTGTCAGCTGATTTTCCCGCCTACCCAAAAACCTGCACAACCCTGAAAATTCGGCTATCATATCGAACGCAAAATATGCTGCCCTGAAGTCTGACAGTTTTTGAATTTGAAAAATAGGTACTTATGTTTTGGTGAACGAAGTACGAAGATGATAACACTTTGTTCTGTTTATTGTTAAAAATGAGTGAACTCAATTCTGATCTTGTGCTTACCATAATGCAAACAAGTTGATAAAACTGTTTGCAATATATGCGATTCACTAAAAAATGTTATCAGCTTTGATTCCAGACTTTTTTCATTCCATTTATCTATAAAATAAGGTTTTAGTCCATAAACGTTGTTGTTTTCAAACAATCCCTTTTGAATATCAAATTTATTGTATTTATCTTTATTACGATATTCAAATAAACGAATAACAGCAAGCGAAATGACAGCGCAACTCAGCACTGAGTTCTTGCCCCGACAAAATAACTGGGGTCAGTTCAGTGCACAACTAGGGCGCCCTAGAAGTCATGTCAAACACAGGTTTTCAGTACCAGGGGGTCAATTCCCGTTCCGTGATACTGTGAAATGATAAATAATTTATCATTTCAGTTTTCACAGCAGTTTATCATTTTATCACTTCACGATTACACCTAATGCGATTCTCGAACTTATCATCATAAAAAGTAGTCTAAATGTGTACTAAAATGCACTAAATGATAAATGCTGTCAACTATCTTTGAAGCTCCTTGTCCCCGTTAATTTTTGTGTATCCATCACGTTTTCACACTTCTTCACAAATGAAATGGCTGTGATAAAAAACTTATCATATGAAAAAATTCTGACATTTGTTTTAATTTTTTCATAGATCGAGAATCGAGTTCAGCGTGAACTTGTGAAAACTCTTTTCATTTCACAGTATCACGGAACGGGAATTGACCCCCAGGGCGAGTTCAGTGCTATATCGAACACATTAGGGTAAACCCAGTGCGCACTAGTGCGCACTAGGGCCTACGTCAAACAAACCTAATATGTATTTCACTTATTACCTAAGTACCAGAAAAATATTACTTAAACAATTCTTCAACGTTTCAAACCAATCACTTAATTTACTCTATTACTTTTCACCTATTTATCTTCACAAACTATTACTATATCGGACTTTAAAGGCTGGTACGCAGTTCAAGTGAAATCCAATTTTTCATACAAATTTTTCACTGCGAAATGTCAAAATGAATTTTCCAAATGAAAATTTCACTAGGCGGTACGCAGTTCGAGTGGAAAATACTTACTTACTTACTTACTTAACGGGCTCCCGACCCGTGTAGAGTCTCTGCCTGAGACACTGCAGCCTTCCATCCTCTACGATCCCGGGCACGCTGCTTCCAATTGTCCAGACCAAGCGCTCTGGCATCCGCGATGGCTTGGTCTTTGAAACGGAGGTTCGGTCTTCCTTGTCTTCTCGAACCTGGGGGCTGGGATTCGAAGATCCTCTTAGCTGGAGCATTATTGTCCATTCGCTCGATGTGGCCGAGCCAATGTAGTCGACGTATTCTGGCTTTTTGGACTACATCGACATCTTGATGCAGCTCATAGAGTTCGCGGTTATATCTTCTCCTCCATTCGCCCTCCTCGCACACAGGACCAAAAATCCGCCGAAGAATTTTTCTTTCGAAGGAACCCAGTATTAGCTCTCCCTTCCTGCTTATAGTCCAGCACTCGGCGCCGTAGAGCAGAACTGGCAGTATAAGGGTTTTGTAAAGCATACATTTCGTCCCTCGAGTTAGGAGTTTTGAACCCAATTGTTTTGCCAAACCGAAGTAGCAGCGGTTTCCTAGGGTAATTCTCCGCCGGATCTCCACTAGGATGTCATTCGTGGAGTTCATGTTTACTCCGAGGTAGATGAACTCCTTAACTACCTCGAAATTGTTGCTATCAATAGTGACGTTTTGTCCTAGGCGGTGGACAGATGTTTGTTTGTTTGTTGATAGCATGTACTTGGTCTTGTCCTCGTTTACTTCAAGACCAACAGATTTCGCCCGTTCTTCAATCGCCGTGAAAGCTTCTATCACGGAGCGCTGTGACCGACCGATGATGTCAATGTCGTCCGCATACCCCAGCAGCTGAACGGATCTGTTGAAGATAGTGCCTTCCGTGTTGACACCTGCCCTACGCACTATCTGCTCCAGTACGAGATTGAAGAAGTCGCATGATAGCGCGTCCCCTTGCCGGAATCCGGTGCATGTTTGGAATAGTTCGGAGGAGCTGTTTCCAAATTGCACGTTGCAACGCGTGTTTTCGAGTGTCACGCGACACAACTGAATCAATTTTGACGGGATTCCGAATTCGGCCATCGCCATATACAGCTCCTGACGATGTATACTATCATACGCGGCCTTGAAGTCGATGAATAGATGGTGTGTCTCGACTTGAAATTCGTTGGTCTTTTCCAGGATTTGCCTCAGTGTGAAAATTTGGTCTCTATAGTCGATCTGCCGGGCCGGAAGCCACACTGGTACGTGCCGATTAGTGTGTTGCAGAACGGTTTAAGACGTTCACACAGTACGTTGGATAGGATCTTATACGCGACATTTAGCAGGGATATGCCTCGATAGTTCTTGCAAGACATAGGATCGCCTTTTTTGTAGATGGGGCATATGGAGCTGATAGTCCAGTCATCGGGCATGTTTTCTTCCATCCATACTTGGTTGATGATTTGGTGCATGCGCCCTACCAAAACATCACCTCCGTATTTAAAGAGCTCCGCTGGCAAGCCATCCGAGCCTGCGGCTTTGTTGTTCTTAAGCTTTTTTATAGCTAAGCCAACCTCTTCTATACTGGGTGGTGGAATAGGTTCTTCATTGGCTGGACGCGGGTTATCTTCTTGCCCTACCACTCTCTCAACATGATGCCCATTAAGCAACTGCTGGAAATGCTGCTTAAATACATCTACTATTCCCTGCGCTTCGGTGACTAGGTTTCCTTCGCTGTCTCGAAGAGCCTGTGTTCCGGTTTTGAAGCCAGCAGCCAGTTGCTTGGCTTTCTTATAGAACCTCCGGATGTTGTTGCGATCACGAGACTCTTCGATCTCCTTGAGCTGGGATACTGCGTAGGCTCTCTTCTTTCTACGCAGGATCTTTTTCTCCTCCCTTCTCCTGGCTCGATACTCTTCCCTAGCTGCCCTTGTTTTGCGCTGCAGCATTTTCTTGTGTGCATCTTCTGTCACCTTTTTCCTGTACACGCATTCATCATCATACCACGGGCTCTTTCTCTGGGGTGGCTGGTACCCTACAGTGGTTTCGGCTACCTCCTTGATGATGTCGCGAGACTGGCACCACTGATTGTTGGCGTCTGTGGAAGGCGAGTGCATAGTGGAGAGTTTCATGCTCAGGCGCTCTCTGTAGGCTCTGGCTACTCCAGGTGTGCTAAGGCGTCCAACGTCAAATTTCTTCTTCTGGGCGGCCCGCAGCTTCTTCTCGTTGGACAGTCGAGCTCTGAATCTAGCTGCAACAAGGAAATGGTCAGAGTCGACGTTTGCCCCTCGGAATGTGTGCACGCCGAGGATGTTGGATGCGTGCCTCGCATCGATTAGCACATGGTCGATTTGGTTGGCGGTTCGACCGTCTGGAGAGCGCCAGGTTGCTGTGTGGATCCTTAGCCTTGGAAACCTAGTGCTACTTATCACCGTATTACGAGCTGCTGCAAAGTCAATTAGTCGGTAGCCGTTGTCTGTTGTCGTTTCGTGGATTCTGTGCTTACCGACTAACCCGCCAAAGATGTTTTCCTGACCGATTTTGGCATTGAAGTCCCCGAGCACAACTTTAACGTCATACTCCGGACAGGCTCCGTAGGCTCCATCCAGGAGGTCATAAAACTCCTTTTTTATGGGGTCTTCAGCCTCGTCGGTAGGGGCGTGTGCACATATTAGGCTTATGTTTTGGAAGGTAGCTTTGATGCGGATCACAGCTAGGCGATCACTTATCGGCCTAAAGTCAATAACTTTTGTCCTTAGCCGATTTCCCACGACGAATCCGCATCCTAATACATGCAATCTCTTATGGCAGCTGTAATAGATGTCGCAATTTTTTCTTTTCATCATGCCTGATCCTATCCATCGTATCTCCTGGATCGCGGTAATATCTGCCTTGTACCGCGTGAGGACAGACTCAAGTTTTTGAGTAGCACCTGGGGTGTAGAGCGTTCGTACATTCCAGGTACATACTCTCATGTCGTAGTCCATTGACGTTCCGGGTCTTGTTGCCATTTGAGGAGTACCATTATCCGAGGCTGGTTGTGTCTCTCTCATAACTAGTGGTTTTTTCCGTGGTCGGGAAGTTACCCCGACGGCACAACCCCCAACCTGGAGGGCCAGGCCCTTGTTTTAACCCTAGGACAGCGGGCCGGATAATCCGATGTCAGTAGCCCATTCTGGGATATGAGCGCTGCCGTTGACCCATAAAGGGCTCATCCGCCACCAACTCTTTCCAACACCCTGGCTCAGTATTGGAAGTCCCTATAGACCTGGTATCCAAGTAAGTTGAAGCAGCTCATATAGGGATAACACTTAGTACGAGTGGAAAATACCGCTTCCAAAACTGAGTCGTTGGTGGCGATACTAAAATCTCTCCGCAGCTATTTCACTTGGTTTTTATTGTGTGTCGCATTAATTTTTTGACATTTCAGCGTGAAAAATGGTTTGTAGGATGCAGTTTAGAAATTTATTGGAATTTCAGATGTTTCATTAAGAGAATAATAAGTGTTTCGCACTTATAAAATTGTTTTTTTTTCATTTAATATAGTGCAATAATGTTAGGTGTACAAATATTTGGCGGCATGGATGACCTTTCCCATAAGCAGGGTACCTCAAGAATATTTTTCTACCCAGTTTTGTTCAAGCAATACCAGCAGATGATCTTTGAAAATATGTGTAATTTCCATGCACTGATAATTATTTAAATTTGACGACTGTCCTGTCTATTTTACAAATCAGGCATTATTTGCCAAATTGAAAACTATTAAAATTGTCATGAACAAAATACGAACCATATTTTTTTTGTGTTTTTGGAGGTTCGCTGGAAAGGAAAATCATCGAAAGTCATTCGATGTAGTAGGTACGCGAGAGATGCTTCGACAATAGGGAAGGCCTTTCAGCCGATCTAAAGGACCATTCACATGAGCGCGAACTGCGAATAGGCGAACCGCGAACAAATCAATTTTTCTGTATTTATGAATTAAAAATTGCTATTTGTTTTACCACAGAAGCATTATATTCAATTAATATAACACCTAATCTAAAAAAAACAAGACTTGATTGATTAAAATAACGAAATTTACAATTACAGCAATTCTCTCGCGAATTGAAAATTCTTGCCGCGAACTGTCACACTTTATTCACAATCCACATAAAACAGTCGCGTTCCACAAACCTGCGAATGAAAAATTCGCTCGAACTTAACCTTCAACAATGCAAATGATTCGCGGGTACCTGCGACTAAAAAACGTTTTCATGTGAATGAAATGTCAGAATCTGCGAATATTCGCCAGTTCGTGGTTCGCAATTCGCTCTCATGTGAATGGTCCTTAAAACACCTCCCGAGAGCAATGACTTTTGCCAACCGAATGTGAATGTGCCTAGCCATTCGACTAATCGAAGGATCCCTCGTTTGTAGAATTTCTGAACTTTTTTGTTAGAAAATATATTCAATATAATTTTTATAGATCAACATGTTTTATCCGCATCAATCTCCTGATTACACTGCCTGTATTTATAAATTCGGTTGTTTCTAAGCTAACGTGGTTGAGAAGCGTTGTGCATTTAAGGAACTTGTTCGACTTCTTTCTATATTGATTCAATATCTAGATCAGCGTTGTGCATTGGACTTTGTTCCTTTGTAATATTTTTGAAAGACCTTAATTTTTTAGAAATACGTTTGGAGCGGTCATACCCACAACTGGTGCCCGTAGGTCCATACTGGTTGCAGAATTTGGTTTTATGGCAATAACTTATTGTTATTGTGGTCGATAACGAATGAATGTCTTCCAATAGGTCAATACATTTTACTGTAGGTATCACATGATTCACAAAAAGTGAAGTTTCCAATTTGTTTCTTCCAGCTGGGGTGGAATCGGCTAAGGTGATAGTTGATAGTTGACAATCAAAATCATAGCATTACGTCCACGTAAGGTGATTATCAAATTGACAATCGCTTTTTTGCGATCAATTTCATGTGACACCTATTTAGGTGTCGTTTTCATACATTTTAGTCATTCTCATTGGTATGCACCTCGGCTTCGACTCCAAATAAATTAAATACGTTCGTGAAAAAAGAATATGGGTAGGTATATTAAAAAAATTAAATTAAAAAAGTGAAATTTTAAAATTCGTGAAGAGCAATGTTTACTTCATTGAAACTTTTCTACAGAAATGAAGAAAATAATTGCATCAAAGTCCAGCTATGAAAACCATACCTGAGAAATAAAACAAATAGGTAGGTATCTTGGAACTTCCAAACGCGATGTAAGAATGCATTATCTATAAATATTCATTGTTGATTGGTGGCATTTATTATTGAGTATTTTAGATTTTTGGAAATCTTTCGCTTATCGAAAAAAAGCGTTTGTGTTTGTTTTGAGACTACCTGATTTACCAACTTTAGTAAGGTCAACGCATGTTCCACCCATCCTTCAATTGGCTGCAAATTTAAATACTTTAAATCTTCTTTAGGGGTGGTGGCTATTTTAAATTTTCCCTTTAAATTTTGCAGTTAAAGGGTTGATGGAACTAATAATACCTACCTATTATGATTATAAGGCCAATGGAAGGTATCATCTGCACGAAATGACAGCGTCGGCAAGGAAGTGACGTTTAAAACTCTAAGTGCTGCCAATAATCAATCATTTTTTAGTGATCGCTTTACACAGAGCAAAGAAGAGGTGATAATCAAAAACGACAATCAAAAATGCGACAATCAACTATCACCTTAGCCGATTCCAGCCCTGTTTTCTTGAACTGCCACAAAACAATTTTTTTTTTTGAGCTCAGTCACCCTGCATAAATTTCTCCAACTAAAATCTCCAACAAAATATTTCACTCTCTATTTCACAGCACATTTTGGAGAGGAGTGAAAATTTCACTTCAATCGATCAGCGTACCAGCCTTAAACAATCACTGTTATACATAAATCAACTCTCTTCTAAAAGCTGTCTTTTTATACCCGCTCCGCCATCTGAACGAGAATTTTGTAGCTAGTTCTAAACGGTTCTAGAATTGGCTACAGTGGTGGTGTACACTTATTTGACAGATTCCAGTCTCCAATTGGAAGTGACATTTGAGTGGAACTTGTTTTGTGACCAAGGGCTCGTTTCACCATACACCATTTAGTTTACACGATACCATCCACGCCACAATATCCCCCTCTTAAACTTGTTCGTCCCGAACAAACTCGTTAACATTTTCACCATTATAACGATGAAGACGATCCACATGAACAACTTTCAGCTTGCCTCTTCCTCGTTGGAAGCGATAGAAAAGGTCGTTGATGCGCTTTACGATTGTGTATATAGCCATACCAGATATCCTTCCTGGAATCCTGTAGTTGTCGTTTTAGTATCGTACCTCGTTTTCATTAGGTCATTGGCTATCTTAATCTTATTCCTAGTGTCTCGATGCACGTCCCTGATGATATCCCTGAGGTCTGTTACAAAGGCCTCCTCATTCTTCGGCTCTTCGCATGGATATCCAAACATTAACTCGCTAGGCAGGGGTACTGTTCGACCAAATAAGATTTCAGATGGAGTATGTCCTGTGGTGTTATGCACTGCACCTCGATAAGCCAATAAAAACATGGGAATCTGCTTGCTCCACCACGGTTTTAGCTTCTTGATTTGGGATAGCAAATGCTTCAGGCCACTTACTGAAATAGTCCATAACAACGAGGATGTAACGATTTCCATTGCTTGTTTCAGGAAATGGTCCGGCAATATTAACTGCTATCCTTTCAAAAGGGGCTCCAACATTGTATTGATGCATCTTGCCTCGGACTTTCACTCTCGGGCCTTTGCTGGCCGCACATGTTACGCATTTCCTGCACGCATTTTCATCTCCTGCAACATCCTCACTTGAATGGATCCAGTAAAAGCGTTCTCGCACTTTTTCGAGCGTTTTATTGATTCCCAAGTGGCCTCCAGACACTCCATCATGCAATTCCCTGAGCACTTCCGTAACCTTTGACCTGGGTACAACAAGCTGCATTACGAACGACTTTCCATCCGGGCTTTCCCATCTTCTTTTTGCGCATGCGCTACTCAAAAGCCAAAATAAAAAAACAAAGCCGCTTACCAAGGTAAAGCGTAGGACCGCCCAGGAGGTAGTAGGCAATATAAAACCTCCGGTTCAAAAGCGTAGCATTGTCAGAGAAAGAGAGACAATAGAAAGGCCCTCGACCTCTGTTGTCAAAAGAAACGCTACTCAAAAGTTACCATCAGGAAAGCCATCGAATAGTGGCCCTCGGACAACCAGAGTGCAGACCTACGCTCAGGCCGCGGCATTCGAAGTAGCGAAAAACGTTGAAACTTCGCCGGACCCTGTTTCTCATGTTTTCTCCATTATTCTCGAGAAACTTGAAGAACAAAGCAAAATAAATAAAATTATTCTCGATCGCTTGGTTAAGCTCGAAAATAATTCACGGAAAACGAGTGCTTCAAAAATAACATGAATGAAAAACCAATGTTAAAAATATGCACTTGGAATGCAAACGGGCTTTTACAAAAACTCGGCGAATTGGAAATATTCATACGCGAGAAAGATATTGACATTTGCTTAATTTCTGAAACTCACGTGAAAAAGGGATCGAATTTAAAAATAAAAGGATATAATGATTTCCACGCTTGTCATTGAACAATACGAAGACCTGAAGATAGAGCTCGAAACTATGCAACTGTGCACGATTCGAGTTAAAAATAGTCAGCGTACTCTTAGAATTTCATCTATCTACTGTCCACCGCGTTCCGCGCTTGAAAAAAGTGATTTTACTAACCTGCTTAAATCGCTCAAACCAAATTTCATTATTGGCGGCGATTTTAATGCGAAGCACACGTTCTGGGGCTCCAGATACATCTCGCGAAAAGGTAGAATGCTCTATGAGGCAGGTATGGAATACAGTTGCGATTTCCTCTCGACGGGCAAACCGACCTACTGGCCAACTGATACTTCAAAACTACCTGATCTGATAGATTTCTTCGTCGTGAAAGGAATACCTACCAACCACATTAAAGTTGAAGAGAGCTTTGATCTATCATCTGACCACTCACCGGTTATTCTAACATTGAGTGTAAAATTAGCCAATAACCTAGAGCCAGCGAGATTAAAACCCTTTCGGTATTTTGATGCCATATGGCAACAGGAATATTCATAACGTCCATTCTCTCTCTCTGAGTATATTTTTTTGGTTTTCTTTTCTGATTAACTTCTTGAAGTATCTGTTCAATCAGTAGAGGCAAACAAACTGGTGGATGGTTGATGTCATTGTGCTTTTAGCTCTCGTGCAAGGAAGGTCTGCAGTAGAGCTAGAATTTTTTTCGTTGGAAGACTATTTTTATGATTTAATTTTTGCATTGATAATTGACAAATACATTATCAATTTCGATTATATATTAATGATAAATAGCAGGCATACAATAAAAAAAATAAAATAGACATCTGAGTTCTGTTTTTTGGATTTGACACATTTTTCCCTTTTCTATGTTGCCAATCGGCATCAAATTTGCTTAGAGGTGCTTTTTGAGGCATCATTTCCTAGAAAAAGATTGATGCCGTTCGGCATCATTTTTGATTTTACTTCAGTTTTTTTTGTCTTTTTACCTATATTTAGCTCTTAAAATGTCAAAAAAACTGAAAAAATCTGAAATTCAAAATATTTTGGATAATTTCGAAGAGTCGGATATATCTGATCTCGAAGATGCAGATGAGCCAGATATTCTTGATGCCCTACTAGAAAACTTCAATGAAGTTTTTCTATTGGAAGATGGTAATAAAAATGAGCATAATTTGATCGAAGAAGCTAAAGCGGATAACGAAGATGTTGGAAACCCAGATGTTGACGAGGTTCCAGTTGAGGAAGACGAAAATGTGGCCAGTTGTTCACATACGGGTTTTAAAAAATGTGAAAATTTTAAATGGGTTAAAAGACTGTGGACCATTCCACAATCTGATTTTAAGGAAAGCTACCCAAAAGACGATTTAAAAACACCTGTTCAATATTTCTTAACTTACTTTACTGATGAATTAATAAATATAATGCTTCAAGCAACAAATCAAAATTCGCTTTTGCGAAATGGAACGTCAATCAATATTACACGGGAAGAAATCTTAAAAATTATGGCGTTGGAAATTATTACTGGTACTTTGGGGTTTCCGAGATTAGTAATGTACTGGACTAAGGCCACTGAAATACCGTCATTCAAAAAGAATATAACAAGGGCAAGGTTTCATTCCTTACGTTATAATCTTAAATTCACCGTGGGCGAAAATTCAAAGGACAAACTATATAAAGTTCGCCCATTGATAGATACTTTCCTGAAGAAAACGTTTGAGATTCCTAAGGATGAAAACCTTTGCGTTGATGAAATGATGGTCCCATTCAAAGGGAAAACGGCTTTGAAACAGTACATGCCTAAGAAACCCATAAAATGGGGCATCAAAATATTTTGTATGTGTAGCTCAAATGGCATTTTATACGATTTTGAAATTTACCAAGGTAAAAATACAATTGTTGGCAATTCCAAATTAGGTTTTTGTTCTGATATAGTTATTCATCTCGCAAAGACAATTCCGGAAAATAAAAACTTTAAGCTATTTTTCGATAACTATTTTACGACCATTAATTTGATAGCATATTTACAACAAAGAGGCATTTGGGCTACAGGTACTATAAGGGGCAATAGAACTGGAAAAGCCCCGCTTGCAACTGAAAAGGAATTGCAAAAGAAAGGAAGGGGTACTTTCGACTACCGTATTGAAAGAAGCAATAATATTTTTCTTTTGAGATGGCTTGATGGGGGAATTGTTCAGCTTGCATCTAGTCTTTATGGTGACAAGGATTTGAACTCGGTGTCAAGATTTAATTATGAGCAAAAAAAGATGGTTGATATCCCGCAACCTAATATTGTAACTATGTACAATAAGAATATGGGAGGAGTAGATAAAATGGACTTTTTGTTATCGTTATATCGGATTTCTATACGAACTAACAAATGGACATTAAAAATCTTCGACCATTTCATTGATCTCGCCGTATGTAACTCTTGGTTAGAGTATCGAATTGACCACGCTAAAACAAATTTGAGACCGAAAGATCGAATGGATTTACTAGACTTTCGCAACGATATAGCAGATGGTCTTTTGGCCTTAGCATCGCAGCAAGGCTCTTCCCGAAAGCGTGGACGACCCAGGACAGATGACGATTTAAATGAGTGCAACAGCCCAAGGGCAAGAAAGCAATACGAATCAACTCCATCGGTTTCCCTTCGATATGACGGATTTGAACATTGGCCGGAATATACTGTGGATAAACGGAGGTGCAAGATAATAGGATGCTCAGGATACTCCAGGTACATGTGTGTGAAATGCAACATTCATTTGTGCATCCCAAACGCAACCAGAAATTGTTTTAAGGCATACCACAAACAATAAAACATGTAAAAATGTAAGATTTAAGCATTTTTTCTATTTTTTTTTATTTTTTTTATTTATTTTTATTTTTTTTTTATTTTTTTTTATTTTTTTTTTTATATTTAAGTATATCCATATACATCCATTATAATGCATAAAAATAGATGTACTAGTACGCATAAATACTCTTGAAATATTTTAATTTTTATTATAGTTTGAAGGAAACAAAATTTACCCAGCACCAATGAAGAATTTCATGAATAATTCTTTAATTTTTTAATTTTTTTTAAATTCATTTTTGCTATATACATACACGTATTACCCTGAAGTATTATTAATTTTGAATTCGAGTTCGAAGTAAATGAAGAAATGCAATCATTTATGATTTTTGTAATTTTTTTTAATTTTTATACTTGTATAAACATTACTGTTTTTTTAATATTTTCGAATCTCCCTATTTTTCTATATTATATTTGAAATGAACAAATTTAATGATATATTTTTTATTTAAATTTTTTTAATAAACGATTGATAAAAAATAAAAAGGCATTTTTTAAATATAATATTGTTGTCCTTTGTTCTGCTCCCACTTGAGACAATTGATGCCATTTGGCAACGTTCCCAAAAACCACTTTAGAACAAATACTTAACAAAAATAATGTTCCAATATTTTTAGTCCGAGCCTCCGTAACAACAAAAAGAAAAAAAATATTTTTTTAACCGTAGAACAAAAAAGATGTACCGAAAGGGTTAACTGGTAGAAACACTAACTGGGAAGGCTTTAGGAACGAAATAGAAGAGAATGTTGAACTGAGTGTTCCACTTACGACACCCTATGAACTTGAAGTTGAAGTTGATCGCTTCGTCAAGATCGTACAGCTCGCCTCCTGGAATAATACGCCTAATCCAAGGAAAACGCCGGCCAAATACGGGCTACGATATCCTC
Organism: Cheilosia vernalis; assembly: GCA_949126925.1. Classification (NCBI taxonomy): domain Eukaryota; kingdom Metazoa; phylum Arthropoda; class Insecta; order Diptera; family Syrphidae; genus Cheilosia; species Cheilosia vernalis. The sequence continues at coordinate 20,491,996 of OX421361.1, forward strand.
CCGAAATAAAAGAATTGGTCAACGAAAAAAGGAAGGCGCGTAAGAAATGGCAACAGAGTCGCGCTCCGCAACATAAAGCACATTTGAATTATTTGTGCAATTTGTTGAAGACAGCCATTAAGGATTTTAAAAATCGTGCGATAGGTTCTTACCTTGAAAGTTTAACAGCGAAAAAAGATTCCAATTATTCACTTTGGAAAGCTGTAAAAGGCACCAAAAGGCCCAAAATCCCCGCGCCGCCAATTAGAATAAATCAAAATGAATGGGCAAGGGAAGATAAGCAAAAAGCGGACGTTTTTGCCGCTCATCTAGAAGAAACCTTTACACCGTACGATGGCCAAGCGATCTACGACAATACTAATAGGACGGAATTACAACCTGACGATTCAACACTCACAAGAGCAACGCTAAGGGAACTAAAACGTGAAATCGAATGCCTAAAACCTAAGAAAGCTCCTGGTTATGATTTGATCACCGGAGAAGTTCTCAAAGCTCTTCCAAGGAAAGCATTAATTAAGCTCCTTCATATTATAAATGCTGCGCTCAGACTAAAACACGTGCCGAGTCAATGGAAAGTCGCGGAGGTCATAATGGTTTTAAAACCAGGAAAACCGCCAAATGAAGTAAAATCGTATAGACCGATTTCCCTTCTTCCGGTCATTTCCAAAGTCTTCGAGAGAATATTGCTTAGGCGCCTACAGCCGGTTATTGAAGACAATAATCTTATCCCTGACCACCAGTTTGGGTTCAGAACCAAGCATTCGACGATTGACCAAGTACATAGAACTACTGACGTAATCGAGAAAGCATTTGAAGAAAAAAAGATTTGCTCAAGTGTATTCCTTGACGTCTCACAAGCCTTTGATAAGGTGTGGCACGACGGCTTGAAAATTAAATTACGACAAGTTCTCCCCGCAAGCCTATATGATATTCTAGAATCATATCTCGGGAATAGACTCTTCCATGTTAGAAATGGAAACGAATACTCGGAGCTAAAAGAAATTTCGGCCGGGGTACCACAAGGAAGCGTCCTTGGTCCGCTTCTCTATTTGTTATATACTCGCGATATTCCAACGGAAGATGGCACTACCCTTGCTACGTTCGCCGACGACACAGCTATCCTAGCTGTAGGTAATACAATCGAAGAAGCGACTACAAAACTGCAAGCCGCAGTGAATAAGGTAAATGAATGGACAAGGAACTGGCGGATCGCCCTCAACGAAACTAAATCTGTTCACGTGAATTTCACTTATAAGAAAACTAATGACTTGCCAATTTTTCTAAACTTGGCCCGAATACCCTTTGCAAACGAGGCCAAATACCTGGGAATGACACTCGACGCATAGTTGAAATGGAGTTCGCACGTGAAAATGAAACGTAAAGAACTCGATATCAAATATAGAGAAATATACTGGTTACTCGGAAAACATTCCCAGCTCAGTACTGAGAACAAACTGCTTTTATACAAGCAAGTGCTAAAGCCGGTGTGGACCTACGGTATACAACTTTGGGGTTGTACCAAGAAAACAAATGTCAATATTCTACAAACTTTTCAAAATAAAGTTCTTAGAGAAATTGTACAAGCACCATGGTATATTAGAAACGACGATATCCATATGGATCTCGGAATTCCAACAATCGAAGCTGAAACTAGAAGCTTCGCGAGAAAGCATAGAAACCGACTAATCGGACATATCAACAATACAGTCCGACAAATCTTGGACGAGAGCAATTTATTGCGCCGACTACAAAGAACGAAACCGTTCGACTTGGCAAGATAAGATTAACCGCGTTTAATTTGCGGAACACGCAGGATCTTTCATTGGAAAGTAACCTGTCATAAGTTTTTATTTAATGATAGAAAAATTGCTTGATAAGTTATATCTTAGTTGCAGTATCTAACAATCTTTAGAAGGGTGGTGTTTTTAGTCAGTAAAAATCTGACACTACTATGAGAACGCCTTGCTATTCTCATAGTGTCCTTGGAAGATTTTCACCTACCCTCGGAAAAAAAAAAAAAAAAAAAAATCTTCTTTTTAGAATGCCTTCAGCTCGGGGCTCCTATTGGCTATCTCCTGTCAGTCTGGTTTTCCCTCATGCTCCTTCCAGGCGATAATCGGTTCGATATCCGGATCTTCCCTTTGAGCCTCTCGTATTTCCCGCGCACTCCAGCCACCAATGGGCATAGCTCTCACCCTTTGGACGGAGATGACATATTTTTCCTTGTGTCGTAAGCAATGTTTGCAATCTGCTTTGCACGGTCGACGGGAGAGAGCGTCTGCATTAGAGTGAAGACTTCCTTTTCGATGTTGTATTTCGTAGTCGTACATCTGCAGCCGTTCGATCCACCTTACGACTTGGCCTTCAGGATTCTTAAAGTGCAGCAGCCACTCTTTAAAGACGCATGGTCTGTGCGGAGGATAAAGGTACTTATGGAAATGTTTTACTGCCAGTACCAAAGCAAGGAGCTCGCGCCTGGTAACACGGTAGTTCCTTTCTGGCTTTGAGAGATCTTTGCTGAAATAGGAAACTACTTTCTCTTGGCCATCGTGCACCTGGGAAAGGGCGGCTCCAATTCCCACATTACTAGCGTCTGCATCCACAATCAATGTTTTCCCAGGAGTGGGGTACGCTAGTATGGGGGCGTTGCAAAACTGTTGCTTAAGTTCTTTGAAGCTCTTTTCGAACTCACCTGACCATTTGAATTGTTTGCCCTTTTCTGTCAGTTGATGCAAGCTCTTTGCGATCCTGGCAAAGTCCTTTACAAATCGTCTGTAATAGGTCGCAAGTCCCAGGAAGCTTCTCAGTTGATGTTTGTCTTTGGGAACCGCTCAGTTTTTCACTGCATCGACCTTCTCCGGATCAGTCTTGACTCCTTTGGAAGAGATGATATGCCCGAGGTACTTCACTTCTGGTCTAAATAGGGAACACTTCTTCGGACTAAGTTTTAGTTGCGCACTTCGTAGCCTTTGGAACACCTCCTTAAGGTTATCTCGTGTTCGTTAAATGTTTTTCCTACTACGATGACATCGTCCAGGTAGACCAAACAGGTTTTTCATGTTAGTCCCAGCAAAACGCGCTTCATTCGACGCTCAAAGGTTGCTGGAGCATTACACAGTCCAAATGGCATTACTGTAAACTGCCAAAGCCCGTTTCCTGCTGTGAATGCTGTTTTCTCGCAGTCTTCTGGATGGATCTGCACTTGCCAGATCCAGAGTCGCAAACCATCTGGTTCTGGATAGTGTGTCCAGGGTGTCGTCAATTCTTGGCAGGGGGTAGCTATCCTTCTTGGTGGCATTGTTGAGTTGGCGATAGTCCACGCAGAATCTCGTACTTCAGTCTTTCTTCTTGACCAGGAAGACCGGCGATGCCCACGGACTTTTTGAGCTTTCAATCAGTCCCTCCTTTTCCATCGTCGACACCATTTCTGCAACCTCCGTCTGCTTAGCCAATGGTAGTCGTCGGGGAGGCTGACGAATCGGTCTCGCATCTCCGGTGTCGATTCGGTGTTGTACGAGATGTGTTCGGCCATACTCGCCGTTCTGTGAAGCAAATATATGAGCGAACTCGTTGATTAGACTACCTGCCATGGACCGCTGCTCCTGATCCAGCTTGCACTCTCCTAGTATATTCTTTTTCATCTCCGATATCTCCGTAGGTCTAACCGGTTTCACAGGACTTGCATTGGACAACTTTGTGACCGCAGTAATCGGTACGCACTTTCCAATCACTTCCCCTTGCTTTAGTTTCACGCTTTTGTGTTCCACATTGAGGACACGAACGGGAACCAAGTTGTTTTTAGGTTCAACCAGCATCTCTCCGATGATATAGCTCTGATAATAATTTTCTGGATCTGGCTCGACTAGGTAGAATCAGTGGCTCCCAGGGTCACCTTCCAGCTTTGTCCAAATTACTGTCGAAGGTGGTAATATTTCGTCCTCACTTATAACTGTCCTTAGAGCTGCGACGTTCTCGTTCCCGTAAACCATCGGAATCTCGACGTTCTTGTACTCTAGAACTTGCAAACCGATGTCGAGTACTATATCATGCGTCTTCATAAAGTCGATTCCGATGATGCATTCGTCACATATATCAGCCACTAAGAATGCATGGGAGAAGACTATTCCTGCAAGGCTTATCGTCAAGAGTACCTCACCATACACCTTTGCTGTTGCTCCAGTTGCTGTTTTCAGACAGTAGATGCTGGTGTTGTGCAGCCATGATTGGCGAACGATGTCTCTTCTGACTATGGAAGCGGTGGCACCTGTATCGATTGTGGCCACATACTTTTTCTGGTCGATATGGGCTTCCACTGTCAAGCTTCTATTACACCGTTTGGTCTGGGAAACTTGAATTGCGGTCCTGGGGGCGTCGATTCCAGAAACCAGCTTCTGCCCCACGAAGTTGGTTCTTACTCGTTTCCCGATTCATGGCTTTGTGACGTTCCATCCGCCGAATGCTCAAACGCCTCCTCGATCCCACTTCTGACACCAATGTTACATTCAGGCTGGGATTCGAAAAGATAAAACACTATTCCGTTAAACTTTTCTAATACAATTCACTTTTATTACACTTCTATCGACTATTCTAATATGTATTTCACTTACTAAGTACCAGAAAAATATTACTTAAACAATTCTTTAACGTTTCAAACCACTTACTCTATTACTTTTCACTTATTTATCTTCACAAATTATTACTATTTCGAACTTTAACCAATCAATGTTATAAATCAACTCTCTTCTTAAAGCTGTCCTTTTATACCCGCTCCGCCATCTGAACGAGAACTTTCTAGCTAGTTCTAAACGTGGTGGTGTACACTTATTTGACAGATTCCAGTCTCCAATTGGAAGTGACACTTGAGTGGAACTTGTTTTGTGACTAAGGGCTCGTTTCCACGCCACAATAATAATAATAATAGTTGGCGCAACAGGTCTGTAGGGACCCTGGTCCTAGGGGTCGGGTGCAACTCATACCCAGACGATTCATCCCCTGCCAAATTTGCCACCTAGCGCCATCTACATAGCAACTTTACAACTAACAACCAATAATCGCATCACTCACCTTTACAATATGGTGTTACCATATCAATCGAGAATTATGTTGAGTGCTTGGTTAAAGTTTCTTTAATAATTATGTTTGTGGAATTTGGAAAGATATAATATGGGAGAAGAAGGTAGGTAAAAATGTATGTAATGCTAAGTAGAAGGTAAAAGGGTGGGAAATATTTTATGTGTGTTGTACCTGGAATGGAGTTATACGATTCCAAGACTGTAAGTATTATTAATTAATTTCTATCCACCTAAAAAAAAATTTCAGAAAATAAATTGGCTTTTAGCTTCAGAGAATTTCAGAAAATAAAAGTAAAAAATTCGCGAGTTCATAGAATTTTATCCGTTAAATTTGAAAATAATTATTACAACTAGATTTTGTGTGGACAGTGATTCATTTTTAAAAATAATTTTATAGGTACTTATTGGACATAAAAGAAAGATGAACAATCCTGAACAATGATAAACAAATAAAAACATTTTTAGCGAACATTCGTAAGGCAGCTAACATAAATCGAGTAGAAATTTAGTTATATTTTATAAATAATTTATAAATACCAATATTAATATCGTTGCTGGTTTTAAGTATAAGTTAAGAGTTTCTCCGTTATTCTAAATATAATTAAAATATAAAGTATTTCAAAGCCTACATTATTTATAAGTCCTGTGTTTTGGTATTATAATGGAACAATAAAGGTGAATGAGTATTTTGGTTGAATAGAAATACAGAATGTAATGAAAAGCTAATATGAAAATGTACTGAGATAAAATACTATTCACCAAATTAGAGTTAAACTTCTTTTAAAAAAGCTGTACTTCTGAACACTGTCACAGTTGTCACAGCTCACCACGGTTGAAAATGACACTGACACCTGACTGACACAACATATTCACCATTCTTGTCAAGCTACTCATTTGACATTTGACTTGGTATTGCATTATTTGTTATTATTATTATTATTATTTATTAACCAATAATTAAAAATATACAGGCTAATCATAAAAGGTAACACTAATAGCACTAGCTACAGAGCTTACGGCTGGTATTGCATTATTTGTTTTCATTCCGTTTTCGATTTCGTGGATTTATTAATGTCGTTTTCCATTGGGCAAAAAGAAGCGTCCGGGAGAGTCCGGAATCGAAAAAATCACTTCTGAAACCGTTCTATTGGCACAAAAAATACTCTTCTAGTGATTCTGAGGAGAGAATTTCGCTTCTGGATTTGATGTCAGAATCCACTCAAGAAGCACTCACACAAGTGTAGTTTGTGTATTTTATACAAGTCAACTGACGGCTGCCGTAGATTATTTTTTGGCATTTCACCAATACTCTTGTGGATTCAATCAGAAGAAGCTTTTTTGTTCCATTGGACTACAGAATGAGTGGATCCTCGAGTGAAACCAATGGAAAACGATATAAGTTCGTGTAATGGATTTAAGTACTGAAGAAAGAAGAAATACACCATAGCTCAAACCCAGAAAGTACGTTCCACCGATCCTTGTGCAACAAATCCATGGATTATAACCGCAAAAACTCTATTTCCCAACAACTTTAATGTCCAGGTACAAAGCTCGGTAGAGAATGAATCCGATTCTACAAATTACTTTCAAATTATTTAAACGAAACTTTCAAATTGGAAAACGAAGCCAACAAATATGAGGAAGCGGCAAAGTGTTTTAGTCTCGGTTTTAGTTACATGTAGGTATGCTTCGTATGTAGAACATAATTCCTCATTAAAACAAAAGAACGCTCACATTTCAGAAGTGTTGACCCGTGGAACGAGGTCGCCGATCTTACTGCTGCCCTACGTGCCCCAGCGAATGGAATAACTCCCGAACAAGAATTTTATGTAAAAATGTTTCAACATGTCTCGTATGATGTGCAGCACAAGATTCTTTTGCTTACTGTGAACCACACAGAGAACAACTTGGAGCAATGAAGTTGCAACTTCTGATACTGCCTTAAGCTGCTATTACACATTCGGTAGGTTAATAAAGTTATTCTGCTTAAATTTAACTTCAGTATTTTTGTTACAGCCGTGAAAATGATAGCTGAGGGGATGAACCTGAATCCTGCAAAATATCAGGAAATGCTGGTAGAAGAGGCTCTGACTTTGATTTATCACAAAACTCCTGATCTTCCGAGTCATCTGGTCTGTAGATCTTCCAAGTTCTCGCACTCTGTGCGAAAAAAATTATTTATCGAAAATTGCAAGCATTTTCCTATGACTTGGGTCTAGTAGTAGAAACGTCTACTGGGAAAAGCTAATTGAAATAGCATCGACAAGTCCGCCTGGCAACAGTCAAATCCTGTTCTACGCCTCAACGTTGTTTATATAAAATCAATGAAACAATTTTTTGTTAAAAGAACCATCACCGAAAGACGGTGGCTGATGAAAGAGTGTCGGTCAGCTTTGCTTGCCAAACATGCCAAAGGCACTCATCCTGGATGGGAGTTTGGGCAGTATTAATGAGCACGCAATGGCAGAATTATCGCGGAAGTAGGTACTTTAATGAGTTTAAGCCAAATGACATTTCACAATAAAATGTTTTAATTATTGATTATCTTGTGTGCCACCTTTCCGTCTGACGGACAGACGGACTCGATAAATGGAACTGGCTTCACCCTCGTTTCCGATGGAAAAGAAATAAAAAAGCAGAGCACTGAGTTTTTTTTAGCAAAGGCGCTTTAATGCTTTGTCATCTAACTCTGAGTTCGATTATTCATTGTGCGATGAGTGCACCGACTCAATGTTGGAAATACTCGAACGTGAGCTCAAGATCGCCGAAGATGAATATAAAAGCTACTTGGAAAAAAATCTGAAGTTCCGGAGCTAAGAAAGGAATCAAAGGGAAAGCACCTTTTGAAAGATCGGTGGATTTAAGTTTTTTTTGGGATAGGAAGTTCGATACAGCATTGGTTGCCTTCCTAGAGTGCCTCATACAGTTCCAGCAAGAGGTCGAAAACCGAGACACAGAGTTTTGCTTGCCCTACAAAATGGAGAAGGGAAAGATAGTTAACCCATCAACGGGAAACTCGTACTCAACTAAGTAAGTGTTATGCATCTGTTTTTCTGTTTTGAATATGAAGTCAAAACAATTGTCTGTTTCCAGAATACAATTTAACTCGGAGGAGCAATGGACCGAAGCTCTTAAGTTTATGGTCACTAAACTAAAATAGCGCCTGGAATGGGTCTCATCTCAATTTACTACACAGTGATTTCCAGATTTGGACATAGGATCATTTTATTCGGTTTACCTAACCTAACTTGTGTATTATACGTTTATTTAAAGTAAACAAATATTTGCTAATTCTATTTAGCTCTTCATCGTATGTTTATGTCTTAAGGCATTTCTTTTCATTGATATCGTTGTCTCCGGCCACTGAGGTCATGACAAGCTTCATGGTTTGTAGTCTTTTCGATTTGGGCACCGATTGCACGAAGCATGGATTTAAATCCACCTTTGCCACCGAGCATTTCATTGAGAGGGTGCTTTGTTGTGGATTGTTGTTCGGGGGTGTTTTTCCATTTGGTAGCAAGAAGAACTCTTCTACTTCTAAGTTTTGCAGCAAGTAACGCTTTAGAAAAAATTAAAAAGTCGAAGAAAACACACATACAGTCGCTTCGCAAATTTGCTGCAGGGTTTATTGATTGTTAGTAGTATACAAGACAGTATTTGCCTGCAACCCAAATAAATAGGCACCATTTCTTTAAAGATATGTTAATTTTGAAATCATTTACAACAACTCTGGAGTGTCTCTTTGCTATGGCTGCTTACTCTTTTGGCTTCCTTGTGATAGTGTGGATGACTGAAATGAAATAATTAATAATACCTTTGAACTTTCTGGGGTATCTCTTTGCTGTGGCTGTTTACTCTTTTGTTAAAATTTTGGGAATCCGGTTTTCTGGTACAACTGTATACAACTAACATTTCAAGTCCAGGGCAGATTCTGATAGAGATCAAAGAACAAGTTCAATGTATTCGAATCAAGAAATGCCGGTTGCCATGAAGTAGGAATCTGTAATTGCAAATATTTGTTTTATTTAAAATTACAAAGAGTAAAGGATTCGCTACTTACTTGGACACTGTTCATATCGTCCGAAGACTCATCGGTGGAGCTGCCAATACAATCGAAGCTCAAAAAGTTTTTAGTCAGTCGCAAGACATGTGATATAATACTGAAATAAACAACAAGAAATTCAATAGTCAAACTGCTTACAACTAACATTTCCAATCAACATATGCTTGTTGTGATTCATCCATAAAATTCAACCTCATGCTATTTGTCTTTTGCTGTTACTAGCAGCGAACAAGGCAATAGAAAATGTCGTAAAATGTGTTGGTCGCGAAAGGATGTGGCGATTCTGCGATTCTTCGAGAAAGACAAATTAGCATCTGCCTCTACAATGGAGTTCATTTCACACACCAATTGCGATAGAATTTGCACACCCATTGTGCAGTGCCTTGCTGAAAGCATAAAAACATTCAAATTAAAAGCCAATTTGACAATCTATAAACAAACCTGCAGAAACTTATTTACATCTTCGAGAATATTGTTACATTCCTGCTGGGATTCTTAAAGATAAAACACTATTCCGTTAAACTTTTCTAACAAAATTCACTTTTATTACACTTTTATCGACTATTCTAATATTTCATTTCTTAAGTACCAGAACAATATTACTTAAACAATTCTTCAACGATTCAAGCCAATCACTTAATTTACTCTATTACTTTTCACTATTTATCTTCACAAACTATTACTATCTCGAACCAATCACTGTTATAAATCAACTGTCTCGCCCTCTTCTAAAAGCTGTCCTTTTATACCTGCTCCGCCGTCTGACGAGAACTTTCTAGCCAATTCTAATTGGTTCTAGAATAAGCTTCAGTATTGACAGATTCCAGTCTCCAATTGGAAGTGACACTTGAGTGGAATTTGTTTTGAGACTAAGGCCTGGTTTCACCAAACACCATTTAGGTTACACGATACTGTGACCAAGGGCTTGTTTTACCATACACCATTTAGGTTACACGATACCTTCCACGCCACAATAACCCCCTCTTAAACTTGTTCGTCCCGAAAAAACTCGTTAACATTTTCACCATTATAACGATGAAGACGATCCATATGAACGACTTTGCTTGCCTCTTCCTCGTTGGACGCGATAGACAACGTCGTTGATGCGCTTTACGATTGTATAGGGCCCTTCCCAGTCTTGTTGCAACTTAGGCGATAAACCTTTCCTTCGATGAGGGTTATATAGCCATACCAGATCTCCTTCCTGGAATCCTGTAGTTATCGTTTTAGTATCGTACCTCGTCTTCATGCGGTCACTGGCTATCTTAATCTTATCCCTAGTGTCTCGATGCACGGCCCTGATGATATCCCTGAAGTCTGTAACGTAGTCCTCCTCATTCTTGGGCTCTTCGCATGGATATCCAAACATCAACTCGCTAGGTAGGCGGACTGTTCGACCAAATAAGATTTCAGATGGAGTATGTCCTGTGGTGTTATGCACTGCACCTCGATAAGCCAATAAAAACATGGGAATCTGCTTATCCCAGTCTCTCTGGTCTTCGCCAACTACCTTAGAGAGGTGTTCATTCAGTGTCCAGTTGAAGCGCTCCACCATCCCATCTGATTGTGGATAAAGCGGGGTTGTCCTTGTCTTGTGAATCCCGAGGCACACTCCTTGGAAAATCTTCGACTCGAAGTTCCGTCCTTGGTCTGAATGCAGTTCCATTGGTACACCGAATCTGCTTACCCAGTTATAGACGATTTGCTACACCACGGTTTTAGCTTCTTGATTTGGGATAGCAAATGCTTCAGGCCACTTACTGAAACAGTCCATAACAACGAGGATGTAACTATTCCATTGTTTGTTTGGAAACGGTCCCCCAATATCAACTGCTATCCTTTCAAAAGGGGCTCCAACATTGTATTGATGCTTTTTGCCACGGACTTTCAGTCTCGGACCTTTGCTGGCCGCACATGTAACGCATTTCCTGCACCAAGTTTCAACGTCCTCCCTTGAATGAATCCAGTAAAAGCGTTCCCGCACTTTTTCGAGCGTTTTATTGATTCCCAAGTGGCCTCCAGACACTCCATCATGAAATTCCCTGAACACTTCCGTAACCTTTGACCTGGGTACAACAAGCTGCATTACGAACGACTTTCCATCCGGGCTTTCCCATCTTCTTTTTAGAATGCCTTCAGCTCGGGGCTCCTATTGGCTATCTCCTGTCAGTCTGGTTTTCCCTCATGCTCCTTCCAGGCGATAATCGGTTCGATATCCGGATCTTCCCTTTGAGCCTCCCGTATTTCCCGCGCACTCCAGCCACCAATGGGAATAGCTCTCACCCTTTGAACGGACGCGACATCTTTTTCCTCGTGTCGTAAGCAATGTTTGCAATTTGCTTTGCACGGTCGACGAGAGAGAGCGTCTGCATTAGAGTGAAGACTTCCCTTTCGATGTTGTATTTCGTAGTCGTACATCTGCAGCCGTTCGATCCACCTTGCGACTTGGCCTTCAGGATTCTTAAAGTGCAGCAGCCACTTTAAAGATGCATGGTCTTTGCGGAGGATGAATTTCCGCCCATAAAAGTACTTATGGAAATGTTTTGTTGCCAATACCAAAGCAAGGAGTTCGCGCCTGGTATAACAGTAGTTCCTTTCTGGCTTTGAGAGAACTTTGCTGAAGTAGGAAACTACTTTCTCTTGGCCATCGTGCACCTGGGAAACGACGGCTCCAATTCCCACATTACTAGCGTCTGCATCCACAATAAATGTTTTCCCAGGGGTGGGGTACGCTAGTATGGGGGCGTTGCACAACTGTTGCTTAAGTTCCTTGAAGCTGTTTTCGCACTCACCTGACCATTTGAATTGTTTGCCTTTTTCTGTCAGTTGATGCAAGCTCTTTGCGATCCTGGCAAAGTCCTTTACAAATCGTCTGTAATAGGTCGCAAGTCCCAGGAAGCTTCTCAGTTGATGTTTGTCTTTGGGAACCGCCCAGTTTTTCACTGCATCGACCTACTCCGGATCAGTCTTGACTCCTTTGGAAGAGATGATGTGCCCGAGGTACTTCACTTCTGGTGAAGTAATACTTACATTCGTAAAATTCTAAGCAAAAGTAAAAAAACCCTACGAGCAATTATAACAATTCATTTAATCTTTTTTTAAATGCGATTCTGTTGATCGAAAATCAACACTGGAACCAACGGAGTTGCATATTGAATTTAAGCTCCTAATGCACCTTGTTAAAGGCTCATTCCTTCCATAGCTTGTCGAATGATTAGGTTCATAAAACAAGCTATGCTCACGTAACGGTATTCCCGGAACGTAAAAGAGAGTTTGGGCAGTAAAAACGTTGAGTTTATTCTTCCAAAAGCGATGTCTCTTACAGACGTTATGTCCTGAATAAGTCTTCTCGTTTCCAGGGACTTTAAGTTTTTTATCCGACATCTTTCTTCATAACTGGGCATTTCTACTGACCCATTAAAATGACGAAGGCAATATCTTGAAAAAGACTTTTGTATACGTTCAATCCGATTTATATGCACCTGATGTGCTGGTGACCAAATTATAGAACAGTATTCTAAAACAGATCTTACTAAAGAACAATGCAAGGTTTTAAGAGTTTGTATGTCTGACAAATCCTTGCTGTTCCTTTTCATAAATCCAAGAAGGGAGTTCGCTCTGGATATTGTTCTGTCTATGTGATTATTAAAATTTAATTTCGAATTAAACGTAACGCCCATGTCTTTAATTTCCTCGGATCTAGTTATTAAGTACCCAGCTATGGAGTAACCATAGAGTATAGGCAACCTAATATGAAAAAATGACGAAACCTTACATATCCCTAAGTTCAGTTGCAAATTATTACAATTACACCAATCCGTAATTGCGTATATGTCAACCTGAAGCTTATGCCAATCGGCTACAGAATTGACTCTACAAAAAAACTTCCAGTCATCGGCAAATCCCAGTCACTTACAGAAAGACACCCTTGAATCTATATCGTTCACAAATAATACAAACAACAAAGGTCCTAAGTGACTTCCCTGTGGGACACCAGACTTTGCTTCAAACTGCCTCGAAAAAGTATTTCCTATTCTAATTAATTGATTTCTGTTACTTAGGTAGGATGTAATCCACTTGTTAAGTATTGAATAGATACCAAGTGCTTCTAATTTATTTGTAAGCAATTTGTGGTTTACCCGATCAAATGCCTTAAATTATATCAACTTGTGAACCTTCTTCTATTGCCGTTAAGGCAAAATTAGTAAATACAGTTAAATTCGTTACTGTGGACCTGCCTCTTATAAATCCATGTTGATTGGTGGATAAAGATTCCTTTTCAGAAAAGTATATCTTCTCTTTCACTAAACTTTCAAACAATTTCGGAATCGTTGACATCTTCGAAATTGGACGATAATTTGTCACCAAATTCCTACTACCGGACTTATGAACAGGCGTAACAAAAGAATATTTCCAACAGTTTAGAAAATTGCCAGTCGAAAGGGATAAGCTAAAAATCAATGTGAGCGGAATCGAGAGAGATGAACTACATTTTAAAATTAATATGGATGGTATACCATCAAATCCCGGATTTAATTTGGGTTCAAGTTTTTGAGATGATGTCAATACTTCGATTTCAGTTAAGGAGGTGTTAGACATCACGCTGGTCTCCGACACCATTTACCATATGATATCAGAGACTGGAAAGTTTCTAAATAACACTCCTTCTCAGACCATAGATACATTCAATTTGGCATAAACTGCCTCCCTCAAGTCCAACCCGTTTTTAGGAATTACAGGAAAACGGATTGGAGCAAATATAGGAACAGTGAGGTTTCTTCCATAATTAACAGAATACATGTTTCCCCTACTAATACAAATGAGTTAGATAGCATGGTTGAGGAACTCACTAAGACTCTCAACCGGGCTATGTCTTTCTCCTGTTCAATAAGCAGCTCTTCAAGTCTTATTACCAAGACCAAAATTCTTTGGGCCATTAAAGGATTTAAGCCATTTAAATCTCCTGGAATGGATGGTATAATACCGGCCGAACTTCAGAGGAACGTTGACCTAATCCTCCCTTGGGTAACTGTAATATTAAAAAGTTGCCTGGATTTTGCTCATATTCCCAAGTTGTGGACGGAAGTTAACGTGGTGTTTATACCTAAGGCTGGTAAAAGCTCACACGTTAACCCCAAAGATCTCAGACCAATTACTTTCTCATCATTTCTGCTAAAAACCTTAGAGAAACTGATAGACATCCACATACGTTGCAGTGTCAACTCAAATCTTTTGTCAACGTCTCAACACGCGTATAGTAAAGGGAAATCGGTTGAAACGGCCCTTCACTCACTTGTATCTATACCATCGAAAAATCTCTCGATTGCAAAGAATTCACATTGGTTGCTTTCCTGGATATTGAGGGAGCGGTTGACACCGTCGAAGCAGAGGCAATTCTCGGCGCACTGACGGGCCTTGGAATTGAGAAATCGATTGGCGAATTGGTCAACCAGTTGCTCACCAATAGGTTTATCAACTCACAGCTGGGCGATGCATCAGTCCGGAGGTTCGTTAGTAGGGGTACGCCTCAAGGTGGCGTTATCTCACCTCTTCCTTGGAACCTAGTAGTGAATGAACTACTTCTAATACTGAAAGGGGAAGGGTGCAAAGTAATTGCCTATGCAGATGACGTTGCCATCGCTGTCTCAGGAAAACACCTCAACACGCTTAGAGATCTCATGCAGAATGCCCTCTCTAAGCTCTCTAAATGGACAAAAAAATGCGGTCTGGCGATCAATGCCCAGAAAACTGAACTGGTCCTCTTCACAAGAAAATACAAAATTCCCAATTTTGTACCCCCAAAACTAAATGGCACACTCCTGGTGCTCACCAATACGGCTAGCTATTTAGGCCTAGTTTTAGACACCAAATTGAGCTGGAAACCCAATATCCTACGGAGAGTTCAGAAAGCCACCACGGCTCTGTACCGCTGTAAAAAAGCCATTGGAAGCAGATGGGGACTCCAGCCTCGAATTACATATTGGCTATATGTATCCGTTATCAGACCTATACTCACTTATGGCGTTATTGTATGGTAGACTGCCCTCGATAAGGCCATCCATCATAATCACCTTAGCCGCGTCCAAAGAACGGCATGCATATGCATAAGTGGATCCCTTAGAACCACTACAACAGCGGCCATGGACGTAATGTTCCACTTGCTACCGCTAAACATCTATTGCAAACAAGTGACAGCAAATGCAGCCACTCGGATGAAAGCAATTCAGTTGTTGACCAGTCGCCAAACTGGTCATTGGAATGCATTCCAAAAGATACTGATTACACCCTCCCTCAGTTTCAATTCGAAAGGAACTTCGAAACTTACATACCCTCCAGGAGTGACTGGGAGAACGAAATAGTACCCCGTAAGGAGTCTGTCTGTTTCTATACAGATGGGTCCAAAACTGAAACAGGAGTGCGGGGGGGTGTTTTCTCTTATGACCTAAATTGTAAAATTTCATTCAGCCTTCCTAATCACCATAAACTAAGTATTAAATATACCGTCAGCTCCGCCCACTTAAGAGAATTTGCCTACAAGCTGTTTTCCGTGTTTCTATTTGCGAAAGTATGTGTGCCATGTTAAAGTCCATAAGACGCACGCATACGCTTGCACATAGCAACCTGACAGATGACTGACACTTCATTCTGTGGTGACATTGGGAAAAATTCAAGTAATTCAAATAATTGGCAGTTATCGGGACGTGTTAACAAAACGGAGGGCTTGGTGTGGTGAATTTAGTACCTACATACATTTCATTAAAACGAATATATCAGGCCTGTTTTTTTGAGCTTCGCTCAGCAAAGCAAAGTAAATTAGGATTTTCTTTTTCAGCACACAATTACAACAACTGCGCTAGACTTGACACTTCGAGACTCGTAATAGTTGTTGTAATTGCGTGCTGATAATCCTACTTTACGTTGCTTTGCTGAGATCGAAGCTAAAAAAACACGGATATTATTACGATTTTCTTATTTTACCTAGATAAAGTACGGGATGTTTACATTGTGGTTGCAAACAATGGAAATATTTACCATTTGCAAAATTGTAATAAAATCAGTATCTACAAATAATTATTTATAATTTTACTAAATACATATTTTTTATATATTCTACTATATATTGTTGTTTCGATTTTGACTTACAGTTTAAAGAAAATGAATTCATAAATTGATTTTCAACTACATATTGGTTGGTCATCAGAATTTAAAAAAAATTATTTGATGTCCTATTATTTTGTTGAGGGCTATGAACGTTGCAACCTTATTATTTTGATTGTTTTCATTAGTTACGTTAATTTGAAATTCGTTTGTTGCAAACTTTGTTAAAAATTACTTTTTTTCTCCCCTTTTTGTTTTCGGTTATTACACGCTTACTTCATGAAAATATTATAACTCATAAATTATATGTTCAGAAAAGATCTCAAACTTGACTTAATGCATCCAGATAATTAGTTAGTTTACAGCGAATATTTATGGATAGCTGTCTCTTTCTGTTTATTTTCTTGCTTCTTCTTTAAAGACACTTTTTTGTACTTTTCTAAAATAACCGAGGTGGTGAAGTCCTATACCTACTGCAAAGAATGCAACATTATTTTTCTTATTCTATTAATAAATAATTCTAATATTATTAATCGTATTTTATTATTATACCCACTCAGAAATGTTCATATCTCTCCTCAGAACCCCAACACATTTTAAGTCTTAATATTCCTTAGTTCTTCGCTTTGAATCCGTTGCCTTTTTTTGTCAACATTCGCGGGCAAAATAAACTTTCGCCAAAAACAACAAACGAAAACAAACACTGTCGCGTATTAGTTAAATAAAAAAACGTACTGGTTGGGTTTAATGTACATATATTAGGAAAATTAAATACGAATTAAATTTATGAAATGAAACGAAGAAGCAAAAGAAAGGGGCGTCCGTTCAAGTCGAAATCGCGCAGCAGAGACAAAGAAAAAAGGAACGAACAAAAAAGCGGGGCAGCTCAAACCGCATGGTTCGAGCTGTCATTTATGACAACGACGTTTGAGTGGGTTCGTTTAAACAATCCGGTGCGGCGCCAACATTCCGCCTGCCTTGAACTACCAGGAGGGTTAGTTGAATCATCAAGCACATCGACGTCGTCTTTGAAGGTCAAAAGCGGTGATATCTTGACGATTGGGCGCACCAGCGGTCTTCAATGTCACCACCCGAACTCTGCCATCAGCTCCAGTATGTACCGTAGTCACTCTTCCCATCCTCCATTTGCTAGGAGGGATGTTGTCCTCTCTAAGAACAACAAGATCTCCCACGGTGATGTTAGGATATGACTTCGTCCATTTAGCTCGTTGCTGAAGTTGTTGCAGATATTCGGTGTGCCATCTTCTCCAGAAGTGTTGTCGTAGTTGCGTGATAAGTCGCCAACGGTGAACTAGATCGATTTTGAGAGCCGCCATATCAGGCTCCGGGATGGTTATAAGCGGCTCCCCTACCAAGAAATGCCCAGGTGTTAGAGCCTGTAGATCGTCGACATCAGCTGTTACTGGGCACAATGGTCTCGAATTAACACAAGCTTCAATCTCTGCCAAAAGCGTTGAAAATTCTTCAAATGTAAGGAGACGGCCATCGAGTGTGCGTCGCAGGTGATACTTTACGCGCTTAACAGCAGCCTCCCAGTATCCACCCATGTGAGGAGCTGCTGGTGGATTAAAATGCCAAACTGTACCATCGTCCCTTAAGTATTTTGCCAATTTCTCATCCCGCGTCGCTTCGACAAGGAATTGCCTTAGCTCATTTTCAGCACCGACAAAATTCGTCCCATTGTCGCTGTACAAATCCACGCAACGACCACGACGAGACACAAACCGCTTCAGAACTGCTATGAAGGTACCAGCTGACAGATCGCTAGCTAACTCCAAATGCATGGCACCTGTTGACATGCATATAAACACAGATATATATCCCTTAACGGCTTTAGATCCACGCCCCTTCGACAGACGGAGCATAACTGGTCCGGCAAAGTCCACACCGCTACGAAAAAACGGTCGACAAAATTCCACCCTGGGTGTAGGCAAGTCACTCATAAGTTGCTGTTGAATGATGTTCTGGTATCTTCGGCACTTGACACAAGATCTGAATGTCCTTCGTAGTAGATTGCGTGCGTTTATGATCCAAAAGCGCTCTCGTAGGATTATAAGCATGGTTGATGGCCCTGCGTGAAGTGATATACGATGAACATCTTGGCAAATCATCTCAGTTAGCCTTGCTTTGGCTGGCAAAAGAATAGGGTGTTTTTTGTCCGCGTGCATTGATGCGTTTCTAAGTCTTCCACCGACTCGGAGAATCGCCGATGGGTCCAGAAATGGATGCAACTTGCTCAGCTTGCTCTGTCTCCCAAGGCTGTTTCCACTTCGTAGTCTATGAACATCTTCTGCGAAAAACGATTTCTGTGTGACCTTTATCCAGAAGGTTAACGCGTCGTTGAGTTCTCTCAAGCTGAGACACTTACTGTCGCACTGCGGTGTCGGTTTACCGGTTTTTCGATTTGCAATGCGGCTACGTATGTTATGGGTAAATCTGAAGATAAAAGCGGTAACATGTTTTAGTTTTGAAAGCGAAGAATACTTATCAATAATATTCCAGACGTCATGCGTTCGAGCGGTGGCAACTAGGGAGATGTCGGTGTTTGATTTTTGGTCGACTGCAGTTGTAAAGAGTTCTTGCGAAGGCCAGGCTTCTTTGGGTTTGGTCAACCACGGCGGTCCATTCCACCAAAGCGAGAAATCCTTGAGCTTATCAGGAGCTAACCCACGGGACGCGCAGTCGGCAGGATTAAACGCGGAAGGGACATGCAACCAGTTCTCAGGAGGGATGACGTCTTGGACTCGGGAAACGCGGTTAGCAACAAATGTGCACCACCTGCTCGGATGCTGATGAAGCCAGGCTAATGCAACCGATGAATCAGTCCATCCGAAAATATTGCGAACCCCTTGATGAAGCGCTTTTTTCACATGTACGATCAGTTGCGCTAACAACGAAGACGCGCATAGCTCCAAACGAGGCAGGGAAATCTGCTTGATGGGGGCCACTCTCGTCTTAGCTGCGAAGAGGCGGATGACGACACCATTTGAGTCCATAGTCCTTGCGTATACTACGGCAGCATACGCAGCTTCCGATGCGTCAGCAAAGCCATGCAAATCTATTGTTACGTTTGGGCCGCCACAGCCAGTCCACCTCGGTATTCTTATTGTTGCCAAACTCGGAAGATTTTCTCGATAGTCCAACCACGTTCGCTTAATAGTTGCTGGAACTTCTTCATCCCAATTGATTTTGATTTTCCAAAGGCGTTGGAACAACATTTTTGGAATGACTGTGGTTGGAGCTAGTAGCCCTAGGGGATCGAATAGCTTCGAAGCATCTGCAAGTAAAATACGTTTAGTGAGAACATTGGTACTTAACTCATAAACCTGGACGCAAAACGCAAGGGCATCTGAGGATGGATGCCACTGGAGACCCAATGTCTTAACGCTTTCCGAATCAGACATATCCATTAAATTAAACGTAGTTTTCATTTGACGCTGCTCAGCTGGTATCGCATTAAGGACGGCATCAGAATTCGATGCCCATTTCCGTAAATGGAAACCACCACGATTAAGCATACTAGCCATTTCACTCTGCAACTGATGCAGTTCTACCTCGCTGAAAGACCCAGTGAGGAGGTCGTCCATGTAGAAGTCGCGTTGAACACATTCAGATGCGGTGGGGAAATCGTGTCTTTCATCGACGGCTATTTGCTGCAATGCTTTAACTGCCAGGTATGACGCTGATGCAACGCCATATGTCACTGTCAATAGGCGACAATCCTTGACTGGGTCTGTTGGTGAACGGCGCCAGACGATGCGCTGGAAGTCGATATGATCTTGATGAACCCGCACTTGACGATACATCTTTTCGATATCTCCGATTAGCGCGAAGCGATGACATCGAAATCGGAGTAATGTCGAGAAGAGGTCGGGCTGCAGTTGCGGACCTACTAGCTGCGCATCATTCAATGAAAATCCAGACGTTGTTTTAGCTGAGGCATTGAAGACAACCCTCAGTTTCGTTGTCGTGCTGGACTCCTTCACAACTGCCCTATGCGGCATGTAATAGTGTTTTCCAGTAGCTGGGGTGTCGCAAACTTCCTCCATGTGTCCTAAATCAATGAACTCCTGCATAAATTCAGCGTATTGTGAGTGAAGCGATTTATCTTTAGTGAAAATCTTTTCCATGCGCCACAAGGCCCGAACTGCTGCATCCCGAGAATCTCCGAGCAAAACTTCAGACTTGAAGGGTAATTTGACGACATAACGTCCATCAGATTGGCGGCTGTGCGTGCGGTTGAAGATTTCTTCGCATAGATGCTCTTCGTCGGTAAGAAATTTCGAGTCGGGCAGCTCTTCTATATGCCAAAATTTGGTTACTGCTTTCGTGAGTGCGGCGTCCGAACGACTTGTAACAATGGTTGAAAATGCGTATGCGGTGTCTGGGGGCAACACTCTTCCGAACAATATCCATCCTAGAGTAGATTGCTGCGCAATAGGAGAGTCTTTAGGTCCTCGAACCAACCCTTCAAGAAGAAAACTCCCTATTTGGTCACAGCCTAGTAAAATATCAACTGCTGCGGGCACGTCGAAGTTGGGGTCGGCCAAAGTTAGACCATGAATGTGTTGCCAGGATCCTTTGCGGATGCGAGATGGTGGGAGAGCGTTTGTTAGCTTCGGTAATATATTCGCCTGAATGGTTTCAGCAAAGCTGTCGTCTACCGAAGACAACGCCAGGAGAACGGTTCCTCTAGAGCGACCAGCGGTAACAGCACATATACCTTCGATTTCCGTCGTAGAAGGCATAACATGGAGCTGCAGTCGATCAACGCATGCTTTAGAGATAAAGGTGAGATGCGATGCGTTGTCAAACAATATTCTCACTGGCTGAAACCGTCCGGAACTGTCCCTGACTTTGGCAACAGCGGTGCCTAAGAGGATTTGCTGGTCGGTGTTGACCACATTAGCGGATGAGGTACTTGCGACTGGTTGCGGGGGCTCTTCCTGATGAAGCAGCGTGTGATGATGAGCCTGACATAACCTGCAAGTGTTTGTACTGCGACACGCATTTTCTCGGTGGACATTTGATAGGCAATTCTTACACAAGGATTTTTCTTGTGCGGCGGTAATTCTGCGAGAGGCTGGTAGAGCTCTGAATTGCTCGCAACCGAAAATCCTGTGCTTTCCACCGCAAAAATAGCATCCAGAATTTTTCTTTTGGGATGTGAAGACTGTTGTAGACTTTATTCTAGATTTGAAACCATGCCGTAGTTCGACGTTGTTGTGTGATTTGACAGCATCCAATGAGTGACACCTAGTTTCGAGAAAATCAACTAGTTCCGTGAAGGTGGCTACCTTGTCATCTTTTTGCAAAAGTTCCCATTGGCGATGGCTTTCTTGGTCCAGCTTGCTCACAGTGAGATGCACAAGCCAGTCTTCCCAGTTGGTAACTGGTCTACCCAGCGACTTCAACGATCTGTAATTTTCCTGGATGTTGTCAAGTAAAGACCTGATACCTGTGGATGACTCGGAAGAAAGCTTTGGCAGTGAAAAAAGAGCTCTGAAATGGGCATCAACTATGATACGCTCTACATTGTACCTTTTGGACAGCAATTCCCATGCCTCATTGTAGTTGCTATCTGTTATCTTGAAGGATTTGATGACATTTAGCGCATTCCCTTGTAGACTACATCGAAGGTAATGGAGCTTTTGCGAGCCCGTTAGCGTTACCTCATTGTGAATGAGAGACGAAAATGCGTCGTAAAACTGCTTCCACTCGGATGGTTCTCCAGAGAAATGTGGCAAGTCCATTTGCGGCAGCTTGACGTCAGCATGTTGTCTGGATTTTTGGGGGCTAGTGTTGGAATTGGCCTTTATCTTAAACTCTGCTCTCATGAAGTTGGAGAGTGCGGTCCGATACCATTCGTCGCCCTGTTCACGTTGAGCCTCCTCTGTTGGCAAAGCAGTCTCGCCACACACGTCTTCGACCTCACCCTGCGCGATGCTGAATTGCTCCCATTGGTAATTCAAAAGTCTCAGAAAGGATTCAATGTCCGCTTCGTCGTAACTTTCGGCTTTTTTGCTTGTGTTCATGATGCGCTTAAGCGCGTTTCTCAGCACATCTCGTCTTGTGGTCGACATTTCGCGGTGAACAAAGGCAAGATGTGAGAATGAAAGGAAAGTTGCAATTTAATAATAATAATAATAATAATAATAGTTGGCGCAACAGGTCTGTAGGGACCCTAGGCCTAGCTTCTCGCAACCATTCGTTTTGTGTGAGTTTTTCATTTTTGGAACGAATGGAAGGGATCTACAATTTTATGCCGATTCCAAACGGCTAATTGAGAAGCTCTTTCAAGACAGTTATACTCTCGGATGTTTGTCAGACGTTCGCGAGAGGTGGCGCAGTGAAAAAAAACCCAGAGTTGGAATTTGGGTTTTTGCGGGATTCGAACCTAGGACCCCTCGCTTAGTAGTCCAACACACTAACCACTAAGCCACTGCGCCTACAAGTTGCAATTTACTCGATGTTATTTATATTATTCGGCTCGAAATGACCAGAAATGTCGCGTATTAGTTAAATAAAAAAACGTACTGGTTGGGTTTAATGTACATATATTAGGAAAATTAAATACGAATTAAATTTATGAAATGAAACGAAGAAGCAAAAGAAAGGGGCGTCCGTTCAAGTCGAAATCGCGCAGCAGAGACAAAGAAAAAAGGAACGAACAAAAAAGCGGGGCAGCTCAAACCGCATGGTTCGAGCTGTCATTTATGACAACGACGTTTGAGTGGGTTCGTTTAAACAATCCGGTGCGGCGCCAACAAACACAATAATAATTGTAAAAACAAAAATGTTTTATTTTATTTCCACGAATGAATATTTCTACCATTCTGCAAAACACTTTTTCGTGGTGAAATAAATCAAACAATCTTAACTGTGGAAACGCATCCATCAGCTGATCGAAATCACCAAATACACTAAACTCAGTCAGTGTTATTAGCATTCTCTCTTTATTTTTCCCACGAAGCGAGAGCATTTTTCCCTTTTCGCTGTACTCAAATACCCTCGATTTGCTTATGAAAAAATATTTCTTCTAAAAGTAAAGCTGGTATTATTCGGAAAGAAATTCACATTAAATTAACCTTGAATATACAAATTGCAGTTTGTTAACATTATAATGATTATTTCTTGCTACTAGAAATCTTTTGCTAAAAGAAAAATCTCTTGTTATGGGCATCTAGTGTGTTGCATTGTAGTTCGAATGTTTTTTCGTCAGATTCATGACAAAAACAATGTTGATGCTTTATTTTTGTTTTGTACGAATCGTTTTTCGGGCAACAAAATTTCCACAAAAGGTAGAAATTCCACGATGTAGGATGACTGCTGAGTGTCAGTATTTCATTATACCCCCTCCATTCAGTTTTTTTTGTTTTGTTGCCTCACACGTATTCACCGATAAGAAATTTAAGAGAGAATTTTTCTTTCAAAATTTGCGGGGGGAATCGGGTAGGTGCGCGGGCGAGCTGACCGTCTATTTAATGCTTAGTTTATGATCTTGGGTCCAGCGTTGCCACAAGACAAGACACAATTGTATCAAAAAGATACATTTTTGCTTCCTTGCAAAGAATTTGATTCTCAGATTTTCAATTAGATACATTTTTCAATTTTCAAATAAGTTTGCAAAATCTACCTTTTTCATATGTTTTAATTTTTTTTCAGACTTATTTTGAATCTATAGCAATATCAATATCAATATACATCAAAATATTGATTTTTGGCCCCAATGGAACATGAAAAGTGATTTAGAAAACGTTATTCTCTTGTGATACATTTGATACAATTTTGAGTCTCGAATTTAGATACTTTTGATACATTTTTAAAAAAAAATAGATACATTTTTCAAAAAGTCAACGGCAACGCTGCTTGGTTCCGTTATGGTGAAATTCAGAAAAGACGGCGAAAGCGTAGCTGTAGAAGACATCGACAATTTAAACACCGCTGCCGAGTGATGCCAGCAAAAGAGAAGATGATGCAGTTAAACATAAACATAAACAAAATTGATACGTATACATTTTACAATAATAACTGTTACCTTTTTCATCATAAAATATTATGTAAACATTCCTTTTTATCAAGGGCCAAAGTTATGTTTTATTATTCTCATTCGAGTTAATTTTTCGTTTTGTTTTCTTAGGGTTTGTGTTTTTGTTTCTCCGATGTCAATTTTTTGCAACTCTTTTATGAAAAATGCTAACAAGTGCTCATAATAATGGGTTTGGTTCTGGTTAGAGTGATGTGGATGGGAATTTATACCAAATGATTAGGATATTGCGTTCGCAAAGAAAAGGCCTACATGTATGTCACATCAACGCTCAAAGTTTGAATCCTAAGTTGGATGAATTTCGTCCGTTGTTCATCAATTCTAATGTTGATATTGTTTGTGTATCCGAGACATGGTTCCTTCCGGAGTTTAGCGATGCCGTATATAAAGTGGATAGTGGTGATCGAATTGGTAGAGTGGGTGGGGGTGTGACCGCTTATGTGCGCGACGGGTTGAGATGCAATCCTATCTGCAAATCGAATTCAAATAGTACTATTGATTATTTGTTTCTGAATATCACATGTGGTACGGAACGTCTTCTACTTGGGGTAATCTATAGGCCAAATAGAAATATAGACATTTCACCTGCGATTAGTATATTGGAAAATATATCCTGTTCTGCATCTGTCGCCGAGCAAAATTCCTTAAAATCAAATATCTTGGTATATTTATTTCTGAAAACATATAAACCAAAGAATCAATACATTTATATATGATTTTGTTAAATTGTTTGCTTACCGCAGTTTTCCCTGTCGCTCGGCTTCTGTTCAACTTAAAATCATTTCAAGCGAAACGGCAACCATTTTGACAGAAGAAACTACGGTAGCATTCAGCGACTCTTCAGGTTCTTATTGTTATTTCAAGCAAAGGCTGTATCCAGCTCCGCTCCGCGACATCCAGGGCCCCGTGAATGACCCACATATTCACCACATACATCCAGCGGTGCCAATTTTGAAGCAGGTCGTCGCAGGATCCCTTTAGCGGTTTGTATTTCGGCACTCCGTACTTGATCGTCTGAAGCCATGTAAACTTTAGTTATTCTTCCTCTGCACCACTTGGATCGTGGCATATCAGGGTCGCATATGAAGACTAGGTCACCTATTTGGAGTGGTCGCACCTTCTCACACCACTTGGATCTTCTGGTCAATGTTGGCAAATATTCGGTCATCCACCGCTTCCAGAACCGGTTTTTAAGTTGTTGAGCGATTCTCCATTGTTTTCGGAGACAATGGATCCTCACGTCAGAAGGTCCAGGTGTCTGAGTCGAATTTGTTGTTCCGAGGAGGAAGTGGTTCGGTGTCAGCGGCTCTTCATCGTCTGTGGTGACTGGTAAGTGAGTAAGCGGGCGAGAGTTGACGATATTTTCAGCGTGTGGTTCGAAACTCTCTTGACACTCTGGACCATTCTTTCCCATGCGCCGCCTGCGCTTGGGTTAGCTGGGCAGTTAAAAACCCATTCAATGGCGCTGGACGACATCTCACGTTGCACTTGAGCCTCATCGAAAACATCTCGAAATGAGCGTAGCTCACCATCAGCGCCAACAAAATTGGTTTCATTGTCGCTTCGCATTCTTACGGGAACCCCTCGTCGATTCACAAAATTTCGAAGACATAATATGAACGAATCGGTGGATAGATCCGCAGCCAGCTCCAAGTGGATCGCGCGTATCGTCAAGCAGGTGAATACGGCTACCCATCTTTTCTCTCGACGACGGCCTATAGCCACATGAAGGGGTCCAAAGTAATCAACCCCAGAATACGTAAATGACCTTACGTAGGGCGTCAGTCGATCGATTGGCAGCTGTCCCATCATTGGAGTATTCGGTTTTGCAGATCGTAGTTTACTGACCAGACATGAGAGTCTGATACTCCGAACCAGTTGTCGTAGATGAGGCACCCAGAATCGTACACGGATCTCGTTGATTATAGTTCCTTCATTCTGATGATGTAGTCTTCGATGGTAGTATGCGACCACTAGTCTGGTCAACGAGTGATCCTTGGGAAGGATTATTGGCCTCCTCGTCATGAATGGTACTGACGTGGCGGCATCAATTCGACCATACACTCGAAGAACAGCATTCTTGTCAAGATATGGACACAGTTTGTGCAATTGGTTTCCTTTCGGAATGGACCCTCCATCTTGTATTGTTGTTACTTCCTGTGAGAATGCATCCCTTTGCGCTGTCTTGCAAATCCAAAGTTCAGCTGCATCCAGTTCCTGTGCGCTAATTTCTCCACTGATCGTCTTAGTGGCCAGATGATGTTTTGCCACGAAGTTATTGACAAATCGTCGAACAAATGCCACTACCCGTTTTAGTCTGAGGTAGTCCGAAAACTTTGATATATCAATAATGTCACTGACCACAGCCTGAGCCAGCAGCAGGAACCGGGGACGAAGTTTTTCTTGGCAGTCTTCATCCGGTTTCACTGGCATTTCTTCGGGCCAAATTGATTCGTTCTCCCTTAAAAAGGTTGGTCCGTACAGCCAACGACTTCTTGGGTTAAAACATGGTGGCAACGTTCCCCGGGTAGCATCGTCCGCTACGTTCAGTTCGAAAGGAATCCATCTCCACTCCAATGGTTTTGTTGTGTCTAATATCTCGGAAACTCTATGTGCTACAAATGGTTTATAGCGACGATGTTCGGAACGTATCCAGCTAATTACTGTTCTAGAGTCGCTCCAAAAGATCTTCTTGCTGATAGTCATATCATGATCCTTCAACACTGCTCTTTGTAGCCTGGTTCCAAGTACAGCAGATTGCAACTCCAGGCGTGGAATTGACAACAGCTTTATTGGGGCACACCTAGTTTTTCCCGCTACGAATGAAACGTCTATACTCCCATCAGCCAATATTGCCCTCCAGTATGCCACTGCTGAGAAGGCATCCTCGCTGGCATCAACAAACACATGTAATTGGATCTCAATCGGCGAGTGTGAAAAGTAACAGCGTTGAAGACGCAAAGTGGCAACACTATTTACTGCGTCTCTCCAGAGAATCCATCTGCTATAAAGTCCATCGGGTATCGGCTCGTCCCACTCTATGTTGTACCTCCACACCTCACGCAAAACTATCTTTATGTAGACCATCATGTTGGCAAGCAACCCGAACGTGACAAATATCGACATGGCTATGCTGAGTAGTTCTCGCTTACTTGGTCTCCTCCTTCCCAAAATCACGTCTGGTGGCACACGATGAAAGTTCAGCTTGAAGGTGAAAACGTCTTCAGAAGTACACCAATACATTCCAAGTATCTTTTCAGCAGCGATCTCAATGTTTCCTCGCTCGCTCCCTGAAGACTCGTAACAACTTTTTTCGAGTTGGAGACGAAACTCCGTAACTCAAAACCGGCAGCTCGATGAATGTTTCTGACAGCGGTAGAAACTTGGATGGCCTCATCCTCAGTGGCGAAACTGTCAACGAAATCATCGACATAGTGGTGATGAAGAATCGACTTGACTGCTCTAGGGTACTTCTCACTGTAGGTCAATGCATTGGTGTTTTTTATTGCTTGTGCTATGTATGGTGAACAGGTTGCCCCAAAGGTCATAGCCACCATTTCGAAAATCTCCACAGGTTTTCGATCTTCCGGGTGAATAAGAATTTGATGAAACATCTCTTTAATATCTGCGCACACGGCGATGTTGTTCATCCGAAAGTTAAACAAAACTCCTGTCAACGGTCGTTGCTCGTCTGGACCCTTCAGAAGCTGGGAGTTCAATGACACTCCATTCGACTCAGCCGCAGCATCAAACACTAAACGAATCTTTTTAGTCTTATTTGGATTGTGAACACCAAAATGTGGTAGGTACCAGATCCTTGAGCCGGTATTGTGTAATTCGTTTTCTGGTAGTTTTCTGGCGTAACCCTTCTCTAGGTATCCTGAGATGAGATGATTGTACGCCACGGCAAAATCTGGATCTCTTTTCATCTTCCTTTCGATACTCAGCAATCTCCTTCTTGACATTTCGAAACTCTCGGGCAATTCTACACTGTTCGACTTCCATAAAAGACCACATTGATACCGATTCCCAATCCTGGAAGTGGTTGTAGTAACGAGTTGACGTGCCCGAGTATCTGCGACAGATTCCAGAGGTGTTAACAACTTCTTTACGCCAAAATTTTCTGTGGTGAAATATTCGCTCACTAATTTCTCCACGTCGTCTCCTGATGGTTCTCTCACGTGCATGCATATCGCCCTGATGTGTCCACAAACTTTAGCGTCATCTGCTTTGGTGGGTCCAAATACAACCCATCCCAACTTGGTTTTTGCAACTACTGGTCCGTCGTCTGGACTTAAGTAAGTCTTCTTGGCCAGTCCGAGATGACAATTATCCAGTCCGATCAGCAGCATTGGCTTAGCATTAACGTATTCTCGTACAGGTAAGTATTTCAAATGATGATACCTCGTATGAAGCTCAGACATCCTCAGAGTTTGTTGCGGCAGACATATATTCTTGACGGTTCGCGCACCACGCAGCTGAAACTTCGACATACCTTTTCCACGACCACTAATCTCAACATTGACACTCATAGATGATTCCCTTGTCGTGGTATTTTCGCGATTGGGTTTACCTACTGCGATAGACTGTAATCTCCTCAACTCTTAATTTGTTGCTGCTTCTGGACCACCAATGCAAGGACATAGTCATACATGTATAGCTGCTGTGCGATTAGAGAGGCGGCTAAGGGGATGGTAAACTGTCAGTCAGTCCCTTTTTCGTCGAAGTGGTATGATACAGATTGTGTTAGGAGAAGAAAGACATCGTTCGCATTTCTAAAGCTCTTTAAAAAAACAAACAACGCTTTTTTTAAGATTTTGTATCTTGAAGCCAATAAAAACTACAAAGAACTATGTAAAGTGAAAAAAAAGATATCTCGAAAGGTCAGCGTCTACTCTGTCACTGTGCAGAAACTCAAGTGTATTGGCAGATTGCAACAAAACGACTCCGACTTCAATTAGTTTAGAGTTGCTCGCAAATCACTTTCGAGATCTTTTACTTCCAAGTCCAGATCAGAAACTGATCTCTTTTGCCCCCCCTCTAGTCTATATTGAAGAACTAGACTCCACGATAGACATGAAAGAAATTTTAGCAGCTCTAAAAAAAATGAAGAACAATAAAGCCTCAGGGCCAGACGGTATTCCAGCTGAGTTCTACAAGCAATCGACCCAGTCGTTTTTGGCATACATTTTAGAACTTTTCAATAAAATCTTTTGTGATGAAGCTTTCCCTGAATGCTTTAAAATGTCTGACATATGCGCCATCTTCAAAAAAGGTGACCCGTCTCTGCCCGAAAATTACAGAGGTATCTCCATGCTCAGTTCGCTAAGAAAACTGTTCACTCAAGTTCTTTACCATAGGCTAGTGAGTTGGGTGGAACGGAATAGCGTCCTCAGTATCTTCCAGGCCGGTTTTCGAGCTAATATGTCGATAGTGGACCAGATTTTTGTACTAACAACGATTTCAAGGCGGTTTATAGAGAAGAAAAAGAAATTGTACGTATTTTTCGTGGACCTCAAAGCTGCTTTTGACACCGTCAACAGAAGGTCACTGATATTTAAGCTAGCAGCGATAGGTCTATCGTCAAAAATTATCAGAATCTACGAGCAACTTCTTGCAAATACGTCTGCAGCGGTGTGCAATGGTAAAATAAAATCATCCACTTTCCCTACGGACTCTGGTGTTCCACAAGGCTGTGTTCTGAGCCCTCTCATGTTCTCTCTTTTTATTGATGATGTGTGTGGCAGCATCCCAGGTGGCATTAAGTTCGGAGATGTAGATGTCAAAGTATTACTTTACGCAGATGATCTTGTCATCCTTTCCGACAATCCCTATACTCTCCAGCTCCAAATTAATAAACTAAAGAACTATTGCGATACTTGGGATCTAAAAATAAACACAGCTAAATCTAAAATTCTTGTCTTCAGAGCACAGAATCGTGGGGGTAGTGAACATGGTTGGTCACTGGATGGTACTCGAATTGAGGTTGTTAATGAGTTCAAGTATTTAGGATTTGTATTAACATACATAATCTAAATATAACACCTCATATCAAAGAAAGAATTCTTGCAGCCAAAACGGCAATTAACATCTTATGGTCTAAGCTTCTCTAACAAGCACGTAGATCCTGTTTCCAAATTTAGGGTTTTCAACGCCACAATAAATAGTTGTTTTTGCTACGCGAACGAAATTTATGGTTATCGACAGCGCGATGAGATCGAAGGCATACAGAGATATTTTTTCAAACGAATTTTTAGGCTTCCACAATCTACACCTAGCTATGCAATTCATGTAGAATCTGGCCTACCTTACGTTTTTATAAAGAACCTAAAAGCAAATGCTGATTACATCAGCAAAGTTATACTAAGATCTAGGAATAACCTGCAAAAAAAGTTCTTCGTGTAGCTGTCAGATGTAACTACTCTCCGTTTAAAGACTGGTACGATCTAGCCACAGCAAACAATATACCTATTCAGCTGAATGAGAACAACGTTTGGGAGTGGAGAAGTATACTCCACAATTGCATCTCTGCTATTGACAGCAATCTCTTTAAGTCTTGCTTTGATAGAGCTAAAGTATCATCGACCAGATCAGTTTATAGGCAGCTTAATCTCACCTTGGGAACAAACAATTATTTTAGCAATAAGCTATCAGTTCAGGAAATGAGCGTGGTTGTAGGAAACGCTGCACTCATGTGCAGAAGAAAATTATAGGAACACCTCGTTTGAGAAGCGCTGCATCTTTCGCAAACGCTTACGTGTAAACGCACCCGCACTACCAGTGGCAGCCATATTTTTTCGTCCACTTTTCGCCTAGTTTATGGTTTTTTCTTTAACACCCTATGCTCGGTTGAATCTAATTCAAACCTCTATCTTTATCTACATATAACACGTAGAAAAATCGCCCCTGTGCTTTAACATCGTTTTCAGATTTTTCTGAACATACCATTCGTCACAATATCGTTTTGAAAATTTACGCCATAGTCGAGCGCATAAGTGCGAGCGAGACGACAACACACCCCACACGAAAAACTCTTAGATGTAAACCACGTACAGCGTTGGTTCGCTTGGATTTTTAGTCAGTCAGTATCGAGAGTCAGGTTCGGTTGGTTGGTAGGGCACTAGCGCATGGTCGCATTTTTTTTTTTTTCGGCATTTTGCCACGTTTTCATTGTTCGCGCATCCTAAGTAGGCGGCCATTGTGTCGACCGAAAAAAAAAACTAAAACGCAAATTAAAAGTTAAATATCGCGATTGTGATTCGCCGGCGAGGGAATTTTGAGTTCGGTGAAGCCGATCAAATACCCGCAAATCGTTTCGCGCATTGTTTTAAGAAAAGCGAATAAAAGAAAAAAAAAAACCCACGATATATATATATATCGCGAGGAAAAACTTCTCGACCGCGTGTGTTGAACCATACCTCGTGGATACATAAAACCACCCCCACAAAAAGGGAAAGAAACAAAATCGAGAGTCGGTAGTGTGCCTTACGCCATTCCACTCGGCGAAAATAATTTTACGTAAATCCAACCCCGCGCAAAGAAATAAAATTCCTGACGCGCCAAAACATAAGATAACCTCATCGACACCCAGTTAAGGGCGCTGAAATCGTGAAACATAAAAGAAAAGAATAGTTAAAACGTATAGAACATTGAAAGGGAAAAATTCCCCAACGTCCCACGAAATAATATAAATTGCGCAGCACATAGCACAGTCGTTGCACTAGCGAAGCACCACACCTCAGAGCTAAGACGCAGTCGTGCATCCATCCTCCAGTAGGTGGAGCGAGCATCACCACAGACCATCACCCCATCGAATACACCAACCTTCGGACTTCGCTTGAGACGAGACACCAACCTCAACGATAGTCACCTCATCGAAATTCACCTCTTCGTCAACACTGCGCCTACCGATATACTCTAAGTTAAGTAGTTTGGGTCCAATAAAATTTCTTGTTGTAAACATTTATACTTCTCCAAATGATTTTATCTTCCACTAAGGTATAGATCCGCGAATTAAAGCATATCAAAGAGCTTATGCATAACATCCTGGAAGGAAAGGCGGTGCACTGCAGTCCCTCACCACGGATCGCGTTCAGGTAGTTATCCCCTGAATAAAGAACGGGGTAAGTTTGGAATAAATTAATCTCATTTGGAAGAAACACAGTGTATTAAAAGTAGTATTGGCCCAGTTGTGATAGGCTATAGCGTTAGAGAGTGGTCGTGTCGATTGACCCAGTTTAGTCTTGTCGTCGTTTGTACATTGTAAAGTAAAGCTAAAATAACGTAAGGTTAGGTTCGGATCGGTGCGCCAGTGAATTAGTCGGTAGCATTTGTGACACTCTGTGAGGAATCTCACCAATGAGAGCGTGAGCGTATAATCTTCGTCGTGGAAGCATCAACTTGATTTTCTTTTATTATACACGCGGACGCAAAAACTAGTCACGTCCCACAACGCTGCATTACGCGAGTAGATAGGCCACGGGTACATGCTCTGGTCTCTACGTCTAACATCGAAGGGTTATTGTTTTTCGTTAATTTTGTTCTGGCTGTAAATGATAACGTAATCGAGCGGCAACAGTAAGATTTGTATGTCCGCACTTGTACTGACTTGTGTTGTAACGTCCACCCCCTTAATTAAGTACTAGTTTTAAGATCTTTTGGTTTTGAATAAAAATAAGCTTGTGAACTTCACGAAGAAGAACAATCATGTGTGTTCATTGGCTTTGGAATTTAGTTTAGGTTTCGGAAGCAGCCGCCAGATGTGCGGATAAGGAAGTATTGAAGGGAATGTCGGCCATGGGGGCGAACACGATCCGAGGTGGTTTTACGCAGTTCGGTTCATGGTTGTAGTTTAGTAGTTAGTAGGATATTCGGACTTTAGGGGTCGTCGTTCAATAGGAGCGTGACGACGGCCATGGTAGCTTGGCCTTGGTGCTAAGTAGGGGTGGGTCAGCTCAGGGGAAGATTACTTCCACCTATTTCTTCCCCCACTTTCTTCTTTTTCACTGTGGATGTAAATATTTCAACGGATCGCACTACTCGGGCCTCGCAATCTTTATTGTTAGGGATAGTGGTTTAATCCGGTCGTGTCCAACATCTTTTACGATCTATCTTTTTTTGAATTAACAGGCATGTAAAACTAGAGGTAACCCCAGTCCAGGGCCTGCAACAAGATCCCCACCCACCGAGGGCTAGCGCGGGAGGAAGCGGTCATGCCTGGTTGCAGGAGGCTTGGACAACCCCATCCGTCATGCTGCCCGGACTGCCGTAGGGGTCCTGTGACCTTGCGGTATATGGGTAGTTTAAGTGATGGATGGGGTATGGTTCGCGTAGCGGGGCGTAGGAATTTCGACCTTCCTTTTTGTTCTTGTTTGGTTGTTGGCCAACTCAGTTGCGCGTAGGTATAGGTTAATACTTGCCTGCGTGTTTGCTGACCTGGCAGAAGGAGTCGCTTGCGTTCCGTAACGTGAACGTACGTTACAGGTGACGCCCAACGTGGGGCCCGAAGTAGTGATATGATTCAGAAGTATTTACACAAAAATTTACACAAAAAATTTTGTTTTTCACCATTTTCGACTTTACTCTTTTTCGTTTCACGTAACCGGTGTTTGGGTGTATTTTCATCCCCATTCATGTCTGTTGTACGCTGAAGTCTGAGATCTAGTTTTGCGGAAATAGGTGTAGGAGTTTGTAATCCTTTAGTGTTCTTTAAGTCCCTTGTCCGGTAGATGGGTAGACTTTGTTCCCCATTTACGTCCGTTGCTCGGGCTTATAAGTTCTTCACATTTCCATCTTCAGCATTTGAGCCTTCGAGTTCATGTCCGGTAAGTGGGTGAAGTTGTTCCTCACTTACGTCCGTTGCTTGCACTCAGGGCTGGTGTGTAGTTCGCTTTTCTTTGGTAAGTTAGTTCTGTTAAGTCCGGTATTTGGATCGACCTTTGTCTCCATTTACGTCCGTTGCTTCAGGCTGTCTTCACCATGTTCCATAGCAAAGCACAGAAATTTAGCAACTCTAATGTCACTTGCGATTCTGCAGTGATTGTAAAGCATTAATCCATCTAGAAGCGTTTTCGCTTCTTCAGTAGCCACAGTGGAATAGAAAGTGTGAATCTATCCTCGTTGTTCTCGTGTTTGTCCTCTATGTGTTCGACATTCCTTCAGGTTGATGTTAAGTTTAGTTTTGATATAGTTTTGGTTTAGTTTTGATTTAGTTTTGAGATATTTTAGTTTTGAGAAAGTTTAGTATCGAGATAGTTTGAGTTAAGTTTAGAGACAGTGTAGTTTGAGAAGTTTTGTTTTGAAGTTTTAGTCATTGAACGTACTCCAACGTTTTAGATTTGAATAAGATTTAGTCGGAAGTTCAGTGCTAGCGATTGCTAAGCCAGCCTTCCACACATTCACTTTAGTTTTAGTATTGAGTTTAGTCATATATTACCCGATACGACTCAACAGTATAGCGATAGTATAGTTAGTTTTTACATTAGGATATAAGTCCCTGAATTCGTATAGAATTCACCATCGTTATTTTTGGTATTTTTATTATTATTGTTTTCAAGTCAGCTGTGTGGTAAAAATGTCCAATCTCGGCCAAAGTAGTCGAAGGGAAGTTCAGAGTGATTACACACTGCGCAGTGGGCGCAAGCACATCCCGGCCACTACGGAAGAGCCGAGCCTTCTTCCGAACATGGTTGGAACCAGCGAAGAGGTTGACCGAACAACAGTCACGGGAAATCCCCAAGATAACCCATCAGTCACGAACCCGTCTGCACCTCGAACAGCACCGGGAACGCATGACGCTAACGAAAGCGCACAATTCGAACAATATGTTCAGGATGTCGTAACGGCAACCGTCGGTCTCAATCGGACAGACGAGCGTCGGTTCATGCGAGAAGAGCTCGACCGAAGTCGTGCTGCTCTCCAACGCGAACTCGCTTCGTTGGTTCAGTCAGCCGTATCTGCGGCTATGCGACCTCCAGCTTCCGCAGCGAACAACGACCACCAAGAACCTAACGCAGATCGTATCTCCCAACCTGCTCACGCAGAATACGACGTAAATCGGCGACCCGAGGTAGCTCCACTTCAGGCGAGTGAGCCCCCGAATATTCCCCCGACAGGTAATCCTGTGGTATACCCCGTGAACATGCCACGAAGTAGCAACGTGGAAAACTTTTTAGAGCAAATTAGCAGAATGAATCTGTGCGGACCAACTCCATCTCCGGAACCGCCGGCTCAGACGTCTTCACCCTCGTCTTCCTTTAACCGATTTCCCAACTATCACAAGTGGGGAATCAGGTTCGATAACACCCATATGTCAGTGGATGATTTCCTCTTTCGGCTTGGAAGATTAAAGGAATCCCATAACGTGACTTGGTGTGACGTCGTCGCCAATTTCCATCATTTTGTCGCTGGTCAAGTTGAGACATGGTATTGGATGTACCTTAAGAGTAATCCCGGCGTGAATTGGTCCACACTTCGTCTCGCCTTGATAGAACAGTATCGCAGCTTGGAGACTGACTTCGAATTATCGCGAAGAATGTCCGATCGGAGGCAGGGTTTGTACGAACCGTTCGACGCGTTTTTCACTGACCTTATGCGCCTCAACGCAAAACTGCGAGTCCCTAAGTCCAATCGTGAGATAATTGAATTTCTGAAACAGAACGCCCAACCGAGCAATCCGCCGACCGGGGAGATTCGCTCGAGGGATGTCAACCCGGCAAACCCCTCAGCTTAAACCCAAATCCAACTCCCACCATTCTAAAGCGTCCGGAAGCCCATAGGGTGGATGGAGCCGCTAGCACAGCCTCAACAGCCAAGAAACCCAGTGAGCCCAAGATGACCTTCCACCAACGTCTAACGTATTACCGTCAAGCGAGAGAACGTATCTTCGGATCACCAATCCTGTCTCCGAAAATAGCTAAAGTCAGGAAACGCTTTGCGGGAAAGAAACGGCAATACCGCGCAATTGCGGCAACAACGTTGCTAGGATCCTCAGGGGACCCAAGACCTTTTGTCACGGTCAAACTTTTCGACCGAGAGTGGCTAGGCTTGTTGGACAGCGGTGCGTGCATTAGTTGTATAGGAGCAGGAGGCATTTCGTTCTTGCAGAACAACGGAATCCCTCTCAGAAAGTTTTCGTCAGCTGTTACCACTGCAGACGGAACCAAACAAGACATCATCGGCGTGGTAAACACCCAAATACACTTTAGAAACCAGATTGAGGATATCACCCTCTATGTTGTTCCTTCGTTAACCAAAGATTTGTACCTTGGAGTCGATTTTTGGAAGTTATTTCAGATAGCACCCAATGTAGTCTCGGAAGTGTCTCCATTTCCCTCGAGAGGTGAACTTCCATCCGTTATGGGAACACGCAAGCGACTACCGCTTGTTAAGGAAGCTAGGTGGTCTGAATAATTCTGAAGTAGACATCCTGCCGAAAGCTGCGAGGATGAACATTCTGCATTCTTATATTAAGCAATCTCTAGAGAAAGCACACCTCGGGCATGAACGTGCCTATAACACCCGTAGTTCATCGGTGAAATACAAGGTGGGCGACGTTGTGTACCGGCGCAATTTCGTGCTTAGCAATGCCTCGAAGTCTCGAAACGCAAAGCTTTGTCCGAAGTTTATACGGGCAAAAGTTCGCAAGGTTATCGGAAATAACCTGTACGAGTTAGTCGATGCAACTGGACTTAGTCTAGGGGTAACCCACAGCAAAGATCTTCGTCGGTAAGACATAGCCGTAGGATATTTTTGAATGATAGTTACAGGAAGGTAGGTGAGACGTTACGAAGTCCCAGTAGGATAGTGAAGTAGTAAGGAAACAGTTGACCGCTCAGAGTCGGTAGAACATGAGATTCTTGTGTCTCGGGCGTGGGTCGTTTGGTAGGATTTAGCAGGTTTCATTTTCTTGACCTTTTGCAGTCGCAAGTCTCTGAAAATGTCAAGTTGTGTAGGAAACGCTGCACTCATGTGCAGAAGAAAATTATAGGAACACCTCGTTTGAGAAGCGCTGCATCTTTCGCAAACGCTTACGTGTAAACGCACCCGCACTACCAGTGGCAGCCATATTTTTTCGTCCACTTTTCGCCTAGTTTATGGTTTTTTCTTTAACACCCTATGCTCGGTTGAATCTAATTCAAACCTCTATCTTTATCTACATATAACACGTAGAAAAATCGCCCCTGTGCTTTAACATCGTTTTCAGATTTTTCTGAACATACCATTCGTCACAATATCGTTTTGAAAATTTACGCCATAGTCGAGCGCATAAGTGCGAGCGAGACGACAACACACCCCACACGAAAAACTCTTAGATGTAAACCACGTACAGCGTTGGTTCGCTTGGATTTTTAGTCAGTCAGTATCGAGAGTCAGGTTCGGTTGGTTGGTAGGGCACTAGCGCATGGTCGCATTTTTTTTTTTTTCGGCATTTTGCCACGTTTTCATTGTTCGCGCATCCTAAGTAGGCGGCCATTGTGTCGACCGAAAAAAAAAACTAAAACGCAAATTAAAAGTTAAATATCGCGATTGTGATTCGCCGGCGAGGGAATTTTGAGTTCGGTGAAGCCGATCAAATACCCGCAAATCGTTTCGCGCATTGTTTTAAGAAAAGCGAATAAAAGAAAAAAAAAAACCCACGATATATATATATATCGCGAGGAAAAACTTCTCGACCGCGTGTGTTGAACCATACCTCGTGGATACATAAAACCACCCCCACAAAAAGGGAAAGAAACAAAATCGAGAGTCGGTAGTGTGCCTTACGCCATTCCACTCGGCGAAAATAATTTTACGTAAATCCAACCCCGCGCAAAGAAATAAAATTCCTGACGCGCCAAAACATAAGATAACCTCATCGACACCCAGTTAAGGGCGCTGAAATCGTGAAACATAAAAGAAAAGAATAGTTAAAACGTATAGAACATTGAAAGGGAAAAATTCCCCAACGTCCCACGAAATAATATAAATTGCGCAGCACATAGCACAGTCGTTGCACTAGCGAAGCACCACACCTCAGAGCTAAGACGCAGTCGTGCATCCATCCTCCAGTAGGTGGAGCGAGCATCACCACAGACCATCACCCCATCGAATACACCAACCTTCGGACTTCGCTTGAGACGAGACACCAACCTCAACGATAGTCACCTCATCGAAATTCACCTCTTCGTCAACACTGCGCCTACCGATATACTCTAAGTTAAGTAGTTTGGGTCCAATAAAATTTCTTGTTGTAAACATTTATACTTCTCCAAATGATTTTATCTTCCACTAAGGTATAGATCCGCGAATTAAAGCATATCAAAGAGCTTATGCATAACATCCTGGAAGGAAAGGCGGTGCACTGCAGTCCCTCACCACGGATCGCGTTCAGGTAGTTATCCCCTGAATAAAGAACGGGGTAAGTTTGGAATAAATTAATCTCATTTGGAAGAAACACAGTGTATTAAAAGTAGTATTGGCCCAGTTGTGATAGGCTATAGCGTTAGAGAGTGGTCGTGTCGATTGACCCAGTTTAGTCTTGTCGTCGTTTGTACATTGTAAAGTAAAGCTAAAATAACGTAAGGTTAGGTTCGGATCGGTGCGCCAGTGAATTAGTCGGTAGCATTTGTGACACTCTGTGAGGAATCTCACCAATGAGAGCGTGAGCGTATAATCTTCGTCGTGGAAGCATCAACTTGATTTTCTTTTATTATACACGCGGACGCAAAAACTAGTCACGTCCCACAACGCTGCATTACGCGAGTAGATAGGCCACGGGTACATGCTCTGGTCTCTACGTCTAACATCGAAGGGTTATTGTTTTTCGTTAATTTTGTTCTGGCTGTAAATGATAACGTAATCGAGCGGCAACAGTAAGATTTGTATGTCCGCACTTGTACTGACTTGTGTTGTAACGTCCACCCCCTTAATTAAGTACTAGTTTTAAGATCTTTTGGTTTTGAATAAAAATAAGCTTGTGAACTTCACGAAGAAGAACAATCATGTGTGTTCATTGGCTTTGGAATTTAGTTTAGGTTTCGGAAGCAGCCGCCAGATGTGCGGATAAGGAAGTATTGAAGGGAATGTCGGCCATGGGGGCGAACACGATCCGAGGTGGTTTTACGCAGTTCGGTTCATGGTTGTAGTTTAGTAGTTAGTAGGATATTCGGACTTTAGGGGTCGTCGTTCAATAGGAGCGTGACGACGGCCATGGTAGCTTGGCCTTGGTGCTAAGTAGGGGTGGGTCAGCTCAGGGGAAGATTACTTCCACCTATTTCTTCCCCCACTTTCTTCTTTTTCACTGTGGATGTAAATATTTCAACGGATCGCACTACTCGGGCCTCGCAATCTTTATTGTTAGGGATAGTGGTTTAATCCGGTCGTGTCCAACATCTTTTACGATCTATCTTTTTTTGAATTAACAGGCATGTAAAACTAGAGGTAACCCCAGTCCAGGGCCTGCAACAAGATCCCCACCCACCGAGGGCTAGCGCGGGAGGAAGCGGTCATGCCTGGTTGCAGGAGGCTTGGACAACCCCATCCGTCATGCTGCCCGGACTGCCGTAGGGGTCCTGTGACCTTGCGGTATATGGGTAGTTTAAGTGATGGATGGGGTATGGTTCGCGTAGCGGGGCGTAGGAATTTCGACCTTCCTTTTTGTTCTTGTTTGGTTGTTGGCCAACTCAGTTGCGCGTAGGTATAGGTTAATACTTGCCTGCGTGTTTGCTGACCTGGCAGAAGGAGTCGCTTGCGTTCCGTAACGTGAACGTACGTTACATGGTTTTTAAAATTCGTACAGAAATGATAGAGCTGAACTCCAGACCGCATAGAAGCGATTTAAACCCCAGGTGTCCACTATGCAACCTTGATCAAGACGAGAATGTCTTTCACTTCCTCGCATCATGCCCAATTCTGCAGGAAATCCGAAGAATGTACCTACTTTGATAAAAGCTTTTTATCGTTTGAAGAAAGTTTTCAAATTCTTAATGGAGGTAGTGGGTGGAGATTGCTTGCTCGATTTGTCGTCCATGCTATGAATTATCGAAATTCTTTTGAAGCACTGTAATTCCCGTTTTATTTTTTACTTTTTATTTTTTGTTTTAGCCAAACCGAGGGGGAAGTAATCAATATTTTTGAGTGGTCCTTGATTCACCATGAATACGCACAGAAAAGTACCTTGAATACACCTGATTACTTCCCCCTCGAGCCAAACTAAAAGCCTAAAATCCAATTAAAATTGTGCTTTCGCCTTTTAAATTTTTGTTTTAGCTAAACTAAAAGCCCATGTTCATACATTAACACGACTTTTATCACCTCTCAATATATTTGTTGTTTAATTGCAATCCTTTTCTCTTCCATAGTTAATATGTTTATTCCATTTTGAAAAATTAAAATTTGTTTTCTTGTTAATTATGTTAAAGCACACTTCATGTAAATTCTTTTTCTCTACATTTACATTGCTTAATTTGTTATGTTTCGAGCTTAGATTTGATATTAAGGCCGTGTGTCAATTGCGCTAAATAATTATCCTCGGATAATTTTTTGACATTTCTGTGTGAGTTGAATAAAAATTTAGTTTTTGTGAAATTTGGCTGTGTCGATTGGGCTAAATTTTTGAGATTTCTCAGAAGACTTTTGACGATAGCACAACACAATACGATGCACAACACAAAGAACAGACATACAACTAATTCAATAACAACAACTGATACTATGGATCATAAATTCGATGTATTAATTCCCCTTGATGTCAATGATATTGCTGGAGTAACAAAGCCTTATAAGCCACGATTACTTGCCCCCACGCAGAAGACGAACAAGAGAAGTGTAGTTTTATATTCAATCGGTATGAATTCAAACTCCGTAAACATGCGCCCCTATAAATTAAGCAAATTCTATTAAAAACTTTATTAATTTTTCTTCATTATTTAGATACATGTTTTAGGTAGTACGGTTTGTTATTATTTGTTTTTCTTTCATTGATTTGCTGCCATTTGAAATAAAAAACTCGAACGTAAAAAATTTATCCTATGAAGATAAATTATTATCCTGCTCCCGGAGCAGGATAATTTTTTGACAGCTGAAGAATTCGTTTTCCACCACGATAGTGTCAGAATATTAGCCGAGGATAATTATTTAGCGCAATTGACACACGGCCTAAATTGTAATAACTGCATTCTCTCTTTTATATTTGTATAATGTTAACGTATTTGAAGTTTAAAACGGCAGACGGCTAAAAAGCCAAGCTGAATAACACACTTTATATCGCACAATGTTTGTAAATTCCAGAACGTGAAAATAAAGAATATATCTATCTATCTATCTATCTATAGCTGCTTCTTCAAACATAACTAATGATGGTACTGAAGAATTCAACTTTACTCGTCTAACAGATGAAGATGTAGTTGAAGCCTTGTTATCTATCAATTCAAATGCAACAGGCCTGGATGAAATAAATCCTAAATTTATAAAACTTCTTCTTCCATTTATTTTGAAGTACATAACGCACATATTCAAAACCATACTAACCAATTGCGAGTACCTACCCTCTTTTGTGGAAAAAAGCAAAAATACTTCCTATACCTAAGTCGCAGAATCGAGTGACACCCGAGTATAGACCTATTGCTTCTCTACCCTTTCTATCCAAAGTTTTTAAAAGGACAATTCTAAAGCAGATGCAAGCATATCTAACCCACCATAACCTTTTAAGTTCCGCCCAATCCGGTTTCCGTGCGAAACGGAGTTGCACAACTGCACTCTTACTCGTTGTCGATGACATTCGGCAAGCTATGGATAATATAAATGGAGCTATTCAAGACCTCAATAAAGACTTGGAGACTATTCAGCAGTGGGCGCAAGAGCACAACTTGACTCTAAATCCTCAAGGCTGGTACGCTGATCGATTGAAGTGAAATTTTCACTCCTCTCCAAAATGTGCTGTGAAATAGAGAGTGAAATATTTTGTTGGAGATTTTAGTTGGAGAAATTTATGCAGGGTGACTGAGCTCAAAAAAAAAATTGTTTTGTGGCAGTTCAAGAAAACAGCTGGAAGAAACAAATTGGAAACTTCACTTTTTGTGAATCATGTGATACCTACAGTAAAATGTATTGACCTATTGGAAGACATTCATCCGTGATCGACCACAAGTTATTGCCATAAAACCAAATTCTGCAACCAGTATGGACCTACGGGCACCATTTGTGGGTATGACCGCTCCAAACGTATTTCTAAAAAATTAAGGTCTTTCAAAAATATTACAAAGTAACAAAGTCCAATGCACAACGCTGATCTAGATATTGAATCAGTATAGAAAGAAGTCGAACAAGTTCCTTAAATGCACAACGCTTCTCAACCACGTTAGCTTAGAAACAACCGAATTTATAAATACAGGCAGTGTAATCAGGAGATTAAGGCGGATAAAACATGTTGATCTATAAAAATTAGCTAAGTCAATATATTTTCTAACAAAAAAGTTCAGAAATTCTACAAACGAGGGATCTTTCGATTAGTCGAACGGCTAGGCACATTAACATTCGGTTGGCAAAAGTCATTGCTCTCGGGAGGTGTTTTAGATCGGCTGAAAGGCCTTCATTATTGTGGAAGTTCTCGGAAGTTCTACCAGTTCTCGAATGACTTTCGATGATTTTCCCTTCCAGCGAATCTCCAAAAAATTTTCATTTGGAAAATTCATTTTGACATTTCGCAGTGAAAAATTTGTATGAAAAATTGGATTTCACTTGAACTGCGTACCAGCCTTCAGAAGACAAAAGCTTTGTGTATCCATAAAAATAAATTGGATACAACAACCTTTCCGCCAATCAAATTAGGGCAATCCATTATAGAATACGTCCATACAACCAGAAATTTGGGCTTAATCTTTAATGAAAATCTGACTTGGAACGACCATGTAGTAGTCACGACTGGAAAGGCGTACAATGGTCTCCGCTTAAGGCTGGTACGCAGCTCAAGTGAAATCCAATTTTTCATACAAATTTTTCACTGCGAAATGTCAAAATGAATTTTCCAAATGAAAATTTCACTAGGCGGTACGCAGTTCGAGTGGAAAATAGCGCTTCCAAAACTGAGTCGTAGGTGGCGATACTAAAATCTCTCCGCAGCTATTTCACTTGGTTTTTATTGTCCATCGCATTAATTTTCTACCCAGTTTTGGTCAAGCAATACCAGCAGATGATCTTTGAAAATATGTGTAATTGCCATGCACTGTTAATTATTTAAACTAGCTGACCCAGCGAACTTCGTTCCGCCCAAATTCGTTAATGTAATAACAATAATTCCGAGAATGAGCAATGCTCATGCTGCTCTATGTAATTCGGTCAATTCAAATTCTTTATTCAAAAGTTTATATTAAATACAATATAAATAACTGAAGTATTGCATTATCGATGTGTTTAAATCAAACCGCAATGATTGACGTGTCTCCCAACTTTCCACTTTTTCACTCACACGTGAGCACGCCACATACGATTGACCATTTGAAAAACAT
Organism: Cheilosia vernalis; assembly: GCA_949126925.1. Classification (NCBI taxonomy): domain Eukaryota; kingdom Metazoa; phylum Arthropoda; class Insecta; order Diptera; family Syrphidae; genus Cheilosia; species Cheilosia vernalis. The sequence goes on from OX421361.1 coordinate 20,535,781, forward strand.
GGGATAATTTATGTCACAAATATCCTGCGATTGTCCTTGCGACTTATTATTTTTCATAGTGAAAGCGATACGCATGGGAAGTTGAAGGCGCTTGAAACCCAATGGCAAATCATCGGAATCCGCAGAATTATATAATGGTTGCTTTAATTTTTAGGTCAAAATCTTCGCTTCCATGACATTGGATTTGAGATTCTTCATTTAAATCAAACTTTCGTTTCAAATTGTGTGCCCCGAACATCCAACGAGTTTAAAAATTAGACATTTGAAATAAGTTTGGTTGTATTGGAAGTAGCACTAACCGTTTATCTATCCAGTCTAATTTTTTTCAAAGTTCGGTTCCCATACTAAGTTCCATTCCCAATTCCTCATAGGACGTCACAACCTACGATATCAATTAAATAAAATTAATTTAACCGACTCCTCACTTTGTCGGTTGTGTCTTGAAGAAGACGAAACAGCTTGGGCACATAATATGTGAGTGTCCAGCCCTATGTGGAATCAGGAGAACTATCTTCTACAGGGAGCTTCTGAGCCCTGAAGAGATGAAGAAGTCATCTGCCAGCAGCTTGATTAACTTTGTTAGAAAAGTGGAGAGCTCGCGTAAACATTATTCTGGCCCTATGGTACATCCCCTCTATATTATTTCTGTAATTTCTGTAGTGTGTTTCTCCCTTTTGCAGTTCACACGATCAACCAATCTTAACAAAAGAAGTGTCAAAAAAAAGATATTTTTAGGGTGCTTATCTTTGCATTTTTACTTTTTTAAAATATTAGCAATTAAAAAAACTGTATTTTACTGCATTAAATTTCAACTATACGCAGTTGTGTACAAATTAAGATTCGACGCGACCGACGTCACGAAAGAGAGTCGACTGCCGAAGAGAGTTAGTCAAGATTAGTGAACACATAATGCTCTTATGACTCTTAACAAATTCACAGAAAAGGAAATGTAAGCAAAAATTGTATTTTCAAAATTTGCGGGGAATTGGGTAGGTGCGCGGAAGATCTCCGAAACCACTCAACCAGTTGGTTTCATTTTTAAAGATATGATAGTTTTGGACCCGATAGTTCCAAAGGAAAGGCACGGAAAAACCGGGTGGGTACCCCTATAAATAAAAGAGACTGACGTCTGTGTGTGGCACTCATGTCATAACTCGAGAATGGATCGTTCGATTTTTACGATTTTGTACTTGGAGGATTCGTTTACGAAGAACATTATGCTACTTTTTGTCGTGAAAATAAGAGTTTAAGGGGATGAGATTGGGAATAGAACTTAGTATGGCAACCGCACTTTGTAAAAAAATATACTGGATAGAAAAACGGGTTGTGTCACTTCCAATACAACAAAACTTATTTCAAAAGTTTGATTTTTAAATTCTTTATATGTTCCGGGCTCACCGCTACACAATTTTAATTCGAAAGTCGGCTCAGTTATAATTTTATTGAGCAACCCCAATCAACCAAAACTTTTTTAACGGATTGGGTTTGATTTGAATGTGAAGTATCTCAAATCAAATGTCTTGGAAGCGAAGATTTTGACTTAAAAATTCAAGCAACGATTATATAATTCCGCGGATTCCAATGATTTGCAATTGGTTTCCGAGCGCCTTCAATTTCCCATGCATATCGCTTTCATTATGAAAAAAAATAGTAAGTCGCAAGGACAATCGCTGGATATGTGTGACATCAATTATTGAATTCCCATGTTTTTCAATCGTATGTGGCGTGCTCACATGTGAGCAAACTCTTCCGCTGTACGTCGTGTACCGTAAAGCACTTTAGTGAAAAAAATTAAGGTTGGCTGACACGTCAATCATTGCGGTTTGATTTAAACATATCAACAATGATATACTTTAGTTATTTGTATTGTTTTTAATATAATTTTTGAATACAGAATTTGAATTGACCGAATTAGATAAAGCAGCATGTTCAATGTTCGTTCTCGGAATTATTATTTTTATTACATTAACGAATTTGGGCGGGACGAAGTTCGCCGGGCCAGCTAGTAGATCTTATAGGTCGACGTGTCCTTCATCGCTCAGGCGTAGGCAGAAGGTTTTACATAAATCTTTACTGTAACTCTCTTCTACCGCCGACTCTCTTTCGTGACGTCGTTTGTAGTTTATGTGCATGAAGAACGAAAGAAAAGTATTTCCCGGAATCATAGTTCGTACACAACTGCGTAGTTGAAATTTAATGCAGTAAAAAAAAAATTTTTTAATTGTTAATATTTAAAAAAAGTAAAAATGCAAAGATAAGCACCCTAAAAATATCTTTTTTTTGACATTTCTTTTGTTAAGATTGGTTGACCGTGTGAACTGCAAAAGGGAGAAACACACTACAAAAATTACAGAAATAATATAGAGGGGATATTTTCAAGTTAGGCTTTTTTTCGTCAATATTGGTTGGCAACGCTGCGCCTGACACTCTATTTAATACTTTAGTGGGAATGTGATATGTGAATCCATTATCCATGTGAGTATTAGTCATAAGAGTATTATGTTTGCACTGCTCTTATGACTGTAACTCTCTTCCATAGTCGACTCTCTTTTGTTTGCATCTTGTTTGTATGTACGCCGTACGGGCATTAGAATGAAAGACAAATATTTATTTCCCTGAATCATAGTTTGTACACAACTGCGTAGTTGAAATTTAGTGTAATGTAGTAAAATTCAACTTTTTCAATTGTTTATATTTTAAAAAAAGTAAAAATGCAAAGATAAACACCCTGAAAATATCTTTTATTTGACACTTGATTTGTTAAGATTGGTTGACCGTGTGAACTGCAAAAGGGAGAAACACACTACAGAAATTACAGAAATAATATAGAGAGGATAATATAGAGAGGATAATATAGAGAGGATATTTTCAAGTTAGGCTTTTTTTCGTCAATATTGGTTGGCAACGCTGCGCCTTACACTCTATTTAATACTTTAGTGTGAATGTGATATGTGAATCCATTATCCATGTGAGTATTAGTCATAAGAGTATTATGTTTGCACTGCTCTTATGACTGTAACTCTCTTCCAAAGTCGACTCTCTTTTGTTTGCATCTTGTTTGTATGTACGCCGTACGGGCATATGAATGAAAGACAAATATTTATTTCCCTGAATCATAGTTTGTACACAACTGCGTAGTTGAAATTTAGTGTGTGTAGTAAAATTCAACTTTTTCAATTGTTTATATTTTAAAAAAGTAAAAATGCAGAGATAAACACCCTGAAAATATCTTTTATTTGACACTTGATTTGTTAAGATTGGTTGACCGTGTGAACTGCAAAAGGGAGAAACACACTACAGAAATTACAGAAATAATATAGAGAGGATCCATGTGAGTATTAGTCATAAGAGTATTATGTTTGCACTGCTCTTATGACTGTAACTCTCTTCCATAGTCGACTCTCTTTTGTTTGCATCTTGATTGTATGTACGCCGTACGGGCATTAGAATGAAAGACAAATATTTATTTCCCTGAATCATAGTTTGTACACAACTGCGTAGTTGAAATTTAGTGTGTGTAGTAAAATTCAACTTTTTCAATTGTTTATATTTTAAAAAAGTAAAAATGCAGAGATAAACACCCTGAAAATATCTTTTATTTGACACTTGATTTGTTAAGATTGGTTGACCGTGTGAACTGCAAAAGGGAGAAACACACTACAGAAATTACAGAAATAATATAGAGAGGATATTTTCAAGTTAGGCTTTTTTTCGTCAATATTGGTTGGCAACGCTGCGCCTGACACTCTATTTAATACTTTAGTGTGAATGTGCTATGTGAATCCATTATCCATGTGAGTATTAGTCATAAGAGTATTATGTTTGCACTGCTCTTATGACTGTAACTCTCTTCCATAGGCGACTCTCTTTTGTTTGCATCTTGTTTGTATGTACGCCGTACGGGCATATGAATGAAAGACAAATATTTATTTCCCTGAATCATAGTTTGTACACAACTGCGTAGTTGAAATTTAGTGTATGTAGTAAAATTCAACTTTTTCAATTGTTTATATTTTAAAAAAAGTAAAAATGCAAAGATAAACACCCTGAAAATATCTTTTATTTGACACTTGATTTGTTAAGATTGGTTGACCGTGTGAACTGCAAAAGGGAGAAACACACTACAGAAATTACAGAAATAATATAGAGAGGATAATATAGAGAGGATAATATAGAGAGGATATTTTCAAGTTAGGCACTCTATTTAATACTTTAGTGTGAATGTGATATGTGAATCCATTATCCATGTGAGTATTAGTCATAAGAGTATTATGTTTGCACTGCTCTTATGACTGTAACTCTCTTCCAAAGTCGACTCTCTTTTGTTTGCATCTTGTTTGTATGTACGCCGTACGGGCATATGAATGAAAGACAAATATTTATTTCCCTGAATCATAGTTTGTACACAACTGCGTAGTTGAAATTTAGTGTATGTAGTAAAATTCAACTTTTTCAATTGTTTATATTTTAAAAAAAGTAAAAATGCAAAGATAAACACCCTGAAAATATCTTTTATTTGACACTTGATTTGTTAAGATTGGTTGACCGTGTGAACTGCAAAAGGGAGAAACACACTACAGAAATTACAGAAATAATATAGAGAGGATATTTTCAAGTTATGCTTTTTTTCGTCAATATTGGTTGGCAACGCTGCGCCTGACACTCTATTTAATACTTTAGTGTGAATGTGATATGTGAATCCATTATCCATGTTAGTATTAGTCATAAGAGTATTATGTTTGCACTGCTCTTATGACTGTAACTCTCTTCCATAGTCGACTCTCTTTTGTTTGCATCTTGTTTGTATGTACGCCGTACGGGCATATGAATGAAAGACAAATATTTATTTCCCTGAATCATAGTTTGTACACAACTGCGTAATTGAAATTTAGTGTATGTAGTAAAATTCAACTTTTTCAATTGTTTATATTTTAAAAAAAGTAAAAATGCAAAGATAAACACCCTGAAAATATCTTTTATTTGACACTTGATTTGTTAAGATTGGTTGACCGTGTGAACTGCAAAAGGGAGAAACACACTACAGAAATTACAGAAATAATATAGAGAGGATATTTTCCAGTTAGGCTTTTTTTCGTCAATATTGGTTGGCAACGCTGCGCCTGACACTCTATTTAATACTTTAGTGTGAATGGGATATGTGAATCCATTATCCATGTGAGTATTAGTCATAAGAGTATTATGTTTGCACTGCTCTTATGACTGTAACTCTCTTCCATAGTCGACTCTCTTTTGTTTGCATCTTGTTTGTATGTACGCCGTACGGGCATTAGAATGAAAGACAAATATTTATTTCCCTGAATCATAGTTTGTACACAACTGCGTAGTTGAAATTTAGTGTATGTAGTAAAATTCAACTTTTTCAATTGTTTATATTTAAAAAAAAGTAAAAATGCAAAGATAAACACCCTGAAAATATCTTTTATTTGACACTTGATTTGTTAAGATTGGTTGACCGTGTGAACTGCAAAAGGGAGAAACACACTACAGAAATTACAGAAATAATATAGAGAGGATATTTTCCAGTTAGGCTTTTTTTCGTCAATATTGGTTGGCAACGCTGCGCCTGACACTCTATTTAATACTTTAGTGTGGATGGGATATGTGAATCCATTATCCATGTGAGTATTAGTCATAAGAGTATTATGTTTGCACTGCTCTTATGACTGTAACTCTCTTCCATAGTCGACTCTCTTTTGTTTGCATCTTGTTTGTATGTACGCCGTACGGGCATATGAATGAAAGACAAATATTTATTTCCCTGAATCATAGTTTGTACACAACTGCGTAGTTGAAATTTAGTGTATGTAGTAAAATTCAACTTTTTCAATTGTTTATATTTTAAAAAAAGTAAAAATGCAAAGATAAACACCCTGAAAATATCTTTTATTTGACACTTGATTTGTTAAGATTGGTTGACCGTGTGAACTGCAAAAGGGAGAAACACATTACAGAAATTACAGAAATAATATAGAGAGGATATTTTCAAGTTAGGCTTTTTTTCGTCAATATTGGTTGGCAACGCTGCGCCTGACACTCTATTTAATACTTTAGTGTGAATGTGATATGTGAATCCATTATCCATGTGAGTATTAGTCATAAGAGTATTATGTTTGCACTGCTCTTATGACTGTAACTCTCTTCCATAGTCGACTCTCTTTTGTTTGCATCTTGTTTGTATGTACGCCGTACGGGCATATGAATGAAAGACAAATATTTATTTCCCTGAATCATAGTTTGTACACAACTGCGTAATTGAAATTTAGTGTATGTAGTAAAATTCAACTTTTTCAATTGTTTATATTTTAAAAAAAGTAAAAATGCAAAGATAAACACCCTGAAAATATCTTTTATTTGACACTTGATTTGTTAAGATTGGTTGACCGTGTGAACTGCAAAAGGGAGAAACACACTACAGAAATTACAGAAATAATATAGAGAGGATATTTTCAAGTTAGGCTTTTTTTCATCAATATTGGTTGGCAACGCTGCGCCTGACACTCTATTTAATACTTTAGTGTGAATGTGATATGTGAATCCATTATCCATGTGAGTATTAGTCATAAGAGTATTATGTTTGCACTGCTCTTATGACTGTAACTCTCTTCCATAGTCGACTCTCTTTTGTTTGCATCTTGATTGTATGTACGCCGTACGGGCATTAGAATGAAAGACAAATATTTATTTCCCTGAATCATAGTTTGTACACAACTGCGTAGTTGAAATTTAGTGTGTGTAGTAAAATTCAACTTTTTCAATTGTTTATATTTTAAAAAAGTAAAAATGCAGAGATAAACACCCTGAAAATATCTTTTATTTGACACTTGATTTGTTAAGATTGGTTGACCGTGTGAACTGCAAAAGGGAGAAACACACTACAGAAATTACAGAAATAATATAGAGAGGATATTTTCAAGTTAGGCTTTTTTTCGTCAATATTGGTTGGCAACGCTGCGCCTGACACTCTATTTAATACTTTAGTGTGAATGTGATATGTGAATCCATTATCCATGTGAGTATTAGTCATAAGAGTATTATGTTTGCACTGCTCTTATGACTGTAACTCTCTTCCATAGTCGACTCTCTTTTGTTTGCATCTTGTTTGTATGTACGCCGTACGGGCATTAGAATGAAAGACAAATATTTATTTCCCTGAATCATAGTTTGTACACAACTGCGTAGTTGAAATTTAGTGTATGTAGTAAAATTCAACTTTTTCAATTGTTTATATTTAAAAAAAAGTAAAAATGCAAAGATAAACACCCTGAAAATATCTTTTATTTGACACTTGATTTGTTAAGATTGGTTGACCGTGTGAACTGCAAAAGGGAGAAACACACTACAGAAATTACAGAAATAATATAGAGAGGATATTTTCCAGTTAGGCTTTTTTTCGTCAATATTGGTTGGCAACGCTGCGCCTGACACTCTATTTAATACTTTAGTGTGAATGGGATATTTGAATCCATTATCCATGTGAGTATTAGTCATAAGAGTATTATGTTTGCACTGCTCTTATGACTGTAACTCTCTTCCATAGTCGACTCTCTTTTGTTTGCATCTTGTTTGTATGTACGCCGTACGGGCATATGAATGAAAGACAAATATTTATTTCCCTGAATCATAGTTTGTACACAACTGCGTAGTTGAAATTTAGTGTGTGTAGTAAAATTCAACTTTTTCAATTGTTTATATTTTAAAAAAGTAAAAATGCAGAGATAAACACCCTGAAAATATCTTTTATTTGACACTTGATTTGTTAAGATTGGTTGACCGTGTGAACTGCAACAGGGAGAAACACACTACAGAAATTACAGAAATAATATAGAGAGGATATTTTCAAGTTAGGCTTTTTTTCGTCAATATTGGTTGGCAACGCTGCGCCTGACACTCTATTTAATACTTTAGTGTGAATGTGATATGTGAATCCATTATCCATGTGAGTATTAGTCATAAGAGTATTATGTTTGCACTGCTCTTATGACTGTAACTCTCTTCCATAGTCGACTCTCTTTTGTTTGCATCTTGTTTGTATGTACGCCGTACGGGCATTAGAATGAAAGACAAATATTTATTTCCCTGAATCATAGTTTGTACACAACTGCGTAGTTGAAATTTAGTGTATGTAGTAAAATTCAACTTTTTCAATTGTTTATATTTAAAAAAAAGTAAAAATGCAAAGATAAACACCCTGAAAATATCTTTTATTTGACACTTGATTTGTTAAGATTGGTTGACCGTGTGAACTGCAAAAGGGAGAAACACACTACAGAAATTACAGAAATAATATAGAGAGGATATTTTCCAGTTAGGCTTTTTTTCGTCAATATTGGTTGGCAACGCTGCGCCTGACACTCTATTTAATACTTTAGTGTGGATGGGATATGTGAATCCATTATCCATGTGAGTATTAGTCATAAGAGTATTATGTTTGCACTGCTCTTATGACTGTAACTCTCTTCCATAGTCGACTCTCTTTTGTTTGCATCTTGTTTGTATGTACGCCGTACGGGCATATGAATGAAAGACAAATATTTATTTCCCTGAATCATAGTTTGTACACAACTGCGTAGTTGAAATTTAGTGTATGTAGTAAAATTCAACTTTTTCAATTGTTTATATTTTAAAAAAAGTAAAAATGCAAAGATAAACACCCTGAAAATATCTTTTATTTGACACTTGATTTGTTAAGATTGGTTGACCGTGTGAACTGCAAAAGGGAGAAACACATTACAGAAATTACAGAAATAATATAGAGAGGATATTTTCAAGTTAGGCTTTTTTTCGTCAATATTGGTTGGCAACGCTGCGCCTGACACTCTATTTAATACTTTAGTGTGAATGTGATATGTGAATCCATTATCCATGTGAGTATTAGTCATAAGAGTATTATGTTTGCACTGCTCTTATGACTGTAACTCTCTTCCATAGTCGACTCTCTTTTGTTTGCATCTTGTTTGTATGTACGCCGTACGGGCATATGAATGAAAGACAAATATTTATTTCCCTGAATCATAGTTTGTACACAACTGCGTAATTGAAATTTAGTGTATGTAGTAAAATTCAACTTTTTCAATTGTTTATATTTTAAAAAAAGTAAAAATGCAAAGATAAACACCCTGAAAATATCTTTTATTTGACACTTGATTTGTTAAGATTGGTTGACCGTGTGAACTGCAAAAGGGAGAAACACACTACAGAAATTACAGAAATAATATAGAGAGGATATTTTCCAGTTAGGCTTTTTTTCGTCAATATTGGTTGGCAACGCTGCGCCTGACACTCTATTTAATACTTTAGTGTGAATGGGATATGTGAATCCATTATCCATGTGAGTATTAGTCATAAGAGTATTATGTTTGCACTGCTCTTATGACTGTAACTCTCTTCCATAGTCGACTCTCTTTTGTTTGCATCTTGTTTGTATGTACGCCGTACGGGCATTAGAATGAAAGACAAATATTTATTTCCCTGAATCATAGTTTGTACACAACTGCGTAGTTGAAATTTAGTGTATGTAGTAAAATTCAACTTTTTCAATTGTTTATATTTTAAAAAAAGTAAAAATGCAAAGATAAACACCCTGAAAATATCTTTTATTTGACACTTGATTTGTTAAGATTGGTTGACCGTGTGAACTGCAAAAGGGAGAAACACACTACAGAAATTACAGAAATAATATAGAGAGGATATTTTCAAGTTATGCTTTTTTTCGTCAATATTGGTTGGCAACGCTGCGCCTGACACTCTATTTAATACTTTAGTGTGAATGTGATATGTGAATCCATTATCCATGTTAGTATTAGTCATAAGAGTATTATGTTTGCACTGCTCTTATGACTGTAACTCTCTTCCATAGTCGACTCTCTTTTGTTTGCATCTTGTTTGTATGTACGCCGTACGGGCATATGAATGAAAGACAAATATTTATTTCCCTGAATCATAGTTTGTACACAACTGCGTAATTGAAATTTAGTGTATGTAGTAAAATTCAACTTTTTCAATTGTTTATATTTTAAAAAAAGTAAAAATGCAAAGATAAACACCCTGAAAATATCTTTTATTTGACACTTGATTTGTTAAGATTGGTTGACCGTGTGAACTGCAAAAGGGAGAAACACACTACAGAAATTACAGAAATAATATAGAGAGGATATTTTCCAGTTAGGCTTTTTTTCGTCAATATTGGTTGGCAACGCTGCGCCTGACACTCTATTTAATACTTTAGTGTGAATGGGATATGTGAATCCATTATCCATGTGAGTATTAGTCATAAGAGTATTATGTTTGCACTGCTCTTATGACTGTAACTCTCTTCCATAGTCGACTCTCTTTTGTTTGCATCTTGTTTGTATGTACGCCGTACGGGCATTAGAATGAAAGACAAATATTTATTTCCCTGAATCATAGTTTGTACACAACTGCGTAGTTGAAATTTAGTGTATGTAGTAAAATTCAACTTTTTCAATTGTTTATATTTAAAAAAAAGTAAAAATGCAAAGATAAACACCCTGAAAATATCTTTTATTTGACACTTGATTTGTTAAGATTGGTTGACCGTGTGAACTGCAAAAGGGAGAAACACACTACAGAAATTACAGAAATAATATAGAGAGGATATTTTCCAGTTAGGCTTTTTTTCGTCAATATTGGTTGGCAACGCTGCGCCTGACACTCTATTTAATACTTTAGTGTGGATGGGATATGTGAATCCATTATCCATGTGAGTATTAGTCATAAGAGTATTATGTTTGCACTGCTCTTATGACTGTAACTCTCTTCCATAGTCGACTCTCTTTTGTTTGCATCTTGTTTGTATGTACGCCGTACGGGCATATGAATGAAAGACAAATATTTATTTCCCTGAATCATAGTTTGTACACAACTGCGTAGTTGAAATTTAGTGTATGTAGTAAAATTCAACTTTTTCAATTGTTTATATTTTAAAAAAAGTAAAAATGCAAAGATAAACACCCTGAAAATATCTTTTATTTGACACTTGATTTGTTAAGATTGGTTGACCGTGTGAACTGCAAAAGGGAGAAACACATTACAGAAATTACAGAAATAATATAGAGAGGATATTTTCAAGTTAGGCTTTTTTTCGTCAATATTGGTTGGCAACGCTGCGCCTGACACTCTATTTAATACTTTAGTGTGAATGTGATATGTGAATCCATTATCCATGTGAGTATTAGTCATAAGAGTATTATGTTTGCACTGCTCTTATGACTGTAACTCTCTTCCATAGTCGACTCTCTTTTGTTTGCATCTTGTTTGTATGTACGCCGTACGGGCATATGAATGAAAGACAAATATTTATTTCCCTGAATCATAGTTTGTACACAACTGCGTAATTGAAATTTAGTGTATGTAGTAAAATTCAACTTTTTCAATTGTTTATATTTTAAAAAAAGTAAAAATGCAAAGATAAACACCCTGAAAATATCTTTTATTTGACACTTGATTTGTTAAGATTGGTTGACCGTGTGAACTGCAAAAGGGAGAAACACACTACAGAAATTACAGAAATAATATAGAGAGGATATTTTCAAGTTAGGCTTTTTTTCATCAATATTGGTTGGCAACGCTGCGCCTGACACTCTATTTAATACTTTAGTGTGAATGTGATATGTGAATCCATTATCCATGTGAGTATTAGTCATAAGAGTATTATGTTTGCACTGCTCTTATGACTGTAACTCTCTTCCATAGTCGACTCTCTTTTGTTTGCATCTTGATTGTATGTACGCCGTACGGGCATTAGAATGAAAGACAAATATTTATTTCCCTGAATCATAGTTTGTACACAACTGCGTAGTTGAAATTTAGTGTGTGTAGTAAAATTCAACTTTTTCAATTGTTTATATTTTAAAAAAGTAAAAATGCAGAGATAAACACCCTGAAAATATCTTTTATTTGACACTTGATTTGTTAAGATTGGTTGACCGTGTGAACTGCAAAAGGGAGAAACACACTACAGAAATTACAGAAATAATATAGAGAGGATATTTTCAAGTTAGGCTTTTTTTCGTCAATATTGGTTGGCAACGCTGCGCCTGACACTCTATTTAATACTTTAGTGTGAATGTGATATGTGAATCCATTATCCATGTGAGTATTAGTCATAAGAGTATTATGTTTGCACTGCTCTTATGACTGTAACTCTCTTCCATAGTCGACTCTCTTTTGTTTGCATCTTGTTTGTATGTACGCCGTACGGGCATTAGAATGAAAGACAAATATTTATTTCCCTGAATCATAGTTTGTACACAACTGCGTAGTTGAAATTTAGTGTATGTAGTAAAATTCAACTTTTTCAATTGTTTATATTTAAAAAAAAGTAAAAATGCAAAGATAAACACCCTGAAAATATCTTTTATTTGACACTTGATTTGTTAAGATTGGTTGACCGTGTGAACTGCAAAAGGGAGAAACACACTACAGAAATTACAGAAATAATATAGAGAGGATATTTTCCAGTTAGGCTTTTTTTCGTCAATATTGGTTGGCAACGCTGCGCCTGACACTCTATTTAATACTTTAGTGTGAATGGGATATTTGAATCCATTATCCATGTGAGTATTAGTCATAAGAGTATTATGTTTGCACTGCTCTTATGACTGTAACTCTCTTCCATAGTCGACTCTCTTTTGTTTGCATCTTGTTTGTATGTACGCCGTACGGGCATATGAATGAAAGACAAATATTTATTTCCCTGAATCATAGTTTGTACACAACTGCGTAGTTGAAATTTAGTGTGTGTAGTAAAATTCAACTTTTTCAATTGTTTATATTTTAAAAAAGTAAAAATGCAGAGATAAACACCCTGAAAATATCTTTTATTTGACACTTGATTTGTTAAGATTGGTTGACCGTGTGAACTGCAACAGGGAGAAACACACTACAGAAATTACAGAAATAATATAGAGAGGATATTTTCAAGTTAGGCTTTTTTTCGTCAATATTGGTTGGCAACGCTGCGCCTGACACTCTATTTAATACTTTAGTGTGAATGTGATATGTGAATCCATTATCCATGTGAGTATTAGTCATAAGAGTATTATGTTTGCACTGCTCTTATGACTGTAACTCTCTTCCATAGTCGACTCTCTTTTGTTTGCATCTTGTTTGTATGTACGCCGTACGGGCATTAGAATGAAAGACAAATATTTATTTCCCTGAATCATAGTTTGTACACAACTGCGTAGTTGAAATTTAGTGTATGTAGTAAAATTCAACTTTTTCAATTGTTTATATTTAAAAAAAAGTAAAAATGCAAAGATAAACACCCTGAAAATATCTTTTATTTGACACTTGATTTGTTAAGATTGGTTGACCGTGTGAACTGCAAAAGGGAGAAACACACTACAGAAATTACAGAAATAATATAGAGAGGATATTTTCCAGTTAGGCTTTTTTTCGTCAATATTGGTTGGCAACGCTGCGCCTGACACTCTATTTAATACTTTAGTGTGGATGGGATATGTGAATCCATTATCCATGTGAGTATTAGTCATAAGAGTATTATGTTTGCACTGCTCTTATGACTGTAACTCTCTTCCATAGTCGACTCTCTTTTGTTTGCATCTTGTTTGTATGTACGCCGTACGGGCATATGAATGAAAGACAAATATTTATTTCCCTGAATCATAGTTTGTACACAACTGCGTAGTTGAAATTTAGTGTATGTAGTAAAATTCAACTTTTTCAATTGTTTATATTTTAAAAAAAGTAAAAATGCAAAGATAAACACCCTGAAAATATCTTTTATTTGACACTTGATTTGTTAAGATTGGTTGACCGTGTGAACTGCAAAAGGGAGAAACACATTACAGAAATTACAGAAATAATATAGAGAGGATATTTTCAAGTTAGGCTTTTTTTCGTCAATATTGGTTGGCAACGCTGCGCCTGACACTCTATTTAATACTTTAGTGTGAATGTGATATGTGAATCCATTATCCATGTGAGTATTAGTCATAAGAGTATTATGTTTGCACTGCTCTTATGACTGTAACTCTCTTCCATAGTCGACTCTCTTTTGTTTGCATCTTGTTTGTATGTACGCCGTACGGGCATATGAATGAAAGACAAATATTTATTTCCCTGAATCATAGTTTGTACACAACTGCGTAATTGAAATTTAGTGTATGTAGTAAAATTCAACTTTTTCAATTGTTTATATTTTAAAAAAAGTAAAAATGCAAAGATAAACACCCTGAAAATATCTTTTATTTGACACTTGATTTGTTAAGATTGGTTGACCGTGTGAACTGCAAAAGGGAGAAACACACTACAGAAATTACAGAAATAATATAGAGAGGATATTTTCCAGTTAGGCTTTTTTTCGTCAATATTGGTTGGCAACGCTGCGCCTGACACTCTATTTAATACTTTAGTGTGAATGGGATATGTGAATCCATTATCCATGTGAGTATTAGTCATAAGAGTATTATGTTTGCACTGCTCTTATGACTGTAACTCTCTTCCATAGTCGACTCTCTTTTGTTTGCATCTTGTTTGTATGTACGCCGTACGGGCATTAGAATGAAAGACAAATATTTATTTCCCTGAATCATAGTTTGTACACAACTGCGTAGTTGAAATTTAGTGTATGTAGTAAAATTCAACTTTTTCAATTGTTTATATTTAAAAAAAAGTAAAAATGCAAAGATAAACACCCTGAAAATATCTTTTATTTGACACTTGATTTGTTAAGATTGGTTGACCGTGTGAACTGCAAAAGGGAGAAACACACTACAGAAATTACAGAAATAATATAGAGAGGATTTGACGACTGTCCTGTCTATTCTACGAATCAGGCATTATTTGCCAAATTGAAAACTATTAAAATTGTCATGAACAAAATACGAAACATTTTTTTTGTTGTGTGTTTGCAGGTTTGCTGGAAGGGAAAATCATCGAAAGTCATTCGAAAGCTAGTAGGTACGCGAGATATGCTTCGACAATAGGGAAGGCCTTTCAGCCGATCTAAAACACCTCCCGAAAGCAATGACATTTGCCAACCGAATGTGAATGTGCCTAGCCATTCGACTAATCGAAAGATCCCTCGTTTGTAGAATTTCTGAACTTTTTTGTTAGAAAATATATTGACTTAGCTAATTTTTATAGATCAACATGTTTTATCCGCCTTAATCTCCTGATTACACTGCCTGTATTTAATAATTCAGTTGTTTCTAAGCTAACGTGGTTGAGAAGCTCTGTGCATTTAAGGAACTTGTTCGACTTCTTTCTCTAGATTCACTAGATGCGCGTTGTGCATTGAATATGACTTTGTTCCTTTGTTATATTTTTGAAACACCTTATTTTTTTAGAAATACGTTTGGCTCGGTGATACCCACAACTGGTGCCCGTAGGTCCATACTGGTTGCAATTTGGTTTTATGGCAATAACTTATTGTTATTGTGGTTGATCACCCATGAATGTCTTCCAATAGGTCAATACATTTTACTGTATCACATGATTCACAAAAAGTGAAGTTTCCAATTTGTTCCTTCCAGCTGTTTTCTTGTCTAATAAAATAAAAGTGCGAATGTTGAATATTGGAGTATTCTTTAACTTATAGGTAACCTAAGATCTTCTTGAACTGCCACACAAAAAAATCTTATGAGCTCAGTCACCCTGCATAAATTTCTCCAACTAAAATCTCCAACAAAATATTTCACTCTCTATTTCACAGCGCTTTTTGGAGAGGAGTGAAAATTTCACTTCACTCGAACAGCGTACCAGCCTTTACTAAGGTCAACTCAAAGCTGTGTACCCGTCAAAACCAAAATGATGTTAGTCAAGACTTTACTCTTACCTATTTTGTTGTACGGTTGCGAAGTCTTTTGCAAAGTTGACTACAACAGTCGGCACAAATTAAATGTGTTGTACAACAACCTAGCAAGGTACTTTTTCGATAAAAAATATTTCGAGCATATTTCAAGCTACTCAAAACAGATAATGGGTCTAAGCTTTGATAATTTGATTTTATTTAGGTTAGTTAGTTAGTTGTTTGTTTATTTAGTATTTCCAAAAACTATTCATTTTACAAATTTTCTTAGTGTATGAGTGCTAGTGAGTTATAAATAAGATAAACAATTTATTAAATAAATAACATAAAAATAAAATTTTAATTTTGGCGTTTGACAAAATGCACAATTTGGTGTTTGAATCTGTTGTAGTTATTTTCCGATTTGATTTCGTTAGGTAGAGTGTTGAACAGTCGAAGGCCTTTGTTGAATAAGCTGTTTTGTGCAGCCCTTGTTCTAGCAAACGGAAGGTGGAAATTCTGGTTGAAGATTGCCAACATAGTTAACTAGGCGAGACAAATAAGGAGGAGTGAGGTTATTTTTTATTTTAAACAAAAAAAGTAAAACATTCATCAATATTCTTTCATTAACACTAAGCCACATCAACATATTTAACATAGGTCGCTAACTCTACTGCACGCCTGTCAATGGTAATCCTGACTTCAGCAGGGACGCCCCTGTAGGCACCCCTCCGATTGCAATCACTATTTGCGAGGAAAAGCTGAAGTGGGCAATAAATAGTTTTGAACCGCATAAGTCTCCAGGACCTGATGGTATCTTCCCGGCGCAACTACAGAACGCCTTCGACATCGTCAAAGGCAGTCTGATGTTGATTCTGGAAGGGTGCATAGCTCTGGGCAGCATCCCTTCATCCTGGACGATGGTCAAAGTCGTTTTCATTCCCAAAGCAGGTAAGACCTCACATACAGCTCCAAAGGACTTCAGACCAATCAGTCTGTCCTCCTTTCTGCTAAAAACACTTGAAAGGATCATCGATCTTTACATCAAAAGCACTGTTGACCAAACGCTAATTTCAAGCTCTCAACATGCCTATCAAAAGGGTAAATCCACCGAGACCGCCCTTCATTCAATCGTCGGTTCGATTGAAAGGTCCCTGTCGTTCAAGGAATATACAATGGCTATTTTCCTCGACATAGAGGGGGCCTTCAATAACATAGAAACCCGCTCGATTATTCAAGCCTTAAATAAGCTAAACATTGGCGAACAAATATGCTGCCTTATCGGCCACATTCTCACCTGCAGAAGGGTGACAGCTACGTTTGGCATCAGCGCTGTCGAAAAACTTGTGCACCGAGGTACCCCTCAAGGGGGAGTGCTATCTCCACTACTTTGGAATCTTGTTCTAAATGAACTTTTGATTTCGATGGTACTTTCCGGTTGCAAAGTCGTGGCCTATGCAGACGACGTCGCCTTACTCACTTCAGGAAGGTATCCTCAAACTCTTTCTGATATCCTGCAACTCGCTCTACATAAACTAGTTTCCTGGACCAAAAGTTGCGGTCTAAGCGTAAATCCGACAAAGACGGAGCTAGTTCTATTCACTAGAAGGATTAAGATACCTCTTATCACCCCCCCCTAATCTCAATGGCACTCCACTCGAGTTCGTCAAAAGTGCCAAATACCTGGGGCTTATACTAGACAGCAAGCTTTTATGGAGGGAGAACATTGCTGAACGTGTCAGGAAATCCCTGGTGGCTCTTTACTCCTGTAGAAGGGCTGTCGGCTCGAGATGGGGCCTCCAACCCAATATCATGCATTGGCTTTACACCGCGGTAGTTAGACCGATTATGCTACGGCATTGTAGTGTGGTGGCCGGCCCTGGACAAGAACTCCAATTTAAGGGTCCTTGAGAAGACTCAACGCCTGGCTTGCATTTGCATCACGGGTGCACTGAGGACATCTCCTACTGCCGCTCTGCAAGTTATGCTTAATTTACTTCCTCTAGACATCGTCAGCAAGGAATATGCCGCTAATGCGGCAATCAGGCTGAGGGAAGGGAAACACTGGAGGGGTCAACCAACTGGACATGCCAGCATACTCCTACAGACAAGCCCCTTACCCACAACTACTGATTATCTGCCTACGAAGATTGACTTTGAAAAAGGCTTTACAAACGAAATACCGGACAGAACCCTATGGGTCTCACGCAATGTCCTACACGAGGGGGCGCTGTCAATATTTACGGACGGCTCCAAAACACTAGAGGGAGTTGGCTCAGGGGTATTCTCAGAAGAACTAACCCTGAGCCTATCCTTCTCCCTCCCAAAACACTGTAACTGTAGTGTCTTCCAAGCCGAAATCACAGCTATTCGCCAAGCAGCAGCATGGTTGTCGGTTAATGCGATATCACATAGGGATATTGTAATATACATCGACAGTCAGGCTGCCATCAAATCCTTAGTATCCAGCGAAATAAGATCTAAAGCGGTGGAAGATTGCCGCGCATCTCTTAACGAGATAGCTGGACAGTACAACATCACCCTTTGCTGGGTTCCGGGACACTGTGACATCCCAGGGAATTGTGCAGCTGAAGAACTGGCAAGATTAGGCTCCTCTGGCGTTGATAGTGTTAGTCTGCACAACGTGTACGCACCGCTGTCATACGCTAAACAAATTATTAATGCGGAAGCAACAAGGAAAGCAAATTACAGATGGAAACATCTAGGATATTGTGATTTTGCTAGGCTTACTTGGCCAACACTGGATACCAAAAAATCCAGGGAGCTTCTGCGACTCAACAGAAATAGTATCTCGTTAGTTGCTAATATTATCACCGGTCATTGTATTCTGGGCAGACATGCGCAAAGACTTGGTCTGCCATACAATGACTTTTGCAGAAGCTGTAGGGATGAGGAGGAGGACGAGTCCGTCACCCACCTTCTCTGCAGCTGCCCCGCCCTATCCAACCTAAGGATGGCGTTCCTAGGAAGCTACTTCCTCAATGATCTTGGCGATCTAAGCTGTATCAGCGCTGCTAATATTCTTAGCTTTATCAATGGTAGCAAATGGTTCACATGAGTAACCAGCAAAGGAACCCCTATTTACCAGTGGTATGCACAATGGGCCGATTAACGGCCTAAGTGTTTCTCTCAACGAGAGCCACTTTAACATAACTCTACTGCACGGAATTATACAGACACGTCATCCAGAATATCTTTACAACAGACTAAATTTTGCCAGCTCACAGAGAACGGCTGCTTTAATTCGGCCAAGGTCTAATTCCTTACAATCTGAACGCACATTTTTCGTCCATGCCACTCTCTCATGGAACTCATTACCCGTAGCACTCAGAAGAACCATAAACACAAGCGAATTCAAAACAATTCTTTTTAAGTAATTGGCCAATGATAATAATTAATTAACTTAATGTAAAAATAACTTTCAGGTTTAGGTTTATATGTAGGTACCTATATATAATTTTCTTATGTTACTGTGGTGTGGAATGTATCCTGTAACCTAAAATGGTGAAGTGAAAACAACCCCTTAGTCACCAAACAAGTTCCACCCAAGTGTCACTTCCAATTGGAGACTGGAACCTGTCAAGTAAATGTATTTCACCACTGAACCTTGTTCTAGAACCACTTAGAATTAGCTAGAAAGTTCTCGTCAGATGGCGGAGCGGGTATAAAAGGACAGCTTTTAGAAGAGGGCGAGACAGTTGATTTATAAAAGTGATTGGTTAAAGTTCGAGATAGTAATAGTTTGAGAAGATAAATAAGTGAAAAGTAATAGAGTAAATTAAGTGATTGGTTTGAAACGTTGAAGAATTGTTTAAGTAATAGTGTTCTGGTACTTTATAAGTGAAATATTAGAATAGTCGATAAAAGTGTAATAAAAGTGAATTTTATTAAAGAAGTTAAACGGAATAGTGTTTTATCTTTACGAATCCCAGCCTGAATGTAACATTGGTGTCAGAAGTGGGATAAAACTTATTCTGTGCTAAGTGTCTAAGTGAAGTAAAAAAAAAAAAAAAAAAAAAAAAAGTGAATTTGTGATTTTCTAAATTACAAGAGACAAACAAAATGGGTCGTGTATTGCTACATCTAAGCATACCCCAATTGAAAAGTGAACTAGAAAAGCGGAATCTCTCCACAGCTGGAGGGAAAAGTGACCTCATACTTCGTCTGCAGGAAGCTGTCCAAAACGAGGGAGAAGATCCAAAAACCATGCTATTCGACGTGTCAGAAGAACAAGTAAGTACAGGCGTTGACATTAGCTCTATGATGGAATTACTTCTTGCGAAGATGGAAGAACAGAAATATTCTATGGAATCTAAGTTCGCAGAACAGAAAAATTCTATGGAATCTAAGTTCGCAGAACAAAAGAATTCTCTAGAACAACAGAAAAATTCTATGGAATTGAAGTTCGCAGAACAGAAGAATTCCCTAGAAGAGCAGAAGAATTCCATGGAATTGAAGTTCGCAGAACAGAAGAATTCTCTAGAAGAACAGAAAAATTCTCTTGAAGAACAGACAAATTCCATTGTCGCCGCACAAAAAGATGCAGTGGAAGAATTTAAGAATGTTCTAGATGTAAAAATCGACGCGATTGATGAAAAATTAAACGAGCATGAAACAAAGTTTGAGGAAATTAACAAAACGTTTCAAAAACACGAGACAAACATCGAGAACATAGCTAAAGAGCTCGGAACAAACATCAAGAATATAACTAAAGAGCTCGAAATAGTCAAGAAACAGAAGGCTCGGGAATATTCTGCTGACTGCCCAAGAAAGAAGGAGATGCAGCCACCCGTTTTTGATGGTCAAACATCATGGCCGATTTATCGGAGACAGTTCGAAGCAGCTGCAACGACCAATGCATGGGACGATGAGGATAAGTCGATTGCATTAACGCTCGCATTACGAGGTACAGCTGCAGAATTGCTTCAAACTATCTCCGAAGAAAAACAACGCGACTACGAGACTTTGGTGAAGGCTATTGAGATGCGATTTGGTGACGACCACATGCAGCAAGTGTATAGGGTGCAACTGCGCAGTAGAATCCAGAAGAGGGGAGAAACACTCCAGCAACTGCAAGCTGATATCGAACGACTAGCGCACTTGTCTTATCCCAATGCCGGCGAGGATGTCATCAATGAAATGGCTATTGAGGCATTTACACAAACCATAGAGGACAGACAACTGCAGATGGCTCTACGAATGGCTGGAAAGAGAACTCTTCCTGAGGCACTGGCATTTGCCTTAACCATGAGAGCTGCTGACCAAGCATCTCAAGGATTTCACCGCGTGAGAGAAATGACATCCATTGAATGCTCGTGCCAGAGAACAGAAGTAGTCGACCGTAACAGTTCTCGAAGGGGACCGATCCGTTGCTGGAACTGCAACAAAATCGGACATCTACAACGACAGTGCAGAGCCGAACGTCGACGGGACAGTTGTCCACATTGCAGAACTAGGAACGAGGAGGCGTTTGAGCATTCGGCGGAACCATCAGTCGGGAAACGAGTAAGAACCAACTTCGCGGGGCAGAAGCTGGTTTCTGGAATCGACGCCCCCGGGACCACAATTCAGGTTTCCCAGACCAAACGATGTAATAGAAGCTTGACAGTGGAAGCCCATATCGGCCAGAAAAAGTATGTGGCCACCATCGATACAGGTGCCACCGCTTCCATAGTCAGAAGGGACATCGTTCGCCAATCTTGGCTGCACAACACCAGCAGCTACTGTCTGAAAACAGCAACTGGAGCAACAGCAAAGGTGTATGGTGAGGTACTCTTGACGATAAACCTTGCAGGAATAGTCTTCTACCATGCATTCTTAGTGGCTGATATATGTGACGAATGCATCATCGGAATCGACTTCATGAAGACGCATGACATAGTACTCGACATCGGTTTGCAAGTTATAAAGTACAAGAACGTCGAGATTCCGATGGTTTACGGGAACGAGAACGTCGCAGCTCTACGGACAGTTGTAAGTGAGGACGAAATATTACCACCTTCGTCAGAGACAGTTATTTGGGCAAGGCTGGAAGGTGATCCTGGGAGCCACCGATTCTACCTAGTCGAGCCAGATCCAGAAAATTATTATCAGTGCTATATTGTCGGAAAGATGCTGGTTGAACCCAAAAACAGCATGGTTCCCGTTCGTGTCCTCAATGTGGAACACAAAAGCGTGAAACTAAAGCAAGGAGAAGTGATTGGAAAGTGCGTACCGATTACTGCGGTCACAAAGTTGTCCAATGCAAGTGATGTGAAACCGGTTAGACCTATGGAGATATCGGAAATGAAAAAGAATATACTCGGAGAGTGCGAGCTGGATCAGGAGCAGCGATCCATGGCAGGGAGTCTAATCAATGAGTTTGCTGATATATTTGCTTCACAGAACGGCGAGTATGGCCGAACACATCTCGTACAACACCGAATCGACACCGGAGATGCGAGACCGATTCGTCAGCCTCCCCGACGACTACCATTGGCTAAACAGACGGAGGTTGCAGAAATGGTGTCGACAATGGAAAAGGAAGGACTGATTGAAAGCTCAAAAAGTCCGTGGGCATCGCCGGTCGTCCTGGTCAAGAAGAAAGACGGAAGTACAAGATTCTGCGTGGACTATCGCCAACTCAACAACGTCACCAAGAAGGATAGCTACCCCCTGCCAAGAATTGACGACACCCTGGACACACTATCCGGAGCCAAATGGTTTTCGACTCTCGATCTGAAGAGTGGCTACTGGCAAGTGCAGATCCATCCAGAAGACCGCGAGAAAACAGCATTCACAGCAGGAAACGGGCTTTGGCAGTTTACAGTAATGCCATTTGGACTGTGCAATGCTCCAGCTACCTTTGAACGTCTAATGGAGCGCGTTCTGCTGGGACTAACGTGGAAAACCTGCTTGGTCTACCTGGACGATGTCATCGTAGTAGGAAAAACATTTAACGAACATCGAGATAACCTTAAGGAGGTGTTCCAAAGACTACGAAGTGCGCAACTAAAACTTAACCCGAAGAAGTGTTCCTTATTTAGACCAGAAGTGAAGTACCTCGGGCACATCATCTCTTCCAAAGGAGTCAAGACTGATCCGGAGAAGGTCGATGCAGTGAGAAACTGGCCGGTACCCAAAGACAAACATCAACTGAGAAGCTTCCTGGGACTTGCGACCTATTACAGACGATTTGTAAAGGACTTTGCCAGGATCGCAAAGAGCTTGCATCAACTGACAGAAAAAGGCAAACAATTCAAATGGTCAGGTGAGTGCGAAAACAGCTTCAAGGAACTTAAGCAACAGTTGTGCAACGCCCCCATACTAGCGTACCCAACCCCTGGGAAAACATTTATTGTGGATGCAGACGCTAGTAATGTGGGAGTTGGAGCCGTCCTTTCCCAGGTGCATGATGGCCAAGAGAAAGTATTTCCTACTTTAGCAAAGTTCTCTCAAAGCCAGAAAGGAACTACTGTGTTACCAGGCGCGAGCTCCTTGCTTTGGTACTGGCAACAAAACATTTCCATAAGTACCTTTATGGGCGAAAATTCATCCTCCGCACAGACCATGCGTCTTTAAAGTGGCTACTACACTTTAAGAATCCTGAAGGCCAAGTCGCAAGGTGGATCGAACGGCTGCAGATGTACGACTACGAAATACAACATCGAAAGGGAAGTCTTCACTCTAATGCAGACGCTCTCTCCCGTCGACCGTGCAAAGCAAATTGCAAACATTGCTTACGAAACGAGGAAAGAGATGTCGCGTCCGTTCAAAGGGTGAGAGCTATGCCCATTGGTGGCTGGAGTGCGCGGGAAATACGGGAGGCTCAAATAGAAGATCCAGATATCGAACCGATTATCGCCTGGAAGGAGCATGAGGGAAAACCAGACTGGCAGGAGATATCCAATAGGAGCCCCGAGCTGAAGGCATACTGGGCGCAGTGGGACTCCCTTCACGTACAAGACGGCATTCTAAAAAGAAGATGGGAAAGCCCGGATGGAAAGTCGTTCGTAATGCAGCTTGTTGTACCCAGGTCAAAGGTTATGGAAGTGCTCAGGGAATTGCATGATGGAGTGTCTGGAGGCCACTTGGGAATCAATAAAACGCTCGAAAAAGTGCAGGAACGCTTTTACTGGATTCATTCAAGGGAGGACGTTGAAACTTGGTGCAGGAAATGCGTTACATGTGCGGCCAGCAAAGGTCCGAGACTGAAAGTCCGTGGCAAAATGCATCAATACAATGTTGGAGCCCCTTTCGAAAGGATAGCAGTTGATATTGCGGGACCGTTTCCTGAAACAAACAATGGAAATCGTTACATCCTCGTTGTTATGGACTATTTCAGTAAGTGGCCTGAAGCATTTGCTATCCCAAATCAAGAAGCTAAAACCGTGGTGGAGCAAGCAGATTCCCATGTTTTTATTGGCTTATCGAGGTGCAGTGCATAACACCACAGGACATACTCCATCTGAAATCTTATTTGGTCGAACAGTCCGCCTACCTAGCGAGTTGATGTTTGGATATCCATGCGAAGAGCCCAAGAATGAGGAGGACTACGTTACAGACTTCAGGGATATCATCAGGGCCGTGCATCGAGACACTAGGGATAAGATTAAGATAGCCAGTGACCGCATGAAAACGAGGTACGTTACTAAAACGACAACTACAGGATTCCAGGAAGGAGATCTGATATGGCTATATAACCCTCATCGAAGGAAAGGTTTATCGCCTAAGTTGCAACAAGACTGGGAAGGGCCCTATACAATCGTAAAGCGCATCAACGACGTTGTCTATCGCATCCAACGAGGAAGAGGCAAGCTGAAAGTCGTTCATGTGGATCGTCTTCATCGTTATAATGGTGAAAATGTTAACGAGTTTGTTCGGGACGAACAAGTTTAAGAGGGGGACATTGTGGTGTGGAATGTATCCTGTAACCTAAAATGGTGAAGTGAAAACAAACCCTTAGTCACCAAACAAGTTCCACCCAAGTGTCACTTCCAATTGGAGACTGGAACCTGTCAAGTAAATGTATTTCACCACTGAACCTTGTTCTAGAACCACTTAGAATTAGCTAGAAAGTTCTCGTCAGATGACGGAGCGGGTATAAAAGGACAGCTTTTAGAAGAGGGCGAGACAGTTGATTTATAAAAGTGATTGGTTAAAGTTCGAGATAGTAATAGTTTGAGAAGATAAATAAGTGAAAAGTAATAGAGTAAATTAAGTGATTGGTTTGAAACGTTGAAGAATTGTTTAAGTAATAGTGTTCTGGTACTTTATAAGTGAAATATTAGAATAGTCGATAAAAGTGTAACAAAAGTGAATTTGATTAAAGAAGTTAAACGGAATAGTGTTTTATCTTTACGAATCCCAGCCTGAATGTAACATTACATAAAAATCAAATTCTATTGTTTTGTTTCTCTAAATGAAAGCACTCGAAGCACTCAACAATAATGTTATTAATGTCGTTTTCCATTGGGCAAAAAGAAGCGTCCGGGAGAGTCCGGAATCGAAAAAATCACTTTTGAAACCGTTCCATTGGTACAAAAAATACTCTTCTGGTGATTCTGAGGAGAGAATTTCGCTTCTGGATTTGAAGTCAGAATCCACTCAAGAAGCACTCACACAAGTGTAGTTCGTGTATTTTATACAAGTCGACTGACAGCTGCCGTAGATTATCTTTTGGCATTTCACCAATACTCTTGTGGATTCAATCAGAAGCAGTTTTCTTGTTCCATTGGACTACAGAATGAGTGTATCCCCGAGTGAAACCAATGGAAAACGACATAAGCATTTCACAACTCATATAAGATAATTGTAATCTTGCTGTGAAACTATTTGTGTTTAAATAAATATGAAAAATATGAAATATGAAATATGAAAAAGTCTTGCAGTTTTCGGATTTATTGGACTTTCCGTCTGCAAAACGATATTAATTGCTTCAAAATTAGTTTTTCCTTCGGAAAGCTTTTGTCCGAAGTAATCTTTTTTCGGGAATTATTATTGCACTCAATCTCAAATGCAGAACACACACCCACTTTAAAACGCTCTTTTTATTTAACTTAAATACACTTAGTATCACAAACCGTAAATCTTCCGTTTCCGCTCGAATTTTACTTTTGTGTATACGTTTCTGTAACGTCATAATTCGTTATAGATGAACAGCTAGAATGAACGACATGCGCATTGCGCTATCTTGTCTTGTTGTATCATGAGTGATGCGATTATTAGTTGTTAGTTGTAAAGTTGCGATGTAGATGGCGCTAGGTGGCAAATTTGGCAGGGGATGAATCGTCTGGGTATGAGTTGCACCCGACCTCCATCAGGTATAAATAATTGTCTCCAGTGCGATCCAGTATATTTGGTAAGGTAAGCGAACACATCAACGTCGGCTTCTTCCTTAGCTGTAATATAAACGTATTTAATTCTTAATATCGTGGCGTGGAAGGTATCGTGTAAGGTGTAACCTAAATGGTGTATGGTGAAACGAGCCCTTAGTCACAGTATCGTGTAACCTAAATGGTGTTTGGTGAATCCAGGCCTTAGTCATAAAACAAGTTCCACTCAAGTGTCACTTCCAATTTGAGACTGGAATCTGTCACCATTGAAGCTTATTCTAGAACCAATTAGAATTAGCTAGAAAGTTCTCGTTAGATGGCGGAGCAGGTATAAAAGGACAGCTTTTAGAAGAGGGCGAGACAGTTGATTTATAACAGTGATTGGTTAAAGTTCGAGATAGTAATAGTTTGCGAAGATAAATAAGTGAAAAGTAATAGAGTAAATTAAGTGATTGGTTTGAAACGTTGAAGAATTGTTTAAGTAATATTGTTCTGGTACTTAATAAGTGAAATATTAGAATATTCGATAAAAGTGTAATAAAAGTGAATTTTATTAGAAAGTTTAACGGAATTGTGTTTACATATTTTGACATTTGTCAATCGACTTCTGTCAAAAGAAAACTCACCACATTTTTTTTGGTTCGCTTTTTTTTGTTGCTCACACGGATTCTAAATTGACATAACACCGATAGGAAATCAAAATGGTGAATTTGAAAAAAATCGAGGTGGCGAGCGGCAAGAGGATTGCGAGTTGGGGGTCTCTGTAGGTATGTCGTTTGTCTATGCTGAAAACCTGTTTTTGACATGACTTCTAGGGCGCTTTAGTTTTGCCCTGAACTGACCCCAGTTATTTTGTCGAGGCAAGAACTCAGTGCTGAATTGCGCTGTCATTTCGCTTGCTGTTATTTGTTTATTTAAATATCGTTAATAATTTCATATTCAAAACTACAAACAATTCCGTTTATGAACTAAAACTTTATATTATAGGTAAATGCAATGAAAAAAAAAAAATTGGAATCGATGGTGCATACATTTTTAAATGCATCGCCTGTATTGCAAAAAATTTTATCAACATGTTTGCATTATGACAAGCATGGCAAGCACAAGATCAGAATTGAGTTCATTAATTTTTAACAATAAACAGAAAAAAGTGTTATCATCTTCATACTTCGCACTCTAAAAGATAAGTACTTTTCAATTTCAAAAACTGACAGACTTCAGGGCAGCATATTTTGCGTTCGATATGATAGCCGAATTTTCAGGGTTGTGCAGAGTTTTGGACAGGCGGGAAAATCAGCTGACACTTCTCAGTGCGCACTAGAGGGCACTAGTGCTAGCTACGTCAAACAAACCTAATAACTGGGGTCAGTTCAGAGCATAACTAGGGTGTCCTAGATGTCATGTCAAACACAGGTTTTCAGTACCAAGGCGAGTTGAGTGCAATATTGAACACATTAGGGTTAACCCAGTGCTCACTAGGGTCCACGTCAAACAAACCTTATGTATTTTATGCAAGTCAGCAATAAACGTGTGTTATTTTAAAATACAGTTAAAAAATCAATCGATTACAAATGGAACTTGCGTTGACATTTTGTGAAGTATATTTATTTGGGGCACATTTTGCATTCGGAGAACCAAACTTACATGTCAGAGCCTCAAATTATAAATTTCGTCTGTTTAGTTGTACAATAACATTTACAAAAAGTTTGGGTTTTTTTTTAAGTTGCCAAATCTGGGGGTTTTTCAGAGTTATCTGAGGGAAAATATTTTGACCGTCTGGGAACGCTGATGGACTACAGAATGCCCGCGTTCCACTGCCCGCTACAACTCAAATTTCGCCATTTTCTCTATGCGATAGACGTCTAACACTTTTTGTGAAATGACAATTTTTTGTATATAGAGTTTGACATTCTGCTACTCATCTAACGGGCAGTGGAACGCGGGCACTGAGATTTGTCTGCTTATTTTCACGGGTATCAAAAAACACTGCAAAACCCTGAAAATTTGGCCACTATATCGAACGCAAAATATGTTGTCTTGAAGGAAAAGTAATGGAATACAGAGCCTCATATGTATTTAACTTTCCAGTGGAAAGGCGGCTGCCAACAAGCTTTTTTAGAGAAAAATTCATGAATTGGACTTTATGGCAAGAATTCGGTATTCTCTATTGTGTATTTAACAATTTTTCTTAGTTTAATTAAAACCCCCACAAAAACCAAACAAATTCAATACGAAACACAAAACAATTAAACACCGCGATGCTCATAAAAGCAAGATGATTCGCGGTCGGCCACTAGAAATATGCTTTTTGTTGGTCATACGTATTGACAGACCGGGCATGGGGGTTGAAATTACAAAAAAAAAAAAAATGGATTTAGGGGCTAGGGGGGATATACGTACGAAAGATATCCATCTCTTTTTAATCATTCAACTCTGGGTACGAAATTAATGTCGGTTATGATTTGTTTATGTAAAACGTCAACTAGATTGGTCGTGACTATGAATCCGAACGCGTTGACTAATGTCGTTTTCGATTTGGCTTTTCAGATTTTGATCTGAGATTTCAGATTTCTGCTGCCAAAACGAACATGAAATCTGAATTATATTGGTATGTGTGTGTATTGAGTTGGCGGCAAAATAAAAAATTTTTGCACTTGCACTCGAAATCCATTTCAATTGATTTTCACACATTTATAGTACTGCATTTCGAAATAATTTAATATAAAAACTCGATCCCATATGCGTAAAATAAATAATTCAGTTAAAAAAGCAACCCTTCCAACGATAAACAATTCTTAACCGACGCTGTGTGTCATAATCATTGGTGTTAGTGAAAGTATGTGTAAAATCTGAGGAAAAATTGAGATTTCTCAAAAGTGATCTGAGATCAAAAAAAAGATTGATTTTTGTGGCAAATCGAACATGAAAAGCAATCTCGATCAAAAAAAAAATTGATCTTTTGCCAAATCGAAAACGACATAAGCAAGTTGAATTGTTTTTGTATTCTCGCGGTCAGCGTTACCTTTGCTTGATTTTGCACTTTTTTATTTGGAAGGGCCCTTCATAAATCTTTAAAAATTTGTTATTTTCAAATAAGTACTTTAGGGCGGTATTCACCAAGCACTCTTAGGTTTGTATATATTGTTACATTCAGGCAGGGATTCGTAAAGATAAAACACTATTCCGTTTAACTTCTCTAATAAAATTCACTTTTATTAAACTTTTATCGACTATTCTAATATTTCACTTATTAAGTACCAGAACACTATTACTTAAACAATTCTTCAACGTTTCAAACCAATCACTTAATTTACTCTATTACTTTTCACTTATTTATCTTCACAAACTATTACTATCTCGAACTTTAACCAATCACTGTTATAAATCAACTGTCTCGCCCTCTTCTAAAAGCTGTCCTTTTATACCCGCTCCGCCATCTGACGAGAACTTTCTAGCTAATTCTAAGTGGTTCTAGAACAAGGTTCAGTGGTGACAGATTCCAGTCTCCAATTGGAAGTGACACTTGAGTGGAACTTGTTTTGTGACTTTAAGGTCTGGTTTCACCAAACTGTCTAAGGCCTGGTTTCACCAAACTGTGATTAAGGGCTTGTTTCACCACTTAAGTTACACGATACCTTCCACGCCACAATATCCCCCTCTTAAACTTGTTCGTCCCGAACAAACTCGTTAACATTTTCACCATTATAACGATGAAGACGATCCACATGAACGACTTTCAGCTTGCCTCTTCCTCGTTGGATGCGATAGACAACGTCGTTGATGCGCTTTACGATTGTATAGGGCCCTTCCCAGTCTTGTTGCAACTTAGGCGATAAACCTTTCCTTCGATGAGGGTTATATAGCCATACCAGATCTCCTTCCTGGAATCCTGTAGTTGTCGTTTTAGTATCGTACCTCGTTTTCATGCGGTCACTGGCTATCTTAATCTTATCCCTAGTGTCTCGATGCACGTCTCTGATGATATCCCTGAGGTCTGTAACGTATTCCTCCTCATTCTTGGGCTCTTCGCATGGATATCCAAACATCAACTCGCTAGGTAGGCGGACTGTTCGACCAAATAAGATTTCAGATGGAGTATGTCCTGTGGTGTTATGCACTGCTCCTCGATAAGCCAATAAAAACATGGGAATCTGCTTATCCCAGTCTCTCTGGTCTTCGCCAACGACCTTAGAGAGGTGTTCATTCAGTGTCCTGTTGAAGCGCTCCACCATCCCATCTGATTGTGGATGAAGCGGGGTTGTCCTTGTCTTGTGAATCCCGAGTAACTGGCACACTCCTTGGAAAATCTTCGACTCGAAGTTCCGTCCTTGGTCTGAATGCAGTTCCAATGGTACACCGAATCTGCTTACCCAGTTATTGACGATTTGCTCCACCACGGTTTTAGCTTCTTGATTAGGGATAGCAAATGCTTCAGGCCACTTACTGAAATAGTCCATAACAACGAGGATGTAACGATTTCCATTGTTTGTTTCAGGAAACGGTCCCGCAATATCAACTGCTATCCTTTCGAAAGGGGCTCCAACATTGTATTGATGCATTTTGCCACGGACTTTCAGTCTCGGACCTTTGCTGGCCGCACATGTAACGCATTTCCTACACCAAGTTTCAACGTCCTCCCTTGAATGAATCCAGTAAAAGCGTTCCCGCACTTTTTCGAGCGTTTTATTGATTCCCAAGTGGCCTCCAGACACTCCATCATGCAATTCCCTGAGCACTTCCATTACCTTTGACCTGGGTACAACAAGCTGCATTACGAACGACTTTCCATCCGGGCTTTCCCATCTTCTTTTTAGAATGCCGTCTTGTACGTGAAGGGAGTCCCACTGCGCCCAGTATGCCTTCAGCTCGGGGCTCCTATTGGATATCTCCTGCCAGTCTGGTTTTCCCTCATGCTCCTTCCAGGCGATAATCGGTTCGATATCCGGATCTTCCCTTTGAGCCTCCCGTATTTCCCGCGCACTCCAGCCACCAATGGGCATAGCTCTCACCCTTTGAACGGACGCGACATCTTTTTCCTCGTGTCGTAAGCAATGTTTGCAATTTGCTTTGCACGGTCGACGGGAGAGAGCGTCTGCATTAGAGTGAAGACTTCCCTTTCGATGTTGTATTTCGTAGTCGTACATCTGCAGCCGTTCGATCCACCTTGCGACTTGGCCTTCAGGATTCTTAAAGTGCAGCAGCCACTTTAAAGATGCATGGTCTGTGCGGAGGATGAATTTCCGCCCATAAAGGTACTTATGGAAATGTTTTGTTGCCAATACCAAAGCAAGGAGTTCGCGCCTGGTAACACAGTAGTTCCTTTCAGGCTTTGAGAGAACTTTGCTGAAGTAGGAAACTACTTTCTCTTGGCCATCGTGCACCTGGGAAAGGACGGCTCCAATTCCCACATTACTAGCGTCTGCATCCACAATAAATGTTTTCCCAGGGGTGGGGTACGCTAGTATGGGGGCGTTGCACAACTGTTGTTTAAGTTCCTTGAAGCTCTTTTCGCACTCACCTGACCATTTGAATTGTTTGCCTTTTTCTGTCAGTTGATGCAAGCTCTTTGCGATCCTGGCAAAGTCCTTTACAAATCGTCTGTAATAGGTTGCAAGTCCCAGGAAGCTTCTCAGTTGATGTTTGTCTTTGGGTACCGGCCAGTTTTTCACTGCATCGACCTTCTCCGGATCAGTCTTGACTCCTTTAGAAGAGATGATGTGCCCGAGGTACTTCACTTCTGGTCTAAATAAGGAACACTTCTTCGGGTTAAGTTTTAGTTGCGCACTTCGTAGCCTTTGGAACACCTCCTTAAGGTTATCTCGATGTTCGTTAAATGTTTTTCCTACTACGATGACATCGTCCAGGTAGACCAAGCAGGTTTTCCACGTTAGTCCCAGCAGAACGCGCTCCATTAGACGTTCAAAGGTAGCTGGAGCATTGCACAGTCCAAATGGCATTACTGTAAACTGCCAAAGCCCGTTTCCTGCTGTGAATGCTGTTTTCTCGCGGTCTTCTGGATGGATCTGCACTTGCCAGTAGCCACTCTTCAAATCGAGAGTCGAAAACCATTTGGCTCCGGATAGTGTGTCTAGGGTGTCGTCAATTCTTGGCAGGGGGTAGCTATCCTTCTTGGTGACGTTGTTGAGTTGGCGATAGTCCACGCAGAATCTCGTACTTCCGTCTTTCTTCTTGACCAGGACGACCGGCGATGCCCACGGACTTTTTGAGCTTTCAATCAGTCCTTCCTTTTCCATCGTCGAAACCATTTCTGCAACCTCCGTCTGCTTAGCCAATGGTAGTCGTCGGGGAGGCTGACGAATCGGTCTCGCATCTCCGGTGTCGATTCGGTGTTGTACGAGATGTGTTCGGCCATACTCGCTGTTCTGCGAAGCAAATATATCGGCGAACTCGTTGATTAAACTACCTGCCATGGACCGCTGCTCCTGATCCAGCTCGCACTCTCCGAGTATATTCTTTTTCATTTCCGATATCTCCGTTGGTCTAACCGGTTTCACATCACTTGCATTGGACAACTTTGTGACCGCAGTAATTGGTACGCACTTTCCAATCACTTCTCCTTGCTTTAGTTTCACGCTTTTGTGTTCCACATTGAGGACACGAACGGGAACCATGTTGTTTTTGGGTTCAACCAGCATCTTTCCGACAATATAGCTCTGATAATAATTTTCTGGATGTGACTCGACTAGGTAGAATCGGTGGCTCCCAGGATCACCTTCCAGCTTCGTCCAAATAACTGTCTCTGAAGAAGGTGGTAATATTTCGTCCTCACTTACAACTGTCCTTAGAGCTGCGACGTTCTCGTTCCCGTAAACCATCGGAATCTCGACGTTCTTGTACTTTAAAACTTGCGAACCGATGTCGAGCACTATATCATGCGTCTTCATAAAGTCGATTCCGATGATGCATTCGTCACATATATCAGCCACTAAGAATGCATGGGAGAAGACTATTCCTGCAAGGTTTATCGTCAAGAGTACCTCACCATACACCTTTGCTGTTGCTCCAGTTGCTGTTTTCAGACAGTAGCTGCTGGTGTTGTGCAGCCATGATTGGCGAACGATGTCCCTCCTGACTATGGAAGCGGTGGCACCTGTATCGATTGTGGCGACATACTTTTTCTGGTCGATATGGGCTTCCACTGTCAAGCTTCTATTACACCGTTTGGTCTGGGAAACCTGAATTGCGGTCCTGGGGGCGTCGATTCCAGAAACCAGCTTCTGCCCCGCGAAGTTGGTTCTTACTCGTTTCCCGACTGATGGCTTTGTGATGTTCCATCCGCCGAACGCTCAAACGCCTCCTCGTTCCTAGCTCTGCAATGTGGACAACTGCCCTGTCTACGTTCGGCTCTGCACTGTCGTTGTAGATGTCCAATTTTGTTGCAGTTCCAGCAACGGATCGGTCCCCTTCGAGAACTGTTACGGTCGACTACTTCTGTTCTCTGGCACGAGCATTCAACGGATGTCATTTCTCTCACGCGGTGAAATCCTTGAGATGCTTGGTCAGCAGCTCTCATGGTTAAGGCAAATGCCAGTGCCTCAGGAAGAGTTCTCTTTCCAGCCATTCGTAGAGCCATCTGCAGTTGTCTGTCCTCTATGGC
Source organism: Cheilosia vernalis (assembly GCA_949126925.1). Classification (NCBI taxonomy): domain Eukaryota; kingdom Metazoa; phylum Arthropoda; class Insecta; order Diptera; family Syrphidae; genus Cheilosia; species Cheilosia vernalis. The sequence continues at coordinate 20,569,529 of OX421361.1, forward strand.
TTGTGTAAATGCCTCAATAGCCATTTCATTGATGACATCCTCGCCGGCATTGGGATAAGACAAGTGCGCTAGCCGTTCGATATCAGCTTGCAGTTGCTGGAGTGTTTCTCCCCTCTTCTGGATTCGACTGCGAAGTTGCACTCTATATACTTGCTGCATATGGTCGTCACCGAATCGCATCTCAATAGCCTTCACCAATGCATGGTAGTCGCGTTGTTTTTCTGCTGAGACAGTTTGAAGCAATTCTGCAGCTGTACCTCGTAATGCGAGTGTTAACGCAATCGACTTTTCCTCGTCGTCCCATCCATTGGTCGTTGCAGCTGCTTCGAACTGTCTCTTATAAATTGGCCATGATGTTTGCCCATCAAAAACGGGTGGTTGCATCTCCTTCCTTCTTGGACAGTCAGCAGAATATTCCCGAGCCTTCTGCTTCTTGACTTTTTCGAGTTCTTTAGTTATGTTCTCGATGTTTGTGCCGAACTCTCTAGCTATGTTCTCGATGTTTGTCTCGTGCTTTTGAAACGTTTTGGTAATTTCCTCAAACTTTGTTTCATGCTCGTTTAATTTTTCATCAATCGCGTCGATTTTTACATCTAGAACATTCTTAAATTCTTCCACTGCATCTTTTTGTGCTGCGACAATGGAATTTGTCTGTTCTTCAAGAGAATTTTTCTGTTCTTCTAGAGAATTCTTCTGTTCTGCGAACTTCAATTCCATGGAATTCTTCTGCTCTTCGAACTTCAATTCCATAGAATTTTTCTGTTGTTCTAGAGAATTCTTTTGTTCTGCGAACTTAGATTCCATAGAATTTTTCTGTTCTGCGAACTTAGATTCCATAGAATTTTTCTGTTCTGCGAACTTAGATTCCATAGAATATTTCTGTTCTTCCATCTTCGCAAGAAGTAATTCCATCATAGAGCTAATGTCAACGCCTGTACTTACTTGTTCTTCTGACACGTCGAATAGCATGGTTTTTGGATCTTCTCCCTCGTTTTGGACAGCTTCCTGCAGACGAAGTATGAGGTCACTTTTCCCTCCAGCTGTGGAGAGATTCCGCTTTTCTAGTTCACTTTTCAATTGGGGTATGCTTAGATGTAGCAATACACGACCCATTTTGTTCGTCTCTTGTAATTTCAAAAAAATCACAAATTCACTTTTTTTTTTTTTTTTTTTTTTTTTTTTTTAAACTACTCTTAGACACTTAGCACAGAATAAGTTTTATCCCACTTCTGACACCAATGTTACATTCAGGCAGGGATTCGTAAAGATAAAACACTATTCCGTTTAACTTCTCTAATAAAATTCACTTTTATTAAACTTTTATCGACTATTCTAATATTTCACTTATTAAGTACCAGAACACTATTACTTAAACAATTCTTCAACGTTTCAAACCAATCACTTAATTTACTCTATTACTTTTCACTTATTTATCTTCACAAACTATTACTATCTCGAACTTTAACCAATCACTGTTATAAATCAACTGTCTCGCCCTCTTCTAAAAGCTGTCCTTTTATACCCGCTCCGCCATCTGACGAGAACTTTCTAGCTAATTCTAAGTGGTTCTAGAACAAGGTTCAGTGGTGACAGATTCCAGTCTCCAATTGGAAGTGACACTTGAGTGGAACTTGTTTTGTGACTTTAAGGTCTGGTTTCACCAAACTGTCTAAGGCCTGGTTTCACCAAACTGTGATTAAGGGCTTGTTTCACCACTTAAGTTACACGATACCTTCCACGCCACAATATGCTATTTCGAATATGCGAAAAAATAAAATTCGAATTTCCAAACGCGTTCTAAAATGAGTTTCTGAACTGTTATTCGAAAATGTTAATTGTCAAAATCAATTCGTTTAATTTAAATTAGACTAACATATTGTATTCTTTTATTCAATTCACTGTGCGAATATGAGCGATCTTCCTGACACTTCGTCCAGCATTGGAAGTATATGCTTTTGTGGTGTGGAATGTATCCTGTAACCTAAAATGGTGAAGTGAAAACAACCCCTTAGTCACCAAACAAGTTCCACCCAAGTGTCACTTCCAATTGGAGACTGGAACCTGTCAAGTAAATGTATTTCACCACTGAACCTTGTTCTAGAACCACTTAGAATTAGCTAGAAAGTTCTCGTCAGATGGCGGAGCGGGTATAAAAGGACAGCTTTTAGAAGAGGGCGAGACAGTTGATTTATAAAAGTGATTGGTTAAAGTTCGAGATAGTAATAGTTTGAGAAGATAAATAAGTGAAAAGTAATAGAGTAAATTAAGTGATTGGTTTGAAACGTTGAAGAATTGTTTAAGTAATAGTGTTCTGGTACTTTATAAGTGAAATATTAGAATAGTCGATAAAAGTGTAATAAAAGTGAATGTTATTAAAGAAGTTAAACGGAATAGTGTTTTATCTTTACGAATCCCAGCCTGAATGTAACATTGGTGTCAGAAGTGGGATAAAACTTATTCTGTGCTAAGTGTCTAAGTGAAGTAAAAAAAAAAAAAAAAAAAAAAAAAAGTGAATTTGTGATTTTCTAAATTACAAGAGACAAACAAAATGGGTCGTGTATTGCTACATCTAAGCATACCCCAATTGAAAAGTGAACTAGAAAAGCGGAATCTCTTCACAGCTGGAGGGAAAAGTGACCTCATACTTCGTCTGCAGGAAGCTGTCCAAAACGAGGGAGAAGATCCAAAAACCATGCTATTCGATGTGGCAGAAGAACAAGTAAGTACAAGCGTTGATATTAGCGCTATGATGGAATTACTTCTTGCCAAGATGGAAGAACAGAAAGATTCCATGGAATGTAAGTTCGCAGAACAGAAAAATTCTATGGAATCTAAGTTTGCAGAACAGAAGAATTCTATGGAATCTAAATTCGCAGAACAGAAGAATTCCCTAGAAGAACAGAAAAATTCTCTAGAAGAACAAAAGAATTCTTTAGAAGAACAGAAAAATTCCATTGTCGCCGCACAAAAAGACGCCGTGGAAGAATTTAAGAATGTTCTAAATGTAAAAATCGACGCTATTGATGAGAAATTAAACCAGCATGAAACCAAGTTCGAGGAAATTAATGAAACGTTTCATAGACACGAGACAAACATCGAGAACGTAGCCAAAGAACTTGGAACAAACATCAAGAACATAGCCAGAGAGTTCCGAACAAACATCGAGAACATAACTAAAGAGCTTGAAAAAGTCAAGAAGCAGAAGGCTCGGGAATATTCTGCTGACTGCCCAAGAAGGAAGGAGATGCAACCACCCGTTTTTGATGGTCAAACATCATGGCCAATTTATAAGAGACAGTTCGAAGCAGCTGCAACGACCAATGGATGGGACGACGAGGAAAAGTCGATTGCATTAACGCTCGCATTACGAGGTACAGCTGCAGAATTGCTTCAAACTATCTCCGAAGAAAAGCAAAGCGATTACGACGCTTTGGTGAAGGCTATTGAGATGCGATTTGGTGACGACCATATGCAGCAAGTATATAGAGTGCAGCTTCGCAGTCGAATCCAGAAGAGGGGGGAAACACTCCAACAGTTGCAAGCGGATATCGAACGGCTTGCGCACTTGTCTTATCCCAATGCCGGCGAGGATGTCATCAACGAAATGGCTATTGAGGCATTTACACAAGCCATAGAGGACAGACAACTGCAGATGGCTCTACGAATGGCTGGAAAACGAACTCTTCCTGAGGCACTGGCATTTGCCTTAACGATGAAAGCCGCTGACCAAGCATCTCAAGGATTTCACCGCGTGAGAGAAATGACATCCGTCGAGTGCTCGTGCCAGAGAACAGAAGTAGTAGACCCTAATAGTTCTCGAAGGGGACCCATCCGTTGCTGGAACTGCAATAAAATTGGACATCTACAACGACAGTGCAGAGCCGAACGTCGATGGGGCAATTGTCCACATTGCAGAACTAGGAACGAGGAGGCGTTTGAGCGTTCGGCGGATGGAACGTCTCAAAACCATCAGTCGGGAAACGAGTAAGAACCAACTTCGCGGGGCAGAAGCTGGTTTCTGGAATCGACGCCCCCAGGACCGCAATTCAGGTTTCCCAGACTAAACGGTGTAATAGAAGCTTGACAGTGGAAGCCCATATAGACCAGAAAAAGTATGTCGCCACAATCGATACAGGTGCTACCGCTTCCATAGTCAGGAGGGACATCGTTCGCCAATCATGGCTGCACAACACCAGCAGCTACTGTCTGAAAACAGCAACTGGAGCAACAGCAAAGGTGTATGGTGAGGTACTCTTGACGATAAACCTTGCAGGAATAGTCTTCTCCCATGCATTCTTAGTGGCTGATATATGTGACGAATGCATCATCGGAATCGACTTTATGAAGACGCATGATTTAGTGCTCGACATCGGTTCGCAAGTTATAAAGTACAAGAACGTCGAGATTCCGATGGTTTACGGGAACGAGAACGTCGCAGCTCTACGGACAGTTGTAAGTGAGGACGAAATATTACCACCTTCGTCAGAGACAGTCATTTGGACAAAGCTGGAAGGTGATCCTGGGAGCCACCGATTCTACCTAGTCGAGCCAGATCCAGAAAATTATTATCAGAGCTATATTGTCGGAAAGATGCTGGTTGAACCCAAAAACAACATGGTTCCCGTTCGTGTCCTCAATGTGGAACACAAAAGCGTGAAACTAAAGCAAGGAGAAGTGATTGGGAAGTGCGTACCGATTACTGCGGTCACAAAGTTATCCAATGCAAGTGATGTGAAACCGGTTAGACCAACGGAGATATCGGAAATGAAAAAGAATATACTCGGAGAGTGCGAGCTGGATCAGAAGCAGCGGTCCATGGCAGGTAGTTTAATCAACGAGTTCGCTGATATATTTGCTTCGCAGAACAGCGAGTATGGCCGAACACATCTCGTACAACACCGAATCGACACCGGAGATGCGAGACCGATTCGTCAGCCTCCCCGACGACTACCATTGGCTAAGCAGACGGAGGTTGCAGAAATGGTGTCGACGATGGAAAAGGAAGGACTGATTGAAAGCTCAAAAAGTCCGTGGGCATCGCCGGTCGTCCTGGTCAAGAAGAAAGACGGAAGTACGAGATTCTGCGTGGACTATCGTCAACTCAACAACGTCACCAAGAAGGATAGCTACCCCCTGCCGAGAATTGACGACACCCTGGACACACTATCCGGAGCCAAATGGTTTTCGACTCTTGATCTGAAGAGTGGCTACTGGCAAGTGCAGATCCATCCAGAAGACCGCGAGAAAACAGCATTCACAGCAGGAAACGGGCTTTGGCAGTTTACAGTAATGCCATTTGGACTGTGCAATGCTCCAGCTACCTTTGAACGTCTAATGGAGCGCGTTTTGCTGGGACTAACGTGGAAAACCTGCTTGGTCTACCTGGACGATGTCATCGTAGTAGGAAAAACATTTAACGAACATCGAGATAACCTTAAGGAGGTGTTCCAAAGGCTACGAAGTGCGCAACTAAAACTTAACCCGAAGAAGTGTTCGCTATTTAGACCAGGGGCCTATTTCATAGATCATACATTACATACAATGTATGATTTAGACACTTCTGTTGTATAATTTCTGTTTCATAGAAACGTTGTATGATCAACAGTCATACATCAATGTATGTGAGGAGAATCGACTGGAAGTTTTGGAATAATGTATGATTCTGTTTCATAGAACTTTATCATACATTGTTTTGATACAACAAAATATGAATTTATCATACATTTCATACAGCAATCGGTTTTGCTGTAAATCACAAATATGAGCTACTAAAAGCCAATGAAGTGGTAACAATTGGGAACAATGTTTACTATAATGTTATTAAAGCTTCATTGCAATTTTTTGGATGTGCAATAAATGTACCCAAACGCTACAACAAGAATTGAACACACGTCGGGGCATAATAAATTTCTTCACGAAATAAGTTAAAATTCAAGTTAAAATGTTCTTGGACGGCTAACAACTCTTATACGATAGTAATCTGGCTTAAACGCAAAATATTGGAAAATAAATTTCACACAGCATTGCATCTCTGCACAATCTTCCCAACAATAAAAAAAAATCAAGCTGTATATTCGGACTCACTAAGTATGATTCCACACCACCAAAAAGTAGGTAAATGCTCTTCACCAAAAATTACATCCTTTTTCAGATATTATTTATTTATGCTATTGAAATAAAATAGTTTATATAAACCATTATTATTTCAATTTTCAACCAACACATGTTGTGTTAAAAGGAAAAACAAACCCGCTTTGCAAATAAAAATTAATTAATATGAAGTGTCAAAATAATACATCACATACAACAAAATACTATTTCATACAATACTTCCAGTGAAATCTATGAAACAGAAAATTGTATGTGATGTATTAAAATAATTTCAATGTATGTTGTATGTGATGTATGAGATGTATGATCTATGAAACAGGCCCCAGAAGTGAAGTACCTCGGGCACATCATCTCTTCCAAAGGAGTCAAGACTGATCCGGAGAAGGTCGATGCAGTGAAAAACTGGCCGGTTCCCAAAGACAAACATCAACTGAGAAGTTTCCTGGGACTTGCGACCTATTACAGACGATTTGTAAAGGACTTTGCCAGGATCGCGAAGAGCTTGCATCAACTGACAGAAAAAGGCAAACAATTCAAATGGTCAGGTGAGTGCGAAAACAGCTTCAAGGAACTTAAGCAACAGTTGTGCAACGCCCCCATACTAGCGTACCCCACCCCTGGGAAAACATTTATTGTGGATGCAGACGCTAGTAATGTGGGAGTTGGAGCCGTCCTTTCCCAGGTGCATGATGGCCAAGAGAAAGTAATTTCCTACTTTAGCAAAGTTCTCTCAAAGCCAGAAAGGAACTACTGTGTTACCAGGCGCGAGCTCCTTGCTTTGGTACTGGCAACAAAACATTTCCATAAGTACCTTTATGGGCGAAAATTCATCCTCCGCACAGACCATGCGTCTTTAAAGTGGCTACTACACTTTAAGAATCCTGAAGGCCAAGTCGCAAGGTGGATCGAACGGCTGCAGATGTACGACTACGAAATACAACATCGAAAGGGAAGTCTTCACTCTAATGCAGACGCTCTCTCCCGTCGACCGTGCAAAGCAAATTGCAAACATTGCTTACGAAACGAGGAAAGAGATGTCGCGTCCGTTCAAAGGGTGAGAGCTATGCCCATTGGTGGCTGGAGTGCGCGGGAAATACGGGAGGCTCAAATAGAAGATCCAGATATCGAACCGATTATCGCCTGGAAGGAGCATGAGGGAAAACCAGACTGGCAGGAGATATCCAATAGGAGCCCCGAGCTGAAGGCATACTGGGCGCAGTGGGACTCCCTTCACGTACAAGACGGCATTCTAAAAAGAAGATGGGAAAGCCCGGATGGAAAGTCGTTCGTAATGCAGCTTGTTGTACCCAGGTCAAAGGTTATGGAAGTGCTCAGGGAATTGCATGATGGAGTGTCTGGAGGCCACTTGGGAATCAATAAAACGCTCGAAAAAGTGCGGGAACGCTTTTACTGGATTCTTTCAAGGGAGGACGTTGAAACTTGGTGCAGGAAATGCGTTACATGTGCGGCCAGCAAAGGTCCGAGACTAAAAGTTCGTGGCAAAATGCATCAATACAATGTTGGAGCCCCTTTTGAAAGGATAGCAGTTGATATTGCGGGACCGTTTCCTGAAACAAACAATGGAAATCGTTATATCCTCGTCGTTATGGATTATTTCAGTAAGTGGCCCGAAGCATTTGCTATCCCAAATCAAGAAGCTAAAACCGTGGTGGAGCAAATCGTCAATAACTGGGTAAGCAGATTCGGTGTACCAATGGAACTGCATTCAGACCAAGGACGGAACTTCGAGTCGAAGATTTTCCAAGGAGTGTGCCAGTTACTCGGGATTCACAAGACAAGGACAACCCCGCTTCATCCACAATCAGATGGGATGGTGGAGCGCTTCAACAGGACACTGAATGAACACCTCTCTAAGGTCGTTGGCGAAGACCAGAGAGACTGGGATAAGCAGATTCCCATGTTTTTATTGGCTTATCGAGGAGCAGTGCATAACACCACAGGACATACTCCATCTGAAATCTTATTTGGTCGAACAGTCCGCCTACCTAGCGAGTTGATGTTTGGATATCCATGCGAAGAGCCCAAGGATGAGGAGGACTACGTTACAGACCTCAGGGACATCATCAGGGACGTGCATCGAGACACTAGGGATAAGATTAAGATAGCCAGTGACCGCATGAAAATGAGGTACGATACTAAAACGACAACTAAAGGATTCCAGGAAGGAGATATGGTATGGCTATATAACCCTCATCGAAGGAAAGGCTTATCGCCTAAGTTGCAACAAGACTGGGAAGGGCCCTATACAATCGTAAAGCGCATCAACGACGTTGTCTATCGCATCCAACGAGGAAGAGGCAAGCTGAAAGTCGTTCATGTGGATCGTCTTCATCGTTATAATGGTGAAAATAATAACGAGTTTGTTCGGGACGAACAAGTTTAAGAGGGGGACATTGTGGTGTGGAATGTATCGTGTAACCTAAAATGGTGAAGTGAAAACAACCCCTTAGTCACCAAACAAGTTCCACCCAAGTGTCACTTCCAATTGGAGACTGGAACCTGTCAAGTAAATGTATTTCACCACTGAACCTTGTTCTAGAACCACTTAGAATTAGCTAGAAAGTTCTCGTCAGATGGCGGAGCGGGTATAAAAGGACAGCTTTTAGAAGAGGGCGAGACAGTTGATTTATAAAAGTGATTGGTTAAAGTTCGAGATAGTAATAGTTTGTGAAGATAAATAAGTGAAAAGTAATAGAGTAAATTAAGTGATTGGTTTGAAACGTTGAAGAATTGTTTAAGTAATAGTGTTCTGGTACTTAATAAGTGAAATATTAGAATAGTCGATAAAAGTGTAATAAAAGTGAATTTTATTAAAGAAGTTAAACGGAATAGTGTTTTATCTTTACGAATCCCAGCCTGAATGTAACACTTTTAATTGCTTTCAACTTCTTTTTAACGAAGTGCTGGAAGCATTAAACTCATCCGTTAATTGCTACCAGCACTTTTTTTTTCCACGGTGCTGATGCAGTCAGTTTTTTTTTTGCAATTTATTATGCTGGCGTATTTAAGCACAATACTAATTATTTGTTCTTTTTCCTTCCTTCCCTTCCATTTTGTAAACAAACGACAGCTGATTTCGAATTTCGAAGTTATTACTGCTCTCAACTTAAGAGTGGTCGGGACCACTCTCAAGTCTTATGAGCGCTCGTAAATATGCACTAATAACCATTGGTGAATAGGTTTACGAAGCTCTTAGTTTAATATTGGTCGATGAATATACCGCCCTTAAAATGTAACACGGCAGGCACTCACTACACTGTTATAGTGTTTTGCAAACCAATGGTTGTTAAATATCGTGTGAAAATTCTAAATTACCAGAGTGGCCTTAGAAATCACACCTTTTTCTCTCATCGCGCCTTTTTTCGACTCCTCTGAATTCTACAACGGCCACTCTGTTTATTTTAAATTTGACTCTTCGAAATGTCAACTGAGTATGCAGGCAGGATTGAGCACGTTCAAGTATCTAGTTTAGTAAGTCTGACAGCTGTCTGACTAGATCTATCTCGATTTTTATTGGCCCAGAATGGTCGTGTGGTTAGTTTTGGCAGTTGACGTTTATGGAGGGGTAGCCGACGAATCTAGTCAAGAAATTCCCGACTGAGTACTAAGTTGACGTCTATTTTGCTGTCATCGTGAGCAAAGAGTAGGTCTCTCTCGCTCTTTTTTTTTCCTGTCTGTGAATACATGGAACTTTTTCAAAAGAAAACAATTTGTAATTGAATTTATAACAATAAATGCAAAGGAAATAAATGTTGGATATGCTTTTCTAGATAGCTTTACTTGTTCTGTATCCATTTTAGATCCCAAAAAGTATTCATCCATTCACATTTCAGGTTTCTTTTAGTTTTCTTTACATGAAAAATATTTTTTACAGCAGAATTCATGCAATTAAATTTGGGAGTTTGTTCAAAAAATAGGTTAATACCATGTGAGCTAAGCCCATGTTTTCACTAGGCAAGTGATTTTTTTTATAAATATTCCTGAACTTTGCATAAATTTCCATTAATTGGTGCGGGTGTTTTCAACTTGGTTTTTTTAGCGCCATATCTGTTCAAAATCAAAATATGATTGGGAATTCTATTAATTTTAACAAGAGTCAACAGTTTTGATGTTACATACTTAGGAATACTAAAAATGCAAGTTTTTTCATATAAAAACAAGTGGTAATTATCGGAACGTAAATTCGTAAAAATGAGTAGGTACATATGATTGAACTCCTAACAAAAAGAAAATATAATGTGCTATATACCTAATTTAATTCTGCGATTTGATCCGATTTCAGATTTTGCATATTTAATCGAACAGGAATCCAAATTGTTTTGTTATTTATTGTTCGCATGTTCTATTTCGTTTTCTATAGATACTCTCTTTAGCAAATTTAATAACATTGAATTTTGAAATGCCCACTGATATTTTTATAAAAGCCTCTCTAAATTATAAATTAACAATAGCCGTGTTTTTTTTAGCTTCTATCTCGGCAAAGCAAAGTAAAGTAGGATTTTCGACACGCAAATACAACAACTATTGTGAGTCTCGAAGTGTCAAGGTAGTATATCGTAATAGTTGTAATTAGCGTGCTGAAAATCATACTTTACTTTGCTTTGCTGAGTTCGAAGCTCGAAAAAACATTCCTAATAATAAGTGAACTTATTGCGTGCTAAAAATCCTATTTTGCTTTGCTGACATCGAAGCCAAAAAAAAGAGGCCTATTATGGGATTTACCAGAAAATGGAAAAAATATCGAATTTAACAAATGCTTAAGGTACTTGTATACATTATTGTTCAATTATGCACTTTACGTACCATTTACAGATTAAATGTTATAAATTATGCTAATACAAAAATATCTTTTTCTCCACAGCATGAAAAACACGGTTTCCCCAAACTGTGTTAAAATACCTATTTTGTTTCAAAATGACTTCGAAATAAAAGCTTGAAGTTACAAAATATCTTAAGTGCAGAGACCGTTTAAGTTAATTTTATAATGAGATCGATTTTTGCTAGATGATTTTATTAAGGTATTTGGTATTGTGACGAAATTATATCAGCAATTCCATTTTACAATAATTTCATAAACTATAAAAACTTTCAAACTGAACTGCGATGTGAACGTCGTGTAACTAATGGGTACCAAATTGCCGAACACAGTCGCTCTACTTAAACGCCACGTCAAAAAGTGACGTTCCCGACCAATCTAGTTAGTTTTTGCGTTCAGGTTATTTCTTATCCAGACCAATCTAGTCGACTTAAGTCAACTAGATACTTGAATGCGGCCATTTTCTTGACTAGATTGGTCGGCTTCCCCTCCATAAACGTCAACTGCAAAAACTATACACGTGAACACTCTGGGCCAATAAAAACTGAGACGCATCTAGTCAGACAGCTGTCAGACTTACTAAACTACGAATCCGAACGTCCCCATTATCTTTTTAGCTGAATTATTAATATAACGTGTAGGTATGAGATCGAGTTTTTTCTGTTAAATTATTCCGAAATGCGTGAAAATCAAATGATATGGATTTCCAGTGCAAGTGCAAATTTTTTTTTGCGGCCAATTCAATACACACAAGAACCAATAAAATTCCGATCTCTTGCTCGATTTTTTTTCAGCAGAAATCTGTGACTTGATTTTGTGCGGTTTTTTCCGCAATGGCGGTGTCGGAAAGGGTTCACGTATAGGCGGATTCTATAAATGTGTGAGTGATGTCGCGAACTGACAACTTCCAATTTTTCCTGTTCTTATATCGCTTTGTTCCTGCAAATTCCAGGCGGGCTTTCCCACACGCGACCTTTTTAGGTAGCGAGAAGGATGTCGGATGAGAAGAAATGACAACAGCGTGACCGTTGTGCGACAATTTGGTACCTTTTTCGAGGACACTAATACAATTTGTTGTTCCTTTGTTCCTTTTTATTATTTGGAAAATTCACATCTTAGGACTATTCGCATGAGAGCCAATGGCGAACGAACTACGAACAAGCGAATTTTTTTACACTTCAATCATTGTTTAATGTTAAATACGATAGAATTTTTTCATTCGTGGGTTTGTGGATCCGCGAATGTTTTATGTGGTTTGTGAATAAAGTGTGACAATTCGCTGCAAGAATTTTCAATTGCTGTAATAATTGTAAATTGAGCTATTTAAATCGATTGAGGGTCCGATTTTTTTTTAGATTAGACTTAAGATTAATTTAATATAAGGCTTTGGTGGTAAATAGTATACAAATCAATTTTCAATTCATAAATTCATACATACATAAATAAATGTGAATAGTACTTAAAAAAGTTTTCAAAAACTGTGATTTCAAAATGAATATGTTTAAAAAAATAACGTGTAAATAGTGTAAAGCCGGCTAATACTTGTTAAATATTGGGAGAAAATATTGAATTTATGTAACAGCGTCAGAAAAAGGCACACAAAACTAAATTGAAAGAGATCTTAAAAGTAGATATAAAAATGAGTTGATATAATTTATAAACAAAATTCAATTAATTTTTTATATATTCATAAATAAAAATCAAAGCTAAAAGGTTTTCATTTTAAAATTTGTCATTTGAAAACGAATTGCATCTAAAGTACTGTCTAGCTTACCCGCAGAACAACATTAAAGACGTCTAATTCTAATGTTATTTGGTTGTTTTGGCTTTATTTATAAAAGAAACGTTGTGAGAGAGTGATCTTTTTACAGTCTATATTGTATTGTGAAACTAAAACCAAAATTTATAACCTTTCTCTAACAATCCGGGAGATCGTTGCGAAATTGTGAAAAGCAACAAAAAAAAAAGAGCGGTGAAAGAAAAAAGTGTCATTTCTAAAGCTACTCTGCAATTTAAGAATTTTCGAACAATATTTAACAATTGTTGGCTCTCTTAACACTATAATCGTGTTCTGATAGACAGCAGCGTTATATTTTATAGAAATTCATTTGGAAATCACAGCGTTTCTAGAATTCCCAAAGTGAATTTTCATACTAAAAAAAGGGAAAAAGTAGCAACAAATAGTAAGAGGGTCCTCGAAAAAGTGCCAAATTATTGCACTACGGTCACGTTGGTCACAGCGCGCGGCTCACTCACACACTCAAATCCGATTCGGAACGTTCCCTAGCGACATCGCCTCAAAAACCGCACAAAATCAAGGCACTGAATTCTTGATCAAAATCGAAAATGAAATATGAAATGTGACTCCAACCCATTTTATTCAAGTAGCTTTTGTGGCCCATCTAGAATGTACCTTATTTGACGGTTCTTAGCAGACCCATTCACAATATGAAAAATTGAAAAGTCAAAATTAAAAAAAAACAAAGAAGGCAATTTATCAAATGTCGCTCAGAGTCAGTTTCGCCGCGGCAGTTGCTGAGTTTGGTTACTTTTGGTGTTTTGGTTTATTGTGTTGTGTATTTTTCAATAAACGAGGTTCGCCAAAATCACGGCTACAAAGTGTTTAACTAATATCCCTTTAAATATAAAATTGTCTTATCTTTGTGATTTCTTTTTAACTCATAATATATGGTAAAACAACTTAATTACGTATACGTTCTTTACAAACCGCAATAAATAAGACTTGTTATTGTAAGTGCTCGCGAAAAGATTCGAAACGGAAATCTATATCCACCAAGCCATCAACTCAATCGTCCGGAACAACCTTTAGATTACTACCTGCCAAAAAAGCGTACTTAATATTTCGCCAGCACAAAGCAATGGCTGCAGTATCAGCGGCGGCTACAAGTGTTGTTGTCTTGGACCGTGGCAACAACACAACTTGTACTATTAATTTACATGGTTAGTACGAGTTATATAAACAATGTTTAAAGTTTAACAGGATACATGAAGTAATAATATATTGACCTGTAAAGCCTTGGCTAAACTTTTCGTTCAAATTGGATCTAATTAACCTTACTCATGAGACACTACTCGACTGACATCTCATTCAATATTTAATTCAATGGGTGAGGTATCGGCCCTACCTCCACTCCACACTCCACTGCTAATAAAGCATTGGCCATTACCCGTACCAGAACCAGCTACCAGTGCCACAGCTTGAAAACACTTGTAGGTAAAATAAGCAATTAAAAAAAACCTACTGAGCATTCAATTGCGAGTGCCTCTGCGGTTAGTGCTGCGTAGTTTAATAATATTAATTGCCATAATCTATGCGGGTCAAAAGATGAACTAAATCGTCATGCTTCGTTAAATAGAAATTTGATTTGATACCAACTCAATTTCTATGAGACAACTACTATACAAATGTTATCACACTTAAATAATGAATGAAAATTAGTTTTCAATATGACGTGCTTACCTATTTACTTAGTGTTAATAAATAAATTTGCTTTTAGTTTTACTTCCAGCACTAAGCATTTACATATTAACATGGGCTTGTGCGAGGCAGCCCGTAGTGAATAGGAACCCAGCTAATGACTGCGGTTCAGCAAAAAATGTCCTAGACAGAACATAGAAGCTTGCTCGCTCTTTCTTTGTATATGCCAATCTGGCATTCTTAAACAATTGCACTTCCTTAGAGTGAATCAATAATACCAGAGAAAATATTGCATACATTATGAGACAGACTTGGTGAATTCAATTTTGCAGTGCTTAAGTTGCTGTACCACGAAATAGGTGTTGCAATTAACAGATCCACAATGACTTTTCGGAAAAAAGATTTTGTGTATGGTGAATCAAAAAACTAGTCCTCTTGTGTACGAAAGTTCACTCATGCACATTGCACAGTGTACCTCTGGGTGCATAAATTCCCATTAATTATATTTATTAACAAATTACTTTGCTGTGATCTAATGTTGTGGCTTAAAGTAGCGTATAGAAAATAATCATGAATTAAGCTTGTATTTGGATGTTTTTGTTTGATCTACTCCTATGTTTTGTTGATACAAGCAGTCACTATACATATTATATTAACATAAAAATCTGCATTCGAATTTTAGTAAGACTTTTGAAAATGTAACACCACAGCAAAAATAATTATTATTAAATTTCTGATTCAAAGAAGAACAATTCGTTATCACTTAAGACTTTGAAACTGATTTGGTATTACTTTGGGTATACATGCATCTTTCGCCCTAAATTCAGTAAGAACTCCGCTAAGCACGCTTGCAAGAAAGAGTGATATTGAATCCTGGAGTAGAACTAACCTACGTTGGACCAATCTCATTACCTGCAGGCACACAAAACAACTGTGGCCAGAGTGAAAAGAGATCTAAATGCATGATCGGATTAAGCCGCACGGGGGGGTCATTACTGGACACTGTGCGATAGGCGTACATGCGGAACGGCTGGAGATACTGCATAACCATTTTTGCAGAAGCTGTAGGGACGTTGAAGAAATAGAATCTGTTCGTCACCTACTCCGCGAATGCCTAGCCCTTAAAAACTGCAGACGGATGATTCTCGACAGTTACTTCTTCGACGACCTAGATGATTTGAAGAATGTTGATCTCAATGCACTCCTGAGATTCATACTCAAATATGGGTGGTCCTAGTAGACAAACAGACTTCATATCATTGGTTACTCGCAGGACGAACTTTAGGATCACGTTACAACGGAGCTTTAGGAACCCATGAGATTCATACCAATCTACGTGGCTCCAACATGAAAAGCGGTTTATTTCTCTCTTTCGATAGGTCACACTGAGATATTCTTGTCCTTTTGAGTAATCGAGAAACTTGAAAATTCTAGTACTACTTTTCCTCGCTCTCCGTTCCGCTTCTTGGCGACCATCTACTTCAAGCCGATCCAAAAGCTACAGGTTTTTGATGTTCCAGTCCCTTTCCAGCGGAATTTTCTGATCCCATAGTAAACATAACCGATTTCCAATATTATTTTTTTCTTTTAACCAAAAAAGTTGTTTTTCCAATACAATTTTGGTAAGTTTTGGTAAACCGATTATCATTGTATTTGTTTTTTTTTTTTTTTTTTTTTTTTATTCGAGGGTAGGTGAAAATCTTCCAAAGACACTATGAGAATAGCAAGCGCGTTCTCATAGTAGTGTCAGATTTTTACTGACTAAAAACACCACCCTTCTAAAGATTGTTAGATACTGCAACTAAGATATAACTTATCAAGCAATTTTTCTATCATGAAATAACAACTTTTGACAGGTTACTTTCCAATGAAAGATCCTGCGTGTTCCGCAAATTAAACGCGGTTAATCTTATCTTGCCAAGTCGAACGGTTTCGTTCGTTGTAGTCGGCGCAATAAATTGGTCTCGTCCAAGATTTGTCGGACTGTATTGTTGATATTTCCGATTAGTCGGTTTCTAAGCTTTCTCGCGAAGCTTCTAGTTTCAGCTTCGATTGTTGGAATTCCGAGATCCCTATGGATATCGTCGTTTCTAATATACCATGGTGCCTGTACAATTTCTCTAAGAACTTTATTTTGAAAAGTTTGTAGAATATTGACATTTGTTTTCTTGGTACAACCCCAAAGTTGTATACCGTAGGTCCACACCGGCTTTAGCACTTGCTTGTATAAAAGCAGTTTGTTCTCAGTACTGAGTTGGGAATGTTTTCCGAGTAACCAGTACATTTCTCTATATTTTATATCGAGTTCTTTACGTTTCATTTTCACGTGCGAACTCCATTTCAACTTTGCGTCGAGTGTCATTCCCAGATATTTGGCCTCGTTTGCAAAGGGTATTCGGGCCATATTTAGGAAAATTGGCAAGTCATTGGTTTTCTTATACGTGAAATTCACATGTACAGATTTAGTTTCGTTGAGGGCGATCCGCCAGTTCCTTGTCCATTCATTTAACTTATTCACTGCGGCTTGCAGTTTTATAGTCGTTTCTTCGATTGTATTACCTACAGCTAGGATAGCTGTGTCGTCGGCGAACGTAGCAAGGGTAGTGCCATCTTCCCTTGGTATATCGCGAGTATATAACAAATAGAGAAGCGGACCAAGGACGCTTCCTTGCGGTACCCCGGCCGAAATTTCTTTTAGCTCCCAGTATTCGTTTCCATTTCTAACCCGGAAGAGTCTATTCCCGAGATATGATTCTAGAATATCATATAGGCTTGCGGGGAGAACTTGTCGTAATTTAAATTTCAAGCCATCGTGCCACACCTTATCAAAGGCTTGTGAGACGTCAAGGAATACACTTGAGCAAATCTTTTTTTCTTCAAATGCTTTCTCGATTACGTCAGTAGTTCTATGTACTTGGTCAATCGTCGAATGCTTGGTTCTGAACCCAAACTGGTGGTCAGGGATAAGATTATTGTCTTCAATAACCGGCTGTAGGCGCCTAAGCAATATTCTCTCGAAGACTTTGGAAATGACCGGAAGAAGGGAAATCGGTCTATACGATTTTACTTCATTTGGCGGTTTTCCTGGTTTTAAAACCATTATGACCTCCGCGACTTTCCATTGACTCGGCACGTGTTTTAGTCTGAGCGCAGCATTTATAATATGAAGGAGCTTAATTAATGCTTTCCTTGGAAGAGCTTTGAGAACTTCTCCGGTGATTAAATCATAACCAGGAGCTTTCTTAGGTTTTAGGGATTCGATTTCACGTTTTAGTTCCCTTAGCGTTGCTCTTGTGAGTGTTGAATCGTCAGGTTGTAATTCCGTCCTATTAGTATTGTCGTAGATCGCTTGGCCATCGTACGGTTTAAAGGTTTCTTCTAGATGAGCGGCAAAAACGTCCGCTTTTTGCTTATCTTCCCTTGCCCATTCATTTTGATTTATTCTAATTGGCGGCGCGGGGATTTTGGGCCTTTTGGTGCCTTTTACAGCTTTCCAAAGTGAATAATTGGAATCTTTTTTCGCTGTTAAAATTTCAAGGTAAGAACCTAGCGCACGATTTTTAAAATCCTTAATTGCTGTCTTCAACAAATTGCACAAATAATTCAAATGTGCTTTATGTTGCGGAGCGCGACTCTGTTGCCATTTCTTACGCGCCTTCCTTTTTTCGTTGACCAATTATTTTATTAGGCGTATTATTCCAGGAGGCGAGCTGTACGATCTCGACGAAGCGATCAACTTCAACTTCAAGTTCATAGGGTGTCGTAAGTGGAACACTCAGTTCAACATTCTCTTCTATTTCGTTCCTAAAGCCTTCCCAGTTAGTGTTTCTACCAGTTAATCTCGCTGGCTCTAGGTTATTGGCTAATTTTACACTCAATGTTAGAATAACCGGTGAGTGGTCAGATGATAGATCAAAGCTCTCTTCAACTTTAATGTGGTTGGTAGGTATTCCTTTCACGACGAAGAAATCTATCAGATCAGGTAGTTTTGAAGTATCAGTTGGCCAGTAGGTCGATTTGCCCGTCGAGAGGAAATCGCAACTGTATTCCATACCTGCCCCATAGAGCATTCTACCATGAAACGAGAACCGTATGAAACATTCAGTGTAGGCCGGCAAAAATGCTTCATACCGGATTAGAAACACTAGAAGTTAATAAACTTGTTATTTTGCATGTATTTTGCTGAGTGCTGATAATTCTATTTTTATAACTATATTTTCCGCGAAGTGAACCTTTTCACCCCAACCATTGTTTCATTAAGGATCCTCATTTTCGGTAAACAAACTCCTTTTGCAAAGAGTTTGAAAAGGGTTTGGTTGTAACAAAATATCTAACTAAGTCGCCTAAGGTACTGAGAATTGTTGCAAAAAGGTCCGTCCAAACTTAAGTAAGTAGATATTTTATTCTGTTTGCGACGACTGTCAAGAAAGCCTTGCAAATATCCCAAACTTATATTAAATTTATTTCGTTGCTTGCAAACTTTTTAAAAAGAAAAACCAATCAAAAAGCAATAACTAGCGGTTAAACAAGATAAGACAGAGAAAAACACAGAAATATGTGCTTCACGTGTTTAGATATAAAAGAAAAAATATTTTTCAATATTGTGCATACATTTGTTAAAATTTGTGTTTGTTAGACTCAAAAACCATTTGCATTGTTGTATTGCAATGAATAAAATTAGAAAACATGCACAATTTACTAAAATTTATTTGTAATTGTAAACGCCCAGGCTGAACAACTGCGTATTTAAATTCGTTTCTATTACGAAATTTGGTGTCGTGATTTTGGACGGTTGGGCAACACTTGTCTTCAAAATGATATAAAGGAGGATTTATTTAGCTAATGCCCGAGATAAACATGGCTTTCTCAACACTAACATTTAACTCAACAGTTAGTGATAGTCTGGCAATTATATTTGTTTATGTATGTATGTATGCATGTATGTATTTATTTTATTTAGCATATAATACTATTATTACATAAAAAAAAAAAAAAAAAAATAGAATAAGATAAGCTGGTTACATAATATGTGATCTTATATAGTCACTAAGTAATTGTTTGAATCTTATTAAAATTGATTCGTTTTTAATTTCGCTTGGTAACTCGTTAAGTTGTTTTAGCCCTTTATACATAAGCATATTTTGAGTTATTTGGTCTCTATAAAATTGCAGTCTAAAATTTGAATTTGATCTTAAATTATATGGTTGCACATCTTGTATATATTGTAGGTTTGAATGTAGATAATTAGGAATCATTTTATGCTTCATTTTATATACAAATAATATAGCATTATAGGTAATTCTTTGTTTAATATTTAACCAATGTAGACATGATAACATCCACTGGATCGATGTATTAAAGCTGCACTTCAGGATAATCCTCTTGGCTCTGTTTTGTAGGATCTGGAGTCGGTTTATATTATTCGTATTCCCCATATATAGTATCGTAAAACAAAATTCAAAGTGTGGTTTTATGATCGTGTTGTATATATTAATTAATGTAATATTTTTACGAATTCTTTTTAGAAACCCAATTTTTTTTAGATATTTTTTTCACAATATAATTTAAATGGCTATTGAAATTTAGTTCCTTATCTAAAACAACTCCGAGAAATTTGATTTCCTGTACTTGTTCAATTGGTTCATTATCAATGTTTAAGTTTACGTTGAATTCGCTGTTTATGACCATACACATTGATTTACTAATGTTCAGTTTGAGCTTATTTACACTCAACCATATACAGAGATTGTTTAAGTCACGACTAATATTTTCTCGTAATAGGTCAATATTTTTACCGCACACAAACATAAGAGCATCGTCCGCAAACAGAGATATTTTACTATGCTTAATCACTTCACATATATCGTTGATGTAAATCAGAAATAGTAAAGGACCGAGAATAGTGCGTTGCGGTACACCAAATATGGTTTGTTGACTATCCGAACCAATTGTGTTTATCTTAGCCCGCTGCGTTCTATCACTTAAATATGATTTAAACCACTCTAGTTCAGCATTTTGTACACCATATAGTTTTTTACAAGGAGTTTACGATCAATGGTTTCAAAAGCTCTTTTGAAATCCAGAAATATTGCAACTATTTTATTTCGCTCATGCCTTTGCTCTTTTAATGTCATAATTAACCAATTCAATGATGTTTCACAAGAATGGCCCGGTCTAAAACCCGATTGATTATCCACTAATAGTTGTGTTTAATTCATTAATATATATTGAGATATGCACTTTTCTCACGAACTAAAGTTTTAAATTCTATTTTTTTTTGTATTTAAAAAAGTCTATAAAATTAAAACTGTTGGGTTCTTCACTAGTTTTTGTGGGAACATTTACAATGATGATTCATGATCACTAATTCTTAAATCTGGAATTGTATCTGCCCAGATATTTTGTTCAATATTCGTAATAACAAAATCAACTAATGATCGTGTTGTCTCGGTTATTCTTGTCGGTTTATTAATTATTTGTTTACAGTTATTTTTAATTAGTATTTCATTTATTCTAGTTTCATATGTATTTTTTGTTAATAAATTGATATTAAAATCACCGACGATTGTTATTTTTTGCGTTGTGAGTAATATTTGATCAACCCACTCCGCGAAATATGTGCAGAACTCACTTTCGCTACTACTAGGCGATCTATAAAAAACTGCCACTGTTTCATTAATGCCCTTATATAATATTTTAATACATAAACCCCATGTTTTCATTCTTATGTGTATTTTGTTTATTATCTTATAACGAAAATTATCTTTAAGAAAAATAACTACACCACCAGTGTGATTACTTGTACTATGTATTACACCTGATCGGAGCTTGATAATTTGGCAAATTGATTTCACTATTTTGTATATTGCTCGTTAAATGAGTTTCTGAAATTTCTATTACGTCAAAATCATTGGCTTTTAAGATAGCTTCGATCTCGTTAAAATTATTTCTTAAGCCCTGGGCATTGAAGTACCAGAACTTTAATTGCTAATACTCGATTGATTCTTTACACACTTTTAGTTTTCTAAGAAATACTGGACACAATCGGCCTTACCAATAATCAACTTTAGTCTGGCACTTTACGAAAAGACTCCACACTTTCCAAAATCCCTTTACCAATAAACAAATATAGTTGCCAGACTATCGCTAACTGTAGGGTTAAATGTTAGTGTTGAGAAAGCCATGTTTATCTCGGACATAAGCTAAATAAATCCTCCCTTATGTCATTTTGAAGACAAGTGTTGCCCAACCATCCAAAATCGCGGTATTAAATTTCGAAATAGGAGAGAATTTAATACGATGTTGTTCAGCATGAGCGTTTACAATTATTAATTAATTTTAGTAAATTGTGAATGCTTTCTAATTTCATTCGTTGTAATACAACAATGCAAATGGTTTATAAGTCTATCACACACAAATTTGTACAAATGTATGCAAAATATTGAAAAATATTGCGTTTTTGTTTTATTTCTAAACACGTGAAGCATATATTTCTGTGGCTTCTTTCTGTTGCTTTTTGATTGGTTTTCCTAATTAGTTGCTTAATAAAAAATAAATTTTATATAAGTTTGGGATAATTCCAAGACTTTCTTGACAGTCGTCGCAAACAGAATAAAATATCTTCTTACCAAAGTTTGGACGGCTTGTATAGGTACCTTTTTGCAACAATTCTCAGTACCTTAGGCGACACAGGTAGTTATTTTGTTGCAACCAAACCCTTTTCAAACTCTTTGCAAAAGGAGTTTGTTTACCGAGAATGAGGATGTCTAATGAGACAATGGTTGGCGTGAAAAGGTTCCCTTCGCGGAAAATATAGTTATAAAAATAGAATTATCAGAACTCAGCAAAATACATGCAAAATAACAAGTTTATTAACTTCTGGGGGTGCAAGTACAGCCTAACAGTTAGTTGTCGGTTTCTAAGTTTCCCGAATTAAGTAATATATAAGCCATACAATTTTTTATAGGTTAAATTGTATTTATTTTCAAACCCGGAAGCGATAAGTTCTTAACACGCTTCCAACGTGCGATTGTTATTGATTCTGAAATGAATGAGCCAGATATTATTTCTATTTTCAAAAATATTCTCTTGCTAACAATGCAATTGTGATGTTTAGACCACTAATAAGTTTTGATTTGCATCGTCAGCCTACGAATAAATGAAACCATTCAAATAAACTGTGCTTTGTTTATTGAATAATTTGAAAGGGATTTAATTACGACAAAAATGGACTCATAAAGAAATCGCGAGGTAGTATTAGAAAACAATGGAAAGCGTACCATAAAAGTACTGAAAATTGTGTCCGATCGAACGATAGGGCATTACTGATTTGCATATGATATTTGACAGATCAGCGGATATTTTGTGCATTTCCTATTTTGTGTTTTGTTTTTTGCTTATAATAAGCCTCAAAGAGCATTGCAAAGATATGTGTTAAGCAAATTTAATTGCAATTTATGTATTCCTGCCTTTAGAATAAAATCCTCCTTGTGAAAGAGACCATTGACCTTGTTTTTCACGAAAACAAATTATGAAATTTGAATTCTGCAATGACAACAAATGTAATAGATTCTAAGAAAGTTGTAGGACTAGTAAATGTGGAGGTCTAATTGTTTATTGGTACCATTTCACAAAAGCTGCACATTTTTACTAAAGCTGACATCTAACTAGTTGTCGACATTAGTGATTGATTATTAGTAAAGCGTAGTATGCAGATGATCCGAAACGAAATTTTCCGGTGGTCTCCAAAAGGACAACGAAACGTCTGCGAAATGGCAGCGGAAAATAATTTGTGGAGGGTTCCATCAGCTGCTACACAAGTAGCAGTGTTACCATCACTGTCAATTTATCTTCGATTTGGATACTCGAACTTTTCGCTGGCTCCTTAAAATTTTCATTTGGTAATTGTCCTAATTTAGAATATTTACTTTAAAGTTTCGTGATTTTTTGGCGAAAAAAAATACATAGGTGTACTTCAATAACAAACGTATTCTTTTCGCATGACGAAACCGTAAACATTTTCTTTTGCTTTTTTGACCACTAAAACTTGATGGCTGAAGTCATTCTTGGTCTTCAAATGGCTTATGAATTATAAAGTAAGTTTATCAAAAAAATTGGCAAATTATCTTTAAATTTTCTAAAAAAAAAGATTTTAGAAATTTTTCCTTATGAACAACTTTGTTCGATCAACTTCTTAGTTAATTCCACAAACAAAATAAACAAATCATTCCACGAAAATATTTAACTTCTTTACTGTTCCATCTGTCTGAATTTGTGCTATGACCGCCTATTTTTCATTTATCGTCGTCCTTAAACAATTTAATAAGTCTGCCAATGAGTTTAGGTATTTTTGGCGCCAAAATCTTCCAACATGCCTCCATACCTGGCAACACTGGAGTACAAATGTCAAATTTTCGCAAGCAAATAATGTCCCGGACAATAAACGTGTGCGAAAAGAGAGTGGTGAATTGTACCAAGCAATCTACTAAAACTAACCACTTTTCCGCCATCATTTCGCAGCATCTGCGTACCAGCTGCGTACTGCAAAACGAAAAGGAGAGCGAAATTTTTCGTTCATGATTTCGTTGTGTCACTTTTGTATGGGATTTTCCGTTTCGGGTCATCTGCGTACTGAGCTTAAGGCCGAATTTGTCTATAGCTTCATGATCGCAGTTCGATTCCAGTCCTAGCAACTCATTATGCTTTGTACAATTAATACATTTTATTATACTGTTTTTACATTCTTTAACGTTGTGTTCAGCACCGCACTTAATACATGCAATTTTATTTTTACACTGGCTTTAAAAAACATTTTACCCACCCTTCTTTTATATTTTTTTATAACTATCACTATCAACTTCAATAACTGCATTTAATCCATTTGTTTTTGTTGTTGGAGGTTTTTACTTTCATTTCACAATTATTTAGTTCAGGGTTTTGAGCTTTCACTTTTTTTTAGAATTTCCTCTTTGTTTTCGTCACTCTCTAAATTCATTATACACACTTTAGGTTTTACCATGTCTTGTATTTTTACTTTGTAATTGTCTTTTAATTTGCTCTCAATCTCGTTTTTTAACTTAGCCGAATTGTCTTTATCACAGCATCGGATGGCAATGCCTCCTTTGTTTTTATTTATCATGCTGTTTATGTTTATCTTCGTTGGATCAATATTAGATTTTATGTGTTTTCTTGTTTCATTTGAATCTTGACTGTTTATGGGATAGACAAGGACAGATGGCTCACTCTTCTTCAGTGCCTTGATTTTGTGCGGTTTTTGAGGCGATGTCGCTAGGGAACGGCCCGAATCGGATTTGAATGTGTGAGTGAGCCGCGCGCTGTGACCAACGTGACCGTTGTGCAATAATTTGGCACTTTTTTCGAGGATCCTGATACAATTTGTTACTACTGTATCCCTTTTTTTAGTTTGAAAAGGAAATTTGCAATTTTTAGAAACACTGTGATTTTCAAATGAATTTTAGTAAAATATAACGCTGCTGTTTAGCAGAACACGATTATAGTGTTAGGAGCCAACAATTGTTAAATATTGTGCGAAAATTCTTAAATTGCAGAGTAGCTTTAGAAATGACACTTTTTTTTTTCACCGCTCTTTTTTTTGGTTGCTTTTCACAATTTGGCAACGATCTCCCGGAATGTTAGAGAAAGGTTATAAATTTTAGTTTTAGTTTTACAATACAATATAGACTGTAATTACTCGTAGTTCATTCCCACACAACTTTTCTTTTATAAAATGAACCAAATCACTCTACAATTAGATGTCGTTTAGATTGTTCCGTTTGTGAGCTAGACACTAGACACTATACTTCTATGAAACAGTAGTTGCACGTTTTCAAATAAATTTTGAAATGAAAACATTTCAGCTTTTGATTTTTATTTATAAATATATAAAAATTAATTGAATATTGTTCATAAATTATACCTATCAACTCATTTTTATATCTACTTTTAACATCGCGTTCAATTTAGTTTTAAAAAAGCCCCTAAAAAAGGGGCGATGAAAGAAAAACGTGCCTTTTTCTGATGCTACTACGTAAATTTAGTATTTTCTCCCAATATTTAACAAGTATTAGCCGGCTTTACACTATGATGCGGAACCGCGTTATATTTTAAACATATTCATTTGAAATCACAGTTTTTGAAAAAAAATTTAAGTATTATTCACATGAGCGCTAGTTGCGAACAAATGAATTTAATTGTATTTATGAATTGAAAATTCTTGCAGCAAACTGTCACACTTTATTCACAATCCACATTAAACATTCGAGGATCCACAATAATGCCACGAATGAAAAAATTCTATCGAAGTTAACATTGAACAATGATTGAAGTGATTGAAGTGTAAAAAAATTCGCTTGTTCGTTCGCCATTGGCTCTCATGCGAATAGTCCTAAAATGTGAATTTTCCAAATAATAAAAAGGAACAAAGGAACAACAAACTGTATTAGTGTCCTCGAAAAAGGTAGCAAATTGTCGCACAACGGTCACGCTGTTGTCATTTCTTCTCATCCGACATCCTTCTCGCTATCTAAAAAGGTCGCGTGTGGGAAAGCTCGCCTGGAATTTGCAGGAACAAAGCGATATAAGAACAGGGAAATATTGGAAGTTGTCAGTTCGCGACATCACTCACACATTTATAGAATCCGCCTATACGTGAACCCTTTCCGACACCGCCATTGCGGAAAAAACCGCACAAAATCAAGGCACAGAACTTCAGAGAAGAGTTTGACATTCTGTTTCTTTCCATCATTTTCTCTCACGGTTTTTGTATTCTTTTTGTTTTCATTCTTTATTTCATTTACTGATTTTGAAATGTATTTGACACTTTCTTTCAAATGGTCATCTCTTTCATTTGCATTTTCTTTTGTTTTTATTATTAGTTCATTTCTGAGTTCCATAACCGTTGTAGAGATGCAATGCATTTGCTCTTTCAACTGTTTATTTTGTTCGCTCTCATTAATCCTTAACAGTTCACTTTTAATTAATTTGATCATGTTCATGTTCATAACTTGTTCTGTTAGTGAATGTATGTTTTTATTTAAGGCTTGGATTATTTCATATTTCGATTGTTGAGATTCCAGCAAGATATCGTATTGTTTTATTATTTGTTCCGGTAATACAACACATTCACTACAACTATAACCGAGACTTCGATTCTTTTTTAACAATGCAACGTCATATTCCGTCAGTTGGCCCTCACAGCACCCACGGTGGAAGAACCTCTTGCAGAATCTGCTACACGGCACAATACAACCATCGCCATGGCTAAATCCTTTATCGCATTTTCCGCAGAAATCATCCATTGGAACGACGTATGAAATACAAAGACTTCAAAAAACCGACAAAACTCTAATTTTTGTGGGTTCTTTGCAAATCCAACCAATGAAATCAAACCAAATTTAATTATCTTTACTAGCACTTATTCACATGTCTAACTATGTTCACTCTCTCTCGCTCTGTTGTTTATTAGTAAAGGGTTTTTCAATGTGATTTTGAAGTCTTTTTATAGGGCCTTACCAATAATCATTTTTAACCTTCACACTAATGTGGTATTCGATTGGGCGCTCTCAGAGCACTTTTTTTGCTCTCAGGGCAATTTTTATGTTCGTTTGGTACAGGAAAAAGCAATCTTTTTCAGATTTCAGAGCACTTTTGCGAAACTAGATATTTTCTCAGATTTACCAATACAAGTGCGTTTGAGTTTGACAACTGATGGAGTTTGTTTACATTTTTAGTGAATTTTTTCTCCAGCAAAGAAAGGCATTGCTTCGGGTGAATCTATTTGTGTAAAGTATTTATGTATATATATTTAGAAATCAATCGGAACAGCTATTTCTAATGTTTTAATACAAAATTTAACTAGTGAATGGAAATCGCTTAGAAAAGTGTCGAAGACTACACATATTCAAATCGCACGAATATCAACACAAAAAAGAGCAAGAGCAAGTTTTATGTTCGATTAGCCACACGAAATCTGGAATCTGAGAGCAAATCTGAAGAAGCCCAAACGAATACCACATAAATATTTCCTAGGTCACAATATGCAATTTTGTATGGAAAATTTCGCCATTGTGAGTTCGAAAAATTTAGCCTGGACACTAAAAATGATTATTAGTACCGCGGGTAAACTGCCAGACTAAAGTTGATTATTGGTAAGGCCGGTTGACTTGGTTATTTTTAATCCGCTAACTCTGTAAGAACTATATTAACAGTATCAATTGGTAGTTTGGTTGATTTAAAAAGGTGATTTTTCTGCGTGTACCTTTAAGAAAACTTGAATGCCCGCGGTCCAACAATAGATCATTTTTAATTGAAGGGTGTTTATAAATTGTAAAAACGACTTACCCTCTACCTAAATTTTAGCTGTCATATACCTTATCAATAGTCGGTTGAAGGAATTTAAGGTCGGGGCTATTTCCGGGTAACTGCTTTTACCAATTACGCTGTCCACTGCTTTGATGGCAATCTTTGAATGATTTGAATGTTGTTTCTTTGTTTGTGAAGAATGTAGGTTCTTGGTATGATCTTATAACATGAGTCAATAAGTATCTTACCCCGTCCCTTAAATAGATCTGAATAAATGACACATATAGCTGATTCTATATGGATAAAGATTCGCCTTACATGATTTTCTGACGGACGCTGTTGTTATTGCTGTTTTAATAATTTTCAATACATTTTTATTGAATTAGATTTTAGGATTACATTAATTATATTCAATCCGGGGTTTATAAAGAAACTGTGCTCGTTCGAGTAAATTTAACTAAGTTTCAGCTATTGTGAAATGAAATTGGTTCATTATTTTCCGCAAAAGGGAGAATAATATAGCAATGATTATTGCAACCCTTCAATTCAATTAGCGCCCAAAAGAGATCTATTGCACTCATTTTCTTTTGTATTACTTAGGCCCATTTTATTCACTCGAAGTTGAACACAACTCCGGGAGTTTTCCATATTAAAATCCCGAAGTTGTGTTCAACTTCGAGTGAATAAAATGGGCCTTAATACCTTTGCCAGCATTCATTTCTATTCATATCAACTCTTTGATTTCATTTGCGTTCTTTACATTGTCTTTAATTCATTTGGTACTACAAGTAATGCAAAGAATGCTAACGAACGCCAGTGGTTAGTATGTTAGTATGGATTGGCATTGCACCTCTTTATCGCGTAGTAGACAATTTGTAACGATGCATTCGTTACACACTTCTTAGTCACTCGACTACTCCGCCCCTCACACCGAAACACACGAGACCCCCGCATCGGTCTACCATCCATTGCCATACAACATTGCAGTCAGTCAACTGTACCGCCCCCACACTGATACACACGAGACCCCCTCGTCAGTCTACCATCCATTGCCATACGACATTGCAGTCAGTCGACTGTACCGCCCCCCACACTGATACACACGAGACCCCTGCATCGTTCTACCATCTAGCGCCAAACAACAACTGGCAAAATATTTGTGCTCGTGATAGAATTCACACTGGCTTATTGCGTGAAATCCAATGAGACCACCAGCAAAAGCCCAAACGAGCGAGCAACATCCCACAGTGAACTCGTACCAATCCAGCGTACCGGTGATTTGTTCCGCAAGTAGTTTGCGAACTACTTGAAATTTTTGGTCGCTAGCAAGCCTGCGGGTAGCTAGCAAAATTGCCGAATCCTCCGCAAGGAAAGTTCGTAGTGCCGGGATAGTCGCAAGACAAACCCGTAGTGCCGAGACAGTCGCAAGACAAACTCGTAGTGCCGAGATAGTCGCAAGACAAACTCGTAGTGCCAGGACAGTCGCAAGACAAACCTGTAGTGCCGGGATAGTCACAAGACAAACCCGTAGTGCCGAGACAGTCGCAAGACAAACTCGTAGTGCCGAGATAGTCGCAAGACAAACTCGTAGTGCCAGGACAGTCGCCAGACAAACCTGTAGTGCCGGGATAGTCGCAAGACAAACCCGTAGTGCCGAGACAGTCGCAAGACAAACTCGTAGTACCAGGACAGTCGCAAGACAAACCTGTAGTGCCGGGATAGTCGCAAGACAAACTTGTAGTGCCGAGATAGTCGCAAGACAAACTCGTAGTGCCAGGACAGTCGCAAGACAAACCTGTAGTGCCGGGATAGTCGCAAGACAAACGCGTAGTGCCGGGATAGTCGCAAGACAAACCCGTAGAGCCAGGATAGTCGCAAGACAAACCTGTGTGTCGCACCCGTGAAATGCCGAGGCTTCCCCAACGCCCACCAGCCGAGACCGAGCCGTAAAGGAGTACTTAAGCCGCCACCATTGCCGTATAGTTCCAGAACCGTGCCGAAATTTATATTAAAAATCCATTGTAATAAAAATATGAAAGCTTGTAATTAATGGTCAAATAGAAGAATTATATGTATTGTAACCAACAGTAACTTGTAATAAAATCACACTTTGCATATAAAGAGGTAATAAAGGAAACTCCCCTATAACCAAAGTTCGTGTTTCTTTGGAAAGGACCCTGGCGATCCGACGAGCTAACCTCAGCCCAGACAAAAAGCACATCACATTGGCGCCCGAGCAGGGACTTCAACAGAAGGAGGCCCAAAATTATTACGTCCAGAGGGAGACCACCGAAGGAGGACCAACGAAAGGAACTCAACCCGAGGAACCTCAAGAAGGAGGACCTACCACAGCCGAGAACCAGAACCGAGTTTCCCCAATGTCCGAGATGGACAAGGAAAACCAATTAGCTGTTCCAGAAGAACAGACCGGAGATACGACCATAGGCTGGATCTATCTACTGAAAAGGACCGAGTTAATCGACGTGATGGAGAAAAAGGGGCTAAAGACCGAGGGAACAGTTGGACAACTTCGAGCCCGAATGAGTGCCTACTTGAAGGCTACCCGAATGCGATCCTCGACACAGAATCTCTGTGAGGAACTCGAAGCCAAGGCAGTGACACGAGGATATGGGGACAAAGCATCCGACGAGGATGACAAATCAACCACGACCGAAGGGACCACCAAATCCCCAGCATACGTGGAAATCCCCCTCGTTGCCTCTCAGCCCACCGCCGTGCAACCTCTCCCCACCACAGTTCCGAACTCTAGACCAGCCACCGACTACCGACCAAACCCAACCATGTCACCTTCCAGGGGCACAAACGACCAACCAGTCCCGACCACGACCACACGCGCCATAGCTAGGCCAACGCTAAGCTACTAGGCCGAGGTAATGGATACGGTCCGCAAGTGGGGACTAAAGTTTGACTCCTCAGGAAACGCTCTGGAATTCTTGGAGCGAATCGAAGAGCTGACGCGTTGCTACGACATCCCACCCGACTACATGGTACGACCCCTACCAGAGATCTTTCGGGGAACGGCCCTCGAATGGCTCCGAATCAACCGTGATGATTTCGGAAACTGGGAGCAGTTCCGACGAGCCTTCCTGCGCCATTTCCTCCCAGCACGTCACACCCATAAGCTCGAGGAAGAGATCATGCGGAAAAGACAGGGGCCGAGGGAAAAGGCCAAATATTTCATTCGGGGTACCCAATATTTTTTAATCCGACAACACCCCCGGATGAGCATACAGGACAATATAGACCGGATATACGACAGTATGCGACCCGAATACCGCCTGTATATAAAACGTCGGGACTTCTCGACACTAGACGAGCTTATGGACTTGGCCGAAGAATTTGAGCATGTCAAAAGCGAAGAACGAAACATCCGTTACGCCAACCCTGTCCCCGGGCCAGCTTCCCGACCACCAGTAGCCAATACTCCCTACAATCGGGACACGCACTGCTGGCGCTGCAAGCAGAGAGGCCATCGTCAACAGGAGTGTAGAAGACCGTTCCGCTTGTTCTGCTCCTATTGTGGGGAAGATGGAAGACACACGAGAGATTGCGCGTGCCATCAGGACCAAGCGGCCTCCATGGCCAATGTCCGATGGACGGACACACGGAACTTCATCCCAACACACCTGCAAGGGCAGACCTTCCAATGCCTTGTGGACACTGGGGCCTCAAAATCATTTGTCGGCCCAAAAATGA
This sequence comes from Cheilosia vernalis, assembly GCA_949126925.1. Lineage (NCBI taxonomy): Eukaryota > Metazoa > Arthropoda > Insecta > Diptera > Syrphidae > Cheilosia > Cheilosia vernalis. The sequence goes on from OX421361.1 coordinate 20,600,953, forward strand.
GACAGACCCTCCGGAGGATGAACACTCCCGTGCGATATCTCAGCCAGAAGATCCAACTGGCCAACGGAGAAACTACGACCAGAGAGCATTATACGGTAACACTACAGTTGGGTGACCAACCTCTTACCAGCGAGCTCACGTTCATGAAAACATCAGCCGAAGACGCAATCTTCGGCATAGACCTACTCAAGAAGGCCAAGTTCGAGATGACCCTAGGAGGCCAAAAATTGGCCCATACCGAAGTAGCACGCACCAACCCTACCCTCAACACCTGTACCCTACCGAAGGAGGGGGACCGCTACCAATTTGTCCGACAGAATGTTGCCACCGAAATACAGAGCAAACACCACAACTCACGCCGGAGAGCATGGCGACCGTACATCGGAGAACAAGTTTTTCAGAGAAGCCGAGTACTCTCTTCCGCAACGAATAATACACGACAAGCCATCCCCAGTCACCACGCGACCAGGCACCAAGCAAGTCCATCCAAGTCGCACAAAAATAAAACTAATATAATACAATTTTCCAGTGATACGCTACAGCCAACCACCAATCACCACGCGACCATGGACCGATCAAGACCTTCCGGAGCGCAAAAACGGAAATGTGCTAGTGACCCACGTACTCGGCAGGTCACCGTCCCAGGAAAAATTCCCACGACACGACAGCCAGCAGGTGAGACAACCCGAATAGAAAGCCAACCACCGATAGGAGCGATCTCGAAGATCTCACCTCGCCCTGATTCGATGGAAAAACTAGCCGTCTTTCGTCGCGTCCGGCAAAAGGACGAACACAAATGGTTCAAGCGAATCGCCAGCCCACCAAACATCACCGCCCGTACCAGCAACAGTACCAACAGCTCCCGTATCACTAATACCGCCAGTACCAGAAGCAGTACCCACAGCACCGCCAAAAGTTCCTGTATCGCTAAAACCGCCAACACCAACACAACGACAACACCGTTAGCACCGCCACCACCGTCAACACCGCACACCCCGCCAACACCGTCAAAACCGCCAACACCATCAAAACCGTCAACACAGTAAGCACCGCCAAAACCGTCACTACCGCCGTTCCAGTGGTTTTCTCCATAGCCACCAGTAGCAATTATTGTTCGTTGTTAATTTGAAAAAAAAAAAAAAAAAAATATATATATATATATATAGGTAGGTATATATAGAGACGAGAAGGTTCTCGTCTGAGAAAGAAGAGGGGGAATGTAACGATGCATTCGTTACACACTTCTTAGTCACTCGACTACTCCGCCCCTCACACCGAAACACACGAGACCCCCGCATCGGTCTACCATCCATTGCCATACCACATTGCAGTCAGTCAACTGTACCGCCCCCACACTGATACACACGAGACCCCCTCGTCAGTCTACCATCCATTGCCATACGACATTGCAGTCAGTCGACTGTACCGCCCCCCACACTGATACACACGAGACCCCTGCATCGTTCTACCATCTAGCGCCAAACAACAACTGGCAAAATATTTGTGCTCGTGATAGAATTCACACTGGCTTATTGCGTGAAATCCAATGAGACCACCAGCAAAAGCCCAAACGAGCGAGCAACATCCCACAGTGAACTCGTACCAATCCAGCGTACCGGTGATTTGTTCCGCAAGTAGTTTGCGAACTACTTGAAATTTTTGGTCGCTAGCAAGCCTGCGGGTAGCTAGCAAAATTGCCGAATCCTCCGCAAGGAAGGTTCGTAGTGCCGGGATAGTCGCAAGACAAACCCGTAGTGCCGAGACAGTCGCAAGACAAACTCGTAGTGCCGAGGTAGTCGCAAGACAAACTCGTAGTGCCAGGACAGTCGCAAGACAAACCTGTAGTGCCGGGATAGTCACAAGACAAACCCGTAGTGCCGAGACAGTCGCAAGACAAACTCGTAGTGCCGAGATAGTCGCAAGACAAACTCGTAGTGCCAGGACAGTCGCCAGACAAACCTGTAGTGCCGGGATAGTCGCAAGACAAACCCGTAGTGCCGAGACAGTCGCAAGACAAACTCGTAGTGCCAGGACAGTCGCAAGACAAACCTGTAGTGCCGGGATAGTCGCAAGACAAACCCGTAGTGCCGAGATAGTCGAAAGACAAACTCGTAGTGCCAGGACAGTCGCAAGACAAACCTGTAGTGCCGGGATAGTCGCAAGACAAACCCGTAGTGCCGGGATAGTCGCAAGACAAACCCGTAGAGCCAGGATAGTCGCAAGACAAACCTGTGTGTCGCACCCTTGAAATGCCGAGGCTTCCCCAACGCCCACCAGCCGAGACCGAGCCGTAAAGGAGTACTTAAGCCGCCACCATTGCCGTATAGTTCCAGAACCGTGCCGAAATTTATATTAAAAATCCATTGTAATAAAAATATGAAAGCTTGTAATTAATGGTCAAATAGAAGAATTATATGTATTGTAACCAACAGTAACTTGTAATAAAATCACACTTTGCATATAAAGAGGTAATAAAGGAAACTCCCCTATAACCAAAGTTCGTGTTTCTTTGGAAAGGACCCTGGCGATCCGACGAGCTAACCTCAGCCCAGACAAAAAGCACATCACAAATTCAAGCTCCCCATTCTCATAAATTATATTATTAACGATATTATTTTTATTGGCATTACTAAACTGATGCTCTTAAACATTATAAATCATATAACAGTATACATTACTTTTCTTTTTAGGAGCTACAGTTGTGTCCTGGAGAGTTAACAACCAAGAACAACTTTTTGTCAGGTATGTACCTACTCCATTTATTTATTATTTTGAAAGTATTTTCTGAATAGTATTGCCGCATGCACATTCACTTTATATTTACATTTGTTACGTTTGAAAACTAATCATGCGATAAGATAAAATAATTTAATCAATCGGCTTACGGTTGTTATGTACACACTAAGCAATTTAATTTTGCGTGGCGTCGAATAGTTTATATGATACAGTAAAACGTGGTTAGAAAACTAGCTTTAGATTGGAAATGTCCAATCCCATGAATCGTGCTCATATTATTACTCCAACACATAGATCTAGCTGCTATCAATGTTATTGCACTTTATTTTTTCTGACTGATCTTCGTAATTGCTTCGTGAATAATAATAGATATTAAATGAAAAAAAAAAAAAAAAAAAAAAAAAAACTACAGCGTTAGTTTGAAAATGCATACATATCCTGCAATCAGTATCCGACTCTGACAGCTCTTTTAGGCTGTCCACTGAGTTGCTCAGGGTATGGCTCCTAATTTGTTCTTTTATTTGTCGAGGGAAATATTTATCACCTTCTCCATAAAAACTCAAGTTGTGTGTGAACACGATAAGCAAATGCAGTTGTGGTACTAATAACTGATCACTAAGCAATTTAATTTTGCGTGGCGTCGAATAGTTTCTATGATACAGTAAAACGTGGTTAGAAAACTAGCTTTAGATTGGAAATGTCCAATCCCATGAATCGTGCTCATATTATTACTCCAACACATAGATCCAGCTGCTATCAATGTTATTGCACTTTATTTTTTCTGACTGATCTTCGTAATTGCTTCGTGAATAATAATAGATATTAAATGAAAAAAAAAAAAACTACAGCGTTAGTTTGAAAATGCATACATATCCTGCAATCAGTATCCGACTCTGACAGCTCTTTTAGGCTGTCCACCGAGTTGCTCAGGGTATGGCTCCTAATTTGTTCTTTTATTTGTCGAGGGAAATATTTATCACCTTTTGTGTGTGAACACGATAAGCAAATGCAGTTGTGGTACTAATAACTGATCAATTATTCAGCAATACACGTCATCAGTCTTTGTCTATTAATTAAAAAAAACACAAGTGCCAAATTGGGCAGGCTGGCCACTTCAATCACATGTTTACGAGAATCACCTCACATACTTTCCTCCTAGGATTGAAGGTGGTGTAGCTTGGCGCTAGTTTCCCTTCTTAGCCAAACTACTTTCAAACAAATGTTCTTCATTGAAATGTTTCTTTTATCATTATTTTTTCGCTGTCAAACTGTACGCATCTAAATGAAACGTAGTGGTTAATATTGAAAAAAAAAAAAACATATTGCTTAAAAAAAAAACCAACCAACAAACGAAAATTGAGAGAACGTGATTTTGACTGGAAAAGTGTTTTTTTTGCGAAGTCATTTAGTAGATTAGGTTTTTTTTTCTGTTTCCATGGCCAATTTTGGTAAGTGTGCTTATGTTCTTTTGGTGGCAATACATTGTCGTCCATAGGAGTGCTATAAATACACCTCTAAAATTATATATATCTATAATTGGCTTAAGTGGCTTAAGTGTACCTTGGACCTATATATAGTGAGTGGTCCGGTCCAACTACGTCAGTTTCGAAAACAATTCTCTCTTAAGAAAATTTACCATTTTCAAAGGCTGCATCGCGAAAGCTGCTTAGAAGGTGAGGGTGGCGACTTCAGTAAAATGAATTAAACAAAAACTTAATTTTTAAATACAAAAACTATTTGAATTACACGTTTTTAACAAATTGAACCTGTTCATCTTTTAAGTATCGAACAACTTTCAATGGTTCAAGGTACAACCCTCCGTGGACCAAGGTAGAATCACATCTTGTACCTTGTACCGTTTGATGATGCCACATAAAAGTTAAGTTTTCTAAAGAATGGTAAATAGAATCCTTTTTGGTATTTTCGCCGTATAAGTGATAAGAATTGAGGTAGTAACCTAAAAAAAAGCTTTAAAAAACTGAACCTAAAACTAAACTCAAATTATTGGCAAAAAAACTGAAATCCGAATAAAGGTACAACACCCTCCCCTAGGATCACGAATCCAGACAAATTTGTTCCCTTTTGACATTAATTGGTCATATGCATATATAAATTTATGATATTTTCGATTAAAGAAAATAATAGCTTTTTCTATCAAAAGAGTGGTCAACTATCTTTTTATTTTTTCTATGTTTTATTGAAATTTTTAACACGCAGGAAATTTGCGGCATTTTTTTTAAAAATAATTAAAGAGCTCCCGAATACAATACGCGATCCGAAAATATGCAATTATGCTGCAAATGTTTGAGGTTCGGAGCAATTCTCGCGGCTAAGAAAATAAATAAATAAATAGTTGGCGCAACAGGTCTGTATCGACCATACAACCATTCGTTTTGTTTGAGCTTTGTTTTATTTTTTTGACGAATAGAATGGATCTACAATTTTATGGCGAATCCAAACGGCCAATGAGAAGCTCTTTCATGACAGATATACTGGTAATACTCTGGAATATTTGTCGGACGTTCGCGAGATGTGGTGCCGTGGACAAAAAAAAAACGTAAGATGGAATTTTTTTTTTTTTTTTTCGGGGATCGAACCGGAAACCCGTACTAAGTAGTCTAACTCACTAAGCACTAAACCACTGTACCTACAATTCTATCTGCTCAGTTTGGTAGGAATTCATCGTCGCACATGTTAATGTTCGAAGAAGCAAAACAGCACTTTAATTTTTATATTTTTCATGTAATTATACTTCACAATCCACAATCCCTTTATTGTTTTTTTTTTTTTTACCTAACCAGTGTTGCCTAATCATGAGAATACTATACCTTTTGTTAGGAACTTGATGAAAGCTCATCGTGTGGTAATATGAAACATATTTAGTTATGTCTGTTTTTGAGAATAGTTCATGACAATTTGTTTCGGTCATACCTAGTGATAGTCAATCGATCGAGATATTGGGGGCTAAAATACAGCGCTGAACATACGCTTCTAATGGCAGTTTTGAATGTAGTTTACGCTGTTGGTGTTATGATTGCAGTAAGTTTAATTTTTTTTTATAAATTGAGTTTGTACTTTAAAACAAAAACGTTAAAACCCCTCTTAGCGGGGCTAAAACATCACTATCTTGATGGGCAACCATATATACAAATATTTATATTGTCCAAAAATAACATTGTGAAAAAATAATAATAATAATAGTTTGCGCAACAGGTCTGTAGAGACCCTGGGCCTAGCTTCTCGCAACCATTCGTTTTGTGTGAGTTTTTAATTTTTGGAACGAATGGAAGGGATCTACAATTTTATGCCGATTCCAAACGGCCGATTGAGAAGCTCTTTCAAGACAATTCGATTCGGCTTCTTTAGATTCGCTCTCAGATTTCAGATTTTGTGTGTAATCGAGAATAGAACCGTCACTTGCTCTTTTTTTTTGTATGTGTTTTCCATTTAATGTTTTAATTTTATATTAAAATATTAAAACATTAGAAATTTGCGCCCAGATTGATTTCTAAGCATTTGTACATAAATAATAACCAAATATACCCGTAAACCAAATCCAATAGTTTTCAAACTCAAACGCCCTTGTATTTGTAAATCTAAAGCAACTCTGACAAAAAATCCAGATTCGCAAAAGTTTTCTGAAATCTGCAAAAGATTTAAAACAAAACAAAACGAACATTGAAAGTGACCTAGAACAAAAAAAGAGAGTGCCAATCCCCATGAGCTCGTCAGAATCTGTAAGGTTGGATTTTGATATCGGTAAAGTTTTGGGCTGCAGCGGGGTTCGGTGAAAGCTGAAACATTTTTTTGGTTTGCCTGTCTGGTTGCGCTTAGTTGCTAATGCTGTTATTTTCATAAATGTAAAATTATTGTTTTCCAAATTATTCAGAAACGAAATATTTGTATTTCATCGCACGCCATCGTATTGTTAAAATATTATTGTTAACAAATTTGTTTATAAAATGTTTATGTGCGTTTTCGTTCCAAAATTGTACCAGCAAATGTTGAACGCACTAGTTTAGTTGTTTCTAAAACGGGATAACTTTCTATGACTTGTCCTCTTGATAATAACTTTCATTTGCTATAAACGGTTATGTTCCTCGCCATTCCAGTACACTGAAAAAAAAAGATACATCATAGTAATGAAAAAGTTCATTAATATAATGAAAAAATCATCAATTTTAGTCCAGTGAAATTTTTCGTTGCTATGATGAAAACGATTTCATCAATATGAAGAATTTCGAAAATTATAAAAAGTGTTCATCATTCATCAACTTTGTTCATCTATGTTATGAAAAATTCATGAATGTGATGAATGTGTTCATCATATTGACAAATTTGTTCATCAATATGACGCGCTTTTTTTGTGTTATCACTTTTGTTTTCATGTGTGTGTAAGTTGGTTCACACGAAAAACAAATGTGAAATAGAAATACTTATACCTATCACATAAAACGTAAACACATAACCTTTCCTCTTTACTGGGAATGATAAAATACCTAAACGAACATAATGTCACGGAAATGGTAATTTAGGCAATATTATATGATTTTAATAATTGAATTTCTGCGTATCCGAAAGGAAAATATTCCAACGACAATCAGATTTACCACGAATGTCAATAAGTTGTAGTGGCAAAAACTCACGGGCTCAAGAAATATTGAGGATTTATAATATTTAATTTTTTTTTTTTTTTTGATAATGGATCCCAATTAGAGTCAGAAAACGGCATTTCTTGAGGTATGGGCACAGGGTGCATGATGCATGTATATACATTCGTGTTTTGCGTTTTTTTGTTATTTAACCATAATCAATATTCAATTGATCCATTCTCTTGAATTTTATAATTTCAAACATCAAAGAGCATGTACCTAAAAAAAAATTGGTGAAAAAATTATCGTAAATTGTTTTTGAAAATATTCAAATACGCGCCTATACATACTTTCTTAAAAGAGGCACAATAAGGTAAAGCCCGTATGAAACTGCATTTTTTCCTCATTTTTAAAGCGTTAAATCATGTTGAAATGTCAGAGACAAAATGTGTATTATGAAAGGGCTAACAATTGTTTTTCAAAGCAACCACAAATTTTCAAACGAATTTATAACCACAAACTTCAAAATGACGGAAGGCCAGGGATCCCGAAAAACTATTCTGTTTTTTTTTTCCCAAAAACAAACACCCTTATTTATGTTTTATTTTAACATTTTATGTTTTATTTAAATATCTTAGAACTAAGCAAAAAAAAAAAATAATAGGAATTATATTGTTTTCCCCTAAAAAATCCCCTTTTGTTAGAAAAAATCGACAAAATTGCCGATTCTAGCTCTATTTCCATTTATTTAAAGCTACCCTCCTACCTACCTTTTATAAGTATGCATACTAAAAACACATACAACACTTTTAAAATGTTTATTTAACGGCAAGCAATTTTTAAGATAGATAGAAATGAATACTTTTGTGGGAACATTAATTAAAAAATAAACATATAACTATCTATACGATGAAATTTCTAAATCACTCTTCCAAATTTTGATTTTTAAGATATTCATTGTTCATCGTTGAACCATTCACAATTTTTTTTTGCCACCCTGTGTAGACATATTACTATTCACACATGCCTTAAAAGATGTATGTTGCGTGTGTGAGTATAAATGCCAACTTCGTGTTTATACACCTACAGCATACATCATATTAACAATCTGTACATCACATTGAAGAAAACGATAAAAGAAATTCATCAATATGATGATTAAATTCATCATATTGATGAATTTGATTTTTTTCTTGAATGTAACGAATCAGTTCATCTATAAGAAGAACACTTCACCATCCATATCAACATTCTTGTTAATATAAATTAATGTCTGTTTTTTTTATGAACGCGATCATCAGTATGATGAAAGCTGTCATCAATACGATGAGCGCCGTTATCAATATGATGAAAATTCAAAATTTGGCAATCGTACTTGAATACGATGATTCCATACATCAACGAGACGAATAAATCATCAACTGGATGAACAAATAACTGAATTCATCGAAAGAAGTGTTTTCGTCATATTGATGAAATGTTTTGATGAAATGATGAACGTAGTTCCTACAAAAAAAAAGCCAAATTCTTATCAGAACACTGCCAAAAAAATTGATGAATGCACTGTAGCCGACACCAAATACCTTGTCTAGAAATGTTTTTGGTTTATAGTAAATAGTACTTAAATTTTCATTTTTCTTCATTACCAAACATTGTATACATTACCGTATAGCTTTTTATAACATTTAACGCGAGCAAAGATGTTCAGCATAATCGGTTTATATACTTACCTTATGTACTTACATTTTTTCATATTTTCTCCCACCGCACACGAATCGTGCATATTACAGCACATAGGCTAGCGGGTTACATCTACCGCTTTTCTTCGCTTGCCTGTGCAAGGCAGATGCAGTTTTGTTGTTGTCCGTGTTTTGGTGCTGTGGGACATAAGCGGTACTTTCTCGTTATTGAGTCGAAAGAATGGATGACTCGCTCTCTTGAATTTCAACCACCACCGAGTCAACATCTTTGCTCGCGTTCCGTACGATATACCGAAACCGACAAAAATTAATAAATCGTTTGTAACAAAAATAATAAATCGTTTGTAACATAAATAAAAGACATTTTGGATATTGGAGTTTTTTTTATCGGCTGGGAGCACTAAAAAAGTGGTGACCCCAACGTGATCGCAATAAAGTGCCTCAAATCGGCAAAGTAATAGCGAACAGCCAAAAATCATTCGTATTATCTACAGTCTATCGAAATCGCCAAAAAAGGAAAATTGTGATTGTATTACACGATAATTTTTTGGTTAGATTTTAAGAAGCGCTAGTGCTCCGCTATAAGTTGCAATTCGAGTGAACCAAGCCAACTATTAATTTGAACTTTAGGTGGTTCGACTCTCGAGCATTACAAATATCGACTCTCGATCGCGTCGCCATTTTGGCAATCGTGATATAAAAAAAGGAGAGACAATTCTGCCTCCAGTGTCAATCAGCATTCGCGAAAATCTTACAAACAAATTAAAATTCAGTTAAATTTAATAAAAGAACATAGCTTGCGCGTAAAATAAAATCGATTTTGTAGAAATGAACGCAAATGAGGCCAGTAATAATAATGGCGATGGCCGCGTACTAAATGCCGGTAATGAAGAAAATGTGGAAATTAACGCATATGCAACCATCCCCCGTATGCCAATGCCAAAACTCATCGACAATCTACACAACGCAAAACTTTATTTTGCCAGTTTGGAATTTTGGTTTGAAGCGTGCAATGTGACCAGCGACTACAAGAAATACTGCTCTGTAATGGTACAAGTTCCTCTAAATGACCTCGCCACAATCCAAACAGAAATCGGCACAGTCTCATCGTCAGGTAAATATCTTCTAGTCAAAACTACAATTATCGCCTTTTATTCCGACTCACAGCAAAAGAGATTTCGTGAAGCCATAAACGAAATGCAACTCGGCGACATGAAACCTAGCCAATTTTACCAAAAACATAAAAATTTAGCTTCCGATTCTCTGACTGACACCGCACTCATAGATCTCTGGGCTGCACGTATACCTGAGATGGCACACGCCGCCGTCATTTAAATGAAGGAATCGCCTATCAAGGACCGACTCGTTGTCGCCGATGCACTGGTGGAATCGATTCGATTGCGTGCTATCGGTGCTCGCAGTATTCGCCAAACCAACTCGCAGCCACCACCACCAGCAGTTAACGTAGGAACGTCAGCAGCGACACCAGCCGAGATCAATTTACTCGAAAAATTGAGCAACCAAATCACGGAGCTGGAACGAAAGTTCGCAACATCGAGCGTCGACAAAAACCGCAGCCGATCACGTGACGCCGGACGCTCGCGTGAGCGCTTAAAGTCTCGTGGTACACATGCAAATTGTTGGTATCACTGGAAATTTGGCACCGAGGCGAAACATTGCCGCAAGCCGTGCAAATTTGGGGGCACGAGCGAACAAACGAGAAGCGACTAGAGCCAGCGGCCTGTGTTGGATTTAGATCGCGAACAGCCTGAATCCAAATCCATAAATCGACTGAAAATACACGACAAATCCACGAACATCGGATTTTTAATTGATACTGGTGCCGACGTATCAGTCACCCCATTCAATCGACTGCAAATCATCGGAAATGAAATTGTTCGCAGCTAACGGCACCGAAATTAAAACATACGGCACAACGACACTGAGGATAAACCTCGGACTGCGACCTGACTTTGTGTGGACGTTTTTAATCGCTGAAGTAACCACTCCAATCATTGGTGCCGATTTCGTTAGAAATTTTGGATTACTGATCGATATGAAGGAAAACGAAATGATCGATCTACTCACTGGACTTAAATCAAATTGTATGCCGATTACTGTCAGTGGCACAACCGGGTACAAAACATACTGTGTAAATTCAAGTTATGCTGATCTTCTTGAAGAATACAAACCGATAACGAAGTTGCCACCACCTGGAAGTGAAATTCCTACCACCATCGTGCATCGAATTATTACTACGGGACAGCCAGTTTACACTCGACCGCGACGATTGGATCCTGAAAAGCCGGAATTTGTCGACCTTCAAGCAGCTGTTGGGCAAGCCCTTTACATATGGTCAAGAAGCCAGATGGTTCATGGCGGCCGTGCGGCGATTATCGTGCGTTGAACGCCATCACATTGCCGGATCGCTATCCAATTCCATATTTAAACGACTTCGCTGTCAATTTGCAAGGTAAGACCATATTTTCGAAGATCGACTTGCAGAAAGCCTTTCATCAAGTTCCTGTCGCCGAGGAAGACATCGAAAAAACAGCAATCACAACTCCAACGCAACGCCGCGCAAACTTTTCAGCGCCCTTATACACGAAGTTTGCCGCGGCCTCGATTTTGTGTTCGCCTATATTGATGACTTGTGCATCGCTTCAACAACACCATAAGAGCACCTCCAACACCTCCGGACCACTTTCGAGCGACTTAAGCAATACAGTTTAACGATAAACGTTGCAAAGTGCGAATTTGGCAAGCGAGAGATCCAGTTCCTTGGCCATCACGTGTCACCTGATGGGATTTTGCGGCTGCCCAACAAAGTTGAAGTAGGTAGGTCTTCATATTGAAAAATGGTTCATCAATTGTCGAAAAGTTTTCATGAATTTATTCATTATATTGATAAAAAGTACGTCATATCAATGAATATTATGTTGATGAACGCCATTCGTCAATATGACGACGTCTTTTTTTTTCAGTGTAGTATCTATGCATACAAACAAAATCTTTACTTAAATTACTAATAAGTAGATTAATAATTGCAAGCACTACTAGTAAGTGGTACGAATTCGGGTGTTTACCTGATTTGATATGCTTAATGAGTACTTTCTTTCAGTTCATCAAATATTAGTAATTAATCTGTAACTATAAAATAGTTTGTTCTGTCTGACTGACTCATCAATCGTGAAACTTTAATTTGTTCCATTTCACTATATCTGTACTACTTGCCGTTTGAATTCAAAACTTTACACATGGGGTAGAACAACAATTATTTGATAATTATTTTGGATTTTTTTATATGGCTCCCTTTCCCTTCTTAGAGAGGGTTAAAGACTGAACCCTAATTAAGGGAAATCCCTGACTTCAGCAACAGGCAAGTAACAAAAAATATTGAATATTTCATTAATAAAGATAACGGAAGAGAAGCTTGTAATATTTTTTTTTTGTTGCTGGTTCAAATCCATATACCTCGTTTCACCACAAAATAGTGTTCGGAAAGTACCTCATAATCGGTTTAAGGAAATAGTACTTTCCTAATTATTAAATCGTGAATGAATGGTATGGTCTTCCCCACGCAATAGGATTAGAACTCGTTTAAGAATTATTTTCGAGGGTCTTGTGCCTTGATGAAAGAAATATGTCCTATAGCACTCTTTCTAACCCAGTTTTCTTTAGCTGAAGTTGAAAGCTGATGGAATATAATTATTCGAGAATAATTGACACTTGCCCACATTTTTCAGTTTTTAGTGGATCAGTGGCATCACAGCATTCCAGTTCATGTTCTTGCAGCTACACAATTTTCCCCAGAAATTTTTGACGAAAATTGACTCTCGCGCTCTTAATTTTCGTTTACGCGAATAAGCGTAAAATATCAATATTAATGGACGCGGAGTGGATGTATATTGTATAACAATAACAATTTGTAAATTAAGTTGTAACAATAAACGCAAAAAAAAAAACAAATTATTAGTGTGGTTTGTAAGATAGCTTTTCTTGTTGTCTATCTACCTGCGGCGACAAAAAAATGTTCCTCCATTCACATTGTTCATCTTTTTACCCGACTGGACCCGTGTTTCTCGCGTATCCTATATACGTTTCTCCGTGACGCCCTGTAGCCCAAACGGCTTGACCGATTTTAAAGAGGGAAGTGTCATTCTCATTAGATTCGTATACTTCCCGGAGTGTAAAAAAATAAAAATAACAAAAAATGAATTGAAAAACCCAAAAAAACCCGACTGACTGTAAAGAAAAAAAAAAAAAAGAAAAAATATGAACAAGACACTACCTAACTATTTGTCAGTTGGTGGGTACTCAGGGGGGTTATTCCCAAATACGCGGCGGATCGTATCAAAAGCGATACCTTAATTTCGCACGTTTTCGCTTTTGCTTATTCTCAAATGCGAACGGGGCGTAAATTATCTTTTCAGTGCTCTCCAGTTATTTACATTCTGACTTCCAATTTGTCATTTATTTTTCCAAATATTTGAAGGCTGTTTCCCGCCCTGGTTGGTTGGTTGGTTTAGGTGGCTGTATTTCCCGACGAGGGAAAAACACAAGTAGCGCACTGAGCGCCGTTTTGAAACCACAACTAACGGAACCTGGAATTAAAAGGGGGTAAAGGAAGTTAAAAGAGCTCAAAACCAGCCTGTGGAGTTGAGGAATTTGATAATCTTGTGGAAGTGGATGCTTTGGATGGCCGAAAGGTCATCAAAAAAGGGATGACCTTGTGCACTGCGTCTGGTTTTGGCTAGGGCCGGACACTCACAAAAGAGATGGAACACCGTTCCACTCTTGTTAGTGTCAGCACAGCTACGGCAGTGTGTACCGTCAGGTTTAACCATCTAGTCTCAGCCCATGAGGTGAAGTGCAGGAGGATTTCTCTCTTTACATATCCCAGCGGAGGGAAGACTTCCTCCGCATGAGACATGCACAGAGCTGCACTAAATCTGGCAAGTTCATCGGCCTTCTCATTCCCTTCGATGTTCCTATGGCCGGGAACCCAGACGAGAGTGATAGCAAACCGATGACAAGCCCTGGACAGTATCTCCCTACATTCCACAACAAGTTTGGACGTTGACTTAGTTATACCGACAGCCTTATTGTGGAGCAGTCTACACGCCTCCTTAATTGCTAGTACTTCTGCTTGAAATACACTGGCTACGTTTGGTAGGCGAAGACTTTTAGAGATATTTAATTCTGTTGAGAAAATGCCTGCTCCTACTCCACAGTCCATCTTGGAACCATCTGTGAAGATAGCGGTATGTCGAATTTATTAATGACCGCATTCTCCTCCAATTCTGATCTAGTGGGGAATCTAACAGAGAAGTTTTTATGGAAGTCGTATTTGGGTACTATGTAGTCTGTAGACAAATGACCTATGCCGTCAGGAAGGGAAAGAAGGATGCTGGTATGGCCATAAGGCCTTTCGGACCAGCACTTAGATTCCTTCAGTCTAACAGCGCTACACGCTGCAATGTTTTTTATATGCAGATCCACTGGCAGGAAATTTAGAATGACATTGAGGGCAGCGGTCGGATTTGATCGCAGGGCTCCTGTGATTCCAATTCCAGCTGTTCTTTGGACTCTACTTAATTTAAAGACGTTATAGGCTTTGTTTAAAGCGGGCCACCATACTAGTGATCCGTAGGTGAGGATGGGACGTACTACCGCTGTGTACATCCAGCAAACCATCTTTGGTTGAAGCCCCCACTTCTTGCCGAAGGTTTTACTACAAGTGTAGAAAGCTATGCTTGCCTTCCGCACTCGGTGTTCGATATTGTACTTCCAATTGAGTTTGGGGTCAAGCATGACACCAAGGTATTTAGGAAGACAAAGGAAGATTTTGGTTGTTTAAGCGGGGAAGTGAGAAGGTTGGTATTTTGGTTTTGGTGGTGAAAAGCATCAGTTCAGTTTTACTTGGGTTAACGCTGAGGCCACAACTTGTAGCCCAACCGCTAATCTTACCCAGGGCCCTTTCCATGATTTCACTTATCACGTTCGGAAACATTCCTGACACTAGAACGACCACGTCATCCGAGGCGAGATCACCCCACCTTGAGGTGTTCCTCTGCTTAGATGAGTGTTACCAAGCTTTGCTTGAATGATCCTTGTTTTGAGCATGGAAATGATCCATGAAGTGACGAAATCCTCTACACCTAGTTCTAAGAGAGATTCCTGGATCGATTCAGTACGGACGTTGTTAAAAGCGCCCTCTATGTCTAGGAAGGTAGCTAGGGTATATTGGTGATGGGAGAGTGACCTTTCAACTGTACGCACTACTTCATGAAGAGCGGTCTCCGTCGACCTGCCCTTGAGGTATGCGTGTTGTGAATTACATAAGGGGGACCTTTCAAGGTCTGTTCTTATGTGAAGGTCAAGTACTCGTTCTAAAGTTTTGAGTATGAAGGAGGTTAAGCTAATAGGTCGGAAGTCCTTCGCGGACTCGTGACCTCTTTTACCGACTTTCGGTATAAAAACTACTCGGACATACTTCCAAGACTGAGGTATGTGATTCAGTAGGATACTGCTTCTGTAAATTTCAACTAGCAGGGCCACAATTATCCTGTCATGTTTTTGAAGCATGATGGGAAGAATGCCGTCATGCCCTGGTGATTTATACGGAGCAAAACTGTGAATGGCCCAGAAGATCTTTTCCTTGGTTATAATGCGCTCTATATCTTCCCGATGTAAGGGAAGGTTGTACCGAAAGTTGGGCAGGGTAGCACAGTAGTCTGTACAACCAGGAAAGTGTGTGTTAAGTAGAAGCTCCAAGGATTCGTCAGTGGATTCTGTCCACGTTCCGTCCGTTCTCTTGATAAAAGATGGACTGGAGTGTCCTTTGGAAAGAATCTTACTGAGTCTTGCAGATTCCTTAAGAGTATCGATATATTGACAGTATTCAGACCATGCTTGTGACTTAGCTGATCTAATAGATTTTTTGTAGAACTTTAGGCAGTCCTTGTATGGTTGCCAGTACTTATGCCTATAGCAGATATTGAAGATGTCCCTAGTCAACCTTCTCAGGATAGTTAGGTCTTCATTCCACCACGGTGGAAAGGTTTTTTTTACTATATTTTACTGGACACGATGCCTTAAAAGCTGTATTCATCGCCTTTTCAAGTGCAAACGTAATTGTATCCAGTTCTGCACCCGATTCAATTTTCAGGTGTGGTATATTAGGAAGTTTAGAGTTCAATACTTGACCAAATTTCTTCCAGTCAATTCTTTTAGGATTTCTATATGGGACAGGAGTATCTACCTTGATACTGAGATTGAAGAGAATCCACTCATGATCCGAGAAGGACTTTAAGTTGGAGACTCTCCAATTCTCAACCCTAACGATGTCATTGTTTGTTTTGAGTGTAATATCTAACACCTCTTCCCAACCGCTATAATTTTCCGTACTTGGAAATATAAAGGTAGGGGTGTTACCCACATTACATACACATAGATTGGAAGTTAAAAGGAAATCAAATAAAGACTCACCTCGTTCATTTATTTCCTTGCTGCCCCAAAGATGATGTCGCGCGTTAGCGTCACAACCTATAAGCAGGCACCCGTGCCTCGCTTGTATCTCTGCTGTGAGTTGCTGCACTTCTTCTGGCGGGGATGGTTTGTCGTGCGCCATGTAAGCGGATGAGATGTATATGGATTTACCGTGGGTTCGTTCTAATTTAACTACAGTTAAAACACCCGAGCTAAGGTTGGGACATAGGAAAGCGTTAATGTATTTTTTTTTTGTTAAAATGTGTATCGTAGCTCAGCGAAATTATACGCACAATCCGATGTAAATATATAAAACCATCAGAAAATAAAAACACAAGACAATTATAGTGGAAAAATGTTATAAAAAACCACTTTTGTTTATTAATCTCAAACAACCTACTCGGTTGGTTCCTGCTGAAAGACTGACTTTCGTCATACAAATCTCAGAACCTTCTCGGTCTTTCGTTAAGTTTATATACATATTTACTTAATACATCGACTGCAGAGTTGCAATACTCATGCAGTTCGATACAGTCCCGGCGAAAACCTACGGTTTTCTACCCTTTCGCTTTTTATTTAAACATATTTCTGCTAAAGATAAATAAAAATTATAATAATTAGATAAATCATTTCAGCTATTCGATTGGCAGGATACAGATCTTTTGTACTGGACTTGTAAGTTGATTGGTTGCTGCTCGCAGTATAACACTCCTCTCTGCTTGGTTTTAATCTCAATATCCGCCCAATCGCCAATGTCGATGGTGGGTAATTCTCGCTCTTTATTACGCACAACTGTCCTTCTCTCAAGCAGTATTTCACCATTTCTTACTCTCATACAGAGTAGATAGGTACTCTTCCTTTCACCTGCTCCAGAAATGCGCAAGCACAGTTTTACGCTCCTTCCATAATGTTATACCTTTTGTATTTGGGATCTCATTCGTTACGAATAGTAACGGTAACACGAGTACCTCACCAACCAAAAAATGTCCCGGCATTAACGCCTATAGATCATTTGGATCATTGCTCAATGGATAAAGCGGTCTTGAATTCAATATGGCTTCCATCCCAAGTAGTAGTGTCAAACCCTGCTCATATGCTAAACCCTTCACACCAACAATTCTCGTCAAATGATTCATTCATTCATTGACTTTACCGCTGCACCTTGATGTGGTGCTGCAGGAGCCATAGGTACATCTCCATCCCATCCCTTTCGAACTTAAGTGTTCAAAAGTATCTGTTCCGTATAGTTTTACGGTTCGAAAATTAAATTTAAGATTTTTCGCTCTTTGTAGCGGCAACGAAAACTGAAAGCCTGTCCAACGAAATGAAAACGACCGTTCTTCTTATTCCAACTGTTAACCACCAAAACTCTTTATTCCATCTCTATTTATATGCAATTTTTAACTTGAGTGAAAAACAATTAACAACTATTCAGAGCGAAATACAATACAGGGTGCCCAAACATTCCGGCCCCCATTGAAGTAACTACAATAATTAAAACATTGATTTTGAAGTTGATTCAATTATCTACAGGTAGAACTGCTAACCGATGAATTGCTCTTCTGATGACCCCATTTTTAGTTCGCACATCTACGACTCGTACTTTTGCGTCTCCACCTTTGATCGTTGCTACGACACGACCAATAAGCCACTGATTGGATGGCGTGTTGTCTTCTTGGATAAGTACTAAGGTATCCGGCCTCAGCTCTGTGTTCGCGGCTTCCCTCCATTTAGTTTTGGCTTGTAGCTCAAGCAGATAGTCTTTCTGCCAACGGTCCCAGAAATGCTGCCGTAATACGGAGATGCGCTTCCATCTTTCAATAGCGGACATCGATTTTGGTTCCTCTGATAGTGGTTCGGGAACAGCCCGCTGCGGAGTCCCAATAAGGAAGTGCCCAGGCGTCAGCACTTCATAGTCGTTCGGGTCCGGCGACATCGACGAAATCGGTCTGGAATTGAGAACAGATTCAATCTCTACAACAAAAGTCATTAATTCTTCAAAATTGAATATGTTTTTAGACGACACACGACGAAAATGATGCTTGAACGACTTTACTGCGGCCTCCCACAACCCACCAAAATGCGGGGCTCGCGGGGGAATGTGTTTGAACTCAATCCCCTCCGCCGAGCACCATGACTGAATATCTCCACTCGCTTGCTGCTGCACGAAGGCCCTTTTGAGATCTTCTAATTCGCGCCTGGCTCCCACAAAATTCGTTGCGTTATCGCAATATATGCGCTGTGGCAAGCCACGGCGTGCTATGAACCGCTTCAAAGCTGCTATAAATGCTTTGGAGGTAAGATCCCCTACAACCTCCAGATGAACTGCTTTGCAACCAAAACATACGAAGACAGCCACATAAACTTTTTTGGGGGGTCGACCTCTAACTCCTTCTGTGATGTACTGCGGTCCGCAAAAATCAACACCTGCGATCAGAAATGGTTTACTTAACTCGACCCTGTTCTTCAGTAAGCTTCCCATCACCTCGTACAGTAGGCGTGGCCGATACCTGAAGCATAAAACACATTGCTTGACAATGCTGGAGGCTAGGTTCCTGCCATTAACAATCCACACGGTTTGCCTTGCGATTGCCAACAACGCCTGGGGTCCGGCGTGAAAGTTCTTGCGATGCAGATGCGCCATGTATTGTCGCACGAAGACGTTATTTTTTGGCAACAACAGTGGGTGCTTCACCTCGAATGGCAAATCAGCGTTCTGTAACCTTCCTCCCACTCTTAGTACCTGGATATCACCGCGACGTTCGAGGAATGGCGCCAATGCCTTCAGGGTGCATTGCTTCGATAACTCCACGTTGTCATGCAACAACTTTATTTCCTCGCCAAAGGCTGACTGTTGAACATTCCATACAAGCCGTAAAAATGTTTCGTCCAACTCCTGTCTTGTAAATGGTCCGGTGACTGGTGCTCTCCGCTGCCGATACCCATCAATATAGCGACGTACATACGAGACAATGCGGAGAGTCTTCTGGAAATTTGAAAATTTTGTGTATCGATGGACGAACTCTTGCTGTGTCTCTACGCTCAACAACGATATTTGAACGTTCCTTTTATCTGGAACCTCTTCCTGCTTCAGCACTTGCTTTATCTTTGGCCAGTACTCCTGATCCTTGTACAAAAATGGTGGTCCTTTGAACCAAAATGAGTTCAGAAGATCGGGAACTGTAGCCCCTCGGGAAACAATGTCTGCTGGATTCGACTTGGATCCCACGTGTCTCCAAGTAGCTTGGTGAGATCCTTGTTGAATCCGCGAAACTCGATTCGCCACGAAAGTCTCCCATGTCGAAGGATGCTTTGTCAGCCAATGCAGAACAATTTCTGAGTCTGTCCACAGGTGGATGGATTGGACTCGGTTTGGCACGTTCTTTAGGACCTTTTGAAGCAGCAATACCAACAATTCCGCTGCACACAGTTCCAATCTAGGGATTGGTTGCACCTTCCGAGGAGCAACTCGTGACTTAGCGCTGAACAACCTTACGACGAAATTGCCCTGAACCTTGTGCCGGATGTAAATGCAACATCCATACGCTCTACCCGATGCGTCCGCAAACCCATGTATCTCAAAATGTCCCTTTGGAACCACACACCTTTCCATCCGTATCTTTCTCAGATCTGCCAACTGGGTTTTAAACGAGTTCCATTGTGTGTGCAGATCTTGTGAAAGCGATTCGTCCCACTTCACCTTCGAAATCCAGAGATCTTGCATTAAGACCTTTGCTCTTACAATAATCGGACTTATTAATCCGAGGGGATCAAACAGCTGAGACATCTCCGATAGCACACTGCGCATTGTAACTCGGTTAGAGGTCACAATTTTTGGGTCCATGCAGCACAACTCATCGCTTTCTGGATCCCACACGATGCCCAACGCTTTGATGATGTCCGCATCGTTAATTCGAAGGGGTTTCTCTCTATCGCCTTCTGGTATCTTCCGCAGAAAATTGGCCTCATTGGAGTACCACTTCCGAATGTCGAACTTCCCTTGACTTAACACCGCCCGAACTTCATTGTAGATTCGATCAATTTCCTCGATCGTATCTCCTCCTGTAATTAGGTCGTCAATGTAGAAGTCGTTCTTAATTTTTGCAGATCCTACGGGATAGCAGTCTTCGTGTTCCTCTGCTAAGGCATTCAAGCATCTGGTGGCAAGATATGGTGCTGAAGTGGTACCATATGTTACCGTAAGTAGCCGATAGGTATCTAGCTCCCTATTTGGATCATCTCGCCACAGAATGCATTGATAGAATGTATCTCGTTCATCAACTAATATTTGGCGATACATTTTCGAAATATCTGCGGTCAAAGCGAACTGATAGCACCGAAATCTCAGTACTATAGAGAAGAGTTCGTCTTGAACTACAGGCCCTTTCATAAGCACATCGTTTAACGACAAATTAGTAGATGTTCTCGAGCTGCAGTCAAACACCACTCTCAACTTTGTTGTTGTTGAATCTGGCTTCATGACGCACTGATGCGGAGTGAAGTACTTTACCCGTGACCGATTGCATGTTGGTACCTTTGTCATGTGACCCATGTCCATGTATTCTCGCACGAAATCGGCATACTGACGTTTAAGTTCTGGATTCCTTTCCAAACGTCTCTCCAAGCTAAAGAATCTTCGTTCTGCACCGCGTAATGATTCCCCTAACTGATCTCGATCAGCTTTAAATGGCAGCTTAACGATAAATCTCCCTTCCTTGTCTCGTCTCGTCGTATTTCGAAATTGGGTTTCGCAGCGGTCCTCTTCTTCGGTAAATGGCGTCATAGTCGACTGAATGGTTTCTATCTGCCAGAACCGTTCAACCAGCTCATCCAACGATGAGCCCACGTTGCG
This sequence comes from Cheilosia vernalis, assembly GCA_949126925.1. NCBI lineage: Eukaryota > Metazoa > Arthropoda > Insecta > Diptera > Syrphidae > Cheilosia > Cheilosia vernalis. Next base: position 20,622,324 of record OX421361.1, read on the forward strand.
GCAGTCCGCCACAATGTGACAATGTGCGTTACGAATCCGGGTTGTTTTTGTCTTTCCAGACACTACCCAGCCAAATACTGTCTTTTGCAGTGTTGGGCACCCATCCCCTAGCTTTATTTGGCCCACCGATAGCAAATTATAAAAAAGGTCGGCGCCAATTAACAGATCAACCGTTGATGGTAGATTAAAGTTCGGATCCGCTAGCTGAAGATTTCCAGGAATGTTCCAATCCTTTGCGTCGACTTCTCGTTCTGGGTGCACACCTGTAATCTTGGGTAAGATAAGCGCTTCAACCGATGTGTCAAACGCAGTCAACCGAGATTGAATAGCGATGTTGGTGCTATATTTAATTTCAAGTGGCTTCTTTCCTACCCCAGCGACAATGGTGTCGGCACGCGCCTTCCGTAGATGCAGTCGCTGTACGACTGCCTCAGTTACAAAATTCAACTGTGACGCTGAATCCAATAATGCCCTCACTTCGTGGAACTGGCCATGACTGTCCTGAATACGAACGACAGCCGTGGCCAAGATTACTTGAGCTGAGTTCCTATCTTGACCGATTTCTAGCATCGACGAGTGCAACGAGGAGTTAACAGGGTTCACCACTTCCGGCTCTGCCCGCGAACTATCCTCCAGCGATCTGTTACCATAACGATGCAACAACAAATGGTGTGGCCAACCACATACCTGACATTTTGTTACGGTACACTTTTTTACTGCATGTCCTACGCCCAGGCAGTTAATGCAAAGCATACGTTTCTTTACCTCAGCGAATCGTGCCATGACATTGAGGTTTTTGAACGATGAACAAGAGTCAATGATGTGTCCCCTCTGGTTACAATATTGGCAATTAATACCCGAAACAACGAGAGAGGTATTGTTTGTATTGCCTGAATATCGTGCTCGATTTCGACGTGGTGTAGGTTGGTGTTGTTGTGCCATTTGCGAAGTGGACGGAATCGTTGATAGCTTTGATCTGTGTCGAGTCTTTCACACACCAAGTAAATAATCAACGCATTTGCGATGTTATCCAACGACCCTATCGTCTGCATCGCGCAAAAGTGATTGTTTACTGCATCCACCAATGATCTTAACTGAGATGCTGATCCTCGAGACACCTTCGACAGCCCGAACAACGATTTTATGTGCTCCTGGAGCATTAAGTTTTTGTTGTCGAATCTTTCCTTCAACCGATTGAAAGCCTTTGTATAGTTCAAGTCGGTGACTTCAAACTCCTTTACCGCTGCTAATGCTGACCCTTCCAAACTATCAATTAAATAGTTAAAACGCTCCAAATTATCAAGGCTCAGATTATTGTGCACCAATTTTTTAAATATCCCAATAAAGTTCGGGTACTCTGAATACTTTCCCGAAAATTTGGGAATCTTTTGGCACTGCAAAGCGAGAGACATTTTGTGGCGGCACAATTGAAGCATTTAGAGCATCTGGCGCAAGTGTCGTTTTTGTTTTGCTTATCAGCGAGAGGATATTGGATTTTGTCTCGATGTATAGGTCCTCTATATCATTCCGAGTTTTCGAATTCTTATCAACGTCATCTGCTCCACTCAGACGTTCTATTTGAATTTGCGTACTCAGAATTTGTTTGAAGTACGACTCCAATATTCCCAGTCTACACTCCAATTCTGGCAGAGACAACCAATCCCCTTTATCGTTAATCACCTGTCGAATTCGGGTGATACTGCCTTTGGTTGACGATCGAAGAGTTTTTAACTCGCTCAGCGACGGTGTGGCCGTTTCCCCAACTGATGGCTTTCCATCTGGCTCCATAGTCAGTCGTTCTAATATTTATTTTATATATATGTATGTATGCAATATAATGTAAAAGAATATAATATGATATGTATAAGTCAATATCGAAATATCAGTGCCACAAACTGCTCAGTCTCTTTTTTCTCGCTCAAATCAATAATTCCTCACGATTCATCAACAACGAAATTCAAACAACAAATAGTTTCGTGAAGAGCTTTGATTGATTGATTAATCGGTTGATATTTTGCTAAGAATAAGAATCGAACCGGCAATCGGTATTAAGCTCTTTTTTTTTTTTTTCTTCAAGTTTGTAGCACGGATAAGTCGGGACACTAACCTGGTTTCCAAGTTTTAAACTAAACCTGTGTGCTTCTCCTTGTTTGTTGATATGGTGAATTTCAACTCTCTAACTCCAGTGTTGACTCAAAAGCTGCTGTCAATGCTGCACTATCCACGTAATCTGCTAACTCGACCGACTCGCTGGGATGACAGATGATAGAGAAACTCGTCCACTGCTTGCAACAACTATCACAGTCACTGCACTTTCGTATTATGCAATTATTGTCTTTTTCGAAATATGTTTTTTCATCACAATGCTATAGGTATGTCTATTGTTTATACGCTTTTCATTCGGTATGACGAGTGATTGATATAAGCAATTCACCACACACTCACAAATGTCGCGATCTTAGGGCCACAACTATATGATGGTTAGGAAATGATTCCCGGGTTTCGGCACCAAAATGTTCCGTATAGTTTTACGGTTCGAAAATTAAATTTTTCGCTCTTTGTAGCGGCAACGAAAACTGAAAGCCTGTCCAACGAAATGAAAACGACCGTTCTTCTTATTCCAACTGTTAACCACCAAAACTCTTTATTCCATCTCTATTTATATGCAATTTTTAACTTGAGTGAAAAACAATTAACAACTATTCAGAGCGAAATACAATACAGGGTGCCCAAACAGTATCCTTCACTTGCCAACGCTCTTTTGCCTTCTGCAATCCTTCGCTGCACTGACAAATGCTGTACCATTGCCGCTATACAACCTTTCACACCTGCCCCTTCTCGCTATGAATTGTTCGAAACAAGCAATAAACGCCACTGAAGTATGATCAGATATCAAATCAATATGCACTGCTCTTATTTGAGACAAACAAAGACGGAAACCCAACATTTCTGCTTTGTTATTTGCTCACCTGCTCTGTCGATCATTTTGATCTCAAACGGACCTGCGTAATCTACCCCTGAAAAACTTTTCCTGCTGTAACTCTCTATGGTGGCAAATCAGCCATCAATTGCATCTCAAAGCGACGGTTATGTCGCACACAAATCAAGCACTTATGTAGATAATCCCTCAGCTCAATTCGGAGCTTTGAATTATGTCCTGCCCTGCTCCATGCGTAGTTGCTTAATGAGCGCTATCCATGATTAACCAAGCTAATCGAGAACCATTTGGCACGATTGCTGGATGCCTTCTCTCATATTCCATCTCTGCTCTCTCTGACCTTCCCTAAACTCTCAGAATCTTTTCACCATCCAGAATTGGTTTCAAGGATTCTATCCTGCTCTTGTCAGGTAAACACCTGTGTTTCTCTATACAAGTAATTTCCTTCGCAAAATAATTTTCCTGCTCTTTTCTTCGTAAGTGATCAATTGATTCCATCTTCTCTTCGGAAGACGGTTGTTCAAGTACTCCTGCTCTATTCTCTGCTCTATTTCATGCTATGTTTCCTGGAAAAAACGTAACCTACGCAGTTGTGCACAATTTATTGACCCCATCAAAGACACCAGGGCTGTCGCTTCATAATTTCGTTGGGGAGTATAATAAAATTTTTGGAGAGTACAGAACAAAATAAAAGTAATATATTTTTAGTCAGTAGTTTTTCAATTGGGACAGGTCGCATACAGAATGGAAAATTGGCGTGGGTTGGGTACTAGGTAATAATTAGAAACTGAGATTCATCTGCGAGTAATTTTTGAGAGTAAAAATATTAAGTAATTAAATTAAACTAAATTGTGATGAATTCATGAAGAGGGGAAAGATTGAATGATATAGATTTCAAATAATATCTGATGTGTTGGACTTTAGCCAAATACGGAACCTTCGGTGCGCGAGTGACACTCGCACTTGGCCGGTTTTTTTTTATTTTGCTCTCGTTGCATTGACAAAGTGAAGTACTTTTATAGCCTTTTTATAGCCTTCTCTAATGTAGACGTGTATTCGATGAATGGAATACTCCTTCTCCAGCACCTCATATAAATAGATAAATTGGCTGTGAATTTCGTGATCACAAAAACCTTATTCTCATCCCTCCCCCCATCTGAAACATTTGGCACAAACTTTTCAGATGACCAGCTCGACCGAGGTTTTGTCAACCATTCCTGCCCATATCGCCACAACTTGTTATCAACCACTGCTGATGAGTTTACTCCTCTACTTAGGAGATCAGCAGGGTTATCCTTCGCTCCAACATGTCTCCACCTTTTGACTTCAGTGTTTGTCTGTATAGACGAGACTCGCTAAAATAGTTTTCAAATTGAATGGTAATTTTTTTTATCCATTCCATTGTTTTGATGTCGCTAACAATTAGTCGTCCCAATAGCTCCGCTGCTGCAAGCTCAAAACGTGGTGTTGGTGTTGTCACTGTTTTAAGTGGCGCAACCCGTGTTATTGCTGTGAGAAGAATGGCTTAAATACAGCCATTTGGCTTTCTCACATTATTCGCTGCTCCATATGCTCTTTTGGAAGCATCCGAAAAACCATGAATTTCCTTCCGTACCTTTTCCGAGGTACCTATCCATCTCTGAATTCTTACATTCTCTAAGAATGTTATTTCCTGCCAAAAATCTCTCCATCTCTCATCTATCTCTCTTGGTGATTGGATAAGAATCTTTCCTACAATCGTAACGGGAGCTATGAACCCATTAGAATCGTAAAGTTGCACAACGCAGCTCACTACCTTTCTCTTCGTAATTGCCTGCATAGTCACTGGTGTTTTCACTGCAAGTGTGAATTGGTCCTTCTCTTAAGACCAAAAATCGACGCCTTTTCATCATCTTGAAACAAGATTGACTCCTGCTCTTCATAGTTCATGTCCTTCACTATAGCCTTGGAATTGGATTTCCATTTTCTAAGCTCATAACCTGCGCCTTTTAAAACATCATCGATATTTTTCGATAATTCGATCGCCTTCTCTTCGGAATCAGCACCCGTGGTACAGTCATCCATAATTGCCTTAGCAGCTTTTGAAAACTCCTGCTCTGCTTCTCTGTATTAATGCTCTAACAGTGTTATAAGCTGATGAAGTCATACCAAAGTGACTACCGTCAGCCAATATTCTCTCAAATTATCCTGCGGGCTTATCTCCAGAATATACGCTGCAAATCCCACTGCTCCTTCACAACCTTCACCATTCTGAACATCATTTTAATATCCGCACTAATAGCAACTCGATGCCTGCGGAAACGCATTAAAATTTCGTGCAGATCCTTCTGTAGTTTTTCACTTAGCATTTGCACTTCATTTAATGAAATGCCCTTATTTGTCCTGCAGTTCGCATCGAATACGACTCTAAACAGTGACGCAATGATGTGGCATGTGGTATAAAAGCCTGCCATGCACTGTACCAGTTACTGGTGTCATGTGCCCTGCTCTTTCATACACTCTCATGAATCCTGTTTTAGTTCAGAATCTCCTGCTAGCCTTATCTCTAAAGCAAAGAAATAATGTCTCGCTGTAAGCTCCAAGCTTCCAAGCTCCTTCTCTGATTCCTTCAAAGGAATCGTCACAACGAACCTGCAAGAATTATCACGTGAAAACGTATTGATGAAATTCTGTTCCACATGCTCCTGCTCTTTTGACCTGCTTGATGACATTTCAATGCCATCCAACTGCCATAAACGCTTAAGCGATTGATTGTCTTCGATGTACACAACATGTGACACCAGCTCAAGCTCAATGCCCATGCTATCCTTCTCGTTATCATACTTTCCGAGTATGATCCTGCTAAAAATAGCTTCCATCTCTAGAACATCATCAGGCTGATGCCCTTAAAAGGAAATAAATGTCTCTGCTATAAGCCTGCACACTAGCAATAGATCTACAGGACCTGCTCTCCAATAATCTGGATACGCAAGTGGCAATTCTGTAGAAATGTCCATCCGTGGCGATCCCAAATTGTGTGTAGGCACAATTGGCTGCCATTTACTTCCCTTGGGCAGTACCCAGAAATCCTGCTCTACTGAAACCTGCGAATTGAACCATGGACCTACAAGAAGCGTGGTTTTGCATTTGATGTTGAAAGACTCGCCTTCCACGCCAATCACTCTCTTCGCTATTTGCGCCTTTGGCAAGCCCAACTTTCTAGGTCAGGTTGTGCCCTTATTGGCCAAACTTCCTGCCATCCATCTCGATTATTACCTGTGCCGTAGGCATCAAAGTAAATTTTCGCTGCTCTTGCTCATTATAATTAAAATATGTTGTTAAATAAATGCTACTTATAGCTTTATTTATCCTATGACTCGCTCTCTGCTTCCTTCACTCCTGCTGTACTTGCTATTGCTTTTGTCCTAGTTTTGTCCAAATGAGGGCGTCTCTCGGAAGGGACAACTAGTCAATCTCTCTTCTGCTTGTTTCCGCCTTCCTGCTAGCTCCTTCTCTTTCTTCCCTTTTCCTGCACATGGAAGATCATTGCTTCAACCTTCTTAAGCTCTCTCATAGAGTACAGAGTACACTATTGTATTTGCTTCCCGGTGCACTGTACGCACGGTCCCTGGAAGCACTCCTTCGGTGCATGTCTTACATCAGACAATTCAAGCAGAGTGTTTTCTCCTTCACGAAGTCCTGCTTGGCCCGCAAGTTCGACACCGCAAACTCCGGGCGACGCAATATTGGATGACTCAAAGATTTGCACGAGTGGCTAGGTAATGGTTTTTGTCAGCTTCTGCTTCGTCTCTCCGGGCATTGCTGCCACCTGCTCGCACATTCTCGCATTTGCTTAGAGCTGACCGCGCCTGCTGTATGGACGACACGGCTGCTCAATTTTCCTGCTTGCTGCTCCACCCAATGCGTTACCTTTCGATACGAAAATATGTAGGCGGGCGCTATTATGTCATTGTCATAGATCGCTGCCACAAATCAATCTCAAAACCCTGCCATTTTATAAAATCACCATTGAACGATCGTCAGGTGTTCTACACATCGTGTTGGCGAATGGAAGACTAACCTGGACTTCGATGGGATGTCCTGCTCTGCCTGCTGCTCCTGATCTTGGAGTTCTTTCTGCTACCTTCTTTCATGCTGCATAGGAGGCAAATGTTTTGCCTCTGCTTCAGCAACCCTGCGTTGCAACTCAGTTGATCAACAAATCGTTGGCCAACGCAATCCTGCTATAAGACACCTTCACCTGCGACCAAGCATCCTGATAGGCTTCAAGCCTGACCTGCGCTGTTGCCATCGTGGAAGTCCCAATGGTTGGAGATTCCACAAAGGCCAGCATCCTGCTCATCGAAAATATTCCGGCATGCAACGTATAATTATCGTTGCGTGCTTGCTCTTTTTCCATCTCTTTCACCTGCTTGCCTGCCTCTTTTTTATTATTAATAAAAAATGCCTGCTTGCTTTTCTTTTCCTAAAAAGTGTATTGCATTAGAAATTTTATTTCAATAATGCTTTATCCTGGAATAAAAATAAATATATAATAGTTCCCAGTAGGTACTAAGCAATTTGCAATTTCCCAGTATGCGATATTAAAATATATGTTGGAAAAAATAAATAAAAAATATAAGGCAGTAGGTACTAAGCAATTTGCATTTTCCCAGTATGCGATAGTTGAAATAAACAAGTAAAAAATATTTCGCAGTAGGTACTAAGCAATTGCCTTCCCAGTATGCGAAAATAAATAAATATTGGAAGAAATAAATAAAAAATATTTCGCAGTAGGTACTAAGGAATTGCTATTTCCCAGTATGCGAAAATAAATGAATGTTGGAAGAAATAAATAAAAAATATTTCGCAGTAGGTACTAAGGAATTGCCATTTCCCAGTATGCGAAAATAAATGAATGTTGGAAGAAATAAATAAAAAATATTTCGCAGTAGGTACTAAGGAATTGCCATTTCCCAGTATGCGAAAATAAATGAATGTTGGAAGAAATAAATAAAAAATATTTCGCAGTAGGTACTAAGGAATTGCCATTTCCCAGTATGCGAAAATAAATAAATGAAAAATATTGAGCAGTAGGTACTAGGCAATTGGCTTTTCCCAGTATGCGGAAATAAATAAATCAATAAAAAATTAATGGGGTGGCAAATTGTTGCTGCTTTTATAGCTGTTTTTGTTTTAAATTTTATAATCAAAATCTCTCACAACAATTTCATATTGCTTGTTTCTTTTCAGAACTCAATTGAGCATATTCTGAAATATTTGCTCCTGCTGCTTGCAAGCTCCTTCTCTTAAAAACTAGCACCGTCGTGCTTTGAGTTTTTTCCTTCTCCTGCTATGTCTCCTTTTTTTTTTTTACCTATACAAAAATCAACTAACATCTTGATCTAAGGCAACTGGTGCATTTGCACTCAAGTTCCTCCTTCACTCCTTCTCTTTTATTTTTGGTAACTCGCACTCAAGTGCTCTGAGTTCCACCTGCTTCGCTGCTCATTCACATTGTTTGTCTCGACCATATTTCTCGCTTTGTAAAATTAATGGCGACTGGCACATTTGTGCTCAAGCCCCTCCTTCCCCTTCTCTTTCAATGTCTCGACAAACTAATAACTTGGCCAGAAAAAAAAGGTGACAACAAAAAAAACTTAACTCAAGTAACCTAAAAAAAAATAAATCTTAACCCAGCAGCAACAACAACCACCAAAATCCGATATTTAGGTTTTTGATAAATATAATTATGTATAATAATAATAATTACTACCATCACACAAAAGTAGAATCAGAATATGGAATTCTTGTAATTCCCCTATCACACAAGCACAAAACAAAACATGGAAATATTAGCCGTGTTTTATTATCAGCCATGATCTATATAGATCATTGATTTACATGCACTTACAACAACAGCATATGATCCTGCTTCTCATCGAGATCATGAACCATGATCTGAAAATTATTTCTACTATTGCTCGCAGCGCTGTTTGGCGCTGTTTGTTTCCTTCTTGAATGTTGGTGTGCCTGTAAAAGATAGCCACACAGTCACGTTGCCAGACTAATAAATTCAATACTCTTCATAGCACAAAAAATCAATAAGCATTTTTTTACATCCAATAAATTTCGCGCCCTTGGAGATTTTGCTTTTTAATTCTGTAAAGGTATGACAAGCCCAGCGAAATATTCCATAATTTTTTAAGTAAATGTTTAACAAAAAAGCTTTATGAAATGTGTCGCAGTTCGTAAATAATAATTGTTTCACAAGTTTTGCGGCAGAAAGGTGAGAGTTGTTTTTTGTTTTTACATAAAGTACAAATCAGGTACAAATGTCCAGAAAATTTCGGAATATCTAATGAAAAATGTAAACTAGCAGGCTGCATAAATTTAAACTATTTTATAACTGCAACTGTTTTCCCCGAGTTTTTTTGGACATACCTACAGCTTTACGTGAAGTGACGATTTTTTTTTAACAATCAAACGTATTTTGTGTGTGTGCAGAGAGAGAACTATGGTATTATTATGAAAAGCATATAATGCTTTGTCTAAGAATTATTCCAATCTAAGCGGACCAGATGTCTAAACTGCGGTTTTTATTATATTTCGAACTGATTGTAAACACTTTAAATAAGATCTTAAAAAACTCTCACCTTCAAAAATTAAAAATGGTTAATTTGATCGATATGGCAACACCCCCGACAAGCAACTGAAATGTCGTTGTACAGAATGTTTGCTATATGGCTGGTGGCATGGTCGTCTTTTGAAAGCAACTGTTGCCACAGCTCGTCTATGATCCGTATTGTTTTATTTTCGTGATCTGATTCGGATCAGATCACGCTGATAATAAAACACGGCTATTGTTGTTCCCCTTCACACAAGCACACAAAAAAAAAAGGAATACGCACACTCGCTTCACTCATTCAAATATATTTTCCTTCTGCATCTGAAACGTAAATGAACCAGACACCCTGCCCCTGCACCCTCGTTGACGACACCAGCGCACATTCACTGAAAAACTAAGAAATTTTATAATACCGCAACCATCACCTTTCACTTGCAAACAAACATTTTACAATATCTAAGAAATGTTAATTGTCCTGCTATCAATGTGGACTGTATTTTAGGCTTATCTAAGAAATTTTATAAAAGAATTATTGTTAGGTATCTATCTCTAAAAAATTTAACATTGTTTCGGTTTGAATTTTTCTGCCTTGCAAAACTCGACCGCTCGTTGCCCTTTTTTTTTCTTTTCGTTTTTGACGAAACCTTCCCATTTCTCCTTCTCCTAACTGCTGCGAGTGCGCGGCAGAATATTTTTTGTAAATATTTTTCTCGATTCTTGCTCGCTGCTCGTGGTGTGTGTGTGTATTTTCGCTGTGGCGCGAGAACACAAACACTCCTACCTGCTCCTGCTCTTCATTCTTGATGAAGAATTTGTATGGGTCGCTTCTGCTTGCAAAAGGGTTAAACAACGAAACAATGTCTATTCACTTACTTACATGCTGGTAGGTACAAAATGATGTACAGTGCTATTTTTTCGCCTTGCCTGCTGATGATATGTCACTTCCTGTACGTATCATGTATTAATTTCCTGCGCACATTTTTCTTTATTTTGCGACTGCGTGATTTTCATCGTAGCGCAATTTCACCATCACCATTTCAGTTTCTCATTAAAACGAGACCTGCTCACTCACAATGCACTTATTTTTTTTTTTCAAATAAAAACCTGCACCATCACGTCACTGGCACTTATCCGGCTCGACACGGACCAAAATGTATCGTAGCTCAGCGAAATTATACGCACAATCCGATGTAAAAATATAAAACCATCAGAAAATAAAAACACAAGACAATTATAGTGGAAAAATGTTATAAAAAACCTCTTTTGTTTATTAATCTCAAACAACCTTCTCGGTTGGTTCCTGCTGAAAGACTGACTTTCGTCATACAAATCTCAGAACCTTCTCGGTCTTTCGTTAAGTTTATATACATATTTACTTAATACATCGACTGCAGAGTTGCAATACTCATGCAGTTCGATACAAAATGCATGTTCTTGGCTTACCGACGTCTTTTTTATAGATAAGGTTGTAGTTGTTGTCTGAGAGGCCCAGAATGGTCGTCTTCCTGACCCAGGGCTCTTGGATGATGCCGATGTCAATGTTTCCCGCCCTAGCTTGTGTTTTTTTTTTTTTTTCTTGCATACGCCGGCTCGTAATAGAAACACAAAATAATATAAGAACCAATATATATTTCACTTACTTGTTTCCAACCATCACGTGTTTTAATCGGAGGCCCAAGGCCATTCAACACATTAGTGATGCCGTCCCAAAGTTCTACAGCCTTGGGCCTATATTCTGGAGCATTAAAAATGCCCTTCGCTAATCCACTGTTCTCTTTCAAAAATTCAACGAGTGCAGCAAATTGTTGAACAGAAATATGTTTTTGACTTATTAAAAATGATATATGTACATATATAATGAGTTCAATTAAGATGACACAATGAATGTTTCAGCAATTTTAAACTTCTTGTTTTTATTGAATATTTACATTTTTATTAGGCCCGCAAAACAATCCGCCAGCAATCCGTCACCTAAACACGTATCACTTTCAAAGCAATGGTAAAAAGTGCTTTCGCTTTCCATAATGGTCGAATGGAAAGCGAATCGCTTTTGGAAACACAAAAATTCAAATCCGCCATTAACAGCGATCCGCCGCGCTTTCTGGAATAGGCCCCCAGATTTGTGTTTAGTTAGGTATAGTGTCTTGTTCTTATATTTTATTTTTTTTTTTTTTTTTCTTTACAATCATTCGGGTTTTTTTGGTTTTTTTTTCAAAAAACTTTTTTTTTGTTTTGTTTTATACTGTATTTTTGACAGCAGCTGCCGAATTCAAATTTCTAGGGGTTGAGTAAATGTAAATTTAACAAAAGTTTCCACTACTAGATGATATGTGAATCTTAGCAAATATTTCTAATCACAAAATTTACCAGATCTTCTATTGGTAAATCCAAGTGTTGCATGATTTAAAACAAGAACAGGAAAAATTTAAATGCTATTCTTCTTCAAAAAAAAAAACTTCCTGTATTCAATTGATATTATTTGTTTTTGGTATTCGCTTGTCTAGGATACGTGTATCGGTGGATATTAATTCAATTTTACCAGCATGTTAATTAACAAAAACAAGTGCACTCTATGTCCTTGGACTACAATAAATGATAATTAATTTGGTTTACTGTTCCGAGTATTTCAGATAAATAAAGCTCGATTAGCCTTTTACTTGCCAACAAGCAATATTTCAACAAAGTGGCAAAGATTACATAGGTGCGATGGTATTGGGCACATTCAAGAATCTAGTTATCTTAAGGCGATTAGATTGGTCGGGATAAGATTTAACCTGAATGCAAAAACTAGATCGAGAACGTCACTTCTCCTACGGCAGCCACATAATGCTAACCGTAACTTAACTTAGTACTCAGTAAAATTTATTTACTTTCTTGTGATTCATCGGCTACCCCTCCACACACGTCAACTGAAACAGCTGCTCATATGAACGATGTGGTAGTTACATAAATGTACCGATTGTTACATAAAATTCATATTGACAAATGTTTTTATCCTTTCAATTTCAAGTTATTAGTGGCTTGTGGACAGTATTTTTTTTAGGAATAAGTGTACATTTGTTTTAACCCTGGATGGTTACCCTTCGTCGTATCGACGAACACCTCTTTTATTTTTCATGATTTCTCTTTAGCTATTCGTCATATTCTATTTCTCTTTTTTACAACATTTGTTCACTGTGGTTTCTACCAGTGAGTGGACTTATGATCTCCTGCTATCATCAGAAATAGTTTTTTTTTGTTGTTTTGTACAGGTATGTTCGTCGATATGACAAAGGACAACTTTTGTATCATATTTTTAACTTTCTCCATTACGTAGTAAGAGAAAGATATTGGTTTCGTACAAAATTTCGAACTCGAGATTTTAATCAATTCTGATATTACGATGATAGAGAAACTCAAAAAAGTGGGTCACAAAATTCTGTCCGGTCTGTCCGTCTGTCCGTCCTTCCACGGGCCTACAGCCTAAACGGCTTACCGGATTACGTTCAAACCTCGGATTTAGAGTTTTTGAGCTTACAGTTCGGGAGGTGTTTTTTTTTGCAAGGTAACCTCAATATTAATGGTACTTCCCATACAAAATTTTTGTACCAGTTTAATTTGATCGAAAACGGCTCTAACGATTTCAACCAAAATTGATATTTAAGCTTCAGCAGGTAAGGTTACCATGACTGCGTACCCAGTTTTTGGCTAAAAATTCGAACAACGGAATTTTTGAAATTTCGACATATCTCGAAAACGGTCTATACGATTGTAATAAAAATTAATTTCTAAGGTAATGTGTTCTTTTATAACTTAATAGTAACCTCAGTTTTTCTCAATATTATCGTACAATGGATTTTTGAAAGAATTTTTTAAAATTTAGTTTTCTTCAGTTTACCGGAAAACGACAATAACGATTTTGACCAAAATGCAAACTTAGAGTCAAATTGATGTTTTCAAAACTATTGTGTCCTTCATTTTCAATTCGAAACACCGAAAACGCTAATTTTAGAAACTGCTCATATCTCGAAAACCCCATCTTCGATTTCGATAAAATGTCAAAACCGAAGTATTTCTTATATCCGGAACAATATCATACAGTCAGTTTTCAGTTTAATAGTTACGCAATAGTATTTTTCCAACTAAACATTGCAATATTTGCAACTGTTAGATATGTCTGGATAATTGTACAAAAACTTCATTTGCACCGCACTCACGAGCGTCGTCAATTTATAACTACTAATGCAAATTCACAAATGCCTGAATTACACAATCTATCTAAAAATATGGGTCTGTCACGAGCAATACTTCCAATAATTGAAAACATAAATCATATTCCAATCAAAACGAAAAACATATCCTTAGGTCAAAAACAGAAACTGCTACTAGGTACGCTTGTCCTGTACTCAAAAATCGAGTGAGGAGTAAGACCTTATAAAATAGTACAGTAGACGCTTGCGACATTGCCAGTTACTGAGAGCTTTAACCTTTAAAAACTTATATTGTTATTTTATGTAACTCTGCCATATGAGATGAATATCCAAAAGAGGATTTTGTTTTCTTTTGTCTTGTATCGAGAAAGTTTCGTTCGACCCAGTCGTGCACTTTATTTTCTTTGTGCGTGATTGTTACTTTTATGGATATGGATTTATAATTTTTATTTATGTATTTATTTTGGAGGTACTACTATTATATTGTTGTTTTTTGTTTTGTTTTTTAAATCAATGGCTGTTAAGTAGCAAAATGAAGTGATTTTACATTTAAAATGAGAAAAATTGTGGATACCTAAAATAAATCTGGTTTAAATATGCCTAAGAGTGTTATTGAAAAATTTAGAGTTAAAGGTAAGATAAAGTTCGGAGTAAAGTTCAAAGTATGTAGGTCTTAAAGTGGACTTCGTCGATTGGACGAAGCATAACCTGAGTGTGTGTAAAATAAGGGTAACCATCCAGGGTTTAAATATTTATGAGAAATTATCAATGTACGGTAGTTGGAGGAAAATCAAAAGTTATTTAAAATAAAGTGCACGACTGGATCGCACGAAACTTTCTTGTTTATCACAAGTTTGGTTGGTTGTTTTCTTAGTTTATTAGGTAGGTAGATAAAGATCTGAAAATCAATGCTAGATAATACATAGTTGCCACTGGTCGGAAAGTCAGGGAAGAACTTTCAATTAGCAAGTAATTTTTTCTTCCATAGTTATATTTCGAAAGATGTACTAAAAAAGCTAAACCGCGCATCAAAAATTCCTACTCGCTTTTTAATACTTGCTGTCATGAGAGAAAAATGAGTGAATAAATGCTTTCTTTGACTGACAAACTGTCACAGCTTCCGAACTATCGAAGCTATTTACTACACATTTGATTGCCTCGAAATGTTCATTGTAAAACATAACGACTTAAATCTACGTTCCCCATCGAGTTACCACTAGTTCAGGAGGTGAAGCCACATTTAGTAGCTTTAATGCGAACAGGTGCGTTAAGAAACACTTTCTAAGTTGACGAAATCAGCTTATTTACATATCCAAAGGTTAATCGTATTTCTTCAGCGAGATGTAATCCGTGAGCAAATCACGTCACACGGATCAAATTAGTATAGAATATTTGGAGGGCTTTGGCTGCCTTCATCATATAGGAAATAGCATCTGAGAGGAATATAAACACACTTTCATCAGCAGAAGATTCAGGAAACAATTTTTATGGTATTTTTTAATACCATAACAAATCGTTTCGTTGCAGGCCAACAAATACGAAGCAGATGGCTTTAGTTTTAATACACCGACAGTTAAATTTGCAATGAAACGGCCACAATTGTCGATAGTTTCGTCAGCTGAAATCCAAATAATTCTTGAGTTCATTGCTTATTACTTCCAGAATATGCAGGCAAATTGTTGGTATGTACTTTGGTTCGTCTGGTATATTTTGATTAATAGGCCTACTATCGTTAGCGAGTCGAACAATTCGCGTAAGTCGAGTTACTTGTCGAAACACTCGCCTTGTACGATTATGGTAGGCGAATTAATTCATTCGCCTAGAAATCAAGGGCTACCAAAATAATAAAAACGAAAATGACGTCAATTCAAACATTTATGTCAATACAAAAAAAAATTCAAAATAAAAAAATTGAAGAAAACAACACGGAGGTGCAAAAAAATGGATAAACACAGAAATGACCGAAAATAAAAACAATACATGAGCTCCTTTCCTTATTTTTCGTTAAAACTGGATTTCATGGGGTGGTTGGCTTAGTGGACGAAACACACATTGGAATGGCTATATTTGTTCCATGAGCTCAAATAGCTTCTGGATTTGGCTGCAATTGTTTTTTTCGAAACTATCAGAGGCGATTTTCATTAAATATATACATTCTAAATGAATTGAATGGGTTTTATACATTTTTCATGAGTTTCCATTAATTTTTCTGGATTATAAATTCCATTCGCCTGTGGTTTCACCAAATAATTTTGTTCGCTAAAATTTGTCGCTTAAGGCGAATGAAATTTCACAAATTCGCCAACCGCAATAAGGCGACTTTACGTTCGCCAGCAGTTTGACAGTTCAGGCGAATGAATTTTGTTTCAATTCGCTAACCATAATACAAATAAGTCACATTCGCAGGATTTTGTGTTCGACTAGCCAACGATAATAGGCCTATAAAGCAATATTTTCGCATTTGTAAGATTGTTAAGAGGAATATCCACGAATATACACTTTTTTCGAGGGACATAGAAGATACACTAACTATAATAAGTAATTACCGATAGTAGCCTATTGTGACACAAAACACGTGCCTTCTTTGTCTCGTGTGAATTTTTATTTTACTAGATTTTAAGTAAAATACGCCATAAACGCAAGGGCATATGCAAATGCATACAATAAGGTCTCTTTTTATCACTTAACAGTTTGACAGGTAGAGAATTGACCCCCATGCTGTCATTTCCGTAACAAGAAAAAATCCTTTTAGAATACATAAAATCAAAAGTCCGGACTTTTAAGTTATCAATTATTTCATAATTCATTAAAACAACTGGGCGTGTGTTATTTTTTCTCTCAAATTGAGTAGGAGACAATTTCAATGTTAAATCTACGTATCCTGAACCTGTCCGCGCTAAATTCTAGCTCCCATACAAATATTTCTTCCAAGATAAACTTAGCGAGATAAACGAAGTAGTATCCTGTTCTTAGCTTTTTATAAATTGTCCGATGAAAAGTCTTCACTCATTTAGGTCATGAAATATATGTCCGGTACATATAAAAGTTTGTGTTGTGCTTACTTTGGATTTTTTAGAGGAAGCCGAGCGATAAATAAAAGAAAACCAAAACTAAAACAAAACCCTCTTCATGCCATGAAAAAAAAACTTTCGGTGCTTGTTGGGGAACGACCAGCAATATTGAACTGGCAGGACAAATCTCACTGCAAATAGGAGTTTTCGCGAAATAGAGGAAACTGTCGTCTTCTACTTGCTGCTACAGAAATTATTTCAGCAGCTGCAACAATAAATATTTTCTTCAACTTGTTTTGTATCCATTGTTTTGGACATATTTAAATATTGCGTATGTATATCGTGAATATTTAATGTAACGTTTACTGACATCTGACATTAAAATATGGTTTTCGTCTCATCTATATCATGTTTAATAATTTGTCGACCATTTTTCTTTGATGTGGAAAAACGAAGTGGAGACCAGGGATGCTAAAATTTAGCGCATACACAGAAACTCTTTCGGGAGAATCACCCGGTTGCAAATTCAATTTGTCAATCAAAAATTTTGTTTATAATCCAGGTACCCTATATTCGACTACTTTTGATGTGAACTAAAATAAAGAACTACCAACACTTTTTTGGTAAAATAAAAATCTCTATATCGTAAATGTGCGTATGTTTCTTAGGATTAATTGTAGTCACACTCTGACGAGATGCACATTGCGTCGCACTAAGAATTTTAAATTTACGGAAGCTCCAATTGCGAAATTTTTATGGAAAATATAGCCACTTAACTACTAACTAAAGGGTAGTTCAACCATAATGCACGATGTTAATTGTGAGTCACACCTTAACGTTAAGTTCTTTACCCAACTTAATTTGAGATTTCTTTGTTTCAGTGTTTGATAAATTCAACCATGGAGAAAAGGGACGTTCAAATCAAAATGTATTTCGTGCACTTTGTGATTTTTTGGTCAACATAATCGATCAAATTTGTCCACAATCGAGAAATTGTGAGCAAATTTAAGCAAACCGGGTCTATAGGAAATGTGAAAACACCTGTACATGCTCGCCCCGTTCGTTCTGCGGAAAACATTGCTATTGTTTGCGATAGTGTGGCAGAAGAGCCATCAACGACGACTCGTAGTTTCATTAACATTTATTTAACAAAAAAAAAAATGTTCATGAACATTTATTTAACAAAAAAAAATTTTTATGAAATGTTTCGCAGTTCGTGAATAATTACTGTTTCACAAGTTTCCCGGCAGAAAAGTGAGAGTTGTTTTTTGTTTTTACATTAGCCCTTTTTTATTATCATCCATGATCTATATAGATCATCGATTTACATGCCCTTACAACAACAGCATATGATCCTGCTTCTCATCGAGATCATGAACCATGATCTGAAAATTATTTCTACTATTGCTCGCAGCGCTGTTTGGCGCTGTTGTTTCATTCTTGAATGTTGGTGTGCCTGTAAAAGATAGCCACACAGTCACGTTGCCAGACTAAAAAATTCAATACTCTTCATAGCACAAAAAATCAATCAGCATTTGTTTACATCCAATAAATTTCCCGTCCTTGGAGATTTTGCTTTTTAATTCTGTAAAGGTATGACAAGCCCAGCGACATATTCCATAATTTTTTAAGTAAATGTTTAACAAAAAATGTTTATGAAATGTGTCGCAGTTCGTAAATAATAATTGTTTCACCAGTTTTCCGGCAGAAAGGTGAGAGTTGTTTTTTGTTTTTACATAAAGTACAAATCAGGTGCAAATGTCCAGAAAATCTCGGAATATCTAATGAAAAATGTAAACTAGCAGGCTGCATAAATTTAAACTATTTTATAACTGCAACTGTTTTCGCCGAGTTTTTTTTTTGGACAAATAGCTTTAAATTTACGTGAAGTGACGATTTTATTTTAACAATCAAACGTTTTTTATGTGTGCGCAGAGAGAGAGAGAGAGAGAGCTATGGTGCCACCAGCCATATTGCAAACATTCTGTACAACGACATTTCAGTTGCTTGTCGGGGGTGTTGCCATATCAATCAAATTAATATTTTTTTAATTTTTGAAGGTGAGAGTTTTTTAAGAACTCATTTAAAGTGTTTACAATCAGTTCGAAATATAATGAAAACCGCAGTTTACACATCTGGTCCGCTTAGATTGGAATAATTCTTAGACAAAGCATTATACTTTTCATAATAATACCATAGTTCTCTCTCTGCACACACACAAAATACGTTTGATTGTTAAAATAAGATCGTCACTTCACGTAAATTTAAAGCTAATGGCTCTTTTGCGCGAGATAATAGAATACGCCTAATGGCTCTTTTGCGCGAGAAATTCAATGGCCGTGTTATCTCACGATAATGTGATTTTTCAAAGTTGGACTTCTTTCTTTGTGGATATTTAAAAAGTGTACGTCACTAAGCCAAGAACGATTGAAGAGCTAAAGGATGAGATATTTTGGCACATTAACGACATTGAACCTCAATTATGTCTCAGAGTCATTGAAAATATAGACGATCTGATAGAGGTATGCCACCAAAGCCGTGGCGAACATTTGGCCTATATTTGTTTCACACATAATTGTCATAGATCCTTCTATCATAATAAAAAAGATAGTTTTCTGAAAACTTTTTCTGATTCTGATTAGGAATGATAGTTTTCTGAAAACTTTTTGTTTTATTTACAATTAACATTGTGCGTTTTCGTTGGACCACCCTTTACTTACATTAACTCAAAATATATACCCAGTTTCTTATGAGAATGTGCGCTCAGTTCTTAATGTGTAGAACCTTTTTAATAGTCGTCAATCATTTATTAACACCATGTAAATTATGTTTACAAAAATAAAAGTGTAAATCTCTGTCCAAACAGTGGTAATCTACCAATTAAGTTGTTATTTTCATTGTTATACAATGACTTTACTCGAAAACTTTGCAAATAAATATCTCAAATAGCAGCACGTTTAACCAAATTGGTTGGGGCCTCGCAAAATTAAACAAGCTTTTTCCCCTTTGTAAACGCAATTCTTAAAGTATTAATGTGTGTGCCTACTAACAACACGATACAAAGAGTTTGTACTATTCCATAAATGACATCATTATAAACTATAATTAAACATACCCAGATACAAACGCGGTACAGCATCAATAATTTTACTTATTCATCATCAGTTAGTTTTCCTCACATACCGTCAGGCCATTAGTCAAAGAGACCAGAAATACTGTAGTACACAATGTTTAAGCATGGTGTTTGTACACTCGACAACAGATACAAACAATTCAAGACAACGACAAAAACTTCACAATATAACGCTCCATTGCGTCGTCGTTACTGGTAGCTGGATAAGTTGAGAGTGTAAGACAAAAATTCCAGTTTCGCTTGGACGTTTTGGTTTTTGCTTAATCAAACAAAAAAGGCTTAATGTTATATTTCACCGATCACTGTTTTATGTTTACTTTTTACAGATACAGATACCCTACTGTTTTTTTGTAAAGTAATGAGGGATGAACATTTAAAGCTGTTCAGTTTCCATGCTAATTAAAAATGCATACACCTGATTTATACAAACTACATAATTTTCTTTACACACTTGATTGTTTACAAAATATTCTTGTTTGGGTAAAAATCATGTTAAGCTGGTATCTGTTGGTATAACAGGACATTTCACGAAGTCATCTCTTTTGTTTATACAAAAAATATATTTTATGTGGCCAGTTGTCTGTCTCATACACATCAATTGAGGTCTTTGACGGTACGGAAATGACTACAAGAGCAAGTATAATATTCCTTCAATATGAAGCAATATATCACATCGACGGCGACGGTTGGGACGGAATCAAAGAGTATCTATAACTAGAGAGCCAACTCCCCCCCCCCCCCCCCCCCCCCTAACCGATTATACCCGCAAATTTTGAACGACAGTCCTCTCGCGCGCTATTATTTTTCCTGTCTGTGAATACGTGTTATGAATGGCCGCCGGGTGTGTACTTTTTCAGTAACAAACAATTTTTAAATGAATATATAACAATAAATGTAAAAGGAATACATGTTGAGTATGGTTTTTTAGATATTTTTGACAGCAAAATTCATGCAGCTACCTTTGGGAGTTGTTCCAAAAATAGGTTATTACCATGCGAGTTAAACCCAAGTTTTCACTAGAGCAAAAGTGATTTATTTTTTAAATATTCCTGAACATTGCATAAATTTCTATTACTTTGGGTATTTTCAACTTCTTTTTTTTAAGCACCATTTTTGTACAAAATCAAAATATGATTAGGAATTCTGTGGTTTAATTAGAGTGAATACTAAAATGTGTTGTTGTTACTTAGGAACAGAAAAATGCTAATTTAAAAAAAAAAAACATTATTCTCGGATATGTACCTGCAATAGATGCTTGAAGTTACAAATAAATCCCTTTTAATCGTTTAAGTTGATTTTTCTCTGATTAATATCATGAGATCGATTTCTGATAGATATTGAAAAAAAACATGACTTTATTGGCATTGTGACAAAATTATATTAGAAATTGCATTTGGTGAAAACAATTTCAAAAACCTTAAAAACGCCGTGTAACTAATGGGCACCAAAAATGCCGAACACAGTCGCCCACACCATAATAATGGCCGCCCGATTGACATAAAGTCTTTGCACAGGACTTCCTAAGTATTCGTGCGGCAGCAATAGCGCTCCTATGATTTGTACAGGCTAATACTATCTAATACTTAGGAATTCTTATGCAGGACAGCAGCCAAACAGCAGCTTGTAGGCAAATGTACCGTTTCTGCTCTCAGTTGGCTCTCTAGTTATAGATCCTATTTGGACGGAATATTATAATAGACAGATATATCCTTGAGGTAGCTAGAAACTTGATCTACCCTTGCTGTGTAATTGACTTCCTATCAGCAATCAATCAAAAAAATACATTTGACAATAGTTGATTCTTTTACCTATAGTAATGCCTTTTCAAGAAATATTTAGACGACGATATATTATATAAGTGCCTCAACATTATAATCCCCCTAGGGCGTAAGAAGATATCCTTAAGCCTGAACTACATTAAAACAAAAGTTGAAAAAAGTACTAAAAAGGGAAAATCTTGTAGCTCACCGAAAACACGCTCATATTAATTTATATGACATATATTAGAAAGACTGAACCATGACAGCTCAGAGTTTTTTTGTTTACGTTTATAATTTCCAGAAGGTTCATTCGCGTACGCAGTTTAAAATAGAACGCAATCGATATGAATCGATCGCAATCGCACAAAATCTATACACGTTCTCATCAAAAAATACAGAAAAAAGAGAAGATTAAAAAAATAACGAGTCAATTAATTTGGTTGAGTCAAAATGAAAATATTTTAAGCAAATATTGTTCAGTTATTTCAAAAAAATTTACACGAAGAAAAATTACACGCAGTTAAGAGGCCTCTCTCTACCCAGAAATCGAGCAAAAGTGCAAAAAATTACATTTTGTTTCTCCGACTGATAACAGAGACATTCAATTGTTGAAAAAAGTACATGTCATTAGTCAAAGATTGCTCAACTGCTCGCACGCTGTGGCCTGAAGAGTCTTTGACGCAAACTAAGAGGGAAAAGGTTGGTGAAAGAAGAACCCCACCAACTTGTAACGATCCGTTACAAACCAACTACCAGCCGAGACCGACCAACGCAATGTCCGCAGCCGCCACTGAACATCACCACTGGGTAGCCCTGATCGCCACCACTGGCAATTACGGGGCCAGAAAGCAGCAGACCAGAAACACCCACCACCAGTTCCAAAGCACGACGCAGCACCATCAGCCAAACAATAGCAACCACAACAACAACCACCAGTGACAATTTTACTCCAGCCTTAGAAGTCACACTGACTTACCAAGGGAAAATACATGAGTACCCCGAGGCAAAACTAGCTCGGGAACAGTGTTGCCAGATGAAAAATCTGAATATCTTGTTTTTCCGAGATCAAATATCTTTTTTTCAAGATTTTTTCAAAAAACAAAAAAAGTTGAAATGCTTTAAATAAAACTGATATTTATTTTTTCGAAAATATTGTACCCAGTAGATATATCTAACATAAATATCTATAAACAAATTATTTCTAGCTGAAAGCCTCTGTAGCTAGTGCTGTAAATTTATATTAATATTGTAAATTCATTTAACTTATTAATAAATAATAATAATAATAAATTATTTCTCATAAATTATTGTTTTTGCTTTTTAAAATGTTGGAATGTATATAATTATACATATTTGAATTAAAAAGACTTAGAACTTCATTGCTGACATCAAGATCATGGCAATTCACTTCATTAAAGCGCAACAAATCCTTTGTTAATATTTAAATTTCAACTGTTTCAGTATTCAAACGATTACGAATTTTAGTTTATTTAAACTTACAGCTGGAAAAATTCTCTCGATATTTGCAGACGAATGTGGAAAGGATAAAATATTGAAAATAAACACTTTTCAGGTTGGATATGCGAACGTTCCATCCTCTGTTCTTACTCCTAAAACATTTTTCCTAAAACATACTACATCATACTACATCCGTTATTTCATCAAATTTTGTCTAGTTTAGTCGAGTATCGTTCGTAAATGTCAATTAATCACTCAAGGCACCAAGTGACAAAGAACAGAAACTGAAACAGAAACATAATCCTATACATTTGCAACAGAAACAGAATAAGGAACAACATTTTTTTCAGCAACAGAATTTAGCGACAGAAAAATGGCTGTCAGACAGAACGTAAACAAGTCTATATTGATTGTTTCTGTTGCTGCCAGCAAGCCGCAATTCGACAATTAGCTTCGTGTATAATTTCCTTACTTTAGAGTTGATGGCAACGTAAGTAAAACCGAAGTTGTGCATGTACTTTGTTCAAATCACATTATACCTACATAATAATGGAAATAATAGAAAACATTTTCTTGAATAGAAAAATTGTTTTAATTTATTAGATTTAAAAAAATTATCGATTTTGAAAAATCTTGAAATTTGATGAATTTGAGGTAAAAAGTCTTGTACATATTTTGGAGCTCAAAAATCTTGAAAAAAAAGATATATCTTGTAATCTGGCATCGCTGCTCGGGAAATCAGTACACTCAGCTCCGGGTGCAATACATCTCGTGCTGATGCTGACCCTGTTCTCTAGAGATTTATTCTCTATATTTTTGGTGGCATAGTTCTCTTTGAATTTGCCTTGTGTATGGGAGTCTGGTATTGTGAGAATTCCGATCCACTCCTACCCATCTATCCTATCTTTCCACGGTGGACATTGTGAGCAATTCCGATCAACCACCGCCTCCTCTTCCCGTGGGCTTGTATTGTGAGAAATTCCGATCAACCACTATTCTTGTTTTATTTCTAAACACGTGACGTGAAGCATATATTTCTGTTTTTTCTCTGTTTTATCTTGTTTAACCGCTAGTTCTTGCTTTTTGATTGGTTTTTCTTTTTAAATAGTTTTCAAGCAACGAAATTAATTTAATATAAGTTTGGGATATTTCCAAGTATTTCTTGACAGTCGTCACAAACAGGATAAAATATCTTCTTACCTACGTAAGTTTGGACGGCTTATACC
Source organism: Cheilosia vernalis (assembly GCA_949126925.1). Taxonomy (NCBI): domain Eukaryota; kingdom Metazoa; phylum Arthropoda; class Insecta; order Diptera; family Syrphidae; genus Cheilosia; species Cheilosia vernalis. The sequence continues at coordinate 20,646,647 of OX421361.1, forward strand.
TTTTCTCAACAATTCTCAGTACCATAGGCGACTCAGGTAGATATTTTGTTGCAAACAAACCCTTTTCAAATTCTTTGCGAAAGGAGTTTGTTTACAGAGAATGAGGATCTTTGATGAGACAGTGGTTGGTGTGAAAAGGTTCATTTCGCGGAAAATATAGTTATAAAAGTAGAATTATGAGCACTCAGCAAAATACATGCAAAAAACAAGTTTATAAACTTCTGGAGGGGTAACAGCCTAACAGGTAGTACGAGAATATGTGTGCATAAAAATGTGCGTTTTATATTTTTCAGTTCGAAATTCAACTTTTGTCGGTTTCTAAGTTTCCCGAATTAAGTAATATATATTTTCAAAAATATTCACTTGCTAACGACGCAATTGTGATGTTTAGATCACTAATAAGTTTTGATTTACATCGTCAGCCTACGAAAAAATGAAACCATTCAAATGAACTGTGCTCCGTTTATTGAATAATTTGAAAGATATTTTATTACGACACAAATGCACTCATAAAGAAGTCGCGAGGTAGTATTAGAAAACAATTGAAAGCGTACCATAAAAGTACTGAAAATTGTGTCCGATCGAACGATAGGGCATTACTGATTTGCATATGATATTTGACAGATCAGCGGATATTTTGTGCATTTCCTATTTTGTGTTTTGTTTTTTGCTTATAATAAGCCTCAAAGAGCATTGCAAAGATATGTGTTAAGCAAATTTAATTGCAATTTATGTATTCCTGCCTTTAGAATAAAATCCTCCGTGTGAAAGAAACCATTGACCTTGTTTTTCACGAAAACAAATTATGAAATTTGAATTCTGCAATGACAACAAATGTAATAGATTCTAAGAAAGTTGTAGGACTAGTAAATGTGGAGGTCTAATTGTTTATTGGTACCATTTCACAAAAGCTGTTAATTTTTACTAAAGCTGACATCTAACTAGTTGTCGACATTAGTGATTGATTATTAGTAAGGCCGTTTGCCTTTAGTGGTCTATTTCACTTACAAATTGTTGTTTACAAGTATTTTTTAACAACTTTTTAAAAAAATCCGTTTTTTCTGATACATAATATTTTATTTGTTGCTTACGAAGGGACATTTTTGGAAATTTCATTGTATCCGTTTTACCAGGACAAATTTGTAAAAACTCATATTTTTGTTTAAGTTTGTGTTTCACCAAATCAAGAAATCTAACAAATTTGTTCAATCAAGATCGCATGTCAATTTTATTTCTTAAATCCCATCCCCAGTTGGCCGACACTGCCAAAAATGGGGAAATGTTAGTGCGACCTGCCTGATGAAGGTCAATAAGTCTTTAGTAGCAGAATGTACTATATCTGCTGGTGTGCGAGTCTATATATTAAAGAAAGGTTTTCTTAACGAATGAAAAGCCGGGAAGTCACAAAAAATGTGTTCAAAAAATGCATGAGACCATCTTGCCTTCCATCCTCTGCGATCCCGGGCACGTTGCTTTCAGTTATCCAGACCAAGCGCTCTGGCATCCGCGATTTCTTGATCTTTGAAAAGGAGGTTCGGTCTTCATTGTTGTCTCGGATCTGGCGGCTGGGATTCGAAGATCCTCTTAGCTGGAGCATTATTGTCCATTCTTACTTACTTAGCATTCGTTTCCCACCTTTTCCGCAAATTCGCCGATTTCATAATATTACGTTTAACTGTGTCGTGATTAATTTGCACTTTTTTGCCAACAATGTTTAAGTGTTACGCAAATTGTGTTTCCGATGAAACCGAATGGGTCACCTGCAGTGGAATTTGCTCTAATTCTTTCCACCCAAATGTGGGTATTGCCCCCACCAAAATTAAATTAAATTACTCCAGGATTCAATGTCAATCTTCCTTTACTCAGACTTGGGCTTATTGCCCCCACCAAAATTAAATTAAATTACTCCAGGATTCAATGTCAATCTTCCTTTACTCAGACTTGGGCTGGTTCACCACATGAGTGTCCTTTTGGGGCTACGCGTGCGTGTTTCGTTCCGCTTTGCCTTCTTCGGAATCCTGTGGGCGTCTTCTGGCGACCCCAGGGGAGCCTTGGTCTTTGGCGATGAAAATGCCATATAAACGTTTGGCCTTTAGGTATTACCGTTTGCTTAACAGGGAACCTTCTTTTTCTTCGCCTTTTCTCCGTCGGTTGTCTCATTTGAGATTTCAGCCAAAAGCTTTACTTCTTCCTCTTTCGAGATCTCTTCCTCGGTTTAGCCAGCTTCTAGGGCCTCTTGAATTTTGGTGAGATCGTATGGCTCCACGATTATTGTGTTGGCCACCGTCTCATAAAATGCAGTACGGTACTTTCTACCTGATAATTTGATACAGTTATAAGTGTTTGGTACGATAAGTACCCTCACCTCCTTCATCCTTTGTTTTTTTCTTTAAGTTTTCTATTTTATTTCCATGAGTATGGTCCGCCCCGGCAGCGCCGCCGTACCAGGGTAGGGCGTTGCAATACCTTCAGGTTTTCGCCTGGGCACCTGAGGGAGCTCGTACTGGGCTTGTTTATTAACCTCCAACCTTTCACTCTTCGGCACGGTTTTCGTTCCGCTCACGCCACCACTGGAGTTAGGTTGGCTGTTTGACATACCATTCAGACGACTTCCGCCTCGGGCAGCATAGCCTGCTAAATCATTGCGATTTAAGCTTCCGCACCTCTTAGCGGAGGCAAAAATAACAAATCTGCAACGTCTAGTCGTTTTTGTTTTTGTAGCTATGCGTTTATCTTTTATGGTGAATTTTGTGTACATATAGTGCCGCTTACTTATATAGCACCCCCGCTGCCCCGCTTTGATGTGAGTTTTAAGTTTGATATGTATCATCAAAAATAATAATAACAATGACTCGTTTTATTTTTTTTGTTCAAGTTTACCAAATTCTAAATAAAAAAAAAATCTGTTCACATTGTAAGGTTAAAAAAATGTACTAAAAACACTAACCGTGTACTTTTTTTGAATAATAAACTAAAAATTAGCAACGGGTGCTTCCGCTTTTGTTATAAACAACCTCACACATCCTGTCCTGTTAGGTAGTTACCTAATCATATAAATTTGTGATGTACTCGTAGTCAAGTGGGATGGATGCCCCGCTACATTAATTTGCTGCGATTAGTTCCCCCTTATTAGAATACTGCTTCCCTGACTCGTACACTTTCCGAGCAAGCCCTTACCAAGCATTTTCGATAAAGGTTAAGTCTGGCGTATGGTGGCCAATCCACAATGAATTGTTTTGACGCTCAAGAAATTATTTCACCATTCTGGCCTTGTGAATGGGTGCGTTATCCTGTTGTAATTTCCACGGCAAGTCACCAAAGTGCTAAGTGAACCAACCAAAATAAAAAAAAACAATGTTTTTCCCAGTATAATTTTAAATAACATAACAGAAACTAGTAAATGGGACATTTCCGATGCATGAACTCGCTCACAGAGAGAGTGTTTTGACAGATAAACAAAATATAAACATATTATGCCTTTGTGCCGTTGCATATTCAGAGACACGAATTATTTTCAGTATAATTATGGGAAACGGTGGGGCTCTATTCAAGTGAGCGCCACTGATGTATATGATATTTGTGCGGATTCCAGTTTTTATTTTGTAGTGTTGTTTGTGTTTAATTTTATGACGGGGCTAGCTGTAACATGGAGTGCAGCAGAATACAGTATTTGTCCCAGAGAATGCAAGGCCTTACTCAAAGACATGTTCAATAAAAAGAACAACTTCGAGGAGAGTCAGAAAATCAGATATTTTAACCGATACTCCAAAGAAACCTGGGTTTCTTGAGGAACAAAATAAAAGCATATCCAAAAAAGATCGCTAAGACCAGATCAAAAAGCCGGTGAAGGAAAAGATACTAGTTTCATAAATGAATTTCTTAAGAGTTTTTTTTTAATAAATTTTCTTGAAAGCAGATAACAAACATTTTTTTGTTAATACAACTTACCCGTCTTTTTTAAAAACTCAATATTTTAACGTCTTCTTAGTAGGATGTATTGAACTTTGGGTAAATTATGTAGCGTAAGTGGGTTGGGTACCTATAGTTTTTTGTTTTAAAAAAAGTTTTCGCTTACTCAAACTGTTTTCCGTGTTACTATGTAGGTATGTGAGAAAGTATGTGTGCCATGTTAAAGCAAAAGTAAATTAGCCCCGTGCATACACTTGGACACAGTAACCTGACAAGCGTTGCCATAAGTGCAGATTTGTCTGCATTTTTCGGATTTCCAACCTAGCTTCATACTTTTAACAATCAGAAATGTCCAGAATTATACGCTTCAGATTTTGCCTGAATTCGTAATATATTTTGTTCTTTTTAACAATTAATTTCAACATTTTTTGCACACTTGCTTTTGCTGTGTGCATATGCCTTCATTTTCGTATTCAGCTCTTTTTTTTATCAGTTTAATCGGTTTTTTTCTTTTATTTTTTGCTATATACCTCCCGCCATTTAGAATTTTTGTTTTCACAGACATAAAATTTCAAAGAGAATTTAATTTTCAAAATTTGCCGGGTGCCTGACAGTCTATTTAATACTTATTTTATGCGCTCCCCCGTACTTATAACTAAAAAGTTTATGTAAAACGTCAACTTGAATTGTTTTTGTATTTTCGCGGTCAAAATTGATTTTGCTCTTTTCTATTTGGAAAAGGCCTTTATAAATTTCTCAAAAATGTTTGTTTTCAAATAAGTACATTTAAAACGTAGGTAACACGCTTGCCTATCAAACACTATTATAGTGTTATGCGAACTAATTATTGTTAAATATTGTGCTGGACCAAAAAAAACTGAAATACAACTAGTCAGCTGTCAGACTTACTAAACTAGGAATTCGAACTCCCCTAATGTCAAAACAACCTTTTAGTTTTCTTTAAAATGACTTGTAGATATTAACAAAAGCTTGCAAAATTTTAAATACAACCAAATATAATAGAGTTTATTTTTTACGTTTGAAATTTGTTTTTTATATAAAGTTATTACCTTTGAGCACGTTATTTAAAAAATGAAAATGAATAGGTGGTCCATCCGCATACTTTATATTGATTGTACAGAAATTTGAGTCGTTATGCATATCCCCTACTTCAAAAGAGAAAAAAAAAAGTTTTTTATAACTTTAAAGTTTTGTTATCAGAAAACCGCACGCTTGTAAGTATTTCTTTTGAAAATAACTTAATAAGACCAAATGTAAGAAATGCATCAAAATATGTATATAAATTACCAACGAATTTCCCAAGTCATCTCATCATTATAACGAGGCCAGTCCTTCAGCAACTCGCTTAATGTTTTGTCCTGATTTTTAAATTGCTGTAGACGAAGGCTTCCTCCAATACTCCAGAACTATTTCCCAGGGAACCCCGTGATTTGATAACCAAATAACGTGTTGGTCTAATTCGTCTATTAAAAAAGAACTATTTACATTACCCTATTGTTCTAGTATTTAGAATTAAAAACTTTCATCTTCATCACAACCGATCCTCTCTAAGTCTGAAGTTTGGTGTCTTCATTGTTGGAGCGCGACGTGCTGACGCCGGCTGTCATTCGCTTCATATATTTTAACCGCAGTTTGCTGTTAGACCATTTTGAATGAAGTTTATCAGTGGAATTGTTTTATTCCTTTTTTGCTGTGCATAAAATAGGACACCTGCAATTTGTTTAGTAAATGCTTATTTGGTTTTATTTAGAAAATAATTTCAGAAAAGGAAAAAAAAAATACCTTCTTCTCATTTGGAAAAAGTTTAGCAATTCATGTTTCATTAAACTTGTTTCTTTAAATTGTATGTTTATACGACATTCTTTAATTATTCACTCACTATGTTAATAATATTATTTTACTATAACGCACCACAAAAATCGCCATGAGGTGGGACATCTGCTTAATATTAAAAGTCAGTACATAAACTCTATGAGAGATCCGTTCAACCCCTTCACCGTGCATGAAACATATTTCAAAAACACAACTACAACCAGCAAAGGTTTTTCGTTTAAGGTTTCACCTTAATCTTATATGATTGCCACTTTTTACGATAATACTAGGAATTATTGAGAATTGAGTTAATTTCATACAGATCAAGACAGATTAATTTAAAAATAAATTTCATATGAAAATGAAAAGAAGTTCATTTAGAATTTAACATTCTTCAAACGGAATACATTTATTTTTATATGAAAGCTTGCTGTCTTAAGTGGGGTGGTGTTAAGATGATCATCTTTTTTTGAAGTAGCCGATTTTTCTCCGCTTATAATACTTTACATAAGTACCTTAAGATGTCAGCAATTTTAGTTGGGCTCCATTTTTACTAGCCCTTATCTGTCAGCTCTCAAACTGTATTTTTTTTGTTGGTTGCATGCCACCACTTACCCCATAAAAGGCGGCAAATTCTAATTTAATAAAATTTTAAATAAATCGTATACCTACAAAAGTCTTGAGTAAATCGCCTCTTAAATAAATTGCAGCTGCAGAATTAGTTGCAAATGCACACTATTCTTTAAATAGAGAGTAGGTAACCTTGTTATCAAACCGCAATGTTCACAATCATTCTCTTTGAAGCATTCTTTAAATTATATTTCTTCCTATTATCTGCTATAGGCAACGTTTCGCTCTTTAAAAGCATTGTAATGAGGCTTCTAATGCTTTGTCACACCAGTCTCTATACATCAAAACCTTAGATACGACCAGCAGACCATTAGTTTATAAAACAGCACGCAAAAAGTTTAGGGAATACTGCCATTGGTTATGCTGCTCCGTTATGTGGAACGAAACTTCCTTTTTTTCCTCTAGCTTCATTTATATATTGTATTACTCTCTTCTTGTATTCCTATTGTTTATTGTGTTTCAAAATTCATTTATTTTCCGTTCTTTTGCCACAATGTTAGCCATGACATGCGGTATCTGTACACCGCCAAGCGCTCGCGAAAATGGCCAAATCAACATCAGCTTGAATGTTTCTGGTTTTTGTTAACTGCCAAAGTTTGTACACAAGCAGCGGTTATCGACAGTCCCTTAGTTGCTACCCGTTTAGATACTTACTGGTGATGTTAAGCTATATCAGCAACAATAGCATTGCAGTACAGTAAAGCAAAGCAGCATTACTCTCGTTTTGTTGCCGTCTTTCGTTGCCCAATTTATCGCAAAGTCGTCCTTCTACGTGCTTGAGTTGTGTGGTAGTCAAATGCCAATATGTCCAACAAGCTAGCAGCGATGCTTCTGCTTCTGCTTCTGCTTGTTCCTCACAATGGAAGCGTATAGCAGACATAAAAACCAACCGCCCAACACCATCAAAACAATGCCATGGTTTTTATGAATGGAATTGCTCGCTTAGAGGAATCTAAATCGATAAATCCTGGTGAATCCGGCTCTTCAGCATTGCTCTCTTTTTGGTACAACTTTTTCGAATGTTTTTTCTGAACTAGTCACAAACACAACAAAATGAGTTATAGAGTTGGTATAAATTTCCAAGGTGTGTGTATCCGTGTGTTTGTATGTACCTACTCGTATTAGATGCCAGGCGTGCTAAAGTATGTGCGGTTTTTTATTTTTAAACTGAGCTTACTTAATATAAATTGGAAAATATTATGATATTTATACGAAGAATTGATCCACAAAAAAAATCCTAACTAGTAGCCCAATGCACATTCATTTGCGCATAATTCCACACCAGCATAAATGAAGAAATGATGAAAAGCAGGAGGAATTCATCCACGAACGATATATGCAACTTGTATTTAGCTCGGGATTCATTTTTTCCTGCTACACCAAATGCTTGCCACCGCTTTGCCTGTGATGCGACGTCCTTTGCTCAATGTTGTATATGGACGTACACAACACTAATGTGTATAATGTAATAAATGCTCCCTCATCCAAATGATAGATAGTTTTTATAAATGCGTATAGTTTTGTTGAAATTTCATTAAGCAAAAAACTAAACGATGCGGCATGTATAAAACATGTTGCTGTGTATAGCATGTGTACGAGTAGCTTTATATTGGAGTATGGACTTTAGATGTACATCCACTTGTATATAAATTGCTGCTACTGCTCGGGGGGGGGGGGGGGGGGGGATTGTGCTGGATGATGTTCTGTATAACAGAAGCATTTGGTGTTCACAGACAGTTTTTTGTTAATTCAAAGAGAAAGAGAGAATGTGCATTTCTAAGAGTCTGGCAGTTATTTCTACTGAATAAAAAAAAAAAAACATTCTCAAATGCGTGCTTCGTGCATTCTGGCACTTTTTAAATTGCTGCAGGGAAAGAATGAATTTTGTTGAGATATTAAAATTCTGTATATGTGAGTCATAAATGAATGCTAATTTGTCTTTAATTGCCTGTAACTATTATGCTTATTCCCACACACGCATAAATAGATTGTGCAATTGGAGTTGTTCTTAAAGCTCGATTGGTGTTGAAAGTGCCTATGGCTAGATAACCAGTTTTTTTCTACACAAGATATTCGATCACCAATTTGAAAATAAAAGTTCATAGCCAATGTCATATTTTGTTTCTAGATTGATTAATAATACGAGTTTAATTTATTCATTTTTGGTTTGAGGTGTTGTAATTCTGAGGCATGTATATTGGGTTAGGCAGAACACATTATGTTAGATAATACTTGTAGGCAAAATGAGGGCGCGGTGATGGACGGACTATACAAGTTCAGTTTCATAAACTATTACTTTATGAGTGACATCTGTATGAGAAATACTTTTTTGGATACAATCTTTCGTAAGACCCCATAACTCGAAAACAGATCGTCCGATTTGAGGTGTCTTTGTGTTTTTCTCCACCCAAGGCAAACGGTGAGAAAATTTAAAAATTTAAAAATTTTAAAGGGAAATTTGAAAATTCGAAATATGTATGTAGTTAATTTTTCGTACATTTTGTGCTGTGATGTACATTTATTTCTTTAATTTTGATCGTAATATACAGTGAGATTGTATTTGTCGAAAACGTCTGCCTGAATTTGATGATTTTTCTTACAGAACCCTTTTGTCCTAATTTTTAATTGGACTTTTGGGTAAATTGTGAAACATTGACGTATTTATTAGATTCCCTAACGACGCCTCTACGGTGTTGTTTACTTAAACATCGCGTAAAGATTTGCGCTGCCTCTACGTGGCTTCCATGAAATTTTTATTTATAAACATTTTTCCGCGGTAACTTTACTAAACAAGGTTTGTGTCAAAGAAGGTAAGATTAGAATTTTGATAAACTAGTACAAGAAACACTGACATCTATTAATTTTTGCTCTGAAACATTTTACATATAAAAAGTCAAATTATTTGTCACAATTCCGAAATGTCTTTGAAGGGACTGCTGTAATATCAACCTGCAATCATATATCTACGAGGGGCGTTCAATTTATTCTCGGTATCGGGGCGATCTGATATTATTGTGGGTAATTAAAATAGGTCATTAGTTAACAACATTATCTGAGGCTATTCAAATACAATTTCATGTTGATAGCTTCATTAGTTTGTTTGCGAGCTACAGTCAAAGACGACGAAAATGACTGACGCGACAATGTTGAAAAAAATCGAGCATCGTATGGTACTCACTAGACAAGTTTTAAGAGCTGTGTGGGGACGATCCAGCAAGTGTTTTTGAAAAAAATAGTTACAGGTGATGAAGCGTGGGTTCATCACTATGACCCCGAGAGTAAACAGGAGTCTATGCAGTGGCATAAAATGGGATCAGATCCTCCAAAGAAGTTCAAAGTCACTCCATCCACTGGCAAAATCATGGCCACGTTTTTCTGGGATTCTAAAGGAATGCTATTGATACTCAACTACTTTACGCCGTTTGAGAGAAGCAATAAAATGAGAGTTTTTTTGCCAGTTTGGAAGGCTACCTGTTTAGCTTTTTACAAATCCAAATTGGTCAAAAACTCTCCTATTCAAATATGAAATAGCAATCGGTATTGAAAGAAATATAGGATGGTAGTGACGAATTTCCCCTTCCCTTTAAAGAGAAAATACTGTAAGGAAATGTTACGCTTGTCTATCAACTGTATATCTACCATCGAGAAATGCGTTGAGCTGAAGTAGTCCTAGTTAAATGCGACAGCTCTGTTTTGTGTAAAAGTATTTAGTAAAAACAGTACGATCTACTATATGTGTTTTATTTATAAGAATTATGTTTTCTTAACTTGAAGGCGACTGATTCAGAAGTCAGAACAATGATTTCTAATCTTTCTGCTAAACAACTCCCGTTGCCAAACACTAACTGGAAAACGGTGCACACTTGCCGCTGCCTACGACGTAAATATGTATGTCGTGTGATGGTGTTTGCTGGTTGGTGCCGTGTTGCCGAGTTGCAACTGCTACCTTCGAGGTTGCTATAACTATAAAAGTAAGCTGTGAGGTCCATTAGTAACATTATAGTTGCATTAGATGATGAAAATGAAAAAGAAAAAAAAAAACTAGGGTGGTTCCAGAAGTTTTCGTTGAAAGTTCTTTACAACATAAAGAGTACACAGTAAGTGCCTTCAACAACATCGAAGCTGACGCAATTTTAAGCAGCTTGCGTGGAGCCTACCTAAATAACAGCCTATGTGACTGGATTGGACTCATGCTAGACACACGTAGAATCAAGTCACAGCTAGCACACCTCAAGGTGGAGTCCTATCACATCTCATATGGCTCCTCGTAGTTGATGAACTGCTAAAAATACTGGCATACGCAGACGATATAGTTATTCTGGTTCCAGGTAAATTTTTTATAATGCACTAGTGCTTAAGGGGTGTGTCTCCCTAATAATGCTAATGCACAGCACGAGTGGAAGGGTGAACAGGAAGGATAGAGAAGAGATACATGCCTGTTGCTCAACTTATAAAAGAAGCTCTAGGAGAACTGATGACCATTCGACGAGTGACGAGTATTGCGAGAGAATTGTTGAAGGAGTAAGGAGAGTTTTTCAACTTCTTCGATGCATGCATAATGGCTGGGAGCTCAGGTTACGCTTCAATGATAGAAGACAGCATTGTGTTTTGGAAACATTAAAATCCACTCTATTGATTGTAATCCATTTAAGTATACTGTCAAGATCGGAATTTAATGATTTTAACATACCTTGCCGTTCCAGTTCCACGGCCGAAGAGCAGGGACGTGAATCAGGGAACGACTATGAAAAACTGAGGGTGCTATCATCAGCGAAAGAGTGTATTGGATTAGAAGTGATAGCCAAGAGATAATAAAATTAATAAATATAAAAAAAAAAGTGTCGGAGACAAAACAGAGCCTTGGGGAGCATGAGCATTTATACGGTTAGTTGCAGACTTGAAACCGTCCAACACAACTACAATTGAAGGGCCAGAAAGATATTTTCTAATCCTTTGAAGAAATATTAAGCGCAACAACTTTCGTCTCACCAGAGTGGGGGAAAGATCGGTTCCCCTTTTTGGTGAGATAAGTCATTAAATCACTAGTGGACCTGCTGCCTCGGAAACCTTATTGCCGGTCATTGAGAAGTTTTCGTGATTCCAGATATTTCATAAGCTGACGGTTGATCAGCGTTTCCATGACCATGGAAAGAATAAGAATCGCCTTTTTTAGGGACGGGCTGGACAAATGCTGTCTTGCACTTACTCGGAAAGAGCCCAGAAGAATAGGACAGACAAAAAGCTTATGCAGTGGCCTTGCCAGCGTTAATTCTTCAGAATTATAGATCATCTGGACCAGCGGATTTGTGAATGTTAAGATCTTTTAATACTTTTGCCACTGTGCGAGTGCGAATATGTATTTGTCCCATGGAGTATTCTACGCCCTCGAGCACAGGTGGAGCGAATTGCGAGTGTAGGGATTGACGACTTGGTGGAGCCGTAACTTGGAGTTGCAGTCCTTACAAGTGTTTACTCGTTGGCACGTATGGAAGCTTTTTTTTCGAAGTCTCTATGGTGGGGCCCCTCTTTTGTGGAGACGCCGGGATCTAGCCCCGAATACCCTCCACTTAATCCGGCCCTGCTTAGACCAGCGATTTGTCCATTGTAATACCGTTTGGATACAAAATCTCAAAATTGTCACTCACAAAATTTTGAGCTTCTAATGAAGCGAAGTAGATTTCTAACGTGCGTCGGTGTAAACAAGACCTTAAGTTTCCTTAATGTAGAAAGCCTAGGTGGAACCTGAATACAACATTCAAATTGTTCTGAAAAGTGAACAGCTCTGGACTCATATACAATTTCCAAAATCAAAGAAATTGATTTTCTTTAATTCTAAAAAGTACACAAACGGAGTTCGAAGTCTATCGGATGAAAAACAAGAAAATCCACATACAAACTTTGACCGCCCATTTAACTTTCCTTGCAAACATCATAAAGGGAACCTCTGTTGAAAATGTCCGCTCTCCAGTTCCAAGGGTTTGGTCCAGTTATGGGAAATGATTTTTTCACGAGTCGAAATTGTAACTTTTAGGACTCGAGTGTAACTTTGTCGTTGTGGAAATTCGTAGCTATATGAAAATTGAGCTAAATATACTAAATATTTACTTAGCTCATGATTTAAAAATTCACTTTTTGGTTTTGTTACAATTCGACGACGATCAAATGACATTTGATGCAAAAACACATTTACGTAAGCTCTACGCAGGCTCTAAACGCAAATTTTCGCGCTTAACTTACGCAGCCCTAAAGCAACGTTGCTTAAGTTCGAAAAATCTTTATAAATCACATTTTCCTGCGTAAGGGCATTTTAGAGGGTGCGTAGAGATAAGCAGACTCTATGATGAGTTTATAAATAAGGCTGTAAAACTGGTTCATTTTTTTTAATTTAAAATTTTCGAAATAGGCTGTAGTACGATACTCAATATTAGCGCTATCAAAAGTTGTGGTCGATATATCGTAAAGACAATCAATTTATTTTTATTATGTGTGAAGCGAGAAGAAAGCGGTCGAAAACGCTTACGGACTTTAATAAACAGATTTAAGAGTAAAAATTCCTACAATTAGAGACTATTTCACAGTTCTAGAAGAATATCCAGACGATGTATTCCAAAATAATTTTAGAATGTGCCGTTTTTCTTTCTCTTACGACATTTTTCTTACTATTTTTTCCGGCGAATCAACACTTGACGTTTATTCGCCATCACGCCAATAGTTGCATTGATATACATTTTCAAACCATGTGATTTCATTACCAGTGATGCGTTACTGAATTTACACTTTGCCTTCGAAATTTATTCTTCCACGGAGGTCTTCCACAAACGATATGTAATAATATTCTCCAGTAGTTAGAGTTTTAGTATTTTATGATTTGGGCATTATTTGGCACATTGTATCTTTTAAGGAAGGACTGTAACTGTGTAACTTTTAAAGCAAACAAATAATGTTCGGTTAATTGTAACTTTTTCGAGGTGTAACTTTTTTTTCCGATTGTATCCAAAAAGATACAATTGTATCCTCTTTTCCATCACTGGTTTGGTCGTTGATGAGTGAGTCGGCCTTACTAATAATCAATCACTAATGTCGACAACTAGTTAGATGTCAGCTTTAGTAAAAATGTAAAGCATTTGTGAAATGGTACCAATAAACAATTAGACCTCCTCATTTACTACTCCGACAACTTTCTTAGAATCTATTACATTTATTGTCATTGCAGAATTCAAATTTCATAATTTGTTTTCGTGAAAAACAAGGTCAATGGTCTCTTTCACACGGAGGATTTTATTCTAAAGGCAGGAATACATAAATTGCAATTAAATTTGCTTAACACATATCTTTGCAATGCTCTTTGATTCTTATTATAAGCAAAAAACAAAACACAAAATAGGAAATGCACAAAATATCCGCTGATCTGTCAAATATCATATGCAAATCAGTAATGCCCTATCGTTCGATCGGACACAATTTTCAGTACTTTTATGGTACGCTTTCAATTGTTTTCTAATACTACCTCGCGACTTCTTTATGAGTGCATTTGTGTCGTAATAAAATATCTTTCAAATTATTCAATAAACGGAGCACAGTTCATTTGAATGGTTTCATTTTTTCGTAGGCTGACGATGTAAATCAAAACTTATTAGTGATCTAAACATCACAATTGCGTCGTTAGCAAGTGAATATTTTTGAAAATATATATTACTTAATTCGGAAAACTTAGAAACCGACAAAAGTTGAATTTCGAACTGAAAAATATAAAACGCACATTTTTATGCACGCATATTCTCGTACTACCTGTTAGGCTGTTACCCCTCCAGAAGTTAATAAACTTGTTTTTTGCATGTATTTTGCTGAGTGCTCATAATTCTACTTTTATAACTATATTTTCCGCGAAATGAACCTTTTCACACCAACCACTGTCTCATCAAAGATCCTCATTCTCTGTAAACAAACTCCTTTTGCAAAGAATTTGAAAAGGGTTTGTTTGCAACAAAATATCTACCTGAGTCGCCTATGGTACTGAGAATTGTTGAGAAAAGGTATAAGCCGTCCAAACTTACGTAGGTAAGAAGATATTTTATCCTGTTTGTGACGACTGTCAAGAAATACTTGGAAATATCCCAAACTTATATTAAATTAATTTCGTTGCTTGAAAACTATTTAAAAAGAAAAACCAATCAAAAAGCAAGAACTAGCGGTTAAACAAGATAAAACAGAGAAAAAACAGAAATATATGCTTCACGTGTTTAGAAATAAAACAAGAATGCAATATTTTGCATACATTTGTACAAATTTGAGTTTGTTAGACTTAAAAACCATTTTCATTGCTGTATTGCAACGAATAAAATTAGAAAAAATTCACAATTTACTAAAATTAATTAATAATTGTAAATGCTCATGCTGAACCACATCGTATTAAATTCTCTCCTATTACGAAACTTAATACCGTGATTTTGGATGGTTGGGCAACACTTGTCTTCAAAATGACATAAGGTAGGATTTATTTAGCTAATATCCGAGATAAACATGGCTTTCTCAACACTAACATTTAACCCTACAGTTAGCGATAGTCTGGCAACTATATTTGTTTATTGGTAAAGGGATTTTGGAAAGTGTGGAGTCTTTTCGTAAAGTGCCAGACTAAAGTTGATTATTGGTAAGGCCGAGTGAATCGCAACTTCTCTTTTTAAATAAGGGAAGATTCCTATTGACATATTAGTGAGGGAAATTTATTTTGTAGGTAGCTACCAATCAAAAGTCCCTATTTTGTAATATCTTGCAATGCAAGTAGATGCACTCAAAGTTGGTAGTTACAATCAGTCCCAGTTCATCTCCCGTTCTAAACCATAGCAAAGGAAAATGAATCTAAGCTGTTTTCCTTTCTGCCTTTATTAAAGAGAAAAACCCATTCGTAAAAAAGAATCAAATAAAAACAAATGGTAGTGAGAATAGGCTGTGAAATTGTGAAATTTAATTTTTGAAAAGATGGCGGACAACCCTCATGTGTGTGAGATTTCATTTTTAGGACCAATGGAAACAGCTTCAAAACATCTATTAAGTCTGATGTTTCCATATGCAGTGGTAACCCTTAATATGTGATTTCTTTTTTTTTTTTTTTTTCTTCATCAAAAGTTGAGGAAACATTTATAATAAAATATTCTGAATATTTATATGCGATTTAAAATAGCAGAAACTTTTGACTCAATTTTATTAAAAGTTTCGGATTATCTTCATAAACTGTCATGTTTGTATAGAACTAGTCATATAATAGACCGCCTGCTTCCTGCATTTGCCTGTTCTTTCCCGAACATGTTAGTACACAAAATACTCTCTTGAAAACCTTAAATTTTTCTGTTGCAATGATTTGTGTCTTTTTGGTCACTCAATTGACGATTTACAAGAAAATCACCTAACTGAATATTCAACAACCGTATACTTGAGAAGAGCTAAGAAGCCCCTATTGCTAAAAAACGACGCTTCTTTCATGATTCGTTGTTCAAAGCGCTGTTGCGGCTCGGCGCCCGTTTTTGTGATAAATGTGAAGTTACCTCCTCTATGTGTCGAAAATCCGTTCGATTAATAATTGTATACAATGTAGGGTATACATGTTAATATTTTTAGACCGAGTGAGTCTTGTCTAGCGATTTTTTCGAATTCTTCCAAAGGAAGCGCAGAATTACACAAATTGACCAAACTAAATTAAAAGGAGCTCGTATTAGTTTTTCTTTACAGAATTGATAGTTATGCTTTTGGCTGGATGGACTTAGCACATATTGGCTAATGGATTAAAAACTATTGAAAAGTTTAACAGTACTGCCAGTTTAACAGCACTGCACTGGTTATATTCATATATTTATCTGGGTGACCAGTACTGAACACAATAACCAGCCTAAACTTTTTTTCTGCAAGTATGTACCTATATGAATAGCAACTGCCTATGCTTAGTTTTAATCAGAAGAAATGAAGAAAGAAAGAAGAAGGTCATTATAAAGGTTCTGTGCTGAGATATTTTTTACTTATGGGCGGAGAATTCCTAGAATTTGTTTTGAGAAGGTCAACTTTACTTATGACTAAGCTTCGTTAAAATCGTTTTGGGGTATTGACTTCGATTGAAGCAAGTAATCTTCCACTCTACAGGCGAATACAATACCACGGGGTTGTGTCTGTTTATCAAACTGCTGAAATGGTGAAAGTGAGAATGCTATCGATGCCCTGAACTACACCGGCACAGTCAGGCAGCCATAAAATACTTGAATTACCAATAATAAGTATTATCGTAAGTCTATACGTAATCGCGATACTATAAATAAGTGCGCGTTACTTCTATCCTGAGTCGCTGCCCACAGTGACGTATCTATTTTCGTACTAAAAGAAATAGTCAATAAATCTACGAAAGATCGTTAACAACGAACTTGAAAAATGCAGTGGAATGTTAAAATTTGTAAAGAAATTTCATATATTTTTCGTGCAGATCTAGAATTCCCGACACTTTCTAAGCCGACCTTTGCAAATTATATTGGTGTATGATATATGTGCCGGTGGCCGTTTTTTCGTCCTTAATCTCTCCATTAATTTTGCAAGTTTACCGGATGAAGACATAACTGGCTTAAATGAAATAAGTCCAAAATTTATAAAACTTCTTATTTATTCAATACTACATATATACTAAGTACCTGCGAGTATTTTATTTGGTGTAAAAGGCAATAATATTCGAGTGCCTAAGTCACTTAAAAAGGCGAACTCTATTTGATCCTTTAACATTTTTATTCAGAGTATTTGTATGGTAATTTTTTTTTTTAATGCAAATTCCTGTATAGGTATACCTTATCCGTCATGATCTTTTAAATATCACCAGTCCTGCCCTTTCACTTGTGATCGATGATGTATAAGATCTATAAGAAACAAATTTGGCGCACTTTATACAGGTATTGCATTACCGAAACCTTATAGAAACTTTATAGAAACCTTATAGAAACCTTGTAGAAGCTTTGCAAAATAACAAAATATGAAAAGTCGTTAATTGCATGACATTTCATTGCTTCTATAATGCCTTCTGTGAGAAGCTCTAACGAAGCTTCTACTTCCAACCACAAGCTTAACCGAAGCAATTCACTTTCCACCACCTCCTCCCACATTTTCAGATGTCTTATAGAGATCTTAACGAAACTTAATTTCATATCCCTCTATAAAGCCTGCGTGTATGCTTCGCAAAGCACATACAGAAGTTATTTTGGAAACAATTGCTTCGAAATCGGTCTACTTCGGTAAACAAATACTATAGAGACCCTATCGAAATGGTTGCCTACAGAAATTACAAATTTGAACCTTACCGAAATCATATTGTTACTTGGGCCATTAAAAAATTAATAAGAATTCAAGGTCCCATCTATTCAGGAACTATATACAAATTCATACATTTATGCATTTATATTTCAATGAAAATCGTCATACAATAAATAATTAAGACGTTTGACCTTTAACTTAAATAATTTCTGAAAGTTCACATTAGATTAATAATTATTTTTCATTTGTTTCAGTAAACTTGCTTCTTTTGATGGAAAAAAGGCTATTCGTGGAGGCATTCCTTTTGTATTTCGTAAGTCTTTTTTACGCGTCAATCTTACATATACCTACTAAGACTAAGTTTTTTTCTTTCTCAGCTCAATTTGGACCGTGGTCTTTTGGACCGCAACATGGCTTTGCAAGGATAACTAGATGGACACTCGAAAGGCCGCCAGAGAGACTACATAATGGTGATGTTGAGGCTCTTTTCTCTCTAATGGATAACGAATTTACTAGATCAATGTGGAACTATCCGTAAGCTTATTTTAATAGGAAAGGCAGAAAATTGAATATTGATACCAAAAAATTACAGTTTTCGGATAACCTATCGTCTTATTCTTCGTGAAAAAGAACTCCATTTCCACATCGGTGTATATAATCCCAGTAAAGATCTCACGTTTTCTTTTAATTTACTATTACACACTTATTTAAAAGTTCCTGATGTTCGACGTTGTCAAATAACTGGGCTACATGGTTGTACATTTATTGATAAGGTATATGTTTTATCCATTGCTAAGCAGATAATTTTATAACATTGGCTTACGCAGACTCGGGAGGGAGCACTTTATCAAGAAGGACGAGAAGTGGTAACAATTGGAGAATGGACAGATAGAATTTATCAGCAAACACCACAGGAACACGTTATAACAAATGTTGTATCTGGAAGGAAAATGCGGTTACACAAATACAATTTCCCCGACACAGGTAAATATATCTATAGTTTCATTTAAACTCTTAATACAATTACAAATCAATCGCTATAGTATGTATGGATGAATTACAAAGCAATACTGCAGCAACAAACAAATCACGGTGATTAGGTATCTATAGATTGGATTGCGAAAATTCGTGAATACTTTTGATGATTAAACTTGCTGAGAATAAGTTTTTTGTTCATACAGAAGAGTGTTCAAATACATTACTGGGATACAACCTTATAACTCTAACGTAATTCTTATATAACCGTTCACCACAGATCTGGAGCAGATGTTGGTGCATAGCTTTCAGAGCCGTCAAAAAGTTTTCTCATACAATTGTCCGCCTGTTACGTTTAAGTTGCATGTGTCACGAAAATGTTCGAATAAAAGTATGAACTGTACTAAAACCACATAAGTTAATAAATACAAGCTTAAAAGCCAGTTAGTCACTTTCATTCTTAAATAGCGCTACATTCCGTGATGGACCTGGGTCTCAACAAACTCGATTCTCTGGTTAGCCTACTGCCTCCAGTTGCTCACTCCAAGTTAGTTGTGGTCCCCTTCCACTTGCGCGCCACCTAAGGCGAGGTTTTCCTCTACTGCGTTGTTCCTCCGGACTGAAATCGAAATCTCTTGGAGTTAGTGTCCATTTGGTCTACACCTACAATTCATCTTAGACGATTGATGGGTCGATATGTTGCTGTATAGCCCGTAGATTTCGCTGTTAAATCTCCTCCTCCAAAGCCCGTCTACGCAGACGAGACCGAAAACCAAGCCAGTAAGATATCAAATATATAAAAGCATCACATTATTGCAGCACAATGGCAGTACGAAGCCAATCGGAGAATTTGCAAAATAATTTACATGAAATAATCTAAGCCTTGTGAGAGTTTTCAATCTTTTGTTTTTAAAAAGCTCAGTTTAATTTTGTTTTGCACACAAAACCATTAAAATGAATGCGATAAGTTGGCTCAATATACATACTTAGACTTACCTGTTGTTATTAATTCATTTCTGACCATTATGTAACAACTTTAACCAAATGTGGACTATTTGGCTAGTAAATTTGTGGACGTACATTTTTGAGACACAATCAATCATAAGGTACATACGGTGACCACCCGTTCATTAAAATGAAAAGTTGTGTATTTGAGGACGATGTTCTATATGAATTATTTTGTATTCAAAAACATAAAAAATGTTCTGTAGGTATTTAAAATGTGTTCATTATTTGTGCTGTATTTCATTAAAATTCTTAACATTTTCGATCTGTCTCAAACAAGTGTAGATGTAAGTGTAAAGTGAACTAAATGTATTTATTTTTGATGTGAATCTGGTGGAGTAATTCCACACATTTAACTTGCGGGATGGAAATGCGTCACGGTGTGTTATCATTGCATACATTTTATCATTGCATACATTAATGAGATGGGGCATATTGTTGATGTGAAATAAAGCATGTTTTTCATATATGATGGTCTCACATTTCATCCCTGTGACGGACATCTCGAGTGACAAATCTTTCAAGTTCAAGTTCAAGTTATTTATTGAGACTTATATAAACATTTTTACATATATTTGAAACTTGTAAGTACGAATGTACTTATTTCACTAAGGAAATTTATATAATAGGAGGCTATAATGTATGGCTCTCTCTTGTAATAAAAGGCTTTACGTTGCCAACATGGCTCGTGGTGTATAAAAGAGAAACTCTCGCTCACGGAGTTATATTTAAGTTGCTTTCGACGCAAATGTCACTAACACTACAGGATACATAATATACAATTTAACAGATGGATAGAGTATATACAAGATATAGTATGAAACGAAAGAGGGAGGGAAACGGATAAGTCCCCCGCTCAAGACCATGTATTGGTTTACAAGTTACGAACATTTGTTATAAGATTATAAAACATTATGAAGAGATTATGAAAACATATAGTATGAAATTAGGTCGATAAGTTTGTTTTCTTTTCTTTTATATGTGTAGTAAAGTTAATTGAGCGATTACTTTTAATGACGTAGGTATACGTATAGACCTGAAGAGAGAGCTTTAGCATAATGCCGTATATGGTCTGATATCACAGCTGTTTTAATACTTTACAATATTGATAAAGAGGATAACATTAATGTAATAAGCTTAAAATTAAAGTAAGTTTTGCCAACCAATCTTGTTTTAGTTATAATAATACAACAGTTTTTTTTTTTTTTTTAGCTTTGATGCAAAATGAATGAAGTTCAGTGAGGAGTGCGGCTAACCTCGATTTTGGCCCAATATGGCCTTTTGGTAGAAAGTGATTGGGGGCCCATCGGGGGCGAGGTTTATGTCTTCATTTAAGAGAATGAAAGGGGATAAGTATGGCGAATCATTCAATCTTGCGTTATGCTGTGAGGTGTGAATTAGTTTAATGGTGTCATTTTCGTTAAACTTCATTTTTTCCAGGGTTTTAAGCAGAAGAGACGTCGCGTACTTCGTAAACGGAATGGTGTTGGCGTCGTTGTAAATATATGGGTTAGAGAATTTTTTATTTCGCGATTCGTAATGTTTCTTGATACTGAGTCGTAGGATTCTCATCTCCAGAATTTCCAACTTTCTGACTATCGTCGGGGAGATGGAGAACCAGATAGGAAATCCGTAACTGAGTACTGGTCTAATCATGGTTTTGAAAAACAGAATCTTGACCTTCTTGCTTAGCGTGTTACCCTTCAACAGAGGCATAAGCTTATAAGTGATTTTCCTCGCTTTGATTAATGTTTCATTAGCGTGTCTATTAAATTTGAATAAATTGTTGAAGTTAATACCCAAATATTTCAACGTATTCCTGAATAAAATCTGGTTATTACCAAGTTGTAAACTTAAGTCCCTGCTTTCGCGGACTGCCCCTTCTCTGCCTTTGCCGCTCGCGTTTCTGAAACAGATGCATTCCGATTTTTGCTCATTGATTTTAATACCCCATTTTCCATAAAACTCCGAGATGATTTGAATATGCCTCTTAAGATACTTAAGGGCGTCTAACGGGTAATCGGCGCTTGCGTAGGCAAAGGTGTCGTCTGCGTACAAGATAGCTTGGGATAGGATAGTGTTGTGTTCAAAAAGAGTATGTGGAAAGTCGGGCATGAATAGATTATAAAGTCTCGGGCCCAGAATGGAGCCTTGGGGCACGCCACTTTTAGAGTCAGCATTTGCTGACTTACTGTTTTGGATTTGTACAAAGAATTCTCTCTCTGAGAGGAAGCTTATTAGTAAATTGACCAGATGTCTTGGGTAATCTAAATGAGTGAGTTTGAAGATCAGACCATCCCTCCAAACGCTGTCAAAAGCCTTTTCGACATCGAGTGAACACGCTGTGGTACACAATTTATCTTTGAGGTTGTTTGTTATGTCTTTGTGGACTTTCAGAAGTGCGTGTACAGTGGAGTGTCCCTTGCGGAATCCAAATTGTAGGTCGGGGAGGAATTCAATGTTCCCTTCTACGTGTGTGTCAATTTTCCTAAGAATTATCCTTTCGAAGATTTTCCCTACGTTGGAAAGCATCGAGATCGGTCTGAAATTCTTTATGTCGGGGCAGTTTGGTTTTTTTTGTAAAGGGATTAGCTTTGCCAGTTTCCAAATTTTGGGGAAGTAGCCATTATTAATGCAGTTGTTTAGTATGATTACCAAGTATTTTATCGCGGTGCTGGGCATTTTTTTAAGAATAAAGTTGGATAATTCATCGGGCCCGGAGGACTTCTTCCCACTCAGGCCTCTTAAAATTTCTTGAAGCTCAGAGAAAGAGGTAAAAATTTCTTGGGCTGAAGCACCGGTTGCTGGGTCGTTAGGGCAGAAGTTGAATATGTGGTTAGGAACGGTGTTCTTAACTAACCGCGAAGATGATTTCACCCGTTTTGTGAGTGCGGGGTCGTCTGACGGGATTTTTTCTTTATAAACGTCTGTAAAATAATTTTTGAACTGATCAGCTATAATTTGTTCCCCAAGGAGAAGTTGGCCATTTACTACTAGTTTAGAACAGGAAAAGTTGCGGTTTTTCCCCGTGAATCTATGTGCTTCTCTAAAAGCTTGGGGACTGGGTCTGATGCGAGAAAGTTTCTCTTCAAATTGTTTATTGATCCAAATCCTGACCTTATCCTGAATGATTTTTTTCAGAAGAGAGATTTTATTTTCGAGAGTTTTATACTCGCGGGAGTGGCGATTGTAAGTATTGTGGAATATATTTTTAAGTTGTTTTTGCCATTTGCTTTTTGTTCTAAAAAAGATTTTTATATTTTCGGGGAGGTCTTTGTATTTCCTAAAATCCGCAGTGCGGTTTACGGAAAGTGAGTTAACTGTGTTTACGATGATACCCATAAATATGGAGATAAAATTATCTATATCGTCATTGGTAAGGCAGACGCTGTCTGGTGGGAAAACGCGCTCTAGCGACAGCTCTACGGTCCTGCGAAAGACAGGCCAGGACAATTTGTTAAAGCATCTGGAGTAGTTTTGAGTAGGGGCTACTATCTCCAGGTTTGAGAAGTTTATTTTAAGATTCAGGGGATAGTGATCAGAGAAGGAGGGTGCGGTGTTAATAACGTAGTTGGGGTTTATCTGATTTAACAGTTCGGGGGATATTATGAAGTGATCAAGATAAGAGAGACCCCTGGGAAAGGATGGGGTGTCTGCATTGAGATTTATGAATGTAGGTGATACGGAGGCTAGCCAATTATAGTAGGTTCTACCGTTCTGGTTCATAGAGGAATCTCCCCAGCTGGGGTGCTTTGCGTTTAGGTCACCGCCAATGATGCAGCTGTCAAAGGCATTGGACAGGTGTTTGATCTTGTTCAAATCCTCCTCCATGAGACGGGCGGAGCAGTTACTCGGTATATATATGGACCCCAGTAGTATTTTTTTTGAGGATCCCGCGGATTTTAATTTTATTTCTGCAAATATGGAGGGAATGGTGCCACTCTTGAAGGGGACGGGGATAAAGTTTATATTATTTTTGATGAGGAGCGCCACCCCTGGCCCTCTGTCATCTCTGAGGTCCCTTAGTGAGTGAAATGAGTCAATTATGGGATTGTGTTTGGATTTTAGCCTTGTTTCTTGAACGAAGGCAATCGAGGTATCGTTAGCAATAAGGGATCTAAGAAGATCGACACGTCTGCTATGGTCAATTAAGGACGAAATGTTGTGTGTTGAGAGGTTTAAAGACATTATTTACTGATTAAAATCCTGTTCAGGGCCCATGTTCTGTAATTATCACATCGACATATTTATCACTAAAACGATACAAATTGAAAAACATGTTACTATGTTTCTGATGTGAAAATTTATCGCATGAGTTACAGAACATGGGCACAGGATACTTAAAAAGTTTAACCTTTTCTCTTGTAACGTGGCTTTAGAGTTTTTGAAACTTATTACAAAGTCTTCAATCTCATTTAGGAGAGTAGATACTTCCATGCCAAAAAGTTCATTGGATAAATCCATAAACTGACTTAGAAAATTGTTATTGGATGTGCCTGACCTCTGTAGGGGGGGTGAGGGGGCTGACGGTTGAGAGAGTGTGGTTTCTTGTCTAAAGAGACTGGCGAATGAAACTGGGGGAGTGGCTATCTTTGATGAGCTTCTCAGAAGTAATTTGGAACCTTTGGCAGCTTCTCTGCTCTCTCTTGCGTCTCTAAACGCCTTGCGCCTTCTGGCTTCGAATTTTTTGTAGGCTTCACAGCCCTTATAATTTGCAGGATGGTCGTTAGAGCAATTCACGCAGGTGGCTTTAGTGTCTTCTGAAGCTTTGACAAGGCATTCGCCAGGATTGTGGTTCTTATCGCACTTAACGCAGCGATACTTGTTGGCACAGTTTTTGGCCAGATGGCCGAAGTTTTGACATCTCCTACATTGGAGTGTCCCCACGTTTCCCCTTGGTTTCTCCCACGATACTTTAAAATTGAATAGATAATTAACGTTAATAATATCTCTAGCAAGCTTACCCGGGAAAAGCCTCACCAGAAAAAGGTCGAGATTCTGTTTCCTTTCAACTGCACGCATTGTGCTAAAAACCGATACTTTATTCACCAGATTAGGTGCATAGGAATTGATTTCGCTAAACACCTCCTCTGGCTTAAACCCGGAATTCAATCCTCTTAAAATGAGATTGACCGTTTTGTCCTCCTTGAGAGTGAATGAGTGCGCTTGAACGTCGGAGTTTTTTTTAAAGTTCTCCATGAGCTGCCGATGAGCCCCCGGTTCACTTATATATAGCTTACACGCGTTATTTTTACCCTGCCTGAACTCGTAACTGAACTTGACTAATTTTGACTTTTCTTTTAATTCAGCAGAGAGCTGTCTAGTGTCTACGTTATATAGAATTATTGGTGGGCAAAACTTACCCGTTTTGTTTCCGCAGTCGATGCTGGGGTCAGGATTCACATCCCTCGTCAATGGTGATTTGCTCCTCGTGGTGCTTTGGTGGCTGCTGCTAGGGTGGTCTTCGGTGGCTGCTACTGTTCCGGTTTTTTTTTTTTTTTTTTTTTTGTCGGAGGTTGTTACTATCCGATGGAGCACTCAGACACAACTACTGGTCCATTGTACTGCCAAAACGGACACCTTACATTGCTGTACTTAGTTTTCCCGTCTTTCGAAGAAAGATTGGAAGGAGCTTCAGTGATGAAGAGCTTAGATGTTCGGCACTCACCACATCAGCCCCAAAGATCCGCCATCTGTCGCGAGCAAAGGCAGGACAATTACAGAGGAAGTGTTCCGCTGTATCGTCGTCCTCTCCACACGCAGGACAGATGGTGGTGTCGCTCAAGCCCAACACATTCAAATGTTTGGCAAAAGCTTGGTGGCCCGAAAGGACACCCACAAGCAGTCTGCAGTCAATTCTCCTGAGAGACAGAAGGAAAGACGCAGACCTTTTACAGATGTCCGGACGCAGTCGTTTGGCCTGTCTACACCCCGCACAGTCACGCCACCGACGCTCGTGTTCACGAGAAACCCAAGTATCAATGGATGACCTAACTGCAGATGCGGACAGACCCAACGCCGGCTCAGGTCCTGAGAGAGCTTCTTCTGATCCCAGCCTGGCAAGCTCATCAGCGATCTCATTTCCATGGATGCCAGTGTGACCTGGGACCCAAACGAGATTCACTGTGTTTAGCCTACCGACTAGGTTCAGAGATAGCTTGAGTTCAAGCACTAATTTAGACGAGGTTAGAGGGTTGAGCAGTGCTTTTAATGCAGCTTGGCTATCGCTGCAAACGCATATGCTTCTAGCCCTCCACCTGTTTGTCACAATATAGCGCATGGCCATGAGGATAGCGAAAATCTCCGCTTGGAAAACAGACGCATAGTTACCTAATGGGTAGTGTAGTCTAATGTTCTCGCTTTCCACAAAGACCCCAGAACCAGATCCTTGTTCGGTCCTGGAGCCGTCCGTGAATATACGATGGCATTCTTTTCCTGGCTCAGAGTCTGGCCGAAGCCATTCCGTCGCCTGAGGAAAGTTGACTTGGTAGTTTTGTCGCAGTAGGATTTCTGGTGTCATTGCGTCAGAGGGCATATCCATAAGACAGGAGTCAAAGGATAATTCTCGCACAAGTTCTTCAAAACTCCTTTGCGGCCATTTTGGTTTTTTTTTTCGATTGCGCACCCAACCATGTGGGGCGACCACTAATAACCTCTTCGAGGCACACGAGTGGAAACACAAAAGATCCAAATGAATCGTCGAAACGCACTATTATTTTGTTGCTTTTAATATCATGAGCGATAATATTATATAATTTTGAGTGATAAATTGATTTATTTCACGGATTTTCCGAATTATATACGGTGTAAACTGAATTTAATTATTTTTTCTTACGACTTACGCACGTCTGTACTCGTTGGCAGCTCTCGGGGGAAAAAAAGTCGCAAATTCAGTCTTCTGACAAATCTTTCGTGAATTGCCAGGCACGCAGAAATCACAGCTGGACAACAACTAACAAAAATGTCGTAGACCAGCACCTCTACAATAGGCGTTTTTCTTTTTTAATTCAGAGCTGAGCACTGAACAGAGTTCGAGCATTATGAGCGCGCTCTGAACCGTGCTTGCTCAGAGCGTTCAGAGGATGTTTTGTTTTTCCTGTATTTTTTGTCCTTCAAATGTGACTGGAAGTGTGCATTTACATGTGTACTCATCCTTTTTACTCAGCCTGCTCAGTCAATTTATTCTGAGCTCATAGAGCGCGCTCTGATCATGCTCTGAGCGAAAAAAGAAACACAAATTCGAGCTCTGAAGTGTCTGAGCTAAAAAAGAAACACGAACTTTTTGTATAACAGTTCAGGTTGTGCTCTGAACTAAAAAAGAAAAACGCCTAATATGCAATGCAAGCCGAATGAAATTCCAATGACACTTTCGTTGACTGTATAACAGTTGATGTCATTTAACTTGCGGGGATGGATTGCATACATTTATGAGCTGGGGCATATTAATTTCAGCTTTTTGTTGATGTGAAATAAAGCATGTTTTTCATATATAATGGTCTCACATTTCTTCCCTGTGACGGACATCTCGAGGAAATTCGGTGCCAAATCTTTCGTGAATTACCAGGCACGCAGAAATCACAACAGGACAACAAGTAACAAAAATGTCGTAGACCCAGCACTTCTACAATATGCAATGCAAGCCGAATGAAATAAGATAAATTTAATCTTCGAACTCCAACCGGAAAATTTCAACAACACGATATTGAACAACCATCGATGCTGTCTTCCAGCGTAATCTAGATAGATTACAGTCTCGAATGTACATATCTTACCCCAATCCGATTGTATCTATTCTACCGAAACTAGCACAGAACGAATAAATTATTGTTATTTCGTAATATATCAAGAATACGGTTATTACAATTCCCTCTTCTCTCAATTGCGTGTATCAAGCCACACACATACCGCAAGCACGGTGTTTACACATATATTTCGGGACTGTTGGATACATTCGCACAAATTTTTTATTTAAAGGTTGTACTATAAAGTACCTATTTTTCAAATAAAATAAAGAATTGAATAATTGAAAATTTATTCTTTTTCTCATTATTAGAAATTCTAAAATGGTCCAGGTATACATAAAGAAGATCCTATTTTTCGGGTACACATTTCAAAAACCTTTTGGCCGATGATCGGATACAATTTCCGACAGTTAAAGAAGATATGAAACATCTACAAGTGATTTGGCTTGATTTGGATCATGTTTCCAGTTGCAATTGCAGAGCTATTGATCGTATCGAACTCATATCGCAAAATTTTTTATTTAACTTCATTTACCCTTGTTCACATCACAGACTCATAATAACTCGTCTTTATGAGAAATATGTCAAAGCTAGCTATCTGTCAATTTTCATAGAAAGAAAGGACGATGGTTAGGTTAGGTTAGGTTGAAGTGGCTGTCCGACACACTTAGACCATTATTAGGTCCCTTGTGATACCACATGAATCTAAAAGAAAGGACGATAGTATGCAAAAAAGTATATGGTGGGCATTTCGATTTCATAAGCTTAATTACTGTTTTATTCTTTCAGATACTAGTTGCATTCTCGCATTAATACTTCACCCCATTGACTTATTATAAAGGGTTATTAATTATTCGATTTCCAAAGTAAAGCTAAATAAAACACTCACAGTAATACATTTTTGATGAACACTTTATTTCATTACTAGGAGACACAATTCACATGATACTTTATGCAATTCGGTTAAATGCAAAGTCTTTATTCAAAAGTTATATTAAATACAATAGTCCTTAGAAATAGAAAAAAAAAAATTCGATTCTAAAGTCTACTTTTGCTAGTGACCTCTAAATTCCACCTAGCATTTCATAGAAATAAAATAATATCTAACAAAAGCCAACTTCTGCCAGCTATTGGACACAATTTTGTTTTTTCACCAAAGGCGTGCCTGAAGTTGTCGTTGATGACGATTTGATAGATGAAGCAAGGGGAAATTCAAAAAAATGATTTCGCCACTTTTTTTTAGTAAGTTTTAGTAATTTTAACGCGTTATTCGAACTTAAGCCATCCATTATCGCAAATGGCTAATGTCGTTTTCCATTGGGACCAAAAATCAATCTTTTTTTTTTATCTAAATCACTTTTCATGTTCCATTAGGACAAAAAATCAATCTTTTGTTTGATTCGGAGCACTTTTTGCAGATCTCGATATTTTTTCAGATCTACACACACTCTCACAATACCAACATACTTCGCACAGCTGTTTTACGTCATTTTACCCCTTCGGGTAGGGGTTAGAATTTACCCGAGGTAGGCATGCCTTTCGTAAGAGGCGACTAAAATCCAACCTCCGTATACCGAGCGTGTAGTGTATACAAAAAATGCAATGAACAAAACGAAAAGATTTATTACCCCAGGTGACAGTCCAGCTTTACTGGAAAATCTACCCTCTTCGGAGGTCGGCTCTACGGATTCTGGGGAGATCCGCTTATTGCAATCCATTGACCCTTTTATTAAAAGTTCAAGGGTATCTCGATCGCCTCCATCAAGATCGAACAACCCCGGGAAAAGAAGTCCGCCGGGAGCACCAGCGCGTGAAAAACGGGACTCAGTAAAAGATATAAGTTCTGAGGAAGAAATTAAAACACTCCGAATCAAGCTTAAGGAGAACAAACGCGTAAAGTACCGCAAGAAAAACAACTCTGAGGGCAAATTCGACCACCGCCTCCAATAAACGTCGTTGGGGTAACGGCGTATAATAAGTTACACAGCCTCCTTAGATTAGATTAGATTAATTGGCGGAGGTGGAAACAGGTTGCCATATCACTGCGGCCACGAGTGGGCCTATTGTGATTTCCTCCATTTATAGCTCACTCATGATACCGGTCTTAGTGATGAGTCCTAGTATGTCTTTGAGTTGCTGTCAGATATGTCCTCTGCCTCAAGGTAAGGTTTTCCTAGATGGTGTTGACGTAATCTGACTAGACATTCACAGTGACACAGTATGTGTTCTGCTGATTCTTCGTCCTCGTTGCATAGTCTGCAAGTGTTGTTTTGTGTTACTCCCATAGTCATGAGGTGTTTTTTGACTTGACAATGTCCAGTGAGGAACCCTGTGTATGTGCGGATCTGACTCCTTGTTAAGTTTAGGAGTTGTTTTGTTCTTGTTAGGGAAATAGTTGGCATGAACGTTTTGGCTTGTCTGTTACCTTCAATGTTGATCCAGTAATGGTTTGCCTTGTTTGTTAACCATTTTTTGATGTAGAATTTAGCAGTGCTAATAGGTAATCCACAGAATGGTCTTGGCATCGTGAAGGTCGATGCTGATCCTTTTCTGGCTAATATGTCTGCTATTTCATTGCCCTTGTCCACTGTGTCCAAATGAGATGTACTCTGTTTGTGCTGGCTAGTGATGTGAGTAATTGCAAGCAGTCCCATACTAGTTTAGATGTTATCTTGTAGCTATTGATGGCTAGGAGCGCAGCTTTGCTATAAGAGAGAATATATATGTTCTTCTTTGTTATGGATTTTTATAGATTTTCTCTGAGACATAGTTCTATTGCAAAAATTTCTGCTTGAAATACAGAGTTGCACTTGTCCATGCTTTTGTAGATGAACGTTTTTGTGCTGACCCCGTATACTCCAGCTCCAACTCCTTCATTTGTTTTCGATCCATCTGTGTACCATACATGAGAATTGTTAGCAAATGTGGGCTTATTCTGTTCCCAGTTTTGTCGATTTGGGAATGTAACTTTGAAGTTTCGGCTGAAGTTGAATCTTGGTAGACAGTAGTCTGTTATGGTTATTCCAAGTATTTCATCTTTTGTAGTTCCATAACGATGTCTTGATGGATTAGCTTGGAGTTTTCGGTGTTATCAGATATGAGCATGAAGGCATTTGTCATAGCTTCTTTCGGAAGATGGAGAGGTGGAAGGTTTAGAATAACTTCCAACGCGGCAGTGGGAGTTGTTCTTATAACGCTCATAGTGTAAACACAAGCTAGTCTTTGGAGTTTGTTGAGCCTGACTTGTGTTGACTTTTGTTTCGTTTTTTGCCACCATGCTGGAGCTTTCATATGTGACAATTGGTCTTGTTACGGCTGTATAAAGCCATAACATCATTTTGGGGTTTATACCACAACTCTTACCAATCAGACTTTTGCTGGTCCACAGAGAGATCCTGGCTTTGTCTATGGTTTTCATGAGGTGAGAGTTCCAAGTGAGTTTTTCGTCCAGAGTTAAACCTAAGGTATTTGACTTCTTTTGAGAACTCTATTGTTTCACCAAGAAGAGTGGGTTTTTTTAGTTTTTCCCTGCTCCGTCTTTTAGTGAACGCAACTATGGTACTTTTTTTGGGGTTTACAGTTAAACCAACTGTCAGCAACTAGGTTGAGTGCCCTCTGCAGGAGTTCCGAGATTGTATCTTCGAAATTTCCTCTGATTAGGATCGCAATGTCATCCGCGTATCCTTGGACATAGAAGCCATTATTGCTGAGTAATTCTAGTAGTTCGTTCACTACGATGGACCATAGCAGGGGGGATAGAACACAACCCTGGGGCAACCTTTCGCAGCTGTGACTCTTATACTGTCACTGCCTAATGTAGCATTTATGTTTCTACTGTTAAGCATGTTCTTTATCCAGTTACATGTAGTACTATCTACGCCTGTGTTGTGGATGCATCTGTATAATTGGGAATGTTCGGTGTTGTCAAAAGCTCCTTCGATGTCAAGGAAGCATCCCACGGCAACTTCTTTGCTCCTGAGTGAATTCTCGATTCTGGTGGTAAGTTCCTGAAGAGCATGTGTTGTGGATTTACCTTGTTGATAGGCATACTAGTTTTTATGCAAAGGGTTTCTGTATAGTGGACCCTGCCTTATATGTCTATCAATAATTTTTTTCCATTGTTTTAAGGAAGAAGCAGGTGAGGCTAATGGGACGGTAAGATTTGGGAAGATCGGTTGGTCTGCGACCTGCCTTCGGTATAAACTTGACCGTTACGTCTCTCCAGCTTTTTGGTATGTAACCCCATGCATAGCTAACTTTAAATATGTTTATTAGCAGCGGGGTTATTTGTGCACTGCTGGAAATATTCCATCTTTTCCAGGGGATTTAAATGGATCAAATGAATTGACTTCCCATTTTATTTTATCTTCATGAAAGATTTCTTTTGCCCTTATCCAGTCCATTCTTGTTGGTCTGTTTATTCTTACCTAAAGAGGATGATTGGGTGAGTCTGGTGTTATTATAGAGTTCGGGAAATGGGTTTCGGCCAAGAGCTTTAGCGTCTGTATGCCGTTTTCCATATAAGTCCCATTCTGATTTTTCGTTAGTCCAATTTTATTAGTGTGCTGTTTTGATAGAATTCTGTGGATACGAGCGCTGCTTCGAGTATCAGATATATCTTAACAGAACTTTTTCCATGATTCTCTTTTAGCTCTTCTAATTTCTTGGTTATACTTTGTGAGTGTTTCAAAGTATATTGTCCATTCTCCATCCCGATTCGCTTTGTTAAAAAGCTTCCTGGTAGTTTTTCTTAACTTAGCGAGTTTGTTATTCCACCAAGGAGTTGAACGATTGCCTGATTTTTCTTTTTCTGGGCAAGCTTGATGATAGGCGGATTTAATGGCAACATTGAGATTTTCGCAACCAAGTTCTAGGCTGTCAATATCTCTCATGTTTTTGTAGCAGTTTGTTGTAGAGTCCATTAGTTCTGGGCTATAGGTGTCCCAATCTGACCTAGTTGGACGTCAAAACAGATTTGACGATGGTCTGACATCGATGTTTCAGTGGAAACATGCCAGTCCTTAATGAAGTTTTTTATAAATGGGTTGCATAGGGTGAGATCAAGAACTTCTTCCCTAATTTTGTTTATAAAAGTTGGGCTGTTCCCATGATTTACTACTTCAAGATTGTTTTTATATATAAATTCCAGGAGTGACTCACATCTTAGATATATTTATATTTGAACTACCCCAGTTTGTATGGTGGGCGTTAGCATCGCATCCTATTAACAGCTGGAGTCTTCTTTTGCCACAGTAGTTCAGAAGTCCTTGCAGTGGTAGAAAGTCCAGGTCAAAGGAGTCACCGGCCAGGTAAGCTGAGCATATAACTGCTTCTGCTTTACCCCCTCCAGTGGATAGTACAACAATCGCCGCTACCATATCTTTGTTTGTGTGTTCTGGAATTGGAATAGTTTTTATATTTTGTTTTAACATAATACAAGCTCTAGGTCCTCCTTCATTTACGGAATCGTAGAGTAACTCACCTGAGAGGCCCTTTATCTGGTCCTTAAGTATGTATGGCTCCTGGATAAAGGCTACATCTAGGTGATCCTTATTAAATCTATGGCTTAATACCGCCGAAGCGGCTTTGGCATGCTGTAGATTAATTTGGATGCACCTTAATCTCATAGAGAAATTATTGTTGGGGTGTGTTGGCAGACTTGCCAACATTTTTAGCTTCCACAACGGTTTGGCTAGCTTCTGAGATCACAGACATTGAGGACAAGTCTTCTGATGTCTTTGATCTTTGAGGCTCTCCTTTGGGCTTTACCGTTGGTTTGCTAGCTCCAGATGTGATAGGGACAGCATTGGTAGCTTCAGGATCAATTCCCTTCCTCTCATCGATCAGTCTCTTCTGGGCACTAAACTTAGGATGTGCTGGGGCTCTGTCCTTAGTTAAGGCCTCAACGTTTTTATTCTCGACTGGTCTCCGTAATTCCTTTATTCTTATGAATACCTGCGAGAAGTTCAGGAACAGTTTACATCTTTGTTTTAGGATGTAATCTTTGGAGGTCTCATCTACTGTGAAGGTGATGGTCTCTCCTCCGCTCCTTTCCTTTGTTTTCCTGAGGACTCGCCAGCTTTTCGTGGATACGCCTGAGTTTTGTTTGGCAATCCGAGCTAGGAAAATATCCTTGGTGATGTTATCGGCGTCTGGAACGAAGGTGATGCATGTGAATGACTTTGGGATTTCGTGTCCCTGAGTTATTCGTAGGTTTGCGTCTTTCCATGGCTTGATCCTGCCTACCGTTGACATGAGCCAGTTTTTGGTTTCTGTGTCGTGGCAGGTGATCGATAACCATTCGTCTCTAGTTGAGGTGGCTACAAATCGTAGGATAGGACATTTTTTGTCTGTCTTGTCCATTTCCTCTAGTAGACTCTTCCTCACTAGTTTGATTTGTTGGTCCGTAAGAGTTTGTTCCGGGTGCATGGAGTGCATGATCGCGACTTTGCATTGGGCCATAGTATCCCTGTAGGAAAGCCCTAATGTAGAGATTCTTCCTCTGACTCCGTTATCATATTCGTTGCTGTTGTTGTGTTGTTGTTTTTTTTTAAATTATCCATGTAGATCCCACGAGTAAGGCGAGAATAGATCGTCCGCACCTGTAGAGCTCCCATGCAGGTGTAAGGCTAGTTACTATGAGAGGTCGCCCGGTATCTCATAGGGAAATTACGTTTACGGTGGCACATTTTTTAGTTCCCTGCACCATTCAGTCCTCGGCACGTATTCCAGACGCTTTGACTTGGGAATTTGGTGCTCTTGGTCCGCGGAGGTGTAAACACCTCTACCACACTACGTGGACTTCCCCTATCCGCCACCTGGGGACGCGCCGGGTCGCCTGAGAAGGTCGTGTTTACCCGATACACAGCCTCCTTAAAGGAACGATAACATCGAAATTTAAGGTAACATCTTTGAGAAATAATGCGTGGAAAATATACGTCGATAACCACGAAGACTACCGGTTGGTTGGTTGGTTGGGTTGGTTTAGGTGGCTGTATTTCCCGACGAGGGAAAAACACAAGTAGCGCATTGAGCGCCGTTTTGAAACCACAACTAACGGAACCTAAAATGAAAAGGGTAAAGGAAGTTAAAAGAGCTCAAAACCAGCCTGTGGAGTTGAGGAATTTGATAATCTTGTGGAAGTGGATGCTTTGGATGGCCGAAAGGTCATCAAAAAAGGGATGACCTAGTGCACTGCGTCTGGTTTTGGCTAGGGCCGGACACTCACAAAAGAGATAGAACACCGTTTCACTCTTGTTAGTGTCAGCACAGCTACGGCAGTGGGTATTGTGGGGGATGCCAAGCTTGGCTGCGTGAGTTCCTAAAGGCCAATGACCCGTACTAATTGCCGTTAGTCTGGCGACATCTATACGTGTTCTGGCTAAAAGGCTGTTTGTTCTGGCATCATCGTAGGTTGGCCAGATCTTCCTTGAAATGACGCAGTTCGTCAGGTTTAACCATCTAGTCTCAGCCCATGAAGTGAAGTGCAGGAGGATTTCTCTCTTTACATATCCCAGCGGAGGGAAGAATTCCTCCGCATGAGACATGCACAGAGCTGAGCCAGATCTGGCAAGTTCATCGGCCTTCTCATTCCCTTCGATGTTCCTATGGCCGGGAACCCAGACGAGAGTGATATCAAACCGATGACAAGCCCTGGTCAGTATCTCCCTATATTCCACAACAAGTTTGGACGTTGACTTAGTTGATCCGACAGCCTTAATCGCGGCCTGACTGTGGACGAATATGCCTATTTTTCTTTTGGGAGTCGCACTATTGTGGAGCAGTCTACACGCCCCCTTAATTGCAAGTACTTCTGCTTGAAATACACTGGCTACGTTGGGTAGGCGAAGACTCTTAGAGATGTCTAATTCTGTTGAGAAAATGCCTGCTCCTACTCCACAGTCCATCTTGGAACCATTTTTGAAGATAGGTATATCGAATTCATTAACGACCGCATTCTCCTCCAGATTTTTTCCTTGGCTATAATGCGCTCTATTTCTTCCCGGTGTGAGGGAAAATTCCCCGGAGAATAAGATGAGGTAACGCAGTGGTCTTTACAACCAGGAAAGGGGGTACTGAGTAGAAGCTCTAAGGATTCGTCGATTGATTCTCCAGGTTCAGTCCGTTTTCTTAATGAAAGATGGACTAGAGCGTTCTTTGGATAGAATTTTACTGAGTCTAGCAGATTCCTTAAGAGTATCGATAGATTGGCAGTATTCTGACCATACTTGCGTCTTAGCTGATCTGATGGAATTTTTGTAGAACTTTAGGCAGTCTTTATAAGGTTGCCAGAACTTATGCCTGTAGCAGATATTGAAGATGTCCCTAGTCATCCTTCTCAGAATGGATAGGTCTTCATTCCACCACGGCGGTAAGGTTTTTTTGCTGTATTTAACGGGACACGACACCTTAAAGGCTATGTTCATCGCCCTTTCTAGAGCGAGCGAAATTGTGTCCAGCTCCGCACCTGAGTCAATTTCTAGGTGTGGGGTATTGGGGAGTTTAGATTTTAAGACATGACCAAATTTCTTCCAGTCAGTTCTCTTTGGGTTTCTATATAGGACTGGAGTATCTACCTTGATACTAAGATTGAAGAGTATCCACTCGTGGTCCGAGAAGGACTTTAAGTTGGAAACTCTCCCATTCTCAACCCTAAAGTTATCGCTGTTTGTTTTCAGCGTAATGTCTAACACTTCTTTCCACCCATTAAAGTTTTCTGTACTTGGAAAAACAAAGGTAGGAGTGCTACCTACATTACATATACATAGATCGACAGTTAAAAGAAAATCAAATAAGGACTCACCTCGTTCATTGATTTCCTTGCTGCCCCAGAGATGATGCCTAGGTTACCCTGCCTCGGCTGTATCGCTGCAGTGAGCTGCTGTACTTCCTCTGGCGGGGATGGCCTGTCATGTGCCATATAGGCGGATGATAAGAAGGTAGTGGGACCCCGGGTGTGTTCTACCTTAACAACGGTTAAGTCACCCGAACTAAAATTGGGACAAAGGAAAGTGTTAATGTATTTTTTTGCTAAAATGCATGTTCTAGGCTTACCGACGTCTCTTTTGTAATAAAGGTTGTAGTTGTTGTCTGAGAGGCCCAGTATGGTCGACTTCTTGACCCAGGGCTCCTGTATTATGCCGATGTCAATGTCCAAAAGATTCTCCGATGCACATTTCGAGTGCTGGAGATTCGATTGATTGGATGACTTTCAGCATAATGGTTATTGTGTGTTAGCGATCGCCAGGTCCTCCAACAGTTTGTTGGCAGCGACGACGTCGTCCGTGTCGTCTTCAGGTCCTGTCGAACGGAAAATCTTTAGCTTGGCGAGACTTATGCCAAACCTTAGTTTAAAGTCAGCCGCTTCAAGTGCCCCTAGGTACTCTTCGTTAATGAGCAGCAGGTAGGACAAGCTGTTTTGCTGGGGAGCTTCTGCCTTAATGACAGCCCAGTCGTCCATGGGCTTATTATAAAGGGTTATTAATTATTCGGTTTCCAAAGTAAAGCTAAATAAAACACTCACAGTAATACATTTTTGATGAACACTTTATTTCATTACTAGGAGACACAATTCACATGATACTTTATGCAATTCGGTTAAATGCAAAGTCTTTATTCAAAAGTTATATTAAATACAATAGTCCTTAGAAATAGAAAAAAAAAAATTCGATTCTAAAGTCTACTTTTGCTAGTGACCTCTAAATTCCACCTAGCATTTCATAGAAATAAAATAATATCTAACAAAAGCCAACTTCTGCCAGCTATTGGACACAATTTTGTTTTTTCACCAAAGGCGTGCCTGAAGTTGTCGTTGATGACGATTTGATAGATGAAGCAAGGGGAAATTCAAAAAAATGATTTCGCCACTTTTTTTTAGTAAGTTTTAGTAATTTTAACGCGTTATTCGAACTTAAGCCATCCATTATCGCAAATGGCTAATGTCGTTTTCCATTGGGACCAAAAATCAATCTTTTTTTTTTATCTAAATCACTTTTCATGTTCCATTAGGACAAAAAATCAATCTTTTTTTTGATTCGGAGCACTTTTTGCAGATCTCGATATTTTTTCAGATCTACACACACTCTCACAATACCAACATACTTCGCACAGCTGTTTTACGTCATTTTACCCCTTCGGGTAGGGGTTAGAATTTACCCGAGGTAGGCATGCCTTTCGTAAGAGGCGACTAAAATCCAACCTCCGTATACCGAGCGTGTAGTGTATACAAAAAATGCAATGAACAAAACGAAAAGATTTATTACCCCAGGTGACAGTCCAGCTTTACTGGAAAATCTACCCTCTTCGGAGGTCGGCTCTACGGATTCTGGGGAGATCCGCTTATTGCAATCCATTGACCCTTTTATTAAAAGTTCAAGGGTATCTCGATCGCCTCCATCAAGATCGAACAACCCCGGGAAAAGAAGTCCGCCGGGAGCACCAGCGCGTGAAAAACGGGACTCAGTAAAAGATATAAGTTCTGAGGAAGAAATTAAAACACTCCGAATCAAGCTTAAGGAGAACAAACGCGTAAAGTACCGCAAGAAAAACAACTCTGAGGGCAAATTCGACCACCGCCTCCAATAAACGTCGTTGGGGTAACGGCGTATAATAAGTTACACAGCCTCCTTAGATTAGATTAGATTAATTGGCGGAGGTGGAAACAGGTTGCCATATCACTGCGGCCACGAGTGGGCCTATTGTGATTTCCTCCATTTATAGCTCACTCATGATACCGGTCTTAGTGATGAGTCCTAGTATGTCTTTGAGTTGCTGTCAGATATGTCCTCTGCCTCAAGGTAAGGTTTTCCTAGATGGTGTTGACGTAATCTGACTAGACATTCACAGTGACACAGTATGTGTTCTGCTGATTCTTCGTCCTCGTTGCATAGTCTGCAAGTGTTGTTTTGTGTTACTCCCATAGTCATGAGGTGTTTTTTGACTTGACAATGTCCAGTGAGGAACCCTGTGTATGTGCGGATCTGACTCCTTGTTAAGTTTAGGAGTTGTTTTGTTCTTGTTAGGGAAATAGTTGGCATGAACGTTTTGGCTTGTCTGTTACCTTCAATGTTGATCCAGTAATGGTTTGCCTTGTTTGTTAACCATTTTTTGATGTAGAATTTAGCAGTGCTAATAGGTAATCCACAGAATGGTCTTGGCATCGTGAAGGTCGATGCTGATCCTTTTCTGGCTAATATGTCTGCTATTTCATTGCCCTTGTCCACTGTGTCCAAATGAGATGTACTCTGTTTGTGCTGGCTAGTGATGTGAGTAATTGCAAGCAGTCCCATACTAGTTTAGATGTTATCTTGTAGCTATTGATGGCTAGGAGCGCAGCTTTGCTATAAGAGAGAATATATATGTTCTTCTTTGTTATGGATTTTTATAGATTTTCTCTGAGACATAGTTCTATTGCAAAAATTTCTGCTTGAAATACAGAGTTGCACTTGTCCATGCTTTTGTAGATGAACGTTTTTGTGCTGACCCCGTATACTCCAGCTCCAACTCTTTCATTTGTTTTCGATCCATCTGTGTACCATACATGAGAATTGTTAGCAAATGTGGGCTTATTCTGTTCCCAATTTTGTCGATTTGGGAATGTAACTTTGAAGTTTCGGCTGAAGTTGAATCTTGGTAGACAGTAGTCTGTTATGGTTATTCCAAGTATTTCATCTTTTGTAGTTCCATAACGATGTCTTGATGGATTAGCTTGGAGTTTTCGGTGTTATCAGATATGAGCATGAAGGCATTTGTCATAGCTTCTTTCGGAAGATGGAGAGGTGGAAGGTTTAGAATAACTTCCAACGCGGCAGTGGGAGTTGTTCTTATAACGCTCATAGTGTAAACACAAGCTAGTCTTTGGAGTTTGTTGAGCCTGACTTGTGTTGACTTTTGTTTCGTTTTTTGCCACCATGCTGGAGCTTTCATATGTGACAATTGGTCTTGTTACGGCTGTATAAAGCCATAACATCATTTTGGGGTTTATACCACAACTCTTACCAATCAGACTTTTGCTGGTCCACAGAGAGATCCTGGCTTTGTCTATGGTTTTCATGAGGTGAGAGTTCCAAGTGAGTTTTTCGTCCAGAGTTAAACCTAAGGTATTTGACTTCTTTTGAGAACTCTATTGTTTCACCAAGAAGAGTGGGTTTTTTTAGTTTTTCCCTGCTCCGTCTTTTAGTGAACGCAACTATGGTACTTTTTTTGGGGTTTACAGTTAAACCAACTGTCAGCAACTAGGTTGAGTGCCCTCTGCAGGAGTTCCGAGATTGTATCTTCGAAATTTCCTCTGATTAGGATCGCAATGTCATCCGCGTATCCTTGGACATAGAAGCCATTATTGCTGAGTAATTCTAGTAGTTCGTTCACTACGATGGACCATAGCAGGGGGGATAGAACACAACCCTGGGGCAACCTTTCGCAGCTGTGACTCTTATACTGTCACTGCCTAATGTAGCATTTATGTTTCTACTGTTAAGCATGTTCTTTATCCAGTTACATGTAGTACTATCTACGCCTGTGTTGTGGATGCATCTGTATAATTGGGAATGTTCGGTGTTGTCAAAAGCTCCTTCGATGTCAAGGAAGCATCCCACGGCAACTTCTT
Source organism: Cheilosia vernalis (assembly GCA_949126925.1). Classification (NCBI taxonomy): domain Eukaryota; kingdom Metazoa; phylum Arthropoda; class Insecta; order Diptera; family Syrphidae; genus Cheilosia; species Cheilosia vernalis. Next base: position 20,686,622 of record OX421361.1, read on the forward strand.
TGCTCCTGAGTGAATTCTCGATTCTGGTGGTAAGTTCCTGAAGAGCATGTGTTGTGGATTTACCTTGTTGATAGGCATACTAGTTTTTATGCAAAGGGTTTCTGTATAGTGGACCCTGCCTTATATGTCTATCAATAATTTTTTTCCATTGTTTTAAGGAAGAAGCAGGTGAGGCTAATGGGACGGTAAGATTTGGGAAGATCGGTTGGTCTGCGACCTGCCTTCGATATAAACTTGACCGTTACGTCTCTCCAGCTTTTTGGTATGTAACCCCATGCATAGCTAACTTTAAATATGTTTATTAGCAGCGGGGTTATTTCTGCACTGCTGGAAATATTCCATCTTTTCCAGGGGATTTAAATGGATCAAATGAATTGACTTCCCATTTTATTTTATCTTCATGAAAGATTTCTTTTGCCCTTATCCAGTCCATTCTTGTTGGTCTGTTTATTCTTACCTGAAGAGGATGATTGGGTGAGTCTGGTGTTATTATAGAGTTCGGGAAATGGGTTTCGGCCAAGAGCTTTAGCGTCTGTATGCCGTTTTCCATATAAGTCCCATTCTGATTTTTCATTAGTCCAATTTTATTAGTGTGCTGTTTTGATAGAATTCTGTGGATACGAGCGCTGCTTCGAGTATCAGATATATCTTAACAGAACTTTTTCCATGATTCTCTTTTAGCTCTTCTAATTTCTTGGTTATACTTTGTGAGTGTTTCAAAGTATATTGTCCATTCTCCATCCCGATTCGCTTTGTTAAAAAGCTTCCTGGTAGTTTTTCTTAACTTAGCGAGTTTGTTATTCCACCAAGGAGTTGAACGATTGCCTGATTTTTCTTTTTCTGGGCAAGCTTGATGATAGGCGGATTTAATGGCAACATTGAGATTTTCGCAACCAAGTTCTAGGCTGTCAATATCTCTCATGTTTTTGTAGCAGTTTGTTGTAGAGTCCATTAGTTCTAGGCTATAGGTGTCCCAATCTGACCTAGTTGGACGTCAAAACAGATTTGACGATGGTCTGACATCGATGTTTCAGTGGAAACATGCCAGTCCTTAATGAAGTTTTTTATAAATGGGTTGCATAGGGTGAGATCAAGAACTTCTTCCCTAATTTTGTTTATAAAAGTTGGGCTGTTCCCATAATTTACTACTTCAAGATTGTTTTTATATATAAATTCCAGGAGTGACTCACATCTTAGATATATTTATATTTGAACTACCCCAGTTTGTATGGTGGGCGTTAGCATCGCATCCTATTAACAGCTGGAGTCTTCTTTTGCCACAGTAGTTCAGAAGTCCTTGCAGTGGTAGAAAGTCCAGGTCAAAGGAGTCACCGGCCAGGTAAGCTGAGCATATAACTGCTTCTGCTTTACCCCCTCCAGTGGATAGTACAACAATCGCCGCTACCATATCTTTGTTTGTGTGTTCTGGAATTGGAATAGTTTTTATATTTTGTTTTAACATAATACAAGCTCTAGGTCTTCCTTCATTTACGGAATCGTAGAGTAACTCACCTGAGAGGCCCTTTATCTGGTCCTTAAGTATGTATGGCTCCTGGATAAAGGCTACATCTAGGTGATCCTTATTAAATCTATGGCTTAATACCGCCGAAGCGGCTTTGGCATGCTGTAGATTAATTTGGATGCACCTTAATCTCATAGAGAAATTATTGTTGGGGTGTGTTGGCAGACTTGCCAACATTTTTAGCTTCCACAACGGTTTGGCTAGCTTCTGAGATCACAGACATTGAGGACAAGTCTTCTGATGTCTTTGATCTTTGAGGCTCTCCTTTGGGCTTTACCGTTGGTTTGCTAGCTCCAGATGTGATAGGGACAGCATTGGTAGCTTCAGGATCAATTCCCTTCCTCTCATCGATCAGTCTCTTCTGGGCACTAAACTTAGGATGTGCTGGGGCTCTGTCCTTAGTTAAGGCCTCAACGTTTTTATTCTCGACTGGTCTCCGTAATTCCTTTATTCTTATGAATACCTGCGAGAAGTTCAGGAACAGTTTACATCTTTGTTTTAGGATGTAATCTTTGGAGGTCTCATCTACTGTGAAGGTGATGGTCTCTCCTCCGCTCCTTTCCTTTGTTTTCCTGAGGACTCGCCAGCTTTTCGTGGATACGCCTGAGTTTTGTTTGGCAATCCGAGCTAGGAAAATATCCTTGGTGATGTTATCGGCGTCTGGAACGAAGGTGATGCATGTGAATGACTTTGGGATTTCGTGTCTCTGAGTTATTCGTAGGTTTGCGTCTTTCCATGGCTTGATCCTGCCTACCGTTGACATGAGCCAGTTTTTGGTTTCTGTGTCGTGGCAGGTGATCGATAACCATTCGTCTCTAGTTGAGGTGGCTACAAATCGTAGGATAGGACATTTTTTGTCTGTCTTGTCCATTTCCTCTAGTAGACTCTTCCTCACTAGTTTGATTTGTTGGTCCGTAAGAGTTTGTTCCGGGTGCATGGAGTGCATGATCGCGACTTTGCATTGGGCCATAGTATCCCTGTAGGAAAGCCCTAATGTAGAGATTCTTCCTCTGACTCCGTTATCATATTCGTTGCTGTTGTTGTGTTGTTGTTTTTTTTTTAAATTATCCATGTAGATCCCACGAGTAAGGCGAGAATAGATCGTCCGCACCTGTAGAGCTCCCATGCAGGTGTAAGGCTAGTTACTATGAGAGGTCGCCCGGTATCTCATAGGGAAATTACGTTTACGGTGGCACATTTTTTAGTTCCCTGCACCATTCAGTCCTCGGCACGTATTCCAGACGCTTTGACTTGGGAATTTGGTGCTCTTGGTCCGCGGAGGTGTAAACACCTCTACCACACTACGTGGACTTCCCCTATCCGCCACCTGGGGACGCGCCGGGTCGCCTGGGAAGGTCGTGTTTACCCGATACACAGCCTCCTTAAAGGAACGATAACATCGAAATTTAAGGTAACATCTTTGAGAAATAATGCGTGGAAAATATACGTCGATAACCACGAAGACTACCGGTTGGTTGGTTGGTTGGGTTGGTTTAGGTGGCTGTATTTCCCGACGAGGGAAAAACACAAGTAGCGCATTGAGCGCCGTTTTGAAACCACAACTAACGGAACCTAAAATGAAAAGGGTAAAGGAAGTTAAAAGAGCTCAAAACCAGCCTGTGGAGTTGAGGAATTTGATAATCTTGTGGAAGTGGATGCTTTGGATGGCCGAAAGGTCATCAAAAAAGGGATGACCTAGTGCACTGCGTCTGGTTTTGGCTAGGGCCGGACACTCACAAAAGAGATAGAACACCGTTTCACTCTTGTTAGTGTCAGCACAGCTACGGCAGTGGGTATTGTGGGGGATGCCAAGCTTGGCTGCGTGAGTTCCTAAAGGCCAATGACCCGTACTAATTGCCGTTAGTCTGGCGACATCTATACGTGTTCTGGCTAAAAGGCTGTTTGTTCTGGCATCATCGTAGGTTGGCCAGATCTTCCTTGAAATGACGCAGTTCGTCAGGTTTAACCATCTAGTCTCAGCCCATGAAGTGAAGTGCAGGAGGATTTCTCTCTTTACATATCCCAGCGGAGGGAAGAATTCCTCCGCATGAGACATGCACAGAGCTGAGCCAGATCTGGCAAGTTCATCGGCCTTCTCATTCCCTTCGATGTTCCTATGGCCGGGAACCCAGACGAGAGTGATATCAAACCGATGACAAGCCCTGGTCAGTATCTCCCTATATTCCACAACAAGTTTGGACGTTGACTTAGTTGATCCGACAGCCTTAATCGCGGCCTGACTGTGGACGAATATGCCTATTTTTCTTTTGGGAGTCGCACTATTGTGGAGCAGTCTACACGCCCCCTTAATTGCAAGTACTTCTGCTTGAAATACACTGGCTACGTTGGGTAGGCGAAGACTCTTAGAGATGTCTAATTCTGTTGAGAAAATGCCTGCTCCTACTCCACAGTCCATCTTGGAACCATCTGTGAAGATAGGTATGTCGAATTCATTAACGACCGCATTCTCCTCCAGATTTTTTCCTTGGCTATAATGCGCTCTATTTCTTCCCGGTGTGAGGGAAAATTCCCCGGAGAATAAGATGAGGTAACGCAGTGGTCTTTACAACCAGGAAAGGGGGTGCTGAGTAGAAGCTCTAAGGATTCGTCGATTGATTCTCCAGGTTCAGTCCGTTTTCTTAATGAAAGATGGACTAGAGCGTTCTTTGGATAGAATTTTACTGAGTCTAGCAGATTCCTTAAGAGTATCGATAGATTGACAGTATTCTGACCATGCTTGCGTCTTAGCTGATCTGATGGAATTTTTGTAGAACTTTAGGCAGTCTTTATAAGGTTGCCAGAACTTATGCCTGTAGCAGATATTGAAGATGTCCCTAGTCATCCTTCTCAGAATGGATAGGTCTTCATTCCACCACGGCGGTAAGGTTTTTTTTGCTGTATTTAACGGGACACGACACCTTAAAGGCTATGTTCATCGCCCTTTCTAGAGCGAGCGAAATTGTGTCCAGCTCCGCACCTGAGTCAATTTCTAGGTGTGGGGTATTGGGGAGTTTAGATTTTAAGACATGACCAAATTTCTTCCAGTCAGTTCTCTTTGGGTTTCTATATAGGACTGGAGTATCTACCTTGATACTAAGATTGAAGAGTATCCACTCGTGGTCCGAGAAGGACTTTAAGTTGGAAACTCTCCCATTCGCAACCCTAAAGTTATCGCTGTTTGTTTTCAGCGTAATGTCTAACACTTCTTCCCACCCATTAAAGTTTTCTGTACTTGGAAAAACAAAGGTAGGAGTGCTACCTACATTACATATACATAGATCGACAGTTAAAAGAAAATCAAATAAGGACTCACCTCGTTCATTGATTTCCTTGCTGCCCCAGAGATGATGCCTAGGTTACCCTGCCTCGGCTGTATCGCTGCAGTGAGCTGCTGTACTTCCTCTGGCGGGGATGGCCTGTCATGTGCCATATAGGCGGATGATAAGAAGGTAGTGGGACCCCGGGTGTGTTCTACCTTAACAACGGTTAAGTCACCCGAACTAAAATTGGGACAAAGGAAAGTGTTAATGTATTTTTTTGCTAAAATGCATGTTCTAGGCTTACCGACGTCTCTTTTGTAATAAAGGTTGTAGTTGTTGTCTGAGAGGCCCAGTATGGTCGACTTCTTGACCCAGGGCTCCTGTATTATGCCGATGTCAATGTCCAAAAGATTCTCCGATGCACATTTCGAGTGCTGGAGATTCGATTGATTGGATGACTTTCAGCATAATGGTTATTGTGTGTTAGCGATCGCCAGGTCCTCCAACAGTTTGTTGGCAGCGACGACGTCGTCCGTGTCGTCTTCAGGTCCTGTCGAACGGGACGGCCAGAGTGTTATCTACACCGGACGATCTAATGGGCATTGTTGCTGTTTTGTGCGTGTGACTTTTGTCTATGACTGCTATGTCTCGTGGAGAGAACCGGGGGCAGTTTATCCTCAGATGAGGGGAGGGTGGCCGAAGCAGCCAACCCTTCGCCTGTAAACCTCAGACAACTCCTTGAAGAAGTGAGACTGGGGATGACCATAGGACGAGATGTTTTCGGATGTGCGACGGGTGACCGAAACAGTGCACCCCTCACTTTTAATCCTCCAACATCTCGTAAAATAAGGTGAACCGATATGTATTACCGGTGATGGTTGTGTAACCGCCCTTACGTTATGTACCTTACTAAGGTCCTAATAAGGTTGGTCAAGGATGACCGGTGGACAGTGTGCCTTCGAATATGCGGATGGTGACCGTAACGGTTAGACACTCGCTTTGTCCTCTGGCAGCTTGTCAGGAAAGGGCGGATGTTGCAAAGAGCATGGTAGTAGTGGTGATTGTAACAATCAACCTGTTTGCTGCGCATGATTGCAGGGTGTTTTGACTTGGTCAAGAAAGGTGAGTTTGACCGAGTGACAGTTTGTTTTGAAGTGTAGTAAAGGATGACCGAAACAGTCTACCCCTTGATTGTAATTTGCAAAACAGCCCGTCTAAGAGATGGTGGTGCGGCCAGTGGTTAGCTGACGCTTAGTATTCATTGAAGATTATTCAAGCCATTTGGACTTTGTTATGAATTTGCTGATGCAGCGTATGTCTGTACGAGACAAGTCACTGAGGTCTTCGAAGAAGAATTCCCCTAGGTTGCTTTTTCGCAACTTGGCAAGAGCTGGGCATGTGCAAAGTAGATGAAGAACGGTTTCTTCTTCCTCCTCGTCCATGCAGCTCCTGCAAAAATCATTGTAGGGTGCTCCCATTCTGCGTGCATGCCTACCTATCAAACAGTGTCCTGTTAAAGCGCCCACTACGGAGCTGAGTCTTTTTCTACTTATAGAGAGAAGTCCTTTTGGCCTCTAATTTCGGCCAGATTTTTTTGGATGTGACGCAGGTATCTATGCTGTTCCATCTGTTATTTGCGATCATTATTGCCCTTTTGAAGAGGGAGAATTTGATCGATTGCATAGGAGCGTACGGTTCACTGTTGTTGGTTGGGTGAAGGCCGCTTCCTTGTCTGGCTAGTTCGTCCGCTTTACAGTTGCCCGGAATGCCGCTGTGACCTGGAACCCAGCACAGGGTTACTGAACATCTGTCCGCAATCTCGTTAAGAGATTCCCGGCATTGTTTTACCAACTTTGATCTAATTGTTGGTGTATTCAGGGCTTTTATGGCAGCCTGACTGTCTATGTAAATAGCGATAGCTTTCCCGTCTATCGCAGACAAGGCAAGTCTGCAGGCTGCCTCTCTTATAGCCATTATTTCAGCCAGCTGCAGTGGTCTGGGAGGCGTAGGGCAATGTTGATTTCGGGTGATTGAGAGTATACTCCCGCTCCCGTGCCCTCCGTCATTTTAGAACCATCTGTGTAGATTTCATGTGCGTATCTACTATCTACTGTGCCATTCTCTCATTCGGAACGTTCTGGGATTATTGCTTTGTACTTTATTTTAAAGTCCTCGAAGGGAATTGTATAATCCGTTTTGGCTGGGATTGAGACAGGGAGGATACCCATATGGCCTGTCTGATAGTTAGTCCATTTCTGAGATTCCCTAAGCCTTAAGGCTGCCATAGATGCAACTAATTTCCCGTATATATCAACCGGAAGAAGATGTAGCATTGTATCTAAGGCAGCCGAAGGTGTGGACCTGAGCGCCCCTGTGATACATATACTGGCTGATCTTTGAATACGTTCAATAGATCTGGAATTGCATTTTTTCTCTAGTGCGGGCCACCAGACTAGGATTCCGTAAAACAGAATAGGTCTGACCACCGCAGTATAGAGCCAGTTTATTACCTTAGGCTGAAGGCCCCATCTTGGACCTAGGGCCTTCCTGCAGGTATGGATAGCTACCGCGGCCTTTCTTGTGCGGTCCTGAATATTTAGCTTCCAATTAAGCTTGCTATCTAGTATTACACCTAGATATTTGGCATGATTACTAAATTTTAGCTCCTTGTTCTTCAGTTTTGGAGGAACTATATCGGGAATTTTGTATCTGTTTGTAAACAAGATTAACTCTGTCTTGGATGGGTTGACATCAAGTCCAACAGTCTCCGTCCATTTGACTAATTTGTACAGAGAAGATTCCATACGGTCTCTTATTATGTTTGGAAATTTGCCAGATATGGCAATAGCGATATCGTCTGCATAGGCTATAACTTTGCATCCCATGTTTCTCAGGATGGTGAGTGCTTCGTTAACTACTAAGATCCAAAGTAGTGGTGACAGTACTCCCCCCTGTGGTGTGCCCCTATGCACTGACCGAATGGTTTGACAGCTCCCTAGTTCGGATAAGACCACTCTACTACTAAGCATGTTTTCTATCCATACTCGTAGACAGTTGTCAACCTTCAGCTTGCGGAGTGCACAGGAGATACCTTCTGCTTTGACATTATTGAAGGCGCCTTCAATGTCTAGAAAGGATACCATTACATACTCTTTGATTGAGAGTGATTTTTCTATGGTACCTACTAGTGAGTGTAGAGCTGTCTCCACCGAAAAACCCTTACGATAGGCGTGTTGGGAATCGGACAGGGAGTTAGCTATTAGATTCTTTCGAATGTATGTATCAATGAGTCTTTCCAATGTTTTTAGAAGGAAAGAGGAGAGACTGATTGGCCTAAGATCCTTAGGGGAAACATGTGAGGTCTTGCCACACTTTGGTATGAAGACTACCTTAACCTTTTTCCATGATGCAGGAGTGTATCCGAATTTTAGACATGTCCGGAAGATCACTTCGAGCCAGGGGGTTAAAATATCTATAGCTTTCTGTATCTCTACTGGTATTATTTTATCTGGGCCAGGAGATTTGTACGGAAGGAAGCTGTTAACGGCCCAATAGATATTACGGCTGTTGACAATCCCGACCGGTACTTCCCGAGCCATATAACTAGATAATGTTGGTGTGACGACATCTATTGTATTACCAGGAAAGTGGGTATTTATGAGAAGATCTAGAGTCTCCTCATTTGATGAGGTCCATTCCTCATCGGGTTTTTGAATATAGCTAGGCATGGTTGGAGATTTGGAAATGATTTTCCTTAGCCTGCTTGTGTCGGTGCTGCTTTCTATGCTGCCACAGAAGAGTCTCCACGACTGCCTTTGGGCTTTTGTAATCTCTGCCTTATAATGTCGTAGACTGTTTTTGTATTTGTCCCAGTCCTCTTGTAGGCGAGAGGACTTGGCCGAATTGAAGCATTTCCTACTTTCTTTGCGCAACTGTGCTAGGTTAGTATTCCACCAAGGTGGTTTGCTACCTTTCACGTGTCTGCTGATGGGGCAAGCTTTTTCAAAGGCTTCGTTCATCGATTTGGTGACTTTGTCAACTATGTAATCAATGTCCGATGGTGAATTCGGTTGATTATTTAATTGTCCAAGCTTTTGCTTTAGGGCGGAATTATATACCTGCCAATTGGTTTTCCTAGGATTTCGGAATTTTTCAAGTGGAGGACTAATAAGGTCAATCTTAAATTGAATATATCGGTGGTCCGAAAAAGAGACATCTTTTGAGACCATCCAATTGCTTAATGTTAGTTTTAGAGAGTTAGTTACTAAGGTTATATCTAAAACTTCCTGTCTTATCCTATTGATAAAGGTAGGTTCTGAACCTTTGTTGCATACTAGGAGATTAGTTGTCATAATGTAATCAAAAAGACACTCACCTCTTTTATTTGTGCCGCTGCTTCCCCAGAGGGTGTGATGAGCGTTGGCGTCTGCGCCCATCACAAGGGGAATGTTGTCTTTCTCAGCTGCCTTTATTGCTTCGCGTACGTTTGCTGCTGGGATAGGCCCTGTGTCGTCATATGGCATGTAAGCGGACGATATCCTTAGCTTGCTGCTGCACATGTCTGTTTCCACGCAAACAAAATCTGGATCGCTAAAATTGGGTATAAGGCGAGCTTTTAAACTGTTCTTTGCCAAAATACAGGATCTGGGTTTACCTTCGTTTTTTATATAGAATAAGGTGTAGTTTTTTGCCCTTAGTCCAACTATGGTGTTCTTGCCATCCACCCATGGTTCTTGGATAAGGACAATGTCTTCTCCGCCCGTTAGCAGGCGAAGCATTAGGTTAGCTGATGCTATTTTGGAGTGGTGGAGGTTAATCTGTAGCAGCCTTAGCATCATTGCTGACCGATACAGACGCCTCTATCACTGTTCTGTTGCTTTCCTCCGAATCAGAAGAAAGCTCGTCACTGAGGTTGATTGTGGAAGGAGATTCGTCGTCTATCCTGCCGCCATCCGTAACAGCTGGCTGCAAGACCACGACCCGGTTACCTTCCTCTTCAGGGACAGGAGAGGGACCGTCCAACCCGGCATCTAAGCCTAAGTTGTTCAGCGTGGATACCACACCCGCAGTGCCGGCTCCAGCCAAACTAGCGCCCTGTGCAAGATTTAGAAAAAGCGCCCTTTTTTTCATATTTGCACACATGCATGAGTATTTTCCAAATCACCCAGGAGGTAGATTTTAAATGCGCTTTTTTATTGAGTTATCCCCGGTAGGCCCAATCCTCAGTAACAAACAAATACGTATAAGTACATTTATATGGTTGCATTGTGTTATATATTAAATGATTGTAATAAATGTATGTACATTTAAATAAAATGAAAATATCTATCAAAAATAAATAAAATATGAAAGAATTCATTTAAGGATATTTAGTTAAACATGAACATGAAGAATTATGCAGACTTAAACGTTTAAAATTTGAAACTTATTTTCCTGGCCTTAAGCTTTGGCAAATTCAGCAAAAAGATCATCACAGTGTAAAGTTTTTAATAATTCCTTTTCTATAGGCATTATAGATAAGCCTACAAATCTCTCCTGAGTCATAGTTGTCCTGAGAAAATTTTTAAATATTTGAAGTGCAGGTAATCTACACCAGAGTATATCCAATAATGACTGTGAGTATAGAGGGTAGGTATAGGTAGAGAAATTCTTTTCCAATAGTAGTGGTCAGTAATTAATTAAAACAAAAAAAAAAAAAACAAAACAAAATTTCCGTCATAGCCAAAGAAATTCGTTATGCAGAACCATGAAAACCGCCTGCGCAGGAACGATTTACTAATTACTATGAGTTCATCCCTAGGTGCTTTCCTTTTTCAAAATAAGCTTTCGATTCCAAAAGCACTGCAGTGGAAGAGAATACTATATTTTCATGTACCTACGTACAACAAGGTACAAGGTAGAAGGTACAAGTACAACGTACAAAGCTAATTGTTCTCTTTGCTACTGTAAGAGAAATTTGTTACTCTTTTTGGTAGATGAGAAATCCCATTCCCAATTTCCCATTCCCAATTTCCATATCCCATACGTTATGTGCAGTATCAAAAACCTGCACGTTAACACAAGCGATTCCAAAACAACGAATTTTTTTGTTTGACATATTCCCAATTCCCATGCAAATTTTGCGAGGGGATGTGCGAGAAATAAAACCTGCACAAGTGCACATACGAGGTGAAACTTTTTTGTTTTTTGAACTAAGTTCTCTTTTAAAATGTGAGGAGATGAGAAAGAGCAAGAAATATACCTGCAGCCTGCACCCTGCACGAACAGTGTGGAATAATTTGAGATTGGGTAGGTAAGAAATGAACTTGAATATGTCTGTCATCTGTCTGTCTAGTGGGATTTTTTATTTTGCGATGTTTTGAGTAATGTCGATTTCCATTGGGATTTTACAGATTTGCTCTCAGATCTCAGATTTTTCGTGCCCAATGGAACATAAAACGAGATTTTTCTTCCTCCGCATTTGTGGTAGTGCGTGTTTGAAAAGTCAGCTGTTCTTAAATTGCAATTTAAGCTTATAAAAATCCACTCAATTTGTGTAGATATCCATTGCGCCGGCCAAATGTAAATTTTTCTTTATTTTTCACAGACTGGTCTTCTAAATACGCCTTCTTTGATGTCGCGGAAGTTTCTTCGACAGATCTGGGTCGTTTGGTCGTTGAGACCTTTTTGGCGGGAACTACCGAGGGTCTTCCCGAAACAGGAGGATTTCTCGGGTTGCCGCGAACCGTGCTGATGAGTCTCCTCATTCTTTGCTTGATTTCTGAAACTCACGTGAAAAAGGGATCGAATTTAAAAATAAAAGGCTATAATGATTTCCACGCTTGTCACCCATCGGGAAACGCCAGTGGTGGATCATCATTGCCTATTAAAGACTGAATTGAACAATACGAAGACCTGAAGATAGAGCTTGAAACTATGCAACTGTGCACCATTCGAGTTAAAAATAGTCAGCGTACTCTTAGAATTTCATCTATCTACTGTCCACCGCGTTCCGCGCTTGAAAAAAGTGATTATACTAACCTGCTTAAATCGCTCAAACCAAATTTCATTATTGGCGGCGATTTTAATGCGAAGCACACGTTCTGGAGCTCCAGATACATCTCGCGAAAAGGTAGAATGCTCTATGGGGCAGGTATGGAATACAGTTGCGATTTCCTCTAGACGGGCAAATCGACCTTCTGGCCAACTTATACTTCAAAACTACCTGACCTGATAGATTTTTTCGTTGTGAAAGGAATACCTACCAACCACATTAAAGTTGAAGAGAGCTTTGATCTATCATCTGACCACTCACCGGTTATTTTAACATTGAGTGTAAAACTAGCCAATAACCTAGAGCCAGCGAGATTAACTGGTAGAAACTAACTGGGAAGGCTTTAGGAACGAAATAGAAGATAATGTTGAACTGAGTGTTCCACCCTATGAACTTGAGGTTGAAGTTGATCGCTTCGTCGAGATCGTACAGCTCGCCTCCTGGAATAATACGCCTAATCCAAGGAAAACGCCGGCCAAATACGGGCTACGATATCCTCCCGAAATAAAAGAATTGGTCAACGAAAAAAGGAAGGCGCGTAAGAAATGGCAACAGAGTCGTGCTCCGCAACATAAAGCGCATTTGAATTATTTGTGCAATTTTTTGAAGACAGTTACTAAGGATTTTAAAAATCGTGCTATAGGTTCTTACCTTGAAAGCTTAACAGCGAAAAAAGATTCCAATTATTCACTTTGGAAAGCTGTAAAAGGCACCAAAAGGCCCAAAATCCCCGCGCCGCCAATTAGAATAAATCGAAATGAATGGGCAAGGGAAGATAAGGAACAAGCGGCCGTTTTTGCCGCTCATCTAGAAGAAACTTTTAAACCGTACGATGGCCAAGCGATCCACGACAATACTAATAGGGCGGAATTACAATCTGACGATTCAACACTCACTAGTGCAAAATTTCCGTCATAGCCAAAGAAATTCGTTATGCAGAACCATGAAAACCGCCTGCGCAGGAACGATTTACTAATTACTATGCGTTCATCCCTAGGTGCTTTCCTTTTTCAAAATAAGCTTTCGATTCCAAAAGCACTGCAGTGGAAGAGAATACTATATTTTCATGTACCTACGTACAACAAGGTACAAGGTAGAAGGTACAAGTACAACGTACAAAGCTAATTGTTCTCTTTGCTACTGTAAGAGAAATTTGTTACTCTTTTTGGTAGATGAGAAATCCCATTCCCAATTTCCCATTCCCATATCCCATACGTTATGTGCAGTATCAAAAACCTGCACGTTAACACAAGCGATTCCAAAACAACGAATTTTTTTGTTTGACATATTCCCAATTCCCATGCAAATTTTGCGAGGGGATGTGCGAGAAATAAAACCTGCACAAGTGCACATACGAGGTGAAACTTTTTTGTTTTTTGAACTAAGTTCTCTTTTAAAATGTGAGGAGATGAGAAAGAGCAAGAAATATACCTGCAGCCTGCACCCTGCACGAACAGTGTGGAATAATTTGAGATTGGGTAGGTAAGAAATGAACTTGAATATGTCTGTCATCTGTCTGTCTAGTGGGATTTTTTATTTTGCGATGTTTTGAGTAATGTCGATTTCCATTGGGATTTTACAGATTTGCTCTCAGATCTCAGATTTTTCGTGCCCAATGGAACATAAAACGAGATTTTTCTTCCTCCGCATTTGTGGTAGTGCGTGTTTGAAAAGTCAGCTGTTCTTAAATTGCAATTTATGCTTATAAAAATCCACTCAATTTGTGTAGATATCCATTGCGCCGGCCAAATGTAAATTTTTCTTTATTTTTCACAGACTGGTCTTCTAAATACGTAATTAATACACACATTAAAGTTTGACAAAAGGCAAATGTTTTTGGTGTTAGTGTAAGTAGATCTGAATCTTGCTCAGATATCGAGATTCGAAAAATTGCTCTGACTCTCAAAAAAAGTGTTTTTTTTTGCGGCCAATGGAACATGAAATCTGACAGCCAGCTGATTTCGAGAGCAGAAAAACTGCTCTGACTCTGAAAAAAAGTGCTTTTTCTGTCCCAATGGAAATCAACATAAGATTCTCTTTGAAGTTGCAACATTGAAGTGATGCGAGTTAATGTACAACGTGCAAGAAATAAATTAGCACAGGTGTACGTGTGATGGATGTTGTTTTTTGGGGCTTATTTGAGCAAGCTTTTTGTTTAAAATGTAAATGGTAGTATTTGTTTGTGAAAGATCAAATTAATTTTTCTTTCCTAGCAATGCGCCCCCAGAACTTGGCGCCCTGTGCATTTGCACATCTTGCACATATGGTTGGGCCGGCCCTGCACACCCGACAAAAGTCTCTCTTCTTTCTCCTGGACTCTTATGACAAGTTCGTCCATGCCATAGGAGAACTTGTAGCCTCTTCTGCTTAGTAGGTCTAGGGATTCCTTGTTCATAAGGAACGAAACTAGCCTGCCTCTCTCTTCCGGTTCACCGGCTTTTATGATCTTCCAGTTGCTAGTTGGAAGATCGGGGTTTAGCAGACGAATAAGTCTGAGAATGTCCGTTTCGGTTGATGGTCCTGGGGGTAGCCAGACACGTCCTTTGGGGCGAACTGGTATGTCGCTCCAGTGCATCACCTGAAGCTCTGCATTATTCCACAGCGGACTAATTTTGGGAACTTTAGACTTAAGAAAGTCAACCGCGCTGCTGTTCTTGCATCTTACGAGTTTTACCCCGCTGGAGAACCAGCCACCATCCACAAAGGACGGCGGTTCAGCCGTGGAATTCTCGTCCAAGAATTTAAGGACTTCTCCGGCTAAGATGGCTTTGAGCCAGTTCTCCCCGCTCATTTTGCCTTCGTCGTTCCCGCTGTCGTAGATGCCGTATAGCATATTGTCTTTCGCGACTTCATTGAAGGATCTGTGTGCCGTATCAGCATTCTTCGCCTTCTTTGATGTCGCGGAAGTTTCTTCGACAGATCTGGGTCGTTTGGTCGTTGAGACCTTTTGGGCGGGAACTACCGAGGGTCTTCCCGAAACAGGAGGATTTCTCGGGTTGCCGCGAACCGTGCTGATGAGTCTCCTCATTCTTTGCTTGATTTCTGAAACTCACGTGAAAAAGGGATCGAATTTAAAAATAAAAGGCCATAATGATTTCCACGCTTGTCACCCATCGGGAAACGCCAGAGGTGGATCATCATTGCCTATTAAAGACTGAATTGAACAATACGAAGACCTGAAGATAGAGCTTGAAACTATGCAACTGTGCACCATTCGAGTTAAAAATAGTCAGCGTACTCTTAGAATTTCATCTATCTACTGTCCACCGCGTTCCGCGCTTGAAAAAAGTGATTATACTAACCTGCTTAAATCGCTCAAACCAAATTTCATTATTGGCGGCGATTTTAATGCGAAGCACACGTTCTGGAGCTCCAGATACATCTCGCGAAAAGGTAGAATGCTCTATGGGGCAGGTATGGAATACAGTTGCGATTTCCTCTAGACGGGCAAATCGACCTTCTGGCCAACTTATACTTCAAAACTACCTGACCTGATAGATTTTTTCGTTGTGAAAGGAATACCTACCAACCACATTAAAGTTGAAGAGAGCTTTGATCTATCATCTGACCACTCACCGGTTATTTTAACATTGAGTGTAAAACTAGCCAATAACCTAGAGCCAGCGAGATTAACTGGTAGAAACTAACTGGGAAGGCTTTAGGAACGAAATAGAAGATAATGTTGAACTGAGTGTTCCACCCTATGAACTTGAGGCTGAAGTTGATCGCTTCGTCGAGATCGTACAGCTCGCCTCCTGGAATAATACGCCTAATCCAAGGAAAACGCCGGCCAAATACGGGCTACGATATCCTCCCGAAATAAAAGAATTGGTCAACGAAAAAAGGAAGGCGCGTAAGAAATGGCAACAGAGTCGTGCTCCGCAACATAAAGCGCATTTGAATTATTTGTGCAATTTTTTGAAGACAGTTACTAAGGATTTTAAAAATCGTGCTATAGGTTCTTACCTTGAAAGTTTAACAGCGAAAAAAGATTCCAATTATTCACTTTGGAAAGCTGTAAAAGGCACCAAAAGGCCCAAAATCCCCGCGCCGCCAATTAGAATAAATCGAAATGAATGGGCAAGGGAAGATAAGGAACAAGCGGCCGTTTTTGCCGCTCATCTAGAAGAAACTTTTAAACCGTACGATGGCCAAGCGATCCACGACAATACTAATAGGGCGGAATTACAATCTGACGATTCAACACTCACTAGTGCAACGCTAAGTGAACTTAAACGTGAAATCGAATCCCTAAAACCTAAGAAAGCTCCTGGTTATGATTTGATCACCGGAGAAGTTCTCAAAGCTCTACCAAGGAAAGCATTAATTAAGCTTCTTCATATTATTATAAATGCCGCGCTCAGACTAAAACTCGGAGCTAAAAGAAATTTCGGCCGGATTACCGCAAGGAAACGTCCTTGGTCCGCTTCTCTATTTGTTATATACTCGCGATATTCCAAGGGAAGATGGCACTACCCTTGCTACGTTCGCCGACGACACAGCTATCCTAGCTGTAGGTAATACAATCGAAGAAGCGACTACAAAACTGCAAGCCGCAGTGAATAAGGTAAATTAATGGACAAGGAACTGGCGGATCGCCCTCAACGAAACTAAATCTGTTCACGTGAATTTCACTTATAAGAAAACTAATGACTTGCCAATTTTTCTAAACTTGGCCCGAATATCCTTTGCAAACGAGGCCAAATACCTGGGAATGACACTCGACGCAAAGCTGAAATGGAATTCGCACGTGAAAATGAAACGTAAAGAACTCGATATCAAATATAGAAAAATGTACTGGTTACTCGGAAAACATTCCCAGCTCAGTACTGAGAACAAACTGCTTTTATACAAGCAAGTGCTAAAGCCGGTGTGGACCTACGGTATACAACTTTGGGGTTGTACCAAGAAAACAAATGCAAATATTCTACAAACTTTTCAAAATAAATTGCTTAGAGAAATTGTTCAAGCACCATGGTATATTAGAAACGACGATATCCATAGGGATCTCGGAATTCCAACAATCGAAGCTGAAACTAGAAGCTTCGCGAGAAAGCATAGAAACCGACTAATCGGACATATTAACAATACAGTCCATCATCTTGGACGAGAGCAATTTATTGCGCCGACTACAAAGAACGAAACCCTTCGACTTGACAAGATAAGATTAACCGCGTTTAATTTGCGGAACACGCAATATCTTTCATTGGAAAGTAACCTGTCAAAAGTTGTTATTTAATGATTGAAAAATTGCTTGATAAGTTATATCTTAGTTGCAGTATCTAACAATCTTTAGAAGGGTGGTGTTTTTAGTCAGTAAAAATCTGACACTACTATAAGAACGCGCTTGCTATTCTCATATTGTCTTTGGAAGATTTTCTTCACCTACCCTCGGATAAAAAAAAAAAAATAAAAAATTTCGTGGTTTCAAGTTTGTAGAGCCAACTTGACGCATGTTCCAAAAATACAGACGCGCTTCTGATTTACAGCGGAAAACAAATAAACTTCAAACAATAAAGTTTAGTTTCATTAGAAATTTACAAGTATACGTTGAGAGATTGGGAACTAGTATAGGATTTGTTAGTGTTTTTGATTTATTTATCTACGTATAGGTATATGTATCTTTGTATAGCCTTGGAGCAGTTGCTTAACGGTAGTTGTAGGTCACTTTCGTTCGTCACAAAATTAAAAAAACAACAAGAATGTATGAAAAAAGCTAGGCCTAGGGTACCTACATCAATCTCTTGCACTCAATATTTATTGCTCTATTATATAAACTAGTTGCTTGAACTTTTTGTATTCAAATAAAAAAACGCTTAGATCATGGTGCTCCAAAATTAAAATGTCGGCTGGAATTTGATTGTGCAGACCTCACATTTTTATTCCAATAATTATCACGGCAATTGTTTTTAAATTTTTCCTACTTCCATTACTTGAACTGTTAAGAGTAGTTTTGTTGACTTCGGCGTCAGAAATGCCTTTTATGATGAACTGGATAAGATCTTTTTATTCAACTTCACTATGCGAAGCAATCTCTTGCACGGATTATACGTATATTGCTGCATGTTTTCGTCTCGAAGTTTTTTCCTATTGCGAAGTTCCTCGGCCTTCGTAACGAGCTTCCGAAACTCAATAATAAGCGCACTTCTCAACTCTTGCCAGCTTTTAAAATTTATAGTTCGAATAAATAATTTCGCCGTTCCTGTCAGTAGCCTCCTGTATATGAATTTAGTTCTGTTGTCCATGTCAAGAATTCCAGAGCAATCCTCAAATTGTCGATCCAGCGGAGAAGGCGAAAATTATCATCCCCACTAAATACAGCAAAAGATTCTTCTGAAGTTAAACGATGTCTTGAACTGACTCCTTCGTCACTTAACTGCAGATCGCGAAGTTGTTGCTTTAGAGTCGTGTTTTCTTCCTTCTTGTTGCAGATTCTTCGTAGCTTGGTCAATCAATTCTTCATCGAGCTCTTCCTCTGTACCATGCGAATCACCCTCTTCCCCAGACACGTGCTGACATGCTCGTATTGGATCGAGGATAGGTAACGAATTGTCTTGCATCAGGATAAGTAGATCTTCTATCGTTTCGTCTACCACTGCTTCTTGGATGTGGACCTAAAGCTCTGCTTTTGTTCCACTGGTTGATAGCTTTAAACATCTAAGAATGTCCTTCAGCACAACAACTGTCGCCGATTTTAAACACTGAATCCACTCTTCAGACATTGTTTACTTTTTGCAGACTTTTTCCTGTGTGTAACCACGTGAAGCTCTGGTGTCCAATTTTTCGCTTTTCCAAAAAATAATTAACAAAAATGTTTTAAGAAAACTTTACACGATACTCCCGTTAACTAGTTATACATGCAAATTAATGTCAATAAATACGAAAATTACATATCGCAAAATCAGAAAAACTAAACCCACAGCAATACAAAATACAAATCATAGGTAACACGTAAACACATCCAAATGAATTCAGGCGACAAGCGCAATTTCAAATGAAACTGACTATCCACTATAGCACCCTACAAAGGGTTTTTCTTTATAAGACTAGAATTACGAGTAGATGTGAGGATTCGATGTCAGTTAAGTATTTATGTGTACCTGAATCTTCAGTTTGGGTTTCTGTAAGTTCTTAATGTTTCGAAAGATTTGGTGCAAAATTCTGCGATTCGCTATGTTACATATGTATGAATTATTATTGTGAATTGCTATATATTATGAAATACTATTGTGAATGAAATGAAATAGGTTGGCTGTCATATTTGACATTGTGGAAATAAAAAACATCGAGAATGAGGAACCCTTCACTAATTACATAAAAAGGCTAGAAAATTATCTTGCACTAAGGAACATCTCCGACGCTACGAAAAAACGGCAAGTATTAATTAACTGCATTGGCGCTAAATACTACCAACTTCTATCCAATTTAACAAGAGAAAGGGAAGAGAAAGGGTAAAGGCACTGAAATTATTACAAATTAATGCAGTAAGTACATTGGCAGAGGGGGATATTATACGTCTGAAGGAACAGATTTTCGAGAATCATAAGGAGATTTTTCAACCGAAGACCGGTACGATCCCCAAAGTGAAAGGAATACTCAAACTATGAGAGGGAGCATCGCCTATATTTGTAAAGCCGCGACAAGTTCCATATGCAATTCGACCCCTTATAGATGATGAGATTATGCGATTGGAAATGGATGGCATGCTCGAAAAGGTCGAACATTCGAATTGGGGAACGCCAATCGTGCCAGTCACCAAATCTGACAAATCAATACGCCTGTGTGCTGATTACAAGGTGACCTTGAACAAGCTTATTGTGAATGATAAGTATCCTATCCCAAAAATTTATGAGTTGTATCAAAAGCTTAAATACGGTGAGTACTACTGCACTTTTGACATTTATAAAGCCTACTTGCATCTCAGTACCTATGTCAGAAGAGTAAAGACTGCACCCAATATATGGCAACGCTTAATCGATGAACACATCATTAACGACCTCGATGGTACAGCTTGCTTTTTCGATGACATAATAGTTATGGGACGTACTTTGGAAGAAACACTGAATAGATGCAACCTTCTTCTTGACAAACTACAAAAATGTAACCTCCACTTAAATAAATCTAAATGTAAGATGTTTGAAAGAAGCGTTATCTATCTGGGATACAAAATTAACAAGAATAAGTTACACAAGACACCCGATAAAATAAGTGCCATTTCAGAGATTCCACCGCCGACTGAGATAACCCAGCTACGTCAATTCCTAGGAATGGTAAACTACTACCACAAATTCATACCGGACTTGTCAACAAAATTACATCCACTTTACAAACTATTCAGGAAGGATCAGCGATTTGTATGGACGTCAACATGCGTTTGAAATTCTCAAAAATGAGATCACAAGTGAAAAAGTGCTGCTCCACTTGACGAAAATCTGCCACTCATTCTCGCCACAGATGCTTCGCCATTGGGATTTTCGACAATACTTTCCCATGCAACAGAGGAAGGAGAAAGACATATTGCGTTCGCATCGAGGAGTTTAACGAAAGCCGAAACCAATTACAGTCAGTTGGATAAGGAAGCCACAGCAATTTATTGGGGATTGCATACGTTTTTTGATTACTGCTATTGAAGAGAGTTCACACTCATAACGGACAACAAACCGCTAACTTCTTTTTTTTTGTAAAGACACCGTACATACAACTCAGCGTTTATTAAACTACGCCCTTTTTCTTAGTGGATTCGATTATATAATTAAATATAAAAATTCGAAGGAACACACTAATGCTGTGCCTTGATTTTGTGCGGTTTTTTTCCGCAATGGCGGTGTCGGAAAGGGTTCACGTATGGGCGGATTCTAGAAATGTGTGAGTGATGTCGCGAACTGACAACTTCCAATATTTCCTGTTCTTATATCGCTTTGTTCCTGAATATTCCAGGCGAGCTTTCCCACACGCAACCTTTTGAGAACAGCGTGACCGTTGTGCGACAATTTGGTACCTTTTTCGAGGACTCTAATACAATTTGTTATTCCTTTGTTCCTTTTTATTAGTTGGAAAATTCACATTTTAGGACTATTCGCATGAGAGCCAATTGCGAACGAACAGCGAACAAGCGAATATTTTTGACACTTCAATCATTGTTCAATGTTAACTTCGATAGAATTTTTTCATTCGTGGGTTTTTGGATCCGCGAATGTTTTATGTGGATTGTGAATAAAGTGGGACAGTTCGCTGCAAGAATTTTCAATTGCTGTAATAATTGTAAATTGAGCTAGTATAAAAATCAATTTTCAATTCATAAATACAATTAAATTCATTTGTTCGCAACTCGCGCTCATGTGAATAGTACTTAAATTTTTTTTCAAAAACTGTGATTTCAAAATGAATATGTTTAAAATATAACGCGGTTCCCCATCATAGCGTAAAGCCGGCTAATACTTGCTAAATACTGGGAGAAAATACTAAATTTACGTAGTAGCATCAGAAAAAGGCACATTTTTCTTTCATCGTCCCTTTTTTAGGGACTTTTTAAAACTAAATTGAACGCGATCTTAAAAGTAGATACAAAAATGAGTTGATAGGTAGAATTTATGAACAATATTCAATAAATTTTTATATATTTATAAATAAAAATCAAAGCTAAAAGGTTTTCATTTCAAAATTTATTTGAAAACGTGCATCTACTGTTTCATAGAAGTAGTGTCTAGCTCACAAGCGGAACAATCTAACCGACATCTAATTGTAAAGTGATTTGGTTCAATTTATAAAAGAAAAGTTGTGTGGGAATGATCTACGAGTATTTACAGTCTACATTGTATTGTAAAACTAAAACTGCAATTTATAACCTTTCTCTAACAATCCGGGAGATTGTTGCAAAATTCTGAAAAGTAGCAAAAAAAAAAAAAAAAAAAAAAAGAGCGGTGTACGAAAAAAGTTTCATTTGTAAAGATTCTTTGAAATTTAAGAATTTTCGCACAATATTTAACAATTGTTGGCTCTCGTAACACTATAATCGTGTTCTGATAAACAGCAGCGTTATATTTTACTAAAAATCACAGTGTTTCTAAAAATTGCAAAGTTCCTTTTCAAACTAAAAAAAGGGATACAGTAGCAACAAATTGTATCAGGATCCTCGAAAAAAAGTGCCAAATTATTGCACAACGGTCACGTTGGTCACAGCGCGCGGCTCACTCACACATTCAAATCCGATTCGGGCCGATCCCTAGCGACATCGCCTCAAAAACCGCACAAAATCAAGGCACTGATTTTCTTTCCAGGAACCCCTTAGAAATGGACTGCTTAGATGGTCAAACAAAAGAAATTTTTCAGCTTTGGGAAGATTTTTGACCAGTGACAGTGACCATATAAAACTATCGAAAGTGAGCTTATGTTGCAAGATGGTTGCATTTATAGGGGGATCCGAGTGCTAATACCATCAACACTTCGCTCCGAAGTCCTAAAGGAACTACACACTGCACATACCTGTGTTACTAAAATGAAAGCGTTGGCAAGGAGCTATTGCTATTGGCCCGGGATAGATCGCGATATTGAGGAAATGGTAAGAAGTTGTCATGATTGTGCAAAAGTACTTACAGAAGAAAGTTGAAATTTATCTGCTCAACCCTGGCAGCGTTTGCATATTGACTTTGCGGGACCATTTATGGAATTTTGTTTTTTGGTGATTGTGGATGCAACGACAAAGTGGTTGGAGGTGTTCTCAATGAAGCGAATAACAAGTAGCGTAACAATACGCGCACTGACGGAGGTCTTCGCCAGGTTTGGTATTCCGAATACACTAGTATCAGACAACGGCACAAATTTCACATCGAAAGAGTTTCGCGATTTCTTAAAATCAAATGGGATTAATCACAAACTTTTATCACCAGCACACCCTTCTACAAACGGACAGGCAGAACGTTTTGTACGAATTTTCAAAGATGGACTACGATCATCAGTCAATGATGCTGGAGATTTTCACACGAAGTTACACCGCCTACTCATCCAATACCAGAAAACTCCATCTACTACAACCGGAAGGAGCCCAGCCGAGTTTATGTTGAAATTTAATTTTCGAACTAAACTTGACTTGCTGAAATCTACACACGCTGGGGAGAGTGGGAGGAACTACGAGTACACGCGAAGTTTTGCAGTTGGGGAGTTAGTTCAAATCCGTTCCTATCAAAACAAAGAATGTAAATGGAAATTTGGAAAAGTAAAACAGCGAGATGGGCACCTGCATTATCTGGTGGACGTTGAGGGAACTTCTTACCCAGGCACATTGACCAGATGCGTTCAACACTTGTTGAAAGTAATACTCCTAATCATTTTAACCCGTTCATTTAGAGGAACAAAACGCGATTGGAGGTCCAGTGGAAGACAGCGAGATAGGAACAACGACGAAATGCTTAGCAGAAGAGGAAAAAA
The DNA here is from genome assembly GCA_949126925.1 of Cheilosia vernalis. Lineage (NCBI taxonomy): Eukaryota > Metazoa > Arthropoda > Insecta > Diptera > Syrphidae > Cheilosia > Cheilosia vernalis. Next base: position 20,709,861 of record OX421361.1, read on the forward strand.
AGACAGACAATGGAGAAAGGAGACGAAAATTACCGGTGAACTTGTTGTTGATGATGCTGATAAGGTTGCAAGTGAAGAGAAACATGAACAAACAACGGAGATTAGACGATCGAATAGAGTACGTCGTCCAGCTATTCGTTTTTTTTATCCGAGGGTAGGTGAAAATCTTCCAAAGACGCTATGAGAATAGCAAGCGCGTTCTCATAGTAGTGTCAGATTTTTACTGACTAAAAACAGCACCCTTCTACAGATTGTTAGATACTGCAACTAAGATATAACTTATCAAGCAATTTTTCTATCATGAAATAACAACTTTTGATATGTTACTTTCCAGTGAAAGATTCTGCGTGTTCCGCAAATTAGACGCGGTTAATCTTATCTTGCCAAGTCGAACGGTTTCGTTCTTTGTAGTCGGCGCAATAAATTGGTCTCGTCCAAGATTTGTCGGACTGTATTGTTGATATGTCCGATTAGTGGGTTTCTATGCTTTCTCGCGAAGCTTCTAGTTTCAGCTTCGATTGTTGGAATTCCGAGATCCCTATGGATATCGTCCTGTCTAATATACCATGGTGCTTGTACAATTTCTCTAAGCACTTTATTTTGAAAAGTTTGTAGAATATTGGCATTTGTTTTCTTGGTACAACCCCAAAGTTGTATAGGTACCGTAGGTCCACACCGGCTTTAGCACTTGCTTGTATAAAAGCAGTTTGTTCTCAGTACTGAGCTGGGAATGTTTTCCGAGCAACCAGTACATTTCTCTATATTTGATATCGAGTTCTTTACGTTTCATTTTCATTTCTCCCCCTGCAGGGACGGGGATAGAATAGCCCTGAGGTAAGGCATGACTGTCGTAGAAGGCGACTAAAATCCAGCTGAAGAAGTAGTCTTAATGACGGTATGAGCGATACTGTCTGGAGTTTTGTACTCCTGGAAGGGGCCACCCTTGGCAGTAAGTTCATAGCTGTAAGATGAAACTAAAGCTTAAATGCAGGAGCGTCTGATGCATATTGTGCGGCACACCGGTCAGCGTCTGACTCCAGAGGGGCGGCTAAAATCACCAAAGAATAGTTTTCCTTAACTTTCTACAAAAAAGTTATTTTATGAAACTTATGCAATGAACAAAACTAGAGGAAATAATACCCCAGGTGGTACTCCAGATTAACTGGAAAATCCACTCTCTTCGGAGGTCGGCTCTACGGATTCTGGGGAGAGCCATTTATTGCGTTCAGGTAACCCTTTCGGGAAAAGCCGAAGGGTAACGAGATCACCACCATCGGCATCTCAAAATTATCCGTGCGTCTCTAGGAGCTCAACGGCAACAAAAGTGCCTACTCCAGAAGATAGAGACCCAGTGCAAAATAAAAGCCTTAAGGACGAAAACGACGAGCTTAAAACAAGGCTTTCAAAGATGGAACGGCTATGCGACGAGTTTCGGAAAGAAATTAGTCATCTTAAAGCCGAAAATATGGCTATTAAGAACTCAACGAAAGTACGGGATGAGTTCAACCCTAACTCTAGCAATCCCAAAACAACTGACTACCTAACGGATGAAGAAGAACTTCGTCACGAAACCGATTGGTTGCTAAAAAAAAGACCGGGCAAAAAAAGGAAAGCTGTATCCTCTCCTGAAATAATGAATCGGGAGAAATTATCAAATATTGAAGTCATAAAACCAAAACAGCGACCACCACCGCCAATTAATGTAATCGGTATATCGGACTATAACAAGTTGCATACCATGTTAAAGAATTTGTTGCCTACAGACTACAAAGTAACGTCACTTAGAAACAATGCGTGGAAAGTCAACGTCAAGGACCCCGAAAGTTACCGTCTACTGTCTCGTAAATTAAATACAGACAAAGTAGAATGGTATTCTTATGAGAATAAGTCAGAAAGACCTATACGCGTCGTGGCAAGAGGGTTACACCCGTCGTGTTCGAAAAATGATGTAGTAAATGACTTAAGAGACAGGCACTTTAAAATTATGGATGCCGTTAATATCGTAAAAAGAAAAAAACAGAATAAAGAGGGAAAAGAAACTATGGTAAACCGTGGTCTTCCGCTCTTTATACTAACCTTCGATAAGACTGAGGACTTAAAAAAAGTTTATGATACAAAAACAATCCTTAATATTGTAGTTAAAATTGAACCTATGGCAAGAGGGTTACACCCGTCGTGTTCGAAAAATGATGTAGTAAATGACTTAAGAGACAGGCACTTTAAAATTATGGATGCCGTTAATATCGTAAAAAGAAAAAAACAGAATAAAGAGGGAAAAGAAACTATGGTAAACCGTGGTCTTCCGCTCTTTATACTAACCTTCGATAAGACTGAGGACTTAAAAAAAGTTTATGTTACAAAAACAATCCTTAATATTGTAGTTAAAATTGAACAGAACAAAAAATTGGTTCCACAGTGCAAACGGTGCCAAGGATATAACCACACGCAAACCTACTGCCAGAAAGAGGCACGTTGTGTAAAATGCGCCGGTAGTCATCTGACGACTGACTGCAATTCAAATAATAAAGCTCCCGCGCAGTGTATTAACTGTAATGGTAACCATCCTGCAAATTATCGGGGCTGCGAAGTAGCTAAGGAGCTCCAAAAAAGACGGATGCAATCCATGAAGCAACGAAACAAACCAAGGCTTAAAACCGTGCCAATCAGTACCTCGAAACCGGCAAAGTTAGATAAGCACAACCATAAAAAAGAAAAACGGGCAACAGAAACGCCATCGGGCATCGTACATCAAAAAACAGATATCCCAACATACGCGCAAGCTGCAGCATCGTGTAGTGGACAAACTAATAATCCACCAGACGCTGTTTCCAATGTCTTTTCGATTATTCTTTCGAGACTTGAGGAACAAAGCAAAACGACTAAACTAATTGTCGACAGGCTAGTTAAGCTCGAAAGTAATATTTCGAGACAGAAAAACAACCAAATATGAAGCGAATGTTTAAAATACTTACGTGGAATGCCAACGGTCTTTGGCAAAAACTCGGAGAGCTAGAATTGTTCCTAAGGGCAAAAGATATCGATATATGTTTGATATCAGAAACCCATATAAAGGAGAAATCAAATCTAAAGATCAAAGGTTACATTGACTATCACGCCGTTCACCCGTCGAATAAGGCTAGAGGTGGAGCATCATTGTATATAAAGGAGTGTATCGGCCACTCAATCGATTTACAATTAGAACTCGAAACAATGCAAGTGAGCTCTGTACAGGTCCAATATCGAAATGCATTTTTAAAAATATCTTCTATCTACTGCCCACCACGATGCAAGATAGAGAAAAATGATTATTTGAACCTAATCAATTCCCTCGGACAACATTTTATAATTGGAGGTGATTTTAACGCCAAACATAGTTTCTGGGGATCTAGATGCATATCGCGAAAGGGAAAAATTCTTTACGAAGTGTGCATGCAGAACAATTGCGATTCGCATTCGACAGGCAAACCAACATACTGGCCGACTAATGTCGCTAAAATACCTGATTTGATTGATTTCTTTATTACAAAAGGACTACCCGCCAATCGTATTAAAGTTGAAGAATGTTTTGACCTTTCTTCTGATCATTCTCCGGTAATTTTAACAACGACTGAGACATTTCTAAAAAATGAAATACCGCCAAGGCTAACAAACGCCAAAACAGACTGGGAAGGCTTCAGAAAAGAGGTCCAAAGCAATACAGAACTGCGTGAATCACTCAAGACGCCTTACGAATTAGAAGTCGCGGTCGTCCGCTTCGGTAATGTCATACAAAAAGCTGCATGGAATAATACTCCTCACCAGCAGAGAACATCGAACTATAACTGCGTCAAATACCCGCAGGAAATAATTAATATGGTCAAAACAAAACGAAAAGCGCGAAAAAGATGGCAACAAACTCGAGCCCCGCAAGATAAAGCGAACTTAAATCGACTTACTAACTTGCTAACAAAGTCGATTAAAGATTTTAAAAATGACGAGGCTAGAAATTACCTCGAAAGCCTAACAGCTGAAAAAGAGTCCAATTACTCGCTTTGGAAGGCTATTAAAGCCACAAAAAGGCCGAAGATCGCAGGGCCACCTATTAAGATAACCCAAGATGTTTGGGCAAAAAGCGACAAAGAGAAGGCGGATATTTTCGCCGCTCATTTAGAAGGAACTTTTAAGCCGTTCGATGGTCAAGCGCTTGATGGAAATATTTATGCGTCAGACAGACGAACATCTGAAAATAATATAGTAATAAACGCTACACTCACCGAGCTCGGACAAGTGATAAAGAATCTTAAGCCCAAAAAAGCTCCGGGTTATGATCTGATCACGGGTGCACTCCTAAAAATGCTACCTCGGAAAGCATTAACTAAGCTTCTCCACATTATAAACGCCGCGATCAGACTACAACACATCCCGAGTCAATGGAAAATCGCGGAAGTCATAATGGTTCTAAAAGCAGGCAAACCACCGAATGAAAAAAAGTCTTATAGACCCATCTCGCTTCTTCCAATTATTTCCAAAGTTTTTGAGAGCATATTACTCAGACGCTTACAACCAATTATAGAAGAAAACCGTCTTATACCCGACCACCAGTTCGGATTTAGAAGCAAACATTCGACAATCGATCAAGTGCATCGGATAACTGACGTAATAGAGAAAGCTCTAGAAGAAAATAAAATTTGCTCTGCCGTATTCTTGGACGTCTCGCAAGCATTTGATAAGGTTTGGCATGAAGGCCTCAAGTGCAAATTAAGACAAGTTCTCCCCGAACGGTTATGGAAAATTCTAGAATCGTATCTAAAGAATAGACTCTTTCGTGTCAAACACGGAAACGAATATTCGGAATTTAAAGAAATAAGGGCAGGTGTGCCGCAAGGAAGCGTCCTTGGGCCTCTCCTGTACCTGCTATTTACGCGTGATATTCCGCAAATAGAAGGTACTACCATAGCTACTTTTGCCGATGACACGATGATACTAGCAGTGGGTACAACGACGAAAGAAACAAACAAAGTATTACAAGGTGCGCTTAACCGGGTCTATGAATGGACAAAATCATGGAGGATCGCTCCTAACGAAACGAAATCGGCCCACGTGGATTTTACATATAAAAGAACAAATAACTTGCCTGTATTTATAAATACGGTACAAGTTCCATTCGCAAACGAGGCCAAATATCTCGGAATGACTCTCGACACCAAATTAAAATGGAAACCGCATGTAAAGAAAAAATGCGAAGAACTTAAAATCAAATATAGAGAACTTTATTGGTTACGGGGCTGTACCAGCGAAACAAATCTAAACTTTTTACAAACTTTTCAAAACAAAGTGCTAAGATCATTCGTCAGTGCACCGTGGTACATTAGAAATGAAGATCTTCATAGAGACCTCGCAATTCCCACCGTTAAGGACGAAACGAAAATATGCGCTCGAAAGCATAGAAATCGATTATTAGGACATATTAATAGCTCGGTCCGTGAAATTCTCGATGAAACAAATTTATTGCGGCGTCTACAACGAAGTAAACCTTCGGACTTAGCCCGATAATTTTCAACCGCGTTAAAATTGCGGAACAAGCAGGAACTCTCGCCGGAATGTTGCCTGCCAAACGTGTAAAACTTCGTGATAAAAAAAATTGCTTGATAAGTCATAACTTAGTTGCAGTACAAAAGAAAATTTATGGAGGTGGTTTTAGTGAGTAAAAATCTCACACTACTATGAGCACGCCCCGAGTGTTCTCATAGTGTCTTCCAGAAGATTTCCACCTACCTCGGAAAAAAAAAATTTTCACGTGCGAATTCCATTTCAGCTTTGGGTCGAATGTCATTCCCAGGTATTTGGCCTCGTTTACAAAGGGTATTCGGGCCAAGTTTAGAAAAATTGGCAAGTCATTAGTTTTCTTATAGGTGAAATTCACGTGAACAGATTTAGTTTCGTTGAGGGCGATCCGCCAGTTCCTTGTCCATTCAGAAGAGTCTATTCCCGAGATATGATTCTAGAATATCATATAGGCTTCCGGGGAGAACTTGTCGTAATTTAAATTTTAGGCCTTCGTGCCACACCTTATCAAAGGCTTGTGAGACGTCAAGGAATACGCTTGAGCAAATCAAAATGGGTGCTCTTGTGGAGGTAGCCACAGCTTCACTAAGACCATCAGTTGGGTCCATTGTGTCCAGTTTATGGGACCCGTCCAGTGCAACCTGCTGAAAGACAAGAAATAAACCGCTTTACATATTGGAGCCGCATAGATTTAGTATGAATCTCATGGGTTCTTAAAGCTCCATTGTGACCTGATCCTCTAGTGAGTCCTACGAATAGCCAATGATCTGAATATGTTTATCTACTAGAACCACCTAGATTTGAGTATGAATCTCAGGAGTACTTTGAAATCAACATTCTTCAAATCATCTAGGTCATCAAAGAAGTAACTGCTGAGAATCTTCTGTCTGCTGTTTTTAAGGGCTAGGCATTCGCAGAGTAGGTGACAAACAGATTCTATTTCTTCGACGTCCCTGCAGCTTCTGCAAAAGTCATTATGCAGTATTCCCAGCCGTTCCGCATGTACATCTATTGCACAGTGTCCGGTAAAGACCCCCGTGAGTATGCGAATATCCTTGCGGCTTAGTCCGATCATGCATTTAGATCTCTTTTCACTCAACTCTGGCCACAGTTGCTTTGTGTGCCTGCAGGTAATGAGGTTGGTCCAGCGTAGGTTAGTTCTACTCCAGGATTCAATGTCAATCTTCCTTGCAAGCGTGCTGAGCGGAGTTCTTACTGATTTTAGGGCCAGAGATGCATGCATTTCTGACCCGTTTCTTGCAAGCTCGTCCGCCTGTTCGTTGCCTGGAATATCCATATGCCCCGGCACCCAGCATAAGGTCACCGCGTTAGCTCGTGATATTACGTCCCGATTTTTCTTGCAGTGATTTGTTTACCGACAATGTGCCTTCTTTTAAGGTCTTTTGCAGGCCCAGTGCTGCGCTGAAGATGCCCGCGCCTGTACCGATATCCATCTTAGAACCGTCGGTGTATAGGGCTAGCTCATCTTCTACTGTTACCTCTTTGTTCACTTATTCGCTTCTGTTTGGAATTCTAGTATTTAATTTCCTGTCAAAAACAAGAGTGGGGGGTAGGTAATCTGTGGACACCTTTTCCTTCGCCGCGCTCCATTGGGATTCGATGGATGCGTGTCCGTAGGGTTTAGATAACCATAGTCCAGACTCTCTTAGTCTGATTGCGGTTTTCACCGCCTTGTTGCTGCAGTAAATATCCAGAGGGATGAGGTTTAGCATCACCTCCATAGCTGCGGTGGGGGTGGTTCGTAAGGAACCCGTTATCCCAATGCATGCTGCCCTTTGTATTTTGGTTAGGCTTGAAAGATTGTATTTCTTCTCAATAGCCTTCCACCACACTGCTGTACCGTATGTTAGGATGGGCCGCACTATAGCTGTGTATAGCCAGTGCACCACGTGTGGCCTGAATCCCCATGTGTTGCCGAATGCTCTTCTGCAGGCATATAGTGCCACGTATGCCTTTTTGACGCGATCCTCTATGTTTTCCTTCCAGCTGAGCTTGGAATCTAAGATTACTCCCAGATATCTTGCTGTTTTTGAAATTTCAAGGTCTACCCCGCCCATCCTTGGGGGATTGAAGGCGGGGATCGCCCTTTTCCTCGTAAGCAGGAGGATTTCCGTCTTCGATGGGTTCACTCCGAGTCCGCGGCCCGTGACCCAGTTATTGACTAGTAGAAGTGCGTAACTAAGTCTTTCGCTGAGAACTGGAGTGAATTTACCTGGAACCAGAGTAACGACATCGTCTGCGTATGCGCTCACAATGAAGCCTTCCGCTTCCAGTATTTTTAGCAGTTCATCAACTACGAGGAGCCATATGAGCGGTGAGAGGACTCCACCTTGAGGTGTTCCCCTACTGACCTTCCGTTCAATGCTCACGTCCCCTAGCTGTGACTTGATACTGCGTATGCCTAGCATGATTCCAATCCAGTCACATAGGCTGCTATTTATGTGGGCTCTACGCAAGCTGCTTAAAATTGCTTCTGATTCGATGTTGTTGAAGGCCCCCTCAATGTCTAGGAACGCACTCAGTGTGTATTCTTTGTGGTGTAGAGATTCCTCCACTACCGATACTACTCTATGTAGCGCCGTGTCAACAGATCTGCTTTTCATGTACGTATGTTGCGATTTTGATAGGTAGTTATCGCCGATCGCTTGCCGTACATTCAGATCAATTAGTCGTTCCATTGTTTTCAGCATGAATGACGACAGACTGATAGGTCTGTAGTCCTTGGCTGTGGTGTGACTAGCTTTCTCTACCTTTGGAATGAAAACCACTCTTACCTCGCGCCATGCCCTAGGAACATAGCATAGCCTTAGACAGCCCGTGTAAATGCTTTTTAGCCATGGAATAATAGCTTCCTCTGACTTCTGTAGCATTATTGGTCGAATATTATCTATTCCTGGTGCCTTGTAGGGGGCAAATGTGTTGATTGCCCAGGCTATTTTCTTCTCGTCTATAATTTCGGCGATTGTTTCCTGCTCCATTCCCTCCCTCGTGCCTGGTGTTACTGTATCGTAACTCTCCGACACATCTGTGCATCCTGGGAAGTGAGTTTCCGTCAGTATTTCCAGCGTCTCTTTGTGTGATTCGGTCCAGCTACCGTCGGCCCTTATTAGCGAAGATATCGGCATCGGTGCCTTTGAAAGGACTTTCCTCAGTCTAGATGCTTCGGTTGTGGATTCAATTGATTCGCAGAAAGTTCTCCATGAGGTTTTCTTTGCGAATCTGATCTCCTTTTTAAGGATTCTAACGCTCTCCTTATACGTTGACCACTCAATACGTCCCTCTTTGGCGAGGTTCCACCTAGACCTTGAGCTTCGTATGAGTTCCGCGATCTTGGGACTCCACCAGGGTGGGCGCTTCTTCCCACTCGCTCCACTTTTCGGACAGGATTTTTCAAATGATCGGGAGAGCACATCCGTTAAAGATTCGACTGCATCGTCTACTTGCTCAACAGATGTGAGAACTTTTACCGGGCAGAGGTTCCTGTAACTCTGCACCGTCTCTCCAAATACTTCCCAGTTCGTCCTTTTAGGATTTCTGAACTGGTTTCTACCCTGCGAAACCATTTTCAAGTCATAGAGTATCCAGCAGTGATCCGATAATGATGCCTTGCTGGACACTCTCCAATTTGCAATTTGGACAGAATTGTTGTGGGATGCAAAGGTTACGTCTAAAACTGCCTTTTTATTCACCGTAATGAAAGTGGGATCGTTACCCCGATTACATATGAGTAGATTGGAGCAAAGAAGATAATCGAACAAAGCCTCACCTCTAGCATTAATGTTGGAGCTACCCCAAATAGTATGGTGGGCGTTAGCATCGCAGCCTAAGACTAAGTTTTTCTTACCTTTTTCTGACGCCGTTACTAGCGCCTTTACCGATTCGGGGGGGGCTGATGTGTCGTCATCGTTAGGCATGTACACTGACACCACCCTACAGCTCTCACCCTTGTCTCTAATCTCCACCACCGTCAGATCACCTGTGCTGAAATGAAGCAATATTAGTGCGTGAAGTTCTTTTTTTGCCATGATACACGATCTTACTTTACCTTTGTTTTTGACATAAAGTATGTCGTAGTTTTTCGACCCTAGTCCCATCACCTGATCTTTATAGATCCATGGTTCTTGGATTAGGGCCAGATCCAGCTGCTCCTCCTCGAGGAACAGCCTCAGGTTGCCTGAGGCTACCTTACTGTGATAGAGGTTGATTTGGACTACCTTCATTCTTAGATGTAGTCGCCTCCTTCACAGTCTCAGGCGCCCGTGTGTCCTCTGCAGTCCGCTTTAGGAGCTTGAGAATTACCTCACTCGCTGCAAATGAAAGCGGCATCTGCAGATCTTTTTTCAATGCTGCTGGTGGTTCATCGAATATAATAATATATCCTTTAGCACCATTCTTTGGCTCTTCCTCGGACACAATTTCCCAATCCCTCATCGGGATCTGGGGGTTTTGTGCCTGCAGCACGCTGAGGACCTCCTCCCGTTTTATCCCAATCTCTGGGATAGATACTCTGCCCGATGCTTTTACGGGGACTTCTTCTATGGGTACGGCTTTAAGCATTGCCCCCTCCCATAGTTGTGCTCCGTTTAATGCGTTCTTGGCAAATTGATTCATGGTCCTTGCAATCGATGTATGTGATGCCTTTGAACCATCTCATTTTGCCGTAAGCAGGGGCCTTTGCTCCAGTCTTCGCCTGAATGTGTGAGATAATCGCTACACCTAGCGTGTTCTCGATTATCTTACCACATTCCGCGGAGTACTGCCCACTTGGTTTCTTGGAGTCCACCACAGCTAGCTGCAGTGGGTTCCTTGTCACCTCGTTGTACCTCCCGCTGGGGCCCGTTCCAAACTTGGGTAACCTTTTGGGGCTACCCGTTGTTTGTTCATTCCGCCTAGCCTTCTTCGGAATATTGGGGGCGTCCTCTGGCGACCTCAACCTCTTCGAGGCTGGCTCCTTTTTACCAAGCCTCTCAGCTATAGGCTTCCTTCGGAGTCCGATCGGGCCCGGCTTATTGTCGGTCTCCCTCTGTTCCGTCTTTGTAAACCTCTTTGTAAACCTATGTGCTTGGCCTTTAGGTACTCCCGTTTCCTTAGCAGACCTAAGGGCACCTTCTTCTTCTTCGCCGCTTCTTTTCCTGTTTTATCGTCTGAGGGTTCAGCCAGGAGTTGCTCTTCTTCCTCTTTAGATATCTCTTCGTCCGTTGATCCGGCCTCTAAGGCCTCTTGGATTTTAGTGAGGTCATATGGCTCCACGAGTATTGTGTCGGCCATTGTCTCACTTTCAGTACTTATCGTACTCACACCTTCTACTTCCTTTGTATTTTTATATATGTTATCAATTTTGGTTCCCACGAGTAGGGCCGGATAGTATGGTCCGCCCCGGCAGCACCGCCATACCGGGGTAAGGCATTGTGTTACCGTCAGGTCTTCGCCTGGGCACCTGAGGGAGCTCGTATTCGGCTGGTTTAACCTCCAACCTTTCATCCTTCGGCACGGTTTTCTTTGCGCTCACGCCACCACTGGAATTAGGTCGGCAGTCCTTGGTTCGTCACTCTTCAAACAGCCTGTCTGCCATGGGTGGCCCTTCAGAAACTACCGTCTCCGACAGCATAGCCTGTTGAATCTTTGCGACTTAAGCCTCCGCACCACGTCAAGGTGACTGCACTTAGCGGAGGACTGGAAGAAGAGAAATCGGTCTAGACGATTTTACTTCATTTGGCGGTTTTCCTGGTTTTAAAACTATTATGACCTCCGCGACTTTCCATTGACTCGGCACGTGTTTTAGTCTGAGCGCGGCATTTATAATATGAAGGAGCTTTCCTTGGTAGAACTTTCAGAACTTCTCCGGTGATCAAATCATAACCAGGAGCTTTCTTAGGTTTTAGGGATTCGATTTCACGTTTTAGTTCACTTAGCGTTGCACTAATGAGTGTTGAATCGTCAGATTGTGATTCCGCCCTATTAGTATTGTCGTGGATCGCTTGGCCATCGTACGGTTTAAAAGTTTCTTCTAGATGAGCGGCACAAACGTCCGTTTTTTCCTTATCTTCCCTTGCCCATTCATTTCTATTTATTATAATTGGCGGCGCGGGGATTTTGGGCCTTTTGGTGCCTTTAACAGCTTTCCAAAGTGAATAATTGGACATTACCGCAATACGCAGCCCCATCATTTGCAGATGAACTTTTAGATGCGCCGTTTACTCTTTTCGAAGTGAAAAGCGCAATTGATTCGTCTAAAGTGAGAAAAGCCCCAGGCGACGACCGGATTCCTTTCGAGTTCTACAAGAATTGCTCTTCTGAATTTCTCATTGCGCTAACTAAGGAATTTAACAGGATTTTCGTAACAGCAAGTATTCCAGGGAGTTTCAAAAGAGCGATAATCTTTCCATTGCATAAAAAACGAGAGCTAGATAACCCGGCAAACTACAGAGGCATTTCTTTTTTGAATACTTCGGTGAAACTATTTAGTGCTATGATATATAATAGGCTTATACAATGGATATCTTCCAACAAGATCTTAAACGAGTACCAGGCTGGGTTCAGGAAGCATTATTCAACGCTGGACCACATTTTTACTATTACGAACATTGCGGAAACTTTTAAACACAACCGCAAAAAGCTATTCGCCTTCTTTGTTGACTTCCGTGCAGCTTTTGACTCCATAGCGCGCAAAGCACTTTTCTATAAGTTGTATCAAATTGGTTTGTCAAGCAAAATTATTAAAGTTCTTGAAGCGATGTACGAGAACAATGTTGCGTACGTTTGGAATGGAGATTATGTATCGGAAGAATTTGAAACGCAAATGGGAGTTAAGCAAGGCTGCATACTAAGTACGTTGCTCTTCATCCTATTTATAAATGATATAGCAGAGGAGGTGGGGAGAGGGATAGAATTTGGAGGTGTACGGATTCCAGCGCTGAAGTTCGCGGACGATATTGTGTTTTTGGCGGACACAGTAGAAGGGATGCAGCTTGTCATCAACCGTTTGGAAAGATACTGCAAGCAATGGAACTTGACGGTAAATCTAACGAAATCTAAGATGATGATTTTTAGAGATGGTGGAGGGAGGTTCTCCCGTAACGAAAAATGGTTCTATCAAGGTGAACGGGTGGAAATAGTAAAAGAATATAAATATTTAGGTGTGATAATAACATCTAACCTGAATATGAAAAAACACTTTGAATCTAATCTAGCAGCAGCTAAAAGAGCTATTTCAACAGTTTGGGGTCCTTGCATTGACAGCAAGTATATCGATCACTCCTCGAAAATAAAGCTTTTTCGTGCAACCGCGGCATCAATACTGCTGTACGGGGCCCAGATTTGGGGTTACCGCTATTACGAGGAAATTGAGAAGTTTCTTAGGTACTTTCTGAAGCGTATCTTTAAACTACCCTCTTGTACTCCAAATTATATGCTGCACTTAGAAACTGGAATGCCCCCACTCTTTTTGGATACCCTTAAGATGCATGCAGATTACATTGCTAGGGTAGGGGCGATGGAAAGGGAAAGGTTGCCCTGGATTGTCCTGAAGCATGTGATTTCAACAAGAGGTCACTTGGTGCAAAAGTGGGAGGATTTGGCAGAAAATTACGGATTGCGTTTAAGTATTGCAGCTGACTCGGATCCCTCGATGTTAAAACAAATGTTTACCAATATATTGAAAATGGCGGGTAACTCTTTGTACGATAAATGTCTCAATGAAGCACATGCATCGCAACATAGGCTGGTGTATCCTAGATTGAACCACAACCTCAAGGGAACCGCATCTACTTACCTTCTTAACCGCTATTCTCTTCAACTGATAAGCACAGTATTCAAACTAAGAGGTGAATTAGTGAATCTATACTATATTCCGCATCGAACCGATCTTCCATTATTATGTGACCTGTGTAACCTTAAAGAGAGGGAGGATGTATACCACTTCATTGGAAGATGCCCCATTTTAAGCGAATTCCGCGTGAGATACTTCGGACGATCTTTGCTGAGTTTTGACGAAGTTATTAATTTATTAAACGGCAGTCTTGGGTGGGAAACTTTATTCAACTACGCCTCAGCTGCTAGCCGCTACAGAAACCGTATATTGGAAGCCGATTTTTGAGCAGTACTTTTTATTTAAAGTTATTATTACTAGGTTACTATATTTATAATTTAAAATACATTAATTGCCATTCTGGTAGACGGCCTTACGCCAAACCATAAACGACTAATTATTGTAAAATTTTGCAAATTTTAATGAATTACTAATAAAGTCACTACTACTACTACTACTACTAAGTGAATAATTGGAATCTTTTTTAGCTGTTAAGCTTTCAAGGTAAGAACCTATCGCACGATTTTTGAAATCCTTAATAACTGTCTTCAACAAATTGCACAAATAATTTAAATGTACTTTATGTTGCGGAGCGCGACTCTGTTGCCATTTCTTACTCGCCTTCCTTTTTTCGTTGACCAATTCTTTTATTTCGGGAGGATATCGTAGACCGTATTTGGCAGGCGTTTTCCTTGGATTAGGCGTATTATTCCATGAGGCGAACTGTACGATCTCAACGAAGCGATCAACTTCAACCTCAAGTTCATAGGGTGTCGTAAGTGGAACACTCAGTTCAACGTTCTTTTCAATTTCGTTCCTAAAGCCTTCCCAGTTAGTTTTTCTACTAGTTAATCTCGCTGGCTCTAGGTTATTGGCTAGTTTTACACTCAATGTTAAAATAACCGTTGAGTGGTCAGATGATACATCAAAGCTCTCTTCAACTTTAATGTGGTTGGTAGGTATTCCTTTCACAACGAAAAAATCTATCAGGTCAGGTAGTTTTAAAGTATCAGTTGGCCAGTAGATCGGTTTGCCCGTCGAGAGGAAATCGCAACTGTATTCAAGCTCTATCTTCAGGTCTTCGTATTGTTCAATGCAGTCTTTAATAAGCAATGATGATCCACCTCTGGCGTTTCCCGATGAGTGACAAGCTTGGAAATCATTATAGCCTTTTATTTTTAAATTCGATCTCTTTTTCACGTGAGTTTCAGAAATCAAGCAAATGTCAATATCTTTCTCGCGTATGAATATTTCCAATTCGCCGAGTTTTTGTATAAGTCCGTTTGCATTCCAAGTGCATATTTTTAACATTTGTTTTTCATTCATGTTATTTTTGAAGTACGCGTTTTCCGTGAATTATTTTGGAGCTTAACCAAGCGATCGAAAATAATTTTTGTTTATTTTGCATTGTTCTTCAAGTTTCTCGAGAATAACTGAGAAAACATGAGAAACAGGGTCCAGCGAAGCTCCAACGTTTTTTGCTCCTTAGAACGCCGCGGCCTGAGCGTAGGTCTGCATTGTGGCTATCCGAGGGCCACTTCGATGGCTTTCCTGATGGTAACTTTTCAGTAGCGGTTCTTTTGACAACAGAGGTCTTTCTATTGTCTCTCTTTCTCTGACAATGTTACGCTTTTGAACTGGAGGTTTTATATTGCCTACAAGGAGCACATCTCCGTTTTTGCAACTCCTTAGCTACTTCACAACCTCTATAATTTGCCGGGTGCTTTCCCTTACAATTAGCACAGGTAGCGTAGGATTGTTTATTTGCTCCACAGTCTTGGGAGAAATGACTTCCGGCGCATTTTACACATCGCGGCTCCTTTTTGCAATACATTTGGGTATGATTGAATTCTTGGCAACGTTTGCACTGTGGAGTTGTTTTAAAATTTCTGCGTATGGGCTCGATTTTTACCACAATATTAACTATGGTTTTAATTCGGTAGATATCTTCGATATTATCAGACCTATCGAAGGTAAGCATAAAGAGCGGAAGGAAGTCCACGCCTTACCAGGATGTCTTTATCTTCTTCCGTTTTTTGCTTCTCCTTCTTGATGATATTTACGGCATCAAGAATTTTAAACCCTTTTGGAATGGAGGTCGTTTATAACCTCTTCTTTGGTGCATGAGGGGTGGAGTCCCCTCGCTACAACACGATGTGGCCTTTCTGACTTTATTTCGAAAGTATACCACTGGATCTTCTTGGTATTTAGTTTTTGGGACACTGCCCGGTAGTCTTCGTGGTTATCGACGTATATTTTCCACGCATTATTTCTCAAAGATGTTACCTTAAATTTCGATGTTATCGTTCCTTTAAGGAGGCTGTGTAACTTACTATACTCCGTTACCCCAACGACGTTTATTGGAGGCGGTGGACAAATTTGTCCTCGGAGTTGTTTTTCTTGCGGTACTTTACGCGTTTGTTCTTTTAGAGGCTCGACTTCAGGTGAAGAACCGGCCCTCCTTTTCTTACTAGGTATTTTTATAGGGACCCGATTCGTTTCGCGTTCTAGCTCTTCTTCGTCGGTGTGGTATTCCCGACTAGCTGAGCGTGGTGGAGTACATTCGCGTTCTTTCTGGAAATGAGTGTTCCTTAGAACATTATTTTCTTCTTTTAACAGTTCTATTTCTTTCTAAAGAGCTTGATAGAGTAGATCTATTTCCTTAAGTTTGATTCGGAGTGTTTTAATTTCTTCCTCAGTACTTATATCTTTAACTGAGTCCCGTTTTTCACGCGCTGGTGCTCCCGGCGGACTTCTTTTCCCGGGGTTGTTCGATCTTGATGGAATTGATCGAGATACCCTTGAACTTTTGATAAAAGGGTCAATGGATTGCAATAAGCGGCTCTCCCCAGAATCCGTAGAGCCGACCTCCGAAGAGGGTGGATTTTCCAGTAAAGCTGGACTGCCACCTGGGGTAATTAATCTTTTCATTTTGTTCATTGCATTTTTTGTATACACTACACGCTCGGTATACGGAGGTTGGATTTTAGTCGCCTCTTACGACAGACATGCCTACCTCGGGTAAATTTTAACCCCTTTCCGAAGGGGGATATCAAAGCAACATTTAGTGGGGAAGATTGTTATATATGTATGAATTATTATTGTTAATTGCTATATATTATGAAATACTATTGTGAATGAAATGAAATAGGTTGGCTGTCATAGTTGACATTGTGGAAATAAAAAACGTCGCTTTCGAGACGGCAACGAACAGCGTGGGTTCTTTGATTCATCTCATATTGGGGTTAGGCAAAAATACATCACGCTATAAATAAAAGGAAAAATTAAAGACCACGTGTGGCACGTGTGAGACTTAATAATAAGATTTTACTATGCCACTATGCCTGGGCTCTCATCGCGTAAGACGACGATCGTCTGACGACGTCGTTTCGACGATTGTATTGCTTCGTGTAACACTAAAATGGTTGAATCGTTTGGACGACGTCGTTTTGAACGATTCACTAATGCTTCGTATAACTCAAATTCAGACGATTGAGCGATTGCGATTGAACGATTGCTATTTTGCAATCGTTTCATCGTTTTTGGTGTATTTCTTCAGTTATAATTAGGTCTGAGAGAAGTATTAGACAATAAATAAAGGAAGACATACACTTATGTTCTATTTGGTTGGGACTCAATCTTATCAGAGGAAAAAAAATGTATTCTTTGCAAAAAAAAAATTATTGCATTTCTTTTCGAATTTCAAATGATTTTCATTTAGGTATTTGTGTTATAATATGAAATACAGTAATGTAATCACAAAATGAATGCTATATTCATTGAACTCTTTTTTTATAACTCGACAATTATTAGAAATACCAATTCTAATGGGATGCTTTATGATGTTTGATGTCCAACAAAATCCAAGATCTTTATTGCCAAGACTAGTTCTAAATATATATTTTAATAACCACAATTTCCTCATGGTACACTTTGACATATTGTTCTAATTCTTTCCACCCGACTTTCACAATTCTATCTGTGTTTAGCTTCTTCGATAGTTGTTACTTGCATTCAATTTTTGCATTAAATGTCCGATTCCACATCACCTACAGAAAAAAAACGCAAATTCCACACATTTTTGTTGTTTTTAGTTGTCAGAGTTTGTTTACAGTCATTTTCAAACTGTTCAAAATGAAAACGATGAACGATTCGATCGAACGATGCGACCATGATGTTATACGAAGCAAACTAAAAACGACGTCGTTTTGTTCAATCGCTTCGACGACGATCGTTGCAAAAGTTACGCGATGAGAGCCCTGCACGCTGAAAAGTAAACCAAGTCAACAAAATCTCTCAGAACTCGTATTATAAAAAGAGTTACTGAACTTACCACCGTTCCTTATGATTTATGAATACTCTTGAAATGGGTAACATTTAATAGAAGGTATAAATATAAGTATTGTAAAGATATTTCAGACTTTAACCCATACCTATACATACTCACCTTATTGCATTGCTTAAAGTGCCGCTCAAACCCATCACAAATTTCAGTCAATTAATTATAGAATTCTTTTTCAATATTTTAATACATTATTAGTAATATGGAACCCGTGGATAGATCAAGCTCGGGAAATAGCTGATTTCGGCGACGATGAGTATCCAAACATGCTCTGTGTGGAATCGGGACATGTATCAACTCCAGTCATCCTGTTACCAGGAACAGCATTCGAAGCTAGCCAAATCTTACAAGTAAGTAAATTAATGAACTGCTTTCCTATCGTTGTTTGTGCACTCATCCAAATCAAAATAAAAAATCTTGTGTTGGAAAAGCACAACCAATTGACAAAAATTGAAAAATTGTTATGAGAAAGCTTAATTAAAAAAAAGTTAATTTAAGAAACCAAAAAACCCGACTGACTGTAAAAAAGATTTAAAAAGATTAAAACAAGACACTTTCAAGTATAACTAATTGGTAGTCGGAGGCTAGGTATCCTTACATACCCGGTTATAGTCACTACAAGCTCATAAGCATGCAGATTTTTGCTGGAGTCTTTCGACCTTTTATGTATGAACTGAAATGTTGATTGTACGGCACAATAAGGTCTAACGAATTTGATGTGTGCGTATTTCATAAGTGACTTCTTTAACAAATAATAAAGTGAACTAGGAGGTCAGACCTTGGGTGTATATGTTCATCGCGATGTCAGGCCCAATATTTCAGATTATGTCTTGCTTTTCTTTTGCAAAACTCTTCAGCAAATATACCTATTTTTGGCCAGACCAGTCTCAATTGTAAAAATTCGTAGTTACGTGCGGTTGCTAGATTGGCTAGTCGTACAATGTGACAAAAATATGCGCAGCCTCCGACTGCCAATTAGTTATACTTGAAAGTGTCTTGTTTTAATATTTTAAAATCTTTTTTTACAGTCATTCGGGTTTTTTGGTTTCTTAAATTAACTTTTTTATTTAAATAAGTATTTGGAAAAAATATGTATATTTCTATACAAATTCCGCAATTGTGAGCTTCCTTAAGATTTAAAGTTTAAAATTTCTTATTAGTAAGTACGACGCAAACTACAATTTTTTCAAATGATTAAAAATATATACAAAGTTAAATTTCCATAAAACAATTAAAAATGTATGGAATGTGTAAAATGTATGTAGATTTACAAAAAAATGTATTAAACCGTTTCTTGTGTTATTGGAGTTCTATTTCATGTCGATCGCAAGCTCGATATGATTATGTAATAAAAATAATAATATTTAATTTAAAATAAATGAATTCATGACTAAATGCAGACACTCCACAAGACCGCAATTTTGAATACATCAGAAAGAAATTCATTTTACAGTTCAGTGTATTGATTATCTTGACATTTCTCTCAGACATTTGTGTGGAAAAAATGTTTTTTTGTTTTTTTTTTTTAAATTAATATTTTTTATGTTTAGCCTATGACACTTCGGGGAAGAATACTAATTTAATGACACCCCACTCTTTAAAATCGTTTGGGCTACAGAGCGTCCCGTAGGAACGTACATAAGATATGCACGAAAGACATAACCCTCCCTTTGTACAGTCGGGTAAAAACGTGGTTCACGTGCTTATTGTATTTAATTATAGAGCGACAGGAAGCCAAGGCAAAATCCCAGAAAATTAAGTTTACATCCGAATAAGCTTTTCACACCGAGCCGAAACCTCTCGAAAACTTTTACGAAAACCGAAGTTTTCCCATACATATTTCAGTTTTCAAAACGACTCGTTTAAACTCGTTTCCACGAAAACGACTTCCAATCGTTGGGTTGTTAGAACAAACACACCAATATTCAGCAAATTCAGCAAAATGGCTGACCGAACAAATGTCACAACTCACAACTTAAGATCATTTTCCACAATTAATTGATGGGCTAATGTTATTTTGAAATGCACTAAATTAATATTGTTTGTTAATTAATGCGATCGAAATTTGTAACCACAAAAGTTTGCACAGAAGTTTACCGACTAGAGGTCAGTAAAAACCTCTTCAGGAACTATACTAGGAACCTATCTCACACCGAATCAAACGAGATCTGACAAAACACAGTTGGGCAGAACTGCACAAAAAAATTGTTCCCTAAATAGGGAATCTAATCTAATCTAGTCTCACAGCTGATTGAAACGTCAAACGGAAACGAGTTGGTGGTCGGTATGAATGCATCGACGAGTTTTCGAGGACAACGTGGTTTTGGGCTTGATGTGAAAAGCCCATAATGCTGCACTTACACAATCCTAACACGGAAGATTAAAGGGATATTAAATACTGAATAGCCGTGTGACTGAAATGTACAGCATTAAGCCTGAACTACTTCGAAACAAAAGTGGGAAAAAGTACAAAAAAGTGGAAAAAATAGGATGTCCTGCTTCATCCCATAGTAGACTCTCTCAATTTAAAATTTTCACGTTTTGGACAGCTCGAGCATGTTCCAGCTTTCACTTTTCTAAAGTTCTATAAACAAATCCACTCAAGGAATTCATTTTGTTCATAGATGTCATGTAAATATGCGTGTGTTTTCAATGAATTTCGAGCTTTTCACTTTTATTTACTTTTTCCCTTTTTTGTTTCGATGTAGTTCAGGCTTTACCTAACACGCAATAAAAAATGGCACGAGTTTAGGTTGGCCATCTTGTTTACGTGGTAGGAATTATAGCAAAGCTCCTCATACCGCATGATGATATTTTTATAACGATGGCAAACGAAATTCCGCTTTCTTATAAAATAATATGGCTTTCGGAAGTGATGAACGGACAATTATTTATTCATTTCAATGACTGATTGATGAATTGTTGGTTTAATTTGCTAATATTAATTACCTTTCTAATTTCACATGTTTTCAAGGGATTTCGAGAAATGTTGGTTGCCGGAAGTTGTGTTTATTTCCGTTTTAAGTATCTATAATGTGTAGAACATCCATGACACTTTAGGTGTCTGATCTGTGATCTCATTCTTACGCCTTTATTAGCATCGGCTGCGGGCAAACGGATCTCTCTATCGTTTTGCCCGCGAACCAATGAAGCTGTAGGGTCCTTCTCTGCTGGGAAAACAAGAAAATGTTTTGGTTCTTCAAAGTACATTCATTTCATTCATAAAGGTATTAAATGATCATTCAGGATATGTTTGGAGATAAGT
Source organism: Cheilosia vernalis (assembly GCA_949126925.1). NCBI lineage: Eukaryota > Metazoa > Arthropoda > Insecta > Diptera > Syrphidae > Cheilosia > Cheilosia vernalis. The sequence continues at coordinate 20,730,840 of OX421361.1, forward strand.
TGTGATGGTCAAAAAATTATGTCCGCAAATTTTCATTCTATTGGGGTGGTTGTCGGCTTTGTAAAAATGTCCTAAAACAAAACATAGCTCGTAGGTGCTATTGTTATTTTACTTCTATATGTGTCAGTGTCAGGCAATATCTTGGAGTAGAAGGAAGCACCCGGCACACAGCTTCTTAAATAATTTAGATTAGGTTGGTTCCTCAAACAATATTGAGACCATACTTAAGTTCTGATGGCGATGGACTCACATATACTTCAATATAAATTAGCAAAAGTGTTTGACTTCATGATTTTTTCTGGAAAACAGCTTGTAGACATCCGTCTCTCCACCGGAAAGTTAAATATCTTTGAATTCCATTATCTTTGGTTCAGGGTTCGAACATTCCATGTACAGATCACGATATATCCCGCATATCCTGATTAATCCGAAAAAAATCATCACTTACCCCAGCTCCAGATGAGGTGAGAGTAGGCTGTCTATTAACGACACCATTGATTCACTGTATTAAATCCTTACTTCAAAGGGCTTAATTAAAATTTTAATGAATCATTAAGCTAGTTAATTCCGACAGAGCATTATTGTGTTGCTACTTGCTAGTCATATTCTATTTGTATGTTTTAACGTAAAACGAATTAGGGCTATCGCAAATAAATTCCGATGGAAATGTTTCCCTTGTCAGCAATGTAAATAAGATTGCTGAATAGGAAACATTCCGGGGGAAATACTATTCCCGATAGGGGTGAATATGTACCCCGGTGGCTATCACTGCGAGTAGATAAGCACAACTGATAGTAGGCGTTTTTCTTTTCTAGTTCAGAGCTGAGCACTGAACTGAGTTCAAGCATTATGAGCAGAAACAATACTGAGACCACCAACTTGATATTCCGTTGCTTTGCCTACAAGTTTTTGAGCCCAGACGACACGAACATTGCCTGTTATTTACGACTACATATAACAAAAATAGATTATTTTTTTTTTTTTCTTTTTTCTAGATTATCATCGAGGGAAATGTCAGCAGAAAAACAAAACGGAATCGCTAGCAATTATAGCATAGAAATCATCTAAGGTAAAGTGTGTTATACCTTAATACCTGCAAGCAGTAGATGCGAGAAAATATTCTTGCTTGTTTATTATTAAACATATTCCTTTCCAGAGAAATGAATTCCTACAAAATTACATTCATTAAAAAAGAAAATCGTTTGTCAGACAATTATTTTATTTAACGAAATATCAATCTAAATTAAGGAAAAGTTTTAAACAGTGGTGATAGAATTTTTGATTTCTGTAAAAGTTTGTACACAAAATGGTTTCTATTATTTTATATGTTGAAAACAAAAGTATAATTTTGCATATAACATTTATATTTTTTAGTTTTATTTAATTCTAGTGCCTATGCATAAATAAAACTTAATTTTACGCACAAAACGGTCAATTGAATTGATTCGTTTTCTACAATTATTTTTTATGTGATTATGCTATTTAATACAAAGTTTAATAGTTTAACTAGAAACTTAAAAAAGCCACTTCAAGACACAACAGTAAATATAAAATAAGCAAAGGAAACTTATATAACGATTGTGATAGTGTATTTAAAATATAATAAAACTAAACAATTAAACCAATTTCAATTAAATGACAAAATACATCGTCCCAGCTATATAGAAGTTAAGATTTTTTAATACGAATTGTTTGAACAAATTTTTGGTTAAATAATAATAACTGAACGTGTTCAGAAGCGAAACTGAACTAACTGTCGGTTCTTAGTAAATAGAGGTAGATAATAGTAAGTAAGAATGTTCCAATAAACTTAATTTGTACAAACCATGTGGTGACTGACAAATTTAAGAAACGTTGTTACTAAAAAAAATTAGATGGCGAAAAACAATTACTAATCCAATATCTTTCCCAGGAATATACGAATAAATTTTAAAATAATTTTACGATTTTAATAAAGTTAAATGTTTTACATAGCTTTTTTCTTAATTTCCAACTGTTTGAGTTAATACAAATGCGACACTTATCTAATTTCGCGCCAAAAATTGATCCAGCGGAACAAAAGGATAGAGTTGCACATCAGCTCAGGTTCGAGTATATCCACAATTGAGCGTTTAAAGACAATCAGAATAAAAATTGCGGAACAAAAGCAATTTTTTTAGATACTACAACAAGCTCATCTGTACATAGTTTGTACCAGTTTGTACCATCGTTTCGGCTATCCTAGGATGAGATCTTTGAGTACTTTGCCTAGCCAAGCACTAAAAAACGGTCATACTCGAAAAAGAAAGAGCACTTCTAGATTTGATATTTCGATAGAAGTTGCAAGTACAGTCCACGACGGATATACGATTACGAAACCTCTGAAATAAAAAGTTTCTTATATCCGAGGTCTTCTTATATGTGAAGGTCTATACAAGAAACAAACTCTAAGGTGTTTCCACATGCGTTTCTTATTAGCGAAGTATTCTTATACGAGTGTTTACTATATCCGTCGTGGACTGTATTTTCCTTAATCGAAAACTACATGTAACCTAGATGTAACCTAAACGCAAAAACTTGAAACTTTTCCTATGTCATCCATATAAATGCGAACTGTGTCACCTAGACAGCAATAATCAATATCAGCTGTTCAAATTGCATTTGTTTTTGGAAAAATCACAAATATGGATATCGACTTCAAAAATGTTTCCCCTGTTGTAGATACAAATGGATATGTTTTGGTGATTCGTAGTCTTCAAATGAAAAAAGGCGATGAAGTTCTTGCAAAATTATATCCATAGATATTTATGTACCTTTATCTTTATTTTGGTTTTTACGAAACTAAGCGCATTTTCTTTAAGACAAACTTCATAGAACGACGTAATAATTATTATTGGTATTAGTGGTGGTATGTGTAAATCTGAAAAAAAATCCGAGATCTGCTAACTTGGGGATTTTTATTTTCAACTTGAGAATTACTTTTATTCACTCAAAGTTGACTCGCTCAACTTTGGATATTCCGAAGTTGAGAAAACCGAAAGTTATGTCGTTTTCCATTGGTTTCACTCGGGGATCCACTCATTCTGTAGTCCAATGGAACAAGAAAACTGCTTCTGATTGAATCCACAAGCGTATTGGTGAAATGCCAAAAAATAATCTACGGCAGCCGTCAGTTGACTTGTATAAAATACACAAACTACACTTGTGTGAGTGCTTCTTGAGTGGATTCTGACTTCAAATCCAGAAGCGAAATTCTCTCCTCAGAAACTCATGTGGTATTCGATTGGGCGCTCTCAGAGCACTTTTTTTGCTCTCAGAGCAATTTTTATGTTCGTTTGGTACAGGAAAAAGCAATCTTTTTCAGATTTCAGAGCACTTTTGCGAATCTAGATATTTTCTCAGATTTACCAATACAAGTGCGTTTGAGTTTGACAACTGATGGAGTTTGTTTACATTTTTATGGAATTTTTTCTCCATCAAAGAAAGGCGTTGCATCGGGTGAATCTATTTTTGTGAATTATTTATGTATAAATATTTAGAAATCAATCGGGACGGATATTTCTAATGTTTTAATACAAAATTTAAGTAGTGAATGGAAATCGCTTAGAAAAGTGTCCAAGACTACACATATTCAAATCGCACAAATATCAACACAAAAAAGAGCAAGAGGCGTTTTTATGTTCGATTAGGCACACGAAATCTGAAATCTGAGGGCAAATCTGAAGAAGCCCAAACGAATACCACATCAGAATCACCAGAAGAGTATTTTTTGTGCCAATGGAACGGTTTCAGAAGTGATTTTTTCGATTCCGGACTCTCCCGGACGCTTCTTTTTGCCCAATGGAAAACGACATTAATCAACTGTGGGTTTTCTCAACTCCCCGAAATAGTAGACGTTGTAGAGCAAACTTGGGATTTTTACGCCAAAAATGTCAGATTTTTGGTTCTCATTTGTACATCGGAGAGAGAGACCGCACAAGGAGATGTGTGGCTGCACGGCATTGTTAATGGAGAGTTAGGATCATAAACTAACTATTAAATAGACTGACAGCATCAGCCAAAAAAGAGGGATTGCCTACAAGCTGGATTTGTCCTTGAGTGTAGCCCAGTTTGAATTCATGTGTTTGTGTCATGATCAAAGGGGGCACACACATACTTGAAAAAAAACCAGCCTACACTTTCGGCTTCAACCAGATGTGAGGTAGCCTAAGGTGGATTCTCATTTCAATGTCGAGTTCGGGGCTGTGTTTGTAAATAATGGGTTTTCTTAGTTCCAGGTTGTAATTTATTCGCTACATTTTTATATGAAAAGTTGTTCGACTTTCTTATTTCTTGGTATCAAGTGAAATTTGTTATGTAATTGAAGTGAAATGAATGTTTAAATTGTACGATACAAAGAACAGCAATACTTTTATGACATCGATATCAACAAATTTTTGGCATGTTCGCGATAGAATTTCCCTTATATTTCTCTCCTTTTACATTCCCGTTTTCTTCGATTCAGCACAAAGCAAAACCGACAAGCTAAAGGCTGGTATGCTGATCGAGTGAAGTGAAATTTTCACTCCTCTCCAAAAAGTGCTGTGAAATAGAGAGTGAAATATTTTGTTGGAGATTTTAGTTGGAGAAATTTATGCAAGGTGACTGAGCTAAAAAAAAAAATTATTTTTGTGGCAGTTCAAGAAGATCTTAGGTTACCTATAAAATAAAGAATACTCCAATATTCAACTCTCGCACTTTTATTCTACTAGACAAGAAAACAGCTGGAAGAAACAAATTGGAAACTTCACTTTTTGTGAATCATAAGATACAGTAAAATGTAATAGACCTATTCATCCGTGATCAACCACAATAACAATAAGTTATTGCCCTAAAACCAAATTATGCAACCAGTATGGACATACGGGCACCAGTTGTTGTGGGTATGACCGCGACAAACGTATTTCTAAAAAATTAAAGTCTTTCAATAATATTACACAGATCGAAGTTATATTCAATGCACAACGCTGATCTAAATATTGAATAAGTAGAGAAAGAAGTCGAACAAGTTCCTTAAATGCACAGAGCTTCTCAACCACGTTAGCTTAGAAACAACCGAATTATTAAATACAGGCAGTGTAATCAGGAGATTAAGGCGGATAAAACATGTTGATCTATAAAAATTAGCTAAGTCTATATATTTTATAACAAAAAAGGTCAGAAATTCTACAAACGAGGGATCTTTCGATTAGTCGAATGGCTAGGCACATTCACATTGCTCTCGGGAGGTGTTTTAGATCGGCTGAAAGGCCTTCGCTATTGTCGAAGCATCTCTCACGTACCTACTAGCTCTCGAATGACTTTCGATGATTTTCCCTTCCAACGAACCTCCAAACACACAAAAAAAAAAGTTTCGTATTTTGTTCATGGCAATTTTAATAGTTTTCAATTTGGCAAATAATGCCTGATTTGTAAAATATACAGAAAAGTCGTCAAATTTAAATAGTTAACAGTGCATGGAAATTACACATATTTTCAAAGATAATCTGCTGACTGCTGGTATTGCTTGAGTAAAACTGGGTAGAAAAATATTCTTGAGGCACCCTGCTTATGGAAAAGATCATCCATGCCACCAAATATTTGTACACCTAACATTATTGCACTATATTCAATGAAAAAACAATTTTATACGTGCGAAACACTTATTATTCTCTTAAGGAAACATCTGAAATTCCAATAAATTTCGAAACCGCATCCTACAAATCATTTTTCACACTGAAATGTCAAAAAATTAATGCGACGGACAATAAAAACCAAGTGAAATAGCTGCGGAGAGATTTTAGTATCGCCACCTACGACTCAGTTTTGGAAGCGATATTTTCCACTCGAACTGCGTACCGCCTAGTGAAATTTTCATTTGGAAAATTAATTTTGACATTTCGCAGTGAAAAATTTGTATGAAAAATTGGATTTCACTTGAACTGCGTACCAGCCTTAAGTAAAATGCAACAGAAAATTTGGGTACAGTATGAAAATGATTTTTTTTTTTCGTTTAGGCAGTCATAGCCAAAATTGCGTCAGAAAAATGTTTCCCTACGCAAACAATTACAACAAATCAACCACCCCTGAATGGATCAGAAAACAAATTCCGGACAGATGGAACCGTAAACAAATGTAATATTTCAGTTGAATGATATGGTTTTTTGTTGTGGAATTGACTGAGAAGTAGATGAATGAATGAATAAATTATTATTCTAGAAAATTAAGGATATTTGTTTATTTTTTTTTTTGTTGATAATCTAGCTTTATAATTCATAAGCAACATTTAACGACCAAGATTTAATGCAACCGTTAGGTTTAAGTCAAACAAAAAATGTAAGAAAAATTACGCAATTACAATAACTTCGCTCTACTTGACACTTTGAGGAGTTTGAGACAGTAGTTGTTGTAATAGGGTTGTAATTGCGAGCTGAAAATCTTGCGAAGCTACTTTGCTGAGTTCGAAGCTCAAAAAACACGAATATACTTAGAACGATTAGAATACAATTTTTTGTATTTCAAAACACAGAAAGTGTACTTTTTTTGTTAATTAATAAATTAGAGACGCTTATAAAATTTGCAAAAGAATATCTATAAAAACGAATGGAACACGCGAGAACTAAAAATTAACAAAACAATTTGGATTCTTACGTTCGATTGAATACGAAATATCTGAAATCGTATCGAATCCAATTAAATACCACATTGTCTTTTTGTTAGGAGTTTAATGTTTAATCATAATTATATCCGAGAATCATATATTTTTTTTATAGATAGGTAAATAAAATTAGCATTTTTACTGTTCCTAAGTAACAACAACACATTTCAGTGTTCACTCTTATTAAACTACAGAATTCCAAATCATATTTTGATTTTGTACAAATATGGTACTAAAAAAGAAGAAGTTGAAAACACCCACCAATTAATGTAAATTTATGCAAAGTTCAGGAATATTTAAAAAAAAAATAACTTTTGCCTAGTGAAAACTTGGGCATTAACTCACATGGTATTAACCAGAGACAATACTGAGACCCCCAACTCCGGCCGATTTTCCGTTAATTGCCTACAAGCTATATTACCATGGGGTGGCAACTGTAAGGTGCATTAGTATTGTTACATAGAAAATCGTATTGACAAATGTCACGAAACTTCAAAAATTTCGTTTCACCAATGCGCTGGCACCATAGACAAACCAAACCGGAGACAGTAAATGGGATGCAATGGAATTTGACTGTAAACCTATCGAAATCAAAGATGATGATTTTTAGAAATGGTGGTGGAAGATACTCTCGCAACGAAAAATGGTCCCATCAGGGTGAAGTAGTGAAAGAGTATAAATAGTTGGGTGTGATAATTACATCTAACCTAAGTGTAAGTATGAAAAAGCACCTCGAGGCTTATCTAGCAGTAGCTAAAATAGCCGTTTCATCAGTTTGGGGGATGCATCGACAACAAGTATATCGAGCACACTGGTATCTTGGAAGACGATTTTTGAACATAAATATATTGTACATAGGTATTTCAAGCCATTAGTCATTGTAGTTTTGATAGCTAAATTGTCAATCTAGTAGACGGCCATAAGCCAAACCATAAAAGACTTATTTAACATTGTTTGTAAATACGAACAAACAAATTCTAAAATTATTTTAAATGGTAATAAAGTCCCTGTACTACTTCTACTAATACTACTACCCATTGTTGTGATCCACACAACATTACCCCGACCATGACCTACCTTCGATCTTCCAACCAAACCATACGTAATATGTTCCGCATAAATGTATCTAATAACATTCCCAAGCGCCACGGCTATTAATCAGTCACTTGCTTTGTTTTTCGTTTTCCAAATGCATACCCAAGCACAATTGGATCGAGTGTCACGGGTATACAAACAATAACAATACAACTCCGATTCCTCAGCGGCACGCCAACATATGGCAAAACTGCAACGAGAGCATATCGGAGGAATATTACGATACGCAACCACTTAAATTGTTTTACGATTTATGAATGGGTGACACTTGATACCAGTGCAAAGGCAATCGACACCAAGATGTCGATTGGGCATTTCTTAAATGGGAACGGAAAACAATGAAGCAATACTCAAAAATGAATAGGTACGCACATGTGGGAACTATTAAGGAAAAGTATGGTATATGGAAGGGGAAGTCAGAAGTCAGGTCATGCCTAGAATATTGTATAAAAGGGCATGGTTTTGGAAGGAAAAGAGAGAGTAAGAATTAATGTGAATACCAAAGAGGTCGCAGCCCAGCCTATAGACAGCGGACCAAATTGTAAACCACAAATTATTAATAAATTAATTTAATAAAACAGAGTCGCAGCCTCGCAATCAGACAGCGGGCTCTGCAGTTTATAAAGAAAATAAGTCTTTAATTTTTCTTTCATTACTCTCCGTTGGGTGCTCTTCTCATACGGGAAAGCACGGCACCGAAAACGTAACATGTGGCACCAGTCTCCTCGGAGGCGTGGGTTCGACTCCCACCGCTGCCACCAATGTTACGTTTTCGGTGCCGTGCTTTCCCGTATGAGAAGAGCACCCAACGGAGAGTAATGAAAGAAAAATTAAAGATTTTAGGTTACCTATAAAATAAAGAATACTCCAATATTCAACTCTCGCACTTTTATTCTACTAGACAAGAAAACAGCTGGAAGAAACAAATTGGAAACTTCACTTTTTGTGAATCATAAGATACAGTAAAATGTAATAGACCTATTCATCCGTGATCAACCACAATAACAATAAGTTATTGCCCTAAAACCAAATTATGCAACCAGTATGGACATACGGGCACCAGTTGTTGTGGGTATGACCGCGACAAACGTATTTCTAAAAAATTAAAGTCTTTCAATAATATTACACAGATCGAAGTTATATTCAATGCACAACGCTGATCTAAATATTGAATAAGTAGAGAAAGAAGTCGAACAAGTTCCTTAAATGCACAGAGCTTCTCAACCACGTTAGCTTAGAAACAACCGAATTATTAAATACAGGCAGTGTAATCAGGAGATTAAGGCGGATAAAACATGTTGATCTATAAAAATTAGCTAAGTCTATATATTTTATAACAAAAAAGGTCAGAAATTCTACAAACGAGGGATCTTTCGATTAGTCGAATGGCTAGGCACATTCACATTGCTCTCGGGAGGTGTTTTAGATCGGCTGAAAGGCCTTCGCTATTGTCGAAGCATCTCTCACGTACCTACTAGCTCTCGAATGACTTTCGATGATTTTCCCTTCCAACGAACCTCCAAACACACAAAAAAAAAAGTTTCGTATTTTGTTCATGGCAATTTTAATAGTTTTCAATTTGGCAAATAATGCCTGATTTGTAAAATATACAGAAAAGTCGTCAAATTTAAATAGTTAACAGTGCATGGAAATTACACATATTTTCAAAGATAATCTGCTGACTGCTGGTATTGCTTGAGTAAAACTGGGTAGAAAAATATTCTTGAGGCACCCTGCTTATGGAAAAGATCATCCATGCCACCAAATATTTGTACACCTAACATTATTGCACTATATTCAATGAAAAAACAATTTTATACGTGCGAAACACTTATTATTCTCTTAAGGAAACATCTGAAATTCCAATAAATTTCGAAACCGCATCCTACAAATCATTTTTCACACTGAAATGTCAAAAAATTAATGCGACGGACAATAAAAACCAAGTGAAATAGCTGCGGAGAGATTTTAGTATCGCCACCTACGACTCAGTTTTGGAAGCGATATTTTCCACTCGAACTGCGTACCGCCTAGTGAAATTTTCATTTGGAAAATTAATTTTGACATTTCGCAGTGAAAAATTTGTATGAAAAATTGGATTTCACTTGAACTGCGTACCAGCCTTAAGTAAAATGCAACAGAAAATTTGGGTACAGTATGAAAATGATTTTTTTTTTCGTTTAGGCAGTCATAGCCAAAATTGCGTCAGAAAAATGTTTCCCTACGCAAACAATTACAACAAATCAACCACCCCTGAATGGATCAGAAAACAAATTCCGGACAGATGGAACCGTAAACAAATGTAATATTTCAGTTGAATGATATGGTTTTTTGTTGTGGAATTGACTGAGAAGTAGATGAATGAATGAATAAATTATTATTCTAGAAAATTAAGGATATTTGTTTATTTTTTTTTTTTGTTGATAATCTAGCTTTATAATTCATAAGCAACATTTAACGACCAAGATTTAATGCAACCGTTAGGTTTAAGTCAAACAAAAAATGTAAGAAAAATTACGCAATTACAATAACTTCGCTCTACTTGACACTTTGAGGAGTTTGAGACAGTAGTTGTTGTAATAAGGTTGTAATTGCGAGCTGAAAATCTTGCGAAGCTACTTTGCTGAGTTCGAAGCTCAAAAAACACGAATATACTTAGAACGATTAGAATACAATTTTTTGTATTTCAAAACACAGAAAGTGTACTTTTTTTGTTAATTAATAAATTAGAGACGCTTATAAAATTTGCAAAAGAATATCTATAAAAACGAATGGAACACGCGAGAACTAAAAATTAACAAAACAATTTGGATTCTTACGTTCGATTGAATACGAAATATCTGAAATCGTATCGAATCCAATTAAATACCACATTGTCTTTTTGTTAGGAGTTTAATGTTTAATCATAATTATATCCGAGAATCATATATTTTTTTTATAGATAAATAAAATTAGCATTTTTACTGTTCCTAAGTAACAACAACACATTTCAGTGTTCACTCTTACGTTTTCGGTGCCGTGCTTTCCCGTAGGAGAAGAGCACCCAACGGAGAGTAATGAAAGAAAAATTAAAGACTTATTTTCTTTATAAAATGCAGAGCCCGCTGTCTGATTGCGAGGCTGCGACTCTGTTTTATTAAATTAATTTATTAATAATTTGTGGTTTACAATTTGGTCCGCTGTCTATAGGCTGGGCTGCGACCTCTTTGGTATTCACATTAATTCTTACTCTCTCTTTTCCTTCCAAAACCATGCCTTTTTATACAATATTCTAGGCATGACCTGACTTCTGACTTCCCCTTCCATATACCATACTTTTCCTTAATAGTTCCCACATGTGCGTACCTATTCATTTTTGAGTATTGCTTCATTGTTTTCCGTTCCCATTTAAGAAATGCCCAATCGACATCTTGGTGTCGATTGCCTTTGCACTGGTATCAAGTGTCACCCATTCATAAATCGTAAAACAATTTAAGTGGTTGCGTATCGTAATATTCCTCCGATATGCTCTCGTTGCAGTTTTGCCATATGTTGGCGTGCCGCTGAGGAATCGGAGTTGTATTGTTATTGTTTGTATACCCGTGACACTCGATCCAATTGTGCTTGGGTATGCATTTGGAAAACGAAAAACAAAGCAAGTGACTGATTAATAGCCGTGGCGCTTGGGAATGTTATTAGATACATTTATGCGGAACATATTACGTATGGTTTGGTTGGAAGATCGAAGGTAGGTCATGGTCGGGGTAATGTTGTGTGGATCACAACAAGCACAAGTGCACCAGGATAAACATTCTGCTAATAGTACGAGTATTTCTCAGCAAAGTACTTCTCAACAAGTCTCTCAACAACACATACAGTCCACTAGAATTTACAAGTCCATTCTTTCTTTTTTTTCCAAAAATAGTGAACGTGTAATTATTAGTGCAGACTACGACTTCCTGAAGGCCCATTCAGACCAACATTTCAGGTATGAGCTCTGTCGTTCGTTACCATAACTTCATTAAAACTATGCTCTTCAGTCTTGAATTCGAGGCACATAGAGTCGTTTAACGCCGTCGTTAATGCTATTGTTTTAAAACGTCTTACAGGTACCATCTTTCGATATTAGTTACCCTTCCACTTTAGAGACACAGGAATTTCAATTTTAACTTCGATGGAAGGGCTATCCGGTCACCAAAGCAAGGCAGGCATGCTTTTTTAAGCCAGTGCTTAGCTCGTCGGAGGGTTATGGGATCTTCTGCTTGTCTAGCCTCTAGCGGACTACCGTACATTTACATGCCTCGAAATTTTGATGGGGAAGTCTTAAAATTGGGAATATTAAAGTTAAAGAAAGGTACCTACAAAGAAGAACTCACAGAATCGGAAAAAAAAACTATGAAGTCGAATTTTCCATAAGTCGAACAAATGTATTAAAACTTAAGACACAAGATTTTAATTTTCCCATACTGTCGCGGCCGGCGACTGGGAGGGATGCGATTTAACGCAATAAAACAAATTCCTTGCGTATTATTGGTTTATTTCTAAAGAAATTAGGCAGTTTGACATTAATTATAATGGATATTTCCAATTACTTACCGCAGTTTTACTCCCTCTTTCCTTGACGGCTGACAAATGGCAAATGCGCCAAATTAAATGAATTTCGCTCGTAAGGCGAATGGACACAAGAAACAGATAAAGATAAATGTCAGAAAGGAAGGAGAAGAAGAGTAAGGCTGCGTTCACATTTAGTTGCACGGCTTATCCGCAACATCCCCACCCCCGTGGATCGAACCCGATTCACCCATATTCACATCTAGGACGGCTAACTTAGAAGCAGGTCTTCGCATCAATCCTTTGGATGTACGGACATCAGCACTTCGAACCTCTCCATCGACTCCGGTATATACATTCTCGATTCGACCTCGACACCACTGCCTCCGTAATACGTTCGCGTCGCAGACAAGCACCAAGTCCCCTTTAGTTATTGGTCTTGACCTTTGACACCATTTGACTCGGCGTGTCAGAGTCGGCAGGTACTCGGCTATCCATCTTTTCCAAAAACGATCTCTTAGTTGCCGGGCTATTCGCCATTGTTTCCTTAGACGGCAAAGATTCTCCTGCGGCTCGTCTGTACTCGGTGTTTGCGCTGTATTGGCTGATCCCAACAGGAAGTGGTTCGGTGTGAGTGGCTCTTCTTGATCCGGTTCTACTGGCAAATGTGTAAGTGGGCGAGAATTCACCACGTTTTCAGCTTCTATTACAAGGCTCTGCAAAGTATACTCGCGTGGAGACACTTCTTTCAGGGTATGAAGTAGCACCCGTTTCACGCATTGTACCAATCGCTCCCACACTCCTCCCGCCGATGGGTTAGCTGGGCAGTTGAACACCCATTCAACTCCTTTGGCCGCTAACTCGTCCTGTACTCGATCACAATCGAAGACTTCAGCAAATCGTCTTGCTTCCTGGTTGGCTCCAACGAAATTCGTCCCATTGTCGGAACGGATTCTTACAGGGACTCCTCGGCGGTTTATAGAATTCCTGATAGCCAAAATGCATGCATCGGTGGATAAGTCATACGCGATCTCGAGATGAATAGCGCGAACAACCAGGCACGTGAATAACGCCACCCAACGCTTTTCCGTACGTCGCCCAATCGTAACAGTTAGTGGGCCGAAGAAATCCAGGCCGGTATATGAGAAGGGTCTCACAAATGGCGTAAGTCGGTCCTCAGGCAAAGGACCCATTAATGGCGTGACTGCTGTGGCTTTAGAAATCCTGCACGTAGGACAGTTGGCTATGACTTTGCGAATAGTTTGTCGCAAACGTGGAATCCAGTACTTCTGGCGAATCTCACAGATCGTTGCTTCAATGTTCTGGTGCTTCATTCTACAGTGTCCGTCAGCAACTACGAGAGTCGTGAACCGATGCGTAGACGGCAAGATTGGTCGTTTGGCGGCATAGGTGAGCCAGTTGGCTGCATCGACTCTACCATAGACTCGGAGGATACCATCGCTGTCGACGTAAGGTGAGAGTTGATGCAATGCACTTCCCTTTGCTAGTACTTCGTTGGACTTAATTTTTCTTAACTCTGCAGGAAAGCCTTCAATTTGAGCCTGGCGACACAATAACCTTTCGGCTGCTTTAACTTCACAAGCTGTTAACCCATTGCCCTCATAGTCACGGAAGCGTTTGCGGCATCGATCCGGAAACCGTAGTACCCAGGCCATTGTCCTTACAAGCCTGTTGAAGGAGGAAAAACGATTAAAATCTATGATATTTGTACTCACGATGACCAATGAATATTTTGGGCGAAGTTCTTCTTCATCGTCCTCACGATTTATGGATATGGTGGTGGCACTGGCGGGCCATTCATCTTCCTTCCTCAGCAAAAAATCTGGGCCTCTTAACCAACGTGATGAAGCGCTGAAGTTGGTATGACTGGCTGACCGTGTAGCTTCATCGGCAGGATTGTCATCAGTGGGTACCCACCTCCAGTTGCACGAATTTGTGGCCGCTAATATTTCCGCAATTCTATGCGCCACAAACGGTTTGTACCGACGATGCTCGCTGCCTATCCATTTGATGACTGTTGTTGAATCACTCCAGAGAACGTAGCGACTAACACGTACAGAGTGTTGCTCTATTATAGTGGTCATCAGGCGAACTCCCAAAACAGCTGCTTGAAGCTCAAGACGTGGAATTGACAGTGACTTCAGCGGGGCACATTTAGTTTTGGAACAAACAAATGACGTTTCTACATCGTCATTCGCGTTAACCGCTCTCCAGTACGCCACTGCAGCAAAGGCATCCTCACTGGCGTCAACGAAAATGTGAAGCTGGAGCTCTTGTGGTAGACCATTTCGAAAGTAAAATCGTGGAACATTAAATTTTACTACATCTGACAGCTTTGACCGCCATCTATTCCATCCTAGGAGAATTTCATCCGGCAACGACTCGTCCCATCTTATATTATGTCGCCAGACTTCTCGCATCAGCAACTTGGCGGCAATAGTGAAATGGTTCAGGAATCCCATCGGGTCGAAAACTGACATTATGACGCTTAGTAGTTCTCTTTTTGTAGGTTTCCTCTCTCCCTTGATGACGTATTTATCGACGTGGTGGAACCTTAACTGGTACCTAAAGCTATCGCTGGTTGGCTGCCAGAACATACCGAGTATTTTTTCGGTTCCCAGACTGTCCTTAGCGGTCACGAAAACAGCATCATCATTTCCTTGCAAGGCGTTTAGAACTTCTGGCGAATTCGAGGTGAAGTTCCTTAATTCGAAACCGGCATCCTTGTGGATCTCCCTTACTTGCTGCGATATTTGAATGGCTTGCTCGATCGAATCGAAGCTATCTACGAAGTCATCCACATAGTGATAGTCCATGATAGCTTTAATGGCACGTGGGTGATGGTTTTGATGATCCATGGCATTGATCGTCTTAACGTATTGGGCTGCACAAGGCGAACCCAAACGTCAGGCTGGCACGAGTCATCGCCGTCACGCCAAAGAAATCTTTGAGAATACCTATCCTCTTGCTGAATCAGAATTTGGTGGAACATCTCCTTGATGTCACCACACACGGCTACGGCTCCTTCACGAAAATGAAATAATACTGACGGCAACGGTTGGTATTGTTGAGGTCCTTTCAACAGGTATGAATTGAGTGATATTCCCTTAACCTCGGCGGCGGCATCAAACACAAGGCGTAATTTGGATGGTTTATTAGGGTTTACCACTGCGAAATGTGGCAAATACCATGTTTTGGGACCAACTTCGGCGGCTTCTTCTGGCTGGAGTTTACGGGCATAGTTCTTCGAGATGTAAGATTTGATGATGGAACTATAGGCGGCGGCAAAGGTCTCATCTCTCTTCATTTTACGCTCGATTCCAGTAAGGCGACTTAATGCCATGGAAAGGCTTTCGGGCAGCTCGATATTATCATCCTTCCACAGCAGTCCGGTTTGGAATCTCCCGTTAATCCTCTTCGTTGTTGACTGGAGAATTTGTCTAGCTCGAATATCGGCTTTGCTTTCGATTGGCGGTGATGGTCTTACTCCAAAACTCTCAGTCTCAAAATACTCGGTAACCAGGTTGTGCAATGACTCTTCGTTCGATGGATATGTAAGAAGGCATGACATAGTTGAGGTAGTTATCTTTGTGGTTGGCCCGAACACTATCCAACCTAGTTCAGTGTTTGCGGCAAATGGACCGTTTTTGTTGATCATCTGGAAATCATTTGGCAATCCCAAGTGGCAGTGATCCAGACCAATTAGCAACTTAGGTTCGGCGTTGGAATATGGCTGCAGTTTCAATCTTCCCAGACGACTGTTGAGAATTTCGCTTTCACTCAGGCTTTGAATCGGCAATTTGAGATTTGACACCCCATGAACATTTCGTAACAAATGCTTCTTCTTTTTACCAGCTCCGCTAACGTAGACATCGACTAAGACTGTGTTTTCCTGTGCCTGTATCCCTCCAATCCATTGCATATTTAAATTGTGATGCTGTCCACGGAGACCCAAACTCTTCAGCAAATCGGCGTCCAACATAGTTATAGATGATCCTTCATCCAACAAGGCATACGTATCGATGGCTTTGTTCGGACCATAAAGCGTGACTGGTAATACGCGAAATAGTAAACTGCTATTTCTTGCAGCATCCTGTTTAGCCAGCAACGTGCTGCCAGAAATTATGGTATTGGATCCTCGGATGTTTCCGCCTGCAATTGTTGTTGCTGCAGGGCAGGACGCGTCGTTGGGACTTCATGCAGTAGTCCGTGATGACGTCTCTGGCAACCATTAATGGAACAGATGCTCTTGCTGCGACAGTCGCGTGTTGTATGTCCGGATTTTAGGCATGTGAAGCACAAGCGATTATGTTTTACCTTTGACCACCTCTCAGCTACTGATAAGTCAATAAATCGCTTACAATCGCTGACCTTATGTTGACCTTGGCATATAGGGCACTTTGGAATGGATGAGCGGAGATTCCCTGTGGTGTGTAGGATTGGCATGCGTTTCTTCGGCTCTCTGTTGTCACAATCTTGCACGGTGGAAATTAAGTTGGCCATGTCACTTAACGAGTCGCTGAAGTTTGCAATGGTGGGATATGGTTGTACTTGAGCAGCATATCTAGCCCACTCAAGCCTTTTCGTCATTGGAAGTTTGATAACCAGCTCTTCCAATAGTGTTGGGTTAGACATATGTTGATGGCCGTTCACTGCTTGGAGAAACACGGCAAGATTTTTCACTTTAGTTGAGAATGGAATAAGACGAGTCACTGCATTTTCACTGATTGGCGCAATCTCACGTACCTGATTCAATTGGCTGCGTATGAGTTGTTCTGGACGACCGAACCGAAATCGAAGTTGATGGATAATGGCATCCACATTGTCGGGGTGAATTAGAAGAGATTTAACAGTCTCTCTTGCTTCACCCGTTAGCGCTTTCTGCAAACGTTGGTTATTTTCCAGGTTCGTGTAGTTGTAGGCGGCTGTTGACTGTTGGAATGCAGTGAGGAAGATAGGCCAGTCCTCAGGCTGTCCTCCGAATGTTGGGAGCTCTTGAACCTTTCGAGAAACTGTAGGTTGTGAAGAGAATGCGGAAGTTATGATGCGCTGCTGGGGTATAGTGCTGTAAGTCGTAGACGGCGGCAGTATGTAATTATTATTCGACGTACAAGCAAAACCCATGTCCCCAACAGTCGCATTCAAATAATTATAGCTCGACGGCGGCATTGTGGCATTTATTGTTGATGGCTGCGTATAAATGCTACTGTAGGAACTTTGTCTTGGCTGAAAAGTACATGACATTGGTTGAAGGTCAATTGGGGAACATGTTGAAATTGTTGCGACTGACGTGATAACTGGCCGATATGATGAAGTTGTCTCGTATGTTGTTGCAGGTACGAGTGGGACGGCTAGTGGTACTTGGCCTTGCACCGCCATTTTAAGAGCATGGCATTGCAAATCACTTTCCTTTAACCTGTCTTGTGTATTTTTCAGCTGATTCTCCAATGCAACGATTTGACTTTGCATTTTAAGCAAAATATCCTCGGTTTGTGCTGGGGCGACAGTGGCAGCAATATTGGGCGACGAACATTGTGCTATGGAAGAGGCAGCGCTGATGGGGGTAACAGTGCTAACCATGATATCTGAAGTTGTCTCTACGGCGGTATTCTCCATATCTACATGTACTGCAGCTTCTTGTTGAAAGCGAGGACTTCTTCGTGGTGGTGGCGGCGGCGTACGTTGCATTCGGCAATTGGTTTGGTTGTTCGATGAGCTTGAACTATATCTGCGGCGGCAGCAATGGCGGCTAATTGCAGTGCGTAGACTGCGAAATAAAGAATTGTCGCGGCCGGCGACTGGGAGGGATGCGATTTAACGCAATAAAACAAATTCCTTGCGTATTATTGGTTTATTTCTAAAGAAATTAGGCAGTTTGACATTAATTATAATGGATATTTCCAATTACTTACCGCAGTTTTACTCCCTCTTTCCTTGACGGCTGACAAATGGCAAATGTCGAAACCCTCCTCAAATCTGACTTTGCGGCAGAGAATTCCCTCCATCACTCATGCTCCAATACCCATGCAAAGAATGAAATGCAACTGGTCTTTGGAATCCACCAAAGACTAAAGTCATCGTAAATTAGTTGGAAAAACAAACACAAGTTCAATTTAGTGTTTGCAGTTAAATACAAAACATAATATAGGAGTAGCGTCTGCATTTTGCAATTGAATATCCACCTACATGTTTATGTTTTATGCACCTACACAATAGGCTCCTTTAAGATAAGAAGCCGCAGTGCCAGAGCCCCTCGAAGGCTCTCCCGGCTCATAATCTACCTACCTCTATAGCAGCTGAAAATACTACATTGCTATGTTGACGGATCTAGATATTTGGCAAACAAATCTTAGATAGTGATCGGGGAGAAAAAATGAAATATGGCAACCAGTCCAAATACAAATTAATTTCTTGACAAAATCCATAATAAATAGCAAATATGCCAAAAAGTCTAAAGATATTACTTTTGTTTTGTTTATCACATCAATTTCGTTCGTTCAAATATAGCTTTTGTTTTGACGAAACACCGATAAAAACTTAAAGCTCAGTCTAAATCAATTAAGGGCACAAACCATTTTTCATTATTGAACGATTGAAGCGCCAAAGCTTCCGTGGGATACTGGTACAACATTTTTATTAGATTTCTTGGCGCTACTATAGGAATGTATATACAAAAGGTCATAGTCTTTCGGTGACGGTTCTTTTTAAAAAAAAATTTTCATTGATTTTATATTTTCTTTTATATAAACAACGTAGAACAGGATTTGACTGCTGCCAGGCGGACTTGTCGATGCTTTCCATTGGCTTTTCCCAGTAGACGTTTTTACGCCTAGAACCAAGTCATAGGTATTTGTTGGGAAATAGTTTTTGCAGTTATAATCCATTCCTTTGCTGCACAAGGATCGGTGGAACGTGCTTTCTGGACTTGAGCTATGATGTAGTTTTCTCCAGTACTTAAATCCATTGCACAAACTTTTGATAAATTCACGAAATCGAAAACTAAAACAAAAAAAAAAATATACAAGTGTCAAGTCAAATGGAAATGAGCTTGACAAGAGTGGTGTATCTGTTGTGTCAGTGTCAGTGGGGACGTTCAAGTATCTAGTTTAGTAAGTCTGACAGCTGTCTGACTAGATCTTACTCGATTTTTATTGGCCCAGATTTTTATTTGGCAGTTGACGTTTATGGAGGGGTAGCCGACTTAAGTCAACTAGATACTTGAATGCGGCCAGTTTCAACCGTGGTGGGCTGTGACACTCGTGACTGTGTTCAGAGTACAGTTTTTTTTTTTTTAAAGAATTGCAACTCAAATTTGGTGAATAAGTATATTCTTATCTCAGTACATTTTCATCAATTTTCATATTAGTTTTTTCATAACATTGTAGGTATTTCTGTTCAACCAAAGTACTCGTTCACGTTTATTGTTCCATTATAATATCAAAATATACGACCTATAAATATATTAATGTATTCTTTGAAATACGAGACATGTAAAAATAAAACCAATACAAATACGTATGCTCTATTTTAAATAATTTAAACTAACGGAGAAACTCATAATTTATACTTAATAACAGCAACGACATAAATCTTTGTATTTATAAATTATAACTAAACTTCAGAAGTATACTAAGCGACAATTCGGGACTCGCAATAGTTTTTGTAATTAGCGTGCTGAAAAGCCTACTTTACTTTGCTTTGCTGAGATCGAAGCTCAAAAAAACTCGGCTAATATGTGATAAGCATATTCTACTCGATTTATGTTAACTGCCTCACGAATGTTCGCTAAAAATGTTTTTATTTGTTTATTATTCTTCAGAACTGTTCATCTTTCTTTTATGTCTAATAAATTGAAAGAACTAATGGAATTTTATTTTTCCACAAACAAGTAACAAGATATCGGCCTTCTCGACCGCTTCGTTTTTCTATAATGATATGTGTAAAATGAAGTTAGCCACAGCTACTCCGTTTTCCATTCAACCGAAGTTGGTTCTGTTTTACAATATTTATACAAGAGACAAAACTAGATGGCGCTACTGCAAACAGAGAGGCTGAGTGCGTTCACCAAAGTGTTGACATTAAATAAGCTTACAACTCGACCTCGATCAATACATTTTTTTTTTTTTCTTAATTATAAAACCCTAAATATTGGTGTCTCCATCATCTGTGAGAGCGTCATCCGATTCATTAGTATCTACAATTTCTTCATTACATGGAAGTAGCCATTTACGTATTCTATTAGCCTCAACGACTCCATCGTACGGCAGCTGAGCCAGTTGACAATTTTCTATATCCCGTATGACATATCTATCATTTCCTAGAAGTTTATGGACTACATAAGGTCCTTTATATTTCGGCACAAATTTCTTGTTGGTCCCTATCACAGTATCTACATTTCGTATGACAACAAAATCACCTATTTTGTAATTTTTTGCTGGAGTACTATGTCGGAGGAAATAATTCAAATTATATTCTTGTGACCTTCGAATTGCCTCTGTCGCGTCTGTTCGTATCTTTTCCAGATCCCGATTCGAACCAGGGCCCATGTTCTGTAATTATCACATCGATATATTTATCACTAAAACGATACAAATTGAAAAACATGTTACTATGTTTCTGATGTGAAAATTTATCGCATGAGTTACAGAACATACGCACAGAATTAGTTTTGTCTTCCAAATATTCCGTTAATTCGTCTATTATCTGTCCTCGTTGTTCGACCCCAAAGAGGAGCATACTCGGACAATCTTTAGTACTGCTATGAACCGAATTATTGATTGCGTATTCTACCTGAAGTAACTTATTTGCCCAATCGGCATGATTGAACGGCTCGCTCAACTTTCCTTACATGGCCTTAATAACCCTATTTATTCTCTCGACTTGTCCATTTGCTTGAGGCGAAGCCACAGCGACTTTTATGTGCCCTATGTTCCGCTCTAACAAAAAATCTTCGAACTCAAATGACGTAAAACAAGTTCCCCTATCCGATATGATTCGTCTCGGTCGGCTATAGTAGGCGAAATATTTATCAAGAGATGCATTAACTTCTTTTGTGCTGGTCGAGTTTGTTGGGTATAATTTGACAAACTTGGTGAAAGCGTCGACTACAACTAAAATGTGCTTCCTCTTTGAACTCAATGCTGGCAGGGGACCAAAATGATCGATATGTATCGTGTCAAAAGGCAGTGGTCTTTTTTGAATATTATACAAGTTTCGTTCTTTATTGCGGACTGGAGCGGCATACATAATACACTTAAGACAGTTCTGAATAAATTGTTCCACTTTACGGCGCAAACTCGGGAACCAATAGTGCCGAGTAATCTTCCCACAACATTTATCAACTGATTGATGCCCTATTTTCTCGTGCATCAGCCGAATTACATTATCCTCCATTTCATTAGGTACATATAACAATCTTCTTCCGTTCCCTATCTTTCTAAAAACAAGTCCGTCGGATAGCTCAAAATCTCTTACCTCTTCAAGCTCTAAATGTTGTCGTAAATTTTTTATAGTTTCATCCCGTCCCTGAGAAATTTGAATTTGAAAGTCTATATCGTCAGTCTCCCATGTGGAGGCAATCTGGCATCTACTTAACGCGTCTACATGTCCCATGGATGTACCCCCTCTATGCTGGATTGTATAGTTGTAATTCTCAAGTTCCAAAGCCCATCTAGCTATCCGTGGATTAACCTGTTTCTTTCCTAAAGTCATCGTCAATGAATTACAGTCAGTTATAATTTTGAAAGGTATCCCGTCTAAATAAACTCTAAATCGTCTCAAGGCATAGATAATAGCAAGTGTTTCCAACTCAAAACTATGGTACTTGGCTTCGGCAGCAGAGGTGGTTTTTGAAAAATAAGCCGTAGGATGGAATTTTCCATCATCTTGGCGTTGCAACAAGACAGCTCCAAAACCGATAGAGCTGGCATCACAGTGTAATTCCGTCTCTTTTGTTGGATTGTAAATGGCAAGAATGGGTGCTTCAATTAATCTTATTTTAAGTTCATTGAACGCGTCAGAGCATTGCTCGTCAAAATCAAAGTCTTTCCCTTTCTTTAATAGATTTTGCAACGGCTTCGCAATACGGGAAAATGACGGCACAAATCTTCGGAAACATGAAAATAGTCCAATACATGAGTGCAACTCCTTCGAGTTGTTGGGTACAGGGTACATTTTTATGGCATTTATATGAGTATATCGCTTAAAGATATTCCCGTAGGCGATACAGCGTATCCTAAAAACTCTATTTCGTCATGGCCAAATTTGCATTTTGATAAGTTTAATTTCAAATTTCTTTTGGTAAGGCGTTGCAAAACTGTTTGCAAAATAATAAAATGTTCATGCAAACTAGGAGTGGCAATTAATATGTCGTCCATATATATCACTATTTTACCTTCGTCAATAAGGTCACGAAATATTTTATTAATAAATCGCTGAAATACCGCTGGGGCATTTTTGAGGCCAAACGGCATCCTTAGATATTCCCACGACCCGTTAGGGGTTACAAATGCAGTTAAAGGTATAGATTCTTCAGAAACACGAACTTGATGAAAACCACTTTTCAAATCTAAAAGAGTAAAAAAACATTTCCCTTCAAGGTACTCTATACAATCTTCAATAAGCGGAAGTGGATGATTGTATCGAACAGTTATTTTGTTAAGACCTCTATAATCAACGCACATACGCGTCTGTCCATTTTTCTTTTTCACCAATACTATAGCGGAAGCGTATGGTGAGTCACTCGGCCTAATAATTCCATCTTTATATAATTCGTCTATTATACTTTGGACTTTTGTTCGTTCATACTGAGAAAGTCGTCTGGGTGCACAATGAAACGGAATATCGGAAGTCAAACTAATCTTCATTTCATAATCAAGGGGTTCTATCTCTACTTCTTTTGGCCATAAGTACGAATCTACAATCAATTTGTGCAATTCGGCACGGCAATGTTTGTTCAACTTACAATTTATGTCTAATTTATCATCGTCGGAGGCAATTCGAATATTAAAAATGTCTGGTATATTAATATTATTAGTTTCGCGTCTATATGCTACCTCGACTGGCTCAACTCTCATATGTTGATTGGTCGTATCAGCTTTACACTTAATACATGGAACAATATTTTCTCTTAAAAGTTTGTATCTACTAAGAATCGGCAAGTAGTCATTAATTTCGGAAGTACGAGATAGATTTTCTTTATTTAATAAAATACGTTTCTTTTTTGAATAACAAATTTTAGTTTTAGTCAAATGAATATTAAAGGCACGTAAGAAATTTCGTCCTAGAATTAACGGCATAAGCATAGCTTCGTCTGGTAATACAAAAATTTTAATTTTCTTCTTCTGTTTTTTAAATTCAATAATGCATTCGGTTTCCTCCAATACTTCTAAATTTTGTCCGCCAATGCCTCGAAATTTTGGTAATTGGAATGTTTTCGGACCACGTACTAATCCGTTCGGCAAACACGACCGTTTCACAAAACTACTTGGACTACCCGTATCAAAAAGAGAAAATACCTGGTTAAATCTCGTAATTCCTAATAATGAAACATTGAACGCTACACTCACCAAATTAAGAGCACCAATTACTGTGCTTGTTTCTTCGTCAGAATCGTCACCGTCAACGGCACCAACTTGATGAGCATCACGTCTCTCGGCAACACCAGTCTTCACCAGCACCTTCCTTGCATTTGGACAGTTACGATGATCATGTCCCATTTTCCAGCAGCGGAAGCAAGACCCATTTGGTCGTAGTGGAAAAGGACAGCTTGGCTTGATGTGCCCATACTGGGAACAGTTAAAGCATATTGCGGCACTTTTGTCAGCAACTGATTTCGGCACTGTTGCTAACTTCGTCTGGGCGGAAGATTTTGTGTCAGCGGCAGGTTTCGTCTGAGCAGCTTTTGCTTGGCGTCCCTCGATGCTAGGCTGCAAATATTTTTGTTGGCGCACAATGAGCTTCTTCAGTTCGTTCACTGTGCGAGCACCCATTAACAGGCTAACGTTTGCAACTTTTTCGGCAATACCGTCGATGATAAAATCGATAAGCTCTGCTTCAGTCACGTCCGAGCGATTTGCTATGGCTTGCATATTTATAACATAGCAATGTAATGATTCGTCATCTTTCTTCCATCGTCGTCGGCTCAGCATTTTGTATACGTCTTGTCTGGTGACGGTAGCTCCAAATTCGTCAATGAGGGCCAGTTTTAATTCATTGTAGTTGAGTGCGGCAGTCGTAGAGAGAAAAACACGTGCTGTGCCATTGAGGGAACGTCGTAACCCTAGCAATTTGTAGCGGCTATCTGCATTTATTGTGCCCATCACTTCCTCAAAATCGCGGAAAAAATGCCGTACTGAATGAGCCGTATCGTCGCCACAAAATTTTGGGATAGCATGTTCAATTTCACTGAAATCTGGTCGGCGCTCGTTGAACACACTAGTACGTCCTTCCAACTCTTCTATTTGTTTCTGAAGCTCCAATATTTCGCGTCGCTTTCTCAATCTAATGAGTTGGAGAGGGAATCGTCCTCTGTATTTGCGGCGCCTTTTTCGGCATTGGGTACTACGGATAGATTTTCGGCACTCGCGGCAGCATTGTCGGCAGTATTATCGGCAGCTTCTTCTTCTTCTTCGTCGATGTCGTCTTCGATTCCTCGTGGCACATTGAAATTTTCGTCGTGCAATCGTCTAAGTTGCGCTGTGGTAGCTGTGGTGGGAAAATCAATTCCCGCTTCCCGCAGTGCTTCTTGTAATTGTGTTTTTGTTACCGAGCGTGACATTTTGTGGTAACCCCACATCTGATGTTGAAAGAACTAATGGAATTTTATTTTTCCACAAACAAAAGTAGGTAACAAGATGTCGGCCTTCTCGACCGCTTCGTTTTTCTATAATGATATGTGTAACATGAAGATAGCCACAGCTACTCCGTTTTCCATTCAACCGAAGTTGGTTCTGTTTTACAATATTTATACAAGAGACAAAACTAGATGGCGCTACTGCAAACAGAGAGGCTGAGTGCGTTCACCAAAGTGTTGACATTAAATAAGCTTACAAAATATACATTTATTTTTTTAAAATTGATCACTGTTCACACAAAATTTAGTTGTAATAATTATTTTCAAATTTAACGGACAAAATTTGATGAACGCAGCCAGCAACTTTGCCCACAGCGGAAGCGGGTGGCAAGCAACTTTGCCCACAGCGGAAGTGGCTTCTGTAAGGTGCCTGCGTATTGGTGAAACGAAATTTTTGAAGTTTCGTGACATTTGTCAATACGATTTTCTATGTAACAATACTAATGCACCTTACAGTTGCCACCCCATGGTAATATAGCTTGTAGGCAAGGAACGGAAAATCGGCCGGAGTTGGGGGTCTCAGTATTGTCTCTGATCAGAACTATCAATATGATTTTCCAGTACGTCACGAATGAACATAACCTCAGAGAACCTTCTTCGAATGTTGAGAGGCAAGATTCCAAATAATTTGCACCTTGTAGCATAGGAAGGCAATAAGGCATATCTATGTCCCAGTGGAGCCTTTTCACTAGAACTCTCGTAAAACGTTTTTGTATTCTCTCGATTCTAAGAGAATGAACCTCATACAAGGGATTCCAAATAGGCACAATAGGTACTCAAGAGATGATTGAATTGCCTTTGGCAACTAAAAAGTCTATAGGCATGTTTTCTGAAATCCAATTTCTTGTGAAAAATTACCCCAAGGTCTTTTTTGAAAGCTACACTAGAACGAAATATACCATTTATTTTGTAACGAAAGTTAATAAATGACCGGTTTCGACAGAACGTTAAAATTTGACATTTTTCATTATAAAGGTGTAGGAGTTAATCAAACTCCAATTCGATAACCGATCCAGATCTTCTTGTAATGAAATGCAATCATGTTCAGATTTTATACAACGAAATAATTTTAAATTAAGAGTAAATTTATTATTACACCTATGAAAACAAATAAAAACAAATCCATCACCACTGATTGGATTCCATCAGAAAAAAAAATCCTGATAAATGGAACAGTAAAGAAATTAAATATTTTAGTGGAATGATTTGGTTTTTTGTTGTGGAATTGACTGAGAAATGAGAAGTAGATCGGAAAAAGTTTTTTGTACGGAAAAATAAATAAACTATTTTTCTAGAGAATTTGAAGATTGTTCGTTAATTATTGTTTATTAAACTAACTTTATAATTCATAAGCAACATTTGAAGATCAAGATTGAGTTCAACCATTAGGATTAAGTGCTCTAAAAAAGCAAAAGAAAAGTTTTGCATT
This sequence comes from Cheilosia vernalis, assembly GCA_949126925.1. Taxonomy (NCBI): domain Eukaryota; kingdom Metazoa; phylum Arthropoda; class Insecta; order Diptera; family Syrphidae; genus Cheilosia; species Cheilosia vernalis. Next base: position 20,757,423 of record OX421361.1, read on the forward strand.
TTACGTTTGGCTATAACTAGGGCCTTAGCGCTTGAGTATGTGTTTGGTGATTTTTAGGCTCCTTAGGTACTTTTCTTAAGGTACCTAACTAAATACATGAACAGTATTGCTCATTCAGTTAAAAATAAACAGCTTTATTTTACACCAGTGCCTTGATTTTGTGCGGTTTTTGAGGCGATGTCGCTAGGGAACGGCCCGAATCGGATTTGAATGTGTGAGTGAGCCGCGCGCTGTGACCAACGTGACCGTTGTGCAATAATTTGGCACTTTTTTCGAGGATCCAGATACAATTTGTTGCTACTGTATCCCTTTTTTTAGTTTGAAAAGGAACTTTGCAATTTTTAGAAACACTGTGATTTTCAAATGAATTTTAGTAAAATATAACGCTGCTGTTTATCAGAACACGATTATAGTGTTACGAGAGCCAACAATTGTTAAATATTGTGCGAAAATTCTTAAATTTCAGAGAATCTTTACAAATGAAACTTTTTTCTTACACCGCTCTTTTTTTTTTTGCTACTTTTCAGAATTTTGCAACAATCTCCCGGATTGTTAGAGAAAGGTTATAAATTTTAGTGTTAGTTTTACAATACAATATAGACTGTAAATACTCGTAGATCATTCCCACACAACTTTTCTTTTATAAATTGAACCAAATCACTTTACCATTAGATGTCGTTAAGATTGTTCCGCTTGTGAGCTAGACACTACTTCTATGAAACGTTAGATGCACGTTTTCAAATAAATTTTGATATGAAAACCATTTAGCTTTGATTTTTATTTATAAATATATAAAATTTAATTGAATATTATTCATAAATTATACATATCAACTCATTTTTATATCTACATACTTTTAAGATCGCGTTCAATTTAGTTTTAAAAAGTCCCTAAAAAAGGGGCGATGAAAGAAAAATGTGCCTTTTTCTGATGCTACTACGTAAATTTAGTATTTTCTCCCAATATTTAGTAAGTATTAGCCGGCTTTACGCTATGATGGGGAACCGCGTTATATTTTAAACGTATTCATTTTGAAATCACAGTTTTTGAAAAAAAATTTTAAGTACTATTCACATGAGCGCGAGTTGCGAACAAATGAATTTAAATGTATTAATGAATTGAAAATTGATTTTTATACTAGCTCAATTTACAATTATTACAGCAATTGAAAATTCTTGCAGCGAACTGTCCCACTTTATTCACAATCCACATAAAAAATTCGCGGATCCACAAACCCACGAATGAAAAAATTCTATCGAAGTTAACGTTGAACAATGATCGAAGTGATTGAAGTGTCAAAAATATTCGCTTGTTCGCTGTTCGTTCGCAATTGGCTCTCATGTGCATAGTCCTTAAATGTGAATTTTCCAACTAATAAAAAGGAACAAAGGAATAGCAAATTGTATTAGTGTCCTCGAAAAAGGTACCAAATTGTCGCACAACGGTCACGCTGTTCTCATCCGACATCCTTCTCGCTACAGAAAAAGGTTGCGTGTGGGAAAGCTCGCCTGGAATATTCAGGAACAAAGCGATATAAGAACAGGAAATATTGGAAGTTGTCAGTTCGCGACATCACTCACACATTTATAGAATCCGCCCATACGTGAACCCTTTCCGACACCGCCATTGCGGAAAAAAGCCGCACAAAATCAAGGCACAGGTTCTTAAATTATTTAATAAAACAAACAAACGAGCTCTATGCTACGTTATGTCTACGTTACATTTGCTTTGACATTATGCTGACTTTTGGCAAGTGACAGAACACTTCTTCGCGGTATAGCTTTTATAAAATTTCTGAAGAAATAGAAAACTTTTATAAATAGTTCTTTTTGTTTTTAGTCATGAAGGTGATATTTGCACATTCCACTTAGAAAATTAACTCATAATATATAATACAGCTATATAGAAAACTTCCCCACAAGCCACAACACGCATTAACACTATTGCATCGATGACACGACAAGAAGAAATTGTTTATCTTATTATTTAAATGTTTCTTTTTTCTTTACAGAGTATACTACTTGTATATGCACTTCTAATAAAATGTATACAAGGTTTCTATGTGCCCGGAGTCGCACCGGTAGAATTCGTCAAAGGCCAAAAAATTGACGTCAAGGCAGTAAAAATGACTAGCAGCAGAACACAACTGCCCTATCAATACTATTCACTTCAGTTTTGCCTACCAAAAAATGGTACTTTAATTTATAAATCTGAAAATTTGGGCGAAGTGCTGCGTGGAGATCGAATAGTAAATACTCCGTACGAAGTGCGAATGGCAGAAAATGTCAACTGTAAACTCCTGTGCAACAAAAAAGATCAACCTATGAATTGGGACAAGTATCAATCCGCAAAGATCGCCGAAAGAATTGAACATGAATATTTTGTGCATTTGTATACATCTTTACTTTTGTATGTTTCTTCTGTTGCAATGAAAATATTTTCAGAATAGTTGATAACCTGCCAGTTGCGACGAGAATTATAAATCCAGTAACAAGTGACGTTTCATTTGAACATGGTTATCGTCTGGGACTGGTCGAGGGCAACAACATGTACATTAACAACCATCTGAAGTTTATTCTTTCATATCATATGCATACAAAGTAAGTTCAAATTAAAAACAATTTGTTTATGTCATTCATTTAAATATTTTTTCCACATAGAAATAAATACAGAGTTGTGGGATTTGAAGTAGAGACGGCTTCTATCAGTTATAAGGATGTGAAATTCGAAGGCGACACTTGTAATTTTCCGGATAGTCTACGTCCACAACAGGCATGTGCTCTTGATAATAATATTATGTTATGTATGATCAACTTATACAAGTGTTTTATATAAGATCCTGCATTTTTACAGCAGTTTCTTTTACCAAACAATTTGTGGTACATACAATTTAAGCGATCTTAATATAGCGTATAGGATATTTTTTGAAATTTTCTTTAAAAAAATATCTTTATGGCAGTCATCCTTCTGTGGTATGATTTTTACCGAGTTTTACCTTTCAAATGTGTTGGCTCTTTACATTTAACTCAATTGCTCTTTGCCTCAAATAGTTGTATACTCCAACAGCACCACATTCTTTATAAAACTAATAGGTTTCCTCTACCTTTTGTTAGTTATTTTTAATTGCTATGAGCAAACTCCCTCGCACTGGAGAAATTTATTTATTTGCCTCCCCGCATACTAAAAACGTCATGGAAAACTCAATTTGAATGCAATAAATCATCTGGAAGTCTGTAAATAATGTTGATGATTAAAAGTGCTGGGACTTTTTTTTTAAATAAAACAACAATGGTTTGACATATAAATAACATTTTTGCTTCATTTCGGTTAAAACTGCACTATCATTAGCTTACACAGACGGATCCGACCGGTTTAATGTTTGATAACCCAGTCGAACTTTTGCGGCTTACTGCCGTCTGTTGGGTTTCAAACGATGTCAGAGGTCAAAGCCGATGATTTTTTGGTGATCCAACGTCATTTCATGTAACACTTGTTCTCACACGTTAGCAATTATTATTATTTTTAAATGATCAACTTTCAAATTGCGAAGAGGATTTTAACACAAGGAAGAATACAATATAATATTAAGAACCGCAAAATCTATATTTAATAACTTATTTTAATTGTTGGAAGTTATATGAATGTATACGTACAAAAATATGAACACACTTCGATACATACATTTCTTTTGAGTAGGTAACCTTATATGGAAATATTCACGTCCTTTTTAAAGAACAATTTCTTGGTTATGATGTGAAAGTAAATTTAATCAGCTAAATCGATCTTTTTTTTTAATTTTTTTTCCTTTATTGTAATTGAAAAATGTATTTATTTTTTCACTTTCATGATAATGATAATGTCGCAGAAGTTATTAGTTCCCCTCATACATTTCTTTCCTTATGATGTTTCTATGAACATACTTTAGTAATCCATTATTTCTTATTTAATGAAAAACAATTCTTCATATTTAGGTTTCGTCGAACACAAACACACAATTGTACTTTACATATTCCGTGGAATGGAAGGAATCTGCAGTGAGCTGGGCATCCCGTTGGGATATCTACTTGGGCATGAATGATGTTCAAATTCATTGGTTCAGTATAATAAATTCGTTGGTGGTAGTGTTCTTCCTTTCGGGTAACGAACATAATATTTATGGTAAACGGACGACAATGTTTAATTTTTATTTGTAGGTATATTGACAATGATTATGATCCGCACATTGCGACGAGATATCGCTCGATACAATACAGATGACAATATTGAAGATACGCTCGAAGAAACTGGATGGAAACTTGTACACGGTGATGTCTTCCGTCCACCTAGAAACTCACGACTCTTTTCAGCTGTCGTCGGAAGCGGAATCCAAATATTCTTTATGGCACTTATAACGATCTGTAAGTTTGGAAATATGTGTTCATAAGTTAATTTACCAAGGTCGTTGCTTATATTGTATTTCTAATAAATGCATTTCAGTCTTCGCTATGTTGGGAATGCTTTCACCATCATCTCGTGGAGCGCTTATGACTTCGGGTATCTTTATGTACGTTTTTATGGGTACAATAGCTGGATATTTTTCGGCCAGACTTTACAAGACCATGAAGGGACGCGAATGGAAAAGATCAGCATTTCTCACGGCTACTTTGTATCCTGGAATAGTTTTTGGGTGAGTAACTACAAAGTTCATAAAGGTCCTCCAGTTAGGCTCAGTTTTTAGTTTCATTAGGAGTGGTGTTTTGTCAAAACCCAAATTAAATTAACTTCGATTTAAATAATTTAACAAACAAAATTATAGTTTAATCAGTTCTGTAGTGAAAAAAATGTTTACAAATTTCGGTGAACACAGTTGAAATTGTGAATCGTCTCATTTATTTTGCTGCCATAATGGCAGAAGACGGTCAATTGTAGTCAGATTGTTTATCTAAAAATATTATTATCCATGTTCACTTTTGAAACTCTAAAAAGAAAGAAAATTTTGTTTATGCAAATACTCTTTTATTTTTTTTTAGGACGGGATTCTTTTTAAATTTCTTCATTTGGGACAAGCATTCGAGTGGGGCTGTCCCTTTTAGCACCATGGTATCCCTTCTTCTTTTGTGGTTTGGAATTTCAGTTCCATTGGTTTATCTGGGCTATTATTTTGGGTACAGGAAACAACCGTATCAGCATCCAGTCAGAACAAATATGATTCCCAGACAAGTACCATCACAGCAGTGGTACATGAACATTGCGCTAAGGTAAAGCTTTCGTTTCAGATTTCCGCAGAATTATTTTAATATCACTATTGTATTTTTGTTAGTACGCTTATGGCTGGTCTTTTGCCATTTGGGGCAGTCTTCATTGAACTTTTTTTCGTGTTCACGGCGATTTGGCAAAATCAGTTCTATTACTTGTTTGGATTTCTATTTTTGGTATTTTGCATTTTAGTGGTTAGCTGTGGACAAATATCAATCGTTATGACATATTTTCAACTCTGTGGAGAGGTATTATTCGTCCAGAAAATGCTTTACAATTAAATTAAAATCGTATTACTTTTAGGACTACCGATGGTGGTGGAGGAGTTTTATAGTATCCGGTGGCTCAGCAGCCTACGTTCTCTTTTATAGTATATTCTACTTCTTCACAAAATTAGAAATAACTGAATTTATACCAACATTGCTCTATTTGGGTTACACTGGTAAGTTGTGATAGAAAGGTTTGCGTTTTGTTTTGTATTATTTTCATTGAATTGCAGGTCTAATGGTAATAACATTTTGGCTACTAACTGGCACCATTGGGTTCTTCGCGGCATACAGTTTTATAAGAAAAATATATGGTGCTGTTAAAATCGATTGATTAATTTCAACAGAGCTTTTTTTAATCTCACAATATTATTATTATTTATTCTACTCAACACAACTCTATTGCTATTAACTTATGTAGTTATTTAAATGATTTTGCAATTTTGTGACTGTATAAATACTTATTACCTAATTTAAGTAACTTTTGTCGACTTGTTGCTAGAATCCAAATTGTTTTGTTTAGCTCTACGATGTTTAAATAAACGTAATAAAATAAATACTTAATGCAACAATAAGATTAGGTATTCCCTAATAACAACACTTTTCTTGTATTTTTACTTGTTTTTCTCGGAAGTCGAACATATTATTGAATAAGTGATGATAAAATTTGGGCGGAAAAATTAAATAATAAACCTGCGGAAACGTGTTCAGTTTATCAAATCTGTGACGTCGGACGTGCATTGAATAATTGCAGCGAAATTACCCATGCATATTTGGAACCACCTGGAACCATGTAAATATCAAACCTTCATTGTGTTGCTTTATCGTAAAATGGTTGCAGTTGACCTAAATAACAGAATAAAGGGGTAGTAGATTCGAGCACTTGTGTTTTTTCTGCGCATTTCTTCACTTGAATTACAAAATTTTAAAGCTATTGCAATCTGAGAATGAAAACCATGCTTCCGCTGTAGTTCTATGTACTTGGTCAATCGTCGAATGCTTGGTTCTGAACCCAAACTGGTGGTCAGGGATAAGATTATTGTCTTCAATAAGCGGTTGTAGGCGCCTAAGCAATATTCTCTCGAAGACTTTGAATATGACTGGAAGAAGGGAAATTGGTCTATACGATTTTACTTCATTTGGCGGTTTTCCTGGTTTTAAAACCATCATGACCTCCGCGACTTTCCATTGACTCATCACGTGTTTTAGTCTGAGCGCAGCATTTATAATATGAAGAAGCTTAATTAATGCTTTTCTTGGTAGAGCTTTGAGAACTTCTCCGGTGATCAAATCATAACCAGGAACTTTCTTAGGTTTTAGGGATTCGATTTCACGTTTTAGTTCACTTAGCGTTGCACTAGGGAGTGTTGAATCGTTAGATTGTAATTCCGCCCTATTAGTATTGTCGTTGATCGCTTGGCTATCGTACGGTTTAAAGGTTTCTTCTAGATGAGCAGCAAAAACGTCCGCTTTTATCTTATCTTCCCTTGCCCATCATTTCGATTTATTCTAATTGGCGGCGCGGGGATTTTGGGCCTTTTGGTGCCTTTTACAACTTTCCAAAGTGAATAATTGGAATCTTTTTTCGCTGTTAAACTTTCAAGGTAAGAACCTATCGCAGGATTTTTAAAATCCTTAATAACTGTCTCCAACAAATGCACAAATAATTCAAATGTGCTTTATGTTGCGGAGCGCGACTCTTTTGCGATATCTTACGCGCCTTCCTTTTTTCGTTGACCAATTCTTTTATTTCGGCAGGATATCGTAGCCCGTATTTGGCCGGCGTTTTCCTTGGATTAGGCGTATTATTCCAGGAGGCGAGCTGTACGATCTCGACGAAGCGATCAACTTCAACCTCAAGTTCATAGGGTGGAACACTCAGTTCAACATTCTCTTCAATTTCGTTCCTAAAGCCTTCCCAGTTAGTTTCTACCAGTTAATCTCGCTGGCTCTAGGTTATTGGCTAGTTTTACACTCAATGTTAAAATAACCGGTGAGTTGTCAGATGAGAGATCAAAGCTCTCTTAAACTTTAATGTGGTTGGTAGGTATTCCTTTCACAACGAAAAAATCTATCAGGTCAGGTAGATTTGAAGTATCAGTTGACCAGTAGGTCGGTTTGCCCGTCGAGAGGAAATCGCAACTGTATTCCATACCTGCCCCATAGAGCTTTCTACCTTTTCGCGAGATGTATCTGGAGCCCCAGAACGTGTGCTTCGCATTAAAATCGCCGCCAATAATGAAATTTGGTTTGAACGATTTAAGCAGGTTAGTATAATCAGTTTTTTTCAAGCGCGGAACGCGGTGGACAGTAGATAGATGAAATTCTAAGAGTACGCTGACTATTTTTAACTCGAATCGTGCACAGTTGTATAGTTTCAAGCATGAGGATCCACCTCTGGCGTTTCCCGATGGGTGACAAGCGTGGAATCGCGAATATTTCCAATTCGCCGAGTTTTTGTATAAGTCCGTTTGCATTCCAAGTGCATATTTTTAACATTGGTTTTTCATTCATGTTACACGGTGTCTCCACCTGCAAATTTTCTTTCATGAAATCTCTCACATTTGGTCGCGTTGAAAGAACGACAATATGAAATGAAATGAAGGGTGGGCATTTCATATCATGAAATTTCATTCGTTGAAATGTCGTTGAGCAGAGCACATCGTTGCGTTCTCGCATTAAAGGCCATGAAGAAATTAGAAGAATTGCGGAAACGAGCTGAGAAAAGAAAACGAAGATTTTGGGTAAATCCATTTCTGGAAAAAAGGGAAATGCACAATTTAGAGGAACATTTGTTGAAAGATGTTCTGTGGGAAGATGACGAGTTTCGGAATTTTTGCAGAATGCATATTGATAAGTTTCTTCTACAAGGAACTGTGAATGTTTACGATCCATCTTAATTACTCTTTGTTTCGTCATTTGTGTTCTTCCGGTTGCGATACTTCAAAAGGATCTATAAATGTTTATGATCCATCTTAATTACTCTTTGTTTCGTCATTTGCGTTCTTCCGTTTATGATACTTCAAAAGGATCTATAAATGTTTATGATCCTTTCTAATCCCTTTTCGTTGCAGCTATGCATATTTTCCATTTTCTGTTTTATGATGCTTGTAAAACTATCTGGAAATGTTTATTTCCTTGCTTAAATTTTCGCACATCTGGCAATCGTGTAAACATATAATTGGTAAAAGGTGACCCAAGAATAAACTCATACAACACGAATAATTGTGAGAAATTTATATTATATTTATTTGTTTAGATAAAAAAAGGAGATCATATAAAATGTTTTAAAAGTTAAAAATCATTGGCGTCGAACTGGATGTCAGCATCAGCTAAGGCTGTGTAAAGCTTGTCACTCCCACTACTTCTCGCTGATGAAGAAAACGACGAGGAACTCTGTGGCATGGCTCTAGACTGTAGGGACCGCACTATTTTCCTGGTAGTTAATACCTGGATTTCTCCCATTGTTTCTGCTGCTTCCAACGGTGTTAACTGCTGCAACTGCTGAGCAATTCATTTTGCAAATGAAGAATAAACGTTTGGTTCTTCTTCACCTTTTGCAAATTGGACAATTGCGTCAATTGCACTATCAAACTTGTTGCTTGAACTGCATCTTCTTTTAGCTTTCCCCGATTTGGATATTGATGTTGACGTCGATGGTGATGGTGATGGTGATGCCGCCGACAAACAGGAGCTTGATTGGAACGTAGGTAGAGCGGGTGGTTGTTCCACTAAAGATTCATCTAGGAGGCAAAGGGAATCATTGAGATCCGTCTCCACTGCTTCCGTCGCACACTCTACACTGTCGTCCTGTAAAAATATATATAAATACATGTATATGAGTATTACGTATAGAAATAATAATTGTTTTCTTTATTTTACATACCAGGTAATTGCTTTTTGTTTTTCTTAAAACAATCACCGTATCCAGAAATCGGAGGTCATCATAATAAAAAAGATGCGGATGATGCACTGTCTCGGCCGATGTACCCGATTTTTTTGTCTCGTCCACTTTCTTTTTTTCCACAACGTAGGCTGTTCGAAGGTTTCTCATTTTTTTGTTTTAGCTCTTCGGTGTCCTTGCCACATTCCTTGGACAATTGCAACCATGCATTTCTTTTAAGGTCCAACCTTTTGTAGTCTCTACTTTTATAGTTCCATAAACACTCGAATTTTTCATAATTGTTTATAAATTTGAGCACTTCTTCTACTCGCCACTCAGCCATCGCGGGAAAAAAACAAGAATTAATAACCAACTATTTCAAAAAGAGCAAATAAGATCTGTCTTGATCGACATGCAAAACTATAATGCCCATGTGACTACATGCTACCTACATCCATTCTCTATTCCCATTTACCATATCCTTGTAATGTAATGACTATACTTGTCTCGTTTTCATTCAAATACCTAGTTTCTGCGCTACAACCTACAAGCGACCATTCGCCACTCGGCCATCGTGAAAATGAAAAACAAGTGTCAAACTGCACAGAAATTTCAGCCCCTTTCATGAAATCAATACCATGAAAGGAGCTGTGAAATACTTTTCATGAAAGTGGTTTTTTCATGAAATTTGTGGTCTCCACGTGCAATCTGTCCTTTCATGAAAATTTTCATGCTAAGAAAATTGCAGGTGGAGACACCGTGTTACGTCAAATGCCCTAACATTGACCGGGCCCCTAACATTGACCAAAAACAGGAAAATGTTTTCAACCACTCTGGCGCGTAGTTCATGTACGATTTCAAAGTAAAGGGCCCAACCCATAGAATCCGTCGCGTCCGTTGCGTCGACGGATTGCCGTATTTGACGGAACGCACTGTCCCATAGAATCCGTCGCATACGCTAATGCTTGTGACACACATGTGGTTTCGACACCATGGTATCGAGATGAACCACATGTCTGTCAGGGTATACTACGCTAAAACCAGACGAGCAATGTGGTTTGAGCGTAGTATCGATACTAGGTTTTTTGCGTAGTATAGCCATCTCCCTAGCGAAAACAGCGCCACTCTCATGAAGTGGAGCATAGTTTTACTTAAACTACCTGCCACCTTCATAGAAAATGCTATAGTATTCTTGCCATGGAGTCTATACTAGGTGTGTGTCACGGGTTTTATTGTCTACCCGAGCATGGTAACTATGGTAACTGTCAAACTATACTACGTTGAACAGTGTGTCACCTAGCATAGTATTGACGATGCCATAGTATTGAAACCATGGTTTCGAAACCATATGTGTGTCACAGGCATAAGTGACCGTGTTTTAGTATTCTATACCTAATCGTCCCAAGAAACGTGGGAATTTTTCCCTTTCCAACGTAGTCAAATTCCCTTTCAAATAATTCCCTTGATAGGTATTTTTTTGTGAAAAAAATTAACTTTTACAAGTAAAAGTTATATTATACGGATAAATAATCACATTAAATAACCTTTGGTATTAAAATCAAGAGAATATATGTGTTTTATTCGTTTTAAAATGTTACAAAATGTGTTTTATATTAAATCTATCTGGAGCCAAAAACACGCGTGTCTTATAGGGCATTTACACCACCACGCACGCGCATTTTTGCAACAAAACCGAAAAGAGAGATCCGTTTATCCGCAGTCAGTGCTAATAAGGTGTAAGAGTGAGATCACTTACCTAGCTGTTGAATTTAACTTGCTATAACATTATTATGGAGATTTGACAGATCACATGTAAACAAACAAATTTATTTTTATCGGTTTTGTTGTGGTACAATTAAAAAATAAATAAAAGCATGGATCTTGTAAAGGCCGCCGTATTAATAGATATCATTTTCGATAGTAGTGATGATGAAGTGAAAAATAAATGTGTAACCAGTCGGATAAAAAGGAAAACGAAGAGGAAGTATTGGGTGCATCCTTACCTAAGGAACAGAATGCTTGATGGAGCATTTGTATCCATTTTTGGATCTATATGCGAAACAAATGATCCGCAACTTTTCCTCAAGTATTTAAGAATGACTGCTTCCCAATTTGAAGAGTTGCTTCACAAAATTGGACCATCCATAACGAAGCAAAATATTATGCGAGAAGCGATCTCGGCTAAAATCCGACTTTTAATAACCATTAGGTGAGAGTAAAACCATTTTTTTAACTAACTTGCTGAAGTTTGTTGTTTGGTTCTTTACAAATATTAACAAGAAATCTAAACTATGTTTTTCATTATGATTCTGTATATTAAAATAGATACTTGGCTACTGGAGAATCGCAGGCAAGTTTAGCATTGAGCTATAAATGTTCGGCGTCTGTCGTGCACAATATTTTGGTGGAAACAACGTCAACCATAGCAAAGGTGTTAAAAAAGGAAGTTTTTCCAAAAATAACAGTCGCCAAATTTTTGGAAATTGCTCATGGCTTTGAGCAGCGGTGGAATTTTCCGAACTGCATTGGCGCTATTGATGGAAAACATGTCATGGTAACATCGCCGTACAACTCTGGGTCAGAATTCTTTAACTACAAAAAGTTTTTCTCCATTGTGTTGATGGCTATATGCGACCATGATTATAATTTCATCATGTGCGATATAGGAGCTGCAGGACGTCAAAGCGATGGAGGGATATTTCAAAATAGCGAGTTTGGAAAACTGTTTTATCAAAACAAACTTCCGTAAGTAACTATTGTCCGAAGTTTTAATTTTCATTTACTCCAACAAATAAACTTACAGTATTCCGACACCCAGAGATGTAGCCCCAGATTTGTTAGAAGCGCCATACGTTTTTGTAGCAGACGATGCATTCTCCATGAACGAGAATATGATGAAGCCCTACAGCAAACGAAGCTTGACGAAAGAAGAACGAATCTACAATTATCGTCTAAGCAGAGCCAGACGTGTAATCGAAAATTCGTTCGGAATATTAAGCGCCAAATGGAGGATATATCGCGTACCAACTAACGCAAATCTTGCGTTAGTTGAAGATATAGTTAGTTCCACAGTTTGCTTACACAATTGGTTACGTAATCATCCGGGGAACAGGTATATCACCATTGGATCAATAGACCAAGATGTGCAAGGACATTCAACAGAAGGAAGCTGGCGAGAGCAATCAAATAATTTGCGTGCTTTCCATGAAAGGGTGAATGGAAATTCTTCCACAAAAGCCAAAATCACACGAAATAAATTCACCAAATACTTCAATAATAGCGGTGCTGTGGATTGGCAAGATTCAAAAATTTAAAGTATTTACTTTTTTTTATTAATAAATAGTATTAAAACATAACATTTGTAGGAACTAAAATATTTCAATTGCATCACATTAAATTCATTAAACAAAAAAGAAAAAAAATAAATAAACTAAAACCAGGTACTTCATTTCATTTTTGGTTAAAAATTTCAATTAAATTAAACATTCATCAAACAAAAAAAAAATAAAATAAATAAATAAACTAACCAGGTACTTCATTTCATTTTTGGTTAAAAAAAAGGAAAGCCTTAAAATCTGCTGTCTCCTGCGTGGAATTCGTCCATTATTTCATTTACTACCGTAAATAGACGCATATGCATTTTTCTTTGCAAATGCCTGGGTAGTTCCTCCATCTGGTCCAAAATCATATCACAGGTAAGGGCGGCAAAAGTTTTTTTGGGTGGTGGTAGCTGCTCATGCTGCTTCGACTTCATGTCCTCCAACAGATGTATGGCCTTCTGTCGCAACTCATTTGACGTTGTTTGACAAGATTCTAATAAAAAAGGGAAAAAATATAGTGAAATACAAATTATAATAGTTAGCTATATCTTATACCTGAGCTTTGGGAAGCACCTGCAAGACCAGATGACGGCAACACTCCAGGTTGCACTTTCTCGAAATAGGATTTCGTTCTAAAATTAAAATTTGTGAAGATAATGTTTACGCAATAGCATTATTACCACAGCCAACGACAGATATAAGAAATATCATAAAAAAAAAAAATGTGTTTACTTGCGAGGTTTGTTGGTGTCATCTAAAAATGAGAGCAGCCTTGAGTATTTGTATTGCTTGGCGTAGTTTCCCGATCCACTAGGGAGTACTTTCTTAGACCGCATGTATGAACTTTTCAGCCGATCCCATCGAGTTCGAACCACACTTGCCTGTTTTGTTTTGAGATCTGAAAGGTGAAAATGTTAGTACCAAGTAAATTATTTACAATAAGTATACCCACTCAGCTGGCTTAGGACTTCTTCCCATAGTCGCATTCGTGTAACACGATTTTTGAAATCACTATGGTGCATACTCCATAGCGCCGGCTTCTCCCTTACTGCCTCAATAAGATTTTCTTAAAAAAATTCAATACCTATATAAGAAAAAATACGTATTCACGTTATTTACGACGAACCTACTGCTTCTTCGGGGAACTGCTTCTCGTTCTCATCCGACGTAGTGGGTTTCGAGGGTGGATCATCTATACAAACACATAAGATAGATGTAAACAAACACAATTTCAATTCGTTGTTTGTTATTAAAACCATTAAAACAACATAATAATGTTAGGACTTACCTGCATCTGCAATTGAGCTGTAGTACTCATTATCTTCATAGTTGTAGTCGTCCAAGTATTCAACATTGGGGCACCAGTTTTCATCTGAAAATTAAATTTACAATATATTTTTCACCATGGTAAATAAAGAAAATGCTATTTTTTAATTACCATCAATCGTGTTTTCCATCTTGAGTGCAATCGGCGATGTGAAGCAGAGAAAAGTCAAAAATGTATTATGGCGATTAAAACATATGATAGCAACCCCCATTTTGTTTTATAGGAAATCGAAATTTCGCAAGCTATCCCTATAAAAATATGAACATGCGGAGCTTTCCTATAATTCCTATCACGTAAACAAGATGGCCGACCTAAATGCGTGTCACGTTTTTTTGCGTGTTAGGTGATGCTGTCCCTTTCAGTCTCACTGCTATTTAGTATTTAGCATCCCTTTATTCTTGCATGTTAGGAATGTGTGACCGTGTAAATGCACCATTATTCTTAAAATGGTTGACAAGAGTGTGTTCGTTTTCTTGAACGAAATGTTCCTTATTCTGTCAGATTAAGTTACTCTACTATTCACATGATGGCGCTGGTATCAGACAAGAGAATACTAAAGTGTACAATAATAAATTTCTGTTAAGTAATATTTTTCAAGTTTACAACTCGGCCCTCCTGACAACCAATCGACTCGATTGGTATATTATATCTTACATAAGTGATTCAGTGTTGCCTAGAGGATCAATACAGTCAGTGCCTGATTCTTCGAAGGGTTACTTGAAACCCTTCAATATCATTCAGTACATACCTGTCATTAGGCAGTTTTTTAGTTATAACATACGGTCCCTTATATTTTGGTATGAACTTCTTGTTGGTACCTACTGTGGTATCCACATTTTTTACCACAACAAAATTCCCTACTTCATACGACTTTGCCGGTGCACTATGCTTCAGGAAATACCTCAGATTGTAATTTTGTGATTTTTCAATGTTTTGAAGTGCCTCAGTACGGGTCCTAATTAAATCACGCGGTTCCGAATTTATTTTACACTCAAGATACTCAGTAAGTTCGTCCACTATTCTACCTCTTTGTTCAACCCCAAATAAAAGTTCACAAGGAGATTTCTGGGTCGATGCATGTACCGTATTGTTGATTGCGTATTCCACATCAACCAATTTTCTAACCCAGTCAGCGTGACTTACTGGCTCAGTCAATTTTGCCAACATGGCCTTCAGTACCCTGTTTACCCGTTCGACCTGGCCATTGGCCTGAGGTGATGCGACTGCGACTTTAACATGTTGAATATGCCTTTTATCAAGAAATTCATTAAATTCATTCGAAGTAAAACAGGTTCCCCTATCACTAATGATTCGCCTTGGCCGACTGAAATTGTCAAAATATCTCTGTAAGGATGCACACACACACTTCATTGGTACTGGTAGTCTTAACTGCATAAAGTTTAACGTGTTTTGTAAAGCCATCCACTACAACAAGCACATGTTTTCGTACCGATTGTACAGATGGTAATGGGCCGAAGTGATCTATGTGTACCTACTGTGTCAAAAGGCACAGGTTTCTTAGGTATATTAAATAAGTTGTGTTGATTACTGCGGGCAGCAGGGGAATAGATTATACACTTGACACAATTTCTTATAAAATTGTTCACCTTCTTCCGTAGTTTTGGAAACCAGTAATTTCTCCTAAGTTTATCTACAGTTTTGTCTACACCCAAATGACCAATTTTTTCATGGGTAATTCTCATAATGTTGTTTTCCATCTCAGTTGGTACATACAGCTGCAAGTGGTTTGCAAGTTTGTTTATTCTGAACACTAACCCATCTTGAAGCTCAAAGTTCGGGATGACCCCATTTTCTAACTTATCCCTCAACTCCCTTATCTTTTGATCTCTATTCTGGGTAATCTGGGTATTCACATCCACATCATACTCATCTTCGGCACTAACTAGGTGACATATACTAAGGGCATCTACATGTCCCATTGACACACCACTACGGTGTTTTATTTTATAATTGAAATTTTCAAAACTTAATACCCATTTAGCTATTCTTTGATTCACTTGTTTCTTCACCATAGCTTGCGTCAGTGCATTACAATCTGTAACTATGGTGAAAGAAATTCCCATAAGTTGCGTTCGAAATCGCTCCAAAGCGTACACAATGGCCAGTGTCTCTAATTCGAAACTGTGGAGCCGCGATTCACTTTCCGATGCAGTTTTAGAGAAGAATGCTACCGGGTGCATCTTCCCATCGTCCTGTTTTTGCATCAGAACCGCCCCAAAACCAATTTTGCTTGCATCTGTGTGTAACTCGGTCTCTCTTAAGGGGGTATAGATTGACAGCACTGGTGCTGACATCAAAATTGCTTTAAGTCTATTAAACACCTCTATACACTGCTTATCAAAGTCAAATACTGTATCCCTTCTCAACAAAATAGTCATAGGTTTCGCAATCGTGGAAAACGATGGAACAAACCTCCTGAAATACGAAAACAGACCTAAGCACTGTTGCAATTGTTTAAAATTTTGTGGCTGCGGGAAGTCTTTTATTGCCTGAATATGTCTCTCGTTGGGTCGAATTCCCTTAGAATTTACCATATACCCCAGAAATCCTATTTCAAAATATCCAAATTTACACTTACTTAATTTTAATTCTAAGCCCCTCTTATACAAACGACCTAAGACCTCAGTTAATATCAACAGGTGACTTTCAAACTCCGCAGTTGCAATCGTAATGTTATCAACAAAAATGTCTATCTTTCCAGCATCTACTAGGTCCCTTAACACATCATAGATGAATCGCTGAAAGAAAGCTGGTGCATTTTTTAACCCAAAAGGCATTTTTTTGTACTCGTACTGGCCTAATGGTGTCACAAAAGAAGTATATTTTATGGAATCTTCATCCATGTGCACCTGATGAAATCCATTTTTTAAGTCTAGTGTACTAAAATATTTTTTCCCTTCAAGATATTCTAAGCAGTCCTCTATTAGTGGCATAGGAAAATTATCTCTCACGGTTTTCTTGTTGAGAACTCTGTAGTCAATACATAATCTACCCTCTCCATTTTTCTTCCTAACCAAAACTATTGCTGAGGCATAGGGAGAATTACTACTTCTAATTATACCCTTCGTCATCAAATCGTTAACGATACTTCGCACCTCTATTCTTTCAGCATATGACAAGCGCCTCGGGCCACAATAAAAAGGTACATCATCGGTTACATGGATCTTCATTTTTGAATCATAGGGTTCCACTTCAATATCAGAGCTTGGATTGCAATATGTATCTTCGATGACCTCCATTAACATTTTTCTTTGGTCTCCACTTAATTTAGGTTCAATGTCAATCTCAGCCCTATCATAATCCTTCGGATTACCAAAGCTTTGCTGTACCGAGTCGCACTGCTCTATAAAAAATTTCTGGTTAAGTTCCGCTTTTGAAACATCGATCTGAACATTATGTATTTCAAGTGTATACTCCCCTTGCAATAACACCGGCAAAGTTACTTCTTTATAACTCTCACTAGTAATTAAATCCTGAGTCGAATCACCTACAGATACCCCCTCACACCGCGGCAGACACTCACTGATTGTTACAGATTTCCTCTTCAAATCAAACAAATCAAACGCACTGCAGTTTACCATTTCAAAATTAAAATTTTTATTATTTTTCTCTAAATCTCTTAGTTCATTTATAGAGTATTTAATTGTCTTAGATTTAACTTTACTTAAAGAAATGTTGAGCTTCCTTAATAAATCTCGACCAAATAGCATCGGCACTGATAAATCAGAGTCCGGAAGAACCAAAACCGCGTGTTTAATATGTTTATTACCCGCATCAATATTACATAGGATTTTATCAAAAACTTTGAGTTGTTTATTTCCAACTCCATAATACACTGAAGGTTTCAAGGTATTACACAATTTGAAAGGTATTATGGACCGCTTAACGAAGCTCCTCGGACTACCGGAGTCAAATAAAGTTTTAAATTTGGTAAAATTAGTGCATCTGCTTTGATTATCAATAAAGGCAACACTTACCATTTGGACAGCGCTCATCAATTGTACACCCTCTCCAGCTAACCAACTGTCTTTGTCAGTCAAATCATCCTTCAGTTCCTCGACAGCTTGCACAGGATTCCTCTTCCTCGGACACGTATGATGGTAGTGTCCGAGTTCACCGCATTTGAAGCACGAACCAGCAGCTCGCTTCGGTTTTGTGCACTGAGATTGGAAATGCCCAAACTGTGAACAATTGTAGCAACGGGTCGTCTCAGGACGAGTCATCACTCTTTCGGCATCTGCCATTTCCTTGTTGGCCTTTTGCGAAGATCCAACGGTGGAAGTACGTGTCATATTTGGGACAGCAAGTTTAACCCGTAATTTTTCATATCGCTCTAATTGCACCTTAAGTTGCCGCAATGTAGTGGCCTGATATAATATCGTAGCCAACGGCGTCCGATCATTTAACCCGGCCACAATAATGTCTACCAAATCGGCCTCAGGGATATCCGATTTTTCAGCTATCATTTTCATCTCCAACATGTACCTCTGGACACTTTCTCCCCTTCGGGTAGGGGTTAGAATTTACCCGAGGTAGGCATGCCTGTCGTAAGAGGCGACTAAAATCCAACCTCCGTATACCGAGCGTGTAGTGTATACAAAAAATGCAATGAACAAAACGAAAAGATTAATTACCCCAGGTGGCAGTCCAGCTTTACTGGAAAATCCACCCTCTTCGGAGGTCGGCTCTACGGATTCTGGGGAGAGCCGCTTATTGCAGTCCATTAACCCTTTTATTAAAAGTTCAAGGGTATCTCGATCGCCTCCATCACGATCGAACAACCCCGGGAAAAGAAGTCCGCCGGGAGCGCCAGCGCGTGAAAAACGGGACTCAGTGAAAGATATAAGCTCTGAGGAAGAAATTAAAACACTCCGAATCAAGCTTAAGGAAATGGATCTACTCTATCAAACTCTGAAGAAAGAGATAGAACTGTTAAAAGAAGAAAATAATGTTCTAAGGAACAATAATTCTCAGAAGGAACGCGAATGTACTCCACCACGCTTGCCTAGTCAGGAATACCACACTGACGAAGAAGAGCTAGCACGCGAAACGAATCGGGTCCCTAAGAAAAGACCTAGTAAGAAAAGGAGAGCCGGTTCTTCGCCTGAAGTCGAGCCTCTAAGAGAACAAACGCGTAAAGTACCGCAAGAAAAACAACTCCGAGGGCAAATTCGTCCACCACCTCCAATAAACGTCGTTGGGGTAACGGATTATAATAAGTTATACAGCCTCCTTAAAGGAACGATAACATCGGAATTTAAGGTAACATCTTTGAGGAATAATGCGTGGAAAATTAACGTCGTTAACCACGAAGACTACCGGGTAGTGTCCCAAAAGCTAAACACCGAGAAGATCCAGTCGTATACTTTTGAAATAAAGTCAGAAAGGCCACATCGTGTTGTAGCGAGGGGACTCCACCCCTCATGCACCAAAGAAGAGGTTATAAACGACCTCCGTTCCAAAGGGTTTAAAATTCTTGATGCCGTAAATATCATCAAGAAAGAGAAGCAAAAAACGGAAGAAGATAAGGACATCCTGGTAAGGCGTGGTCTTCCGCTCTTTATGCTTACCTTCGATAGGTCTGATAATATCGAAGATATCTACCGAATTAAAACCATACTTAATATTGTGGTAAAAATCGAGCCCATGCGCAGAAATTTGAAAACAATTCCACAGTGCAAACGTTGCCAAGAATTCAATCATACGCAAATGTATTGCAAAAAAGAGCCGCGATGTGTCAAATGCGCCGGAAGTCACTTCTCCCAAGACTGTGGAGCAAATAAACAATCCTCCGCTACCTGTGCTAATTGTAAGGGAAAGCACCCTGCAAATTATAGAGGCTGTGAAGTAGCTAAGGAGTTGCAAAAACGGAGAGATGCGCTACTCAAAAGCCAAAATAAAAAAACAAAGCCGCTTACCAAGGTAAAGCGTAGGACCGCCCAGGAGGTAGTAGGCAATATAAAACCTCCGGTTCAAAAGCGTAGCATTGTCAGAGAAAGAGAGACAATAGAAAGGCCCTCGACCTCTGTTGTCAAAAGAAACGCTACTGAGAAGTTACCATCAGGAAAGCCATCGAATAGTGGTCCTCGAACAGCCAGAGTGCAGACCTACGCTCAGGCCGCTGCATTCGAAGTAGCGAAAAACGTTGAAACTTCGCCGGACCCTGTTTCTCATGTTTTCTCCATTATTCTCGAGAAACTTGAAGAACAAAGCAAAATAAATAAAATTATTCTCGATCGCTTGGTTAAGCTCGAAAATAATTCACGGAAAACGCGTGCTTCAAAAATAACATGAATGAAAAACCAATGTTAAAAATATGCACTTGGAATGCAAACGGGATTTTACAAAAACTCGGCGAATTGGAAATATTCATACGTGAGAAAGATATTGACATTTGCTTAATTTCTGAAACTCACGTGAAAAAGGGATCGAATTTAAAAATAAAAGGATATAATGATTTCCACGCTTGTCACCCATCGGGGAACGCCAGAGGTGGATCATCATTGCTTATTAAAGACTGCATTGAACAATACGAAGACCTGAAGATAGAGCTCGAAACTATGCAACTGTGCACGATTCGAGTTAAAAATAGTCAGCGTACTCTTAGAATTTCATCTATCTACTGTCCACCGCGTTCCGCGCTTGAAAAAAGTGACTTTACTAACCTGCTTAAATCGCTCAAACCAAATTTCATTATTGGCGGCGATTTTAATGCGAAGCACACGTTCTGGGGCTCCAGATACATCTCGCGAAAAGGTAGAATGCTCTATGGGGCAGGTATGGAATACAGTTGCGATTTCCTCTCGACGGGCAAACCGACCTACTGGCCAACTGATACTTCAAAACTACCTGATCTGATAGATTTCTTCGTCGTGAAAGGAATACCTACCAACCACATTAAAGTTGAAGAGAGCTTTGATCTATCATCTGACCACTCACCGGTTATTCTAACATTGAGTGTAAAATTAGCCAATAACCTAGAGCCAGCGAGATTAACTGGTAGAAACACTAACTGGGAAGGCTTTAGGAACGAAATAGAAGAGAATGTTGAACTGAGTGTTCCACTTACGACGCCCTATGAACTTGAAGTTGAAGTTGATCGCTTCGTCGAGATCGTACAGCTCGCCTCCTGGAATAATACGCCTAATCCAAGGAAAACGCCGGCCAAATACGGGCTACGATATCCTCCCGAAATAAAAGAATTGGTCAACGAAAAAAGGAAGGCGCGTAAGAAATGGCAACAGAGTCGCGCTCCGCAACATAAAGCACATTTGAATTATTTGTGCAATTTGTTGAAGACAGCCATTAAGGATTTTAAAAATCGTGCGATAGGTTCTTACCTTGAAAGTTTAACAGCGAAAAAAGATTCCAATTATTCACTTTGGAAAGCTGTAAAAGGCACCAAAAGGCCCAAAATCCCCGCGCCGCCAATTAGAATAAATCAAAATGAATGGGCAAGGGAAGATAAGCAAAAAGCGGACGTTTTTGCCGCTCATCTAGAAGAAACCTTTAAACCGTACGATGGCCAAGCGATCCCCGACAATACTAATAGGGCGGAATTACAATCTGACGATTCAACACTCACTAGTGCAACGCTAAGTGAACTAAAACGTGAAATCGAATCCCTAAAACCTAAGAAAGCTCCTGGTTATGATTTGATCACCGGAGAAGTTCTGAAAGTTCTACCAAGGAAAGCATTAATTAAGCTTCTTCATATTATAAATGCCGCGCTCAGACTAAAACATGTGCCGAGTCAATGGAAAGTCGCGGAGGTCATAATGGTGTTAAAACCAGGAAAACCGCCAAATGAAGTAAAATCGTATAGACCGATTTCCCTTCTTCCGGTCATTTCCAAAGTCTTCGAGAGAATATTGCTTAGGCGCCTACAGCCGGTTATTGAAGACAATAATCTTATCCCTGACCACCAGTTTGGGTTCAGAACCAAGCATTCGACGATTGACCAAGTACATAGAACTACTGACGTAATCGAGAAAGCATTTGAAGAAAAAAAGATTTGCTCAAGCGTGTTCCTTGATGTCTCACAAGCCTTTGATAAGGTGTGGCACGACGGCTTGAAATTTAAATTACGACAAGTTCTCCCCGCAAGCCTATATGATATTCTAGAATCATATCTCGGGAATAGACTCTTCCGTGTTAGAAATGGAAATGAATACTCGGAGCTAAAAGAAATTTCGGCCGGGGTACCGCAAGGAAGCGTCCTTGGTCCGCTTCTCTATTTGTTATATACTCGCGATATTCCAAGGGAAGATGGCACTACCCTTGCTACGTTCGCCGACGACACAGCTATCCTAGCTGTAGGTAATACAATCGAAGAAGCGACTACAAAACTGCAAGCCGCAGTGAACAAGGTAAATGAATGGACAAGGAACTGGCGGATCGCCCTCAATGAAACTAAATCTGTTCACGTGAATTTCACTTATAAGAAAACTAATGACTTGCCAATTTTTCTAAACTTGGCCCGAATACCCTTTGCAAACGAGGCCAAATACCTGGGAATGACACTCGACGCAAAGTTGAAATGGAGTTCGCACGTGAAAATGAAACGTAAAGAACTCGATATCAAATATAGAGAAATGTACTGGCTACTCGGAAAACATTCCCAGCTCAGTACTGAGAACAAACTGCTTTTATACAAGCAAGTGCTAAAGCCGGTGTGGACCTACGGTATACAACTTTGGGGTTGTACCAAGAAAACGAATGCCAATATTCTACAAACTTTTCAAAATAAAGTGCTTCGAGAAATTGTACAAGCACCATGGTATATTAGAAACGACGATATCCATAGGGATCTCGGAATTCCAACCATCGAAGCTGAAACTAGAAGCTTCGCGAGAAAGCATAGAAACCGACTAATCGGACATATCAACAATACAGTCCGACAAATCTTGGACGAGAGCAATTTATTGCGCCGACTACAAAGAACGAAACCGTTCGACTTGGCAAGATAAGATTAACCGCGCTTAATTTGCGGAACACGCAGGATCTTTCATTGGAAAGTAACCTGTCAAAAGTTGTTATTTCATGATAGAAAAATTGCTTGATAAGTTATATCTTAGTTGCAGTATCTAACAATCTTTAGAAGGGTGGTGTTTTTAGTCAGTAAAAATCTGACACTACTATGAGAACGCGCTTGCTATTCTCATAGTGTCTTTGGAAGATTTTCACCTACCCTCGGAAAAAAAAAAAAAAAAACTTTCTCCTGGCTGCAGTTTCCTTTTCTTAAGTTGTTCATAGATCTCCCAGATCGTATGGGGACATCCGAATTCGTCCACCAATCCCTTCTTAAGTTCCTCATAGCTTGTAGCACCCAAAGTACGAGCGACTAATTTGGCTGTACCATCAAGTAAACGACGGGCATGTAACCACTTAGCACGTTCACTACACTGCAATAAATCAAACATCTCCTCTATGTCCCGAATCCAACGACTTATCTCATAAGTGTTGTCACCGGAGAATTTTGTGACCATCGAATCTACCGTTGCCATATCTAAGGGTATATTTTGCTGCAACTCACCCTGGAGCAGTTCCACCTCTCTACGTAACAGAAGCAACTCTTTCTGCTTACGTAACTGCGTAAGCTCTCGTTCTAATCTTCCATCATCAATGGCCGCGGTATGACCGAAGTTACCCCCAGTGGACACATCAGCAGCGATGGGGCACTTGACTTCATCGTTTACAACGACCGATGGGACAACGGCTGTAATGCGTCGTGTTGTAGCCATAACTTCATTTGTGGGAATGGCCAACGATGTAGTCATACCCGGTACAGCGGGTATAGCAATGACAGCAGAAGCGGAAGGTGATGTAATAACAGCAGGGGTAGATGTGGCAGCGGTGGCGTCAGTAACAGCAGATACAGCAGTTGCAGCAGGAGCAGCAGTATAAACATATGCAGCAGCATCAAGGCGAACAGTAGTGTCTTCCTCCAGGTCCTCAGGGTATGTCGATTCAGCAGTATTGAATCCTTCTTCCACACTGAGCGGCAGTTGCAGCCCTTCATATAGCCCACGCAGCTGGCTCATCGTTGCCGTCTCGGGGAATACAATTCCTGCCTGCAGCAGACAGTTGATTATCTCCTGGCGTGTGATCGATCGTCTCATCATCATCAAATATTGAGAATATTTCGTTCCGATCCCACTTCTGAGCTAAAATCAAGAGAATATATGTGTTTTATTCGTTTTAAAATGTTACAAAATGTGTTTTATATTAAATCTATCTGGAGCCAAAAACACGCGTGTCTTATTCTTAAAATGGTTGACAAGAGTGTGTTCGTTTTCTTGAACGAAATGTTCCTTATTCTGTCAGATTAAGTTACTCTACTATTCACATGATGGCGCTGGTATCAGACAAGAGAATACTAAAGTGTACAATAATAAATTTCTGTTAAGTAATATTTTTCAAGTTTACAGTATAAAAATCGCATTTTTTTAATATCATAATGACTTCTTTTTGGTACTAGAAAATTTTGATATTAAAAATCTTGCTGAAAGGTGATTTAAAAAGTTATTTTTTATCTACATACATGTGTTGATTATCATGGTGAAATCTAGATACTTATTTTGATGAAATTTAGAAAAAAAAATTTTTTTTTAATGTTGTTTTAGATTTTTCTTTTTTCCACGGAAGGCTTTTCGGACATCGAAATTCCCCAAAAAAGGAAGAAATCCCACAATATAAGAGCACTAGTGAGAGCCGATGACAGCCTCTCTCACGCGCTCAATATTTCCGCCAATGAAAAGGAATCTTCTCACGATGTTCCAGTGTTTTTAGGACTCTCTCTTCATTTATCCAACGAAACGTAGTCATTTTTCCCATTTTTTCCCATTTCATAGTACTGAAATTCCCTTAAAAATCCCTCGATACTTTTTTTGAAAAAAATTCTAATTTTTGAAGTAAAATTATGTTTAATTAAACTTTAGTATTAAAATAGCAGATTTTTAACATTACTATGACTAATTTTGGTATTAGGAAATTTTCATGAAAGACACTTTACATTAACATTTTTTTATAGGCACTTTTTCGTGGTAAAATGTAAATTTTCGATGAAATTGCTGCAAAAGTTTATAGTTTGAATGTTTTTTTGTTAGAATCCTAAAAATCCCACGATTTCGTGCTGTTTCCCTTTATCCCATGGAAAGCTTTTTAGACATCGAAAATCCCACAAAAAGGGATAAATCCCACGATATAACAACACTGCGATGTGCCAATTGTCAACGGAGGCGACGGACAGAAAAGTAGAAAGTAAACTTAGGTACTTTATCCGTCGCTCCGGCACGTGCGCTGCTTATGGGACACCATCCATAAGAGAGTGTGTATTCTATCAACCTGTCAGTCGAAAACTTTGCCGCAACGGACGCGACGGATTCTATGGGTTGGGCCCTTAATTCTTGGTTTTTCATGTTCATCTATTAGTCAATAGATGTCATATTATACGGTAAAGAGTACTGTCGAATGAATGTGAGTTTTGGCGGCAAATTTCAAAGTGGTACTAAAGTAGTGTAGTTTTGTGTGTTGCAAACTTTGGTCCGTTATACCTAAACAATCGCTTGTATAACAAAGTAAACATTTAAGGTGAGTAGTTTAGAGTTCTTTTATATTAAAAAATATATAGTTTGTGTATAAAAATACTAGGCAATTAGAAATAATACGGTTTTTGGTGAAAGCAATTCGAATGCTCATGACAATTCCTAACATTGACCGCCTGGATCCTAACATTGACCACTGCTTCTTTTTAACTTTTTCTAACAATTATAAATATTTAATTGAATATATTACCCTAAATACTTCATAAAACTAGTTCTTCGTAATTTAATTTAATATTAATTTAATATTCTTGTAAATTAAATGTTAAAATAAGGTTTCTTTCAATTTACATTATTTGAAGTATTAAAAATTTAGAAAAATATATAATGTATATATATATTAAATAATCAGTAAAGGATTTCCAATTAAAATTAAATTTTTCTGATAAAAATAAAATAATAAAAAAATATACTTAAAAAATCTTAATTGCTGGTACATTTTCTTCGCTGGTCAATGTTAGGAACTTGTTGCCCTAACATTGACCACACACTTTTTTCAATATAAATCAAAAATGAATCGACAAAATTTGATAAATCCTTGGTTTTATGATACAGAACGATAGTCCCCATAATCTGAGAGTCGAAACTTGTGGATATCTACAAACAGAGCTGTAAAATTCAACGTCAAAGTTCAAAACTGGTCAATGTTATGGCAGTTGACGGTACGCGTTAATGCAATCGAATTTTCCTCGTTGTCCCATCTATTGGTCGTTGCAGCTGCTTCGAACTGTCTCTTATAAATTGCCCATGATGTTTGACCATCAAAAACGGGTGGTTGCATCTCCTTCCTTTTTGGGCAGTCAACAGAATATTCCCGAGCCTTCTGCTTCTTGACTTTTTCGAGCTCTTTAGTTAGTTGTAAAAAATACAATAAAGAAAGAAAATATTTCAATAAAGGCAAAGTGCTTGTTAAAAGGTTTTAATAAGAAGAAGTTTATTTAATGACAGATGTCAGTATGACAAAAATGACAAGTTAGTATCATTGCCATCAGGTTAGTAAATTTGTTCTAATTTCATCACCCCCACTAGAACAAGTTTCTATTTGCTAGACGTGTCTATTTAAGTCCCATTAGCGTAGCACAGTGTTTGATCTTTTCCGCTGGAAGTGGCTTTGTCATGACGTCTGCTACCATATCTGTTGTTTGTATATAATCCAACTTTACAATACCTTTGTCAATTACATTACGAACGAAATGATGTCGTATATCAATGTGTTTTGTTCTGGCATGATATGCATTAGTTGACGCCAGACTAATAGCACTTTGATTGTCGCAGAATAATATGATGCCGCTATGTTAAATCTTCAGTTCCTTGATAAGGCTTTGAAGCCACAGCGCCTCCTGCACAGCCAAGCTCATAGCCATGTATTCGGCTTCTGTTGTCGATAATGCCACTGTAGGCTGCTTTCTTGAACACCAGGATACCGCTCCTCCCTGCATTATAATTTCATAACCAGTTACCGATTTCCTCTCATCCATGTCACTCGCATAGTCCGCATCACAAAAACCAGTTATTCGTTTATATCCTTCGTTGTTTCCATAGCACAGTTTTTTCGTAGCAGAACCTTTCAAATACCGAAGTACCCTTTTGGCAGCTGTTCAATGTGCTTTCCCCGGATTGCTGTTAAATCGGCTGAGATAGTTCACACCTCCTTGCTTAATTTCTGGTTCAAGTCCATCGGCGTTGAGCATACGTTTGCGTTAGTTAACCCAAAGCGATCAACTACCTCGGTAATGTAACATTCCTGATCTATCCAGATCTGACCATTAGCTCTGTCTCTTAACAATCGTAGTCCAAGAAAGAAACTCGCAGGACCCAAATCCTTCGTCTTAAATGTATTCATTAAAGTTGATTTTAATTGTTGCTTTAACGAATTATGATTATGGAAAATCAACATGTCATCCACATAGATAGCAATTACAAATGATGCCAAATCAACAATCACCTTTCCGTCTGAGTGTTTGAAGTAGATGCACGGGTCTAGTTGTGATTTTACCATTCCGGAATCCTTTAATACTCCATCCAGCTTGATATTCCACATTCTCGAAGATTGCTTCAACCCATATATTGATTTCCTCGAGCGAAGCACTTTCTCATTCTCACCAACTTGAAAACCTTCGGGCTGAGAAATAAAGATCTCCTCGTCCAAATCACCAAGTAGAAAGGCTGTAACTGCATTCATTTGCTCTATGTCCAAATCCATCTTGGCAGCCATTGCCAAATAACGTACGACTGGGGAAAATGTTTCCTCATAGTCAAGTCCTCTTCTTTGACTGCAGCCTTTAGCAACAAGCCTTGCTTTGTACCGAGAAATTCCACCACTTGCATCCAATTTAGTCTTGAACACCCATTTTATGTTAAGAGTTTTCTTTCCTGGCGGTAATTCTGATACCTCATAAGTTCAATTTTGGAGTAATGAAGCGTATTCAGACTCGATGGCCTTTTTCCACTGCTTACCGTCTGATCTAGATATTGCTTCTTCATACGTCATCGGATCGCTTGTACATTTCGCCATGATCTTCGCACATTCTCTGATGTTATAGTTTCCACTTTGTATGGGATATACTCCGTGTCTGAATAAAACGAGTCTTCTTCGCTTGACCCCGAGCATTCCTCATCAAGTATCTCACCTTCTGCAGTTTCATTTGCATTACCACCAGTAGCCACACCTTTGCCAACAACAACGACCTCCTTCTCATTATCAGTATTCTCATCTGCCCCCACTGAACTCTCACCAGTAACTACACCTTCGCCAACAACAACGACCGCCTTCTCATCATCAGTTTTCCCTTCTGCCCCCACTGAACTCTCTAAGTATGGAGACAAGATATTAGTTGCATTGTTATTAACAATTACCTGCTGAAAAGGTTGGTCTTCCAGGCACACAATAGGCGTTTTTCTTTTTTAGTTCAGAGCTGAGCACTGAACAGAGTTCGAACATTATGAGCGCGCTCTGAACCATGCGTGCTCAGAGCATTCAGAGGATGTTTTGTTTTTCCTGTTTTTTTTTTTGTCCTTCAAATGTGACTGGAAGTGTGCATGTACATGTGTACTCAGCTTTTTACTCAGGAAAGGATGCTCAGTCAATTTATTCTGAGCTCATAGAGAGCGCTCTGATCATGCTCTGAGCGAAAAAAGAAACACAAATTCGAGCTCTGAAGTGTCTGAGCTAAAAAAGAAACACGAACTTTTTGTATAACAGTTCAGGGGGTCGGGTGCAACTCATACCCAGACGATTCATCCCCAGCCAAATTTGCCACCCAGCGCCATCTACATCGCAACTTTACAACTAACAACCAATAATCTCATCACTCACCTTTAGAATATGGTGTTACCATATCAATCGAAAATTATGTTGAGTGCTTGGTTAATGTTTCTTTAATAATTATGTTTGTGGAATTTGGAAATATGTATATGGGGGAAAAATGTAGGTAAAAAATGTATGTAATGTTAAGTAGAAGGTATAAGGGTGGGAAATGTTTTATGCGTGTTGTAAATGAAATGGAGTTATACGATTCCAAGACGGTTAATATTATTAATTAATTTCTATCATTCGCGCGAATTTTTAACTATTATTTTCTCAAATTCTCTGAAGCTAAAAGTCAATTTCTTTTCTCAAAAAACTTATTATTTAAACTTTATAGAATCTGGAAAAATAAAAGACAAACATTCGCAAAAATATTCATCCATACAAGTGTATCCGTATTCATAAGTGAATATAACCTGCCTACTCCATTTCACAAAATGGTTTACAAAAGCCACCACCAACATTCGAACACAAATTAATTTGTAGTATGGTAACACTTATTTCTGACATTAAATGTAATAGATTACAACTCGAACTATAAGGGTGAGTAGTAAGAAGGTAAATGTCCAGTTGTAGAGTTAAGATGTAGATGGCGCTAGGTGCGGGGTATGAGTCGTGGGGGAATGAGTTGCGATGACACCCTGTATTCCATTATCTTTGGTTAGATATCCCTGCATTTGTCAAACATTTGCTGGTATTCTACATTTCTGGCCGTGGGATTTTAAACCAACATCGAAGTAGGCTGTTCTGGATCCATTTAATATTAGGCTTGTTTTTTTGAGCTTCAATCTCAGCAAAGCAAAGTAAAGTAGGAATATGTGCACTTAAACGATTCCCAGCAGCTTTCTGAACAGTAGGTTTTATCTAAAATGGTGGCAGTGTGGGCTTGTTCAGTAAGTAGCATGATACAACATGATTGGGCACATCACATGAAGTAACTTTTTTCAGTCAGAGAAATACAATTTTTTTTTCATAAAATTTTCCAAGATATTGATCCTTCCTCATATTTTGGTGTTTAAAAAACAGTGGAGAAATATAAAATCTGAAGATGTACTGGTACAAGAAATGAATCTCAAAGATTAATACACTAATATCTTACGATTACAAGTTTAATAAGGTATATTTGTCTAAAACAATATTTGCAGCTTACATAAAAAATAATTTATTGCATATTTTAATAAAAGCCCTTATATTTATTTGTTATTTTGAAAATTAATTCACTTATGCATTTCTTTATGAATATCCACCAATCACAACTAACGAATAGTATGTACTGTAAATAGAGAAACTTTGTGAACAAATTCATATTATACAAGGAGGGCAACAAAAATGTTCTCCCCCTGGTGTTCAGAAGTATACATTTACTCCCAAGTGAATCTAGCTGGGAATGAATACCTAGTGTGAGTCGTCGAAGTGTCATGTAGAGCGTAGTTGTTGTAATTGCGTGCTAAAAATCCTACTTTACTTTGCTTTGCTGAGAACGAAGCTCAAAAAAACAGGGCTATTATCCCGCCAGTTTTGAAATGCTTAAAATATTGTGGCGTGGAAGGTATCGTGTAACCTAAATGGTGAAACAAGCCCTTAGTCACAGTTTGGTGAAACCAGGCCTTATAGTCACAAAACAAGTTCCACTCAAGTGTCACTTCCAATTGGAGACTGGAATCTGTCACCACTGAACCTTATTCTAGAACCAATTAGAATTAGCTAGAAAGTTCTCGTAAGATGGCGGAGCGGGTATAAAAGGACAGCTTTTAGAAGAGGGCGACACAGTTGATTTATAACAGTGATTGGTTAAAGTTCGAGATAGTAATAGTTTGTGAAGATAAATAAGTGAAAAGTAATAGAGTAAATTAAGTGATTGGTTTGAAACGTTGAACAATTGTTTAAGTAATAGTGTTCTGGTACTTAATAAGTGAAATATTAGAATAGTCGATAAAGGTGTAATAAAAGTGAATTTTATTAGAGAAGTTAAACGGAATAGTGTTTTATCTTTACGAATCCCAGCCTGAATGTAACAATATATAAACAATTCCACCAAAGTATCAGCACAGTTCGTCCATACGCAACACAAATAAGCAAAGAAATGAAGTATCTCAATGTAGCTGAAAAGAACGATGTAGCCAAAACTATTTCCGGCCTTCTATCTAATGGTGCCGCCCGAGGAGTAATATCTCAGTGATTATTTTCTATAAGTTTTCTTTTTAAATCCATTAGCATTTCATAATAAGATCTACGAGCTCGAAACTTCCGTCCGTGGCAGCAACTCTAAAATGGTAATGATGTTATGCCAGAAATATGCATAAGTAGGAGCCGCGACCAACGGAGTCATGGTTGCGTCAGTGAATTGGTTCTGCAGTGGAATTGTAATAACTAATAACATAATAACACAATTCCACAGCACAACAATAATTCGCTTACAATCGCAATCGCTCAATGGGCCGCGGCCTACTAAGAAAATGCAAACACTTCGGGTCATGCTGACAAACGCATTTTCCCGAAGTGACCAAAGCGAAGTTCCAGGTAGGTCTTTGAGAATTCGGCGAGTCGAATTTCAACCTACGACACGGACGGTCTTTTGTATACGCGATAGCAATCAACATTTGGCGCAGCCGGTAGGTCCCTGGCAGGGAAACGAATGAGGGCCCGGCCAAAAGAGGTGAGCTGCGCCCCTAAAACATCCCCAACTGATAGTCATAACAAATCATCAGTAAAGCACATCCCAAGCAGTATAATGTTAAACCAAAACCAAGAGTCACCCTTAACCCAGAACACCGTTTCAGATGCCACGATTAGCCAATTAAGTATCCCGGAGCCCAGCAGCAAGAATAAGAAACAAATTCTTAAGAGGCACAGGAAAAAACAAAGACAGGTAAATCGCCTGCACAAAATAAAACTCCGGCATAGTCCAAAAGCCACGCAGCTACAAAACAAGCTCGTAAGCCTGATGTTACAATTTTTAAATTTATCCGTGCATGTATTCGATATCATATCGCGATGCTCGAAGGGGATTGGCCAAAAACTAGGCTTTTTGCTAAATCAAAAAAATAAATTTTGCAATATCAAACGAGATAGGCTCTGCTTGATAAAAAAATTAAGTAAAAACGACGTTTTTGTAGAACTCCCCCTGCCAGAGGCCAAAGGAGGTAAGATAACTGTATTAGTAGATACAGGGGCAGACACAAGTCTTTTGAAAGAAAGTTCGTTGAAAATTCTAAGGATTTGGGTACTTTTGGTACAGTTAGGGTGCCTTTAACACCATTTGTATTACCTGTACTAATAGAAGTAGTTGATGTACCCACCGAGTCCTCATTTGCCTTCAAACACGCTTGTGCCCGAGTGACAGCCAGGCACTGCTCTACGGGATTTTCTTGTGGGATACGACTCAGTGCATCAGCGTTCTTGTTCACCTTACCCGGTTTGTATTCGATTTTGAAATCGTATTCCGAGAGTTTGTGATGAAAACGTACTAGACGGGAGGTGGGATCTTTGACATGAAATACTCCCTTAAGTGGCTGGTGATCTGTATAAACTGTAAAAGGGCGCCCTAAAAGGTACGTCCGGAAGTTGTTGGTAGCCCACACAATAGCCAGGAGTTCCTTTTCTATTGTAGAATACCTTTTTTCAGCAGGATTTAAGGATCGGCTTGCGTAAGCTATAGGTTTATCCTTTCCAACCTTACCCTGTGATAGTACTGCCCCCAATGCTTCATTACTAGCATCCGTGGTTAAGATAAATGGCTTCGAAAAATCTGGGTAGATTAAGACTGGCGGCGTAGTTATTGCCTTTTTCAATTCTTCGAAAGCACTTTGGTGATCCGGCGTCCATTTGAATTCTACCTCCTTTCTTTCGAAGCCATTTATCTTAACCACGGATGCTAGTAATGAAGAATTGGGGGCAGTACTATCACAGGGTAAGGTTGGAAAGGATAAACCTATAGCTTACGCAAGCCGATCCTTAAATCCTGCTGAAAAAAGGTATTCTACAATAGAAAAGGAACTCCTGGCTATTGTGTGGGCTACCAAAAACTTCCGGACGTACCTTTTAGGGCGCCCTTTTACAGTTTATACAGATCACCAGCCACTTAAGGGAGTATTTCATGTCAAAGATCCCACCTCCCGCCTAGTACGTTTTCATCACAAACTCTCGGAATACGATTTCAAAATCGAATACAAACCGGGTAAGGTGAACAAGAACGCTGATGCACTGAGTCGTATCCCACAAGAAAATCCCGTAGAGCAGTGCCTGGCTGTCACTCGGGCACAAGCGTGTTTGAAGGCAAATGAGGACTCGGTGGGTACATCAACTACTTCTATTAGTACAGGTAATACAAATGGTGTTAAAGGCACCCTAACTGTACCAAAAGTACCCAAATCCATAGAATTTGGTGATGGTACCTACTGTTGTACTATTTCCACCGAATGCTCCACCTACTTGCCTTGTTTCCTTTCTGGATATGTTTGTGTTGGGTTTCAACGAACTTTCTTTCAAAAGACTTGTGTCTGCCCCTGTATCTACTAATACAGTTATCTTACCTCCTTTGGCCTCTGGCAGGGGGAGTTCTACAAAAACGTCGTTTTTACTTAATTTTTTTATCAAGCAGAGCCTATCTCGTTTGATATTGCAAAATTTATTTTTTTGATTTAGCAAAAAGCCTAGTTTTTGGCCAATCCTGGCGCAGCCGGTAGTTCGTTAAAAAGTTCGAATTAAAGTTTCGATTAGCGATTGTGTATTACCCCGAAAAAACAAAAAGTAAAAATAAATAAATTACCGTTTTTTGATTGTCACCCCGTCGGTTTAGTGTTGTATGTAAGAAAAAAAAAACAACATATCAACCGCGTCGTGAAAACATTTTGGAGTTGTGTTTTAGTGTTGTATGTGAAAAACTGTAAACCGCTTTGTGAAAAAATTTTTGGCGACAACACAAATAAACGAAGCAGGTAAGTATCAAGTATCGTCTTGTTTGATTCTTTTTTTTTCCTTTTTGTTTTGTTGTATTACACCATTTACTTATTGGGGTAGGTCAGTTGTAGTGTCGTAGACGTATATTTTCCTGAGTTCTATGGCAAAAACCTTGTTGGGGTAATTACGTAGAAAGAATAAAAAGCGTTGATTTTCGGCTCCAGAGTGGTCACGGGTTAGATTGTTTTGGTTTTAAGTTTATGGACAGAAGAGAGTCTACAGAAGCCCAGTTGATAGAAGAAATTCATCAACTCAAAAAAGAAATTAAGGAACAAGGGCAAGAAATAAAACATTTCAACGACTCGCTGTTATCTGAACTTAAGGCCATTACAAGCAGGGAAGTAAATGCGTTAATTTATGCGCAATTAAGCTCGCAGTGGGGACAGTTTACGAGGCTTGAGACTACCGACGCAATACTCATCGAGTATTTAGAGGCAGTCAGAAGGCTTAAGGATAGTCACCAAAGTGAAATCCAAGCGCTTAAAGCTGAACTCAATAATACCAAAAGGGTACGATTTAGTTTAGACCGCAGCCAAATTGAAGCCGAAGAAGTAAACACTGAGGCCGAGGAAACAATTTCAAAACTAAACTTAGAAATTGTGGCACTCCAGTCCAACCTCACTAAATTAAAAAGCGAGCTTAAGGCTTCCCTGACGATACAGGACCAAAACCAAAAGGAGACTGAAAGGTTCCGTGGGCTAGAATTAGAATTTAAGGAACAAATAGAGTTTCTGAGAAAAGAGAAGAGGAAGCAAAGGGAACAATTAATAGCCCTGCAATCCGAAAACTCCAGTTTCTCACCAGACATTTCCAGCTCAACCAACACAATGAGTTACGACGGTATTGCAAAAACAATTGCACAAATTGTACCCAAATTTTCTGGGGCTAGAACACCAGAGCTATCAGGAAATGTGTATGAGTTTCTCAATGCATGTTCCTTGGGTCTGAAGTGTATAGATCCAGAGAGTGAAGCAATCTATGTGGCAATGCTGTCAACTAGATTAATTGGTGACGCATTTGAGTTGGTTAGATGTAACCAAGTAAAGACAGTGCGGGAGCTAGAGACCTTGATCAAAGGCACATTTCTAACTGTACGGACACTAGATAGTGTGACTGCCGAAATAAAGCAGTCGCATCAGCTAGCAACAGAAGATATACATGCCTTCGCCAGACGTCTTACATCCTTACAAGGTAAAGCAACGGATATTATTGACGCTAGCTACTCCAGCGCAGACTCGGTAGCTCTTAAGAAGGAACTTAAAAATGCAATAATCAGCAGTTTCAAAGTTGGGCTACTAGACCCAGCGTTGCGTCAATTTATGTTGACGGTTAGTGGGGATGAACTACAGACGTTAGCAGATACGGCGTTAAAAACGTCTAATCTCCTTCGTTCACAATATTTCCAAAACCCCACAATCGCGAATAATTCTATGCCAAACGACTTCCAAATGAGTAATAACCCTCATAAGTACTTAAATAACCATTATATACACAGCTCCCCAGAATTGACCCAAGATTGGCAGCCGACTAATGCTTATCCAGTTTCCGCATACCCAAGTCCGCAAATCCCAATCAATGTGGGTCCTAGTACTTCGAACTGGAACACACAAAACAGTTCAAACAAGACCAGTATACAGCACCTTCGTAACAGGCCAGCAGAGAAATTAACGTGTGGGTTCTGTGGTAAGTCAAACCACACTTACGCAGAATGTAGGGTACGTCGTAACACCCCGTACTGCGACTCCTGCAAAGTATATGGCCACGACCAGGGGACTTGCCCGAAAGCACAAGTTTACATTTTGTAATTTCTTATTCTTGCTGCTGGGCTCCGGGATACTTAATTGGCTAATCGTGGCATCTGAAACGGTGTTCTGGGTTAAGGGTGACTCTTGGTTTTGGTTTAACATTATACTGCTTGGGATGTGCTTTACTGATGATTTGTTATGACTATCAGTTGGGGATGTTTTAGGGGCGCAGCTCACCTCTTTTGGCCGGCCCCTCATTCGTTTCCCTGCCCCTTCTTTGCCAGGTAGTTCCTTTTACTGTAACAGTTCTCTTCCGAGTGGCCCACCCTTGAGCACCAGTCACATTTAAGCTTTGGCTTACTACGTTTTGCCGCTGTCATGTAAACTTGTGCTTTCGGGCAAGTCCCCTGGTCGTGGCCATATACTTTGCAGGAGTCGCAGTACGGGGTGTTACGACGTACCCTACATTCTGCGTAAGTGTGGTTTGACTTACCACAGAACCCACACGTTAATTTCTCTGCTGGCCTGTTACGAAGGTGCTGTATACTGGTCTTGTTTGAACTGTTTTGTGTGTTCCAGTTCGAAGTACTAGGACCCACATTGATTGGGATTTGCGGACTTGGGTATGCGGAAACTGGATAAGCATTAGTCGGCTGCCAATCTTGGGTCAATTTTGGGGAGCTGTGTATATAATGGTTATTTAAGTACTTATGAGGGTTATTACTCATTTGGAAGTCGTTTGGCATAGAATTATTCGCGATTGTGGGGTTTTGGAAATATTGTGAACGAAGGACAATTTTTAAATTTAGCCGTGCATGTATTCGATATCATATCGCGATGCTCGAAGGGGATTGGCCAAAAACTAGGCTTTTTGCTAAATCAAAAAAATAAATTTTGCAATATCAAACGAGATAGGCTCTGCTTGATAAAAAAATTAAGTAAAAACGACGTTTTTGTAGAACTCCCCCTGCCAGAGGCCAAAGGAGGTAAGATAACTGTATTAGTAGATACAGGGGCAGACACAAGTCTTTTGAAAGAAAGTTCGTTGAAACCCAACACAAACATATCCAGAAAGGAAACAAGGCAAGTAGGTGGAGCATTCGGTGGAAACAGTACAACAGTAGGTACCATCACCACTAATAAACTATTGACAAATGGAGTTAAGAAAAAATTTCATATTATCAACGGTCTAAACGACATACCCGCAGATGGTATAATTGGTCGGGATATCCTATGGAACCGAACAATTATTGATACACTAGCTAAAACATTGAAATTTTTTGACAAAAATGGGAACTTCGTTTCGGAGTGTCATCTAAAACGCCCATGCCAACCAATCAATACGGTCAGTGTTGATAACCATTCAAGTAAAGTATCAAACCGGGAAGTGAAGGCCCGAACTCAAACCATTGTTAAGCTAAAAGTAAATACAGGGTTACGCGACGTTCTCGTGCATAGTCAGGAACTAAAACCTGGGGTTTACTTAGCGAACACAATATCAAGAGTAAGGGACCACAATCTAGCGGTTTCAATACTCAATTCCACGGACGAACCATTTTTTTTGAGTCAAGACTTCGTCCCCAAATTCGAAAATTTCAACAAATTCCGAAGTATAGGAAGTGAAAAAACTAAAAATGTGATCTTAAGCGTACATAGGCAACAGCCAAGTGAACGAATTCCAAAACTACTTAAATCTTTAAATATAGAGGCCAACTTAAACAAAGAGGAAAAATGTGCAATAGAAAATATTTGCATCCAATTTAACGACATTTTCCATCTGGAAGGGGACCCGCTGACGCATACCGATATCCTGGCGCATAAAATCAGAACCAAACCGGATCAAGGCCCGATAAACCAGAAGCAGTATCGTCTCCCACAAATCGCTAGGGATGAGATTCATAATCAGGTGAAGCAAATGCTAAACGACAAAGTAATAGCACCTAGTAAGTCACCTTGGAACTCTCCTCTTTTGGTCGTCCCCAAAAAACCAGGCGTCGATGGACAAAAGAGATGGCGAGTTGTAGTGGATTTCCGAAAACTCAATGATGTGACGATTAAAGACGCGTTTCCTTTGCCAAGAATAGAAGATATTCTCGATCAGCTAGGAAACTGCCGCTACTTCACAACCCTTGATCTGGCTAGCGGTTACCACCAAGTGCTCATTGAAAAGCAGGACCGGGAAAAGACTGCATTTAGCACGGGGTTGGGCCACTATGAATTCAACCGAATGCCTTTCGGACTAACGGGCGCACCGGCCACCTTCCAAAGGATAATGAACTATATTTTAACTGGTCTGCAAGGAATAGACTGTTTTGTCTACCTGGATGATATTGTGATATATAGTAAAAATTTGGAAGACCATTGCGACAAATTAGTGCGAATATTTTCGCAGTTGAGAAACTACAAACTCAAATTAAATACCGAAAAATGCAATTTTCTGTCCAAAGAGGTTGTTTACTTAGGTCACAAGTGCTCCGAAAACGGTGCAACACCAGATCCCTCAAAAACAAGTTGTGTCTCGAACTTCCCAATCCCGAAAAATATTAAAGGAGTTCAATCGTTTTTAGGTTTTGCTAGCTATTACAGAAAGTTCATTCCAAATTTTGCGAAAATAGTAGCCCCAATTAACCTATTGCTAAGAAAGGAGGTAGAATTCAAATGGACGCCGGATCACCAAAGTGCTTTCGAAGAATTGAAAAAGGCAATAACTACGCCGCCAGTCTTAATCTACCCAGATTTTTCGAAGCCATTTATCTTAACCACGGATGCTAGTAATGAAGCATTGGGGGCAGTACTATCACAGGGTAAGGTTGGAAAGGATAAACCTATAGCTTACGCAAGCCGATCCTTAAATCCTGCTGAAAAAAGGTATTCTACAATAGAAAAGGAACTCCTGGCTATTGTGTGGGCTACCAACAACTTCCGGACGTACCTTTTAGGGCGCCCTTTTACAGTTTATACAGATCACCAGCCACTTAAGGGAGTATTTCATGTCAAAGATCCCACCTCCCGTCTAGTACGTTTTCATCACAAACTCTCGGAATACGATTTCAAAATCAAATACAAACCGGGTAAGGTGAACAAGAACGCTGATGCACTGAGTCGTATCCCACAAGAAAATCCCGTAGAGCAGTGCCTGGCTGTCACTCGGGCACAAGCGTGTTTGAAGGCAAATGAGGACTCGGTGGGTACATCAACTACTTCTATTAGTACAGGTAATACAAATGGTGTTAAAGGCACCCCAACTGTACCAAAAGTACCCAAATCCATAGAATTTTTAACGGACCGTGAGGAAATACAAATCATTTTAAGAGACTTTCACAATTCAGCGCTTGGAGGTCACCAGGGTAACAAAAAAAACGTTAGGGCGAATCAGGCAACAATATAGGTGGAAGGGAATGGCAAAGGACGTTAAAGATTTCGTAAGAAAATGTTCATTGTGCCAAAAGAATAAATGTTCCCCTCCCAACAAAATGCCCATGGTTATTACAGACACGCCCTCACTACCTTTCGATAAGGTATATATGGATATTGTCTGCGGACTTCCCGTATCACACTCAGGAAATAGATATATTCTGACTTTTCAGGATGATTTGACTAAGTTCATGGATTGCGCAGCCCTTCCCGATATGGAAGCTTCGACAGTGGCTAGAGTTTTTTATGAACAAATCCTGACGAGGTATAGAATTCCACAGACTCTTGTCACGGACAACGGCGCCAACTTCACGTCAAAGATATTTTCAGAGACTTGCAAGTTACTGGGTGTGAAAAAACTTCATACAACGGCATATCACCCCCAATCGAACGGTTCGTTGGAAAGAAGTCATCGGCCCCTAGCCGAATATCTCAGATCCTTTGTTGCAAACGACGAAAGAAATTGGGACCAATGGCTTCGACAAGCCATGCATGTTCACAACAACTCCATCCACACCGCTACACAATTAACCCCTTTGATTGCCTTATTTGGTTTTAAGTTTGAAATGCCAACTAATCTTAAAAGAAAACCCACTCCTCTCTATAATGACGGCGACTACCCTTTACAGCTCAAGCATCAACTCGAGATTGCCCACAAGTTAGCTAACCAGAACCTTAGAATAGCTAAACTAAGATCCAAAGACACCTATGACAAAGGTTCTAAGGCTATTACGTTCGATGTTGGACAGAAGGTTTTACTAAGAAATCCCGCCAGAAAGAATAAATTTTCCCCTATCTGGTTAGGACCCTACGAGGTTGTGTCTGTAAACAACAAGGTAAACACAAAAATCAAAATGGGAAAAAGGATTAAAAGGGCATAACAACCAACTAAAACCATTCTACCGATAAAATAACAACTTTTAATTTTGGTATACTAATATCGTTTTTTTCTTTTCAGTAGAACAAGCTAAGAACACTTCAAGGAGAGAAGATTTCGACATAAAAACTAAGTAATATATTAAAGTTATTAATAAATTGACAAATATATTAAAATTATCAATAAGCTTTCTACCTAAACACTAAGTAATATATTAAAATATATATAATCAAAATATAATAATATTCAAATTATTAAATTTACTTTAATAAATATACTAAAATTATCAAAAAATTCACAAATGTACATTAGTATGATTAGAATTGTAAGCATTATGTATCTGGCAAACTCGATCGGGCTCACCGTGACGCAGGAGGCAGAACCATTCCGAGTGAAAAATCTCTTGGAAACCCCCATCGTCTTCGAAAAGGTGGGAAGGGCCTTATTTTACAAAGATTGCTGGATCATCTTCACTAAATTCACACCAATGAATTTCTCTGGTGTTATGGATTTTGCGAACATTTGCGAAAGCAAAATAAACAGAATGTGCTCGTTCCTGGAAGACGACGTAACTTCAAAAGACTTCAAGGATGCTTGCAAAACAATGGTGAAGGAAGTTTCAGTAATAGCAGAAAACTTGAAGGTTAACAACGCCTATCTACAGCATAAGTTTTCACACAAACGCAGCAGAAGAGCCCTCCTTAACGTAGTGGGAAGTTTTTCAAAATGGGCTTTCGGCACTATGGATAGCGAAGATTCGGAAAAAGTGTACAACAAATTGCAAATTCTGCATAAAAATAGTGAGGATACATTCACACTGATCAACAAGCAACTAACGGTGATGAAATCCAACTACGACGCCATAGGTAAACCCCTTACCAAAGCAATTGCAGACATTGACGCAATTACAGCACATGTAAACGACTTCGGTACAACATATCAAAAGTTTGCAGACAAAACAAACACTGCTATAGCGACACTCCAGCTGAAGACGACAATAAATGAGCTAGTGGGTATACTCACAGCCAAGCTCCTTGAAGTACAACACCGACAAGCCGTTGAAATTGCAATATTGAATGAACTCTACCAAGGCCGACTACACCCGTTCATCCTAAATCTTGGGAACATATCGGAAACCCTGAAGGAACCATCACTAACTGCAAAAATACAACCCTTCTTCCAAGATGAATTGACGCTTCACCAGGCAGCAAAGGTTACCGTATTCCCCAAAGAATATACTCTAATTATTAAAGTCGTCATACCTCTCCCGGAGCCAACAAAGTTTGATATCCAAAAGGTATATCCGATCGCCTCAAGACTGAAC
The DNA here is from genome assembly GCA_949126925.1 of Cheilosia vernalis. Taxonomy (NCBI): domain Eukaryota; kingdom Metazoa; phylum Arthropoda; class Insecta; order Diptera; family Syrphidae; genus Cheilosia; species Cheilosia vernalis. Next base: position 20,798,704 of record OX421361.1, read on the forward strand.
GACAAGTGGGACCTAATGATCGAGACAAGGTCAGATTATATAGCAGAGTCAGAGGACCATGGACTCTTCGTTTTTATGACTAAGGAAGAGCTGACAAAATGCGACAAAATAACAACAATGCAGCGTGTAACCGTGTCAATCTGTAAACACCAAAGACCGGTCTTCACAAGGAGCAGCGAAGAATGCCTTATCGAACTCTTGCAGCACACAGCAACAGCTCAAGAGCGATGCCAACACATTGCCGTTCCCGCATCAGAGGGTATGTTCGTAAAAATGGCTGCCAGTAATTCCTGGTTGTACAACCTCCGAAACAATATGACACTGAACATCAATTGCAACGGGGAACAGTACAAGCCGTTACTAAGGAGTACCGGGATCATACGGATACGTAGACCATGCGACATCGGCACGCGGGAAATTAAAATACCGTATGAGCAAGAGGTCAGCAGCACTGTCGAGTTCAAGCAGCCAACAGTTGATTTCGCAGGAATATGGGAGACACTTCGAGGACAGTTCGATACCAGCAAAGTACCAGCAAACTTAACAACAAACAAGAAGATGCTACCGATACGACTGGGAAGCCATGCAGATATTAATGCAGTCCTGACCGAGGGAAAAAAATCTCTGGAAGATCTGCAGAGACAAATAAAGCAGACCGAAATTGAAGAAACCCTCCGAAGCCAGCAATGGACGACAGCGAGTCATCAATACTCATTAATGTTGATGTGCTTGATATTAATCCTGGGAGTAACTGTACACATAATAAAGAAAAGATGTAAGGCACGCAAAGAAAAGAAAACGCTGCTGCAGGCACATACAGCAGCAAAGGTAGAAGAAATGCAAGTTCGCGTGGCCCCAAGCCCACCAAGGAGGAAACAGCAGCCGAGATCTAACGTTTGCCAGGGTTTGAATCTAATTTAAATAAGTTAAGGATTGAATTATAATATAAATAACTCTTAGCAAATTTTACTTGGAAATCTATCCTTCGAGTATCACATAAGAAAACACATAGAATATAAAAATTTTAGGTTTAAATTGTAAAATACAATTAGGAGATAAGCACCTAGTGTGTATGTTTTATTTATTCACATAATCCACATCTGATAATATTGTTATTTAGTAAGAAAAAACTAGAAAGTAAGTTTCAAAACACCAACCAATGTATTAATTTACCCAATAAGGTAACGCTAAACGTTATTATTATAATAAATAAAGACAGACCAATTTTTCTGAGACCTGGCTTGAACTTCCGAAGGGGGGAGGGATGTTATGCCCCAAATATGCATAAGTAGGAGCCGCGACCAACGGAGTCATGGTTGCGTCAGTGAATTGGTTCTGCAGTGTAATTGTAATAACTAATAACATAATAACACAATTCCACAGCACAACAATAATTCGCTTACGTGACGCAATCGCTCAATGGGCCGCGGCCTACTAAGAAAATGCAAACACTTCGGGTCATGCTGACAAACGCATTTTCCCGAAGTGACCAAAGCGAAGTTCCAGGTAGGTCTTTGAGAATTCGGCGAGTCGAATTTCAACCTACGACACGGACGGTCTTTTGTATACGCGATAGCAATCAACAATGACATCAGTTTCTGGGCATCTATTGCAGTTGGAATTTCGAGTATCATGCAAAAGCTGTAAAATTGCGATCCCCTACAATTGTTCGATGCAACTGTACTCAAGAGCTGCAATGAAGACTACTTGCCAATAAAGAAAACCTTGGAAAGAGAAATAAGATCCTGCCAGGGGTTGATTGTTTGGACTGATTGTGATCGGGAAGGCGAAAATATTGGCTTTGAAATAATTGATGTTTGCAAAGCGATAGGTAAAGCCCAACATAACTGTGTATAGAGCCAAGTTCTCGGAAATTACTTCCGCATCTGTACGAAGGGCTTTGGCAAAATGCCCACACTTGGCTTTATAGCAGCTTGTTATGATTAGCTAAAATAACTTAACTTGAAATTTATGTCTCCTTTATTTTTCTGATGTCAATAGTTACACACACTACGGAACCGTCTATTCGACAAAGAAGCACGTGAGGATTTTTTAATGCTTTGCCTAGCTGACTCAAAGGCGACAGTTGAAAATGTAAGCACAAAACCTAAAAACAAATGGAGTCCAACATCTTTAGATACTGTTGAAATGGAGAAACTTGGATCCAGAAAATTAAAACTCTCTGCAAAGGACACAATGACGAATGCCGAAAAGTTGTATATTATAATAATAATTTTTGGCGCAACAGGTCCGTAGGCACCCTAGGCCTAGCTTCTCGCAACCATTCGTTTTGTGTGAGTTTTCATTTTTTTGGAACGAATGGAAGGGATCTCCAATTTTATGCCGATTCCAAACGGCTAATTGAGAAGCTCTTTCATGACAGTTATACTCTCGGATGTTTGTCAGACGTTCGCGAGAGGTGGCGCAGTGAAAAAACCCTGAGTTGGAAATTGGGTTTTTGCGGGATTCGAACCTGAACCCCTCGCTTAGTAGTCCAACACACTAACCACTAAGCCACTGCGCCCCCCGAAAAGTTGTATACTCAGGGTATTATCAGCTATCCCAGAACGGAAACGAATATTTTCTCAAAAGAAATTGATTTGAAGTAAGCAGTTAAGTTTGCTTCGCAGGGCGTTATTATTAAAAATAATCAAAAATTATTTTTGTACAGAAATTTAGTAGAACAACAACTTTGCTCGAAGAGTCATTGAATGGGGACCCAATCCAAGAAATGGAAGCAAATCAAATCAAGCTCATCCCCCGATTCATCTATGTTGATAGGTCTAACCGGTAATGAGGCGCGAGTGTACGAACTTATAGTACGACATTTCCTTGCTTGTGTGAGTAAGGATGCAACAGGTTCCGAGACAATAGTCAATATCAATATTGCTGGTGAGAAATTTACCGCTACAGGCCTTTGCATTTATGAGCGAAACTATTTGGATGTATACATCTATGATAAGTGGAACGCGAAGCTGATTCACAGATACGAAGTTGGTAAGTAACTTGAGTTGCATTGGTAATTACTTAATAGTTTGTATTCACACTGAAGGCAAGTACCTATGTATAGCCGGACGATCGATACCCAACCTCTAATATCAATGATGGGACCAAGTTCCCAGCCCCATATGCCGATCTACATCCAGAGAGAAATCCTGTCTGTTCAGATTTGAATTTGTCTTTCTTTCTTGACCTTAACACTGTTTTAGCTAGTTCTGAAATAACAGTTGCTAAACATTTTCCAGGCTCGCGGTAATTGGTTCAACAACTATTTCTACATAACCCATATGGAAACTGTTGCGTAAATCTCCCAAAGTTTCATCTCATATTGATAAGCCTTTTGCACCATACGCTTAACTTCCTTTCGTTTAGGACAATTTTTCGATCCAACTGATATTTCAATGCAAGAAGGAGCTACGACTGCTTACTTGCTTACTGAAGCTGATCTAATTGCCCAAATGGAGAAACATGGGATTGGCACATATGTTACTCATGCTGAACATATTAACACCGTAAAGGAAAGAGGTAGCTTGAGAAGTTAATTTGTTTTAAAAGATTAATTTTTTGTCCCGATGTAAAACGACATGAATGACTAATAACGAAAGGTATATACATATTTTTAAAAATAAAACTCAGGTATACCCAGGTATATAAAATAATGAAACCCTGGATCTGTTGGCAATAGGTCTGTTCCTTTACTTTTGAACCACACGAATTCTAACGAATTTTTACACATTGCAGTTTCCTGACTCGAAAAATTCGTACAAGAGAGCGACATCGAGAGAGCCAGATAATACCCCTCCACTGAGAGTTTTACAAATTTCTTAAGAAGTGGTAAAGCTGTCGGTCACCTCACAATTAAAGCGCGGCGGATCGCTTTTAATGGCGGTTATGAATTTTTGTATATCCAAAAGCGATTCGCTTTCCATTCGACCATTTGGAAAGCGAAAGCACTTTTTACCATTGCATTTAAAGCGATAGGTGTTTAGGTGACGGATTGCTGAGGACCTAATAAAAATGTAAATATTCAATAAAAACAAGAAGTTTAAAATTGCTGAAACATTCATTGTGTCATATTAATTGAACTCATTATATGTGTTTGTATTTTTTTAAGTAAAAAACATATTTCCGTTCAACAATTTGCTGCACTTCTTGAATTTTTGAAAGAGAACAGTGGATTAGCGAAGGGCATTCTTAATGCTCCAGACTCCAGAATATAGAGCCAAGGCTGTAGAACTTTGGGACGGCATCACTAATGTGTTGAATGGCCTTGGGCCTCCGATTAAAACACGTGATGGTTAGAAAAAAGTAAGTGAAATATATATTCGTTCTTTTATTATTTTGTGTTTCTATTAAGAGCCGGCGTATGCAAGAAAAAAAAAAACAACACAAACTAGGACGGGAAACAGCTGTCAAATATTTGGAAAAATAAATGAAAAATTGGAAGTCAGAATGGAAAGCACTGGAAAGATAATTTACGTTCGCATTTGAGAATAAGCAAAAGCGAACACGGGCGAAATTAAGGTATCGCTTTTAATACTGTTACATTCAGGCTGGGATTCGTAAAGATAAAACACTATTCCGTTTAACTTCTCTAATAAAATTCACTTTTATTACACTTTTATCGACTATTCTAATATTTCACTTATTAAGTACCAGAACACTATTACTTAAACAATTCTTCAATGTTTCAAACCAATCACTCAATTTACTCTATTACTTTTCACTTATTTATCTTCACAAACTATTACTATCTCGAACTTTAACCAATCACTGTTATAAATCAACTGTCTCGCCCTCTTCTAAAAGCTGTCCTTTTATACCCGCTCCGCCATCTGACGAGAACTTTCTAGCTTATTCTAAGTGGTTCTAGAACAAGGTTCAGTGGTGACAGATTCCAGTCTCCAATTGGAAGTGACACTTGAGTGGAACTTGTTTTGTGACTTTAAGGCCTGGTTTCACCAAACTGTCTAAGGCCTGGTTTCACCAAACTGTGACTAAGGGCTTGTTTCACCACTTAAGTTACACGATACCTTCCACGCCACAATATCCCCCTCTTAAACTTGTTCGTCCCGAACAAACTCGTTAACATTTTCACCATTATAACGATGAAGACGATCCACATGAACGACTTTCAGCTTGCCTCTTCCTCGTTGGATGCGATAGACAACGTCGTTGATGCGCTTTACGATTGTATAGGGCCCTTCCCAGTCTTGTTGCAACTTAGGCGATAAACCTTTCCTTCGATGAGGGTTATATAGCCATACCAGATCTCCTTCCTGGAATCCTGTAGTTGTCGTTTTAGTATCGTACCTCGTTTTCATGCGGTCACTGGCTATCTTAATCTTATCCCTAGTGTCTCGATGCACGTCCCTGATGATATCCCTGAGGTCTGTAACGTATTCCTCCTCATTCTTGGGCTCTTCGTATGGATATCCAAACATCAACTCGCTAGGTAGGCGGACTGTTCGACCAAATAAGATTTCAGATGGAGTATGTCCTGTGGTGTTATGCACTGCTCCTCGATAAGCCAATAAAAACATGGGAATCTGCTTATCCCAGTCTCTCTGGTCTTCGCCAACGACCTTAGAGAGGTGTTCATTCAGTGTCCTGTTGAAGCGCTCCACCATCCCATCTGATTGTGGATGAAGCGGGGTTGTCCTTGTCTTGTGAATCCCGAGTAACTGGCACACTCCTTGGAAAATCTTCGACTCGAAGTTCCGTCCTTGGTCTGAATGCAGTTCCATTGGTAGACCGAATCTGCTTACCCAGTTATTGACGATTTGCTCCACCACGGTTTTAGCTTCTTGATTAGGGATAGCAAATGCTTCAGGCCACTTACTGAAATAGTCCATAACAACGAGGATGTAACGATTTCCATTGTTTGTTTCAGGAAACGGTCCCGCAATATCAACTGCTATCCTTTCGAAAGGGGCTCCAACATTGTATTGATGCATTTTGCCACGGACTTTCAGTCTCGGACCTTTGCTGGCCGCACATGTAACGCATTTCCTACACCAAGTTTCAACGTCCTCCCTTGAATGAATCCAGTAAAAGCGTTCCCGCACTTTTTCGAGCGTTTTATTGATTCCCAAGTGGCCTCCAGACACTCCATCATGCAATTCCCTGAGCACTTCCATTACCTTTGACCTGGGTACAACAAGCTGCATTACGAACGACTTTCCATCCGGGCTTTCCCATCTTCTTTTTAGAATGCCGTCTTGTACGTGAAGGGAGTCCCACTGCGCCCAGTATGCCTTCAGCTCGGGGCTCCTATTGGATATCTCCTGCCAGTCTGGTTTTCCCTCATGCTCCCTCCAGGCGATAATCGGTTCGATATCCGGATCTTCCCTTTGAGCCTCCCGTATTTCCCGCGCACTCCAGCCACCAATGGGCATAGCTCTCACCCTTTGAACGGACGCGACATCTTTTTCCTCGTGTCGTAAGCAATGTTTGCAATTTGCTTTGCACGGTCGACGGGAGAGAGCGTCTGCATTAGAGTGAAGACTTCCCTTTCGATGTTGTGCGGAGGATGAATTTCCGCCCATAAAGGTACTTATGGAAATGTTTTGTCGCCAATACCAAAGCAAGGAGTTCGCGCCTGGTAACACAGTAGTTCCTTTCTGGCTTTGAGAGAACTTTGCTGAAGTGGGAAACTACTTTCTCTTGGCCATCGTGCACCTGGGAAAGGACGGCTCCAATTCCTACATTACTAGCGTCTGCATCCACAATAAATGTTTTCCCAGGGGTGGGATACGCTAGTATGGGGGCGTTGCACAACTGTTGTTTAAGTTCCTTGAAGCTCTTTTCGCACTCACCTGACCATTTGAATTGTTTGCCTTTTTCTGTCAGTTGATGCAAGCTCTTTGCGATCCTGGCAAAGTCCTTTACAAATCGTCTGTAATAGGTCGCAAGTCCCAGGAAGCTTCTCAGTTGATGTTTGTCTTTGGGTACCGGCCAGTTTCTCACTGCATCGACCTTCTCCGGATCAGTCTTGACTCCTTTGGAAGAGATGATGTGCCCGAGGTACTTCACTTCTGGTCTAAATAAGGAACACTTCTTCGGGTTAAGTTTTAGTTGCGCACTTCGTAGTCTTTGGAACACCTCCTTAAGGTTATCTCGATGTTCGTTAAATGTTTTTCCTACTACGATGACATCGTCCAGGTAGACCAAACAGGTTTTCCACGTTAGTCCCAGCAAAACGCGCTCCATTAGACGCTCAAAGGTTGCTGGAGCATTGCACAGTCCAAATGGCATTACTGTAAACTGCCAAAGCCCGTTTCCTGCTGTGAACGCTGTTTTCTCGCGGTCTTCTGGATGGATCTGCACTTGCCAGTAGCCACTCTTCAGATCAAGAGTCGAAAACCATTTGGCTCCGGATAGTGTGTCCAGGGTGTCGTCAATTCTTGGCAGGGGGTAGCTATCCTTCTTGGTGACGTTGTTGAGTTGGCGATAGTCCACGCAGAATCTCGTACTTCCGTCTTTCTTCTTGACCAGGACGACCGGCGATGCCCACGGACTTTTTGAGCTTTCAATCAGTCCCTCCTTTTCCATCGTCGAGACCATTTCTGCAACCTCCGTCTGCTTAGCCAATGGTAGTCGTCGGGGAGGCTGACGAATCGGTCTCGCATCTCCGGTGTCGATTCGGTGTTGTACGAGATGTGTTCGGCCATACTCGCCGTTCTGTGAAGCAAATATATCAGCAAACTCATTGATTAGACTCCCTGCCATGGACCGCTGCTCCTGATCCAGCTCGCACTCTCCGAGTATATTCTTTTTCATTTCCGATATCTCCGTTGGTCTAACCGGTTTCACACCACTTGCATTGGACAACTTTGTGACCGCAGTAATCGGTACGCACTTTCCAATCACTTCTCCTTGCTTTAGTTTCACGCTTTTGTGTTCCACATTGAGGACACGAACGGGAACCATGTTGTTTTTGGGTTCAACCAGCATCTTTCCGACAACATAGCTCTGATAATAATTTTCTGGATCTGGCTCGACTAGGTAGAATCGGTGGCTCCCAGGATCACCTTCCAGCTTTGTCCAAATAACTGTCTCTGACGAAGGTGGTAATATTTCGTCCTCACTTACAACTGTCCTTAGAGCTGCGACGTTCTCGTTCCCGTAAACCATCGGAATCTCGACGTTCTTGTACTTTATAACTTGCGAACCGATGTCGAGCACTATATCATGCGTCTTCATAAAGTCGATTCCGATGATGCATTCGTCACATATATCAGCCACTAAGAATGCATGGGAGAAGACTATTCCTGCAAGTTTTATCGTCAAGAGTACCTCACCATACACCTTTGCTGTTGCTTCAGTTGCTGTTTTCAGACAGTAGCTGCTGGTGTTGTGCAGCCATGATTGGCGAACGATGTCCCTTCTGATTATGGAAGCGGTGGTATCTGTATCGATTGTAGCCACATACTTTTTCTGGCCGATATGGGCTTCCACTGTCAGGCTCCTATTACATCGTTTGTTCTGGGAAACCTGAATTGTGGTCCTGGGGGCGTCGATTCCAGAAACCAGCTTCTGCCCCGCGAAGTTGGTTCTTACTCGTTTCCCGACTGATGGCTTTGTGATGTTCCATCCGCCGAACGCTCAAATGCCTCCTCGTTCCTAGCTCTGCAATGTGGACAACTGCCCTGTCTACGTTCGGCTCTGCACTGTCGTTGTAGATGTCCAATTTTGTTGCAGTTCCAGCAACGGATCGGTCCCCTTCGAGAACTGGTACGGTCTACTACTTCTGTTCTCTGGCACGAGCATTCAACGGATGTCATTTCTCTCACGCGGTGAAATCCTTGAGATGCTTGGTCAGCAGCTCTCATGGTTAAGGCAAATGCCAGTGCCTCAGGAAGAGTTCTCTTTCCAGCCATTCGTAGAGCCATCTGCAGTTGTCTGTCCTCTATGGCTTGTGTAAATGCCTCAATAGCCATTTCGTTGATGACATCCTCGCCGGCATTGGGATAAGACAAGTGCGCAAGCCGTTCAATATCAGCTTGCAACTGCTGAAGTGTTTCTCCCCTCTTCTGGATTCTACTGCGCAGTTGTACTCTATACACTTGCTGCATGTGGTCGTCACCAAATCGCATCTCAATAGCCTTCACCAAAGCCACGTAGTCGCGTTGTTTTTCTTCGGAGATAGTTTGAAGCAATTCTGCAGCTGTACCTCGTAATGCGAGCGTTAATGCAATCGACTTATCCTCGTCGTCCCATCCATTGGTCGTTGCAGCTGCTTCGAACTGTCTCTTATAAATAGGCCATGATGTTTGACCATCAAAAACGGGTGGTTGCATCTCCTTCCTTCTTGGACAGTCAGCAGAATATTCCCGAGCCTTCTGTTTCTTGACTATTTCGAGCTCTTTAGTTATATTCTTGATGTTTGTTCCGAGCTCTTTAGCTATGTTCTCGATGTTTGTCTCGTGCTTTTGAAACGTTTTGTTAATTTCCTCAAACTTTGTTTCATGTTCGTTTAATTTTTCATCAATCGCGTCGATTTTTACATCTAGAACATTCTTAAATTCTTCTACTGCATCTTTTTGTGCGGCGACAATGGAATTTGTCTGTTCTTCAAGAGAATTCTTCTGTGCTTCGAAAGAATTCTTCTGTTCTTCTAGAGAATTTTTCTGTTCTTCTAGAGAATTCTTCTGTTCTGCGAACTTAGATTCCATAGAATTTTTCTGTTCTTCGAGAGAATTCTTCTGTTGTTCTAGAGAATTCTTTTGTTCTGCGAACTTCAATTCCATGGAATTTTTCTGTTCCTCCATCTTGACAAGAAGCAATTCCATCATAGCGCTAATATCAACGCTTGTACTTACTTGTTCTTCTGCCACGTCGAATAGCATGGTTTTTGGATCTTCTCCCTCGTTTTGGACAGCTTCCTGCAGACGAAGTATGAGGTCACTTTTCCCTCCAGCTGTGGAGAGATTCCGCTTTTCTAGTTCACTTTTTAATTGGGGTATGCTTAGATGTAGCAATACACGACCCATTTTGTTTGTCTCTTGTAATTTAGAAAATCACAAATTCACTTTTTTTTTTTTTTTTTTGTTGTTGTAACGACACTTAGTACAGAATAAGTTTTATCCCACTTCTGACACCAATGTTACATTCAGGCTGGGATTCGTAAAGATAAAACACTATTCCGTTTAACTTCTCTAATAAAATTCCAGAACACTATTACTTAAACAATTCTTCAATGTTTCAAACCAATCACTCAATTTACTCTATTACTTTTCACTTATTTATCTTCACAAACTATTACTATCTCGAACTTTAACCAATCACTGTTATAAATCAACTGTCTCGCCCTCTTCTAAAAGCTGTCCTTTTATACCCGCTCCGCCATCTGACGAGAACTTTCTAGCTTATTCTAAGTGGTTCTAGAACAAGGTTCAGTGGTGACAGATTCCAGTCTCCAATTGGAAGTGACACTTGAGTGGAACTTGTTTTGTGACTTTAAGGCCTGGTTTCACCAAACTGTGACTAAGGGCTTGTTTCACCACTTAAGTTACACGATACCTTCCACGCCACAATACGATCCGCCGCGTATTTGGGAATAACCCCCCTGATTTGAGGTTTGTTCTCCCATTTGGCATATGCGTTTCTTTGTTTTGATTTTGACGTACTTATTACAATGGTATCAACAGGCGGCAAAATAATATTCAATGTTCTCCTCAAGATTATTTTCGATTTTGATAGTGGCAACGAAATTCTTCCTTGCTGTGAAAAAGAGACAATCTGCTTCATGTCCTCTTAATTCATCGTCGCTTTTTTCTCTTCTTAAATGCTTGTAGTACAGTACAAGCTAATTTTGTTGTAAATTAGAAAATTCTTCGAGTTTATCAAATATTTTAACGACTTTTTGTACCACTTTTCTGGAATTTCATGAATTTTTCTGGAAAACAGCTTGTAGGCAGCCGCCCTTCCCGTGGAAAGTTATATATCTCTGTATTACATTATCTTTGTACTTTGTTAGATACAGAGATGAATGAATAAAAGAAATGGTTATCTTTCGTACGTCTATCCCCCCAAAACCCATTTGTTTACATTGTTGTTTTTGTAATTTCAACCCCCGTCTGTGAATAGGTACGTGTGACCAAGAAAAAAGCATGTTGCTAATGGCCGACTGCGAGTCATCTTGCTTTTATGAGCATCGCGGTGTTTAATTGTTTTGTGTTACTTACTTACTTACTTAAGGTGGCGCTACAGTCCGGGATGGACCTGGGCCTCAACCAACAAGCGTCTCCAGCCAGCGCGATCTTTAGCTAGCTGTCTCCAGTTTCGCACGCTAAGTTGGTTAAGGTCCCCTTCCACTTGCGTGCGCCACCTGAGTCGCGGTCTTCCTCTACTGCGCCTTCCCTCGGGTATGGATTCGAAGATCTTCCGGGCCGGAGCATTCGTGTCCATTCGCTCTACATGACCCAGCCACCTCAGTCGTTGGACCTTCACTCTTCTGACTAGGTCGATGTCGCTGTGCAGCCCGTACAGTTCGTCGTTAAATCTCCTTCTCCATTCACCGTCAATGCAGACGGGACCAAAAATAACACGAAGAATTTTTCTCTCGAAACAACCGAGAGTTACCTCATCCGCTTTTTATAGAGTCCATGCCTCTGCGCCATATAGCAGAACTGGGATGATAAGGGTCTTATAAAGGGTCACCTTAGTTGTTCGAGAGAGGGCTTTGCTACTCAATTGCCTTCTTAGCCCAAAGAAACAGCGATTGGCAAGAGTAATTCTACGTTTAACCTCAGCGCTGGTGTCGTTGTCTGAGTTCATAGCGGAGCCTAGGTGGACAAAGTCCTTAACCACCTCAAAGTTATATCTGTCTATTGTGACGTTCTGTCCGAGCCGTCGGTGTTGGGTGTCCTTTTTAGTTGACAGCATATACTTCGTCTTGCCCTCATTAACCGCCAAACCCATCTTCGCCGCCTCAGTCTCAATACTCACAAACGCGCCATTAACATCACGCTGCGTTCTGCCAATTATGTCAATGTCATCGGCGTATGCGAGTAACTGGACGGACTTTTGAAAGATAGTGCCTCTGGTGTTGGCGTTTGAGTTTTGCACTATTCTTTCAAGAACGATGTTAAAGAAGTCACATGACAGCGCATCGCCTTGTCTAAATCCTTTTTTGACATCGAAGGTCTCGGTAAGTTCTTTACCGACCTTGATGGAGCAGCGTGCATTCTCCATCGTCATCCTGCACAAACGGACGAGTTTGGCAGGGATGCCAAAACTAGACATTGCTCTGTATAGTTCTTCCCTATAAATGCTGTCATAGGCGGCCTTAAAGTCGATGAAAAGGTGGTGGGTATCGATTTGAAGCTCCTGGGTTTTCTCCAAGATCTACCGCAGTGTGAATATTTGGTCTATGGTGGACTTTCCTGGCCTGAAGCCACACAGATATGGACCAATCAGGTTGTTTACGAAAGGCTTCAGGCGTTCACACAAAACGGCAGATAAGATCTTGTAGGCAATGTTTAGAAGACTGATACCTCTGTAATTGGCGCAGTTCAGAGGGTCTCCTTTCTTGAGGATCGGGCAAGCAATGCTGAGGTTCCATTCATCGGGCATACTTTCCTCCGACCATATTTTACAGATGAGTTGGTGCATGCTCCTAACCAAGTCATCGCCTGCCGCTTTGAACAGCTCGGCGGATAGGCCATCTGCTCCAGCGGCTTTGTTGGACTTCAGTTTAGATATAGCTATCTTCACCTCGTCCAGGTCGGGTGGACGGTATTATTGATCCTCATCGTCCAAGTTGAAAGGTTCATTCTGCCTGACAGCGGAATTTAGGTCGTCATCGCCGTTAAACAGTCTGCAGAAGTAGTTCTTCTATATCCTCAGCATCGACTGCGATTCTACCACGATGTTCCCTTGTTCGTCCTTGCAGGCTTCGGTTCGGGCTCTGTAGCCTTGTGAAGTTCTTTTTACCCTCCGGTAGAACTTCCGAACCTTATTCCTGTTGTAACATCTCTCTATTTCCTCGATCGCGCGCTTCTCATGCTCTTTCTTTTTTCTCCTTAGAAGCCGGTGTTCGTCTCTTCTCTTCTGCGCGTAGAGCTCACGAGCAGCTCTTGTCCTCCTTTGCAGCGCCGCTTTGTATGCCTCTTGCTTCGCTGCATGTGCTTGCCGGCACTCGTCGTCGAACCAGGGGTTTCGTTGTGGTGGTCGGGTGAAACCCAGCACATCAGAGGCGGCGTCTCTGATGGCTTTTTGGCAATGTTGCCACTGGTCTTCAATACTTGATGCTGGCTGCATAGGACCTCTTGAGAGATTGAGAGAGACTCGATCGGAAAAGGATCTGGTGATCCCTTGCGATTGTAGCCGTCCGACGTCAAACTTCCTCCCAGTATTTAATTGTCTTGGCGGCGTTCGGGATATCCGGAGTCGTACCTTGGCTACAACAAGGTAGTGGTCCGAGTCAATGTTGGCCGCTCGGAACGTTCGGACATCCATAATACTGGAGGAGTGCCTTGCGTCGATCGCAACGTGGTCAATCTGGTTGACGGTTGATTGATCAGGAGATCTCCATTTGCATTTGTGAATATCGAGATGCGGGATGCTAGGTATGACCACATTTCGCCCCGCCGCGAAATCGATCAGCCTAAATCCGTTGTCGGAGGTGGTCTCGTGTAGGCTGTACTTTCCGACAGTACTACCAAAGATGCCCTCTCTTCCTAGCTTGGCGTTAAAATCGCCTAAGACAATTTTAATGTAATAGCTAGGGCATTGCTCGTAAGTGTGGTCCAGGAGCTCGTAGAACCTTTCTTTGGTGTCGTCGTCTTTCTCCTCCGTGGGGGCGTGCGCGCATATTAAGCTAATGTTGCCGAATTTAGCCTTGATGCGGATTGTCGTGATGCGCTCGTTTACATAGTTGAAACTTAAGACTTCTTGCCTAAGTCTGGCGCCAACGACAAATCCACATCCGAATAAGCGCTGTTTTTGTTGCCGATAGCAGTCGCCGTAATAAATATCGCAGTTTTTCATCCTCTTTTTGCCCGGGCCATCCCATCGCACTTCTTGGATGGCGGTTAAATCTGCTTTATAGTGGTTCAGGGCTTCCGCTAATTATTCGGCCGCACGCGGTCTGTTACGGGATATAACATTCCACGTACAGATCCGAAATTCGTTGTCCTTTAATTGTTTGCCAGGTTCGTCAACAGTAAGATCATCCGTATCCGAGGCTCGTTGGTGCTTCGCAGCTATGGTTTTTTTACGTAGTCGGGCAGTTACCCCGGCGTACAACCCCCAACCTGGAGGACCAGGCCCTTTTTGCGACCCCTTGGACAAAAGGAGCCGGAATATTCCGGAGGGAGTAACCCGCTAGGGGGATGTGAGAGCTGCCGTTGACCCATTAAGGGCTCTTCCGCCACCATCTCTATTTCATCACCCTGACTAGTGTTAAAAATCCTCAATGACCTCAGCTCCAAATACGTCAGAGTAGACCATTGAGGTATCTGCCATGTTGACTGTTGACGCCACCGTTGATTCAGCTATGTGAATTCATCCGCCGTACGTCCTCTTTCTGAGGGGCTCATGTTAGACTTCTGAGACTCGAGCAGACAGTCGATCCGACAGAGCATTATAACGGCTGATTTTTTAAGAGGTTTAGAACTTTTTAAAAAAAAAACACAAAAAATTCGAAAAAATGAATGAAATATTTATTTGAATCGATAGTTTGAACCTTGCAATTTAATGTTTAAAGATAATTTCATGCAAATGTTGACCGCGGCTGCGTCTCAGGTAGCCCATCCGCTGAGTCCAATTTTGACATACTCTTTCACACATATCGGCCGGTATCTCACGAATGAATGCATGGATGTTGGCTTCCAGTGCGTCAATCGAAGCGGGCTTGTCCCTATACACATTAGCCTTGACATACCCCCACAAAAAATAATCTAATGGTGTCAAATCGCACGATCTAGGCGGCCAATTGACCGGCCCGAAACGTGAAATTAACTGTTCACCAAACTCGCCTCGCAATTGCGCCATTGTTTCGCGTGCTGTGTGGCATGTGGCACCGTCTTGTTGAAACCACATATCATGCAAGTCAATAACTTCCATTTCAGGCAAAAAAAAGTTTGTTATCATCGCTCGGTAGCGTTCACCATTGACAGTAACGCTGCGATTCGCATTATCTTTGAAGAAATATGGCCCAATAATGCCGCCGGCCCATAAACCGCACCAAACAGTGGCTTTTTCGGGATGCATTGGTAGCTGTTGCAATGCTTCTGGCTAATCTTCACTCCAAATGCGGCAATTTTGCTTATTTACGTACCCATTCAACCATTCAAAAATGAGCCTCATCGCTGAACACAATTTTTCGATAAAAAAGCGGATCCTCGGCCAGCTTTCCAAGAGCCCATTTTGATAGTAAAATTCAATAATTTGCAAGCGTTGTTCATTTGTAAGACGATCCATGGTTAAATTGCAAACCAAACTGAAGCTGTTTGACAGTGTCACAAGGTACTAAACACACGTCAGCTGTCAAAACCAGTGTTGCCAAAACCAAACCAGCTAAAAAATCACCCGTTATATAAAAGAAAGTTAGTGTTGCTATTTTCTTCGTGTTCAACATTCGCGCTTATAAGTTTAGCAAGTCAAGTCCGGGTGGACATAGGCCTGTACCCGGTGGTGACCACGGGGAGGTAAAATAAGCACAATTGGTGAGTGTGAGATAGTTGCGACACTGGACATCGCCAAGTTGATGTCAATCAGATGCCCATCCCTATTCACACAACACCAAACGTAACACAATTGTTTTGTGTTACGTTTTGAATTTGTTTAGTTTTTGTGGAGGTGTTGATTAAACTGAAAAGATAGTGAAATACACATTAGAGAATACCGAATTCTTGCATTTACGTCCAATTCATGAACTCACATATACTTTAATAGAAACAAGCAGGTGTGTGTGACTTCATGAATTTTTCTGGAAAACAGCTTGTAGGTAGCCGCCCTTTCACTGGAAAGTTATATATCTCTGTATTCCGTTATCTTTGGTTGTGGGCAGCCGCCCTTCCACTGGAAAGTTATATATCTCTGTATTCCATTATCTTTGGTTAGATATCTCTGCATTTGTCAAACATTTGCTGGTATTCTACATTTCCGGCCGTGGGATTTTAAACCAACATTACGGTGACCATATTTTCAAGAGCGAAACCCGGGACAAACATAAATATATAACAGCACACAAATGACCAAAAATAACAAAAATCGTATTAAATTATTTTACAAATTCAGTTCAGCGGGTATGCAAATATGGTAGGTAGTAATAGATGTATTATTATTGTAGTAGATTCCCTTGTGATTATTAAGGGGCTATTTGCACTTTATTAGTGATCTTGAAATGGTTAATTTTGTAAAATAGATAATAAAATATTACAAAAAAAAATAAATTTATGAACATACGGGACAAATACGGGACTAAAATAGAAATACGGGGCATTAGTATGTCCCGTATTTCTAAAATAAAAACCAGGGACAGGCTATCGAAATACGGGACTGTCCCGGGAAATACGGGACGTATGGTCACCGTAACCAACATCGAAGTAGGCTGTTCTGGATCCATTTAATATTATCCCGCCAGTTTTGAAATGCTTAAAATATATAAACAATTCCACCAAAGTATCAGCACCAAAGAGGATCTATAACTAGAGAGCCAACTTCACTTGCCCCTAACCGATTATCCCCTCAATTTTTGAATGACAGCCCTCTCTCGCGCGCTCTTATTTTTCCTGTTGGTGAATACGTGTTATTAATGGCCGCCGGGTGGCACTTTTCCGATAACAAACAATTTGTAAATGAATATATAACAATAAATGTAATAGGAACACATGTGGAGAATGGTTTTTTAGATAGCTTTACTTGTGCTCTATCCATCTCAGGTGCCAAAAAGTGTTCATCCATTCACATTTCAGGTTTTTTTTAGTTTTCTTTACATGAAAAATATTTTTGACAGCAAAATTCATGCAGCTACCTTTTGGAGTTGTTCCAAAAATAGGTTTACTACCATGCAAGTTAAGCCCAAGTTTTCACTAGAGCAAAAGTGATTTTTGTGGTATTCGATTGGGCGCTCTCAGAGCACTTTTTTTGCTCTCAGAGCAATTTTTATGTTCGTTTGGTACAGGAAAAAGCAATCTTTTTCAGATTTCAGAGCACTTTTGCGAATCTAGATATTTTCTCAGATCTACCAATACAAATGCGTTTGAGTTTGACAACTGATGGAGTTTGTTTACATTTTTATGGAATTTTTTCTACAGCAAAGAAAGGCGTTGCATCGGGTGAATCTATTTTTCTAAATTATTTATGTATTAATATTTACATATCAATAGGGACGGATATTTCTTATGTTTTAATACAAAATTTAAGTAGTGAATAAAAATCGCTTAGAAAAGTGTCCAAGACTACACATATTCAAATCGCACAAATATCAACACAAAAATGAGCAAGTGACGTTTTTATGTTCGATTAGGCACACGAAATCTGAAATCTGAGGGCAAATCTGATGAAGACCAAACGAATACCACATTAGTTTTAAATATTCCTAAACATTGCATAAATTTCTATTACTTGGTGGGTATTTTCAACTTCTTATTTTTAGCACCATTTTTGTACAAAATCAAAATGTGATTAGGAATTCTGTGGTTTAATTAGAGTGAATACTGAAATGTGTTGTTGTTACTTAGGAACAGAAAAATGCTAATTTATGAAAAAGATATTCTCGGATATACATTACATAATAATGATTAAAGATTAAAATCCTAACAAAAATACAATATAATGTGGTGTTTAATTGGATTATTCAGTCGAACGTATAAATCCAAATGGTTTTGTTAATTTTAAGTTCTTGCGTGTTCCATTCGTGTTTATAGATATTCTTTTGTAAATTTTATAATGTTGTATTTTAAAATGTCCACTGATGTTTTTGTAAGTCCTTCTTAATTATTAATTAACAAAAACAAGTACACTTGTGTGTGTTTTTGAAATATAAAAAGTAAAGTAATGTAATGTAAGTATAGGCGTGTTTTTTTGAGCTTCGAACTCAGCAAAGTATGTTTTTCAGTAATTGTTCTAATTGCATGCTGAAAATCTTACTTTACGTTTCTTTGCAGAATTCGAAGCTAAAAAAACACATGAGTAAAAGGCGATCTAAATAGGATTTCTTTTATTATGGAATTTACCTGAAAAAATTAAATGCGCATATAGTTATAATCAGGTAGGTAGGTATTACAAACGGACAAAAACAGAAATTATTTATCCATTTTATGTACCATTTACAGATTAAAAATTATGCTGAAACTAAAATAGCTTTTTCCCCACAAAATATTAAAACAAACGCTTTCCCCAAACTGTGTTAAAATACCTATTTTGTTTCAATAGGACTTCAAAATGAAAAGCATTAAAATCGACGAAAACAATTTGTTTTCTTTAAAATATACCTACAATAGATGCTTGAAGTTACAAATAAATCTCTTTTAATAAGAGTGCAAAAATCGTTTGAGTTGATTTTTATCTGATTAATGTCATGAAATCGATTTCTGATAGATATCGAAAAAAAAACATGATTTTATTGAGGTATTTGGCATTTTGACAAAATTATATCAGAAATTACATTTGGTAAAAACAATTTCATAAAACTTAAAAACTTTTAAACTGAACTGAGATGTGAACGTCGTGTAACTAATGGGCACCAAAAATGCCGAACACAGTCGCCCACACCATAATAATGGCCGCCCGAATGACATAAAGTGCCTACATAGTATGCGTGCGGCAGCAATGGCGCTCCTTTGATTTGTACAGGCACTAATACTTAGAAATTCCTATGCAGGACAGCAGCCAAACAACAGCTTGTAGGCAAATGTACCGTTTCTGCTCTCAGTTGGCTCTCTAGTTATAGATCCTCTTTGATCAGCACAGTTCGTCCATACGCAACACAAATAATGCTGCATTTACATGGTCACACATTCCTATCACGCAAAATTAAAGGGATGCTAAATACTAAATAGCCGTGTGACCGAAAGGGACAGCATTACCTAACACGCAAAAAAACGTGACACGTATTTAGGTCGGCCATCTTGTTTGCGTGATAGGAATTATAGGAAAGCTCTGCATGTTGATATTTTTATAGCGATGACTAAAGAAATTTCGCATTCCTATAAAACAGTTCGGCTTCCGGAAATGATGAACGGACAATTATTTATTTTTTTTCGTGTAACTGATTGATGAATTGTTGGTTTATTTTACTGAAACTAATAACCAATCTCATTTCACATGTTCCAAATCAGAAATATTAATGTTTTCAAGCAATTGCAGAAATGTTGGTGAGGGGAACCTGTGTCTATTTCCGTTTTACGTATCTATAATTATGGGTAGAGCATCCATGACACCATAGGCGTCTGATTTGTGATCTCATTCTTACGCCTTAAATAGTATTGACTGCGGATAAACGGATCTCTCTTTTCGGTTTTGTTGCAAAATTGCGCGGGCGTGGTGGTGTAAATGCGGTTTAAGCAAAGAAAATGAAGTATCTCAATGTAGCCGAAAATAACGATGCAGCCAAAACTATTTCCGGCCTTCTATCTAATGGTGCCGCCCGAAGAGTAATATCTCAGTGATTATTTTCTATAAGTTTTCTTGTTAAATCCATTAACATTTCAGCGAGAAGGAGTTTCAGTTTATAATAAGATCTACGAGCTCGAAACTTCCGTCCGTGGCAGCAACTCTAAAATGGTAATGACATCAGTTTCTGGGCATCTATTGCAGTTGGAATTTCTAGTATCATACAAAAGCTGTAAAATTGCGATCCCCTACAATTGTTCGATGCAACTGTACGCAAGAGCTGCAATGAAGACTACTTGCCAATAAAGAAAACCTTGGAAAGAGAAATAAGATCCTGCCAGGGGTTGATTGTTTGGACTGATTGTGATCGGGAAGGCGAAAATATTGGCTTTGAAATAATTGATATTTTCAAAGCGATAGGTAAAGCCCAACATAACTGTGTATAGAGCCAAGTTCTCGGAAATTACTTCCGCATCTGTACGAAGGGCTTTGACAAAATTCCCACACTTGGCTTTATATCAGCACAGAAGAAATGGAAGAAAATGAAATCAAGCTCATCCCCCGATTCATCTATGTTAATAGGTCTAACCGGTAATAAGGCGCGAGTGTACGAACTTATAGTACGACATTTCCTTGCTTGTGTGAGTAAGGATGCAACAGATTCCGAGACAATAGTCAATATCAATATTGCTGGTGAGAAATTTACCGCTACAGGCCTTTGTATTTATGAGCGAAACTATTTGGATGTATACATCTATGATAAGTGGAACGCGAAGCTGATTCGCAGATACGAAGTTGGTAAGTAACTTGAGTTGCATTGGTAACTACTTAATAGTTTGTAGTCACACTGAAGGCAAGTACCTATGTATAGCCGGACGATCGATACCCAACCTCTAATATCAATGATGGGACCAAGTTCCCAGCCCCATATGCCGATCTACACCCAGAGAGAAAGCCTGTCTGTTCAGCTTTGAATTTGTCTTTCTTTCTTGACCTTAACACTGTTTTAGCTAGTTCGCGGTAATTGTTTCAACAACTATTTCTACATAACCCTTATGAAAACTGTTGCGTAAATCTCCCAAAGTTTCATCTCATATCGATAAGACTTTTGCACCATACGCTTAACTTCCTTTCGTTTAGGACAAATTTTCGATCCAACTGATATTTCAATGCAAGAAGGAGCTACGACTGCACCGCCCTTGCTTACTGAAGCTGATCTAATTGCCATAATGGAGAAACATGGGATTGGCACATATGCTACTCATGCTGAACATGTTATCACCATAAAGGAAAGAGGTAGCTTGAGAAGTTAATTTGTTTTAAAATATTAATTTTTTGTCCCGATGTAAAACGAAATGAATGACTAATAACGAAAGGTATACATATTTCTAAAAATAAAACTCAGGTATACCCAGGTATATAAAATAATGAAACCCTGGATCTGTTGGCAATAGGTCTGTTCCTTTACTTTTGAATAACACGAATTCTAACGAATTTTTACACATTGCAGTTTCCTGACTCGAAAAATTTGTACAAGAGAGCGACATCGAGAGAACAAGATATTACCCCTCCACTGAGAGATTTACAAATTTCTTAAGAAGTGGGAAAGCTCTCAGTCACCTCACAATTAAAGCGCGGCGGATCGCTTTTAATGGCGGTTATGGATTTTTGTATATCCAAAAGCGATTCGCTTTCCATTCGACCATTTGGAAAGCGAAAGCACTTTTTACCATTGCATTTAAAGCGATAGGTGTTTAGGTGACGGATTGCTGGCGGATTGTTCTGCGGACCTAATAAAAATGTAAATATTCAATAAAAACAAGAAGTTTAAAATTGCTGAAACATTCATTGTGTCATATTAATTGAACTCATTATATACATATGTTTGTATTTTTTATTAAGTAAAAAACATATTTCCGTTCAACAATTTGCTGCATTTCTTGAATTTTTGAAAGGGAACAGTGGATTAGCGAATGGTATTCTTAATGCTCCAGAATATAGAGCCAAGGCTGTAGAACTTTGGGACGGCATCACTAATGTGTTGAATGGCCTTGGGCCTCCGATTAAAACACGTGATGGTTAGAAAAAAGTAAGTGAAATATATATTCGTTCTTTTATTATTTTGTGTTTCTATTAAGATTAAGAGCCGGCGTATGCAAGAAAAAAAAGAAAAACAACACAAACTAGGACGGGAAACAGCTGTCAAATATTTGGAAAAATAAATGAAAAATTGGAAGTCAGAATGGAAAGCACTGGAATGATAATTGTAGTACACTACAAGATAATTTTTTTGTAAATTAGAAAATTCTTCGAGTTTATCAAATATTTTAACGACTTTTTGTGCCACTTTTTTGGAACTTCATGAATTTTTCTAGAAAACAGCTTGTAGGTAGCCGCCCTTCCACTGGAAAGATATATATCTCTGTATTCCATTATCTTTGTACTTTGTTAGATACAGAGATGAATGAATAAAAGAAATGGTTATCTTTCGTACGTCTATCCACCCAAAACCCATTTGTTTACATTGTTGTTTTTGTAATTTTAACCCCCGTCTGTGAATAGGTACGTGTGACCAAGAAAAAAGCATGTTGCTAATGGCCGACTGCGAATCATCTTGCTTTTATGAGCATCGCGGTGTTTAATTGTTTTGTGTTACGTTTTGAATTTGTTTAGTTTTTGTGGAGGTAATGATTAAACTGAAAAGATAGTGAAATACACATTAGAGAATATCGAATTCTTGCATTAAAGTCCAATTCATGAACTCACATATACTATAATAGAAACAAGCAGGTGTGTGTGACTTCATGAATTTTTCTGGAAAACAGCTTGTAGGTAACCGCCCTTTCACTGGAAAGTTATATATCTCTGTATTCCATTATCTTTGGTTAGATATCTCTGCATTTGTCAAACATTTGCTGGTATTCTACATTTCTGGCCGTGGGATTCTAAACCAACATCGAAGTAGGCTGTTCTGGATCCATTTAATATTATCCCGCCAGTTTTGAAATGCTTAAAATATATAAACAATTCCACCAAAGTATCAGCACAGTTCGTCCATACGCAACACAAATAAGCAAAGAAATGAAGTATCTCAATGTAGCTGAAAAGAACGATGCAGCCAAAACTATTTCCGGCCTTCTATCTAATGGTGCCGCCCGAAGAGTAATATCTCAATGTATTTTCTATAAGTTTTCTTTTTAAATCCATTAACATTTCAGCGAGAAGGAGTTTCAGTTTATAATAAGATCTACGAGCTTGAAACTTCCGTCCGTGGCAGCAACTCTAAAATGGTAATGACATCAGTTTCTGGGCATCTATTGCAGTTGGAATTTCTAGTATCATACAAAAGCTGTAAAATTGCGATCCCCTACAATTGTTCGATGCAACTGTACGCAAGAGCTGCAATGAAGACTACTTGCCAATAAAGAAAACCTTGGAAAGAGAAATAAGATCCTGCCAGGGATTGATTGTTTGGACTGATTGTGTTCGGGAAGGCGAAAATATTGGCTTTGAAATAATTGATATTTTCAAAGCGATAGGTAAAGCCCAACATAACTGTGTATAGAGCCAAGTTCTCGGAAATTACTTCCGCATCTGTACGAAGGGCTTTGACAAAATTCCCACACTTGGCTTTATATCAGCTTGTTATGATTAGCTAAACGAAGTCGCTATTCGCACGACGTTCGGGACACGGCTTCGGGGCACGACTCGTCAAACTGCTACGGGACACGACACGTAACGAAATGTCACTTTGAAAATGACGGCCAAATGGCTGCATTCAGTACCGACTTGAACATTTATTTATTAATATTTGTATTCGGTACCAACTTAAACATTTATTATTATTGTTTTTGTTAGAAAGTATTGTAGATATTGCCATATATATATCCCAAAACTAAAATAATTTAAAGTTAATTTCGATTATTTTAATGTTCTCATTTTTTTATTGACCGAAAATATTGTTACATTCAGGCTGGGATTCGTAAAGATAAAACACTATTCCGTTTAACTTCTCTAATAAAATTCACTTTTATTACACTTTTATCGACTATTCTAATATTTCACTTATTAAGTACCAGAACACTATTACTTAAACAATTCTTCAACGTTTCAAACCAATCACTTAATTTACTCTATTACTTTTCACTTATTTATCTTCACAAACTATTACTATCTCGAACTTTAATCAATCACTGTTATAAATCAACTGTCTCGCCCTCTTCTAAAAGCTGTCCTTTTATACCCGCTCCGCCATCTGACGAGAACTTTCTAGCTAATTCTAAGTGGTTCTAGAACAAGGTTCAGTGGTGAAATACATTTACTTGACAGGTTCCAGTCTCCAATTGGAAGTGACACTTGGGTGGAACTTGTTTGGTGACTAAGGGGTTGTTTTCACTTCACCATTTTAAGTTACACGATACATTCCACACCACAATGTCCCCCTCTTAAACTTGTTCGTCCCGAACAAACTCGTTAACATTTTCACCATTATAACGATGAAGACGATCCACATGAACGACTTTCAGCTTGCCTCTTCCTCGTTGGATGCGATAGACAACGTCGTTGATGCGCTTTACGATTGTATAGGGCCCTTCCCAGTCTTGTTGCAACTTAGGCGATAAACCTTTCCTTCGATGAGGGTTATATAACCATACCAGATCTCCTTCCTGGAATCCGGTAGTTGTCGTTTTAGTATCGTACCTCGTTTTCATGCGGTCACTGGCTATCTTAATCTTATCCCTAGTGTCTCGATGCACGTCCCTGATGATATCCCTGAGGTCTGTAACGTAGTCCTCCTCATTCTTGGGCTCTTCGCATGGATATCCAAACATCAACTCGCTAGGTAGGCGGACTGTTCGACCAAATAAGATTTCAGATGGAGTATGTCCTGTGGTGTTATGCACTGCTCCTCGATAAGCCAATAAAAACATGGGAATCTGCTTATCCCAGTCTCTCTGGTCTTCGCCAACGACCTTAGAGAGGTGTTCATTCAGTGTCCTGTTGAAGCGCTCCACCATCCCATCTGATTGTGGATGAAGCGGGGTTGTCCTTGTCTTGTGAATCCCGAGTAACTGGCACACTCCTTGGAAAATCTTCGACTCGAAGTTCCGTCCTTGGTCTGAATGCAGTTCCATTGGTACACCGAATCTGCTTACCCAGTTATTGACGATTTGCTCCACCACGGTTTTAGCTTCTTGATTTGGGATAGCAAATGCTTCAGGCCACTTACTGAAATAGTCCATAACAACGAGGATGTAACGATTTCCATTGTTTGTTTCAGGAAACGGTCCCGCAATATCAACTGCTATCCTTTCGAAAGGGGCCCCAACATTGTATTGATGCATTTTGCCACGGACTTTCAGTCTCGGACCTTTGCTGGCCGCACATGTAACGCATTTCCTGCACCAAGTTTCAACGTCCTCCCTTGAATGAATCCAGTAAAAGCGTTCCCGCACTTTTTCGAGCGTTTTATTGATTCCCAAGTGGCCTCCAGACACTCCATCATGCAATTCCCTGAGCACTTCCATAACCTTTGACCTGGGTACAACAAGCTGCATTACGAACGACTTTCCATCCGGGCTTTCCCATTTTCTTTTTAGAATACCGTCTTGTACGTGAAGGGAGTCCCACTGCGCCCAGTATGCCTTCAGCTCGGGGCTCCTATTGGATATCTCCTGCCAGTCTGGTTTTCCCTCATGCTCCTTCCAGGCGAGAATGGGTTCGATATCCGGATCTTCCATTTGAGCCTCCCGTATTTCCCGCGCACTCCAGCCACCAATTGGCATAGCTCTCACCCTTTGAACGGACACGACATCTTTTTCTTCGTGTCGCAAGCAATGTTTGCAATTTGCTTTGCACGGTCGACGGGAGAGAGCGTCTGCATTAGAGTGAAGACTTCCCTTTCGATGTTGTATTTCGTAGTCGTACATCTGCAGCCGTTCGATCCACCTTGCGACTTGGCCTTCAGGATTCTTAAAGTGTAGTAGCCACTTTAAAGACGCATGGTCTGTGCGGAGGATGAATTTTCGCCCATAAAGGTACTTATGGAAATGTTTTGTTGCCAGTACCAAAGCAAGGAGCTCGCGCCTGGTAACACAGTAGTTCCTTTCTGGCTTTGAGAGAACTTTGCTAAAGTAGGAAATTACTTTCTCTTGGCCATCATGCACCTGGGAAAGGACGGCTCCAACTCCCACATTACTAGCGTCTGCATCCACAATAAATGTTTTCCCAGGGGTGGGGTACGCTAGTATGGGGGCGTTGCACAACTGTTGCTTAAGTTCCTTGAAGCTGTTTTCGCACTCACCTGACCATTTGAATTGTTTGCCTTTTTCTGTCAGTTGATGCAAGCTCTTCGCGATCCTGGCAAAGTCCTTTACAAATCGTCTGTAATAGGTCGCAAGTCCCAGGAAGCTTCTCAGTTGATGTTTGTCTTTGGGAACCGGCCAGTTTTTCACTGCATCGACCTTCTCCGGATCAGTCTTGACTCCTTTGGCAGAGATGATGTGCCCGAGGTACTTCACTTCTGGTCTAAATAGCGAACACTTCTTCGGGTTAAGTTTTAGTTGCGCACTTCGTAACCTTTGGAACACCTCCTTAAGGTTATCTCGATGTTCGTTAAATGTTTTTCCTACTACGATGACATCGTCCAGGTAGACCAAACAGGTTTTCCACGTTAGTCCCAGCAAAACGCGCTCCATTAGACGCTCAAAGGTTGCTGGAGCATTGCACAGTCCAAATGGCATTACTGTAAACTGCCAAAGCCCGTTTCCTGCTGTGAATGCTGTTTTCTCGCGGTCTTCTGGATGGATCTGCACTTGCCAGTAGCCACTCTTCAGATCAAGAGTCGAAAACCATTTGGCTCCGGATAGTGTGTCCAGGGTGTCGTCAATTCTTGGCAGGGGGTAGCTATCCTTCTTGGTGACGTTGTTGAGTTGGCGATAGTCCACGCAGAATCTCGTACTTCCGTCTTTCTTCTTGACCAGGACGACCGGCGATGCCCACGGACTTTTTGAGCTTTCAATCAGTCCTTCCTTTTCCATCGTCGACACCATTTCTGCAACCTCCGTCTGCTTAGCTAATGGTAGTCGTCGGGGAGGCTGACGAATCGGTCTCGCATTTCCGGTGTCGATTCGGTGTTGTACGAGATGTGTTCGGCCATACTCGCTGTTCTGCGAAGCAAATATATCAGCGAACTCGTTGATTAAACTACCTGCCATGGACCGCTGCTCCTGATCGAGCTCGCACTCTCCGAGTATATTCTTTTTCATCTCCGATATCTCCGCAGGTCTAACCGCTTTCACATCACTTGCATCGGACAACTTTGTGACCGCAGTAATCGGTACGCACTTTCCAATTACTTCCCCTTGCTTTAGTTTCACGCTTTTGTTTTCCACATTGAGGACACGAACGGGAACCAAGTTGTTTTTAGGTTCAACCAGCATCTTTCCGACGATATACCTCTGATAATAATTTTCTGCATCTGGCTCGACTAGGTAGAATCGGTGGCTCCCAGGGTCGCCTTCCAGCTTTGTCCAAATAACTGTTTCTGACGAAGGTGGTAGTATTTCGTCCTCACTTACAACTGTCCGTAGAGCTGCGACGTTCTCGTTCCCGTAAACCATCGGAATCTCGACGTTCTTGTACTTTATAACTTGCAAACCGATGTCGAGTACTATATCGTGCGTTTTCATAAAGTCGATTCCGATGATGCATTCGTCACATATATCAGCCACTAAGAATGCATGGGAGAAGACTATTCCTGCAAGGTTTATCGTCAAGAGTACCTCACCATACACCTTTGCTGTTGCTCCAGTTGCTGTTTTCAAACAGTAGCTGCTGGTGTTGTGCAGCCAAGATTGGCGAACGATGTCCCTTCTGACTATGGAAGCGGTGGCACCTGTATCGATGGTGGCCACATACTTTTTCTGGCCGATATGGGCTTCTACCGTCAAGCTTCTATTACATCGTTTGGTCTGGGAAACCTGAATTGTGGTCCTGGGGGCGTCGATTCCAGAAACCAGCTTCTGCCCCGCGAAGTTGGTTCTTACTCGTTTCCCGACTGATGGTTCCGCCGAATGCTCAAACACCTCCTCGTTATTAGTTCTGCAATGCGGACAACTGCCCTGTCTACGTTCGGCTCTGCACTGTCGTTGTAGATGTCCAATTTTGTTGCAGTTCCAGCAACGGATCGGTCCCCTTCGAGAACTGTTACGGTCTACTATTTCGGTTCTCTGGCACGAGCATTCAACGGATGTCATTTCTCTCACGCGGTGAAACCCTTGAGATGCTTGGTCAGCAGCTTTCATCGTTAAGGCAAAAGCCAGTGCCTCAGGAAGAGTTCTCTTTCCAGCCATTCGTAGAGCCATCTGCAATTGTCTGTCCTCTATGGCTTGTGTAAATGCTTCAATAGCCATTTCATTGATGACATCTTCGCCGGCATTGGGATAAGACAAGTGCGCTAGCCTTTCGATATCCGCTTGCAACTGTTGGAATGTTTCCCCCCTCTTCTGGATTCGACTGCGAAGTTGCACTCTATATACTTGCTGCATATGGTCGTCACCAAATCGCATCTCAATAGCCTTCACCAAAGCCACGTAGTCGCATTGTTTTTCTTCGGAGATAGTTTGAAGCAATTCTGCAGCTGTACCTCGTAATGCGAGCGTTAATGCAATCGACTTTTCCTCGTCGTCCCATCCATTGGTCGTTGCAGCTGCTTCGAACTGTCTCTTATAAATCGGCCATGATGTTTGACCATCAAAAACGGGTGGTTGCATCTCCTTCCTTCTTGGGCAGTCAGCAGAATATTCCCGAGCCTTCTGCTTCTTGACTTTTTCTAGCTCTTTAGTTATATTCTTGATGTTTGTTCCGAGCTCTTTAGCTATGTTCTCGATGTTTGTCTCGTGTTTTTGAAACGTTTTATTAATTTCCTCAAACTTTGTTTCATGCTCGTTTAATTTTTCATCAATCGCGTAGATTTTTACATCTAGAACATTCTTAAATTCTTCCACTGCATCTTTTTGTGCGGCGACAATGGAATTTGTCTGTTCTTCAAGAGAATTTTTCTGTTCTTGTAGAGAATTCTTCTGTTCTGCGAACTTCAATTCCATGGAATTCTTCTGCTCTTCTAGAGAATTCTTCTGCTCTTCTAGGGAATTCTTCTGTTCTGCGAACTTAGATTCCATAGAATTTTTCTGTTCTTCTAGAGAATTCTTCTGTTCTTCCATCTTCGCAAGAAGTAATTCCATCATAGAGCTAATGTCAACGCCTGTACTTACTTGTTCTTCTGACACGTCGAATAGCATGGTTTTTGGATCTTCTCCCTCGTTTTGGACAGCTTCCTGCAGACGAAGTAGTCACTTTTCCCTCCAGCTGTGGAGAGATTCCGCTTTTCTAGTTCACTTTTCAATTGGGGTATGCTTAGATGTAGCAATACACGACCCATTTTGTTTGTCTCTTGTAATTTCAAAAAATCACAAATTCACTTTTTTTTTTTTTTTTTTTTTTTTTTTTAACTACACTTAGACACTTAGCACAGAATAAGTTTTATCCCACTTCTGACACCAATGTTACATTCAGGCTGGGATTCGTAAAGATAAAACACTATTCCGTTTAACTTCTCTAATAAAATTCACTTTTATTACACTTTTATCGACTATTCTAATATTTCACTTATTAAGTACCAGAACACTATTACTTAAACAATTCTTCAACGTTTCAAACCAATCACTTAATTTACTCTATTACTTTTCACTTATTTATCTTCACAAACTATTACTATCTCGAACTTTAATCAATCACTGTTATAAATCAACTGTCTCGCCCTCTTCTAAAAGCTGTCCTTTTATACCCGCTCCGCCATCTGACGAGAACTTTCTAGCTAATTCTAAGTGGTTCTAGAACAAGGTTCAGTGGTGAAATACATTTACTTGACAGGTTCCAGTCTCCAATTGGAAGTGACACTTGGGTGGAACTTGTTTGGTGACTAAGGGGTTGTTTTCACTTCACCATTTTAAGTTACACGATACATTCCACACCACAATATTATACTGCTAAATACCACAGCGTAAATATAAATCAATTTTAGCTCCAGGCGCCTGCCTGACAGTTGTTGGCATACCCTTAGCGGAGCGACGAAGTCGCGTGAGCGTCTAAACCTCCCGAAAAAAAGGGTTAAATCCTTTAACGCGAGCGAAGCGAGCCACGCACCCCATACTTTAAATACACAAAACTTTGTTACTGGAGCCTGTCTGGCACTCTCTTCATTACGTCGACCCATCTGACATTTCGTCGCGTAGCCGTGCCCCGAAGCCGTGTCCCGAGTGTCGTGCGAATAGCATCAGCCTTAGCTAAAATAACTTAACTTGAAATTTATGTCTCCTTTATTTTTCTGATATCAATAGTTACACACACTACAGAACCGTCTATTCGACAAAGAAGCAGGTGAGGATTTTTTAATGCTTTGCCTAGCTGACTCAAAGGCGACAGTTGAAAATGTAAGCACAAAACCTAAAAACAAATGGAGTCCAACGCCTTTAGATACTGTTAAAATGGAGAAACTTGGATCCAGAAAATTAAAACTCTCTGCAAAGGACACAATGACGAATTCCGAAAAGTTGTATACTCAGGGTATTATCAGCTATCCCAGAACGGAAACGAATATTTTCTCAAAAGAAATTGATTTGAAGTAAGCAGTTGAATTTGCTTCGCAGGGCGTTATTATTAAAAATAATCAAAAATTATTTTTGTACAGAAATTTAGTAGAACAACAACTTTGCTCGAAGAGTCATTGAATGGGGACCCAATCCAAGAAATGGAAGCAAATCAAATCAAGCTCATCCCCCGATTCATCTATGTTGATAGGTCTAACCGGTAATGAGGCGCGAGTGTACGAACTTATAGTACGACATTTCCTTGCTTGTGTGAGTAAGGATGCAACAGGTTCCGAGACAATAGTCAATATCAATATTGCTGGTGAGAAATTTACCGCTACAGGCCTTTGCATTTATGAGCGAAACTATTTGGATGTATACATCTATGATAAGTGGAACGCGAAGCTGATTCGCAGATACGAAGTTGGTAAGTAACTTGAGTTGCATTGGTAACTACTTAATAGTTTGTAGTCACACTGAAGGCAAGTACCTATGTATAGCCGGACGATCGATACCCAACCTCTAATATCAATGATGGGACCAAGTTCCCAGCCCCATATGCCGATCTACACCCAGAGAGAAAGCCTGTCTGTTCAGCTTTGAATTTGTCTTTCTTTCTTGACCTTAACACTGTTTTAGCTAGTTCTGAAATAACAGTTGCTAAACATTTTCCAGGCTCGCGGTAATTGGTTCAACAACTATTTCTACATAACCCTTATGAAAACTGTTGCGTAAATCTCCCAAAGTTTCATCTCATATCGATAAGCCTTTTGCACCATACACTTAACTTCCTTTCGTTTAGGACAAATTTTCGATCCAACTGATATTTCAATGCAAGAAGGAGCTACGACTGCACCGCCCTTGCTTACTGAAGCTGATCTAAGCCGTGTTTTATTATCAGCGTGATCTGATCCGAATCAGATCACGAAAATAAAACAATACGGATCATAGACGAGTTGTGGCAACAGTTGCTTTCAAAAGACGACCATGCTACCAGCCATATTGCAAACATTCTGTACAACGACATTTCAGTTGCTTGTCGGGGGTGTTGCCATATCAGTCAAATTAATCATTTTTCATTTTTGAAGGTGAGAGTTTTTTAAGAACTTATTTAAAGTGTTTACAATCAGTTCGAAATATAATGAAAACCGCAGTTTACACATCTGGTCCGTTTAGATTGGAATAATTCTTAGACAAAGCATTATACTTTTCATAATAATACCATAGTTCTCTCCCTGAACACACACAAAATACGTTTGATTGTTAAAATAAAATCGTCACTTCACGTAAATTTAAAGCTATTTGTCCAAAAAAAAACTCGGCGAAAACAGTTGCAGTTATAAAACAGCCTGCTAGTTTACATTTTTCATTAGATATTCCGAGATTTTCTGGACATTTGTACCTGATTTGTACTTTATGTAAAAACAAAAAACAACTATTACCTTTCTGCCGGAAAACTTGTGAAACAATAATTATTTACGAACTGCGACAGCGACACATTTCATAAACATTTTTTGTTAAACATTTACTTAAAAAATTATGGAATATTTCGCTGGGCTTGTCATACCTTTACAGAATTAAAAAGCAAAATCTCCAAGGGCGCGAAATTTATTGGATGTAAAAAAATGCTTATTGATTTTTTGTGCTATGAAGAGTATTGAATTTTTTAGTCTGGCAACGTGACTGTGTGGCTATCTTTTACAGGCACACCAACATTCAAGAAAGAAACAAACAGCGCCAAACAGTGCTGCGAGCAATAGTAGAAATAATTTTTAGATCATGGTTCATGATCTCGATGAGAAGCAGGATCATATGCTGTTGTTGTAAGTGCATGTAAATCGATGATCTATATAGATCATGGCTGATAATAAAACACGGCTCTAATTGCCATAATGGAGAAACATGTGATTGGCACATATGCTACTCATGCTGAACATGTTATCACCATAAAGGAAAGAGGTAGCTTGAGAAGTTAATTTGTTTTAAAATATTAATTTTTTGTCCCGATGTAAAACGAAATGAATGACTTATAACGAAAGGTATACATATTTCTAAAAATAAAACTCAGGTATACCCAGGTATATAAAATAATGAAACCCTGGATCTGTTGGCAATAGGTATGTTCCTTTACTTTTGAATAACACGAATTCTAACGAATTTTTACACATTGCAGTTTCCTGACTCGAAAAATTTGTACAAGAGAGCGACATCGAGAGAGCAAGATATTACCCCTCCACTGAGAGTTTTACAAATTTCTTAAGAAGTGGGAAAGCTCTCAGTCACCTCACAATTAAAGCGCGGCGGATCGCTTTTAATGGCGGTTATGAATTTTTGTATATCCAAAAGCGATTCGCTTTCCATTCGACCATTTGGAAAGCGAAAGCACTTTTTACCATTGCATTTAAAGCGATAGGTGTTTAGGTGACGGATTGCTGGCGGATTGTTCTGCGGACCTAATAAAAATGTAAATATTCAATAAAAACAAGAAGTTTAAAATTGCTGAAACATTCATTGTGTCATATTAATTGAACTCATTATATACATATGTTTGTATTTTTTATTAAGTAAAAAACATATTTCCGTTCAACAATTTGCTGCATTTCTTGAATTTTTGAAAGAGAACAGTGGATTAGCGAATGGCATTCTTAATGCTCCAGAATATAGAGCCAAGGCTGTAGAACTTTGGGACGGCATCACTAATGTGTTGAATGGCCTTGGGCCTCCGATTAAAACACGTGATGGTTAGAAAAAAGTAAGTGAAATATATATTCGTTCTTTTATTATTTTGTGTTTCTATTAAGATTAAGAGCCGGCGTATGCAAGAAAAAAAAAAAACAGCACAAACTAGGACGAGAAACAGCTGTCAAATATTTGGAAAAATAAATGAAAAATTGGAAGTCAGAATGGAAAGCACTGGAATGATAATTGTAGTACACTACAAGATAATTTTTTTGTAAATTAGAAAATTCTTCGAGTTTATCAAATATTTTAACGACTTTTTGTGCCACTTTTTTGGAATTTCATGAATTTTTCAAGAAAACAGCTTGTAGGCAGCCGCCCTTCCACTGGAAAGTTATATATCTCTGTATTCCATTATCTTTGTAGGTACTTTGTTAGATACAGAGATGAATGAATAAAAGAAATGGTTATCTTTCGTACGTCTATTCACCCAAAACCCATTTGTTTACATTGTTGTTTTTGTAATTTCAACCCCTGTCTGTGAATAGGTACGTGTGACCAAGAAAAAAGCATGTTGCTAATGGCCGACTGCGAATCATCTTGCTTTTATGAGCATTTCGGTGTTTAATTGTTTTGTGTTACCTTTTTAATTTGTTTAGATTTTGTGGAGGTAATGATTAAACTGAAAAGATAGTGAAATACACATTAGAGAATACCGAATTCTTGCATTAAAGTCCAATTCATGAACTCACATATACTATAATAGAAACAAGCAGGTGTGTGTGACTTCATGACTTTTTCTGGAAAACAGCTTGTAGGCAGCCGCCCTTCCACTGGAAAGTTATATATCTCTGTATTAAATATTATCTTTGTACTTTGTTAGATACAGAGATGAATGAATAAAAGAAATGGTTATCTTTCGTACGTCTATCCCCCCAAAACCCATTTGATTACATTGTTGTTTTTGTAATTTCAACCCCCGTCTGTGAATACGTGTGGCTAACAAAAAAGCATGTTGCTAATGGACGACCGCGAATCATCTTGCTTTTATGAGCATCGCGGTGTTTAATTGTTTTGTGTTACGTTTTGAATTTGTTTAGTTTTTGTGGAGGTGTTGATTAAACTGAAAAAGATAGTGAAATACACATTAGATAATACCGAATTCTTGCATTAAAGTCCAATTCATGAACTCACATATGCTATAATAGAAATAAGCAGGTGTGTGTGACTTCATGAATTTTTCTGGAAAACAGCTTGTTTGCAGCCGCCCTTCCACTGGAAAGATATATATCTCTGTATTCCATTATCTTTGGTTGGAGGCAGCCGCCCTTCCACTGGAAAGTTATATATCTCTGTATTCCATTATCTTTGGTTAGATATCTCTGCATTTGTCAAACATTTGCTGGTATTCTACATTTCTGGCCGTGGGATTCTAAAATCTAAACCAACATCGAAGTAGGCTGTTCTGGATCCATTTAATATTATCCCGCCAGTTTTGAAATGCTTAAAATATATAAACAATTCCACCAAAGTATCAGCACAGTTCGTCCATACGCAACACAAATAAGCAAAGAAATGAAGTATCTCAATGTAGCTGAAAAGAACGATGCAGCCAAAACTATTTCCGGCCTTCTATCTAATGGTGCCGCCCGAAGAGTAATATCTCAGTGATTATTTTCTATAAGTTTTCTTTTTAAATCCATTAACATTTCAGCGAGAAGGAGTTTCAGTTTATAATAAGATCTACGAGCTCGAAACTTCCGTCCGTGGCAGCAACTCTAAAATGGTAATGACATCAGTTTCTGGGCATCTATTGCAGTTGGAATTTCTAGTATCATACAAAAGCTGTTGTTTAGAGATTATTATTAAGTGTTTTTTACAGAAACAATATATATATTTTTAAATTCACTCAATTACAATAATCAATATGAGTACCTACATTTGTTCAACTTTGTATGTAAACGCTTTTTAAGTCTAAAGTCACAAATGTCAAACTTCATGTCAAGTTTGTTGCTATAAAAAGAAGTAGAGTCAACTAATATTATTCATAATTGTTTTAACGCTAACCTCAATAAAACCGAATATTTTTTGTAACGTTTTAAAGAAAAAGGGTCGTCTTAATTTACTGAAATAAGAACGTTTTTTTCCAGTAGTTTAAAGTTCAACACATAACATTGGTCCTTCACAGTCGGATATTAATTGAACTGTCGCAAATCGAATTTGAATATCCAAAATAACAAATCATTATTTGCTAATTTGGTGTTCTATGTACGTAATACAGTTCGTGTTAAACCGTTTTTTGTTCTATGTACAAAGATACACTGTTTCTTTTGAACAAAACCCTTATGTACTAAGGGCCCGTTGTCTATGCAAATCAAGACAAAGAATCTTAATTTTTCCAATTGAAACTAATTATGACAAAGACAATTAATCACAATTTTTTAATAACTTTTGTGTGATGTGTTGAGTGCTGATCGGAATTGCCACGTCGCGTCGTGTAATCAATTCTGCTGCAGAAATAAAGCGAACGAAATCCAGATGAACAACAGCTTCAACAAAAAAGAAAAATAAGTGAGTCGTTTCATTGTTATTTTTTTTATTTTTGCTGCATCTTACATATTCTAAACTTACTCTCAACCTATTCTAAACTTATTCTAAACATAAAATCTAAAACTTAATACAACAATGTCGTTCGGTGAGCTGCAAAAGGGCATTTTGGTGCAAGTAGAGCGCGATTTTGAAAAATTCATGAGCATGGATGAATGTACAAAAAAACCAACGTACATCAACGGCTGCTTGATGCTTTTGCAATCAAATCTGGATATATCCAGAGGGTATCACGAGCAGATCATGGGACATGGAAAGCTGGAAGAAAATTTAACAAAAGAAGAGTTAGCTACAGTTTATGAAAAAATACAAAACCCTTACCTTTTGTATCGCGGTCAGTTACTCGATGCACTAGAGAAGTTGTCGTCAAAAACGACCGCTTCGGCTGCTAACACCGGTGCTTCTTCGTCTGCTGATTGCCAGTTTACAGCATGTAAGGAGCGGCTCGGTAGTTCAAGAGATTTGCCAACCATGAAGCAGTTCAACGATTTCTTGGAGACAAGGTTTAGGACTTTAGAGGTTGTTGATCAGCAGGATAGCAAAGTTTATTCCAAACCGTGGTCGAAGACGGAGGTAAAAAAGACGTTCCACACCAAGACACAAGAGAGAGATATTTTCCAGTGCAAGGTTTGTCATCAAGGTCAGCACTCACTCAGGAAATGCAATCGGTTTCAAAGGATGGATGTAGCACAACGTCTTCAAATCGTCGGCCAAGTTAGGGTCTGCGACAATTGCCTTGCATATAGCCATTTTTCTCGGGAATGTCCAAGCACAAACAACTGCTATTACTGTCAGCAAAGACATCACACTCTCTTGCATGTTAGTAATGCAAACACAAGCGACAATACTGCGCAATCACAACAACATTTTTCAAATACGACATTGCCACAGCATCATGGGTCTGGTAATGTGAAAGCGTTTCAGAGCTCTATCAATGCCAATGCGCAAACTTTTAATCCACCAAGTGACCAGCCTACCACTAGCAGATCTATTTCAACTTGTCATACAGCCCAGCTACAACAAGATTCATAAGTTTTACTAGCAACGGCAGTTGTAAAAGTGCAATCATCTGATGGTAGGTTTCATAACTTACGTGCGTTAATTGATTTGGGTTCTGAGGCAACTTTTATTACCGAATCAGCGGCACAACTTTTAAAACTGAAAAAACGGAAAACATTTGTTGAAGTATCAGGGCTGGGGTTGATCAGCAGCGGCAAAACACAAAGTTATGTTGACTGACATAAGTTTTGCTTCACGGCATTCAACATACACAAGTGCTGTCAAGGCGTTCATCTTCAAGTCGCTGACTGGGCTTCTTCCGGCTCATCCAATGAAACATCACAAATGGCATCACCTGATAGGTCTGCCTTTAGCGGATCCAGAGTATCATGTGTCTGCTCCTGTAGATTTGCTTTTTGGAAGCCAAATTTACGCTGAAATAATTCTTCCAGAGACCAGAGGTAGTGC
Source organism: Cheilosia vernalis (assembly GCA_949126925.1). Taxonomy (NCBI): domain Eukaryota; kingdom Metazoa; phylum Arthropoda; class Insecta; order Diptera; family Syrphidae; genus Cheilosia; species Cheilosia vernalis. Next base: position 20,835,672 of record OX421361.1, read on the forward strand.
GAAGCCAGGAGGGTCCAGTTGCTCAAAAAACCCAACTTGGCTGGATAATTTTTGGGAACATTCCAGTTGAGTCTCCGAGGCGATTCTCAGGCTTCACACAGTTGATTGATCTGGACTCACAGATGCGTAGATTTTGGGAAATGGAGGAAGTTCCGTTTCAGATACGAGAGTCCGAAGAAAATATCGCCTGTCTTGTACATTTTTCCAAAAACACCGTGCGGCTAGATGACGGACGGTATGAAGTAAGACTCCCTTTCAAGGACGACCGACTTCCAATACTTGGAGCTACCAGGGAAGGTGCTCTTCGTCGTTTTGAGCACTTAGAGAGGCGATTCCAAATGGACCCAAAACTGAAAACGGATTATTCAAAATGCATCAATGAGTACTGTCACCTTTGGTACTGCAAGCGCTCCCTATCTTGCCATTCGAGTGATTCACCAAGTTGCAGCTGATGAAGGGCATAAATATCCAGCAGGTGCAAAGGCGGTTCTGGACGATATGTACGTGGACGATTTAATCAGCGGAGGAGGACGCTAGAAAGATACGAGATGAGGCCCGTGAATTGCTAGCTACAGCTAGTCTTAACCTTCGTAAGTGGACTAGCAACTGCAAGGATCTGGTTGCCGATATTCCAGAAAGCGATCGGGAGATAGGTTTTGAACTTCCATTAGATTCAACCAAATCTGTCAAAACCCTGGGAATTAAATGGTGTCCATCCTCAGACTCTTTCTCTTTTCAGACCTTCGAAGCCAACATCGAGAAGGTGACAAAAAGGACTATATTGTCAGGCATAGCAAAGTTATTTGATCCACTCGGATGGATTTCACCATGCATAATCAGACCAAAGATTATGATTCAACAGTTATGGTGGAAAGGGCTTGATTGGGATCAACCAGTTCCCGACGAAGTGTTGGATGAATGGACGACGTTTTGCCGAGAGCTATCTGCGATTGAACACATCAAAATACCCAGGTGGATTAGTACACATGCGTTTGTAAAATCTATAGATGTCAAAAGCTTATGGAGCAGCGGTATATGTCCGAGTCTTGGACGAATTCGATAACATCCACATGCAGCTTGTGATTTCGAAAACCAAGGTTGCACCAATAAAAACGGTAACACTTCCAAGGCTCGAACTGTGCGGCGCAGTGATGCTGGCATCCATACTAAATTACACTGTTTAATATCTGTTAACACATACGCATGGACAGATTCAACAATAACACTTGCATGGATCCGAGCACCTCCCTCAAAGTGGACGACGTTCGTCAGCAACCGGGTGTCCGAAATTCAGCGACTGACTAGTTGCAGCATATGGAGACATGTCCCAACGAAACACAACCCAGCCGATCTGGCATCTCGAGGAGTTATGCCATCTACTCTAGAAGCGTTGGACTTGTGGTGGAAGGGGCCTTCTTATCTGCATGAACACTGGGACTTCCAAGTACCAAAACAGCCCTCGCAAACAGATACCGAAGAGGAAAAGCGCCCAATTAAAAGGCATTGTGCACTTATCAACTTTAACGACGAGGCTATGGACATAATCAACACTGTAGTAAACAGATTTTCAAAACTTACCAAGTTAATAAGAGTATTAGCATTTTGTAAACGTTTTCTGTCTAATTGCAGAAAGTCAACAAGTTCTAGAAAATTTGGTAATTTAACACCCAACGAAATCCAAGCGGGGACAAAAATTGCCATCAAATCAACGCAAAGGAAAATGTTTCCATTGGAACTGCAGCAGTACTTGGAGAAGAAAACGATTGCAAAATCTTTGCAAAGTCTCAACGCCTTTGTCGACGCTGAAGGGATTTTAAGAGTTGGAGGCCGTCTGCAAAATTCGTTACTTACCTACGATGAACAACACCCTGTAATCATAAATTCGAATCACCACTTCACTGATCTCGTCATTCGGAATGCCCATGAGAAGACCTATCATGGTGGTGTTCAACAAATGACAACGTACATCAGGAAAACGTATTGGATTCCACACATCAAACGAAGTGTCAACAAGTGGATTCATCGATGTGTTGTCTGTTATAGACACAAAGCAGCCACAATACAACAACTAATGGGAAGTCTACCTGCACCGCGTGTCAGAATGGCCAGACCATTTTTAAACACTGGCGTTGATTACGCCGGACCGATTGAGGTCAAAACCTGGAAAGGGAGAACCGCAAAAACGTTCAAAGGTTACTTCGCACTATTTATTTGTTTGGCCACAAAGGCAGTTCATATTGAACTGGTTTCTGACCTTACAACGCAGGCATTTTTAGCTGCATATCGACGCTTCACGGCACGAAGAGGACTTTGTGCACATATTTACAGCGACTGCAGCACAAATTTTGTAGGAGCGAACACTGAACTAAACAAAATGCTTACATCTGCGAATCATGACTGGGCCGAAGTCGCCGGAACACTTGCCAATTTGGGAACCAAATGGAACTTTATTCCCCCTGCATCCCCTCACTTCGGAGGATTATGGGAAGCGGGGGTGAAATCCGTCAAGTTCCATCTAAAACGGATTGTGGGAAATGAAAGGTTAACTTTCAAAGAACTCTACACGCTTCTAGAAGCATGTTTGAATTCCAGACCTTTATGTCCACTCTCAGACAATCCAGACGACTTAGGAGTTATTACTCCCGGCCATTTTTTGATCGGAGAATCGCTTCATACGGTACCGCAAGGAGACACAACACTTTTAAAAATTAGCTACATCGACCGTTGGAAGCAAATTCAGATTAAAGTAGATTCCTTTTGGAACAAATGGAGGGGCGAATATCTGTCGCGATTGCAACAACGCCCGAAGTGGACAAAAATAACCGAAACACCAAACGTAGGGGATCTTGTGCTCGTAAAGGACGAGCGTGTACCACCATCACAATGGATTTTAGCGAGAATCAAGCAAACGCACCCTGGACAAGACGATTTAATTCGCGTAGTTACTCTAAAAACGAATCCGGAGAGTTAAGGCGCCCTATTACAAAAATATGCTATCTGCCGTCAAACAGCATACCCGAGGAAAACACCATAATTTAATAATTTCCAAATTAAAAATTCATAATTAGGTATAACAAACAACCAAAATTATTAACACAAAAGAAAAACAAATCAAAAACCGCATCAAAACAACAACAAAAATGCACTCAACACTCACACACAACCGCGCGCACGAATCGCGAACCATTTTAACAACACAACACAACACAAACAAATTCAATCAATTTAATTGAATTAGTCATTACAAAACTCACCTGGATTTTCTTTGCCAAGAATAGGACTTGCAATGATTTCCTGAATATTTATTTGACACCACACGATATCAGTATTTGATCTTGATACATTAAACCAATCAACACAAAATCAAAAGATCAGAACTGACTCTATTGATGCAACAATGCTTACTTGCATTTTATAATTATCATCGCGACTAATTCAACACAACACAACACAATTCAATAACTTCACAACATAATAATAAAAAAAAAAAAAACTATAATTAAAATCACACGAAATTAAAACACCGGACCGACGCCGACGCAACGTATCAAAACAATTACCGATCACGTTTGCTGTGACTCATTTGCTTCTTTGCGAAGTTTCCTTATCAGCAGCAAAGAGGATCTACATAGAGGATCTACATAGATTATAGATCCTCTTTGATCAGCAGCATCATCAATGAAAACTCATCGAGCCATTGGCCGCGTTCCACTGCCCGCTAGATGAGCAGCGGCATGTCAAAAAATTGACATTTTACCATTTGCGCTAGTCGTCTAGCACTTTTTGTGAAATATCCCTTTCAGGGAAATTTCTCAATCTAGCGCAAAACTACCCGCTGCTTTGAGAAAAAAAAACAAAAAAACAGCTGTCAATGGAAATCGTTCAAACGTCTACAAAATAAAAACAAAAATACGAAGCCGAGCTGCAATTGTGATTAAATTGGTAATAAGGTAAGTAAAATAGCGATTCCGATATTATTATGGTTTCTATAACATGTAGGTACCATTTCTTTTTAAATGCAGTTTGGAAATAATTATGCGACACGAAATTATTTATGAAGGAAGGTCAAATGTCATTTTGCCGCTGCCGCTGCGCGAGCGTTCCTTCATCTGGTATATTTTGTGCTAGAAGACTAGCGGGCAGAGGAACGCGGCCATTGTCAACAACACAAATTACTGCAATTGGAGTGTGCGCTAACACTTGCAGGAGAAAAGTAGAAGGAGAACATTCAACATTAAATAGATCATACACACCATATCATATCGCTGTGTACACTTTTTTGCTCTCGCGACCGCAGCAGCGGTGTCGTAGATAAGCAATTGCAGCAGCAGTGTGTATGATAAGCGCTGTAAAAGGCCCGCAAACACAAAATACTATACTTTGTGTTATATATGTATGTATATATGTATACTTAGCTGTGCTGTGATGTTTCTATTTGGCTTATTTGTTTACATTCTTAATGCTGGTTCTATTTCATGTATGATGACTTGAATTCAATTTTGTTCCATCTGATGACGAAAGCAATGCACCATACCAGGGGCGGCTCGAGGACAATCTGTTCAGGCGCCTACACAACAATTTGCGAAATCCGTTCACAGGCGGGGAGAATGTTTAGAGATTATTATTAAGTGTTTTTTACAGAAACAATATATATATTTTTAAATTCACTCAATTACAATAATCAATATGAGTACCTACATTTGTTCAATGTTGTATGTAAACGCTTTTTAAGTCTAAAGTCACAAATGTCAAACTTCATGTCAAGTTTGTTGCTATAAAAAGAAGTAGAGTCAACTAATATTATTCATAATTGTTTTAACGCTAACCTCAATAAAACCGAATATTTTTTGTAACGTTTTAAAGAAAAAGGGTCGTCTTAATTTACTGAAATAAGAACGTTTTTTTCCAGTAGTTTAAAGTTCAACACATAACAGCTGTAAAATTGCGATCCCCTACAATTGTTCGATGCAACTGTACGCAAGAGCTGCAATGAAGACTACTTGCCAATAAAGAAAACCTTGGAAAGAGAAATAAGATCCTGCCAGGGGTTGATTGTTTGGACTGATTGTGATCGGGAAGGCGAAAATATTGGCTTTGAAATAATTGATGTTTGCAAAGCGATAGGTAAAGCCCAACATAACTGTGTATAGAGCCAAGTTCTCGGAAATTACTTCCGCATCTGTACGAAGGGCTTTGACAAAATTTCCACACTTGGCTTTATAGCAGCTTGTTATGGTTAGCTAAAATAACTTAACTTGAAATTTATGTCTCCTTTATTTTTCTGATATCAATAGTTACACACACTACGGAACCGTCTATTCGACAAAGAAGCAGGTGAGGATTTTTTAATGCTTTGCCTAGCTGACTCAAAGGCGACAGTTGAAAATGTAAGCACAAAACCTAAAAACAAATGGAGTCCAACACCTCTAGATACTGTTGAAGTGGAGAAACTTGGATCCAGAAAATTAAAACTCTCTGCAAAGGACACAATGACGAATGCCAAAAAGTTGTATACTCAGGGTATTATCAGCTATCCCAGAACGGAAACGAATATTTTCTCAAAAGAAATTGATTTGAAGTAAGCAGTTGAGTTTGCTTCGCAGAGCGTTATTATTAAACATAATCAAAAATTATTTTTTGTACAGAAATTTAGTAGAACAACAACTTTGCTCGAAGAGTCATTGAATGGGGACCCAATCCAAGAAATGGAAGCAAATCAAATCAAGCTCATCCCCCGATTCATCTATGTTGATAGGTCTAACCGGTAATGAGGCGCGAGTGTACGAACTTATAGTACCTACGACATTTCCTTGCTTGTGTGAGTAAGGATGCAACAGGTTCCGAGACAATAGTCAATATCAATATTGCTGGTGAGAAATTTACCGCTACAGGCCTTTGTATTTATGAGCGAAACTATTTGGATGTATACATCTATGATAAGTGGAACGCGAAGCTGATTCGCAGATACGAAGTTGGTAAGTAACTTGAGTTGCATTGGTAACTACTTAATAGTTTGTAGTCACACTGAAGGCAAGGACCAAGTTCCCAGCCCCATATGCCGATCTACACCCAGAGAGAAAGCCTGTCTGTTCAGCTTTGAATTTGTCTATCTTTCTTGACCTTAACACTGTTTTAGCTAGTTCTGAAATAACAGTTGCTAAACATTTTCCAGGCTCGCGGTAATTGGTTCAACAACTATTTCTACATAACCCTTATGAAAACTGTTGCGTAAATCTCCCAAAGATTCATCTCATATTGATAAGCCTTTTGCACCATACGCTTAACTTCCTTTCGTTTAGGACAAATTTTCGATCCAACTGATATTTCAATGCAAGAAGGAGCTACGACTGCACCGCCCCTGCTTACTGAAGCTGATCTAATTGCCCTAATGGAGAAACATGGGATTGGCACATATGCTACTCATGCTGAACATGTTAACACCATAAAGGAAAGAGGTAGCTTGAGAAGTTAATTTGTTTTAAAATATTAATTTTTTGTCCCGATGTAAAACAAAATGAATGACTTATAAAGAAAGGTATACACATTTTTAAAAATAAAACTCAGGTATACCCAGGTATATAAAATAATGAAACCCTGGATCTGTTGGCAATAGGTCTGTTCCTTTACTTTTGAATCACACGAATTCTAACGAATTTTTACACATTGCAGTTTCCTAACTCGAAAAATTCGTACAAGAGAGCGACATCGAGAGAGCAAGATATTACCCCTCCACTGAGAGTTTTACAAATTTCTTAAGAAGTGGTAAAGCTCTCAGTCACCTCACAATTAAAGCGCGGCGGATCGCTTTTAATGGCGGTTATGAATTTTTGTATATCCAAAAGCGATTCGCTTTCCATTCGACCATTTGGAAAGCGAAAGCACTTTTTACCATTTAAAGCGATATGGGTATAGGTGACGGATTGCTGGCGGATTGTTCTGCGGACCTAATAAAAATGTAAATATTCAATAAAAACAAGAAGTTTAAAATTGCTGAAACATTCATTGTGTCATATTAATTGAACTCATTATATATGTTTTGTATTTTTTATTAAGTAAAAAACATATTTCCGTTCAACAATTTGCTGCATTTCTTGAATTTTTGAAAGAGAACAGTGGATTAGCGAATGGCATTCTTAATGCTCCAGAATATAGAGCCAAGGCTGTAGAACTTTGGGACGGCATCACTAATGTGTTGAATGGCCTTGGGCCTCCGATTAAAACACGTGATGGTTAGAAAAAAGTAAGTAAAATATGTATTCGTTCTTTTATTATTTTGTGTTTCTATTAAGATTAAGAGCCGGCGTATGCAAGAAAAAAAAGAAACGACACAAACTAGGACGGGCTGTAAAATATTTGGAAAAATAAATGAAAAATTGGAGGTCAGAATGGAAAGCACTGGAAAGATAATTTACGCCCCGTTCGCAATTGAGAATAAGCAAAAGCGAACACGGGCGAAATTAAGGTATCGCTTTTAATACGATCCGCCGCGTATTTGGGAATAACCCCCCTGATTTGAGGTTTGTTCTCCCATTTGGCATATGCGTTTCTTTGTTTTGATTTTGACGTACCTATTACAATGGTATCAACAGGCGGCAAAATAATATTCAATGTTCTCCTCAAGATTTTCGATTTTGATAGTGGCAACGAAATTCTTCCTTGCTGTGAAAAAGAGAATCTGCTTCATATCCTTTTAATTCATCGTCGCTTTTTTCTCTTCTTAAATGCTTGTAGTACACTACAAGCTAATTTTGTTGTAAATTAGAAAATTCTTTGAGTTTATCAAATATTGTAACGACTTTTTGTACCACTTTTTTGGAAGTTCATGAATTTTTCTGGAAAACAGCTTGTAGGCAGCCGCCCTTCCACTGGAAAGTTATATAACTCTGTATTACATTATCTTTGTTAGATACAGAGATAAATGAATAAAAGAAATGGTTACCTTTCGTACGTCTATCCCCCTAAATCCCATTTGTTTACATTGTTGTTTTTGCAATTTCAATCTCCGTCTGTGAATATGTGTGACCAACAAAAAAGCAAGTTGCTAATGGCCGACTGAGAATCGTCTTGCTTTTATGAGCATCGCGGTGTTTAATTGTTTTTGATTTCGTTTTGAACTTGTGTAGTTTTTGTGGAGGTGGTGATTAAACTGAAGAAAATAGTGATATACACATTAGAGAATACCGAATTCTTGCATTAAAGTCCAATTCATGAACTCACATATGCTATAATAGAAATGAGCAGCTGTGTGTGACTTCATGAATTTTTATGGAAAACAGCTTGTAGGCAGCCGCCCTTCCACTGGAAATTTATATATCTCTGTATTCCATTATCTTTGGTTAGATATCTCTGCATTTGTCAAACATTTCCTGGTATTGTACATTTCTGGCCGTGGCCCGTGGGATTTTAAACCAACATCGAACCCGCCAGTTTTGAAATGCTTAAAATATATAAACAATTCCACTAAAGTATCAGCACAGTTCGTCCATACGCAAAGAAATGAAGTATCTCAACGTAGCTGAAGAGAACGATGCAGCCAAAACTATTTCCGGCCTTCTATCTAATGGTGCCGCCCGAAGAGTAATATCTCAGTGATTATTTTCTATAAGTTTTCTTTTTAAATCCATTAACATTTCAGCGAGAAGGAGTTTCAGTTTATAATAAGATCTACGATCTCGAAACTTCCGTCCGTGGCAGCAACTCTAAAATGGTAATGACATCAGTTTCTGGGCATCTATTGCAGTTGGAATTTCTAGTATCATACAAAAGCTGTAAAATTGCGATCCCCTACAATTGTTCGATGCAACTGTACGCAAGAGCTGCAATGAAGACTACTTGCCAATAAAGAAAACCTTGCAAAGAGAAATAAGATCCTGCCAGGGGTTGATTGTTTGGACTGATTGTGATCGGGAAGGCGAAAATATTGGCTTTGAAATAATTGATGTTTGCAAAGCGATAGGTAAAGCCCAACATAACTGTGTATAGAGCCAAGTTCTCGGAAATTACTTCCGCATCTGTACGAAGGGCTTTGACAAAATTCCCACACTTGGCTTTATAGCAGCTTGTTATGGTTAGCTAAAATAACTTAACTTGAAATTTATGTCTCCTTTATTTTTCTGATATCAATAGTTACACACACTACGGAACCGTCTATTCGACAAAGAAGCACGTAAGGATTTTTTAATGCTTCCCCTAGCTGACTCAAAGGCGACAGTTGAAAATGTAAGCACAAAACCTAAAAACAAATGGAGTCCAACACCTTTAGATACTGTTGAAATGGAGAAACTTGGATCCAGAAAATTAAAACTCTCTGCAAAGGACACAATGACGAATGCCAAAAAGTTGTATACTCAGGGTATTATCAGCTATTCCAGAACGGAAACGAATATTTTCTCAAAAGAAATTGATTTGAAGTAAGCAGTTGAGTTTGCTTCGCAGAGCGTTATTATTAAAAATAATCAAAAATTATTTTTTGTACAGAAATTTAGTAGAACAACAACTTTGCTCGAAGAGTCATTGAATGGGGACCCAATCCAAGAAATGGAAGCAAATCAAATCAAGCTCATCCCCCGATTCATCTATGTTGATAGGTCTAACCGGTAATGAGGCGCGAGTGTACGAACTTATGGTACGACATTTCCTTGCTTGTGTGAGTAAGGATGCAACAGATTCCGAGACAATAGTCAATATCAATATTGCTGGTGAGAAATTTACCGCTACAGGCCTTTTTATTTATGAGCGAAACTATTTGGATGTATACATCTATGATAAGTGGAACGCGAAGCTGATTCGCAGATACGAAGTTGGTAAGTAACTTGAGTTGCATTGGTAACTACTTAATAGTTTGTAGTCACACTGAAGGCAAGTACCTATGTATAGCCGGACGATCGATACCCAACCTCTAATATCAATGATGGGACCAAGTTCCGAGCCCCATATACCGATCTACACCCAGAGAGAAAGCCTGTCTGTTCAGTTTTGAATTTGTCTTTCTTTCTTGACCTTAACACTGTTTTAGCTAGGTCTGAAATAACAGTTGCTAAACATTTTCCAGGCTCGCGGTAATTGGTTCAACAACTATTTCTACATAACCTTTATGAAGCCCTTCCGCTTGGTAGGCACCTTGACGTGTGTGTCCCTGTGAAGACATTGTCTTTGCAAGGGACGCCTGGTGCGGAGGCTTCGTATCGCAATGAATCAACGGGCTATGTTGTCGACGACATAGTCGTCAGAAGGGCCACCCATGGCAGACAGGCTGTTGATGAGCGATCAACTAAGAACTACCGAACCCCCCCCCCCCCCCCCCAAAAAACAAACATGAAAGGACAACAAAATGATTTAACTACTCCAGGTGGAACGCACAAAAGTGAAAATCCACTCGGAAAGCGGCAGGGTCACGGATTCTGGAGGACCCAACTTTCATGGAGGACCACACTGATAGCCAAGGGTGTGGAGGAAGAATGCTACTTGACGACAAAAAAACGTTAAATCGACAGGACGCGAAGGATTCGAAGGAAGTTGAAGCTCTGTCAGAGAGTTCTTGGCCGGACATGACGGTGCTGGGGGAGTTATTCTCCTCTCAAGCCAGTAACAGTTCGTCCATTGACTCTGAGACGGAGGACAGGCTTCTGGAGAACACTCTCGTCCCAAATAAAAGAACAAGGGCTCCTAAAACAACTCAGCAGAAGAAAAGAGAGGGCTATAAATGCTCCCTGCGATTCCTGAGGAAGATGAAGGGCCGTAACATGGCTGAGCTCTCTGAAAGAGATAGAGCGCTGGTGAGGAAGCACTCCAAGTTGGTCAAACAGTACGAGAATCGTCTTGCCAACAAGACACATCTCGTACCCGCGACTATTGAGGATTCGGTCTCACCAAAATGCCAGTTAGAAGAAGCTACAGGAGCCGAGAGGAGAGAGGAACAGCCCGCTTCGGAGGCAATCCCAACCCCATCGACCTCAAAGGCGAAGGGAAACAGCTAGGCAGGCCCCCAAAAGAATCCGCTCAGCCGACGAGGTAACAGGGAATTCGGCGAAGAAACCTAAGCTGAAAAGCAGCGAAGACCTCACCCTAGCCATTATTGACCGCAGCAACCCTGATGGGAAACTTGCGACCGACAAATGGCTCAAGGTTGAAGCAAAGATTCTGGAGGCCATGATATCAGAAGGAAAATCTGCTGACATCAATAACACCTGCAACTTCGATGGGGCAGGTTGGCGGAAGGGAGTAAAGGTCGTCGGGTGCGGCAACAAAGAGTCTTTTGACTTTTTAACTCGCTGCATTCGAAGCCTTGGAGAACTGTGGCCTGGTGCCAAACTAGAAGCCATTCCTGCCTCAGCCCTACCACTGCGGACCCTGGTGCACGTATGGATACCTCCTCCGGAGGAACAATCCATACTCAAACTGGTAGGTCTGCGGAACAAAGAGCTGAACGTAGGTGAATGGAAAATCGTGAGTTCAAAACCGCGGGAGAAGGGTGGCGGTAGGGACCTACGCATTGTGGTGGATCCAAAATCCGCCAACCTAATAAGATCCGCAGCAGGGGTTGTCAAATTTGGGTTGGGGAACATCAAGTTCTCCTTCCCCAGTAACGATGACCAGCGCCGGAAAGCTAAGGGTGGTGCAGATTAATTTGCACCACTCTCAAGCTGCCACCGACGACCTGCTGCTCTTCATGACCGATGAGAGTGTGGACGTGGCCCTAATCCAGGAACCATGGCTAAACAAAGCCAAAATCCAAGGACTGAGGTCAAAAAACTACACACTCCTGCATTCCAGTTGTGAAGGTAAACTTAGGAGCTGTATTCTGATAAATAAATCAATTAACTTCCTTTTCTCTTATCGTTTCAGCAACAGCGATCTGACAGTGGCGATATGCGACCGCAAGAACGAGCCCCAACTCATTCTTGCATCCGCATATCTGCCCTACGAGGAAGAAGACCCCCCATCACCACTACTAAGGGACCTGGTACAGCACGCCAGCAACACTAGAGCCAACTTAGTAGTAAGTATGGACGCAAATGCTCACCACACGCAGTGGGGCAGCAAGGATATAAATAAAAGAGGTGAGTCTATACTTGATTTTATATTACTTTCCAACCTACATATTTGTAACAGGGGTAGCCATCCTACTTTCCACAACAAAATTAGGGAAGAGGTAATTGATCTAACTTTAGCACTCCCAGTAGACAGATTCAGGGTCGATGACTGGAAGGTTTCCTCGAAGTGCTCCTTCTCTGACCACTTCAGGATAACATTCACAATTGACTTTGAATTACCAAAAGAACTCCCTTTTAGGAACCCTGTCAAGACTGACTGGAATAAATTTTCTGAACTGGTCGAACGTCGACTTCCACCTAACCCCATAGGTACTTTGTCGAAGGCGACACTCGTTAACGAAGCAGTCAATCTTCTCACCAAGACACTAAATGACTCCTTTAAGAAATCCTGTCCTATTAGTCGCCCTCCCAAAAGAACACACGCGGCTTGGTGGACTAGGGAACTACGACTTCTCAGGTCCAAAACCAGGAAACTTTTTAATAGAGCCAAACTGACAAAAACCGATGAAGACTGGAGTATATATCGCAACAGCTTCAACGAGTTTAAAAAGAAAACCAGAGCAGCCAAACGAGTGTCCTGGGCAAACTACTGCTCCGACATAGAATCCACTACGGAAGCGGCTAGACTCCGGAAAGTTCTTGCCAAAACTCCCTCTCATATAGGGCACCTCTGTAAGGAGGATAATTGTTGGACAGCTAGTGGCCAGGAGACTCTTGACCTGCTCCTCAGAACACACTTTCCGGGATGCACAATCCCAGTAAGGCTGCTACACAGTTCTGATGGCAGCCCCTCCTCACCTCCGATTGAAGAACTGGCTATCATCAGTGACTGCACTAGCACGAATAGAATAACATGGGCTCTTCAATCCTTCCAACCGTACAAGTCGGCGGGACCGGACGGGATTATACCTGCCATGCTACAAAGAAGCAGTAAAAGGACCATCCCATGGCTGCAGGCAATCTATCGTGGTTGTCTGACACTCGGACTTGTTTCTGATTGCTGGAAAGAGGTGAGGGTGGTCTTTATTCCCAAAGCAGGGAAACCCAGTCACTCCACACCCAAGGACTACAGACCAATTAGCCTCTCATCTTTTCTTTTGAAAACACTAGAAAGGTTATTGGACCTGCACCTCAGGAACACTCTCGAAACAAGCGGTGCTCTGTGTAGTGCACAACACGCATATGTCAAGGGCAGATCCATAGAAACAGCGCTACATGAAGTAACGAAAACAATCGAGAAATCCCTAGGTAACAAGGAATTTACGTTGGCGGCCTTTCTGGACATAGAAGGTGCATTCAACAACCTGAATACAAGAACCATTACATCCTCACTTGAGGAGTCAGGTTCACCACAGTTTCTGACAACGTGGGTTAAGACTATGCTTACCAGCAGAGTTATTAACAGCAGCCTAGGGGACTGTGTGATTAAGAAAAGTACTAATCGTGGAACACCACAAGGGGGAGTCCTATCTCCTCTACTGTGGAACATCTCGATTAACAAAATACTTACATCCCTTGTCAACAGAGGTATCAAGATAGTCGCCTACGCGGATGATATAGTAATACTAATAACAGGAAAATACCTTTCCACCATTGGAGATATTATGGAATCTGAGTTATCAGAACTATCCACATGGACGGAACACAACGGTCTTTCGGTTAATCCGGAAAAGACCGAACTCATTCTGTTCACCAGGAAATATAAGGTACCAAAATGGGACCCACCGAAGCTTAAAGGTGTCCGACTTAATCTTTCAACCGAGGCCAAGTACCTGGGCGTGATATTCACCTCCAAACTTAACTGGAAACGGAATACTGAAGAAAGAATGAAGAAAGGACTTAATGCCTTTTATGCATGTAGCAAAACCTTTGGGAAAAACTGGGGCTTGCAGCCGAACATTGTGCGCTGGATGTACACCGCGATTGTGAGACCCATTCTTACCTACGGCTCAGTAGTCTGGTGGGAGGCGGTTAAAACCAAATCCCATCTTAAGAACCTGAACAACGTGCAGAGAATTGCTTGTTTGGGAATAACAGGCGCAATTAAATCCACACCACAACTAGGTCTGGAAACGCTATTGAAAATGCAACCCATTGAGCTATTCACTATGAAAGTGGCAGCCAAAGCCGCTCTCAGATTAAGAGAGAACAAAACTTGGAAGCCTGGTTACTGCGGGCACTCAAGCATACTTGAAATCTTCGATCGGAAGGGACTCATGTCACTCACCGATTACGAGAAACCCAGCTATGACTTCGAGAAAAACTTTAGAATCACTATACCCAAAAGACAGGACTGGAAATCACCCAGTACCATCATTAAAGGTATAGCCGTCTATACGGATGGTTCAAAAACAGAAAATGGAACAGGAGCCGGCATATTCTCAGAAAGGCTTGCTATTAGCCAGTCGTACCGACTGACCGATCACTGCAGTGTCTTCCAAGCTGAGATATATGCGGTTAAAAAAGCAGCACAGACTATCTTATCGATGGGACTACCAGCAATGGAAATAACCATCTGTGTGGACAGTCAAGCAGCACTCAAAGCTTTCGGCTCCAATCTTATTAATGCGAAATGTGTTACAGGTTGCCTCGTGGCGCTCAGGGCTATACGTTATCATTCAATTCTACTCTGCTGGGTTCCGGGACACGTTGGGGTGGAAGGGAATGAAAAGGCGGACGAACTGGCCAGATACGGCTCTGATATGAACCCTCAACTTGCGGACGGAGGGGTGTTACCGCCTTTCAACACTGCTAAGACTTTTATTGAAGGCGTCATCACACAACTGGCTAAGGAACAATGGAGCAGCACCATCGGTTGCGTCATAACCCGAAGTCTGTGGCCTGAGATTGACACCAAAAGATCAAAGTTCCTAATCTCCCTTAATAGAAGCCAAATCCGGATGCTCGTCGGCGTTTTAACCGGACACTGCATCATAGGAAACATGGCTAAAAGGCTAGGACTTTTTGCAAATGACTTCTGTAGAAGCTGTAGAGACGAGGAAGAAATAGAGTCCGTGGAACATCTTCTATGCCACTGCCCAGCTTTACAGGAACGCCGCTCATCCTGTATGGGAGCTAGGTTCTTCGAAAGTCTGGACGACTTGGCAGGGGTACCCCTATCAGACATAAAACTATTCCTCAACAGATCGAAGTGGTTTTGTTAGCCACATCCCAAGTAACAATTTTACTTCGGTAAGGCGCTATCGAAGCTATTTCCCCTCCCGCAATATTAACTGCATAAGACCTATAAGAAACTAATTTGGCGCACTTTATACAGGTAGGGCACTACCGAAACCTTATAGAGGCCTTAAAGAAACTTTATAGAAACCTTATAGAAACCTTATAGAAACCTTATAGAAACCTTATAGAAGCTTTACAAAAGCACAAAATATGAAAGAAAAACTATTTTTTTTTTTATTCTTCAACTTTTTCAATTTCTTATTTTGTTTTCGTATTAATAAACATTATCTATCTACTATAATTATTGACTCTTTGCAATTTTCGTTAAGTGAATACTCCCCGTAATATATAATTTACTAGCTGACCCGGCGAACTTCGTTCCGCCCATTCGTTAATGTAATACAAATAATAATTCCGAGAACGAACAATGAACATGATGCTTTTTGTAATTCGGTCAATTCATATCCCGTATTCAAAAGTTATATTAAAAACAATACAAATAACTAAAGTATAGCATTGTTAATGTGTTTAAATCAAACCGCAATGATTGACGTGTCAGCCAACCTTAATTTTTTTCACTACAGTGCTTTACGGTAGGTACACGACGTACAAAGCGGAAGATTCTGCTCACACGTGAGCACGCCACATACGATTGATTGACACGATTGAAAAACATGGGAATTGAATAATTGATGTCACAAATATCCAGCGATTGTTCTTGCGACTTATTATTTTTTTCATAATGAAAGTGATATGCATGAGAAATTGAAGGCGCTCGGAAACCAATTGCAAATCATCGGAATCCGTTGCTTGAATTTTTAAGTCAAAATCTTCGCTTCCAAGACATTTGATTTGAGATTCTTCACATTTAAATCAAACCCAATCCGTTAAAAAAGTTTCGGTTGATTGGGGTTGCTCAACAAAATTATAACTGAGCCGGTGAGCCCGGAACATAAAGAATTTAAAAACCAAACTTTTGAAATAAGTTTTGTTGTATTGGAAGTGACACAACCCGTTTTCCTATCCAGTATATTTTTTTACAAAGTGCGGTTGCCATACTAAGTTCTATTCCCAATCTCATCCCCTTAAACTTTTATTTTCACGACAAAAAGTAGCATAATGTCCTTCCTAAACGAATCCTCCAAGCCCAAAATCGTAAAAATCGAACGATCCATTCTCTTTTATTTATAGGGGTACCCACCCGGTTTTTTCGTGCCTTTCATTTGGAACTATCGGGTCCAAAACTATCCTATCTTTAAAACTGAAACCAAATGGATGGGTATCCACAAAATTTCATTGAAATCGGTTGAGTGGTTTCGGAGATCGACAACACCTAACCAATTCCTCCGTAGATTTTGAAATTAAAATTCTTTCTTAGATTTCCTATCTGTGAATGTGTTAAGAGTCATAAGAGCATTATATGTTTTCACTAATCTTGACTGTAACTCTCTTCGGCCGTCGACTCTCTTTCGTGACGTCGGTCGTTTGTAATTTGTACAGGCATGAAGAACGAAAGAAAAGTGTATCCCGAATCAAAATTTGTACACAACTGCGTAGTTTGGTGTAGTAAAATTCAACTTTTTCAATTGTTAATATTTTAAAAAAAGTAAAAATGCAAATATAAGGTCCCTGAAAATATCTTTTTTTTGACACTTGATTTGTTAAGATTGGTTGAGCGTGTGAACCGCAAAAGGGAGAAACACACTACAGAAACTACAGAAATAATATAGAGGGGATATTTTACTTACAACGGGTCGCACTGAGAATCGAACATGAGTCCTGCTGCGTAGTACTCCAATACACTACCCCTAGGCTAATTCGTCATAATAATGTAGCAGTGGTAAATCTCAACTACTTGATACATTTCAGAATTTCGTTAAGACTTCCAATCGCAAGTCGTTAATTGCATGACATTTCATTGCTTCTATAATGCCTTCTGTGAAAAGCTCTAACGAAGCTTCTACTTCCAACCACAAGCTTTGCCGAAGCAATACACTTTCCATTTCCATCATCTCCTCACTCATTTTTAGAGGTCTTATAGAGATCTTAACGAAACTTAATTTCATATCCCTCTATAAAGCCTTCGTATATGCTTCGCAAAGGACGTACTGAAGTTATTTTGGAAACAATTGCTTCGAAATCGGTCTACTTCGGTAAGCAAATCCTATAGAGACCCTATCGAAATAGTTGCCTACAGAAATTACCAATTTGAACCTTACCGAAGTCAAATTGTTACTTGGGATGTCCTTACATGTACAAACAGGGTAATCACAATGGGCCTTCATGGCTTCTGGGTGAAATTTGCATCAGTTGCAAAACTGCCCTCCCAACCTAACCTAACCTAACCTTTATGAAAACTGTTGCGTAAATCTCCCAAAGTTTCATCTCATGTTGATAAGCCTTTTGCACCATACGCTTAACTTCCTTTCGTTTAGGACAAATTTTCGATCCAACTTATATTTCAATGCAAGAAGGAGCTACGACTGCACCGTCCTTGCTTACTGAAGCTGAGGCTGAATTCCAAAACGTCGAAAATATGCGCATTGTGAATGCACACTGCTTTTCTTATGCCAGGTTATGAATGCTTTCGCGCTGCTTTGCATTTGTTATGCTTTGCAATTTTTGACGTTTTGGAACGACTTTGATGCAAACTATCGTAAAATGTCTCAAACACCAACAATGTCCAAACTATTAGTAACAACCATCGTTTTTAACAGCTTAATAAACAATGTTGGATCGTACAATGCCAACACGTTTAAGCATATTCTTTATTTAAGAAGGAAGCAGTTTACTCGGAGAATGTATTTGATTTCTTCAATTGAACAAATAAAAAGAAATGTACCGAAGTGTAGAAATTATTTAAATGTTATAGAATCCTATCCAAACGATGTGTTTTTTAGTCATTTTCATTACGACTCCGGCGATGAATCCATTCTATTTGGCGGTATAAACTGAAATGTCAAATGTCATTTGCGTCATAATCATTCACGATGCTCTGTTTGCTTTTGTTTGCGCAGTTGATGCATTCACAATGGGTTTTAGAAAAGTATGCATTGCATCATAGTAATCCGTTTGCGTTTTGGAACGCTTGATTAAGCAAGTAATAAAGAAGTACTGCGTTTTGGAATTCAGCCTGATCTAATTGACATAATGGAGAAACATGGGATTGGCACATATGCTACTCATGCTGAACATATTAACACCATAAAGGAAAGAGGTAGCTTGAGAAGTTTTGTTTTAAAATATTGTGGCGTGGAAGGTATCGTGTAACCTAAACGGTGAAACAAGCCCTTACAGTTTGGTGAAACCAGGCCTTAGTCCCAGTTTGGTGAATCCAGGCCTTATAGTCACAAAACAAGTTCCACTCAAGTGTCACTTCCAATTGGAGACTGGAATCTGTCACCACCGAACCTTATTCCAGAACCACTCAGAATTAGCTAGAAAGGTCTCGTCAGATGGCGGAGCGGGTATAAAAGGACAGCTTTTAGAAGAGGGCGAGACAGTTGATTTATAACAGTGATTGGTTAAAGTTCGAGATAGTAATAGTTTGTGAAGATAAATAAGTGAAAAGTAATAGAGTAAATTAAGTGATTGGCTTGAATCGTTGAAGAATTGTTTAAGTAATATTGTTTTGGTGAAATATTGGAATAGTCGATAAAAGTGTAATAAAAGTGAATTTTATTAGAAAAGTTTAAGGGAATAGTGTTTTATCTTTACGAATCCCTGCCTGAATGTAACATTGGTGTCAGAAGTGGGATAAAACTTATTCTGTGCCAAGTGTCTAAGTGTAGTTTTAAAAAAAAAAAAAAAAAAAAAAAAAAAAAGTGAATTTCTAAATTACAAGAGACAAACAAAATGGGTCGTATATTGCTGCAACTAAGCATACCCCAATTAAAAAGTGAACTAGAAAAACGGAATCTATCCACAGCTGGAGGAAAAAGTGACCTCATCCTTCGTCTACAGGAAGCTGTCCAAAACGACGGAAAAGATCCAAAAACCATGCTATTCGACGTGTCAGAAGAACAAGTAAGTACAGGCGTTGACATTAGCTCTATGATGGAATTACTTCTTGCGAAGATGGAAGAACAGAAATATTCTATGGAATCTAAGTTCGCAGAACAGAAAAATTCTCTAGAAGAACAGAAAAATTCTCTAGAAGAACAGAAAAATTCCATGGAATTGAAGTTCGCAGAACAGAAAAATTCTATGGAATCTAAATTCGCAGAACAGAAGAATTCTATAGAAGAACAAAAGAATTCCTTAGAAGAGCAGAAGAATTCTCTTGAAGAACAGAAAAATTCCATTGTCGCCGCACAAAAAGACGCCGTAGAAGAATTTAAGAATGTTCTAGATGTAAAAATCGATGTGATTGATGAAAAACTAAACGAGCATGAAACAAAGCTTGAGGAAATTAATAAAACATTTCATAAACACGAGAACATAGCTAAAGAGCTTGGCGCGAACATCGAGAACATAGCTAAAGAACTGGAAAAAGTCAAGAAGCAGAAGGCTCGGGAATATTCTGCTGACTGCCCAAGAAGGAAGGAGATGCAACCACCCGTTTTTGATGGTCAAACATCATGGCCAATTTATAAGAGACAGTTCGAAGCAGCTGCAACGACCAATGGATGGGACGACGAGGAAAAGTCGATTGCATTAACACTCGCATTACGAGGTACAGCTGCAGAATTGCTTCAAACTGTCTCAGCAGAAAAACAACGCGACTACGATGCATTGGTGAAGGCTATTGAGATGCGATTCGGTGACGACCATATGCAGCAAGTATATAGAGTGCAACTTCGCAGTCGAATCCAGAAGAGGGGAGAAACACTCCAGCAACTGCAAGCTGATATCGAACGGCTAGCGCACTTGTCTTATCGCAATGCCGGCGAGGATGTCATCAATGAAATGGCTATTGAGGCATTTACACAAGCCATAGAGGACAGACAACTGCAGATGGCTCTACGAATGGCTGGAAAGAGAACTCTTCCTGAGGCACTGGCATTTGCTTTAACCATGAGAGCTGCTGACCAAGCATCTCAAGGATTTCACCGCGTGAGAGAAATGACATCCGTTGAATGCTCGTGCCAGAGAACAGAAATAGTCGACCGTAACAGTTCTCGAAGGGGACCGATCCGTTGCTGGAACTGCAACAAAGACAGGGCAGTTGTCCACATTGCAGAGCTAGGAACGAGGAGGCGTTTGAGCGTTCGGCGGATGGAACATCACAAAGCCATCAGTCGGGAAACGAGTAAGAACCAACTTCGCGGGGCAGAAGCTGGTTTCTGGAATCGACGCCCCCAGGACCACAATTCAGGTTTCCCAGACCAAACGATGTAATAGGAGCCTGACAGTGGAAGCCCATATCGGTCAGAAAAAGTATGTGGCTACAATCGATACAGGTGCCACCGCTTCCATAATCAGAAGGGACATCGTTCGCCAATCATGGCTGCACAACACCAGCAGCTACTGTCTGAAAACAGCAACTGAAGCAACAGCAAAGGTGTATGGTGAGGTACTCTTGACGATAAAACTTGCAGGAATAGTCTTCTCCCATGCATTCTTAGTGGCTGATATATGTGACGAATGCATCATCGGAATCGACTTTATGAAGACGCATGATATAGTGCTCGACATCGGTTCGCAAGTTATAAAGTACAAGAACGTCGAGATTCCGATGGTTTACGGGAACGAGAACGTCGCAGCTCTAAGGACAGTTGTAAGTGAGGACGAAATATTACCACCTTCGTCAGAGACAGTTATTTGGACAAAGCTGGAAGGTGATCCTGGGAGCCACCGATTCTACCTAGTCGAGTCAGATCCAGAAAATTATTATCAGAGCTATATTGTCGGAAAGATGCTGGTTGAACCCAAAAACAACATGGTTCCCGTTCGTGTCCTCAATGTGGAACACAAAAGCGTGAAACTAAAGCAAGGAGAAGTGATTGGAAAGTGCGTACCGATTACTGCGGTCACAAAGTTGTCCAATGCAAGTGATGTGAAAGCGGTTAGACCTACGGAGATGTCGGAAATGAAAAAGAATATACTCGGAGAGTGCGAGCTGGATCAGGAGCAGCGATCCATGGCAGGGAGTCTAATCAATGAGTTTGCTGATATATTTGCTTCACAGAACGGCGAGTATGGCCGAACACATCTCGTACAACACCGAATCGACACCGGAGATGCGAGACCGATTCGTCAGCCTCCCCGACGACTACCATTGGCTAAGCAGACGGAGGTTGCAGAAATGGTGTCGACGATGGAAAAGGAAGGACTGATTGAAAGCTCAAAAAGTCCGTGGGCATCGCCGGTCGTCCTGGTCAAGAAGAAAGACGGAAGTACGAGATTCTGCGTGGACTATCGCCAACTCAACAACGTCACCAAGAAGGATAGCTACCCCCTGCCAAGAATTGACGACACCCTGGACACACTATCCGGAGCCAAATGGTTTTCGACTCTCGATCTGAAGAGTGGCTACTGGCAAGTGCAGATCCATCCAGAAGACCGCGAGAAAACAGCATTCAAAGCAGGAAACGGGCTTTGGCAGTTTACAGTAATGCCATTTGGACTGTGCAATGCTCCAGCTACCTTTGAACGTCTAATGGAGCGCGTTCTGCTGGGACTAACGTGGAAAACCTGCTTGGTCTACCTGGACGATGTCATCGTAGTAGGAAAAACATTTAACGAACATCGAGATAACCTTAAGGAGGTGTTCCAAAGGCTACGAAGTGCGCAACTAAAACTTAACCCGAAGAAGTGTTCCTTATTTAGACCAGAAGTGAAGTACCTCGGGCACATCATCTCTTCTAAAGGAGTCAAGACTGATCCGGAGAAGGTCGATGCAGTGAAAAACTGGCCGGTACCCAAAGACAAACATCAACTGAGAAGCTTCCTGGGACTTGCGACCTATTACAGACGATTTGTAAAGGACTTTGCCAGGATCGCAAAGAGCTTGCATCAACTGACAGAAAAGGGCAAACAATTCAAATGGTCAGGTGAGTTCGAAAAGAGCTTCAAAGAACTTAAGCAACAGTTTTGCAACGCCCCCATACTAGCGTACCCCACCCCTGGGAAAACATTTATTGTGGATGCAGACGCTAGTAATGTGGGAATTGGAGCCGTCCTTTCCCAGGTGCACGATGGCCAAGAGAAAGTAGTTTCCTACTTCAGCAAAGTTCTCTCAAAGCCTGAAAGGAACTACTGTGTTACCAGGCGCGAACTCCTTGCTTTGGTATTGGCAACAAAACATTTCCATAAGTACCTTTATGGGCGGAAATTCATCCTCCGCACAGACCATGCATCTTTAAAGTGGCTGCTGCACTTTAAGAATCCTGAAGGCCAAGTCGCAAGGTGGATCGAACGGCTGCAGAGGTACGACTACGAAATACAACACCGAAAGGGAAGTCTTCACTCTAATGCAGACGCTCTCTCCCGTCGACCGTGCAAAGCAAATTGCAAACATTGCTTACGACACGAGGAAAAAGATGTCATCTCCGTCCAAAGGGTGAGAGCTATGCCTATTGGTGGCTGGAGTGCGCGGGAAATACGGGAGGCTCAAAGGGAAGATCCGGATATCGAACCGATTATCGCCTGGAAGGAGCATGAGGGAAAACCAGACTGGCAGGAGATATCCAATAGGAGCCCCGAGCTGAAGGCATACTGGGCGCAGTGGGACTCCCTTCACGTACAAGACGGCATTCTAAAAAGAAGATGGGAAAGCCCGGATGGAAAGTCGTTCGTAATGCAGCTTGTTGTACCCAGGTCGAAGGTTAAGGAAGTGCTCAGGGAATTGCATGATGGAGTGTCTGGAGGCCACTTGGGAATCAATAAAACGCTCGAAAAAGTGTGGGAACGCTTTTACTGGATTCATTCAAGGGAGGACGTTGAAACTTGGTGCAGGAAATGCGTTACATGTGCGGCCAGCAAAGGTCCGAGACTGAAAGTCCGTGGCAAAATGCATCAATACAATGTTGGAGCCCCTTTCGAAAGGATAGCAGTTGATATTGCGGGACCGTTTCCTGAAACAAACAATGGAAATCGTTACATCCTAGTTGTTATGGACTATTTCAGTAAGTGGCCTGAAGCATTTGCTATCCCAAATCAAGAAGCTAAAACCGTGGTGGAGCAAATCGTCAATAACTGGGTAAGCAGATTCGGTGTACCAATGGAACTGCATTCAGACCAAGGACGGAACTTCGAGTCGAAGATTTTCCAAGGAGTGTGCCAGTTACTCGGGATTCACAAGACAAGGACAACCCCGCTTCATCCACAATCAGATGGGATGGTGGAGCGCTTCAACAGGACACTGAATGAACACCTCTCTAAGGTCGTTGGCGAAGACCAGAGAGACTGGGATAAGCAGATTCCCATGTTTTTACTGGCTTATCGAGGAGCAGTGCATAACACCACAGGACATACTCCATCTGAAATCTTATTTGGTCGAACAGTCCGCCTACCTAGCGAGTTGATGTTTGGATATCCATACGAAGAGCCCAAGAATGAGGAGGAATACGTTGCAGACCTCAGGGATATCATCAGGGACGTGCATCGAGACACTAGGGATAAGATTAAGATAGCCAGTGACCGCATGAAAACGAGGTACGATACTAAAACGACAACTACAGGATTCCAGGAAGGAGATCTGGTATGGCTATATAACCCTCATCGAAGGAAAGGTTTATCGCCTAAGTTGCAACAAGACTGGGAAGGGCCCTATACAATCGTAAAGCGCATCAACGACGTTGTCTATCGCATCCAACGAGGAAGAGGCAAGCTGAAAGTCGTTCATGTGGATCGTCTTCATCGTTATAATGGTGACAATGTTAACGAGTTTGTTCGGGACCAGGCCTTAGTCCCAGTTTGGTGAATCCAGGCCTTATAGTCACAAAACAAGTTCCACTCAAGTGTCACTTCCAATTGGAGACTGGAATCTGTCACCACCGAACCTTATTCCAGAACCACTTAGAATTAGCTAGAAAGTTCTCGCCAGATGGCGGAGCGGGTATAAAAGGACAGCTTTTAGAAGAGGGCGAGACAGTTGATTTATAACAGTGATTGGTTAAAGTTCGAGATAGTAATAGTTTGTGAAGATAAATAAGTGAAAAGTAATAGAGTAAATTAAGTGATTGGCTTGAATCGTTGAAGAATTGTTTAAGTAATATTGTTTTGGTGAAATATTGGAATAGTCGATAAAAGTGTAATAAAAGTGAATTTTATTAGAAAAGTTTAAGGGAATAGTGTTTTATCTTTACGAATCCCTGCCTGAATGTAACAATATTAATTTTTTGTCCCGATGTAAAACGAAATGAATGACTAATAACGAAAGGTATACATATTTTTAAAAATAAAACTCAGGTATACCCAGGTATATAAAATAATGAAACCCTGGATCTGATGTTGGCAATAGGTCTGTTCCTTTACTTTTGAATCACACGAATTCTAACGAATTTTTACACATTGCAGTTTCCTGACTCGAAAAATTCGTACAAGAGAGCGACATCGAGTGAGCAAGATATTACCCCTCCACTGAGAGTTTTACAAATTTCTTAAGAAGTGGTAAAGCTGTCAGTCACCTCACAATTAAAGCGCGGCGGATCGCTTTTAATAGCGGTTATGAATTTTTGTATATCCAAAAGCGATTCGCTTTCCATTGGACCATTTGGAAAGCGAAAGCACTTTTTACCATTGCATTTAAAGCGATAGGTTTGCTTTTGACGGATTGCTGGCGGATTGTTCTGCGGACCTAATAAAAACGTAAATATTCAATAAAAACAAGAAGTTTATAATTGCTGAAACATTCATTGTGTCATATTAATTGAACTCATTATATACATATGTTTGTATTTTTTATTAAGTAAAAAACATATTTCCGTTCAACAATTTGCTGCATTTCTTGAATTTTTGAAAGAGAACAGTGGATTAGCGAATGGCATTCTTAATGCTCCAGAATATAGAGCCAAGGCTGTAGAAATTTGGGACGGCATCACTAATGTGTTGAATGGCCTTGGGCCTCCGATTAAAACACGTGATGGTTAGAAAAAAGTAAGTGAAATATATATTCGTTCTTTTATTATTTTGTGTTTCTATTAAGAGCCGGCGTATGCAAGAAAAAAAAGAAACAACACAAACTAGGACGGGCTGTCAAATATTTGGAAAAATAAATGAAAAATTGGAAGTCAGAATGGAAAGCACTGGAAAGATAATTTACGCCCCGTTCGCAATTGAGAATAAGCAAAAGCGAACACGGGCGAAATTAAGGTATCGCTTTTAATACGATCCGCCGCGTATTTGGGAATAACACCCCTGATTTGAGGTTTGTTCTCCCATTTGGCATATGCGTTTCTTTGTTTTGATTTTGACGTACCTATTACAATGGTATCAACAGGCGGCAAAATAATATTCAATGTTCTCCTCAAGATTATTTTCGATTTTGATAGTGGCAACGAAATTCTTCCTTGCTGTGAAAAAGAGACAATCTGCTTCATGTCCTTTTAATTCATCGTCGCTTTTTTCTCTTCTTAAATGCTTGTAGTACACTACAAGCTAATTTTGTTGTAAATTAGAAAATTCTTTGAGTTTATCAAATATTTTAACGACTTTTTGTACCTTTTTTTTGGAATTTCATGAATTTTTCTGGAAAACAGCTTGTAGCAGCCGCCCTTCCACTGGAAAGTTATATATCTCTGTATTACATTATCTTTGTTAGATACAGAGATGAATGAATAAAAGAAATGGTTATCTTTCGTACGTCTCTCCCCCTAAATCCCATTTGTTTACATTGTTGTTTTTGCAATTTCAATCTCCGTCTGTGAATATGTGTGACCAACAAAAAAGCAATTTGCTTTGCTAATGGCCGACTGCGAATCATCTTGCTTTTATGAGCATCGCGGTGTTTAATTGTTTTTGATTTCGTTTTGAACTTGTGTAGTTTTTGTGGAGGTGGTGATTAAACTGAAGAAAATAGTGATATACACATTAGAGAATACCGAATTCTTGCATTAAAGTCCAATTCATGAACTCACATATACTATAATAGAAATGAGCAGCTGTGTGTGACTTCATGAATTTTTATGGAAAACAGCTTGTAGGCAGCCGCCCTTCCACTGGAAATTTATATATCTCTTTATTCCATTATCTTTGGTTAGATATCTCTGCATTTGTCAAACATTTGCTTTACGGTAGGTGAACGACGTACAAAGCGGAAGATTCTGCTCACACGTGAGCACGCCACATACGATTGATTGACACGATTGAAAAACATGGGAATTGAATAATTGATGTCACAAATATCCAGCGATTGTTCTTGCGACTTATTATTTTTTTCATAATGAAAGTGATATGCATGAGAAATTGAAGGCGCTCGGAAACCAATTGCAAATCATCGGAATCCGTTGCTTGAATTTTGAAGTCAAAATCTTCGCTTCCAAGACATTTGATTTGAGATTCTTCACATTTAAATCAAACCCAATCCGTTAAAAAAGTTTCGGTTGATTGGGGTTGCTCAACAAAATTATAACTGAGCCGGTGAGCCCGGAACATAAAGAATTTAAAAACCAAACTTTTGAAATAAGTTTTGTTGTATTGGAAGTGACACAACCCGTTTTCCTATCCAGTATATTTTTTTACAAAGTGCGGTTGCCATACTAAGTTCTATTCCCAATCTCATCCCCTTAAACTTTTATTTTCACGACAAAAAGTAGCATAATGTCCTTCCTAAACGAATCCTCCAAGCCCAAAATCGTAAAAATCGAACGATCCATTCTCTTTTATTTATAGGGGTACCCACCCGGTTTTTTCGTGCCTTTCATTTGGAACTATCGGGTCCAAAACTATCCTATCTTTAAAACTGAAACCAAATGGATGGGTATCCACAAAATTTCATTGAAATCGGTTGAGTGGTTTCGGAGATCGACAACACCTAACCAATTCCTCCGTAGATTTTGAAATTAAAATTCTTTCTTAGATTTCCTATCTGTGAATGTGTTAAGAGTCATAAGAGCATTATATGTTTTCACTAATCTTGACTGTAACTCTCTTCGGCCGTCGACTCTCTTTCGTGACGTCGGTCGTTTGTAATTTGTACAGGCATGAAGAACGAAAGAAAAGTGTATCCCGAATCAAAGTTTGTACACAACTGCGTAGTTTGAAGTAGTAAAATTCAACTTTTTCAATTGTTAATATTTTAAAAAAAGTAAAAATGCAAAGATAAGGTCCCTGAAAATATCTTTTTTTTGACACTTGATTTGTTAAGATTGGTTGAGCGTGTGAACCGCAAAAGGGAGAAACACACTACAGAAACTACAGAAATAATATAGAGGGGATATTTTACTTACAACGGGTCGCACTGAGAATCGAACATGAGTCCTGCTGCGTAGTACTCCAATACACTACCCCTAGGCTAATTCGTCATAATAATGTAGCAGTGGTAAATCTCAACTACTTGATACATTTCAGAATTTCGTTAAGACTTCCAATCGCAAGTCGTTAATTGCATGACATTTCATTGCTTCTATAATGCCTTCTGTGAAAAGCTCTAACGAAGCTTCTACTTCCAACCACAAGCTTTGCCGAAGCAATACACTTTCCATTTCCATCATCTCCTCACTCATTTTTAGAGGTCTTATAGAGATCTTAACGAAACTTAATTTCATATCCCTCTATAAAGCCTTCGTATATGCTTCGCAAAGGACGTACTGAAGTTATTTTGGAAACAATTGCTTCGAAATCGGTCTACTTCGGTAAGCAAATCCTATAGAGACCCTATCGAAATGGTTGCCTACAGAAATTACCAATTTGAACCTTACCGAAGTCAAATTGTTACTTGAGATGTCCTTACATGTACAAACAGGGTAATCACAATGGGCCTTCATGGCTTCTGGGTGAAATTTGCATCAGTTGCAAAACTGCCCTCCCAACCTAACCTAACCTAACCTTTATGAAAACTGTTGCGTAAATCTCCCAAAGTTTCATCTCATGTTGATAAGCCTTTTGCACCATACGCTTAACTTCCTTTCGTTTAGGACAAATTTTCGATCCAACTTATATTTCAATGCAAGAAGGAGCTACGACTGCACCGTCCTTGCTTACTGAAGCTGAGGCTGAATTCCAAAACGTCGAAAATATGCGCATTGTGAATGCACACTGCTTTTCTTATGCCAGGTTATGAATGCTTTCGCGCTGCTTTGCATTTGTTATGCTTTGCAATTTTTGACGTTTTGGAACGACTTTGATGCAAACTATCGTAAAATGTCTCAAACACCAACAATGTCCAAACTATTAGTAACAACCATCGTTTTTAACAGCTTAATAAACAATGTTGGATCGTACAATGCCAACACGTTTAAGCATATTCTTTATTTAAGAAGGAAGCAGTTTACTCGGAGAATGTATTTGATTTCTTCAATTGAACAAATAAAAAGAAATGTACCGAAGTGTAGAAATTATTTAAATGTTATAGAATCCTATCCAAACGATGTGTTTTTTAGTCATTTTCATTACGACTCCGGCGATGAATCCATTCTATTTGGCGGTATAAACTGAAATGTCAAATGTCATTTGCGTCATAATCATTCACGATGCTCTGTTTGCTTTTGTTTGCGCAGTTGATGCATTCACAATGGGTTTTAGAAAAGTAGTAGTAGTATGTAATAAAGAAGTACTGCGTTTTGGAATTCAGCCTGATCTAATTGACATAATGGAGAAACATGGGATTGGCACATATGCTACTCATGCTGAACATATTAACACCATAAAGGAAAGAGGTAGCTTGAGAAGTTTTGTTTTAAAATATTAATTTTTTGTCCCGATGTAAAACGAAATGAATGACTAATAACGAAAGGTATACATATTTTTAAAAATAAAACGCAGGTATACCCAGGTATATAAAATAATGAAACCCTGGATCTGATGTTGGCAATAGGTCTGTTCCTTTACTTTTGAATCACACGAATTCTAACGAATTTTTACACATTGCAGTTTCCTGACTCGAAAAATTCGTACAAGAGAGCGACATCGAGTGAGCAAGATATTACCCCTCCACTGAGAGTTTTACAAATTTCTTAAGAAGTGGTAAAGCTGTCAGTCACCTCACAATTAAAGCGCGGCGGATCGCTTTTAATGGCGGTTATGAATTTTTGTATATCCAAAAGCGATTCGCTTTCCATTGGACCATTTGGAAAACGAAAGCACTTTTTACCATTGCATTTAAAGCGATAGGTTTGCCTTTGACGGATTGCTGGCGGATTGTTCTGCGGACCTAATAAAAACGTAAATATTCAATAAAAACAAGAAGTTTATAATTGCTGAAACATTCATTGTGTCATATTAATTGAACTCATTATATACATATGTTTGTATTTTTTATTAAGTAAAAAACATATTTCCGTTCAACAATTTGCTGCATTTCTTGAATTTTTGAAAGAGAACAGTGGATTAGCGAATGGCATTCTTAATGCTCCAGAATATAGAGCCAAGGCTGTAGAAATTTGGGACGGCATCACTAATGTGTTGAATGGCCTTGGGCCTCCGATTAAAACACGTGATGGTTAGAAAAAAGTAAGTGAAATATATATTCGTTCTTTTATTATTTTGTGTTTCTATTAAGAGCCGGCGTATGCAAGAAAAAAAAGAAACAACACAAACTAGGACGGGCTGTCAAATATTTGGAAAAATAAATGAAAAATTGGAAGTCAGAATGGAAAGCACTGGAAAGATAATTTACGCCCCGTTCGCAATTGAGAATAAGCAAAAGCGAACACGGGCGAAATTAAGGTATCGCTTTTAATACGATCCGCCGCGTATTTGGGAATAACACCCCTGATTTGAGGTTTGTTCTCCCATTTGGCATATGCGTTTCTTTGTTTTGATTTTGACGTACCTATTACAATGGTATCAACAGGCGGCAAAATAATATTCAATGTTCTCCTCAAGATTATTTTCGATTTTGATAGTGGCAACGAAATTCTTCCTTGCTGTGAAAAAGAGACAATCTGCTTCATGTCCTTTTAATTCATCGTCGCTTTTTTCTCTTCTTAAATGCTTGTAGTACACTACAAGCTAATTTTGTTGTAAATTAGAAAATTCTTTGAGTTTATCAAATATTTTAACGACTTTTTGTACCTTTTTTTTGGAATTTCATGAATTTTTCTGGAAAACAGCTTGTAGCAGCCGCCCTTCCACTGGAAAGTTATATATCTCTGTATTACATTATCTTTGTTAGATACAGAGATGAATGAATAAAAGAAATGGTTATCTTTCGTACGTCTCTCCCCCTAAATCCCATTTGTTTACATTGTTGTTTTTGCAATTTCAATCTCCGTCTGTGAATATGTGTGACCAACAAAAAAGCAAGTTGCTTTGCTAATGGCCGACTGCGAATCATCTTGCTTTTATGAGCATCGCGGTGTTTAATTGTTTTTGATTTCGTTTTGAACTTGTGTAGTTTTTGTGGAGGTGGTGATTAAACTGAAGAAAATAGTGATATACACATTAGAGAATACCGAATTCTTGCATTAAAGTCCAATTCATGAACTCACATATACTATAATAGAAATGAGCAGCTGTGTGTGACTTCATGAATTTTTATGGAAAACAGCTTGTAGGCAGCCGCCCTTCCACTGGAAATTTATATATCTCTTTATTCCATTATCTTTGGTTAGATATCTCTGCATTTGTCAAACATTTGCTGGTATTCTACATTTCTGGCCGTGGCCCGTGGGATTTTAAACCAACATCGAACCCGCCAGTTTTGAAATGCTTAAAATATATAAACAATTCCACTAAAGTATCAGCACAGTTCGTCCATACGCAAAGAAATGAAGTATCTCAACGTAGCTGAAGAGAACGATGCAGCCAAAACTATTTCCGGCCTTCTATCTAATGGTGCCGCCCGAAGAGTAATATCTCAGTGATTATTTTCTACAAGTTTTCTTTTTAAATCCATTAACATTTCAGCGAGAAGGAGTTTCAGTTTATAATAAGATCTACGAGCTCGAAACTTCCGTCCGTGGCAGCAACTCTAAAATGGTAATGACATCAGTTTCTGGGCATCTATTGCAGTTGGAATTTCTAGTATCATACAAAAGCTGTAAAATTGCGATCCCCTACAATTGTTCGATGCAACTGTACGCAAGAGCTCCAATGAAGACTACTTGCCAATAAAGAAAACCTTGGAAAGAGAAATAAGATCCTGCCAGGGGTTGATTGTTTGGACTGATTGTGATCGGGAAGGCGAAAATATTGGCTTTGAAATAATTGATGTTTGCAAAGCGATAGGTAAAGCCCAACATAACTGCATAGAGCCAAGTTCTCGGAAATTACTTCCGCATCTGTACGAAGGGCTTTGACAAAATTCCCACACTTGGCTTTATAGCAGCTTGTTATGATTAGCTTACATAACTTAACTTGAAATTTATGTCTCCTTTATTTTCCTGATATCAATAGTTACACACACTACGGAACCGTCTATTCGACAAAGAAGCACGTAAGGATTTTTTAATGCTTCCCCTAGGTGACTCAAAGGCGACAGTTGAAAATGTAAGCACAAAACCTAAAAACAAATGGAGTCCAACACCTTTAGATACTGTTGACATTTAG
Organism: Cheilosia vernalis; assembly: GCA_949126925.1. NCBI lineage: Eukaryota > Metazoa > Arthropoda > Insecta > Diptera > Syrphidae > Cheilosia > Cheilosia vernalis. The sequence goes on from OX421361.1 coordinate 20,867,498, forward strand.
AAACTTGGATCCAGAAAATTAAAACTCTGCAAAGGACACAATGACGAATGCCAAAAAGTTGTATACTCAGGGTATTATCAGCTATCCCAGAACGGAAACGAATATTTTCTCAAAAGAAATTGATTTGAAGTAAGCAGTTGAGTTTGCTTCGCAGGGCGTTATTATTAAAAATAATCAAAAATTATTTTTTGTACAGAAATTTAGTAGAACAACAACTTTGTTCGAAGAGTCATTGAATGCGGACCCAATCCAAGAAATGGAAGCAAATCAAATCAAGCTCATCCCCCGATTCATCTATGTTGATAGGTCTAACCGGTAATGAGGCGCGAGTGTACGAACTTATAGTACGACATTTCCTTGCTTGTGTGAGTAAGGATGCAACAGATTCCGAGACAATAGTCAATATCAATATTGCTGGTGAGAAATTTACCGCTACAGGCCTTTGTTGGATGTATACATCTATGATAAGTGGAACGCGAAGCTGATTCTCAGATACGAAGTTGGTAAGTAACTTGAGTTGCATTGGTAACTACTTAACAGTTTGTAGTCACACTGAAGGCAAGTACCTATGTATAGCCGGACGATCGATACCCAACCTCTAATATCAATGATGGGACCAAGTTCCCAGCCCCATATGCCGATCTACACCCAGAGAGAAAGCCTGTCTGTTCAGTTTTGAATTTGTCTTTCTTTCTTTACCTTAACACTGTTTTAGCTAGGTCTGAAATAACAGTTGCTAAACATTTTCCAGGCTCGCGGTAATTGGTTCAACAACTATTTCTACATAACCTTTATGAAAACTGTTGCGTAAATCTCCCAAAGTTTCATCTCATGTTGATAAGCCTTTTGCACCATACGCTTAACTTCCTTTCGTTTAGGACAAATTTTCGATCCAACTGATATTTCAATGCAAGAAGGAGCTACGACTGCACCGTCCTTGCTTACTGAAGCTGAGGCTGAATTCCAAAACGTCGAAAATATGCGCATTGTGAATGCACACTGCTTTTCTTATGCCAGGTTGTGAATGCTTTCGCGCTGCTTTGCAATTGTTATGCTTTGCAATTTTTGACGTTTTGGAACGACTTTGATGCAAACTATCGTAAAATGTCTCAAACACCAACAATGTCCAAACTATTAGTAACAACCATCGTTTTTAACAGCTTAATGAACAATGTTGGAGCGTACAATGCCAACACGTTTAAGCATATTCTTTATTTAAGAAGGAAGCAGTTTACTCGGAGAATGTCTGCTTTCTTCAATTAAACAAATAAAAAGAAATGTACCGAAGTGTAGAAATTATTTAAATGTTATAGAATCCTATCCAAACGATGCGTTTTTTAGTCATTTTCATTACGACTCCGGCGATGAATCCATTCTATTTGGCGGTATAAACTGAAATGTCAAATGTCATTTGCATCATAATCATTCACGATGCTCTGTTTGCTTTTGTTTGCGCAGTTGATGCATTCACAATGGGTTTTAGAAAAGTATGCATTGCATCATAGTAATCCGTTTGCGTTTTGGAACGCTTGATTAAGGCCTCAGTTATAGCCATACGTAAAATGCAACAGAAAAAGTGGGAACAGTATGAAAAGGATTTTTTTTTCGTTTGTGTGGTTATAGCGAAAATTCTGTCAGAAAAATGTTTCCCTATGAAAACAAATACAACAAATCAACCACCACTGATTGGATTCCATCAGAAAAAAAAATCCTGATAGATGGAACAGTAAAGAAATGAAATACATCAGTGGAATTGATCTGGGTTTTTGTTGTGGAATTGACTGAGAAGTGGATCGGAAAAAGTTTTTCGTACGGAAAAATGTATAAATTATTTTTCTAAAAAATTTAAAGATCATTTGCTAATTTTTTTTTTTTTGATAGACTAACTTTATAATTCATAAGCAACATTTTAAGACCAGGATTGAGTTCAACCATTAGGATTAAGTGGTCTAAAAAAGCAAAAGAAAATTTTTACGGTTGCATTTTACGTATGGCTATAACTGGGGCCTAAGCAAGTAATAAAGAAGTACTGCATTTTGGAATTCAGCCTGATCTAATTGACATAATGGAGAAACATGGGATTGGCACATATGCTACTCATGCTGAACATATTAACACAATAAAGGAAAGAGGTAGCTTGAGAAGTTTTGTTTTAAAATATTAATTTTTTGTCCCGATGTAAAACGAAATGAATGACTAATAACGAAAGGTATACATATTTTTAAAAATAAAACTCAGGTATACCCAGGTATATAAAATAATGAAACCCTGGATCTGTTGGCAATAGGTCTGTTCCTTTACTTTTGAACCACACGAATTCTAACGAATTTTTACACATTGCAGTTTCCTGACTCGAAAAATTCGTACAAGAGAGCGACATCGAGAGAGCAAGATATTACCCCTCCACTGAGAGTTTTACAAATTTCTTAAGAAGTGGTAAAGCTGTCAGTCACCTCACAATTAAAGCGCGGCGGATCGCTTTTAATGGCGGTTATGAATTTTTGTATATCCAAAAGCGATTCGCTTTCCATTGGACCATTTGGAAAGCGAAAGCACTTTTTACCATTGCATTTAAAGCGATAGGTTTGCTTTTGACGGATTGCTGGCGGATTGTTCTGCGGACCTAATAAAAACGTAAATATTCAATAAAAACAAGAAGTTTATAATTGCTGAAACATTCATTGTGTCATATTAATTGAACTCATTATATACATATGTTTGTATTTTTTATTAAGTAAAAAACATATTTCCGTTCAACAATTTGCTGCATTTCTTGAATTTTTGAAAGAGAACAGTGGATTAGCGAATGGCATTCTTAATGCTCCAGAATATAGAGCCAAGGCTGTAGAACTTTGGGACGGCATCACTAATGTGTTGAATGGCCTTGGGCCTCCGATTAAAACACGTGATGGTTAGAAAAAAGTAAGTGTTTTGGATTCATAAGCACCCTGTATCGCCTGAGATCTATTTTCATATACCTAAATACGTTTTTTTGTTATATACTAAGTTTCTCTTTAAATGTTAACGTACCTACTCTCAGTTCACTCATATTTTTCTTTGTTCATACTGTATTTTTCTGTTATTCGTTTTTTTTGTTCTTGCTTCTTGATAGTTGCTTAACATACCTAATCTTGTGCTACAGTAGTACGAGTTGAGCGATCGAAGAGACAACAATAAATTATTATAACGTTGATGAAAGGCGCATGGTTTTTTTTTTGTACGAGTTTGCTACTTTTGCATGTTTTGTCGATCAACTTCGTTCGGTTCAATAGAAAACATATTGGTCCTTCGAGCCGGATATTTTGAATCAAATTAATTCTGTGAACTATTAAACAGCATGAAGTTGCTCAAAGCGAAACGTGCAATTGTAAAAGGGTCGCTTACCCGAATATTTAATTTTGCACAGTCGAATGTTGAAACGGTAACTTGCGAGGAATGTAAAACGCGATTAGACAAATTGGAAGACACATTTAATGAGTATAGGGAAATTCAGTATTGCATGCTTGAGAAAGTAGAAGATCCAGATGAGGTAATCAACGACACAGATGCTATTGAATTCGAGAAAAGGTATTATGAGGCCAAGGTAATGCTGCAGAACAAAATTTCGATCTTTTCAACAAAAATAGATGAGAGTGGGTCCAAGGTGCTGGCTGTGACATCACAACACGTGGAGCACCAATTGCCGAAAATTGTGATCAAACCATTTACTGGTGAATTTTGTGATTGGATTACCTTCCACGATTTATTCACAAGTAGTGTTCATAACAGTAAGGAACTTACATCATCACAAAAATTTCATTTTTTGAAGAGTTTTCTAGATGGACAAGCTGCTGGGCTTCTTAAGCACACTTTAATCTCCGATGATGGTTATTTAGCTGCTTGGGAAAAATTAAAAGCTAGGTATGATCGGAAGGGGTTAATCGCGGCCTCGCTGATTCAAAAGATTTTCTCGTTGCCATCTGTGAGTAATTCGTATAGTCTTAGGAAATTAACTGATGAGGCCGATGAACTGCTGCGTGGGTTGAAAGCATTAGGCAAGGAAGCTGAGCAACGTGATGTAATTTTGATTCATTTGTTAATTAGCAAAGTGGATGCTGATACCAAAATGAAATGGGCGGAAAAAACACATGACGAGGAATTCCCTCAAACCAAACAATTCTTCGAATTTCTCGAACAACGATGCGATTCAATAGTAGTCTCTCAAGATGCCCCAAAAGCTAGGACAACTCATAAATCTCAAACAATCAAAACCTATCAAGTTAGTAATGAAAGGTCCAGTTGTCCCAAGTGCAAATCACAGCACGATCTCAACCATTGCCCACAGTTTACATTGCTCGATATATCTGCTCGTAGACATTTTGTTAAGCAGGCGTCACTTTGTTTCAACTGTCTGAAGTTTGGACATAAATCATCGAATTGTAACTCAAAGTTTAGATGCAGACAGTGTAGCTCCAAACATCACACTTTAGTACACCAATTGCCTGTAACTGAACAATCATTGCCGTCTGAACCGTCCCTTTCAAGTACCCAATCTAGCTCTTCGAATACTCAGTCGTTTATTCAACCTAGCTCATCCAATACCGCAACAACAAGTGACTCAATTTCTTCCAACGCCGCTGCATTCAACAATCAGCTTTCCAAACAAATACCGTTGCCAAATACTAATAATTTATTGCCTACCGCATTGGTTTTGATTCCTGACGTTCTTAGACAATTGCAAGCTTGTCGTGTACTTCTAGACTGTGGGTCTCAAGCTTCCTTCATCTCAGAATCGTGTGTCCGGAGACTCGGGATTAATCGAAAACATGCACGTTTACCTCTTACTGGTGTCAGTGGTGCTAAGGCTGGTTGCACTCGCGGATGGATTTCCACTCAACTCTTCTCTCGATTCGATCGTAGATCTATTTCAATTGAAGCATACATTTTATCGAAGGTCACTGAACCCTTGCCCAGTCAATCGTTTACTTTCTCATTGGGTAAGGATAACTCTTTCATGGGTGACAAACTAGCTGATCCTGGACTTAACATTCGATCACCTATTGATGTAATTCTTGGCGTTGCTGCTGTGTTTCAAGTGCTGGAATCTATTCCGGTTCATAATGGGGTAGGATTTCCTGATGCTGTCTTGACGATGTTTGGTTGGGTTTTTGGCGGTAATATTTCGATGCTTCGGTCGGCTAGAGAACCTTATACGGAAGTTGCAGTTTCACTTCAAGCGGATTTGGACTTTGATATGCAAAGGTTCTGGGAACTAGACGAGAATTTTAGTTCACCAATGATGCCTAATATTAACACCGGAACCGAGGAACATTTTCTTTCAACTTATAGGCGCTCCTCAGATGGAAGATTTGTAGTTGAACTACCTTTCAAATCAAACATCACTATCGATTATGGAGACTCTTACTCAGGTGCTCTTCGACGTCTACTTTCAATTGAAAGGAAGTTTGAAAGAGATGCTGAGTTAAAGGCGAATTACTGTAAGTTCATGTGTGAATACATTGCATTAGGCCATATGGAAGAGATAGAAAGCGAGGAAATTGATAGGGCGACCAGCGAATGCTATTATCTTCCCCATCACCCAGTATTCAAAGCAGACAGTAGTACGACCAAATTGAGGGTTGTTTTTGACGGGTCGTCTAAATCTTCTTCACATCCTTCGTTGAATGAAACGTTATCGATTGGGCCTCCTATACAAAGAGATTTATTTGCAGTCATTTTTCGTTATCGTCGCCATAAATATACGCTATCCGCAGATATAGAAAAAATGTTTCGCCAAATCTGGCTTGCGAAGAAACATCATGACTTTCAAAGGATATTGTGGAGAACCTCTCCGACAGAACTAATAAAACATTTTCGGCTGAAAACTGTGACGTATGGCACTACATCTGCCCCTTATTTGGCTGTTCGAATATTGAAACAGTTGGCATTGGATTCTGCGATTGATTTTCCACGCGCTTCACAAATCATTGAAGACGATTTTTATGTCGATGACCTCTTAACCGGAGCGGATACTGTTGACGATTTGTTAAGCTTGCGTCAAGAAGTTATTAGCTTGTTAGGATCGGCAGGCTTGAATCTAAGGAAATGGAGTTCTAATTGTAGGCCATTACTTGACACACTTCCAGCTGATATTTGTGAACAGTCATCCGTTCATTTCGATTTCAATGAACCGATAAAATTACTTGGGTTGCTTTGGAATCCATCAAATGATTCATTTCGATTCCGAGTTTCGCTTCCAGATCGTTGTATTTGCACTAAGCGACAAATTCTCTCCGACACTTCTCGTATTTTTGACCCCCTTGGATTTTTAACTCCCACGGTCATTGCGTTAAAAATCATTTTTCAAGGATTGTGGAAATCAAGATTGTCCTGGGATGATGCTGTTCCAAATGACATAGCTCAAGAATGGAGAAGTATTCGATCGGAGCTTTCTCAACTGCAGGAAGTAGAAGTCCCACGTAGAATTTGGTACAGTGAAGGAATAGAGTACCATGGATTTTGTGATGCCTCGCTTAGGGCTTATTCGGCAGTTATCTATTCTCGAAGTCAAGTTTCCGATGGTACATTTGTCGTGTCTTTGGTTGCGGCTAAGAGCAGAGTTGCTCCTATTAAGGAATTGACTATTCCAAGATTGGAACTGTGTGGAGCTGTTTTATTGTGTCGACTATTTGAAAAATTGAAAGCTTCCTTGAAGGTGGAGTCGCTTCCAATTTATGCTTGGACGGACTCTCAAATTGTCATTCACTGGCTATCCAGTCACCCAAGTCGTTGGGCTGTCTTCATCTCTAACCGGGTATCTGAAATATCCGCATCCATACCTCGTCCCCATTGGAACTATGTACCTTCAAAATCAAATCCCGCAGATTGCGCATCCCGCGGTATTCATCCATCGAAATTGAAGGAATTTGACTTATGGTGGAAGGGTCCAAGCTGGTTATCTCATCACTCAGAAGGCTGGCCTAAGCACAACGGGATAACTTCGGATACGGATTTTGCAGAAACAGACCTCGAAATGCGTAAAAATTTGGAGAGAGTAGTAGTTAATTTAGTCGTTCAGTCGGATCCTTCTACTATTGAATGCTTAATTTCGCGTTCATCATCGTTTGTCAAACTAATTCGCACCTTATCGTTTTGTTTTCGCTTTATCATTAACTCTCGATTGATGTCGGTGCAATCTCAATCAACAACGTTAACCACGAGTGAATTACAACGGGCAAAACTATTTCTACTGAAGAAGGTTCAGCATTCATCGTTTTCCGAAGAGCTGAAGAACATGACCCAAGCATCCATTTACACCAAGTCTACTATACGTAACCTTATGCCGTTTCTGGACCCCAGTGGATTGCTACGAGTCGGAGGCAGAATCCAACACTCCTCAGTATCGCCAGCGGTTAAGCACCCAATCATTTTGCCAAAAACTCATGCGGTGGTGTTGCTTATCGTACGGCATTACCATGAGAAGTACTTGCACGTCGGAGCAGCGGAACTCTTCAGCTTACTTCGCCGTGAATTTTGGATTATTGGCTGTCGTAACATCGCACGCAAAATTGTTCACGATTGTGTTATCTGCGCCAAGCAAAGAAAAACTCTTTGCTCCCAAATCATGGGCAACCTGCCACTGGAACGCGTTACTTTCGCACGGCCATTTAGTCGGGTTGGCGTCGATTTTGCTGGGCCTATAGCCCTTCGGTTGGCTCGGGGACGACGTCCTACTTTCGTGAAATCGTATATAGCACTGTTTGTGTGTTTCATTACAAAAGCAATTCATCTGGAGCTCGTCGGTGCTCTTACTACAGACGCGTTTTTAGCAGCACTGAATCGTTTTGTTGCTCGTCGGGGAAAACCATCCGAAATATTTTCCGACAACGGAACAAATTTTAAGGGTGCGTATCGAAGGCTCACTGAGATGCACTCATTCCTGCTTTCTGAACAAACCGGAAATATAGTGATCGATCATTTGTCTCAAGACGGTATTTCATGGCGATTTATCCCTCCCTCGGCTCCGCATTTTGGTGGATTATGGGAGGCGGGCATCAAATCGGTCAAACTCCACATAAAGCGGGTAATAGGGGAACACGTACTGACCTATGAGGAGATGTACACGCTATTAACTCGCATCGAAGCTCTCCTCAATTCTCGACCACTTTGCGCGCGTTCTGACAATGATTTTGATGCTCTAACTCCCGCACATTTTTTAATCGGTGAACCTTTGACTTCCATTTCAGAACCAACTATGTGTGACAGCAACCCTAATCTACTATCCAACTGGCAGCGTCTCCAACATATGGCACAAGGATTTTGGAAGCGTTGGCATGCCGAATATCTCACCTCACTTCAAAATCGGCCGAAATGGAAGGAAGTCAAACGAAACATCCAGCAGGGAGATATTGTCATAGTGAAGGAGCCTTCTCTACCTCAATCCAGGTGGATACTCGGTGTCGTAAAGCAGGCTACTCAAGGCAGAGATGGACGCACCCGCGTCGCTACAATTCAAACATCACATGGAGAATTTGTTAGGCCTATAACTAAGCTGGTTCTACTTCCTGTTCTGAAAGACTAAAGCCTTCCAGCCGGGGGCAGGATGTTTTGGATTCATAAGCACCCTGTATCGCCTGAGATCTATTTTCATATACCTAAATACGTTTTTTTGTTATATACTAAGTTTCTCTTTAAATGTTAACGTACCTACTCTCAGTTCACTCATATTTTTCTTTGTTCATACTGTATTTTTCTGTTATTCGTTTTTTTTGTTCTTGCTTCTTGATAGTTGCTTAACATACCTAATCTTGTGCTACAGTAGTACGAGTTGAGCGATCGAAGAGACAACAATAAATTATTATAACGTTGATGAAAGGCGCATGGTTTTTTTTTGTACGAGTTTGCTACTTTTGCATGTTTTGTCGATCAACTTCGTTCGGTTCAATAGAAAACAAAGTGAAATATATATTCGTTCTTTTATTATTTTGTGTTTCTATTAAGAGCCGGCGTATGCAAGAAAAAAAAAAAAACAACACTAACTAGGACGGGCTGTCAAATATTTGGAAAAATAAATGAAAAATTGGAAGTCAGAATGGAAAGCACTGGAAAGATAATTTACGCCCCGTTCGCAATTGCGAATAAGCAAAAGCGAACACGGGCGAAATTAAGGTATCGCTTTTAATACGATCCGCCGCGTATTTGGGAATAACCCCCCTGATTTGAGGTTTGTTCTCCCATTTGGCATATGCGTTTCTTTGTTTTGATTTTGACGTACCTATTACAATGGTATCAACAGGCGGCAGAATAATATTCAATGTTCTCCTCAAGATTATTTTCGATTTTGATAGTGGCAACGAAATTCTTCCTTTCTGTGAAAAAGAGACAATCTGCTTCATGTCCTTTTAATTCATCGTCGCTTTTTTCTCTTCTTAAATGCTTGTAGTACAGTACAAGTTAATTTAGTTGTAAATTAGAAAATTCTTTGAGTTTATCAAATATTTTAACGACTTTTTGTACCACTTTTTTGGAATTTCATGAATTTTTCTGGAAAACAGCTTGTAGGCAGCCGCCCTTCAACTGGAAAGTTATATATCTCTGTATTCCATTATCTTTGTTGTAGGCAGCCGCCCTATTATCATTATCTTTGGTTAGATATCTCTGCATTTGTCAAACATTTGCTGGTATTCTACATTTCTGGCCGTGGCCCGTGGGATTTTAAACCAACATCGAAGTAGGCTGTTCTGGATCCATTTAATATTATCCCGCCAGTTTTGAAATGCTTAAAATATATAAACAATTCCACCAAAGTATCAGCACAGCTCGTCCATACGCAACACAACTAAGCAAAGAAATGAAGTATCTCAATGTAGCTGAAAAGAACGATGCAGCCAAAACTATTTCCGGCCTTCTATCTAATGGTGCCGCCCGAAGAGTAATATCTCAGTGATTATTTTCTATAAGTTTTCTTGTTAAATCCATTAACATTTCAGCGAGAAGGAGTTTCAGTTTATAATAAGATCTACGAGCTCGAAACTTCCGTTCGTGGCAGCAACTCTAAAATGGTAATGACATCAGTTTCTGGGCATCTATTGCAGTTGGAATTTCTAGTATGATACAAAAGCTGTAAAATTGCGATCCCCTACAATTGTTCGATGCAACTGTAAGCAAGAGCTGCAATGAAGACTACTTGCCAATAAAGAAAACCTTGGAAAGAGAAATAAGATGCTGCCAGGGGTTGATTGTTTGGACTGATTGTGATCGGGAAGGCGAAAATATTGGCTTTGAAATAATAGATGTTTGCAAAGCGATAGGTAAAGCCCAACATAACTGTGTATAGAGCCAAGTTCTCGGAAATTACTTCCGCATCTGTACGAAGGGCTTTGACAAAATTCCCACACTTGGCTTTATAGCAGCTTGTTATGATTAGCTTACATAACTTAACTTGAAATTTATGTCTCCTTTATTTTCCTGATATCAATAGTTACACACACTACGGAACCGTCTATTCGACAAAGAAGCACGTAAGGATTTTTTAATGCTTCCCCTAGGTGACTCAAAGGCGACAGTTGAAAATGTAAGCACAAAACCTAAAAACAAATGGAGTCCAACACCTTTAGATACTGTTGACATTTAGAAACTTGGATCCAGAAAATTAAAACTCTGCAAAGGACACAATGACGAATGCCAAAAAGTTGTATACTCAGGGTATTATCAGCTATCCCAGAACGGAAACGAATATTTTCTCAAAAGAAATTGATTTGAAGTAAGCAGTTGAGTTTGCTTCGCAGGGCGTTATTATTAAAAATAATCAAAAATTATTTTTTGTACAGAAATTTAGTAGAACAACAACTTTGCTCGAAGAGTCATTGAATGCGGACCCAATCCAAGAAATGGAAGCAAATCAAATCCAGCTCATCCCCCGATTCATCTATGTTGATAGGTCTAACCGGTAATGAGGCGCGAGTGTACGAACTTATAGTACGACATTTCCTTGCTTGTGTGAGTAAGGATGCAACAGATTCCGAGACAATAGTCAATATCAATATTGCTGGTGAGAAATTTACCGCTACAGGCCTTTGTTGGATGTATACATCTATGATAAGTGGAACGCGAAGCTGATTCTCAGATACGAAGTTGGTAAGTAACTTGAGTTGCATTGGTAACTACTTAATAGTTTGTAGTCACACTGAAGGCAAGTACCTATGTATAGCCGGACGATCGATACCCAACCTCTAATATCAATGATGGGACCAAGTTCCCAGCCCCATATGCCGATCTACACCCAGAGAGAAAGCCTGTCTGTTCAGTTTTGAATTTGTCTTTCTTTCTTTACCTTAACACTGTTTTAGCTAGGTCTGAAATAACAGTTGCTAAACATTTTCCAGGCTCGCGGTAATTGGTTCAACAACTATTTCTACATAACCTTTATGAAAACTGTTGCGTAAATCTCCCAAAGTTTCATCTCATGTTGATAAGCCTTTTGCACCATACGGTTAACTTCCTTTCGTTTAGGACAAATTTTCGATCCAACTGATATTTCCGAGGGGGAAGTAATCAATGTTTTTGAGTGGTCCTTGAATACAGATTTGCTACTAGTAATTGCATGCGAATTCGTTTGAATACACTGTCATACACTGAGATTCACCATGAATACGCACAGAAAAGTTCCTTGAATACACCTGATTACTTCCCCCTCGGATATTTCAATGCAAGAAGGAGCTACGACTGCACCGTCCTTGCTTACTGAAGCTGAGGCTGAATTCCAAAACGTCGAAAATATGCGCATTGTGAATGCACACTGCTTTTCTTATGCCAGGTTGTGAATGCTTTCGCGCTGCTTTGCAATTGTTATACTTTGCAATTTTTGACGTTTTGGAACGACTTTGATGCAAACTATCGTAAAATGTCTCAAACACCAACAATGTCCAAACTATTAGTAACAACCATCGTTTTTAACAGCTTAATAAACAATGTTGGAGCGTACAATGCCAACACGTTTAAGCATATTCTTTATTTAAGAAGGAAGCAGTTTACTCGGAGAATGTCTTTGCTTTCTTCAATTAAACAAATAAAAAGAAATGTACCGAAGTGTAGAAATTATTTAAATGTTATAGAATCCTATCCAAACGATGCGTTTTTTAGTCATTTTCATTACGACTCCGGCGATGAATCCATTCTATTTGGCGGTATAAACTGAAATGTCAAATGTCATTTGCATCATAATCATTCACGATGCTCTGTTTGCTTTTGTTTGCGCAGTTGATGCATTCACAATGGGTTTTAGAAAAGTATGCATTGCATCATAGTAATCCGTTTGCGTTTTGGAACGCTTGATTAAGGCCTCAGTTATAGCCATACGTAAAATGCAACAGAAAAAGTGGGAACAGTATGAAAAGGATTTTTTTTTTCGTTTGTGTGGTTATAGCGAAAATTCTGTCAGAAAAATGTTTCCCTATGAAAACAAATACAACAAATCAACCACCACTGATTGGATTCCATCAGAAAAAAAAATCCTGATAGATGGAACAGTAAAGAAATGAAATACATCAGTGGAATTGATCTGGGTTTTTGTTGTGGAATTGACTGAGAAGTGGATCGGAAAAAGTTTTTCGTACGGAAAAATGTATAAATTATTTTTCTAAAAAATTTAAAGATCATTTGCTAATTTTTTTTTTTTGATAGACTAACTTTATAATTCATAAGCAACATTTTAAGACCAGGATTGAGTTCAACCATTAGGATTAAGTGGTCTAAAAAAGCAAAAGAAAATTTTTACGGTTGCATTTTACGTATGGCTATAACTGGGGCCTAAGCAAGTAATAAAGAAGTACTGCATTTTGGAGTTCAGCCTGATCTAATTGTAATAATGTAGAAACATGGGATTGGCACATATGCTACTCATGCTGAACATATTAACACCATAAAGGAAAGAGGTACATAGCTTGAGAAGTTTTGTTTTAAAATATTAATTTTTTGTCCCGATGTAAAACGAAATGAATGACTAATAACGAAAGGTATACATATTTTTAAAAATAAAACTCAGGTATACCCAGGTATATAAAATAATGAAACCCTGGATCTGTTGGCAATAGGTCTGTTCCTTTACTTTTGAATCACACGAATTCTAACGAATTTTTACACATTGCAGTTTCCTGACTCGAAAAATTCGTACAAGAGAGCGACATCGAGAGAGCAAGATATTACCCCTCCACTGAGAGTTTTACAAATTTCTTAAGAAGTGGTAAAGCTGTCAGTCACCTCACAATTAAAGCGCGGCGGATCGCTTTTAATGGCGGTTATGAATTTTTGTATATCCAAAAGCGATTCGCTTTCCATTGGACCATTTGGAAAGCGAAAGCACTTTTTACCATTGCATTTAAAGCGATAGGTTTGCTTTTGACGGATTGCTGGCGGATTGTTCTGCGGACCTAATAAAAACGTAAATATTCAATAAAAACAAGAAGTTTATAATTGCTGAAACATTCATTGTGTCATATTAATTGAACTCATTATATACATATGTTTGTATTTTTTATTAAGTAAAAAACATATTTCCGTTCAACAATTTGCTGCATTTGCTGAATTTTTGAAAGAGAACAATTAATGCTCCAGAATATAGAGCCAAGGCTGTAGAACTTTGGGACGGCATCACTAATGTGTTGAATGGCCTTGGGCCTCCGATTAAAACACGTGATGGTTAGAAAAAAGTAAGTGAAATATATATTCGTTCTTTTATTATTTTGTGTTTCTATTAAGAGCCGGCGTATGCAAGAAAAAAAAAAAAAACAACACAAACTAGGACGGGACACAGCTGTCAAATATTTGGAAAAATAAATGAAAAATTGGAAGTCAGAATGGAAAGCACTGGAAAGATAATTTACGCCCCGTTCGCAATTGCGAATAAGCAAAAGCGAACACGGGCGAAATTAAGGTATCGCTTTTAATACGATCCGCCGCGTATTTGGGAATAACCCCCCTGATTTGAGGTTTGTTCTCCCATTTGGCATATGCGTTTCTTTGTTTTGATTTTGACGTACCTATTACAATGGTATCAACAGGCGGCAAAATAATATTCAATGTTCTCCTCAAGATTATTTTCGATTTTGATAGTGGCAACGAAATTCTTCCTTGCTGTGAAAAAGAGACAATCTGCTTCATGTCCTTTTAATTCATCGTCGCTTTTTTCTCCTCTTAAATGCTTGTAGTACAGTACAAGCTAATTTAGTTGTAAATTAGAAAATTCTTTGAGTTTATCAAATATTTTAACGACTTTTTGTACCACTTTTTTGGAATTTCATGAATTTTTCTGGAAAACAGCTTGTATATATATATATATCTCTGTATTCCATTATCTTTGTTGTAGGCAGCCGCCCTTCCACTGGAAAGTTATATATCTCTGTATTCCATCATCTTTGGTTAGATATCTCTGCATTTGTCAAACATTTGCTGGTATTCTACATTTCTGGCCGTGGCCCGTGGGATTTTAAACCAACATCGAAGTAGGCTGTTCTGGATCCATTTAATATTATCCCGCCAGTTTTGAAATGCTTAAAATATATAAACAATTCCACCAAAGTATCAGCACAGTTCGTCCATACGCAACACAAATAAGCAAAGAAATGAAGTATCTCAATGTAGCTGAAAAGAACGATGCAGCCAAAACTATTTCCGGCCTTCTATCTAATGGTGCCGCCCGAAGAGTAATATCTCAGTGATTATTTTCTATAAGTTTTCTTGTTAAATCCATTAACATTTCAGCGAGAAGGAGTTTCAGTTTATAATAAGATCTACGAGCTCGAAACTTCCGTTCGTGGCAGCAACTCTAAAATGGTAATGACATCAGTTTCTGGGCATCTATTGCAGTTGGAATTTCTAGTATGATACAAAAGCTGTAAAATTGCGATCCCCTACAATTGTTCGATGCAACTGTACGCAAGAGCTGCAATGAAGACTACTTGCCAATAAAGAAAACCTTGGAAAGAGAAATAAGATGCTGCCAGGGGTTGATTGTTTGGACTGATTGTGATCGGGAAGGCGAAAATATTGGCTTTGAAATAATAGATGTTTGCAAAGCGATAGGTAAAGCCCAACATAACTGTGTATAGAGCCAAGTTCTCGGAAATTACTTCCGCATCTGTACGAAGGGCTTTGACAAAATTCCCACACTTGGCTTTATAGCAGCTTGTTATGATTAGCTTACATAACTTAACTTGAAATTTATGTCTCCTTTATTTTCCTGATATCAATAGTTACACACACTACGGAACCGTCTATTCGACAAAGAAGCACGTAAGGATTTTTTAATGCTTCCCCTAGGTGACTCAAAGGCGACAGTTGAAAATGTAAGCACAAAACCTAAAAACAAATGGAGTCCAACACCTTTAGATACTGTTGACATTTAGAAACTTGGATCCAGAAAATTAAAACTGCAAAGGACACAATGACGAATGCCAAAAAGTTGTATACTCAGGGTATTATCAGCTATCCCAGAACGGAAACGAATATTTTCTCAAAAGAAATTGATTTGAAGTAAGCAGTTGAGTTTGCTTCGCAGGGCGTTATTATTAAAAATAATCAAAAATTATTTTTTGTACAGAAATTTAGTAGAACAACAACTTTGCTCGAAGAGTCATTGAATGCGGACCCAATCCAAGAAATGGAAGCAAATCAAATCAAGCTCATCCCCCGATTCATCTATGTTGATAGGTCTAACCGGTAATGAGGCGCGAGTGTACGAACTTATAGTACGACATTTCCTTGCTTGTGTGAGTAAGGATGCAACAGATTCCGAGACAATAGTCAATATCAATATTGCTGGTGAGAAATTTACCGCTACAGGCCTTTGTTGGATGTATACATCTATGATAAGTGGAACCAGCGTTGCCAGTTTGGGGGTTTTCCCCCCAGATTTGGGGGTTTTTCTGACCGACGGGGGGAAATCTGGGGGGAGAAATTGTTTAGGGGGAAATCTGGGGGTTTTATTTTGTTCAATTATTTTTTTTGTCACTAAAAACATTGAAAGCTATAAAGCCATACTGCACCACGAACAAACCAAATCACAAACCAAATCAGTGTATGTTCGAGTAAATCCGATGTAAAATCATCTATGCCAATTCCATTCCAACATATCTATACATTTAAAATATTAATTCTTGAAATTCGTGACTTTTCAATACCCTACACAAATTACAAAAAATTCTTTTAAATAAATTATTTGAAAAAAAAAATTTTGGGTGTTTTTTTCTTGAAAATAGCTAAATCTGGGGGTTTTTCAGATTTGTCTGGGGGGAAATATTTCAACCGCCTGGCAACGCTGAGTGGAACGCGAAGCTGATTCTCAGATACGAAGTTGGTAAGTAACTTGAGTTGCATTGGTAACTACTTAATAGTTTGTAGTCATACTGAAGGCAAGTACCTATGTGTAGCCGGACGATCGATACCCAACCTCTAATATCAATGATGGGACCAAGTTCCCAGCCCCATATGCCGATCTACACCCAGAGAGAAAGCCTGTCTGTTCAGTTTTGAATTTGTCTTTCTTTCTTGACCTTAACACTGTTTTAGCTAGGTCTGAAATAACAGTTGCTAAACATTTTCCAGGCTCGCGGTAATTGGTTCAACAACTATTTCTACATAACCTTTATGAAAACTGTTGCGTAAATCTCCCAAAGTTTCATCTCATGTTGATAAGCCTTTTGCACCATACGCTTAACTTCCTTTCGTTTAGGACAAATTTTCGATCCAACTGATATTTCAATGCAAGAAGGAGCTACGACTGCACCGTCCTTGCTTACTGAAGCTGAGGCTGAATTCCAAAACGTCGAAAATATGCGCATTGTGAATGCACACTGCTTTTCTTATGCCAGGTTGTGAATGCTTTCGCGCTGCTTTGCAATTGTTATGCTTTGCAATTTTTGACGTTTTGGAACGACTTTGATGCAAACTATCGTAAAATGTCTCAAACACCAACAATGTCCAAACTATTAGTAACAACCATCGTTTTTAACAGCTTAATAAACAATGTTGGAGCGTACAATGCCAACACGTTTAAGCATATTCTTTATTTAAGAAGGAAGCAGTTTACTCGGAGAATGTCTTTGCTTTCTTCAATTAAACAAATAAAAAGAAATGTACCGAAGTGTAGAAATTATTTAAATGTTATAGAATCCTATCCAAACGATGCGTTTTTTAGTCATTTTCATTACGACTCCGGTGATGAATCCATTCTATTTGGCGGTATAAACTGAAATGTCAAATGTCATTTGCATCATAATCATTCACGATGCTCTGTTTGCTTTTGTTTGCGCAGTTGATGCATTCACAATGGGTTTTAGAAAAGTATGCATTGCATCATAGTAATCCGTTTGCGTTTTGGAACGCTTGATTAAGGCCTCAGTTATAGCCATACGTAAAATGCAACAGAAAAAGTGGGAACAGTATGAAAAGGATTTTTTTTTCGTTTGTGTGGTTATAGCGAAAATTCTGTCAGAAAAATGTTTCCCTATGAAAACAAATACAACAAATCAACCACCACTGATTGGATTCCATCAGAAAAAAAAATCCTGATAGATGGAACAGTAAAGAAATGAAATACATCAGTGGAATGATCTGGGTTTTTGTTGTGGAATTGACTGAGAAGTGGATCGGAAAAAGTTTTTCGTACGGAAAAATGTATAAATTATTTTTCTAAAAAATTTAAAGATCATTTGCTAATTTTTTTTTTTTTGATAGACTAACTTTATAATTCATAAGCAACATTTTAAGACCAGGATTGAGTTCAACCATTAGGATTAAGTGGTCTAAAAAAGCAAAAGAATTTTTTTACGGTTGCATTTTACGTATGGCTATAACTGGGGCCTAAGCAAGTAATAAAGAAGTATACTGCATTTTGGAATTCAGCCTGATCTAATTGACATAATGGAGAAACATGGGATTGGCACATATGCTACTCATGCTGAAAATATTAACACCATAAAGGAAAGAGGTAGCTTGAGAAGTTTTGTTTTAAAATATTAATTTTTTGTCCCGATGTAAAACGAAATGAATGACTAATAACGAAAGGTATACATATTTTTAAAAATAAAACTCAGGTATACCCAGGTATATAAAATAATGAAACCCTGGATCTGTTGGCAATAGGTCTGTTCCTTTACTTTTGAATCACACGAATTCTAACGAATTTTTACACATTGCAGTTTCCTGACTCGAAAAATTCGTACAAGAGAGCGACATCGAGAGAGCAAGATATTACCCCTCCACTGAGAGTTTTACAAATTTCTTAAGAAGTGGTAAAGCTGTCAGTCACCTCACAATTAAAGCGCGGCGGATCGCTTTTAATGGCGGTTATGAATTTTTGTAAATCCAAAAGCGATTCGCTTTCCATTGGACCATTTGGAAAGCGAAAGCACTTTTTACCATTGCATTTAAAGCGATAGGTTTGCTTTTGACGGATTACTGGCGGATTGTTCTGCGGACCTAATAAAAACGTAAATATTCAATAAAAACAAGAAGTTTATAATTGCTGAAACATTCATTGTGTCATATTAATTGAACTCATTATATACATATGTTTGTATTTTTTATTAAGTAAAAAACATATTTCCGTTCAACAATTTGCTGCATTTCCTGAATTTTTGAAAGAGAACAATTAATGCTCCAGAATATAGAGCCAAGGCTGTAGAACTTTGGGACGGCATCACTAATGTGTTGAATGGCCTTGGGCCTCCGATTAAAACACGTGATGGTTAGAAAAAAGTAAGTGAAATATATATTCGTTCTTTTATTATTTTGTGTTTCTATTAAGAGCCGGCGTATGCAAGAAAAAAAAAAAAACAACACAAACTAGGACGGGAAACAGCTGTCAAATATTTGGAAAAATAAATGAAAAATTAGAAGTCAGAATGGAAAGCACTGGAAAGATAATTTACGCCCCGTTCGCAATTGCGAATAAGCAAAAGCGAACACGGGCGAAATTAAGGTATCGCTTTTAATACGATCCGCCGCGTATTTGGGAATAACCCCCCTGATTTGAGGTTTGTTCTCCCATTTGGCATATGCGTTTCTTTGTTTTGATTTTGACGTACCTATTACAATGGTATCAACAGGCGGCAAAATAATATTCAATGTTCTCCTCAAGATTATTTTCGATTTTGATAGTGGCAACGAAATTCTTCCTTGCTGTGAAAAAGAGACAATCTGCTTCATGTCCTTTTAATTCATCGTCGCTTTTTTCTCTTCTTAAATGCTTGTAGTACAGTACAAGCTAATTTAGTTGTAAATTAGAAAATTCTTTGAGTTTATCAAATATTTTAACGACTTTTTGTACCACTTTTTTGGAATTTCATGAATTTTTCTGGAAAACAGCTTGTAGGCAGCCGCCCTTCAACTGGAAAGTTATATATCTCTGTATTCCATTATCTTTGTTGTAGGCAGCCGCCCTTTCACTGGAAAGTTATATATCTCTGTATTCCATTATCTTTGGTTAGATATCTCTGCATTTGTCAAACATTTGCTGGTATTCTACATTTCTGGCCGTGGCCCGTGGGATTTTAAACCAACATCGAAGTAGGCTGTTCTGGATCCATTTAATATTATCCCGCCAGTTTTGAAATGCTTAAAATATATAAACAATTCCACCAAAGTATCAGCACAGTTCGTCCATACGCAACACAAATAAGCAAAGAAATGAAGTATCTCAATGTAGCTGAAAAGAACGATGCAGCCAAAACTATTTCCGGCCTTCTATCTAATGGTGCCGCCCGAAGAGTAATATCTCAGTGATTATTTTCTATAAGTTTTCTTGTTAGATCCATTAACATTTCAGCGAGAAGGAGTTTCAGTTTATAATAAGATCTACGAGCTCGAAACTTCCGTTCGTGGCAGCAACTCTAAAATGGTAATGACATCAGTTTCTGGGCATCTATTGCAGTTGGAATTTCTAGTTTGATACAAAAGCTGTAAAATTGCGATTCCCTACAATTGTTCGATGCAACTGTACGCAAGAGCTGCAATGAAGACTACTTGCCAATAAAGAAAACCTTGGAAAGAGAAATAAGATCCTGCCAGGGGTTGATTGTTTGGACTGATTGTGATCGGGAAGGCGAAAATATTGGCTTTGAAATAATAGATGTTTGCAAAGCGATAGGTAAAGCCCAACATAACTGTGTATAGAGCCAAGTTCTCGGAAATTACTTCCGCATCTGTACGAAGGGCTTTGACAAAATTCCCACACTTGGCTTTATAGCAGCTTGTTACGATTAGCTTACATAACTTAACTTGAAATTTATGTCTCCTTTATTTTCCTGATATCAATAGTTACACACACTACGGAACCGTCTATTCGACAAAGAAGCACGTAAGGATTTTTTAATGATTCCCCTAGCTGACTCAAAGGCGACAGTTGAAAATGTAAGCACAAAACCTAAAAACAAATGGAGTCCAACACCTTTAGATACTGTTGACATTTAGAAACTTGGATCCAGAAAATTAAAACTCTGCAAAGGACACAATGACGAATGCCAAAAAGTTGTATACTCAGGGTATTATCAGCTATCCCAGAACGGAAACGAATATTTTCTCAAAAGAAATTGATTTGAAGTAAGCAGTTGAGTTTGCTTCGCAGGGCGTTATTATTAAAAATAATCAAAAATTATTTTTTGTACAGAAATTTAGTAGAACAACAACTTTGCTCGAAGAGTCATTGAATGCGGACCCAATCCAAGAAATGGAAGCAAATCAAATCAAGCTCATCCCCCGATTCATCTATGTTGATAGGTCTAACCGGTAATGAGGCGCGAGTGTACGAACTTATAGTACGACATTTCCTTGCTTGTGTGAGTAAGGATGCAACAGATTCAGAGACAATAGTCAATATCAATATTGCTGGTGAGAAATTTACCGCTACAGGCCTTTGTTGGATGTATACATCTATGATAAGTGGATCGCGAAGCTGATTCTCAGATACGAAGTTGGTAAGTAACTTGAGTTGCATTGGTAACTACTTAATAGTTTGTAGTCACACTGAAGGCAAGTACCTATGTATAGCCGGACGATCGATACCCAACCTCTAATATCAATGATGGGACCAAGTTCCCAGCCCCATATGCCGATCTACACCCAGAGAGAAAGCCTGTCTGTTCAGTTTTGAATTTGTCTTTCTTTCTTGACCTTAACACTGTTTTAGCTCGGTCTGAAATAACAGTTGCTAAACATTTTCCAGGCTCGCGGTAATTGGTTCAACAACTATTTCTACATAACCTTTATGAAAACTGTTGCGTAAATCTCCCAAAGTTTCATCTCATGTTGATAAGCCTTTTGCACCATACGCTTAACTTCCTTTCGTTTAGGACAAATTTTCGATCCAACTGATATTTCAATGCAAGAAGGAGCTACGACTGCACCGTCCTTGCTTACTGAAGCTGAGGCTGAATTCCAAAACGTCGAAAATATGCGCATTGTGAATGCACACTGCTTTTCTTATGCCAGGTTGTGAATGCTTTCGCGCTGCTTTGCAATTGTTATGCTTTGCAATTTTTGACGTTTTGGAACGACTTTGATGCAAACTATCGTAAAATGTCTCAAACACCAACAATGTCCAAACTATTAGTAACAACCATCGTTTTTAACAGCTTAATAAACAATGTTGGAGCGTACAATGCCAACACGTTTAAGCATATTCTTTATTTAAGAAGGAAGCAGTTTACTCGGAGAATGTCTTTGCTTTCTTCAATTAAACAAATAAAAAGAAATGTACCGAAGTGTAGAAATTATTTAAATGTTATAGAATCCTATCCAAACGTGTTGCATTCACCTGCGGATGTAAAATTTATACAATTAATTCTATATTACACATAAGTAATTTGAACAAACCCACCCTGTCTCTGTCACTTGTGCTGTCCCGCGGGTAGTTTCTGTGATGGAAATGCAAAACAAAACAAAACAAGAGAAAGAAGATCACAAAAACAAATGCATTTCACCTACCTTATATGTATCACATTTCACCTCAGCTCTTTGACTTCTTCCTTGTTTGTTACCTAAAATAAAAAGAAAACAATTTAATCCCTAGCCAAATACATTTATATATAAATAATGAATAATATTACTTACCATGTACTTTTCCATGCCTGTTCCTCGTTGCAAATTTTCTGTTGTTGACACTCTGATCTCTCAAATGTCAAAATAAGTATGTGAACCGGTAGAGTTCAGGGATGCAATGTTGATTTAACTTTTAAATACATGTTGGCAAAGTTCAGACGCAATGTTGAGTGGATTTGAAAATTCGAAGAGCAGGACGGGATGAAGAAGGTAACAAGATCTCGAACGGCTATTCCTGAAGTGGAAGGTTGGCCAAGTATTTGTGGCAACGTTATGTATGGGGCATTGTTGGCTGTAGAAGCCGAAGAGCTGTTCCCTAGCTGGAACCATTTTGTCTTGCGAACGAAGTTGAGAGAAGAAGTACCCATAAATGGCCATAGTGCCGATTAAGTTAATTTTTCTTCGCAACATACATATATTATATATCTATTTTTTTTATTCAAATAATTGAAAAAGATTATAAAAGTGTTTGATTCAAATTTTTTAAAGAAAAATTATACTGTTTATTGTGGTAAGTGTATGGTGAATTTATAGAGACAGAGGATTTTTAGTAATTTGTATAAAACTTAGATAAATCTCATTCGCTCCGTGTAGAGGTCAAGTGGCGGTCGTTGACTTTACGTCGACACTTACAAAGTCATGACCGCCAAATAAAAAAGGGTTGAATGACTCGTCCTGTACCAGCCTATTAATTCGATGTGGTTTGAAAATAGCGAGAAAGTGCCAACCAACGTAATCCGAGTGGTAAATGTGGAAATTGCCTGAGGTGTCCGGAACACACTTTTCTCCGCAACACCAGCCAAAATCAGCGTTCCAAAGACATAACACCTATGACGTCACCAGGTTTGGTAGACTTAGTTTTTTTGTTCGTTTTGTGCCAAAAAGTGGTTAACAGCGGGGTTTAGTGGACTTCACAAAAACAAATTAAATCCACGCCCTATACACCACCACAAAAAATAACGTCTCGCGAAAAAAAGCTAGGAAGAAAACAAAAATTAATTCAAACTACAAAAATCACAAACAGTGTGAACAAAAAAATAACGTACCTGGATAGGATCATCATTTTCATCGTTTCCTTTTTGTTTGTAATTGTTTTTAGTTTTTAAGTGGCGTGAGCTAGGTTTTAAGTTTTTTTTTGTGATTTTATCATACTATAATTTAGATTTTAATTGTTTTAATTGTTTCAATTTAGTATTTTACTGAAATTTTTTTAAGTTCGGCAAGCAATTCGATTTCCGTGGTCCGTTTTGTCTTCGCGTCTCTTGTTTTTTTTTTTGTATATTTTTTTTTATCCCCAACCCTCCCAAACTGAGCTCACTCTGGGTAGTCGATTAGTAGGGAAATAGGTAGTTTGTTTGACCATGACCTGCGGGAATTTGATTAAAGAGATTGTTTTTTTTTAAAATGCAAATTGATTTTATTGAGTAATTTTTGTTTTGTTTTATCTTTTGGTCTCTCTTGCCAACCATAATAATTTTAATGATAATTTTAGTGCTTAAAATTAATATAAAATTAAATAAATGTGCTTATCCACGCCCAAAATGAGAGCTATTACTTTTATTCAAGCGCTCAGACGCTTGATGGGTTATTAACTTGAAATTTCAGGGGGTGTGAAAGGGAGTGTTGTTACTTTCGTTTACAATGGCTTGATCAGGTGGAGTTGACGTAGTCGTCTTTGGGGAAATCCAAAATGGCCGCCGGATTTCCATGGTGGGGAGGGAGAAGGCCATCGCTGAACAACACCGCAGCGCCCTCAGTGTGGTAAGACCAGTCCGTCCGTTGTAGGTTGAGAAATTGTTTTACTCGGCATGTTTTATGTTTTGTTGTAGGCTTCGTCGTGTAGCGGGGACAAGAACCACCCCATTCGGCGAGCTTAGCCGTGCTTCGCCAGCATGCCGCGCTCCTCGCTCACGACCTTCATTCCCCTTCTGTTCTGTTCTCATCCTTAAGTCCCATCCACATCCCTGCTTCCTACCTTCTATTCGCTCCCAACGCCCTCTACATTCCACCTATAGGCCTATTACAAATGGCGCCCAACGTTTTTGTTTGTCCAATGTTCGTCCTAGTGTTTTTGTCCACAGTTGTTCTTTTTGCCATCATCAAGGGATCCGTAAGTCTTTAATTGGATAGTTCTTCAACATGCCATATTGAATTGCGACGGGTGGACTTGATGATGACAACAACAACAATTGGCATCTGTTTCTTTTTATGTTTTTGTCTTGTCTTTCTACTTTTACTTTTAAATGTGAATTTTACTTTCCTGTCCAAAAATTTCAACTTTCCTTTCATATTTACTTCGTCGTATTTTCACGAGTATAGTGGCCTTGTTTGATGTTGTTTTAGTTATAACATGTAGCACTGTCTCGTCTTTCATTAGCTTACCTCTCTCTATTTTATGTTTGTATATTGGACCATCCCATGTCTTCCAACAAATGCTCTTTGGCATGTTTGGAATTGCGGGGATGTAAAGATATGCAGTTTGTGCGTCCTAGTCTCTATATATGTTGAATTTTTATCACACTGAGGGATCAACAATAACACCGTCCGTCCGCAGTCTTTTATATCAGCTATTGTCATCGCTTATGAAAGAAAGCCAATCAATTTCGCCGAAGTTCGCAACCCGAAGCACCCCTAATATGATATATAGATACACATACCAATTCAATCCATATTATATTTTCTTTTATACCAATACTTAAACATTTTATTCATAGCTTTTTAGTACTCTATTATTTTTTTTATTAAATTAATTTTATTTAAACCAAATTTTAATTAATAATCTTAACTTAAAAACTAGATAAAACCTTAACAACACTTACTTGGTAAATTTTTTTTTATATAGTCTTGCTCGTCCTTTTTGTTGTCTTTGTTAGTCTTGAAATGAGATCATCTGAAAGAGATAGGAAAAAGGATAATCAAAAGAAAAGAAGAAGTAGTAGTTTTGATGAAAACAGAATACTCACTCGTTCCGCTACTGCACAACAAAATCAAACTAATTCCGGTACAATGCCGAAAGTTCAGCACAGTCCTCCTGCTGATTCCACTGCACAACCAGCGTCAGTACGGCAGTTCGCTTTCCCTCCTCCAACTTTCGTACCGTCTGATCAAAGTACCTCTTCAGAATCTCTACCTGCTCCGTCTTTTAGTAGCCTGAGTCAAATGGGTGCAGCTAGCATTGAAGCTCAGGACCACAGCCTCGAAACTATAGTCGATCTGAGAGAATCAGAAAACAATTTGAGTGTTAATCATATGAACGATTACCAAAATAATGATAAAGGAACTTACTTGTCACCTGCTTTGACATCCGCTATAAATCAAGCAGTGGCTAACGCGTTCGCCGCATGCCATACTTCTCTCAGAAATGAGATATCGGCTAATCTGAAAAAAGAAATGAAAAACAGTATATCAAATTTAAGAAAAGATTTAGGTAAATTTAATTGTACAACCCCACAACATGCAGAGGCAGAAGGGCCGGTAACGATGCCAGACAATATTCAAACCCAGGTTCAGCAACCACAACTACAACATGCACACTTAACATCGCAGCTTAATGCGGAATCCCGACCATTCGTTCCTGCCGAGGTTCCAGCTATTTCTCAAAACCCTAGAAGAAATAACCATTCTAGGGGAAGCATTCATCGACAGGTTAACCAACAGCATCAGATGAACTCCCAAAATTTCACTCAAGGTTTGTACCCAAGTCCTCCGCTGTACGCGCCTAATGCAAATCCACAATTAAACGCCCGAGGTCCGATCAAAATTGATAAATGGGGTATTTGCTTCGACGGGAACCAAGATTTGCTAACAGTGGAAGATTTCATTTTTCGGCTGGAAACTCTCCAACGCCAATATGAGTGTTCGTGGTCTGAGATTTTGCGAGATTTTCATCTGCTACTCTCAGGGACCGCCTACGAATGGTATTGGCAATTTCAGAGAACAAACTGTCGCGCGGATTGGCCAATACTTCGGGAGTCATTGATCCGTCAGTTCCATAATACAAAATCGGACTTTGAAATTATCCGCGATATAATGGATCGTAGGCAAGGTATCTGGGAGTCGTGCGACGATTTCTTCGCTGCAATTTCAAAACTCAGATCACAATTACGGGTACAAATACCGGAGTCTGAGTTGATCAGAATAGCAAAAAGAAACCTCAACGATAAAATATGCAAGTTGATATTTCCCATGTCGATATTCTCCATGGATCAACTGAGACATGCTTGCAAGGAGGCTGAAAACGCTTTTCCAGCAAGGGATATACCCAAACCTCATAGGCATCCAGCTAAGTATGTGACGCATGAAATAGAGTATGTCGAAGAAGCTGCTTATGATGGGGATGAGCAAGTTGCGGCAATACAGTATGCTGGTGCCCGTCCTAAAGTTTATGCCAAATTCGCAGAACCAACAGTGCTAACCTGTTGGAACTGCAGGGCTGAGGGACATACGTTCATGGATTGTCCATCACCAACGCGTAGCATTTTCTGCTATAGGTGTGGAAAAGAGGGGATAATAACTCCTAACTGTAGGAAATGTAATCCGGAAAACAGGGTGAAGAACGCGATGTCATCGGGGGAGTCGCGTTCGACCCAGTTCCCCGAGAAATAGGCACTCAAACAGAAGAAGAAATTCCGGATGATGAAACACCGCTAAGTCAAATTAAATTATTGGTAAGAGACGAAAAAGCGGAATCAGAAGATACTAACAAGAAAAGATTTGTTATTAGACCACTTCACGTTAGACTTCAGGAATATAATAGGATTAGAGATAGAATTTTTAACGTTAATGTCAAAAGAGTGTCCCAAAGAATCTTAAATACGAGAAAGAGATACCGATTGAGAAAGGAAGTAAGAAAGAGCATATCGTCAACGGTAATAGATACTTCAACAGACCCAAGACCATACGCCAAGATTAACATTGCAGGAAAAGAAATTTTTGGCCTACTAGATAGTGGAGCCAGTATAAGCTTACTAGGTAAAGGCTGTATGGAATTTGTAAAAACGATCGACTTACCAATTTATTATTTTAGATCCGAGGTGAAAACTGCAGATGGTAAAAATCAATCCATTGATGGTAAAATTCTGGCTCCAGTGGTGTACAAAGGTCACAGTCAGGTCATCACATTTTACTTGGTCCCTAGTTTAGACCAAGAACTTTACTTAGGGGTGGACTTTTGGAAGTCGTTCAGTAGACCTCTCTTACTCGCCGTGATAAGACGTGCTTAGAAATTCTTGTTAACGTTAAGTCACATATACTTTTGCTTAAGAATGAATTTCGTTTGCTCTAAATGCTTAAATTCTGTAACTAACGATTTTTATATATCGTGTGGACTGTGCGGTTTACCAACTCATTGTGAATGTGCAGACATATCCGCAGAATATATAAAATTTATTAATGATTCAGATAATATTTTCTTTAAATGTGTTAAATGCAAAAATCTCAAACTCGATGAATGCATAAAGAATGTTAATGATCACTTTGCTCTCTTGCAAGAAAGTGTTAGTGTGCTTAATAACCATATACATTTATTGTTTAAGCGAAAAGAATCCAACGAAAATCTAAACATTAGTCGTGATATACGTGAAAAAACACGTCTGCAACGAAAGCCTAAGGTCAATGACCCTTCTAAATCTAAAACTTCCAATAAAGAATCAATGAAGAGTGCACTTCCGTCGTCCTCTTTATCTCGATTCTCGCCCTATACAAGTGTTTCCCCTACTGTCCCTCGCACCGTCAGTGGGCAAATTAAGTCTATTGCTAGTACCTCTCGCAGGTCGTCATCATTCCCAAATATTGCTTGTAACAATAACGATAAAGACATAAAGAAAAAGAGAAAAAACTCAGAAGTAATTGTTGTTGCTGAGACTGCGGCTGCTGCTGTGGGCATAGAGAACGAGTTTTGTAACGATAGTAGTGCAAGTGATAATAACGTAGAAGACTCAAAGAAAAGTAAAAGTCCAGAAGTTGTTGTTGTTGCACCCAATGCCAAAAACTTAAATAATGCTGTCGCTGTTGAGGTTGCTGTTTACAATAATGTTGTTGCTGCTTATCATGATGCTGCCGTGGATGTCGTTGCCAATCCTGATGTTGTTGTTGCTGGTAATGAGAGTGCAGTTGGTATGGAAAATATTGTTAGTAACGCGAATGCTTTCGATATTGCGGTCGGCAAAGCGACTCCTTCTGTCTCACATATGAGTATGACGGCCGATACAGCTGTTCCGACTGAAGTTAAAAGCAAAACAATAATTGGTTCCAAGATCCAATGTCATGGCCTTAAAATAGTGAAGAAACTTAAATGGTTCCATATTGGAAGTTTTCGATACTCTACCGCTACGGATGATATCGTCAACTACATATCGACTAATCTTGAATTGAATCCAGGTGAAATTCAATGTTATAAGCTTCTTAAACACCAAGAATCCGATAGTAGCTTGAGATTCATTAATTTTAAAATTGGCGTCTCTGTGGAATGCGCTAAGAATATCTACGTTGATTCTTTTTGGCCAAGTGGGGTAAAAATACGTCCGTTTGTGTTCAAGCCAAAAAACTTAGAGGGTTAGAGGGATCTCTGTTACCCTCTAGTTCTTTTCCTCAATCTATTCGCCAAAACAATCAGCCTAATCAACATCATAATTCATCGCTCAAGGTATACTTTCACAATGCAAGTGGAATTCGGACGAAAATATCTGAACTGTTTAACAACTCCAGTCATCTTGATTACGATTTAATCATTATCGTCGAAACTTGGTTATACCCTGATATTTCTTCGTCTGAACTTTTTGATTCTCGGCATTTTGTCGTATATCGACGCGACAGATGTAACTCTATCTCTGAACGCGGAGGGGGAATCCTGATTGCCGTTAGTACAAAGCTATGCTGTATGGAAGTTGCTTTACCTAACTTGGACGTTGAGCAATTATGTATTTCTATAACCTTATTTTCTACACAAAATGTTTTTTTATTTTTTATCATAAGCTATATTCCACCTAGAAGTATTTTTGAAGTTTATGAAAAACACTTTTTGAATATTGATGCTATTAATAGTACTTGCTCTGAATTCGATACAGTATGTTGTTTTGGAGATTTTAACTTGTCAAATATTATATGGAACTGGTCAGCTAGTGATAACATGTTGGTAGCTTCTAATATGATTAAAGATTTTGAATATTATTTCATAGATTCTCTTCATTCACTTAATCTGAATCAAATAAATAGAATTCCAAATGCTTTAAATAATATATTAGATTTAATCTTTGTATGTAGTGAGTATCTTAATTCTATAGTCACAACAGTTCCTTTTTCACTCTTAAACGAATCTATTCACCACAAAGAATTATTTGCTGAAATTGAATTATATATTTATTCGTCTTATGAATCTAACAAATCATTAAAATCGTATAACTTTAATAAGGCTAACTTCATTGAACTAAACAGTTTTCTTGAATCGTTCAATTGGTCTCATGAATTTTTAAATTTAAATCTTGAACAAATGTACTTGAGATTTACATCAATTATATTTGAAAGTTTTTCCAAATTTGTTCCTCTTTCTCTAGCGTCAAAATCGAAGAAACTACCAAAGATCCCGTGGTACAATGATCATTTAACAAATCTTAAAAATGTTAAACGTAAAGCTTTTAATAAATATAAGAATACTAATAATGAGTTAGACTATGCTAAATTTAGCAAATTGCGAAAAGATTTTTCTATCCTTAATAAATTCCTTCATAGGTGTTACATTATGCGTATTGAAAGTAATATCAAGTCCAATAGTAGCTCATTTTGGTCATTTGTTAATACTAAGAGAAAGTCTTCTGGGTATCCAAAAAATATGTCATATAAGAATTCAGATGCTTCGAATATTACCTCGATTCTGGATCTATTTGCGGATTTTTTCCAATCCGTATATTCTGATCCTAATAACTTAAACAAGTCATACTTGCCCAATATACCAAGTAAGGTTGATATTGGCGCGTTACACCTAAGTATTGATGAAGTTCTCTTAGAACTCCAGTCACTGAAGCCTAAAAATAAACCTGGTGCGGATGGAATACCAGCTTTATTTCTAAAGAACTGTGCCAATACACTATGCTTTCCTTTGCTCTGCATTTTCAATAAATCGCTCACCCATGGTGTCTTTCTTAACGAATGGAAAACTTCACATCTCATTCCAATTCATAAATCTGGCTCCAAGAACTTAATAGAAAATTACAGAGGGATCTCTAAACTATCATCAATTCCAAAATTATTCGAAAGCATTGTGAAAACAAAATTAGAGTTTTTAACCCGCGAATCCATATCTGAATTACAACATGGTTTTATCTCTGGGCGTTCTACAACAACAAACATGGCCCTTTTTTCATCGTATGTTATCGAAAATATTGAGGGAAAAAGTCAAATTGATGCAATTTACACCGATTTCAGCAAAGCTTTTGATTCGGTTAACCATTTTAGCTTACTGCGAAAACTCAAATTATTTGGTTTCCACTCAACATTTCTAAGTTGGATCTCATCTTATTTAACAGGTAGATCACAAAAAATTGTTATCAATAATTCTTATTCGAAATCTATTAATTGTATTTCTGGTGTTCCTCAGGGAAGTCATTTGGGTCCCCTTCTGTTCAATATTTTTATAAATGATATAACATCTGTTATAAAATATTCGCATTGCCTTCTTTATGCTGATGATCTGAAATTATTTCTTAAAATTAATAGTGTTGATGATTGCCGCCAACTACAATTAGATATTGATCGCATTTCAGAATGGTGTAATTTAAATTGTTTAAAATTAAACATAAAAAAATGTAATGTTATCTCATTCTATAAGATTCATACGCACATAAACTTCGTTTACCAAATTGATTCAGACCCACTCTCGCGTGTAGAAAAAATTAAGGACCTTGGTATAATGCTTGATTCAACTTTCTCTTTTAAAAGTCATATTGACTATATGATTGTAAGAGCTAATTTACTTGTTGGTTTCATTAAGCGAAATTGTATTGATTTTTGTGACCCACACGCTTTGCTTTCTTTGTACATATCTCTAGTTAGATCGTTACTCGAATATGCGGATATTATCTGGAACCCCGCCTTGAAGACTTTTTCTGAACGTATTGAAAAAGTCCAGAGACGTTTCTCAAAATTTATATTTTATAAAATGAAATGGACTTTTATCCCGGAATATAAGTCGCGTTGTTTATTTCTGGGAATTAAATCACTGGAATCCAGAAGATGTATGCATGATGTAACGTTTGTGAGGGATATTTTGACTTATCACGTTAGATGCCCTTCCTTACTCTCCAAAATACCACTTTATGCACCATCAAGAGTTTTACGTTCCAAGGTTTTGCTTTTTGAGAAATACCACAGAACAAACTATGGTAGTAACGAACCTATCTGTAGATGTATAAGACATTTCAATGAAGTTTGCCAAAATATTGAATTAAGCTGGACAAGAGATTTGTTTAAAACTAAACTTGTATTAATATTTACTTTTTAACGATTTTTTTCTTTTATTGTAATTTATTTTTGTTATTTGTTTTTTGTTATCTATTATTTAATATATTTCTACAATATTATTTCTAAAATCTGTTAGCCTTAGCTTGTAGATAAATAAATAAATAAATAAATAAATAAATAGATAGCACCTAATGTAATAAGCTCAATATCAATTTCAAATATTTCAAGTGATACAGATACTCACCAATTGTCTTTTGAACAGCAGTCTAGGTTGGAAGCAGTCAGGTCGAAGTTCCTCTGTTACACCCAGCATGGGCTCGGAAAAACATCTTTAGAGGAGCACTTGATTGATACCGGAGAGTCGGAACCTGTAAAGCAGCGTCACTACCCCGTTTCTCCAGCGATACAGTCACTTTTGTACAATGAAATCGACAGGATGATAAGTCTCGGCGTTATTGAGGAGAGTGAGAGTCCTTGGTGTTCACCAGTTGTCCTTATACGGAAGCCAGGCAAAAATCGACTTTGTCTGGATTCTCGTAAGGTGAACGAGCTGACTAAGAAGGACGCTTACCCGCTCCCTCATATCGACGGACTTCTCAGCCGACTTCAAGACACTTATTTCATCAGCAGTGTTGATTTAAAAGATGCCTTTTGGCAAATACCGCTGGAGAGACGGAGTAGGGAAGACTTCTTTTACGGTTCCTGGAAGACCCTTATACCAATTCAAAGTCATGCCTTTTGGGTTGTGCAATGCAGCCCAAAGGATGTGCCGACTTATGGATAAGGTTATTCCCTCGCGGTTGAAGGATCGTGTCTTCGTGTACCTCGATGACTTGCTCATCATTGCTCCCGATTTCGAGACCCATCTTGCGTTGCTTGAGGAGGTCGCTCAGTGCCTGCGGAAGGCTAACCTCACCATCAACTTGAGCAAGTCGAAGTTCTGCTTCAAAGAGCTCAAATACTTGGGTTTTATAGTTGGTGGTGGGATGCTCAAAACCGATCCCGCTAAGGTTGAAGCGATCGTCGACTTCCCGGTTCCGAAGAACCCAAAACAGGTACGCAGGTTACTTGGCCTTGCTGGGTGGTACCGACGGTTCATCCGGGACTTTTCCAGCCTGACTGCCCCGTTAACCGACACTCTGAAAAAGAGAAATGAAAAGTTTAAAATGACTGAAGAGGCTCTGGAAGCATTTGAACGATTAAAGAGCGCAATAACGACAGCTCCAGTACTCACTCATCCAGATTTTACAAGACGATTTTTTATACAATGTGATGCCTCAGATCTGGGAATAGGTGCAGTCCTATTTCAGATAAATGACGCCAAAGAAGAATCCCCTATAGCTTACTTCTCCCAAAAGCTAAATAGCTGTCAGAAGAACTACAGTGTTACGGAAAAAGAATGCCTGGCCGCTGTAATGGCTGTCCAAAAATTCCGTCCCTACGTTGAAGGCATGGCATTCACCATAATTACAGACCATTCAAGTCTTAAATGGCTGATGGCGCTCAAAGATTTGAGCGGTAGATTGGCGAGGTGGAGCCTTAAGCTCCAGGCCTTCAACTTTGAAATAGAGCATAGGAGGGGCTCATTAAACGTAGTACCGGACACCTTATCGCGGGCTTACATCGATAGCTTGGACATTGAGGACATTGCTCCACTCATTGACCTCAATTCCAAGGAGTTTGAGTCAGATGAGTATCTTGATTTGATCACGACCATCAAAGATCATCAAGAAGAACTGCCAGATCTGAAAGTAGATGAAAACTTTGTGTACAAGAGATCGCTGCCACCTACGGGAGACGAGTCCGCGGTTGAGCATACCTGGAGGTTATGGATTCCGTCGGGTCTTACCGAGGAGCTGATTTCTCGGGCACACAACCCTCCAAGAGCTTCCCATGGTGGCATCGCAAAAACTTTGCACAGGGTTCGCCAATATTTCTACTGGCCAGACATGACTGTTCAAATTCGTCGATACGTGTCCGATTGTGATATCTGTAAACAGTGCAAGCCGTCAAACCTCGTGCAGCGTCCTCCAAT
Organism: Cheilosia vernalis; assembly: GCA_949126925.1. Taxonomy (NCBI): domain Eukaryota; kingdom Metazoa; phylum Arthropoda; class Insecta; order Diptera; family Syrphidae; genus Cheilosia; species Cheilosia vernalis. The sequence goes on from OX421361.1 coordinate 20,901,057, forward strand.
GTCTTCCTCGTTTTGTACAGATCGTCCATTCCAAAAATTGTACATTGACTTCTTGGGTCCGTACCCGAGGTCCAAGTCGGGTAACTCTTATGTTTTTGTAGTGCTCGACCATATGTCCAAGTATGTTTTGCTCAAACCTCTTAGAAGCGCCAATTCTTCAAGTGTTGTCCGATTTCTAAAAGATGATGTATTTAATATGTTTGGTGTCCCTAAAATTATACACTCCGATAATGGGAAACAGTTTCTGTCAAAAGACTTCCAGAACCTTCTGTCAATTTTCGGAGTGCGACACTTAAAAACTGCAAATTATTCACCTCAATCGAATGCGTCGGAGAGAGTCAACAGAACTCTTTTAGCAGCCATAAGGTCTTACCTCAAAGAAGATCAACGCGACTGGGATCTTCATCTCAGCGATATAGCATGCGCCTTGAGAACTTCTGTCCATAGCTCCATCGGTGTGTCACCATATTTCGCCCTTTTTGGAGTAAATATGATGACACATGGAGGTTGCTATGAACTAGCAGACAGACTAAATGCAGTTGAAGACGGCGAACTGTTGACCCTCTCCAGACAAACTCGTTTGCAGTGCCTGCGTGACAAAATAAAACAAAATATACTAAAGGCAAATGAAAAGAGTGCAAAAATATACAATGTGCGAACTCGAAACATTCGTTTTCTACCAGGGCAAGAGGTGTTCAGAAGGAATTTTATCCTTAGCGATTCCTCAAAATACCTGTCAGCCAAATTGTGCCCGAAGTATGTTAAATGTCGAGTTGTGAAGCTAGTCGGACAGAACATGTACGAATTGGAGAATCTTTCTGGGAAGAAAATTGGTATTTTTCACGCGAAAGATATCAAGCAATAAAGTGAATCGCAAGCGCAACGTATTTATATATTTCGGCCCACAATCGTCACTATCGTTTATTTTATTTATTTATTATTTGTCTATGTATCTACGTATTATTATAATTACTTGTGCCGTATTACTTTATGTACCTCTATGTTGATTGTTCAGCTTTGTTACTTTTATTTTAATGCATTCTTTTATCTAGTTTATTTATACATGTTCCACAATCAACCTGATTTTGTAGTTTATTTATTCAATCTTTGTTTATTTCTTTATGTTATTACACCTAGGATTAAGAGTATTCACATATGTAAACGTCCCCTGGCACTGTGATATACATGTTATTTATTTATTTATTCTATTAGTTCTAAGATTTATTTATTTATTTTATTTATTATTCTACGTACTTTGTCCATTCATTTGCTGTTAATTTATTATTAGTTTAAGTTATTATCTTCTTTTGGTGTAACAAACTAACCAAAACCGCACTGTGATATTCATGTTCATCAGCACTGTGATATGAATGTTTCCTTCGTGCAAAGTTGCTAGTATGTTGTTCACACCTTTATTTATTTATTTGATTACTGTCCATTTATGTATTTTGGTGTTAATTTATTAATATTTTTAAGTATTCACTGAGACACTTTGAAGTACACTTCCACTGTGATGTACATATATATATTCACTGGTACCGTGATGGTTGCTTGTTTACACTTTTAGGATAATTTAAGTATTTTACTTTATGTTAAGTTCGATTAACCTATTCTAATATTATGTCCACCTTTTTCTTTTGAGATAAGTTAAGTAATTTGCATTGCACAAACACGCTGTATATACTGACCAGCTGATTCGATAGAAAGTCCACTGCACCTTTACACATAATGTACACACCTATGTTCAATGTTTTTGCCCGGCTTTCATAAAGTGGGATTCTTCACCACGTTTGCTCACTTGTGCAGGTATCTTCTTCTCTGTTCCTGTTGAGCATGTTACTCCGCCAAGCCCAGAGTTTTGTTGCATTCACCTGCGGATGTAAAATTTATACAATTAATTCAATATTACACATAAGTAATTTGAACAAACCCACCCTGTCTCTGTCACTTGTGCTGTCCCGCGGGTAGTTTCTGTGATGGAAATGCAAAACAAAACAAAACAAGAGAAAGAAGATCACAAAAACAAATGCATTTCACCTACCTTATATGTATCACATTTCACCTCAGCTCTTTGACTTCTTCCTTGTTTGTTACCTAAAATAAAAAGAAAACAATTTAATCCCTAGCCAAATACATTTATATATAAATAATGAATAATATTACTTACCATGTACTTTTCCATGCCTGTTCCTCGTTGCAAATTTTCTGTTGTTGACACTCTGATCTCTCAAATGTCAAAATAAGTATGTGAACCGGTAGAGTTCAGGGATGCAATGTTGATTTAACTTTTAAATACATGTTGGCAAAGTTCAGACGCAATGTTGAGTGGATTTGAAAATTCGAAGAGCAGGACGGGATGAAGAAGGTAACAAGATCTCGAACGGCTATTCCTGAAGTGGAAGGTTGGCCAAGTATTTGTGGCAACGTTATGTATGGGGCATTGTTGGCTGTAGAAGCCGAAGAGCTGTTCCCTAGCTGGAACCATTTTGTCTTGCGAACGAAGTTGAGAGAAGAAGTACCCATAAATGGCCATAGTGCCGATTAAGTTAATTTTTCTTCGCAACATACATATATTATATATCTATTTTTTTTATTCAAATAATTGAAAAAGATTATAAAAGTGTTTGATTCAAATTTTTTAAAGAAAAATTATACTGTTTATTGTGGTAAGTGTATGGTGAATTTATAGAGACAGAGGATTTTTAGTAATTTGTATAAAACTTAGATAAATCTCATTCGCTCCGTGTAGAGGTCAAGTGGCGGTCGTTGACTTTACGTCGACACTTACAAAGTCATGACCGCCAAATAAAAAAGGGTTGAATGACTCGTCCTGTACCAGCCTATTAATTCGATGTGGTTTGAAAATAGCGAGAAAGTGCCAACCAACGTAATCCGAGTGGTAAATGTGGAAATTGCCTGAGGTGTCCGGAACACACTTTTCTCCGCAACACCAGCCAAAATCAGCGTTCCAAAGACATAACACCTATGACGTCACCAGGTTTGGTAGACTTAGTTTTTTTGTTCGTTTTGTGCCAAAAAGTGGTTAACAGCGGGGTTTAGTGGACTTCACAAAAACAAATTAAATCCACGCCCTATACACCACCACAAAAAATAACGTCTCGCGAAAAAAAGCTAGGAAGAAAACAAAAATTAATTCAAACTACAAAAATCACAAACAGTGTGAACAAAAAAATAACGTACATGGATAGGATCATCATTTTCATCGTTTCCTTTTTGTTTGTAATTGTTTTTAGTTTTTAAGTGGCGTGAGCTAGGTTTTAAGTTTTTTTTTGTGATTTTATCATACTATAATTTAGATTTTAATTGTTTTAATTGTTTCAATTTAGTATTTTACTGAAATTTTTTTAAGTTCGGCAAGCAATTCGATTTCCGTGGTCCGTTTTGTCTTCGCGTCTCTTGTTTTTTTTTTTGTATATTTTTTTTTATCCCCAACCCTCCCAAACTGAGCTCACTCTGGGTAGTCGATTAGTAGGGAAATAGGTAGTTTGTTTGACCATGACCTGCGGGAATTTGATTAAAGAGATTGTTTTTTTTTAAAATGCAAATTGATTTTATTGAGTAATTTTTGTTTTGTTTTATCTTTTGGTCTCTCTTGCCAACCATAATAATTTTAATGATAATTTTAGTGCTTAAAATTAATATAAAATTAAATAAATGTGCTTATCCACGCCCAAAATGAGAGCTATTACTTTTATTCAAGCGCTCAGACGCTTGATGGGTTATTAACTTGAAATTTCAGGGGGTGTGAAAGGGAGTGTTGTTACTTTCGTTTACAATGGCTTGATCAGGTGGAGTTGACGTAGTCGTCTTTGGGGAAATCCAAAATGGCCGCCGGATTTCCATGGTGGGGAGGGAGAAGGCCATCGCTGAACAACACCGCAGCGCCCTCAGTGTGGTAAGACCAGTCCGTCCGTTGTAGGTTGAGAAATTGTTTTACTCGGCATGTTTTATGTTTTGTTGTAGGCTTCGTCGTGTAGCGGGGACAAGAACCACCCCATTCGGCGAGCTTAGCCGTGCTTCGCCAGCATGCCGCGCTCCTCGCTCACGACCTTCATTCCCTTTCTGTTCTGTTCCCATCCTTAAGTCCCATCCACATCCCTGCTTCCTACCTTCTATTCGCTCCCAACGCCCTCTACATTCCACCTATAGGCCTATTACAAACGATGTGTTTTTTAGTCATTTTCATTACGACTCCGGCGATGAATCCATTCTATTTGGCGGTATAAACTGAAATGTCAAATGTCATTTGCATCATAATCATTCACGATGCTCTGTTTGCTTTTGTTTGCGCAGTTGATGCATTCACAATGGGTTTTAGAAAAGTATGCATTGCATCATAGTAATCCGTTTGCGTTTTGGAACGCTTGATTAAGCAAGTAATAAAGAAGTACTGCGTTTTGGAATTCAGCCTGATCTAATTGACATAATGGAGAAACATGGGATTGGCACATATGCTACTCATGCTGAACATATTAACACCATAAAGGAAAGAGGTAGCTTGAGAAGTTTTGTTTTAAAATATTAATTTTTTGTCCCGATGTAAAACGAAATGAATGACTAATAACGAAAGGTATACATATTTTTAAAAATAAAACTCAGGGGTGGAATCGGCTAAGGTGATAGTTGATAGTTGACAATCAAAGTCATAGCTTTGCGTCCACGTAAGGTGATTGTCAAATTGACAATCGTTTTTTTGCGATCAATTTCATGTGACAGCTATTTAGGTGTCGCTTTCATACATTTGTGTCATTTTTAAAGGTATGCACCTCGGGTTCGACTCCAAATAAATTAAATACTTTCGTGAAAAAAGAATATATATTAAATAAATTAAAATAAAAAAGTGAAATTTGAAAATTCGTGAAGTGCAATGTATACTTCATTGGAACTTTTCTGCACAAATGAAGAAAATAATTACAAAAAAGTCCAAGTATGCATTATGTATTTATAAACTTTCATTGTTAATTGGTGGCTTTTTAGATTTTTGGAAAAGAAGCGTTTGTGTTTGTTTTGGAACTGGTTGATCTACCAACAAGTAAGCTCAACGCATGTTCCAACCATCCTACAATTGGCTAGAACTTTAAATCTTCTTTGGGGGTGGTGCCTATTTTAAATTTGCCCTTTAAATTTTGCAGTTAAAGGGTTGATGAAAATCATATCATGATGATAAGGCCAACGGAAAATGAGAACATGTTCTTCAATCGTGGAAAGGATACGTATTTGCTCTTTATTAGCTTGAGACCTTACAAAAAATAAAAAAAAATTATTGTAATTTGTGAACATACAAGTATTATTATTCTCAAATTCACTTACAATTTTCAAAATAAAAAAGAAACATTTCTAATATGAACCCATCAGCTGACGAGAATGTCAGCGTCGGCAAGGAAGTGACGTCCAAAGCTCTAAGTGCTGCCAATAATCAACCATTTTTTAGTGATCGTCTTACGCAGAGCAAAGAAGAGTTGATAATCAAAAACGACAATCAAAAAAGTGACAATCAACTATCACCTTAGCCGATTCCAGGCCTGATCTAATTGCCATAATGGAGAAACATGGGATTGGCACATATGCTACTCATGCTGAACATGTTAACACCATGAAGGAAAGATGTAGCTTGAGAAGTTAATTTGTGTTAAAATATTAATTTTTTGTCCCGATCTAAAACGAAATGAATGACTAATAACGAAAGGTATACATATTTTTAAAAATAAAACTCAGGTATACCCAGGTATATAAAATAATGAAACGCTGGATCTGTTGGCAATAGGTCTGTTCCTTTACTTTTGAATCACACGAATTCTAACGAATTTTTACACATTGCAGTTTCCTGACTCGAAAAATTCGTACAAGAGAGCGACATCGAGAGAGCAAGATATTACCCATCCACTGAGAGTTTTACAAATTTCTTAAGAAGTGGGAAAGCTCTCAGTCACCTCACAATTAAAGCGCGGCGGATCGCTTTTAATGGCGGTTATGAATTTTTGTATATCCAAAAGCGATTCGACCATTTGGAAAGCGAAAGCACTTTTTACCATTGCATTTAAAGTGATAGGTGTTTAGGTGACGGATTGCTGGCGGATTGTTCTGCGGACCTAATAAAAATGTAAATATTCAATAAAAACAAGAAGTTTAAAATTGCTGAAACATTCATTGTGTCATATTAATTGAACTCATTATATATGTTTGTATTTTTTATTAAGTAAAAAAACATATTTCCGTTCAACAATTTGCTGCATTTCTTGATTTTTTGAAAGAGAACAGTGGATTAGCGAATGGCATTCTTAATGCTCCAGAATATAGAGCCAAGGCTGTAGAAATTTGGGACGGCATCACTAATGTGTTGAATGGCCTTGGGCCTCCGATTAAAACATGACGTGATGGTTAGAAAAAAGTAAGTGAAATATATATTCGTTCTTTTATTATTTTATGTTTCTATTAAGATTAAGAGCCGGCGTATGCAAGAAAAACAAAAACAACACTAACTAGGACGGGAAACAGCTGTCAAATATTTGGAAAAATAAATGAAAAATTGGAAGTCAGAATGGAAAGCACTGGAAAGATAATTTACGTTCGCATTTGAGAATAAGCAAAAGCGAACACGGGCGAAATTAAGGTATCGATCAAAGATAATGGAAGACAGAGATATATATCTTTCCAGTGGAAGGGCGGCTGCCTACAAGCTGTTTTCCAGAAAAATTCATGAAGTCACACACACCTGCTCATTTCTATTATAGAATATGTGAGTTCATGAATTGGACTTTGATGCAAGAATTAGGTATTCTCTATTGTGTATTTCACTATTTTTTTCATTTTAATCCACACCTCCACAAAAACCAAACAAATTCAAAACAAAACACAAAATAATTAAACACCGCGACACTCATAAAAGCAAGATGATTCGCGGTCGTCCATTAGCAGCATGCTTTTTTGTTGGTCACACGTATTCACAGACAGGGGTTGAAATTACAAAAACAACAATGTAAACAAATGGGTTTTGGGGGGATAGACGTACGAAAGATAACCATCTCTTTTATTCATTCTCTCTGGTATCGATTTTAATACGATCCGCCGCGTATTTGGGAATAACCCCCCTGATTTGAGGTTTGTTCTCCCATTTGGCATATGCGTTTCTTTGTTTTGATTTTGACGTACCTATTACAATGGTTGTTGTATCGTAGATTTCACACCGTGCTTTCCGTATCAACGGAGAAGAGTGTGAATCGCGGAGAAGTTAAAAGTAAATAAAAGAACGTAGGAATTCGTATATTAACAGAGCCCGCTGTCTATTGCGAGGCTGCGACTCTGTATTAAATCTTTATTGTTTCTCTTATATTTTACTTATTGAGATAGACCCGCTGTCTTTAGCTAGGCTGCAGTCTATTCGTTAGGATATTACAATTAACTCTGCCCTTTCCTTGTCACAACCTTTGCCTTTTATACTATCATTGTTCATGACCCATCTCATATCTTCCCCCTCCACGCACCATTGCTTTACCAATTACCATATGTGCATACGCGCTATTTTTAGGTATTGCTTAATTGTTTTCCGTTCCCATTAAAGGTACCCAAATGACATCTTGGGTGTCATTTGCCTTACGCTGGTGTCAAGTGTCATCCATTCATAAATTAATATTACTTCCCCGATAGCACAACGTAGTATTCCTCCGATATGCAACCACTGCAGTTTTGCCATATGTCGGCGTGCCGCTGCGCAATCGGAGTTGGGTTACGTGTGTATCGTATTGGGTAGGTATGCACTTGACTCATTGCGCTTGGGTGGCGTTTTTGGGTAAATGGAAGAACAAATGAAAACAAAGCAAATGACCTATTAATAGCTGTGCGCTCTGGTTGGTGTATGGAATGGATTGCTATTGAGAAGGCGATGATTTGGAGTAGGTCATGGTTAGGGTATGGTTGTGCGGATCACAACATCCCACCCCCCTTGGAAAAAGAAAATTCGTACCTGAAGGGTAGAATTTTCTGCTAGTAGGCTTGGGTGTGACGAGGAAGGAATTTACAAAATTTGAATGAAGTAGCTTGGAATTTACAAATAATTTTCATCCTTGAAGAGGTTTATCGTTTTATGTATGTAGGTATTTGTTTTTGTTTTCTTATTGCCTATATATATTACATGTTTGTTTTTGTTTTTTTTTTTTACTATGGTTTAATTTACTTAATATTTTAATATACATATATTTTTTCTATTATAATGTTTTAATTTACTTATAATGTTTTAATTTATTTGCAGTACTTCCCAGGGGAGAGTATACCTGCTTTCTTATCCTAAGAATTTGATATTTTAATAGTATACCATTGTATTTCTGTATCATTTAGGTACTAAATAAATTTTAAACTGCTTTAAATTTCTTAATATATTTTATAGGTATTTTTTTTTTTTTTATACACACATACCCTTATTTTAATACAAAAATATGAGGTGAGGGGTTTTTGAAGGTATTTTCTTCTTCGTCTTTAGGATTCTGTGAAGTGATCTGGGATGTGCTCGGGAGTGATTCTTTGATAACATGGAGTTCTTGAATATTATTTGATGATTCTTTCTTTGTTCGTAGGCGCTTAGTAAAACAGTATAGAGAGATGGTAACTACCAGAAATAGTATTGTGTAGATCAACGTGTAGTGATGTACATCGTGGGAGTTAAGAGATAAGAGGGGAACATTTTCTTTTGTTTTAAGGTTTTTTATTCCCTCTGAAATGAGTTTAAATCCTTCTTGGCTTGAGAATTTTATAAACGCCAGGGGATTAGATTTGCTGATTGCCGGGAGAGTAATGTTGGCTAAAGATTTTGAAATATTTAGGGGTGGTATATAAGAATTGTGTGAAATGGTATTTTGTTCATTGTATGAACGTATGATTAAATCTTTAGATTTCAAGTAGCAGTTTCCTAAAATTTCGACTGAAACTGTGCCTTGTAGGGTGTACGTTGTTACGTCATCCTTGCAAATCTCATCGATTTCATAGCTGTGTATTGTAGAAAATAGCCATTTGTTATGGGTAGATAGCTGTAACCATATTGTTGAGATATTTGCTTGTTTTATCTCGCATGAAGTTGGTATAGTTTCGGATCGTCGTAATAGTTCTACCTCGCATGTAGACAATTTTGAATTTGAATTAAACAGAGGGTGTACCATTGGACATAAGAATGTAGTTTTCTGACTCTTGCAATTTGTCAAGTCATTTGCATTAATATTACTATAGTATTCTTTGTTATAATCAATTATTAGGTATTCCGTTGTTGGTTGTATAAATATAAAACGATTATGGTAATTTGTAGGTAGAGGGATTATTTTGTAAATGTGAAAGTTTTCTAGATAGGGTAGAGGAATTCTAAATTCATAGATTACTTTTTGCTGACGTAAAGTCGCACAGATTGAACTGATTTGGTAAAGGGATAAAATGTCGTTTGTGACTATGGATGATATTTTTGTACCGCTGGGGAGATCTTGTTTGATCTTTGTTAAAACTGTTCTGAGTTGGTCTGGAGTAACTATTGAAGGATGAGGTTTGCCATGATTAGCATTGCTAACGAGGTCTATAATTTCATCTACCGTGCTTTGGTAACGCATGATTATCAACGTGATAAGTGAGGTTAGGGATTCTATTTCTGCGAATAGTTGTTGTTCGTACTCTAAGTCGTGGAGTTTATTTGTTAACTCTCTCACGGTCTCGAGTTTGGAATTGATAGCCTGAAGCTGATTTTCCATACCTAGTTCTGATCTATTAAAAACATTAGCTGTAGTCTCGAGGATTATAGTTTGGTTCTTAACCAACGAAAGTAGATGTTTTTCGTTCAATTCCAACTTTTTAATCTGTTTGTTATAATAATCAGCGTCCTCTTCACTTAGGGTTCCAAACAGTGATTTGCTTAGTATTCCTACTGCGCTTATCAGTGCACGTTTCTCCCGATTGCTGTTACCCATTGATATTAAACTATACTTTTGTAAGACATTCATCAGTAAATGGTTCAGTTCGTTGGTTGCCCCATTACACAATATATCACAACTCACTCTACCTTGCAGTTGTGCGCATAGTTGATTCATTTCGACCACGTACTGATTTGCATGTGTTAGAGCGTCGTCTAACCTTTGTAAATCGTAGTAAATGACCAGTTTCCATTCGTTAGAGTACAATTCGGCTTTTCCCCATTGTTCGAAGTAGATTCCGGGGTTATGGTCTATCGGTGTCATGTGTAGGATTCCATTTGTGGACGATAGTAGTGTCAAAATGAACATCAGTGAGTCCATCTTCTGTAAAACGTGAAGTTTTTCAACTGGGTACGCATATGATTGGTTGCTTGTGTGTGTGTGTGTGTGTGTAATGTTTCGAGCAAAAGTGTGTTTTTTCTTTTTTTTTTGTTTTTTTTTTTATTATATTTGTCCTAATCTAAGTTTTACTCCCTAAAATCTTCGAGCTCTTCAAATTCATCAATTTCTTCTAGTATCTGCAACAGCCGGTCTACCTGGTCATCATATGTATGGAAGTTGTTTAGGTCCTCTAATGGCTCCCATACTTCGGTGTCTGAAGACCCGTTGGATGTTTGGTCATCATCGAGGGTGACCATGGGGAAAGGGTTATTCCAGCGTCTTTGTGGCTGGCGTTTTAGGATGTACGCGGGACAGAGACGCAGATCGAAATCTTCGTCTGGAAGTCCAAAACTGATGACGTCCCCCATCTTGATGTCCCCTGTGTCTCCGTCGAGCCTCACACCATTTATATATGTGCCATTAGAGTTGGCACAGTCTATTAGGGTTACCACACTATCATCCGGACTTACTTCGATAATAGCATGGTGGTTAGAAATTATTAGGCTTGGGATGCGCAGGTTACTAGGGTATCCGATGCCTATATGTACTAGTCCGGTTCGTAGAGAGATTTCGGTTTGGGACACTATGTTGAGCAAGCTCCATTGGGAGTTGGGTATGTAGTCTATTGTTTCCATGGTCTGGAAGAAATGAACAAAACATACATCACTTATCAGTGTATTGTGTATGTTATTCATTGTATAATTTTATGTCGTTGTTATGGATAACCTTGTTTTTGTTGCCTACTTGTATCATGGTGTTTTCGTTAGAGATAAGTTTGATGATCTCATAGGGACCTTCCCATAGGGAAGAGAATTTATTTTTCCTAACGTGTTTCCTCAACAAGACTTTGTCTCCTAAATTAAGATTCTTTGGTTGACTATTTTTATCATATTGCCGTTTTGAACATTCTTTTCTTCGTTGGAGGATTTTATTAGCAGTTTGATATCCGTGTTGGAGTCTGGCTCGGAGTTCATTGGCATAATTATCATAGTTGTACGAGGTTTTTGGAGTTTGTTGAAGGGTACTGGGAATGTTAGCGGGATAACCGTAAAGAAGCTCATAAGGGGTGAAACCGGTGCTACTATGGGGTGTAGTATTGTATACGAACATAGCATATGGTATCCATGTATCCCAAGTTAGTGCGTCTTGGTTCACATAGTGACGAAGATATTCGGCCAAAGTTCTATGGCTTCTTTCAAGAGCTCCGTTTGTTTGTGGGTGGTAGGGAGTTGTATTTAATTTCTTAATTTTCATGAGTGTACAAATTTCTTTAAAGAGTGTGCTTAAAAAGTTTGAACCCTGGTCTGTTAGCAGTGAAGTTGGTATGCCATGTCGGCAAACGATATTTTCTACAAAGATTCTTGCAACCGTTGAGGCTTCCATGTTGGGTAATGCGTAAGCCTCCGAAAATTTTGTTAAATCGTCCTGAAAGGTTAGTAGGTACTTTTGATTATTGTAGCTCACAGGTAAAGGTCCTACTAAGTCTAGAGCGATTCTTTCAAATGGTTTGGAACTTGTTGTGGTGATTTTCATGGGAATTTTGGGATTCTTAATACTTTTGTTGAGTTGACAAGAGGCACAGTTTTTTATGTAGGTGCTTATATCCTCCGCCATGTTAGTCCAAAAGTATTTAAGTTTTATTCTCTTTAATGTTCGTGTGGCTCCTTGGTGGCCACCGAATGGTGAATCGTGAAATTCAAATAATACTTTGTTTATGGAGTCTTGATCGGCTAGAAAGATTCTATCATCGATGAAAAAGTGTAAGGTCACGTCTAAGTTTTGAAAAACTTCCTCGAGGAGGGTCTTGAAGATGAGCCGTGTTTCGGCCCCTAGAACTGCCGTGGAAAAACCTACACTTTTTAGACCGTTTCTACTTACTATTTCCTTGATTTCTCCCAAAAATTTTTCAGAAATAATTTTATCTCTAGTGGTTCTGAAGGGTATTGGTAGAGTCACTACATGTATCATTTGGTTGTTGTCTGTTTGGAGCGAAACCATTTCACCTATTTGGGGTTTCGAGAAATCAGTGAATTTTTCCTTAAGAATTTCTTCATCCCTGGACTCAATTAAAGGGAGTATTATTACTTTAAATTGTACACTTTGGTCTTTAAAAATTGGTTTTCTTTCTTCTTGTAGAAGAAACCTTGAGATAACCTGGATTTCGTCTGGGTCATTGTGCGGTTGTTGCGAAGATTCCCCCAGTTTTTGTTTCTGTCCACGTGTGGTTACTAAGACGTGTTGTCCGTTAAGGATTTCCGCGTCAGACTTCGGAATGCGACTTAGTGCGTCGGCGTTGGAGTTGTTTTTGCCTGCTTTATACAGAACTTGGTATTCGTATTCGTCCAAGAGGATCCTCCAACGAGCTAGCCTTGATGTTGGGTCTTTCAGATTCATAAGCCATTGGAGCGGTTTGTGGTCGGTACATATAATGAACTTTGTACCATACACATAAGGTCGGAATTGCTTTACTGCGTAAGTAATGGCTAAAAGTTCCTTTTCCGTAGTTGTGTATCTGGTTTCCGCATCATTTAATGTACGACTGGCATAACATATTGGCTTGTCCTCTCCTATTTTACCCTGTGAAAGAATGGCTCCTAAACCGATGTCACTAGCGTCTGTTGTAATTATAAAGGGTTGGTCGAAGTTGGGGTAGGCCAGAAGTGGTGGCTCTATGAGCAACCTTTTGAGTTTGCGGAATGCTTCGTCAGCGAACGCGTCCCATTCGAACTCGACGTCCTTTTTTAGTAATTTGGTCAAAGGTTTGGCTATGGTCGAAAAATTATTTATGAATCTTCTATAATAACCAACAAAACCTAGGAAAGATTTAATTCCCTTTACGTTTTTAGGTATAGGGTAAGTTTTAACCACTTTTATTTTTTCAGGATCTGGTTTAAGACCGTCTTCGGTGATAATATGCCCGAGATACATTAATTCCTTTTTTAAAAAGTTACACTTGTCAGGTTGAAGCTTAAGGTTGTGTTCTTGTAATCTGCTTAGGACTCGTATTAACTTTTTATTGTGTTCCTCGAGATCATACCCGTATAGGACTATGTCATCGACATACACAAAACAATCAAAACCTTGTAATCCTATCAACACCGTGTTCATCAGTCGCTGGAAAGTAGCTGGTGCATTCTTAAGACCAAATGGCATACGGGTGTAGGGTGACGTGGTCGTAAATGCACCACCCTTTTTTCAAACGACCATAACATTTTTAAAATAAGTTTTTTTTGTTTGGTATTTTGACATACATTTTATGAATTTGTTATGGAAATATGTATAGAGTAAATTTGTTGATAGCATGTGAACATTTTAAGTTAAAATGAATTGTTCAAAAAATGAGAAATGGTGCATGGTGCACCATGGTAGGTACTAAATGCACCAGCTGTATGTGTATAATGCACCACCTATTATTTTAAAAATTAAAACAAATATTTCAATAGATAAACATAGTTTTATTAGACAAAAAAACAGTTCATTGCAACTTTGAAGAACATATAAATAAAAATAAATACTAATGACTTCATCTTCACATCAACATAAAAATAAGTTAACAATAAAACAAAAATAACAAAAATAAAATAGGTATTTAAACATAAACAAAATAAATAACTTAAAATTAATTACTTAACGAATATTTAATTTATATACAGATTCTGAGAAATTGTATAACGACTGTTGCCGCTTCGTTGGCCCCGATACAGAAGGATCTTGGTGGTGCATTGTGCACTACTACGGAATTTTAGGTTAAAATTTAAATAATCTGCAGACAACGCATCAAGGTTATAAACTCTTTATTATAAACCAAAAATAAAAGGTTAAACAATCATTTTATTAAAGCTAAATAAAGAAAAAAGTCACTTCCACTGAAGAAATAAAAAAATTAACTTACCCTTTTTTTTTCGTTTTTTACTGAAATTGTAAAAAAAAATTCGCACACGTCCGCGCACAAAGAAAGCCACTACCAGACTAAAATCTACTATCGTTGCCGGAAAAAACGAATACTTTTGAGTGAGGTAGACACAATTACATCTGTCAGTTAGGCAGATGGAGCTATGGTGCGTGGTGCACCACTGGTGCATCTACGACCATGTCACCCTACTCGTAGTGTCCATAGGGAGTGCTGAAACCAGTTTTGCATTTTCCGTCATCATCCATGAGGATTTGGTGAAATCCTTTGGCCAAGTCCAAGGTACTAAAGTATTTGGCTTTTCCTAGTTGATCCAGGATATCGGTAATGTTCGGCAGGGGATATGCATCACCAACTGTCAATTCATTTAACCGTCTGAAATCAACTACTACTCTCCACCTCTTGTTGCCTTCTTTGTCCGGTTTTTTCGGAACCAGGAGCAACGGAGAGTTCCATGGACTAGCGCTGGGAGTGATTATACCTTCTTGCAGCATTTCGTTCACTTGTTTGTGGATCTCACTTTTCTGTGATTCTGGAAGTCTGTAAGGTTTCACGAACAAAGGTGGTTGATGGGGATCAGTTATGATAGGATGTTTAACAGTGTCGGTAAAGGTTAGCTGGTCACCTTCTAGATAGAAGAGGTCGTTGTATTGTCGGCAAATTTCGAGTATAGACTCCTTTTCCTCCTCATTGCAGTGATTAAGGTCTATTACCGACTCTAACTTGGTTAGCCTTTCTTTAATAAAATCCTGAGTTTTACCTGTTATAATGTTAAAATTTTCTAACTTGTCCCACTCGAGATCGATGTCCTGGTACCGAACTTCTTGTTCAGTGTCCGAGGTGTTCATCATCATGACTCTAACTTTAGAATCTGTGGGTTTGGTTACAGACTCGCCTAGGTAAATTCCTGGCTTTATTATCTGTTTTTTGATAACGATATTAAAATTGGTTTTGAGGGGAACAGGGATGTCCACTACCTGCTGCGTTCGGGGTTTGAGTGTCACTACATTCTGTTTGATACTGAAATTTTTTGTTACTGCCTCAGCCTCATTTCGTGCTGGGTTTTTCTTAGCCTCAGTCTTACTTCGTGCTGGGTCTTTCTTAGCCTCAGTCTTATTTCGTGCTGGGTCTTTCTTAGCCTCAGTCTTACTTCGTGCTGGGTCTTTCTTAGCCTCAGTCTTATTTCGTGCTGGGTATTTCTTAGCCTCAGTCTTACTTCGTGCTGGGTCTTTCTTAGCCTCAGGAAGTAGTGATTGCGAATAGTGTAACCCGGCCCGGAGACAATCGGTGTCCACTTTTAGTTCGCTATCAAAGTTTGGTTGGGTCCCATGAGCTGGGCTACAAACGGCTACTTCGTCATGGCGTATTTTATTGTGAATATTTTCTTTATTTATTTTCATTTGTACTTCATTATTTTTGTAGTTTATGTGACACTCAAATCTACTTAGGAAGTCATTGCCAATTATTCCATCATACCTGAGGTTTATCCGTGAAGGAGTAACGTGGAATATATGATCTAGAAAAATTGATTGATTATCTGCTTCAAATTCTAGGGTAGCTGGAATTTCTCCTATGGTACGAAGAGAGTCCCCAGCTAGTGTCGATATTTGGCAGGTGTTTGCTGCCTGTCTACAGGGCCTGATTTTGTCTCTTTTGACTAGGCTTATATCGGCTCCTGTGTCAATTAGGAAGGTTAAATATTTGGCTTTAGCTCCAGGATGAAATTTAATACGGATCACTGGTTCCTTAAATTCTGGACGCAGTGATACGGACATTTGAAATGTAACGAGGGGATTTAATTCTGGGATTGGTGAACGGTAGCCTGAACTATCGCTCGAGAATGATTGTTCACAGTCTCCTCCCGAGCACTCTCGTTTCCCGAACTATGAGGTGCATTACGTTGACGCCTGGACGTATGGTGTCTTACGTTGGGGTTAGAGGTTCTGTGATTTGTGGGATTTTGATAGGTTCCCTGTCTCGAATTTTGTCGGTTTTCCTGAGATAAACGAGTCCGACACTCGTTTATAGAATGGTTTGGTCGGTTGCAGTATTCGCAGCGGATTACCTGGACTTCCCTTTTTATGTTATTGGGTATGAAATTAGGAAAGTTCGTATTCTTAAAACAATTTGCCGAAGTGTGCCCTATTTTGTTGCACGTTTGGCAGACAGGTCGAGGAGGTTCATTGGCGTGAACGTTCCTTTGGTTTCTGTAGCAAGTGACAGCCGTGTGTCCAACCTTGTTACATATTTGGCATGATACGGTTGTGCGCGTGTTTGGGGTTTTGGAACTTAATAGAAGGGCTGGTTCTAGACGGATGGATTGTTCAACAGCGTAATTTACTGCTGTTTTTATGTCTCTAGTGTTTTGGGCTTTGACAAGGATCTTCAAAGTGGGACATTTAAGTCCGTCTTCAAATATTCGTAGAGCCAGATTTTTGTTCTCTGTCAGCAAAAATTCCCGTATGGGCGCCTCCTTGATACTGTTAAAGGTAACAGTATCTAATTCGTTTAATTTGGATACAACTCGATCTCCAAATTCTTTAACCGATTCTGCTGGTTTTTGCCTTAAAGCCGTCAATTCGTTCTGGATAGTGGACCGAGATTTGGTAGCTTTGAACTGGGCTTCCAATTCCGCGACCATATCCGACCAGTTATTGAATGATTTGACCTGAATCAAATCGAAGGCTGGTCCCTGCAGTCGGGTTTTAATTATGTCTAGGAAAAGCGAATTGTTCCGGTCATCACCAATGTATGAGAATAAGGTATTGCCGCAGGCAATAAATTTATTAAGTTCTGCAGGATTGCCATCGAAAGTTGGCACAATGCTGTATATGTCGTTAAGACTAATTTTAACTTCCATCCTAGAATCACTATTGGGACGGACGGGGTTATTTGTGGGAAGGCTCATTCCTGCAAACGGTAGGGCTTTGAAGAGCTCTACTGTTAATTTCCGTTGTCTCGTGAAAATTTTAAAAAACTTTTATGGGACCAAGGTATGTATTTTTGTGAAAAAAAAAAAAAGGAAAATTTGTGTACAAGGGGATGTAAAATAGACGACTGGGTATGAGTGTGTAAAAAAAAGGTGTGCACTGAATATAATATAAACAATATTTACTTAAATTTACTTATTTACTTTTTTCGTTTTTTTTTTTTTTTTGCTGCTCTCCTGCGGTTGTTCTGTTTTTTCGTTTTTTGTTGCTCTCCTGCGGTTGTTCTGCTGTTAGTGGTGCTGCTTGTTGGTTGCCAGGTAGACTTCGCGTCTTAAAGTTGATTTTTACACCTGGTCTTTGTCACTGCCCAATTTTTGCCTCCGCGTCTCTTATGAGAATCCGCCAGGTCTTACGGTTGTGGGTCTTTTTTCACTTTTCACTTTTTACTTATTACTTTACTGGTGTTTAGCCCCAGTACGCATCAGAAGTATTTTAACCTCTGTAGTTGGTTTGGTAGTCGGGACCTTTTAGGGATCCCACCGCTGCCACCAAATGTTGTATCGTAGATTTCACACCGTGCTTTCCGTATCAACGGAGAAGAGTGTGAATCGCGGAGAAGTTAAAAGTAAATAAAAGAACGTAGGAATTCGTATATTAACAGAGCCCGCTGTCTATTGCGAGGCTGCGACTCTGTATTAAATCTTTATTGTTTCTCTTATATTTTACTTATTGAGATAGACCCGCTGTCTTTAGCTAGGCTGCAGTCTATTCGTTAGGATATTACAATTAACTCTGCCCTTTCCTTGTCACAACCTTTGCCTTTTATACTATCATTGTTCATGACCCATCTCATATCTTCCCCCTCCACGCACCATTGCTTTACCAATTACCATATGTGCATACGCGCTATTTTTAGGTATTGCTTAATTGTTTTCCGTTCCCATTAAAGGTACCCAAATGACATCTTGGGTGTCATTTGCCTTACGCTGGTGTCAAGTGTCATCCATTCATAAATTAATATTACTTCCCCGATAGCACAACGTAGTATTCCTCCGATATGCAACCACTGCAGTTTTGCCATATGTCGGCGTGCCGCTGCGCAATCGGAGTTGGGTTACGTGTGTATCGTATTGGGTAGGTATGCACTTGACTCATTGCGCTTGGGTGGCGTTTTTGGGTAAATGGAAGAACAAATGAAAACAAAGCAAATGACCTATTAATAGCTGTGCGCTCTGGTTGGTGTATGGAATGGATTGCTATTGAGAAGGCGATGATTTGGAGTAGGTCATGGTTAGGGTATGGTTGTGCGGATCACAACATGGTATCAACAGCCGGCAAAATAATATTCAATGTTCTTTTCAAGATTATTTTCGATTTTGATAGTGGCAACGAAATTCTTCCTTGCTGTGAAAAAGAGACAATCTGCTTCATGTCCTTTAAATTCATAGTCGCTTTTTTCTCTTCTTAAATGCTTGTAGTACAGTACAAGCTAATTTTGTTGTAAACTAGAAAATTCTTCGAGTTTATCAAATATTTTAACAACTTTTTGTACCACTTTTTTGGAATTTCATGAATTTTTCTGGAAAACAGCTTGTAGGCATCCGCCCTTCCACTGGAAAGATATATATCTCTGTATTCCATTATCTTTGGTACAAAGTCACACACACCTGCTCATTTCCATTATAGTATATGTGAGTTCATGAATTGGACTGATGCAAGAATTAGGTATTCTCTAATGTGTATTTCACTATTTTTTTCAGTTTAATCAACACCTCCACAAAAACTAAACAAATTCAAAACGTAACACAAAACAATTAAACACCGCGATGCTCATAAAAGCAAGATGATTCGCGGTCGTCCATTAGCAACATGCTTTTTTGTTAGCCACACGTATTCACAGACGGGGGTTGAAATTACAAAAACAACAATGTAAACAAATGGGTTTTGGGGGGATAGACGTACGAAAGATAACCATCTCTTTTATTCATTAATCTCTGCTTTGTACTTTGTTAGATACAGAGATGAATGAATAAAAGAAATGGTTATCTTTCGTACGTCTATCCACCCAAAACCCATTTGTTTACATTGTTGTTTTTGTAATTTCAACCCCCGTCTGTGAATAGGTACGTGTGACCAAGAAAAAAGCATGTTGCTAATGGCCGACTGCGAATCATCTTGCTTTTATGAGCATCGCGGTGTTTAATTGTTTTGTGTTACGTTTTGAATTTGTTTAGTTTTTGTGGAGGTGTTGATTAAACTGAAAAGATAGTGAAATACACATTAGAGAATACCGAATTCTTGCATTAAAGTCCAATTCATGAACTCACATATCCTATAATAGAAACAAGCAGGTGTGTGTGACTTCATGAATTTTTCTGGAAAACAGCTTGTAGGCAGCCGCCCTTTCACTGGAAAGTTATATATCTCTGTATTCCATTATCTTTGGTTGTAGGCAGCCGCCCTTCCACTGGAAAGTTATATAACTCTGTATTCCATTATCTTTGGTTAGATATCTCTGCATTTGTGGAACATTTGCTGGTATTCTACATTTCTGGCCGTGGGATTTTAATTCTGCATTTACATGGTCACAAATTCCTATCACGCAAAATTAAAGGGATGCTAAATACTAAATAGCCGTGTGACCGAAAGGGACAGCATTACCTAACACGCAAAAAAACGTGATACGTATTTAGGTCGGCCATCGTGTTTGTGTGATAGGAATTATAGGAAAGCTCTGCATGTTGATATTTTTATAGCGATGACTAAAACAATTCCGCATTCCTATAAAACAATATGGCTACCAGAAATGATGAACGGACAATTATTTATTTTTTTCCTGTAACTGATTACTGGTTTATTTTACTGAAACTAATAACCAATCTCATTTCACATGTTCCAAATCAGAAATATTAATGTTTTCAAGCAATTGCAGAAATGTTGGTGAGCGGAACCTGTGTCTATTTCCGTTTTACGTATCTATAATTATGGGTAGAGCATCCATGACACCATAGGCGTCTGATTTGTGATCTCATTCTTACGCCTTTAATAGTATTGACTGCGGATAAACGGATCTCTCTTTTCGGTTTTGTTGCAAAATTGCGCGTGCGTGGTGGTGTAAATGCGGTTTAAATCAACATCGAAGTAGGCTGTTGTGGATCCATTTAATATTATCCCGCCAGTTTTGAAATGCTTAAAATATATAAACAATTCCACCAAAGTATCAGCACAGTTCGTCAATACGCAACACAAATAAGCAAAGAAATGAAGTATCTCAACGTAGCTGAAAAGAACGATGCAGCCAAAACTATTTCCGGCCTTCTATCTAATGGTGCCGCCCGAAGAGTAATATCTCAGTGATTATTTTCTATAAGTTTTCTTTTTAAATCCATTAACATTTCAGCGAGAAGGAGTTTCAGTTTATAATAAGATCTACGAGCTCGAAACTTCCGTCCGTGGCAGCAACTCTAAAATGGTAATGACATCAGTTTCTGGGCATCTATTGCAGTTGGAATTTCTAGTATCATACAAAAGCTGTAAAATTGCGATCCCCTACAATTGTTCGATGCAACTGTACGCAAGAGCTGCAATAAAGACTACTTGCCAATAAAGAAAACCATGGAAAGAGAAATAAGATCCTGCCAGGGGTTGATTGTTTGGACTGATTGTGATCGGGAAGGCGAAAATATTGGCTTTGAAATAATTGATGTTTGCAAAGCGATAGGTAAAGCCCAACATAACTGTGCATAGAGCCAAGTTCTCGGAAATTACTTCCGCATCTGTACGAAGGGCTTTGACAAAATTCCCACACTTGGCTTTATAGCAGCTTGTTATGATTAGCTTACATAACTTAACTTGAAATTTATGTCTCCTTTATTTTCCTGATATCAATAGTTACACACACTACGGAACCGTCTATTCGACAAAGAAGCACGTAAGGATTTTTTAATGCTTCCCCTAGCTGACTCAAAGCCGACAGTTGAAAATGTAAGCACAAAACCTAAAAACAAATGGAGTCCAACACCTTTAGATACTGTTGACATTTAGAAACTTGGATCCAGAAAATTAAAACTGCAAAGGACACAATGACGAATGCCAAAAAGTTGTATACTCAGGGTATTATCAGCTATCCCAGAACGGAAACGAATATTTTCTCAAAAGAAATTGATTTGAAGTAAGCAGTTGAGTTTGCTTCGCAGGGCGTTATTATTAAAAATAATCAAAAATTATTTTTTGTACAGAAATTTAGTAGAACAACAACTTTGCTCGAAGAGTCATTGAATGCGGACCCAATCCAAGAAATGGAAGCAAATCAAATCAAGCTCATCCCCCGATTCATCTATGTTGATAGGTCTAACCGGTAATGAGGCGCGAGTGTACGAACTTATAGTACGACATTTCCTTGCTTGTGTGAGTAAGGATGCAACAGATTCCGAGACAATAGTCAATATCAATATTGCTGGTGAGAAATTTACCGCTACAGGCCTTTGTTGGATGTATACATCTATGATAAGTGGAACGCGAAGCTGATTCTCAGATACGAAGTTGGTAAGTAACTTGAGTTGCATTGGTAACTACTTAATAGTTTGTAGTCACACTGAAGGCAAGTACCTATGTATAGCCGGACGGTCGATACCCAACCTCTAATATCAATGATGGGACCAAGTTCCCAGCCCCATATGCCGATCTACACCCAGAGAGAAAGCCTGTCTGTTCAGTTTTGAATTTGCCTTTCTTTCTTGACCTTAACACTGTTTTAGCTAGGTCTGAAATAACAGTTGCTAAACATTGTCTAGGCTCGCGGTAATTGGTTCAACAACTATTTCTACATAACCTTTATGAAAACTGTTGCGTAAATCTCCCAAAGTTTCATCTCATGTTGATAAGCCTTTTGCACCATACGCTTAACTTCCTTTCGTTTAGGACAAATTTTCGATCCAACTGATATTTTAATGCAAGAAGGAGCTACGACTGCACCGTCCTTGCTTACTGAAGCTGAGGCTGAATTCCAAAACGTCGAAAATATGCGCATTGTGAATGCACACTGCTTTTCTTATGCCAGGTTATGAATGCTTTCGCGCTGCTTTGCATATGTTATGCTTTGCAATTTTTGACGTTTTGGAACGACTTTGATGCAAACTATCGTAAAATGTCTCAAACACCAACAATGTCCAAACTATTAGTAACAACCATCGTTTTTAACAGCTTAATAAACAATGTTGGATCGTACAATGCCAACACGTTTAAGCATATTCTTTATTTAAGAAGGAAGCAGTTTACTCGGAGAATGTCTTTGCTTTCTTCAATTAAACAAATAAAAAGAAATGTACCGAAGTGTAGAAATTATTTAAATGTTATAGAATCCTATCCAAACGATGTGTTTTTTAGTCATTTTCATTACGACTCCGGCGATGAATCCATTCTATTTGGCGGTATAAACTGAAATGTCAAATGTCATTTGCATCATAATCATTCACGATGCTCTGTTTGCTTTTGTTTGCGCAGTTGATGCATTCACAATGGGTTTTAGAAAAATGTTTCCCTATGAAAACAAATACAACAAATCAACCACCACTGATTGGATTCCATCAGAAAAAAAAATCCTGATAGATGGAACAGTAAAGAAATGAAATACATCAGTGGAATGATCTGGGTTTTTGTTGTGGAATTGACTGAGAAGTGGATCGGAAAAAGTTTTTCGTACGGAAAAATGTATAAATTATTTTTCTAAAAAATTTAAAGATTATTTGCTAATTTTTTTTTTTGATAGACTAACTTTATAATTCATAAGCAACATTTTAAGACCAGGATTGAGTTCAACCATTAGGATTAAGTGGTCTAAAAAAGCAAAAGAAAATTTTTACGGTTGCATTTTACGTATGGCTATAACTGGGGCCTAAGCAAGTAATAAAGAAGTACTGCATTTTGGAATTCAGCCTGATCTAATTGACATAATGGAGAAACATGGGATTGGCACATATGCTACTCATGCTGAACATATTAACACCATAAAGGAAAGAGGTAGCTTGAGAAGTTTTGTTTTAAAATATAAATTTTTTGTCCCGATGTAAAACGAAATGAATGACTAATAACGAAAGGTATACATATTTTTAAAAATAAAACTCAGGTATACCCAGGTATATAAAATAATGAAACCCTGGATCTGTTGGCAATAGGTCTGTTCCTTTACTTTTGAATCACACGAATTCTAACGAATTTTTACACATTGCAGTTTCCTGACTCGAAAAATTCGTACAAGAGAGCGACATCGAGAGAGCAAGATATTACCCCTCCACTGAGAGTTTTACAAATTTCTTAAGAAGTGGTAAAGCTGTCAGTCACCTCACAATTAAAGCGCGGCGGATCGCTTTTAATGGCGGTTATGAATTTTTGTATATCCAAAAGCGATTCGCTTTCCATTGGACCATTTGGAAAGCGAAAGCACTTTTTACCATTGCATTTAAAGCGATAGGTTTGCTTTTGACGGATTGCTGGCGGATTGTTCTGCGGACCTAATAAAAACGTAAATATTCAATAAAAACAAGAAGTTTATAATTGCTGAAACATTCATTGTGTCATATTAATTGAACTCATTATATACATATGTTTGTATTTTTTATTAAGTAAAAAACATATTTCCGTTCAACAATTTGCTGCATTTCTTGAATTTTTGAAAGAGAACAGTGGATTAGCGAATGGCATTCTTAATGCTCCAGAATATAGAGCCAAGGCTGTAGAACTTTGGGACGGCATCACTAATGTGTTGAATGGCCTTGGGCCTCCGATTAAAACACGTGATGGTTAGAAAAAAGTAAGTGAAATATATATTCGTTCTTTTATTATTTTGTGTTTCTATTAAGAGCCGGCGTATGCAAGAAAAAAAAAAAAAAACAACACAAACTAGGACGGGAAACAGCTGTCAAATATTTGGAAAAATAAATGAAAAATTGGAAGTCAGAATGGAAAGCACTGGAAAGATAATTTACGCCCCGTTCGCAATTGCGAATAAGCAAAAGCGAACACGGGCGAAGTTAAGGTATCGCTTTTAATACGATCCGCCGCGTATTTGGGAATAACCCCCCTGATTTGAGGTTTGTTCTCCCATTTGGCATATGCGTTTCTTTGTTTTGATTTTGACGTACCTATTACAATGGTATCAACAGGCGGCAAAATAATATTCAATGTTCTCCTCAAGATTATTTTCGATTTTGATAGTGGCAACGAAATTCTTCCTTGCTGTGAAAAAGAGACAATCTGCTTCATGTCCTTTAAATTCATCGTCGCTTTTTTCTCTTCTTAAATGCTTATAGTACAGTACAAGCTAATTTAGTTGTAAATTAGAAAATTCTTTGAGTTTATCAAATATTTTAACGACTTTTTGTACCACTTTTTTGGAATTTCATGAATTTTTCTGGAAAACAGCTTGTGGGCAGCCGCCCTTCAACTGGAAAGTTATATATCTCTGTATTCCATTATCTTTTTTGTAGGCAGTCGCCCTTCCACTGGAAAGTTATATATCTCTGTATTCCATTATCTTTGGTTAGATATCTCTGCATTTGTCAAACATTTGCTGGTATTCTACATTTCTGGCCGTGGCCCGTGGGATTTTAAACCAACATCGAAGTAGGCTGTTCTGGATCCATTTAATATTATCCCGCCAGTTTTGAAATGCTTAAAATATATAAACAATTCCACCAAAGTATCAGCACAGTTCGTCCATACGCAACACAAATAAGCAAAGAAATGAAGTATCTCAATGTAGCTGAAAAGAACGATGCAGCCAAAACTATTTCCGGCCTTCTATCTAATGGTGCCGCCCGAAGTGTAATATCTCAGTGATTATTTTCTATAAGTTTTCTTGTTAGATCCATTAACATTTCAGCGAGAAGGAGTTTCAGTTTATAATAAGATCTACGAGCTCGAAACTTCCGTTCGTGGCAGCAACTCTAAAATGGTAATGACATCAGTTTCGGGGCATCTATTGCAGTTGGAATTTCTAGTTTGATACAAAAGCTGTAAAATTGCGATCCCCTACAATTGTTCGATGCAACTGTACGCAAGAGCTGCAATGAAGACTACTTGCCAATAAAGAAAACCTTGGAAAGAGAAATAAGATCCTGCCAGGGGTTGATTGTTTGGACTGATTGTGATCGGGAAGGCGAAAATATTGGCTTTGAAATAATAGATGTTTGCAAAGCGATAGGTAAAGCCCAACATAACTGTGTATAGAGCCAAGTTCTCGGAAATTACTTCCGCATCTGTACGAAGGGCTTTGACAAAATTCCCACACTTGGCTTTATAGCAGCTTGTTATGATTAGCTTACATAACTTAACTTGAAATTTATGTCTCCTTTATTTTCCTGATATCAATAGTTACACACACTACGGAACCGTCTATTCGACAAAGAAGCACGTAAGGATTTCTTAATGCTTCCCCTAGCTGACTCAAAGGCGACAGTGGAAAATGTAAGCACAAAACCTAAAAACAAATGGAGTCCAACACCTTTAGATACTGTTGACATTTAGAAACTTGGATCCAGAAAATTAAAACTCTGCAAAGGACACAATGACGAATGCCAAAAAGTTGTATACTCAGGGTATTATCAGCTATCCCAGAACGGAAACGAATATTTTCTCAAAAGAAATTGATTTGAAGTAAGCAGTTGAGTTTGCTTCGCAGGGCGTTATTATTAAAAATAATCAAAAAATATTTTTTGTACAGAAATTTAGTAGAACAACAACTTTGCTCGAAGAGTCATTGAATGCGGACCCAATCCAAGAAATGGAAGCAAATCAAATCAAGCTCATCCCCCGATTCATCTATGTTGATAGGTCTAACCGGTATTGAGGCGCGAGTGTACGAACTTATAGTACATTTCCTTGCTTGTGTGAGTAAGGATGCAACAGATTCCGAGACAATAGTCAATATCAATATTGCTGGTGAGAAATTTACCGCTACAGGCCTTTGTTGGATGTATACATCTATGATAAGTGGAACGCGAAGCTGATTCTCAGATACGAAGTTGGTAAGTAACTTGAGTTGCATTGGTAACTACTTAATAGTTTGTAGTCACACTGAAGGCAAGTACCTATGTATAGCCGGACGATCGATACCCAACCTCTAATATCAATGATGGGACCAAGTTCCCAGCCCCATATGCCGATCTACACCCAGAGAGAAAGCCTGTCTGTTCAGTTTTGAATTTGTCTTTCTTTCTTTACCTTAACACTGTTTTAGCTAGGTCTGAAATAACAGTTGCTAAACATTTTCCAGGCTCGCGGTAATTGGTTCAACAACTATTTCTACATAACCTTTATGAAAACTGTTGCGTAAATCTCCCAAAGTTTCATCTCATGTTGATAAGCCTTTTGCACCATACGGTTAACTTCCTTTCGTTTAGGACAAATTTTCGATCCAACTGATATTTCAATGCAAGAAGGAGCTACGACTGCACCGTCCTTGCTTACTGAAGCTGAGGCTGAATTCCAAAACGTCGAAAATATGCGCATTGTGAATGCACACTGCTTTTCTTATGCCAGGTTGTGAATGCTTTCGCGCTGCTTTGCAATTGTTATACTTTGCAATTTTTGACGTTTTGGAACGACTTTGATGCAAACTATCGTAAAATGTCTCAAACACCAACAATGTCCAAACTATTAGTAACAACCATCGTTTTTAACAGCTTAATAAACAATGTTGGAGCGTACAATGCCAACACGTTTAAGCATATTCTTTATTTAAGAAGGAAGCAGTTTACTCGGAGAATGTCTTTGCTTTCTTCAATTAAACAAATAAAAAGAAATGTACCGAAGTGTAGAAATTATTTAAATGTTATAGAATCCTATCCAAACGATGCGTTTTTTAGTCATTTTCATTACGACTCCGGCGATGAATCCATTCTATTTGGCGGTATAAACTGAAATGTCAAATGTCATTTGCATCATAATCATTCACGATGCTCTGTTTGCTTTTGTTTGCGCAGTTGATGCATTCACAATGGGTTTTAGAAAAGTATGCATTGCATCATAGTAATCCGTTTGCGTTTTGGAACGCTTGATTAAGGCCTCAGTTATAGCCATACGTAAAATGCAACAGAAAAAGTGGGAACAGTATGAAAAGGATTTTTTTTTCGTTTGTGTGGTTATAGCGAAAATTCTGTCAGAAAAATGTTTCCCTATGAAAACAAATACAACAAATCAACCACCACTGATTGGATTCCATCAGAAAAAAAAATCCTGATAGATGGAACAGTAAAGAAATGAAATACATCAGTGGAATGATCTGGGTTTTTGTTGTGGAATTGACTGAGAAGTGGATCGGAAAAAGTTTTTCGTACGGAAAAATGTATAAATTATTTTTCTAAAAAATTTAAAGATCATTTGCTAATTTTTTTTTTTTGATAGACTAACTTTATAATTCATAAGCAACATTTTAAGACCAGGATTGAGTTCAACCATTAGGATTAAGTGGTCTAAAAAAGCAAAAGAAAATTTTTACGGTTGCATTTTACGTATGGCTATAACTGGGGCCTAAGCAAGTAATAAAGAAGTACTGCATTTTGGAATTCAGCCTGATCTAATTGACATAATGGAGAAACATGGGATTGGCACATATGCTACTCATGCTGAACATATTAACACCATAAAGGAAAGAGGTAGCTTGAGAAGTTTTGTTTTAAAATATTAATTTTTTTTCCCGATGTAAAACGAAATGAATGACTAATAACGAAAGGTATACATATTTTTAAAAATAAAACTCAGGTATACCCAGGTATATAAAATAATGAAACCCTGGATCTGTTGGCAATAGGTCTGTTCCTTTACTTTTGAATCACACGAATTCTAACGAATTTTTACACATTGCAGTTTCCTGACTCGAAAAATTCGTACAAGAGAGCGACATCGAGAGAGCAAGATATTACCCCTCCACTGAGAGTTTAACAAATTTCTTAAGAAGTGGTAAAGCTGTCAGTCACCTCACAATTAAAGCGCGGCGGATCGCTTTTAATGGCGGTTATGAATTTTTGTATATCCAAAAGCGATTCGCTTTCCATTGGACCATTTGGAAAGCGAAAGCACTTTTTACCATTGCATTTAAAGCGATAGGTTTGCTTTTGACGGATTGCTGGCGGATTGTTCTGCGGACCTAATAAAAACGTAAATATTCAATAAAAACAAGAAGTTTATAATTGCTGAAACATTCATTGTGTCATATTAATTGAACTCATTATATACATATGTTTGTATTTTTTATTAAGTAAAAAACATATTTCCGTTCAACAATTTGCTGCATTTCTTGAATTTTTGAAAGAGAACAGTGGATTAGCGAATGGCATTCTTAATGCTCCAGAATATAGAGCCAAGGCTGTAGAACTTTGGGACGGCATCACTAATGTGTTGAATGGCCTTGGGCCTCCGATTAAAACACGTGATGGTTAGAAAAAAGTAAGTGAAATATATATTCGTTCTTTTATTATTTTGTGTTTCTATTAAGATTAAGAGCCGGCGTATGCAAGAAAAAAAAAAAACAACACAAACTAGGACGGGCTGTCAAATATTTGGAAAAATAAATGAAAAATTGGAGGTCAGAATGGAAAGCACTGGAAAGATAATTTACGCCCCGTTCGCAATTGAGAATAAGCAAAAGCGAACACGGGCGAAATTAAGGTATCGCTTTTAATACGATCCGCAGCGTATTTGGGAATAACACCCCTGATTTGAGGTTTGTTCTCCCATTTGGCATATGCGTTTCTTTGTTTTGATTTTGATGTACCTATTACAATGGTATCAACAGGCGGCAAAATAATATTCAATGTTCTCCTCAAGATTATTTTCGATTTTGATAGTGGCAACGAAATTCTTCCTTGCTGTGAAAAAGAGACAATCTGCTTCATGTCCTTTTAATTCATCGTCGCTTTTTTATCTTCTTAAATGCTTGTAGTACAGTACAAGCTAATTTAGTTGTAAATTAGAAAATTCTTTGAGATTATCAAATATTTTAACGACTTTTTGTACCACTTTTTTGGAATTTCATGAATTTTTCTGGAAAACAGCTTGTAGGCAGCCGCCCTTCAACTGGAAAGTTATATATCTCTGTACCTATTCCATTATCTTTTTTGTAGGCAGTCGCCCTTCCACTGGAAAGTTATATATCTCTGTATTCCATTATCTTTGGTTAGATATCTCTGCATTTGTCAAACATTTGCTGGTATTCTACATTTCTGGCCGTGGCCCGTGGGATTTTAAACCAACATCGAAGTAGGCTGTTCTGGATCCATTTAATATTATCCCGCCAGTTTTGAAATGCTTAAAATATATAAACAATTCCACCAAAGTATCAGCACAGTTCGTCCATACGCAACACAAATAAGCAAAGAAATGAAGTATCTCAATGTAGCTGAAAAGAACGATGCAGCCAAAACTATTTCCGGCCTTCTATCTAATGGTGCCGCCCGAAGAGTAATATCTCAGTGATTATTTTCTATAAGTTTTCTTGTTAGATCCATTAACATTTCAGCGAGAAGGAGTTTCAGTTTATAATAAGATCTACGAGCTCGAAACTTCCGTTCGTGGCAGCAACTCTAAAATGGTAATGACATCAGTTTCTGGGCATCTATTGCAGTTGGAATTTCAAGTTTGATACAAAAGCTGTAAAATTGCGATCCCCTACAATTGTTCGATGCAACTGTACGCAAGAGCTGCAATGAAGACTACTTGCCAATAAAGAAAACCTTGGAAAGAGAAATAAGATCCTGCCAGGGGTTGATTGTTTGGACTGATTGTGATCGGGAAGGCGAAAATATTGGCTTTGAAATAATAGATGTTTGCAAAGCGATAGGTAAAGCCCAACATAACTGTGTATAGAGCCAAGTTCTCGGAAATTACTTCCGCATCTGTACGAAGGGCTTTGACAAAATTCCCACACTTGGCTTTATAGCAGCTTGTTATGATTAGCTTACATAACTTAACTTGAAATTTATGTCTCCTTTATTTTCCTGATATCAATAGTTACACACACTACGGAACCGTCTATTCGACAAAGAAGCACGTAAGGATTTCTTAATGCTTCCCCTAGCTGACTCAAAGGCGACAGTGGAAAATGTAAGCACAAAACCTAAAAACAAATGGAGTCCAACACCTTTAGATACTGTTGACATTTAGAAACTTGGATCCAGAAAATTAAAACTCTGCAAAGGACACAATGACGAATGCCAAAAAGTTGTATACTCAGGGTATTATCAGCTATCCCAGAACGGAAACGAATATTTTCTCAAAAGAAATTGATTTGAAGTAAGCAGTTGAGTTTGCTTCGCAGGGCGTTATTATTAAAAATAATCAAAAATTATTTTTTGTACAGAAATTTAGTAGAACAACAACTTTGCTCGAAGAGTCATTGAATGCGGACCCAATCCAAGAAATGGAAGCAAATCAAATCAAGCTCATCCCCCGATTCATCTATGTTGATAGGTCTAACCGGTATTGAGGCGCGAGTGTACGAACTTATAGTACATTTCCTTGCTTGTGTGAGTAAGGATGCAACAGATTCCGAGACAATAGTCAATATCAATATTGCTGGTGAGAAATTTACCGCTACAGGCCTTTGTTGGATGTATACATCTATGATAAGTGGAACGCGAAGCTGATTCTCAGATACGAAGTTGGTAAGTAACTTGAGTTGCATTGGTAACTACTTAATAGTTTGTAGTCACACTGAAGGCAAGTACCTATGTATAAAGCCGGACGATCGATACCCAACCTCTAATATCAATGATGGGACCAAGTTCCCAGCCCCATATGCCGATCTACACCCAGAGAGAAAGCCTGTCTGTTCAGTTTTGAATTTGTCTTTCTTTCTTTACCTTAACACTGTTTTAGCTAGGTCTGAAATAACAGTTGCTAAACATTTTCCAGGCTCGCGGTAATTGGTTCAACAACTATTTCTACATAACCTTTATGAAAACTGTTGCGTAAATCTCCCAAAGTTTCATCTCATGTTGATAAGCCTTTTGCACCATACGGTTAACTTCCTTTCGTTTAGGACAAATTTTCGATCCAACTGATATTTCAATGCAAGAAGGAGCTACGACTGCACCGTCCTTGCTTACTGAAGCTGAGGCTGAATTCCAAAACGTCGAAAATATGCGCATTGTGAATGCACACTGCTTTTCTTATGCCAGGTTGTGAATGCTTTCGCGCTGCTTTGCAATTGTTATACTTTGCAATTTTTGACGTTTTGGAACGACTTTGATGCAAACTATCGTAAAATGTCTCAAACACCAACAATGTCCAAACTATTAGTAACAACCATCGTTTTTAACAGCTTAATAAACAATGTTGGAGCGTACAATGCCAACACGTTTAAGCATATTCTTTATTTAAGAAGGAAGCAGTTTACTCGGAGAATGTCTTTGCTTTCTTCAATTAAACAAATAAAAAGAAATGTACCGAAGTGTAGAAATTATTTAAATGTTATAGAGTCCTATCCAAACGATGCGTTTTTTAGTCATTTTCATTACGACTCCGGCGATGAATCCATTCTATTTGGCGGTATAAACTGAAAAGTCAAATGTCATTTGCATCATAATCATTCACGATGCTCTGTTTGCTTTTGTTTGCGCAGTTGATGCATTCACAATGGGTTTTAGAAAAGTATGCATTGCATCATAGTAATCCGTTTGCGTTTTGGAACGCTTGATTAAGGCCTCAGTTATAGCCATACGTAAAATGCAACAGAAAAAGTGGGAACAGTATGAAAAGGATTTTTTTTTCGTTTGTGTGGTTATAGCGAAAATTCTGTCAGAAAAATGTTTCCCTATGAAAACAAATACAACAAATCAACCACCACTGATTGGATTCCATCAGAAAAAAAAATCCTGATAGATGGAACAGTAAAGAAATGAAATACATCAGTGGAATGATCTGGGTTTTTGTTGTGGAATTGACTGAGAAGTGGATCGGAAAAAGTTTTTCGTACGGAAAAATGTATAAATTATTTTTCTAAAAAATTTAAAGATCATTTGCTAATTTTTTTTTTTTGATAGACTAACTTTATAATTCATAAGCAACATTTTAAGACCAGGATTGAGTTCAACCATTAGGATTAAGTGGTCTAAAAAAGCAAAAGAAAATTTTTACGGTTGCATTTTACGTATGGCTATAACTGGCGCCTAAGCAAGTAATAAAGAAGTACTGCATTTTGGAATTCAGCTTGATCTAATTGACATAATGGAGAAACATGGGATTGGCACATATGCTACTCATGCTGAACATATTAACACCATAAAGGAAAGAGGTAGCTTGAGAAGTTTTGTTTTAAAATATTAATTTTTTTTCCCGATGTAAAACGAAATGAATGACTAATAACGAAAGGTATACATATTTTTAAAAATAAAACTCAGGTATACCCAGGTATATAAAATAATGAAACCCTGGATCTGTTGGCAATAGGTCTGTTCCTTTACTTTTGAATCACACGAATTCTAACGAATTTTTACACATTGCAGTTTCCTGACTCGAAAAATTCGTACAAGAGAGCGACATCGAGAGAGCAAGATATTACCCCTCCACTGAGAGTTTTACAAATTTCTTAAGAAGTGGTAAAGCTGTCAGTCACCTCACAATTAAAGCGCGGCGGATCGCTTTTAATGGCGGTTATGAATTTTTGTATATCCAAAAGCGATTCGCTTTCCATTGGACCATTTGGAAAGCGAAAGCACTTTTTACCATTGCATTTAAAGCGATAGGTTTGCTTTTGACGGATTGCTGGCGGATTGTTCTGCGGACCTAATAAAAACGTAAATATTCAATAAAAACAAGAAGTTTATAATTGCTGAAACATTCATTGTGTCATATTAATTGAACTCATTATATACATATGTTTGTATTTTTTATTAAGTAAAAAACATATTTCCGTTCAACAATTTGCTGCATTTCTTGAATTTTTGAAAGAGAACAGTGGATTAGCGAATGGCATTCTTAATGCTCCAGAATATAGAGCCAAGGCTGTAGAACTTTGGGACGGCATCACTAATGTGTTGAATGGCCTTGGGCCTCCGATTAAAACACGTGATGGTTAGAAAAAAGTAAGTGAAATATATATTCGTTCTTTTATTATTTTGTGTTTCTATTAAGATTAAGAGCCGGCGTATGCAAGAAAAAAAAAAACAACACAAACTATAGGACGGGCTGTCAAATATTTGGAAAAATAAATGAAAAATTGGAGGTCAGAATGGAAAGCACTGGAAAGATAATTTACGCCCCGTTCGCAATTGAGAATAAGCAAAAGCGAACACGGGCGAAATTAAGGTATCGCTTTTAATACGATCCGCCGCGTATTTGGGAATAACCCCCCTGATTTGAGGTTTGTTCTCCCATTTGGCATATGCGTTTCTTTGTTTTGATTTTGACGTACCTATTACAATGGTATCAACAGGCGGCAAAATAATATTCAATGTTCTCCTCAAGATTATTTTCGATTTTGATAGTGGCAACGAAATTCTTCCTTGCTGTGAAAAAGAGACAATCTGCTTCATGTCCTTTTAATTCATCGTCGCTTTTTTCTCTTCTTAAATGCTTATAGTACAGTACAAGCTAATTTAGTTGTAAATTAGAAAATTCTTTGAGTTTATCAAATATTTTAACGACTTTTTGTACCACTTTTTTGGAATTTCATGAATTTTTCTGGAAAACAGCTTGTGGGCAGCCGCCCTTCAACTGGAAAGTTATATATCTCTGTATTCCATTATCTTTTTTGTAGGCAGTCGCCCTTCCACTGGAAAGTTATATATCTCTGTATTCCATTATCTTTGGTTAGATATCTCTGCATTTGTCAAACATTTGCTGGTATTCTACATTTCTGGCCGTGGCCCGTGGGATTTTAAACCAACATCGAAGTAGGCTGTTCTGGATCCATTTAATATTATCCCGCCAGTTTTGAAATGCTTAAAATATATAAACAATTCCACCAAAGTATCAGCACAGTTCGTCCATACGCAACACAAATAAGCAAAGAAATGAAGTATCTCAATGTAGCTGAAAAGAACGATGCAGCCAAAACTATTTCCGGCCTTCTATCTAATGGTGCCGCCCGAAGTGTAATATCTCAGTGATTATTTTCTATAAGTTTTCTTGTTAGATCCATTAACATTTCAGCGAGAAGGAGTTTCAGTTTATAATAAGATCTACGAGCTCGAAACTTCCGTTCGTGGCAGCAACTCTAAAATGGTAATGACATCAGTTTCTGGGCATCTATTGCAGTTGGAATTTCAAGTTTGATACAAAAGCTGTAAAATTGCGATCCCCTACAATTGTTCGATGCAACTGTACGCAAGAGCTGCAATGAAGACTACTTGCCAATAAAGAAAACCTTGGAAAGAGAAATAAGATCCTGCCAGGGGTTGATTGTTTGGACTGATTGTGATCGGGAAGGCGAAAATATTGGCTTTGAAATAATAGATGTTTGCAAAGCGATAGGTAAAGCCCAACATAACTGTGTATAGAGCCAAGTTCTCGGAAATTACTTCCGCATCTGTACGAAGGGCTTTGACAAAATTCCCACACTTGGCTTTATAGCAGCTTGTTATGATTAGCTTACATAACTTAACTTGAAATTTATGTCTCCTTTATTTTCCTGATATCAATAGTTACACACACTACGGAACCGTCTATTCGACAAAGAAGCACGTAAGGATTTCTTAATGCTTCCCCTAGCTGACTCAAAGGCGACAGTGGAAAATGTAAGCACAAAACCTAAAAACAAATGGAGTCCAACACCTTTAGATACTGTTGACATTTAGAAACTTGGATCCAGAAAATTAAAACTCTGCAAAGGACACAATGACGAATGCCAAAAAGTTGTCCTACTCAGGGTATTATCAGCTATCCCAGAACGGAAACGAATATTTTCTCAAAAGAAATTGATTTGAAGTAAGCAGTTGAGTTTGCTTCGCAGGGCGTTATTATTAAAAATAATCAAAAATTATTTTTTGTACAGAAATTTAGTAGAACAACAACTTTGCTCGAAGAGTCATTGAATGCGGACCCAATCCAAGAAATGGAAGCAAATCAAATCAAGCTCATCCCCCGATTCATCTATGTTGATAGGTCTAACCGGTATTGAGGCGCGAGTGTACGAACTTATAGTACATTTCCTTGCTTGTGTGAGTAAGGATGCAACAGATTCCGAGACAATAGTCAATATCAATATTGCTGGTGAGAAATTTACCGCTACAGGCCTTTGTTGGATGTATACATCTATGATAAGTGGAACGCGAAGCTGATTCTCAGATACGAAGTTGGTAAGTAACTTGAGTTGCATTGGTAACTACTTAATAGTTTGTAGTCACACTGAAGGCAAGTACCTATGTATAAAGCCGGACGATCGATACCCAACCTCTAATATCAATGATGGGACCAAGTTCCCAGCCCCATATGCCGATCTACACCCAGAGAGAAAGCCTGTCTGTTCAGTTTTGAATTTGTCTTTCTTTCTTGACCTTAACACTGTTTTAGCTAGGTCTGAAATAACAGTTGCTAAACATTTTCCAGGCTCGCGGTAATTGGTTCAACAACTATTTCTACATAACCTTTATGAAAACTGTTGCGTAAATCTCCCAAAGTTTCATCTCATGTTGATAAGCCTTTTGCACCATACGCTTAACTTCCTTTCGTTTAGGACAAATTTTCGATCCAACTGATATTTCAATGCAAGAAGGAGCTACGACTGCACCGTCCTTGCTTACTGAAGCTGAGGCTGAATTCCAAAACGTCGAAAATATGCGCATTGTGAATGCACACTGCTTTTCTTATGCCAGGTTATGAATGCTTTCGCGCTGCTTTGCATTTGTTATGCTTTGCAATTTTTGACGTTTTGGAACGACTTTGATGCTAACTATCGTAAAATGTCTCAAACACCAACAATGTCCAAACTATTAGTAACAACCATCGTTTTTCATAGCTTAATAAACAATGTTGGATCGTACAATGCCAACACGTTTAAGCATATTCTTTATTTAAGAAGGTGTAGCGTATTAAAATAAATACACTCCACAATTCAAACTTCCCGCTTCATTGTGTTCCACAATAAGTAATACCGTATTTCCAAATTCCAAGCAGTAGCCATTGTTTTAACGTCAAGTAAAAGAGACACGAGTTAGGCGAGTTGCTGTAGTGAGGTACACGGCGTTGGTCACGCGTTATTCGCATTTTTCTTATATATATATATATTTAGTTGTTCATAGTAGTTATTAAGATTGAAGAAACACTTTTAAGAGTGAAGTAATAAAGTGAAATTTGTATTTAAAAGTTCACAAACTCTTTTAATAATAGCTACAATTGGTGACCCCGATTAAAAATTAAAACTAAATCAAACACCGTTTACATCGACATATTACCTACCTACGTGTCCGTCTGATAAACTATAAAGTGCAACAAAAGAAATTGCAGAATCATACTAGAACAAAAGAATCGAAAGAAAACGCGCGCGTGGCCAAGAAAAACGCCCCTCAAAAAAAAAAAAAAAAAAAAATAAAAATAAAATACTAAAAACACGAAATTATTTAATCAACCACGTAAGTGGTAACCAGCAAATCTACACGCATTCATCGAATCTGGACAGACCCCGTACTTCTGAGACGTACATCATAGATCATCTACTACCTAGTACCCAAGCGACACCATCTACTCAAACCGCAACATTGCGCACCGCATGCGACCGGTATAAAAGTGCAAATGTCCAATACCTATTGCATTTTTCGTATCTGAAAAACAGTTGCGACACCAGCAGCGACATCAGCAGCGACACCAGCAGCGACGCAGAAACATCATCATATCGATTCATCTTTGTATTTATAAAATCGTAGTCTTTCCCATTATATTATTATAAAATATTATAAACATACATACTTATATTACTCGTTTTCCATATATAGATCATACAAATAGAACAAATAGATCCGTACCTATGACCAACGAGATAAAACAAAAATGTGCGTACCAAACTACAACTTAATTTAATTTTTTCTATTGGAATTTGGTAAGCCTGCTTCAAATATACTACTTACTATATATAGCTACAATTGATATTCACATATTTGTCTTAACATTTTAAATTGTAAATTCGAGAAACTATAAACTAATTTACTAAAATGATTGATGAAGAAAACAAGGGCAGTTTGAATGGTGGGGCGGCTAGTTCCACGAGTACTATCGCTAGGGTAAAAATGCCCAATTTCTGTCACGCCAGCCCTGCTACATGGTTTGCTTTAGTAGAATCAACATTTGTCATTAATAACTTAAAAAGTGATGGCTTACAATACCATCACACGCTCACAGCTTTACCAGAAGATATTTTAATGTCGATTACTGATTTAATTAATAATCCACCCGCGGATAACAAGTATAAAACACTTAAAGAAACAGTAGTCGGAAGGCACACGGAGAGTGAGAATCGTAGGGTAACTAAATTATTGGACGGTGTCGCGATCGGGGATAATACTCCTTCCCAATATTTTCGTAATTTGCAAACAATCGCAGGCGGGTCGAAAGCGGTAACAAAGGATTTGTTAAAAAGAATATGGTTAAATGGTCTGCCCGCGTACGTAAAATCCATCCTAGCTGCGATCCCAGATGCTGAGACCGATGATCAGCTAAAAACAGCAGACACAATCTTTGAAGTTGGCAGGCCCTTAGGTATAGCATCCGTCTCTAAGGACCCAATCGCGAAAAGACTAACAACAATCGAGAATACCTTAAGTAGACTTCAACTATCCGTTTCATCTGTCAGATCAGGCGCTAGATCGCGAAGTAACTCCCGCAGTCGACAAAAATTTTTAAAAAAAAATAGGCAAACGCGTGATCCAAACGAAGTTCAGAAGTATCCCACTTGTTACTTCCATTATCGCTTTGGTAAAAAAGCTCGAAATTGCAGCAAACCGTGCAATTTCAGAGAAAACGAAAATCAACAAAAAAAATAATTTTGACTGCATGTGAAGCGGCCACAGACAGTCACGTTGAAACGATTTCTTCTAGCCGCCTTTTCATAAAATGCAATAATACAAAATTTCCATTTTTAATTGATACGGGAGCAGACGTTTCTACCGTACCCATAACTTTTTTCCCTCGCGATAGAGTAGATGCAGACTTTTGCTTATCGGCAGCCAATGGTACATCAATTCGTACGTATGGTACCCAGCTATTAAAACTCGATTTGGGGCTGCGAAGGGATTTCACCCACGCATTTTTCGTTGCTTCCATTCCCCATCCTATAATTGGAGCGGATTTTTTATCGAAATTTAACCTTTTAGTTGACCTAAGAGAAAAACGTCTGGTAGATAAAAAAACGCAAATAGCTGTCTGCACGATTGAGAAATATTGGAACACTCCCACTCCAAAACGTTTCGCACTGTGGAACCATTATGGAAACATAATACAGCATTTTCCAAGCCTGACATCTGCGCCTAATTACAAATTACCAATAAAGCATACCGTAGTGCACCGAATAGTCACGACTGGCCAACTACCTTTCGCAAAACCACGTAGACTAGACATCGCAAAATTCAAGTTAGCTAAAACTGAATTCGACTATATGCTCAGCGTAGGAATTTGTCAGCCTTCTTCGTCTCCGGCATCTTCTCCTTTACACTTAGTAAAGAAGAAAGATAACAATGACTGGAGACCATGCGGGGACTACCGACGTCTCAATGCTTCCACAATACCAGACCGCTACCCATTACCACACATACAGGACTTTGCAATGCACATGAGAGGATGCACAATATTTTCCAAAGTAGATCTTGTGAGAGCTTTTCATCACATACCGGTCGCAGAAAGCGACATACACAAAACAGCAATAACTACACCCTTTGGTTTATTCGAATACTTGCGAATGCCTTTTGGGTTAAGAAACGCCGCACAGACATTTCAGCGGTTCATTAACCAAGTAGTTCAAGGTCTTAGTTTTGTGTTTCCTTACATCGATGATATATTGGTGGCTAGTCGTTCTGAAATAGAGCATAAAGAGAATTTAAAACTATTATTTAAAAAACTCAGCGAATATGACGTTAAAATTAATCTGTCCAAATGCGTTTTCGGGGTAGAAAGTTTAACCTTTTTAGCACATACAATAGACAAGAACGGAATATACCCATCTAAAGAGAGGGTTGATGCTATTGTATCTTTACATCCACCCACTAATATTAAGCAAACACAGCAGTTTATAGGGATGATAAATTTTTACAATAGATTTATACCCCGATTAGCAGAATACCTTGCACCAATTTACGCTCATATTTCTAAATTCGAAAACAAAAAGGCGAAAAATAGAACACAATAACACACAAATAAAACCACAGGATTTTTATTGGCCAGAGGAGTGTAATGTCGGGTTCGAAAAAGCAAAAAAGGCTTTAGCTTCTGCTACGCTCCTAGCCCACCCAATCGAGAGTACCAAATTTAACCTCACAACAGACTCTTCTTATATTGCGGTGGGGGCCGTTTTACAACAGTTCGACACTAATAAGCATTGTTGGACACCTTTAGCTTTCTTTTCGAAAAAACTACAACCAGCCGAAACTAGGTATTCTACTTTTGATAGGGAGCTGTTAGCTATATATTTAGCTATTAAACAGTTTAAACACTTTATCGAAGGTCGGGATGTGACCGTATTTACGGATCATAAGCCTTTAACTATGGCCTTAACATCTAAAACCGAACACAGTCCTCGTCAAACCAGGCATTTAGAATATATCGCACAGTTTACGAGTGACATCCACCATATTTCCGGCAAGTCAAACGTTGTCGCTGACTTTC
Source organism: Cheilosia vernalis (assembly GCA_949126925.1). Classification (NCBI taxonomy): domain Eukaryota; kingdom Metazoa; phylum Arthropoda; class Insecta; order Diptera; family Syrphidae; genus Cheilosia; species Cheilosia vernalis. Next base: position 20,941,040 of record OX421361.1, read on the forward strand.
TGTCACGACCTAGTGACAATGTAAGCTGCGGTATATCACTTTCAGGTTTAGATGTCAAAGATTTATACAAAAAGCAAGAAACTGACATTGAATTTCAAGAGTTTTTATCCGAAAATAATAAAAGCAGATGGAAACTAGAACAGATCCCTGTGCCAAATACGGACCTACAAATTTGGTGCGAAACATCTACCGGACAAAATCGCCCATACCTGCCAAAAGAACTTCGAAAATCCACATTCCACAAATTGCACGACGTTTCACATCCGGGAACTCGGGCCAGTAGGAAGTTATGTACAGCAAGGTATTTTTGGCCAGGTATTAATAAAGATGTGGGATTGTGGGCTAAAGGCTGTCTAAACTGCCAGAAGTCTAAAATACACAGGCATATCAAGTCTCCTCTCGAGAATGTCGATGAACCCACAGGCAGGTTCGAACACATCCACATGGATTTAGTAGGGCCCTTGCCTCCATCGAACGGGTTTCAATATGTACTCACGATTATAGACCGTCTCACAAGGTGGCCGGAAGCGTATCCACTTCGATCAAGCACTGCTGCTGAGGTTGCAAAAGCATTTATTAACGGATACGTTTCACGTTTCGGTTGTCCCTTGAAAATAATGACGGATCAAGGAGTTCAATTCGAATCCAACTTATTCAGAGAATTATCACGATTATTGGGGAGTAAAAGGATCCATACCACAAGTTATCATCCCCAAAGTAACGGTATGATCGAGAGGGTACATCGCCAACTAAAAGATTCGCTAAAGGCTAGGGGATATACCGAAAAATGGAGCGACGATATTCCATTAGTTCTACTCGGTATTCGAACTTCATATAGAGAAGATCTTAACGCATCCCCAGCCGACCTAGTATACGGGCAAGCTCTTAAAGTTCCGGGAGAGTTTTTCATTCAAAACGAAACGAATCAAATTACCGATACTACAACGTTGGTTCAAAATCTGCGTAATAAAATGCGTCGAGTAACATTTAGAAGCCCTCGCAATCAAACGAGCTCACGAACTTACGTGCCAGACGATATCTTTAAGTGTGATTATGCTTTCGTCAGAATAGATAGGGTCAAAATTGGTCTGGAACCACCATACCAAGGTCCGTTTAAAATAATAAGAAGATGCCGAAAACATTTTGTTTTAGACATAAACGGAAAAAACCAAACGATTTCCATAGATCGTCTGAAGCCGGCATATGATATAACTTGATACATCTCGAAGCAAAACAAATAGCAGCGGTTATGGTACCAATAAAAAAACATGTTTTCGAATACCGAAACAATAATACATGTTTTTTTATTTTTTTTTGGAGGGCAGCTATGTAGCGTATTAAAATAAATACAGTAGCCATTGTTTTAACGTCAAGTAAAAGAGACACGAGTTAGGCGAGTTGCTGTAGTGAGGTACACGGCGTTGGTCACGCGTTATTCGCATTTTTCTTATATATATATATTTAGTTGTTCATAGTAGTTATTAAGATTGAAGAAACACTTTTAAGAGTGAAGTAATAAAGTGAAATTTGTATTTAAAAGTTCACAAACTCTTTTAATAATAGCTACAAAGGAAGCAGTTTACTCGGAGAATGTCTTTGCTTTCGTCAATTAAACAGAAATTATTTAAATGTTATAGAATCCTATCCAAACGATGTGTTTTTTAGTCATTTTCATTACGACTCCGGCGATGAATCCATTCTATTTGGCGGTATAAACTGAAATGTCAAATGTCATTTGCATCATAATCATTCACGATGCTCTGTTTGCTTTTGTTTGCGCAGTTGATGCATTCACAATGGGTTTTAGAAAAGTATGCATTGCATCATAGTAATTCGTTTGCGTTTTGGAACGCTTGATTAAGCAAGTAATAAAGAAGTACTGCGTTTTGGAATTCAGCCTGATCTAATTGACATAATGGAGAAACATGGGATTGGCACATATGCTACTCATGCTGAACATATTAACACCATAAAGGAAAGAGGTAGCTTGAGAAGTTTTGTTTTAAAATATTAATTTTTTGTCCCGATGTAAAACGAAATGAATGACTAATAACGAAAGGTATACATATTTTTAAAAATAAAACTCAGGGGTGGAATCGGCTAAGGTGATAGTTGATAGTTGACAATCAAAATCATAGCTTTGCGTCCACGTAAGGTGATTGTCAAATTGACAATCGTTTTTTTGCGATCAATTTCATGTGACAGCTATTTAGGTGTCGCTTTCATACATTTGTGTCATTTTTAAAGGTATGCACCTCGGGTTCGACTCCAAATAAATTAAATACTTTCGTGAAAAAAGAATATATATTAAATAAATTAAAATAAAAAAGTGAAATTTGAAAATTCGTGAAGTGCAATGTATACTTCATTGGAACTTTTCTGCACAAATGAAGAAAATAATTACAAAAAAGTCCAAGTATGCATTATGTATTTATAAACTTTCATTGTTAATTGGTGGCTTTTTAGATTTTTGGAAAAGAAGCGTTTGTGTTTGTTTTGGAACTGGTTGATCTACCAACAAGTAAGCTCAACGCATGTTCCAACCATCCTACAATTGGCTAGAACTTTAAATCTTCTTTGGGGGTGGTGCCTATTTTAAATTTGCCCTTTAAATTTTGCAGTTAAAGGGTTGATGAAAATCATATCATGATGATAAGGCCAACGGAAAATGAGAACATGTTCTTCAATCGTGGAAAGGATACGTATTTGCTCTTTATTAGCTTGAGACCTTACAAAAAATAAAAAAAAATATTGTAATTTGTGAACATACAAGTATTATTATTCTCAAATTCACTTACAATTTTCAAAATAAAAAAGAAACATTTCTAATATGAACCCATCAGCTGATGAGAATGACAGCGTCGGCAAGGAAGTGACGTCCAAAGCTCTAAGTGCTGCCAATAATCAACCATTTTTTAGTGATCGTCTTACGCAGAGCAAAGAAGAGTTGATAATCAAAAACGACAATCAAAAAAGTGACAATCAACTATCACCTTAGCCGATTCCAGCCCTGATCTAATTGCCATAATGGAGAAACATGGGATTGGCACATATGCTACTCATGCTGAACATGTTAACACCATGAAGGAAAGAGGTAGCTTGAGAAGTTAATTTGTGTTAAAATATGAATTTTTTGTCCCGATCTAAAACAAAATGAATGACTAATAACGAAAGGTATACATATTTTTAAAAATAAAACTCAGGTATACCCAGGTATATAAAATAATGAAACCCTGGATCTGTTGGCAATAGGTCTGTTCCTTTACTTTTGAATCACACGAATTCTAACGAATTTTTACACATTGCAGTTTCCTGACTCGAAAAATTCGTACAAGAGAGCGACATCGAGAGAGCAAGATATTACCCATCCACTGAGAGTTTTACAAATTTCTTAAGAAGTGGGAAAGCTCTCAGTCACCTCACAATTAAAGCGCGGCGGATCGCTTTTAATGGCGGTTATGAATTTTTGTATATCCAAAAGCGATTCGACCATTTGGAAAGCGAAAGCACTTTTTACCATTGCATTTAAAGTGATAGGTGTTTAGGTGACGGATTGCTGGCGGATTGTTCTGCGGACCTAATAAAAATGTAAATATTCAATAAAAACAAGAAGTTTAAAATTGCTGAAACATTCATTGTGTCATATTAATTGAACTCATTATATATGTTTGTATTTTTTATTAAGTAAAAAAACATATTTCCGTTCAACAATTTGCTGCATTTCTTGATTTTTTGAAAGAGAACAGTGGATTAGCGAATGGCTAATAATGCTCCAGAATATAGAGCCAAGGCTGTAGAACTTTGGGACGGCATCACTAATGTGTTGAATGGCCTTGGGCCTCCGATTAAAACATGACGTGATGGTTAGAAAAAAGTAAGTGAAATATATATTCGTTCTTTTATTATTTTATGTTTCTATTAAGATTAAGAGCCGGCGTATGCAAGAAAAACAAAAACAACACTAACTAGGACGGGAAACAGCTGTCAAATATTTGGAAAAATAAATGAAAAATTGGAAGTCAGAATGGAAAGCACTGGAAAGATAATTTACGTTCGCATTTGAGAATAAGCAAAAGCGAACACGGGCGAAATTAAGGTATCGATCAAAGATAATGGAAGACAGAGATATATATCTTTCCAGTGGAAGGGCGGCTGCCTACAAGCTGTTTTCCAGAAAAATTCATGAAGTCACACACACCTGCTCATTTCTATTATAGAATATGTGAGTTCATGAATTGGACTTTGATGCAAGAATTAGGTATTCTCTATTGTGTATTTCACTATTTTTTTCATTTTAATCCACACCTCCACAAAAACCAAACAAATTCAAAACAAAACACAAAATAATTAAACACCGCGACACTCATAAAAGCAAGATGATTCGCGGTCGTCCATTAGCAGCATGCTTTTTTGTTGGTCACACGTATTCACAGACAGGGGTTGAAATTACAAAAACAACAATGTAAACAAATGGGTTTTGGGGGGATAGACGTACGAAAGATAACCATCTCTTTTATTCATTCATCTCTGGTATCGATTTTAATACGATCCGCCGCGTATTTGGGAATAACCCCCCTGATTTGAGGTTTGTTCTCCCATTTGGCATATGCGTTTCTTTGTTTTGATTTTGACGTACCTATTACAATGGTATCAACAGGCGGCAAAATAATATTCAATGTTCTCCTCAAGATTATTTTCGATTTTGATTGTGGCAACGAAATTCTTCCTTGCTGTGAAAAAGAGACAATCTGCTTCATGTCCTTTAAATTCATAGTCGCTTTTTTCTCTTCTTAAATGCTTGTAGTACAGTACAAGCTAATTTTGTTGTAAACTAGAAAATTTTTCGAGTTTATCAAATATTTTAACAACTTTTTGTACCACTTTTTTGGAATTTCATGAATTTTTCTGGAAAACAGCTTGTAGGCAGCCGCCCTTCCACTGGAAAGTTATATATCTCTGTATTACATTCTCTTTGTACTTTGTTAGATACAGAGATGAATGAATAAAAGAAATGGTTATCTTTCGTACGTCTATCCACCCAAAACCCATTTGTTTACATTGTTGTTTTTGTAATTTCAACCCCCGTCTGTGAATAGGTACGTGTGACCAAGAAAAAAGAATGTTGCTAATGGCCGACTGCGAATCATCTTGCTTTTATGAGCATCGCGGTGTTTAATTGTTTTGTGTTACGTTTTGAATTTGTTTAGTTTTTGTGGAGGTGTTGATTAAACTGAAAAGATAGTGAAATACACATTAGAGAATACCGAATTCTTGCATTAAAGTCCAATTCATGAACTCACATATACTATAATAGAAACAAGCAGGTGTGCGTGACTTTATGAATTTTTCTGGAAAACAGCTTGTAGGCAGCCGCCCTTTCACTGGAAAGTTATATATCTCTGTATTCCATTATCTTTGGTTGTAGGCAGCCGCCCTTCCACTGGAAAGTTATATATCTCTGTATTCCATTATCTTTGGTTAGATATCTCTGCATTTGTGGAACATTTGCTGGTATTCTACATTTCTGGCCGTGGAATTTTAATGCTGCATTTACATGGTCACACATTCCTATCACGCAAAATTAAAGGGATGCTAAATACTAAATAGCCGTGTGACCGAAAGGGACAGCATTACCTAACACGCAAAAAAAAGTGATACGTATTTAGGTCGGCCATCTTGTTTGCGTGATAGGAATTATAGGAAAGCTCTGCATGTTGATATTTTTATAGCTATGACTAAAACAATTCCGCATTCCTATAAAACAATATGGCTACCAGAAATGATGAACGGACAATTATTTATTTTTTTCCTGTAACTGATTACTGGTTTATTTTAGTGAAACTAATAACCAATCTCATTTCACATGTTCCAAATCAGAAATATTAATGTTTTCAAGCAATTGCAGAAATGTTGGTGAGCGGAACCTGTGTCTATTTCCGTTTTACGTATCTATAATTATGGGTAGAGCATCCATGACACCATAGGCGTCTGATTTGTGATCTCATTCTTACGCCTTTAATAGTATTGACTGCGGATAAACGGATCTCTCTTTTCGGTTTTGTTGCAAAATTGCGCGTGCGTGGTGGTGTAAATGCGGTTTAAACCAACATCGAAGTAGGCTGTTGTGGATCCATTTAATATTATCCCGCCAGTTTTGAAATGCTTAAAATATATAAACAATTCCACCAAAGTATCAGCACAGTTCGTCAATACGCAACACAAATAAGCAAAGAAATGAAGTATCTCAATGTAGCTGAAAAGAACGATGCAGCCAAAACTATTTCCGGCCTTCTATCTAATGGTGCCGCCCGAAGAGTAATATCTCAGTGATTATTTTCTATAAGTTTTCTTTTTAAATCCATTAACATTTCAGCGAGAAGGAGTTTCAGTTTATAATAAGATCTACGAGCTCGAAACTTCCGTCCGTGGCAGCAACTCTAAAATGGTAATGACATCAGTTTCTGGGCATCTATTGCAGTTGGAATTTCTAGTATCATACAAAAGCTGTAAAATTGCGATCCCCAACAATTGTTCGATGCAACTGTACGCAAGAGCTGCAATGAAGACTACTTGCCAATAAAGAAAACCTTGGAAAGAGAAATAAGATCCTGCCAGGGGTTGATTGTTTGGACTGATTGTGATCGGGAAGGCGAAAATATTGGCTTTGAAATAATTGATGTTTGCAAAGCGATAGGTAAAGCCCAACATAACTGTGCATAGAGCCAAGTTCTCGGAAATTACTTCCGCATCTGTACGAAGGGCTTTGACAAAATTCCCACACTTGGCTTTATAGCAGCTAGTTATGATTAGCTAAAATAACTTAACTTGAAATTTATGTCTCCTTTATTTTTCTGATGTCAATAGTTACACACACTATGTTGATAGTGTACGAACTTATAGTACGACATTTCCTTGCTTGTGTTAGTAAGGCTGCAACAGGTTCCGAGACAATAGTCAAATATCAATATTGCTGGTGAGAAATTTACCGTTACAGGCCTTTGCATTTGGATGTATACATCTATGATAAGTGGAACGCGAAGCTGATTCCCAGATACGAAGTTGGTAAGTAACTTGAGTTGCATTGGTAATTACTTAAGAGTTTGTAGTCACACTGAAGGCAAGTACCTATGTATAGCCGGACGATCGATACCCAACCTCTAATATCAATGATGGGACCAAGTTCCCAGCCCCATATGCCGATCTACACCCAGAGAGAAAGCCTGTCTGTTCAGCTTTGAATTTGTCTTTCTTTCTTGACCTTAACACTGTTTTAGCTAGTTCTGAAATAACAGTTGCTAAACATTTTCCAGGCTCGTAGTAACTGGTTCAACAACTATTTCTACATAACCCTTATGAAAATTGTTGCGTAAATCTCCCAAAGTTTCATCTCATATTGATAAGCCTTTTGCATCATACGCTTAACTTCCTTTCGTTTAGGACAAATTTTCGATCCAACTGATATTTCAATGCAAGAAGGAGCTATGACTGCACCGCCCTTGCTTACTGAAGCTGATCTAATTGCCATAATGGAGAAACATGGGATTGGCACATATGCTACTCATGCTGAACATGTTAACACCATGAAGGAAAAAGGTAGCATGAGAAGTTAATTTGTTTTAAAATATTAATTTTTTGTCCCGATGTAAAACGAAATGAATGACTATAATAACGAAAGGTATAAATATTTTTAAAAATAAAACTCAGGTATACCCAGGTATATTAAATAATGAAACCCTGGATCTGTTGGCAATAGGTCTGTTCCTTTACTTTTGAATAACACGAATTTTTACACATTGCAGTTTCCTGACTCGAAAAATTTGTACAAGAGAGCGACATCGAGAGAGCAAGATATTATACCCCTCCACTGAGAGTTTTACAAATTTCTTAAGAAGTGGTAAAGCTCTCAGCCACCTCACAATTAAAGCGCGGCGGATCGCTTTTAATGGTGGTTATGAATTTTTGTATATCCAAAAGCGATTCGACCATTTGGAAAGCGAAAGCACTTTTTACCATTGCATTTAAAGCGATAGGTGTTTAGGTGACGGATTGCTGGCGGATTGTTCTGCGGACCTAATAAAAATGTAAATATTCAATAAAAACAAGAAGTTTAAAATTGCTGAAACATTCATCGTGTCATATTAATTGAACTCATTATATATGTTTGTATTTTTTATTAAGTAAAAAAACATATTTCCGTTCAACAATTTGCTGCATTTCTTGAATTTTTGAAAGAGAACAGTGGATTAGCGAATGGCATTCTTAATGCTCCAGAATATAGAGCCAAGGCTGTAGAACTTTGGGACGGCATCACTAATGTGTTGAATGGCCTTGGGCCTCCGATTAAAACACGTGATGGTTAGAAAAAAGTAAGTGAAATATATATTCGTTATTTTATTATTTTGTGTTTCTATTAAGATTAAGAGCCGGCGTATGCAAGAAAAAAAAAAAAAACAACACAAACTAGGACGGGAAACAGCTGTCAAATATTTGGAAAAATAAATGAAAAATTGGAAGTCAGAATGGAAAGCACTGGAAAGATAATTTACGTTCGCATTTGAGAATAAGCAAAAGCGAACACGGGCGAAATTAAGGTATCGATTTTAATACGATCCGCCGCGTATTTGGGAATAGCCCCCCTGATTTGAGGTTTGTTCTCCCATTTGGCATTGTAGTACAGTACAAGCTAATTTTGTTGTAAATTAGAAAATTCTTTGAGTTTATCAAATATTTTAACGACTTTTTGTACCACTATTTTGGAATTTCATGAATTTTTCTGGAAAACAGCTTGTAGGCAGCCGCCCTTCCACTGGAAATTTATATATCTCTGTATTACATTATCTTTGTTAGATACAGAGATGAATGAATAAAAGAAATGGTTATCTTTCGTACGTCTATCCCCATAAATCCCATTTGTTTACATTGTTGTTTTTGCAATTTCAACCTCCGTCTGTGAATATGTGTGACCAACAAAAAAGCAAGTTGCTAATGGCCGACTGCGAATCATCTTGCTTTTATGAGCATCGCGGTGTTTAATTGTTTTTGATTTCGTTTTGAACTTGTGTAGTTTTTGTGGAGGTGGTGATTAAACTGAAAAAAATAGTGATATACACATTAGAGAATACCGAATTCTTGCATTAAAGTCCAATTCATGAACTCACATATTTTATAATAGAAATGAGCAGCTGTGTGTGACCTCATGAATTTTTATGGAAAACAGCTTGTAGGCAGCCGCCCTTCCACTGGAAAGTTATATATCTCTGTATTCCATTATCTTTGTTGTAGGCAGAGATGAATGAATAAAAGAGATGGTTATCTTTCGTACGTCTATCCCCCCAAAACCCATTTGTTTAGATTGTTGTTTTTGTAATTTCAACCCCCGTCTGTGAATACGTGTGACGAACAAAAAAGCATGTTGCTCATGACCGACCGCGAATCATCTTTCTTTTACGAGTATCGCGGTGCTTAATTGTTTTGTGTTACGTTTTGAATATGTTTAGTTTTTGTGGAGGTGTTGATTAAACTGAAAAGATAGTGAAATACACATTAGAGAATACCGAATTCTTGCATTAAAGTCCAATTCATGAACTCACATATACTATAATAGAAACAAGCAGGTGTGTGTGACTTCTTGAATTTTTCTGGAAAACAGCTTGTAGGCAGCCGCCCTTTCACTGGAAAGTTATATATCTCTGTATTCCATTATCTTTGGTTGTAGGCATTTGTCAAACATTTGCTGGTATTCTACATTTCTGGCCGTGGGATTTTAAACCAACATCGAAGTAGGCTGTTGTGGATCCATTTAATATTATCCCGCCAGTTTTGAAATGCTTAAAATATATAAACAATTCCACCAAAGTATCAGCACAGTTCGTCCATACGCAACACAAATAAGCAAAGAAATGAAGTATCTCAATGTAGCTGAAAAGAACGATGCAGCCAAAACTATTTCCGGCCTTCTATCTAATGGTGCCACCCGAAGAGTAATATCTTAGTGATTATTTTCTATAAGTTTTCTTTTTAAATCCATTAACATTTCAGCGAGAAGGAGTTTCAGTTTATAATAAGATCTACGAGCTCGAAACTTCCGTCCGTGGCAGCAACTCTAAAATGGTAATGACATCAGTTTCTGGGCATCTATTGCAGTTGGAATTTCTAGTATACAAAAGCTGTAAAATTGCGATCCCCTACAATTGTTCGATGCAACTGTACGCAAGAGCTTCAATGAAGACTACTTGCCAATAAAGAAAACCTTGGAAAGAGAAATAAGATCCTGCCAGGGGTTGATTGTTTGGACTGATTGTGATCGGGAAGGCGAAAATATTGGCTTTGAAATAATTGATGTTTGCAAAGCGATAGGTAAAGCCCAACATAACTGTGTATAGAGCCAAGTTCTCGGAAATTACTTCCGCATCTGTACGAAGCAGCTTGTTATGGTTAGCTAAAATAACTTAACTTGAAATTTATGTCTCCTTTATTTTTCTGATATCAATAGTTACACACACTACGGAACCGTCTATTCGACAAAGAAGCAGGTGAGGATTTTTTAATGCTTTGCCTAGCTGACTTAAAGGCGACAGTTGAAAATGTAAGCGCAAAACCTAAATACAAATGGAGTCCAACACCTCTAGATACTGTTGAAATGGAGAAACTTGGATCCAGAAAATTAAAACTCTGCAAAGGACACAATGACGAATGCCAAAAAGTATTATCAGCTATCCCAGAACGGAAACGAATATTTTCTCAAAAGAAATTGATTTGAAGTAAGAGCAGTTGAGTTTGCTTCGCAGAGCAAATCAAAAATTATTTTTTGTACAGAAATTTAGTAGAACAACTTTGCTCGAAGAGTCATTGAATGGGGACCCAATCCAAGAAATGGAAGCAAATCAAATCAAGCTCATCCCCCGATTCATCTCTGTTGATAGGTCTAACCGGTAATGAGGCGCGAGTGTACGAACTTATAGTACGACATTTCCTTGCTTGTGTGAGTAAGGATGCAACATGTTCCGAGACAATAGTCAATATCAATATTGCTGGTGAGAAATTTACCGCTACAGGCCTTTGTATTTATGAGCGAAACTATTTGGATGTATACATCTATGATAAGTGGAACGCGATGCTGATTCGCAGATACGAAGTTGGTAAGTAACTTGAGTTGCATTGGTAACTACTTAACAGTTTGAAGGCAAGTACCTACCTATGTATAGCCGGACGATCGATACCCAACCTCTAATATCAATGATGGGACCAAGTTCCCAGCCCCATATGCCGATCTACACCCAGAGAGAAAGCCTGTCTGTTCAGCTTTGAATTTGTCTTTCTTTCTTGACCTTAACACTGTTTTAGCTAGTTCTGAAATAACAGTTGCTAAACATTTTCCAGGCTCGTAGTAACTGGTTCAACAACTATTTCTACATAACCCTTATGAAAATTGTTGCGTAAATCTCCCAAAGTTTCATCTCATATTGATAAGCCTTTTGCATCATACGCTTAACTTCCTTTCGTTTAGGACAAATTTTCGATCCAACTGATATTTCAATGCAAGAAGGAGCTATGACTGCACCGCCCTTGCTTACTGAAGCTGATCTAATTGCCATAATGGAGAAACATGGGATTGGCACATATGCTACTCATGCTGAACATGTTAACACCATGAAGGAAAAAGGTAGCATGAGAAGTTAATTTGTTTTAAAATATTAATTTTTTGTCCCGATGTAAAACGAAATGAATGACTATAATAACGAAAGGTATAGATATTTTTAAAAATAAAACTCAGGTATACCCAGGTATATTAAATAATGAAACCCTGGATCTGTTGGCAATAGGTCTGTTCCTTTACTTTTGAATAACACGAATTTTTACACATTGCAGTTTCCTGACTCGAAAAATTTGTACAAGAGAGCGACATCGAGAGAGCAAGATATTAGCAACGGTTGCCACTTGAAAATAAAATTTGTGTCCAAAATTGGAAATAAAAATGACCAACCGTAGCTAAAAATGACCAAAATAATTTAACCCTCTACTGCATGCACTATGATTCAGTGGAGAAAAAAGAAATTTTAATTTTTTTTTTATTTTAAAGGACATTCAAAAAAAAAATTTTGTTTCCATAATATGTAATAATCGACATAATATTTGACATTTCAAAAAACGCATTGTACATTGATATGCACATGGATAACTGGGATACATATTCAAACATTTTACTTACAAATATCTAATATTGTAAAAAACAGAAATCTCAATATTATAGCCACCAACAACAGAAAATAAATGTTTATTTTTTTATTTTTTGATATTTCCCGACGAATGCGCCCGTTGGAACGTAGAACATGACTTGTGTAAAAAAAAAAGGAAACAAATTCACTCTACTCTGGAAAATTTAAATTTGTATACACACGGAACAATCAATTCATCTTAATTATTTAAACATATTCTTCATGTACACAGATCACATACTTTTTTTTTAATCATTAATAATTTTTCATTTCGTAAAAAAATGACCACATGGAATAATAAATGACCATGTGACCACGAGAAAAATTTATGACCAGATTTGGTCATAAATGACCAATGTGGCAACCGTGGATCAAAGATAATGGAATACAGAGATATATAACTTTCCAGTGGAAGGGCGGCTGCCTACAAGCTGTTTTCCATAAAAATTCATGAAGTCACACACACCTGCTTATTTCTATTATAGTATATGTGAGTTCATGAATTGGACTTTAATGCAAGAATTCGGTATTCTCTAATGTGTATTTCACTACCTTTTTCAGTTTAATCAACACCTCCACAAGAACTAAACAAATTCAAAACGTAACACAAAACAATTAAACACCGCGATGCTCATAAAAGCAAGATGATTCGCGGTCGGCCATTAGCAACATGCTTTTTTGTTAGTCACACGTATTCACAGACAGGGGTTGAAATTACAAAAACAACAATGTAAACAAATGGGTTTTGGGGGGATAGACGTACGAAAGATAGCCATCTCTTTTATTCATTAATCTCTGCCGTGGATATTACCCCTCCACTGAGAGTTTTACAAATTTCTTAAGAAGTGGTAAAGCTCTCAGCCACCTCACAATTAAAGCGCGGCGGATCGCTTTTAATGGTGGTTATGAATTTTTGTATATCCAAAAGCGATTCGCCTTCCATTCGACCATTTGGAAAGCGAAAGCACTTTTTACCATTGCATTTAAAGCGATAGGTGTTTAGGTGACGGATTGCTGGCGGATTGTTCTGCGGACCTAATAAAAATGTAAATATTCAATAAAAACAAGAAGTTTAAAATTGCTGAAACATTCATCGTGTCATATTAATTGAACTCATTATATATGTTTGTATTTTTTATTAAGTAAAAAAACATATTTCCGTTCAACAATTTGCTGCATTTCTTGAATTTTTGAAAGAGAACAGTGGATTAGCGAATGGCATTCTTAATGCTCCAGAATATAGAGCCAAGGCTGTAGAACTTTGGGATGGCATCACTAATGTGTTGAATGGCCTTGGGCCTCCGATTAAAACACGTGATGGTTAGAAAAAAGTAAGTGAAATATATATTCGTTCTTTTATTATTTTGTGTTTCTATTAAGATTAAGAGCCGGCGTATGCAAGAAAAAAAAAACAACACAAACTAGGACGGGAAACAGCTGTCAAATATTTGGAAAAATAAATGAAAAATTGGAAGTCAGAATGGAAAGCACTGGAAAGATAATTTACGTTCGCATTTGAGAATAAGCAAAAGCGAACACGGGCGAAATTAAGGTATCGATCAAAGATAATGGAATACAGAGATATATATCTTTTCAGTGGAAGGGCGGCTGCCTACAAACTGTTTTCCAGAAAAATTCATGAAGTCACACACACCTGCTCATTTCTATTATAGTATATGTGAGTTCATGAATTGGACTTTGATGCAAGAATTAGGTATTCTCTATTGTGTATTTCACTATTTTTTTCATTTTAATCCACACCTCCACAAAAATCAAACAAATTCAAAACAAAACACAAAATAATTAAACACCGCGATACTCATAAAAGCAAGATGATTCGCGGTCGTCCATTAGCAGCATGCTTTTTTGTTGGTCAAACGTGTTCACAGACGGGGGTTGAAATTACAAAAACAACAATGTAAACAAATGGGTTTTGGGGGGATAGACGTACGAAAGATAACCATCTCTTTTATTCATTCATCTCTGGTATCGATTTTAATACGATCCGCCGCGTATTTGGGAATAACCCCCCTGATTTGAGGTTTGTTCTCCCATTTGGCATATGCGTTTCTTTGTTTTGATTTTGACGTAGGTACCTATTAAAATGGTATCAACAGGCGGCAAAATAATATTCAATGTTCTCCACAAGATTATTTTCGATTTTGATAGTGGCAACGAAATTCTTCCTTGCTGTGAAAAAGAGACAATGTGGACAAATCACAAAATTAAAAAAAAACAATATGCTGATGGAAAAAAATTTATTGCTCAACGATGGTAACACCTACAGCAACATGTTGCACATTTCTGGAAAGAGGAGAAACAGGCCTTTAATATGAGGGGTAAAAGATAATAGTGGCTCTAAAACTGTGCCAGTGAGGCCAACTTGAAGAACCAAATGTCACAAAATTAAAAAAAAAACAATGAATATGCTGATGGAAAAAAATGTATTGCTCAAAGATAGTAACACCTACAGCAACATGTTGTACATCCCTGGAAAGAGGAGAAACAGACCTTTAATATGAGGGGTAAAAGATAATAGACAATGAATATGCTGATGGAAAAAAATTTATTGCTCAAAGATGGTAACACCTACAGCAACATGTTGTACATCCCTGGAAAGAGGAGAAACAGACCTTTAATATGAGGGGTAAAAGATAATAGACAATGAATATGCTGATGGAAAAAAATTTATTGCTCAAAGATGGTAACACCTACAGCAACATGTTGTACATCCCTGGAAAGATGAGAAACAGACCTGTGGCTACATTGTGAACACATCCGCGCGTCGGTATGAGAGCGCATCAGCACCATCCATTAAACGAACCCCTCGCTTAATCCGTAGTATAGTAGCCACTCGATGACAATGGCGTGCCATGTTTCCGCCGCCATTGCTTAGTCCGCGAAATTCGTTCTTTTTTTGGAGAGACACCGACGTGGAAGGTTGTAGAGTGTGGTGGCATTATACCAATAAATTAAATTGTAAATTAAATTGTAAATTAGATATAAGGATCATAAACGAATAAACATAATGGAACTAAATAAGTATCCAAAGTGGTGACCCCGACGTGATCTTGATCCTTTTGTTTTTCATTTTTTTTGTAATTATTTTGGCCAACCACACTCCCGCGAGTGTAAGTTTTTTTGCACACATAACCCCTCCAGGCACGTGTTCGCATCGAGGTAGCATAGCACCCAAGCATCAACCATTGGTGCCACACACTAGCGGAGGTGAACAAAATCTACGTCGACACGATTATAAATCGTAATCCGTCTGCAGTATACTCTGGATTGCGACGGCCGTCGTGCCACCAGTGTATTGCGTCACAGCCAACAACAGCAACATCCGCAGTACATACACTCTGGTCTGCGACGGTCGTATCTCCATCGTGTTCGTGTGTATTGCGCTGCCGCCAACAGCAGCAACAGCGCACCTGGATTGCCTCGTGCTCGCACATCTTGCACTTTGCACACACCGTTCGACGTCCATTCGTCAGCCGCAGTACATACACTCTGGTCTGCGACAGTCGTATCTCCATCGTGTTCGTGTGTATTGCGACGCCGCCAACAACAGCAACAGCACACCTGGATACTGAATTTGCCTCGCCTTCGCACATCTTGTACACACCGTTCGACTTCAATTCGACATCGGATTTCCGCAGCACACAGTAAGTACACTCTAGTCTGCGACGTCGTATCGCCATCGTGTGTATTGGGCAGCCGCCAAGGCGCCAACGACAGCAGCAGCGCACTTGGATTGCCTCGCACACACCGTACGACTTCAATTCGTCATCCACAGCACACTCTGGTCGGCGACGGTCGGCTCGCCATCGTGAACGTGTGCCGTTGCCAGCAACAGCGCACCGCCCGCCTCGCAAACTACGAAATTTTTCCCATCTCTATCCGCATAACATTCGGCCTATTGGTATGCTGTTGTGATGCAAAAGTGGACGGCTACTGTCTAGCATAACGCAGTTACTCACTACGGTAGTGCCAATTGCATACCGCACCGTTGGACAACGCTGGACAAACAAATTATAATTCGGTCGTGCCTATAGCAGACCGCGCCGCTGGACATCGTGGGATAGTAGCCCTATCTACTACGGTAGTGCCAATTGCATACCGCTCCGTTGGACAGCGCTGGACAAACAAATTATACTTCGGTCGTGCCTATAGCAGACCGCGCCGCTGGACATCGTGGGATAGTAGCCCTATCTACTACGGTAGTGCCAATTGCATACCGCTCCGTTGGACAGCGCTGGACAAACAAATTATACTTCGGTCGTGCCTATAGCAGACCGCGCCGCTGGACATCGTGGGATAGTAGCCCTATCTACTACGGTAGTGCCAATTGCATACCGCACCGTTGGACAACGCTGGACAAACAAATTATAATTCGGTCGTGCCTATAGCAGACCGCGCCGCTGGACATCGTGGGATAGTAGCCCTATCTACTACGGTAGTGCCAATTGCATACCGCTCCGTTGGACAGCGCTGGACAAACAAATTATACTTCGGTCGTGCCTATAGCAGACCGCGCCGCTGGACATCGTGGGATAGTAGCCCTATCTACTACGGTAGTGCCAATTGCATACCGCACCGTTGGACAACGCTGGACAAACAAATTATAATTCGGTCGTGCCTATAGCAGACCGCGCCGCTGGACATCGTGGGATAGTAGCCCTATCTACTACGGTAGTGCCAATTGCATACCGCTCCGCTGGACAGCGCTGGACAAAAAAAAAAAAAAAAAAACTATACTTCGGTCGTGCCTATAGCAGACCGCGCCGCTGGACATCGTGGGATAGTAGCCCAATCTACTACGGTAGTGCCAATTGCATACCGCACCGTTGGACAACGCTGGACAAACAAATTATAATTCGGTCGTGCCTATAGCAGACCGCGCCGCTGGACATCGTGGGATAGTAGCCCTATCTACTACGGTAGTGCCAATTGCATACCGCTCCGTTGGACAGCGCTGGACAAACAAATTATACTTCGGTCGTGCCTATAGCAGACCGCGCCGCTGGACATCGTGGGATAGTAGCCCTATCTACTACGGTAGTGCCAATTGCATACCGCTCCGCTGTACAGCGCTGGACAAAAAAAAAAAAAAAAAAAAAACTATACTTCGGTCGTGCCTATAGCAGACCGCGCCGCTGGACATCGTGGGATAGTAGCCCAATCTACTACGGTAGTGCCAATTGCATACCGCTCCGTTGGACAGCGCTGGACAAACAAATTATACTTCGGTCGTGCCTATAGCAGACCGCGCCGCTGGACATCGTGGGATAGTAGCCCTATCTACTACGGTAGTGCCAATTGCATACCGCTCCGTTGGACAGCGCTGGACAAACAAATTATACTTCGGTCGTGCCTATAGCAGACCGCGCCGCTGGACATCGTGGGATAGTAGCCCTATCTACTACGGTAGTGCCAATTGCATACCGCTCCGCTGGCCAGCGCTGGACAAAAAAAAAAAAAAAAAACTATACTTCGGTCGTGCCTATAGCAGACCGCGCCGCTGGACATCGTGGGATAGTAGCCCTATCTACTACGGTAGTGCCAATTGCATACCGCACCGTTGGACAACGCTGGACAAACAAATTATAATTCGGTCGTGCCTATAGCAGACCGCGCCGCTGGACATCGTGGGATAGTAGCCCTATCTACTACGGTAGTGCCAATTGCATACCGCTCCGTTGGACAGCGCTGGACAAACAAATTATACTTCGGTCGTGCCTATAGCAGACCGCGCCGCTGGACATCGTGGGATAGTAGCCCTATCTACTACGGTAGTGCCAATTGCATACCGCTCCGCTGGACAGCGCTGGACAAAAAAAAAAAAAAAAAAAACTATACTTCGGTCGTGCCTATAGCAGACCGCGCCGCTGGACATCGTGGGATAGTAGCCCAATCTACTACGGTAGTGCCAATGCAGACCGCCCCGTTGGACACCGTTGGAATGTAAGCCTATAATTGTGGGCCAATTGAAGAAGATAGATAGGGCTACTATCCCACGATGTCCAGCGGCGCGGTCTGCTATAGGCACGACCGAAGTATAGTTTTTTTTTTTTTTTTTTGTCCAGCGCTGTCCAGCGGAGCGGTATGCAATTGGCACTACCGTAGTAGATAGGGCTACTATCCCACGATGTCCAGCGGCGCGGTCTGCTATAGGCACGACCGAAGTATAATTTGTTTGTCCAGCGCTGTCCAACGGAGCGGTATGCAATTGGCACTACCGTAGTAGATAGGGCTACTATCCCACGATGTCCAGCGGCGCGGTCTGCTATAGGCACGACCGAAGTATAATTTGTTTGTCCAGCGCTGTCCAACGGAGCGGTATGCAATTGGCACTACCGTAGTAGATAGGGCTACTATCCCACGATGTCCAGCGGCGCGGTCTGCTATAGGCACGACCGAAGTATAATTTGTTTGTCCAGCGCTGTCCAACGGAGCGGTATGCAATTGGCACTACCGTAGTAGATTGGGCTACTATCCCACGATGTCCAGCGGCGCGGTCTGCTATAGGCACGACCGAAGTATAGTTTTTTTTTTTTTTTTTTTTTTGTCCAGCGCTGTACAGCGGAGCGGTATGCAATTGGCACTACCGTAGTAGATAGGGCTACTATCCCACGATGTCCAGCGGCGCGGTCTGCTATAGGCACGACCGAAGTATAATTTGTTTGTCCAGCGCTGTCCAACGGAGCGGTATGCAATTGGCACTACCGTAGTAGATAGGGCTACTATCCCACGATGTCCAGCGGCGCGGTCTGCTATAGGCACGACCGAATTATAATTTGTTTGTCCAGCGTTGTCCAACGGTGCGGTATGCAATTGGCACTACCGTAGTAGATTGGGCTACTATCCCACGATGTCCAGCGGCGCGGTCTGCTATAGGCACGACCGAAGTATAGTTTTTTTTTTTTTTTTTTTGTCCAGCGCTGTCCAGCGGAGCGGTATGCAATTGGCACTACCGTAGTAGATAGGGCTACTATCCCACGATGTCCAGCGGCGCGGTCTGCTATAGGCACGACCGAATTATAATTTGTTTGTCCAGCGTTGTCCAACGGTGCGGTATGCAATTGGCACTACCGTAGTAGATAGGGCTACTATCCCACGATGTCCAGCGGCGCGGTCTGCTATAGGCACGACCGAAGTATAATTTGTTTGTCCAGCGCTGTCCAACGGAGCGGTATGCAATTGGCACTACCGTAGTAGATAGGGCTACTATCCCACGATGTCCAGCGGCGCGGTCTGCTATAGGCACGACCGAATTATAATTTGTTTGTCCAGCGTTGTCCAACGGTGCGGTATGCAATTGGCACTACCGTAGTAGATAGGGCTACTATCCCACGATGTCCAGCGGCGTGGTCTGCTATAGGCACGACCGAAGTATAATTTGTTTGTCCAGCGCTGTCCAACGGAGCGGTATGCAATTGGCACTACCGTAGTAGATAGGGCTACTATCCCACGATGTCCAGCGGCGCGGTCTGCTATAGGCACGACCGAAGTATAATTTGTTTGTCCAGCGCTGTCCAACGGAGCGGTATGCAATTGGCACTACCGTAGTAGATAGGGCTACTATCCCACGATGTCCAGCGGCGCGGTCTGCTATAGGCACGACCGAATTATAATTTGTTTGTCCAGCGTTGTCCAACGGTGCGGTATGCAATTGGCACTACCGTAGTGAGTAACTGCGTTATGCTAGACAGTAGCCGTCCACTTTTGCATCACAACAGCATACCAATAGGCCGAATGTTATGCGGACAACGCTGGACAAACAAATTATAATTCGGTCGTGCCTATAGCAGACCGCGCCGCTGGACATCGTGGGATAGTAGCCCTATCTACTACGGTAGTGCCAATTGCATACCGCTCCGTTGGACAGCGCTGGACAAACAAATTATACTTCGGTCGTGCCTATAGCAGACCGCGCCGCTGGACATCGTGGGATAGTAGCCCTATCTACTACGGTAGTGCCAATTGCATACCGCTCCGCTGGACAGCGCTGGACAAAAAAAAAAAAAAAAAAAACTATACTTCGGTCGTGCCTATAGCAGACCGCGCCGCTGGACATCGTGGGATAGTAGCCCAATCTACTACGGTAGTGCCAATGCAGACCGCCCCGTTGGACACCGTTGGAATGTAAGCCTATAATTGTGGGCCAATTGAAGAAGTACCTTGCAGACCGCACAACATTCCACAGTACCCTCCCCCACAGAAGCAGTACATTACGGTTCGATTAGTATTACCATTCTATATTTTTCATATATCTAATATATAAAACTAGCAAACCCGGCGAACTCCGTTTCGCCACCAGATGGCTTCGTTTTTTGTAACATTTCGTTTGAGGATTAAAAGATGAAGAAAAATTATTATTTTTTTCTTGTATTTGAAAATGGAAAATTTTATTTCATTTCACAACAGTAATGAATTAATTTTGATTACAAAAATGAAGTGTAATTTAGTTGAACTTCTCTAAGTAAAAAATGAAAGTGAATCCAAAGTAAATACTGAATTGAAGCGTTATACGTGTCCGCAAATTATCCGTTTCATTGAAGTGCTCTTTGGTAAACCACATAAAGAGGATGGTTTCCCAACTCGTGAATACGCAACGTATAGCTGCCCATGTGAAAAACAATGATTTTCTAAATGAAAAATTGCTTGCAACTGTTCAATAATTCGTCTCTTTAACTGTTGTGTTCCCTGTATATTGCACCGCACATTCAGCTGATCCACCATCGACGAAATGAAATATATTTGCAGAAATTGATGCGGTTCATCTGGTGTTGGCTGACCTGGTGAACTTCGTACCACCTAATTTTTATCTATTTGAAGCTTTTTTTTCGATTTAAACTTAGTTTGGTGATTAAATAAATTTTGTTAGTAATTCAAATTAATTCAATGCCTATTATTTTCCTGTAAAATAGATGATATTAACATTCAATGCAAAGATTTGTAGTAAAAAATTGAAGTCGTTTGAATTCGAATGGTAAGTCTGTTGGAATCATCGGGATGCGTGGAATCAACACATCTTCTTCTCTATATTCTGCGGTATGCCCGGAAAAACACTTCGAATGAGCTCTTCCTTAGAATCGGTCATGTGGCAGAAATCAGTGGGCAAAGTGATAAGTCCGGTCGAGATATCAACTGCAATCTTTTCATTACCAATGTCCAACAATTGCTTCGAAAACACATCTGCAGTTTGATCTCGTCAATCGGAATGTCTTGACATGAAGCCACAAATTTGATGCTTTCAAGCACGCATTTAGTTCGTCAGCTGCAATTGATCGTGGGAATAACTGGAAGAGTCTCCCGAAAATCACCGGATAATACAACCATGGCTATTCAAAAAATGTTTTTATAGACACGAAGATCTTTCAACGTCCTGTCCACCGCCACCATTGACCTTTTGTGGGGCCATCGTACATTCGACCCAATCGATCAATTTGCATCATTGTAAAATCTTCGAATTTTTTCTTCGATTTTTCAAGAATGTGTCTGGTTGATTTGCATGTTCAGTGGCAATATCAACCCGGCGAACTTTGTCCGCCCAATTTCTTTAATGTAATAAAAATAATAATTTCGAGCGTGCACAATGCTAATGCTACTTTATGTAATTCGGTCAATTCAAATTCTTTTTTCAAAACTTAAAGTTATGCAATACTGAAGTATAGCAATGTCGAAGTGTTTCATTCGCAAACTTGCGGTGCATTGATGTTTCACAACAAAATTATTACTGCGCCGACTCACAATTTCAAATTGTGTAGCGGTAAGCACGGAATATCTAAAGAATTCAAAAATTTAAAATTTTACATATTTTTTGTTGTACCTATTGGAAGTGACACTATCCAGTAATTTTTTTCAAAATGCGATTCTCCATACTAAATTCTATCCCCAATCTAATATCCATAACGAATTTTGTTTTCTCGACAAAAAGTAGCACAATATGTTCTTTTTTGGGCCAATGAGAATTTAAACCAAAAATCATAAAAATCGAACGATTTGTTCCCGAGTTATGAGTGCACATACGGACGTCAGTCTTTTTTATATATAGCTGTACCCACCCGGCTTTGAACGTACATTGCGTTTTAAGTCTTGCTCAGATTTCTCAAAGTGCTTTATTTGGACCATGTCCATTTATGATTTTACCCAATTACACAACTTTAGAAAAAGCTTTTGATTTGGTTTTTGAATGAAAGGTGCCACAACCCGTTTTCCGCTTATGGTTTGCAAGGTATCATCAACCCGGAACCAGCCATAAACATGCACAATATTTCATTGAAAAAAGTTGTGTGTTTTCGGAGATCGACGACAACACCACCTATCGGGTCCATAACCCAAGTGGAAATTGTTGGTTATAGTGTAAGCGGTGTTCCTACATTTCTCACATGCTTCCGTAACAGTAGATAACAGTGTGAATAGTGTTTCAGAGTGCTTACTATTTCCAGTGCAAAATGGAACGTTGGCCAAAGTGAGAAAAAAGTTTTAGCTTATAAAATTACTATTTCGGGAAACACATATAATGGTATTTTGGATATGACTTGTTACCGGAATGTTCCCGAATTTTAGTGAGCTGTCAAATTAGTTTTCATGTGTTTGCAAGTTGGTTCGCACGAAAAAGAAAATGTGAAATAGAAATACTGGTACCAATATGAAACGTAAGCACACAACCTTCCCTCTTTAATGGGGATGCTAAAGTACCTAAACGAACATGAAAATGGTAATTGAGGTAATATAATGTGAATTTAATAATAGCATACCTATCTCCGTACCCGAGTGCAAAATACTTTAATGAAAATCTGTTTAACTACAAATACCACGCGCCAAAGAAATATTCAGGACTCAGATTCAGCTGGCCCGACGAAATACAATAACCGCAGCGATTTACTTGTCGGCCAACCTACCGCTTTTTTACTGAAGTGCTTATGGTACATAGCATTTTTCGTTCCATTTACTGGTGCGTACACGTACAAAGTGAGAGGTTTGCCGAGACGTGAGCACGCCGCATACAATTGACCATGTGAGAAACATGGAACGCTATGCTGTTGACGATTGTGTTGTTGTCTATTTCGGCCTCCAGTATGGACGACTGCATGGTATTCTTTCCTGAAGTTCCGAAATATTCTATCGATTGTTAATATTCCGATCCTGATTTTCTGCGACGTGAAACGTTTGACCTTCTTACTGGCAGCACGATCAAATTTGTCTTGGAATCGCCGAGTCCCACACAAACTTTCATCCCCTATATCATCCTGTCAAAGCTTTGTTTTCGAGACATAAAGAAGCATATGGCCTTCCTTGGGCCCAATCGAAACTATCAAGCTAAAAATCTTTAAAAACTAACCATCCTGTCTCGAGTTATGCGCGTAAAAACTCAAAACGCTCAACAACTCCTGTTGACTGTCATCATCGTCATCTCAAACATTTCAACTTACTCACTCATACTAATGCAATGATCCTGAAACTACTTGGCAAACAAAAATGATGCATTCAAACACCATCAAACAAATCGAAGTATCTACTCCATTTCAAAAAGCTACTTAATGTGACATAGTAACATAAGCAACCTTATTAGGTGTATTTAAAAAAAAGAAATTTCAAAATTGTTTGCAACAACAATTTGCTTGCAAAATAATTAAAATAATTGACAACAACAATTGGCATTAAAATTAAGTTTTTTTTTTTGTATATGAAGTATCACTACTCGATTTCCACCCCGTTTATTTTTTTTCAAAGTGCATTTCCCCATACATAAAAAAAAAAATTTAAGAGTGGACCACCCTTAACATTTAGGGGAATGAAAAATAGATGTTGTTCGATTCTCCACCCTAGCCGATATCCTTGCAAAGATTCACGAAAATCGGTCGAGCCGTTTCGGAGGAGTTCAATTACGCACCCCGTGACACGAGAATTTTATATATTAGATTCTCGTGTCACGGGGTGCGTAATTGAACTCCTCCGAAACGTCTCGACCGATTTTCGTGAATCTTTGCAAGGATATCGGCTAGGGTGGAGAATCGAACAACATCTATTTTTCATTCCCCTAAATGTTAAGGGTGGTCCACCCTTAAATTTTTTTTTTATGTATGGGGAAATGCACTTTGAAAAAAAAATAAACGGGGTGGAAGTCGAGTAGTGATACTTCATATATACAAAAAAAAAAAATTTTTAATTTTAATGCCAATTGTTGTTGTCAATTATTTTAATTATTTTGCAAGCAAATTGTTGTTGCAAACATTTTTGAAATTTCTTTTTTTTAAATACACCTAATAAGATTTCTTATGTTTACTATGTCACATTAAGTAGCTTTTTGAAATGGAGTAGATACTTCGATTTGTTTGATGGTGTTTGAATGCATCATTTTTGTTTGCCAAATATTTTCAGGATCCTTGCATTAGTATGAGAGTGAGTAAGTTGAAATGTTTGAGATGATGATGATGATAGGCAACACAGGAGTTGTTGAGCGTTTTGAGTTTTTACGCACATAACTCGAAAGAGGGTGGTTAGTTTTTAAAGATTTTGAGCTTGATGGTTTCGATTGGGCCCAAGGAAGGCCATAGGCTACTTTATGTCTCGAAAACAAAACTTTGACAGGATGATATAGGGGATGAAAGTTTGTGTGGGATTCGGCGATTCCAAGACAAATTTGATCATGCCGCCAGTGCGAAGGTCAAACGTTTCAAGTCGCAGAAAATCAGGACGAACAGTCAGATCGGAATATTAACAATCGATAGAATATTTCGGAACTTCAGGAAAGAATACCATGCAGTCGTCCATACTGGAGACCGAGATAGACAACAACACAATCATCATCAGCATTCAGCATAGCGTTCCATGTTTCTCACATGGTCAATTGTATATGTGGCGTGCTCACGTGTCGGCAAACCTCTCGCTTTGTACGTGTACGCACCCGTAAATGGAACGAAAAATGCTATGTACCATAAAGCACTTCCATAAAAAAGCGGTAGGTTGGCCGACAAGTAAATCGCTGCGGTTATGGCAATTGTATTTCGCCGGGCCAGCTGAATCTGAAACAGATTTTCGTTAAAATATTTTGCACTCGGGTACGAAGATATGCTACTATTAAATTCACATTATATTAACTACCTCAATTACCATTTTCATGTTCGTTTAGGTACTTTAGCATCCCCATTAAAGAGGGAAGGTTGTGTGCTTACGTTTTATATTGGTACCAGTATTTCTATTTCACATTTACTTTTTCGTGCGAACCAACTTACAAACACATGAAAACTAATTTGACAGCTCACTAAAATTCGGGAACATTCCGGTAACAAGTCATATCCAAAATACCATTATATGTGTTTCCCGAAATAGTAATTTTATAAGCTAAAACTTTTTTTTCACTCTGGCCAACGTTCCATTCTGCACTGGAAATAGTAAGCACTCTGATACACTATTCACACTGTTATCTACTGTTACTGTTACGGAAGCATGTGAGAAATGTTCGTTCGATTTTTATGATTTTTGGTTTAAATTCTCATTGGCCCAAAAAAGAACATATTGCGCTACTTTTTGTCGAGAAAACAAAATTCGTTATGGATATTAGATTGGGAATAGAATTTAGTATGGAGAATCGCATTTTGAAAAAAAATTACTGGATAGTGTCACTTCCAATAGGTACAACAAAAAATATGTAAAATTTTAAATTTTTGAATTCTTTAGATATTCCGTGCTTACCGCTACACAATTTGAAATTGTGAGTCGGCCCAGTAATAATTTTGTTGTGAAACATCAATGCACCGCAAGTTTGCGAATGAAACACATCGACATTGCTATACTTCAGTTATTTCTATTGCATAACTTTAAGTTTTGAAAAAAGAATTTGAATTGACCGAATTACATAAAGTAGCATTAGCATTGTGCACGCTCGAAATTATTATTTTTATTGCATTAAAGAAATTGGGCGGAACAAAGTTCGCCGGGTCAGCTAGTTACTATTATATAAATAACATTTCAATTTCATATATATATTTCAATTTCCCTTGTGAATCGCACCTTAAGTGAATACTACACGTAGATAGTACGTAGTGCCTAAGTATATATATAATTAATTTTTTTTTCGTTGTTGTGAACCACACGCACTCAAGACAATCTTCTCATCGCGTCTTTTAAAGATTCCTAGCTACGCGCGTTTATTATTACGAGTGCACGGTCAAGTGGGGGGTCGTGTAGTAAAGGTAGCTATTAAATAAGTCAGTACCCAAACCAGGGCCGCGAACGTACAATGGAGCGCGATGAACCAGGGCCATCAAGGACCCTCCCCGTAGTGGCGGGTCAGGTAGAAGGGGCAAACGATCCCAAAACAGAAGAAGGCCTACGTACAGATCTACCGCAAGTGGATACGGTCGCGTACAAGCCTATTAATTTTTGGCCTTCGTGCCCAGATCTATGGTTTACCGCCATGGAGGGGCAATTCGCCCTCGCTAGGAACATGTCGGACGATCGAAAATTTTATACCGCGATATCGCTAATGGACATAAACACAATGCAACGGCTGCGTGATGTCATCGCGTCCCCACCACCGCAACACAAATTTGAAGCTCTCAAAACAGCAGTTCTAGCGCGCCTCATGGATTCTGAGGACGCGCGTCTTCAACAGCTGTTGGGCGGGTTAGACCTGGGAGACAAGAAACCTAGTCAGTTACTGCGAGATATGAAGGATCTAGCAGGATCCGGGTTTTCAGCCGCGATTATAAAAAAGTTATGGCTCCAGCGACTGCCAGACATGGTCAAGGCCATTTTGGCAGGAAGCTAGGACGAATTAGGGCACATGGCCTCAACGGCCGATAAAATCATTGAAGCTACTACGCGATTCAATGTTAACAGTTTAGGGGAGCATACTCCACGTTCTCAGATAAGAGTCTCCGTACCTCCTAATTCACCCTCGCAATCCAGTCCGTTTTCCAATGCTACCGCACTCCCTCAGGCGTCGGGTAATAGCACAATTAGTCGTCTTGAGCATCGTATAGAGGTTTTGACTGCTCAGTTGCAAGAATTGCGAGCCTCTAGCAGGACTCGGCCACCTCGATCGGCAAACAATGCGCGAGGAAGCGGCCGGAGGACCAGGAGTCGTTCGGCTGGTAAAGTGTGTTGGTACCATAGGAGACATGGCAACAACGCTGTGCGCTGTACGAATCCTTGCTCGTATGGATTCACTCCAGGGGCGGAAAACTAGAGGACGGGTCGTGCGCGGCGACTAGCGACCCCAGTCAAACAAGCAATAGTCGCCTATTCATATCTGACCGAACTAGCGGTACGCATTATTTAGTCGATACAGGTGCTGATATATCGGTACTTCCGGCTCCTCATGACCTCACGCGTATGTCGCCAGACCCCGAATTTTCCCTTTACGCTGCTAACGCAACTCGGGTGCGCACATATGGAAAAAAGGTTGTGAAAAGATCTCGGCCTTCGCCGATCCTTCGACTGGGTATTTGTTGTGGCTGATGTAGATAAACCTATCATAGGCGCGGATTTCCTTAAGGCAAACGGAATCTTAGTAGACCTCAGAGCGCGGCGCCTTATCGACCCATTAACATCTCTGTACACTTCGGGTCGAATTGTGTCCGGTCAGTCAGGTCTGTCCGTAGTTTCGGATACGGTCGGTAGCCCGGAAATTCGAAACTTGTTGAAGTTGTACTGCAACGTTCAACCAGAGAACGCTTTAAAGCATTCGATTACACACAGCGTTACGCATCATATTGTCACGAAAGGCCCGCCTATCTCTGCAAGATTCCGAAAGTTATCCCCGGAAAAAATGGCCATTGCAAAAAAAGAGTTTCAGTTCTTACTCGATGCAGGTATTTGCAGGCCGTCAAAGAGCAGTTGGGCTTCACCACTACACATGGTACCTAAAAAAACGGGGAATGGAGACCTTGTGGAGATTATCGTGGTTTAAACGCGGTTACCGAACCTGGTCGATATCCTATACCCCACGTTCAGGATTTTACTCAGCAACTTAAGGGTTGTAGGGTGTTCTCCACACTGGATCTGGTGCGAGCATACCACCAAATTCCAGTAGAGCCCTCCGATATACCAAAAACGGCCATTAGTACCCCATTCGGGTTATTCGAGTTTCTCCGAATGACATTTGGCCTACGAAACGCAGCCCAGTCCTTTCAACGATTTATACACGATATAACAAGAGAGTTTGAATTTTGCTTCGCATATATTGATGACCTGTTAATAGCATCAGAAAGCGAACAGGTGCATCTTAAGCACCTGGAGACAATTTTGCGTAAGTTGCACGAGACAGGGCTTGTCATCAACGTCGTAAAGAGCGTATTCGCTCAACCGTCGGTAGATTTTCTTGGTCATACCATTGACGCCGCAGGAATCCGTCCGCAGCAAGATAAAGTCGAAGCAATTTCGAGATTTGAGCCGCCTAAAACAATTAACGACATGCGTCGATTTCTTGGAATGATAAACTTCTATCGAAGATTTATACCAAATGCGGCAAAGGCACAAATCCTCCTAAATAGGTTTCTAGAAGGGAGTAAAAAAAAGAATGATAGGCGTGAAATAGCATGGACTCCGGACTCCCTGAATGCGTTTGAGGTATGCAAGCTCCAACTGCGAGAAGCAACAGTGCTATCGTTTCCGTCTCTAAATGCCGAAATGGATTTAGTCGTCGATGCTTCAGACTCCGCCGTCGGAGCCGTGGTCCAACAAAAAGTCAAGGGAGCCTGGCAGCCTCTGAGTTTCTTCTCGGTCAAGCTAACCGATGCGCAAAGAAAGTACAGCGCCTACGACCGCGAACTTCTGGCCGCATATTTGTCCATTCGCCACTTTCGGCATTTGCTGGAAGGCAGAGCATTCACCTTATACACAGACCACAAGCCATTGGTCTACGCCCTTCGACAGAGACCAGAGAAAGCCTCTCCAAGACAACTGCGGCATCTCGACTTAATTGCGCAGTTTACTTCAGACATCCGGCACGTGCCGGGCGAGCAAAACGTCGTAGCAGATGCGCTGTCTAGAATGTACGAGTTGGTAATCCCAGAAAGTATGAACTACGAAGAGATCGCCGTAGAACAGGAAAAGGACGAGGAATTGAAACGTTTACTTGACGTCAATAAATCCGTTAAAATTCGTAAGTTCCCCGTAACTCAATCCCAAAAACATATCCACTGCGAAATATCTTCCGGTACCGTTCGCCCATATATTCCACAGCGCTTCCGCAAAAGCATCTTCGACAGTGTGCACAAACTGTGCCATCCGGGCATTCGGGCCACTGTCAAGGAAGTTAGGATGAAATACTTTTGGCCATCGATGAACAAAGATGTTAGAGATTGGGCCAAATGCTGTATTCCGTGTCAACGAGCTAAATTGCATCGTCACGTAGTTAGCCCGGTAGGGCAGGTAACCGAATGCGGCGATCGATTCGACACTATCCACATGGATATCATTGGGCCGATGCCTACCTCAGACAGCTTTAGATATTGCTTAACGCTAATAGATCGTTATACACGTTGGCCAGAAGCCATTCCGTTGGTAGACATTACAGCAGAATCGGTAGCCGAAGCCATCTGTAGGGAATGGATACCACGCTTTGGTGTACCGACTACAATCATAACGGACCAGGGTAGGCAATTCGAGTCCCGATTATTCGAAGAGTTAGGTAAGGTAATGGGATTTAAAAGAAATAGGACGACCGCCTATCATCCGCAGGCTAATGGCATGGTTGAAAGGTGGCACAGAACACTGAAAACCGCTATCATGTGCCAAGAGAATACACAGTGGTCAAAGACCCTACCATGGATTTTACTGGGATTGAGAACGGCTTTTCGTGAAGACCTGCAGACCTCATCAGCTGAGCTAGTTTTCGGCAGAAATTTGAGGTTACCTCATGAACTCTTGCATAAGAATAAAGCAATTCCTCACACCGAGTTCGCAGCACGACTAAAGCAATACTTTGATGAGGTACGTCCAACCCCATCGTCAAACCACGCCAACTCAAAGCCATTCATGTTCAAGGACCTTTCGTCGTGCGAGTACGTTTTCGTTCGCGACGATACGGTAAGAGCATCTTTACAGCCGCCTTTCGAGGGACCCTTTAAGGTATTGCGTAGGAACAGTACCAAACACTTTACAGTCCTGGTCAAAGGAAAATCGGTAGAAATTAGTGTCGACAGACTCAAACCAGCATTTATAGAGAGCCCACAGGTCAATGTAGGTGCAACACGCACAAAACGAGTGTCGTTCCATGAAACTAGAAACGGCAAAAGTTTGTCCCCGGATGGGACGACATCGGTAGACAATGAAGAAGAAATAACAACAACTGCTACGCGGTCAGGTAGACAAGTAAAAAAACCGATTAGGTATCGTGAGCCGCTACGACGCGTCCACTAAGGGGAGGTACTGTGGCTACATTGTGAACACATCCGCGCGTCGGTATGAGAGCGCATCAGCACCATCCATTAAACGAACCCCTCGCTTAATCCGTAGTATAGTAGCCACTCGATGACAATGGCGTGCCATGTTTCCGCCGCCATTGCTCAGTCCGCGAAATTCGTTCTTTTTTTGGAGAGACACCGACGTGGAAGGTTGTAGAGTGTGGTGGCATTATACCAATAAATTAAATTGTAAATTAAATTGTAAATTAAATATAAGGATCATAAACGAATAAACATAATGGAACTAAATAAGTATCCAAAGACCTTTAATATGAGGGGTAAAAGATAATAGTGAATATGCTGATGGAAAAAAAATTATTGCTCAAAGATGATAATACCTACAGCAACATGTTGTACATCTCTGGAAAGAGGAGAAACAGACCTTTAATATGAGGGGTAAAAGATAATAGTGGCTCTAAAACTGTGCCAGTGAGGCCAACTTGAAGAACCAAATGTCACAAAATTAAAAAAAAAAAACAATGAATATGCTGATGGAAAAAAATGTATTGCTCAAAGATAGTAACACCTACAGCAACATGTTGTACATCCCTGGAAAGAGGAGAAACAGACCTTTAATATGAGGGGTAAAAGATAATAGTGGCTCTAAAACTGTGCCAGTGAGGCCAACTTGAAGAACCAAATGTCACAAAATTAAAAAAAAACAATGAATATGCTGATGGAAAAAAAATTATTGCTCAAAGATGGTAACACCTACAGCAACATGTTGTACATCCCTGGAAAGAGGAGAAACAGACCTTTAATATGAGGGGTAAAAGATAATAGTGGCTCTAAAACTGTGCCAGTGAGGCCAACTTAAAGAACCAAATGTCACAAAATTAAAAAAAAACAATGAATATGCTGATGGGAAAAAAATTTATTGCTCAAAGATGGTAACACCTACAGCAATATGTTGTACATCCCTAGAAAGAGGAGAAACAGACCTTTAATATGAGGGGTAAAAGATAACAGTGGCTCTAAAACTGTGCCAGTGAGGCCAACTTGAAGAACCAAATGTCACAAAATTAAAAAAAAAACAATGAATATGCTGATGGAAAAAAATTTATTGCTCAAAGATGGTAACACCTACAGCAACATGTTGTACATCCCTGGAAAGAGGAGAAACAGACCTTTAATATGAGGGGTAAAAGATAATAGACAATGAATATGAAGAACCAAATGTCACAAAATTAAAAAAAAACAATGAATATGCTGATGGAAAAAAAATTATTGCTCAAAGATGGTAACACCTACAGCAACATGTTGTACATCCCTGGAAAGAGGAGAAACAGACCTTTAATATGAGGGGTAAAAGATAATAGTGGCTCTAAAACTGTGCCAGTGAGGCCAACTTAAAGAACCAAATGTCACAAAATTAAAAAAAAACAATGAATATGCTGATGGGAAAAAAATTTATTGCTCAAAGATGGTAACACCTACAGCAATATGTTGTACATCCCTAGAAAGAGGAGAAACAGACCTTTAATATGAGGGGTAAAAGATAACAGTGGCTCTAAAACTGTGCCAGTGAGGCCAACTTGAAGAACCAAATGTCACAAAATTAAAAAAAAACAATGAATATGCTGATGGAAAAAAATTTATTGCTCAAAGATGGTAACACCTACAGCAACATGTTGTACATCCCTGGAAAGAGGAGAAACAGACCTTTAATATGAGGGGTAAAAGATAATAGACAATGAATATGCTGATGGAAAAAAATTTATTGCTCAAAAATGGTAACACCTACAGCAACATGTTGTACATCCCTGGAAAGATGAGAAACAGACCTTTAATATGAGGGGTAAAAGATAATAGTGAATATGATGATGGAAAAAAATTTATTGCTCAAAGATGATAATACCTACAGCAACATGTTGTACATCTCTGGAAAGAGGAGAAACAGACCTTTAATATGAGGGGTAAAAGATAATAGTGGCTCTAAAACTGTGCCAGTGAGGCCAACTTGAAGAACCAAATGTCACAAAATTAAAAAAAAAACAATGAATATGCTGATGGAAAAAAATGTATTGCTCAAAGATAGTAACACCTACAGCAACATGTTGTACATCCCTGGAAAGAGGAGAAACAGACCTTTAATATGAGGGGTAAAAGATAATAGTGGCTCTAAAACTGTGCCAGTGAGGCCAACTTGAAGAACCAAATGTCACAAAATTAAAAAAAAACAATGAATATGCTGATGGAAACAAAATTATTGCCCAAAGATGGTAACAACTACAGCAACATGTTGTACATCCCTGGATAGAGGAGAAACAGACCTTTAATATGAGGGGTAAAAGATAGTAGTGGCTCTAAAACTGTGCCAGTGAGGCCAACTTAAAGAACCAAATGTCACAAAATTAAAAAAAAACAATGAATATGCTGATGGGAAAAAAATTTATTACTCAAAGATGGTAACACCTACAGCAATATGTTGTACATCCCTGGAAAGAGGAGAAACAGACCTTTAATATGAGGGGTAAAAGATAATAGTGGCTCTAAAACTGTGCCAGTGAGGCCAACTTGAAGAACCAAATGTCACAAAATTAAAAAAAAAACAATGAATATGCTGATGGAAAAAAATTTGTTGCTCAAAGATGGTAACACCTACAGCAACATCTTGTACATCCCTGGAAAGAGGAGAAACAGACCTCTAATATGAGGGGTAAAAGATAATAGTGGCTCTAAAACTGTGCCAGTGAGGCCGACTTGAAGAACCAAATGTCACAAAATTAAGAAAAAAAACAATGAATATGCTGATGGAAAAAACTTTATTGCTCAATGATGATAACACCTACAGCAACATGTTGTACATCTCTGGAAAGAGGAGAAACAGACCTTTAATATGAGAGGTAAAAGATAATAGTGGCTCTAAAACTGTGCCAGTGAGGCCAACTTGAAGAACCAAATGTCACAAAATTAAAAAAAAACAATGAATATGCTGATGGAAAAAAAATTATTGCTCAAAGATAGTAATACCTACAGCAACATGTTGTACATCCCTGGAAAGAGGAGAAACAGACCTTTAATATGAGGGGTTAAAGATAATAGTGGCTCTAAAACTGTGCCAGTGAGGCCAACTTGAAGAACCAAATGTCACAAAATTAAAAAAAAACAATGAATATGCTGATGGAAAAAAATGTATTGCTCAAATATGGTAACACCTACAGCAACATGTTGTACATCCCTGGAAAGAGGAGAAACAGACCTTTAATATGAGGGGTAAAAGATAATAGTGGCTCTAAAACTGTGCCAGTGAGGCCAACTTGAAGAACCAAATGTCATAAAATTAAAAAAAAACAATGAATATGCTGATGGAAAAAAATTTATTGCTCAAAGATGGTAACACCTACAGCAACATGTTGTACATCCCTAAAAAGCGGAGAAACAGACCTTTAATATGAGGGGTAAAAGATAATAGTGGCTCTAAAACTGTGCCAGTGAGGCCAACTTGAAGAACCAAATGTTACAAAATTAAAAAAAAACAATGAATATGCTGATGGAAACAAATTTATTGCTCAAAGATGATAATACCTACAGCAACATGTTGTACATCTCTGGAAAGAGGTGAAACAGACCTTTAATATGAGGGGTAAAAGATAATAGTGGCTCTAAAACTGTGCCAGTGAGGCCAACTTGAAGAACCAAATGTCACAAAACTAGAAAAAAACAATGAATATGCTGATGGACAAAAATTTATTGCTCAAAGATGGTAACACCTACAGCAACATGTTGTACATCCCTGGAAAGAGGAGAAACATACCTTTAATATGAGGGGTAAAAGATAATAGTCGCTCTAAAACTGTGCCAGTGAGGCCAACTTGAAAAACCAATTGTCACAATATTAAAAAAAAAACAATGAATATGCTGATGCAAAAAAATTTATTGCTCAAAGATGGTAACACCTACAGCAACATGTTGTACATCTCTGGAAAGAGGAGAAACAGACCTTTAATATGAGGGGTAAAAGATAATAGTGGCTCTAAAACTGTGCCAGTGAGGCCAACTTGAAGAACCAAATGTCACAAAATTAAAAAAAAAACAATGAATATGCTGATGGAAAAAAATTTATTGCTCAAAGATAGTAACACCTACAGCAACATGTTGTACATCCCTGGAAAGAGGAGAAACAGGGGTAAAAGATAAGAGTGGCTCTAAAACTGTGCCAGTGAGGCCAACTTGAAGAACCAAATGTCACAAAATTAAAAAAAAACAATGAATATGCTGATGGAAAAAAAATTATTGCTCAAAGATGATAACACCTACAGCAACATGTTGTACATCTCTGGAAAGAGGAGAAACAGACCTTTAATATGAGGGGTAAAAGATAATAGTGGCTCTAAAACTGTGCCAGTGAGGCCAACTTGAAGAACCAAATGTCACAAAATTAAAAAAAAACAATGAATATGCTGATGGAAAAAAATTTATTGCTCAAAGATAGTAACACCTACAGCAACATGTTGTACATCCCTGGAAAGAGGAGAAACAGGGGTAAAAGATAATAGTGGCTCTAAAACTGTGCCAGTGAGGCCAACTTGAAGAACCAAATGTCACAAAATTAAAAAAAAACAATGAATATGCTGATGGAAAAAAATTTATTGCTCAAAGATGGTAACACCTACAGCAACATGTTGTACATCCGTGGAAAGAGGAGAAACAGACCTTTAATATGAGGGGCAAAAAATAATAGCGGCTCTAAAACTGTGCCAGTGAGGCCAACTTGAAGAACCAAATGTCACAAAATTAAAAAAAAACAATGAATATGCTGATGGAAAAAAATTTATTGCTCAAAGATGGTAACACCTACAGCAACATGTTGTACATCCCTGGAAAGAGGAGAAACAGACCTTTAATATGAGGGGTAAAAGATAATAGTGGCTCTAAAACTGTGCCAGTGAGGCCAACTTGAAGAACCAAATGTCACAAAATTAAAAAAAAAACAATGAATATGCTGATGGAAAAAAATGTATTGCTCAAAGATAGTAACACCTACAGCAACATGTTGTACATCCCTGGAAAGAGGAGAAACAGACCTTTAATATGAGGGGTAAAAGATAATAGTGGCTCTAAAACTGTGCCAGTGAGGCCAACTTGAAGAACCAAATGTCACAAAATTAAAAAAAAAACAATGAATATGCTGATGGATAAAAATTTGTTGCTCAAAGATGGTAACACCTACAGCAACATGTTGTACATCCCTGGAAAGAAGAGAAACGGACCTTTAATATGAGGGGTAAAAGATAATAGTGGCTCCAAAACTGTGCCAGTGAGGCCAACTTGAAGAACCAAATGTCACAAAACTAGAAAAAAACAATGAATATGCTGATGGAAAAAAATTTATTGCTCAAAGATGGTAACACCTACAGCAACATGTTGTACATCCCTGGAAAGAGGAGAAACAGACCTTTAATATGAGGGGTAAAAGATAATAGGCGCTCTAAAACTGTGCCAGTGAGGCTAACTTGAAAAACCAAATGTCACAATATTAAAAAAAAAACAATGAATATGCTGATGGAAAAAAATGTATTGCTCAAAGATGGTAACACCTACAGCAACATGTTGTACATCCCTGGAAAGAGGAGAAACAGACCTTTAATATGAGGGGTAAAAGATAATAGTGGCTCTAAAACTGTGCCAGTGAGGCCAACTTGAAGAACCAAATGTCACAAAATTAAAAAAAAACAATGAATATGCTGATGGAAAAAACTTTATTGCTCAAAGATGATAACACCTACAGCAACATGTTGTACATCTCTGGAAAGAGGAGAAACAGACCTTTAATATGAGGGGTAAAAGATAATAGTGGCTCTAAAACTGTGCCAGTGAGGCCAACTTGAAGAACCAAATGTCACAAAATTAAAAAAAAAACAATGAATATGCTGATGGAAAAAAATTTATTGCTCAAAGATAGTAACACCTACAGCAACATGTTGTACATCCCTGGAAAGAGGAGAAACAGACCTTTAATATGAGGGGTAAAAGATAATAGTGGCTCTGAAACTGTGCCAGTGAGGCCAACGTGAAGAACCAAATGCCATAAAATTAAAAAAAAACAATGAATATGCTGATGGAAAAAAATTTATTGCTCAAAGATGGTAACACCTACAGCAACATGTTGTACATCCCTGGAAGGCGGAGAAACAGACCTTTAATATGAGGCGTAAAAGATAATAGTGGCTCTAAAACTGTGCCAGTGAGGCCAACTTGAAGAACCAAATGTCACAAAATTAAAAAAAAACAATGAATATGCTGATGGAAAAAAATTTATTGCTCAAAGATGATAATACCTACAGCAACATGTTGTACATCTCTGGAAAGAGGAGAAACAGACCTTTAATATGAGGGGTAAAAGATAATAGTGGCTCTAAAACTGTGCCAGTGAGGCCAACTTGAAGAACCAAATGTCACAAAACTAGAAAAAAACAATGAATATGCTGATGGACAAAAATTTATTGCTCAAAGATGGTAACACCAACAGCAACATGTTGTACATCCCTGGAAAGAGGAGAAACAGACCTTTAATATGAGGGGTAAAAGATAATACTCGCTCTAAAACTGTGCAAGTGAGGCCAACTTGAAGAACCAAATGTCACAATATTAAAAAAAAAACAATGAATATGCTGATGGAAAAAAATGTATTGCTCAAAGATGGTAACACCTACAGCAACATGTTGTACATCTCTGGAAAGAGGAGAAACAGACCTTTAATATGAGGGGTAAAAGATAATAGTGGCTCTAAAACTGTGCTAGTGAGGCCAACTTGAAGAACCAAATGTCGCAAAATTAAAAAAAAAACAATCAATATGCTGATGGAAAAAAATTTATTGCTCAAAGATGATAACACCTACAGCAACATGTTGTACATCTCTGGAAAGAGGAGAAACAGACCTTTAATATGAGGGGTTATAGATAATAGTGGCTCTAAAACTGTGCCAGTGAGGCCAACTTGAAGAACCAAATGTCACAAAATAAAAAAAAAACAATGAATATGCTGATGGAAAAAAATTTATTGCTCAAAGATAGTAACACCTACAGCAACATGTTGTACATCCCTGGAAAGAGGAGAAACAGACTTTTAATATGAGGGGTAAAAGATAATAGTGGCTCTAAAACTGTACCAGTGAGGCCAACTTGAAGAACCAAATGTCACAAAATTAAAAAAAAAACAATGAATATGCTGATGGAAAAAAATGTATTGCTCAAAGATGGTAACACCTACAGCAACATGTTGTACATCCCTGGAAAGAGGAGAAACAGACCTTTAATATGAGGGGTAAAAGATAATAGTGGCTCTAAAACTGTGCCAGTGAGGCCAACTTGAAGAACCAAATGTCACAAAATTAAAAAAAAACAATGAATATGCTGATGGAAAAAAAATTATTGCTCAAAGATGGTAACACCTACAGCAACATGTTGTACATCCCTGGAAAGAGGAGAAACAGACCTTT
Organism: Cheilosia vernalis; assembly: GCA_949126925.1. NCBI lineage: Eukaryota > Metazoa > Arthropoda > Insecta > Diptera > Syrphidae > Cheilosia > Cheilosia vernalis. Next base: position 20,979,116 of record OX421361.1, read on the forward strand.
AATATGAGGGGTAAAAGATAATAGTGGCTCTAAAACTGTGCCAGTGAGGCCAACTTAAAGAACCAAATGTCACAAAATTAAAAAAAAAACAATGAATATGCTGATGGGAAAAAAATTTATTGCTCAAAGATGGTAACACCTACAGCAATATGTTGTACATCCCTAGAAAGAGGAGAAACAGACCTTTAATATGAGGGGTAAGAGATAACAGTGGCTCTAAAACTGTGCCAGTGAGGCCAACTTGAAGAACCAAATGTCACAAAATTAAAAAAAAACAATGAATATGCTGATGGAAAAAAATTTATTGCTCAAAGATGGTAACACCTACAGCAACATGTTGTACATCCCTGGAAAGAGGAGAAACAGACCTTTAATATGAGGGGTAAAAGATAATAGACAATGAATATGCTGATGGAAAAAAATTTATTGCTCAAAGATGGTAACACCTACAGCAACATGTTGTACATCCCTGGAAAGATGAGAAACAGACCTTTAATATGAGGGGTAAAAGATAATAGTGAATATGCTGATGGAAAAAAATTTATTGCTCAAAGATGATAATACCTACAGCAACATGTTGTACATCTCTGGAAAGAGGAGAAACAGACCTTTAATATGAGGGATAAAAGATAATAGTGGCTCTAAAACTGTGCCAGTGAGGCCAACTTGAAGAACCAAATGTCACAAAATTAAAAAAAAAAACAATGAATATGCTGATGGAAAAAAATGTATTGCTCAAAGATAGTAACACCTACAGCAACATGTTGTACATCCCTGGAAAGAGGAGAAACAGACCTTTAATATGAGGGGTAAAAGATAATAGTGGCTCTAAAACTGTGCCAGTGAGGCCAACTTGAAGAACCAAATGTCACAAAATTAAAAAAAAACAATGAATATGCTGATGGAAAAAAAATTATTGCTCAAAGATGGTAACAACTACAGCAACATGTTGTACATCCCTGGATAGAGGAGAAAAAGACCTTTAATATGAGGGGTAAAAGATAGTAGTGGCTCTAAAACTGTGCCAGTGAGGCCAACTTAAAGAACCAGATGTCACAAAATTAAAAAAAAACAATGAATATGCTGATGGGAAAAAAATTTATTACTCAAAGATGGTAACACCTACAGCAATATGTTGTACATCCCTGGAAAGAGGAGAAACAGACCTTTAATATGAGGGGTAAAAGATAATAGTGGCTCTAAAACTGTGCCAGTGAGGCCAACTTGAAGAACCAAATGTTACAAAATTAAAAAAAAAACAATGAATGTGCTGATGGAAAAAAATTTGTTGCTCAAAGATGGTAACACCTACAGCAACATCTTGTACATCCCTGGAAAGAGGAGAAACAGACCTTTAATATGAGGGGTAAAAGATAATAGTGGCTCTAAAACTGTGCCAGTGAGGCCGACTTGAAGAACCAAATGTCACAAAATTAAGAAAAAAAACAATGAATATGCTGATGGAAAAAACTTTATTGCTCAAAGATGATAACACCTACAGCAACATGTTGTACATCTCTGGAAAGAGGAGAAACAGACCTTTAATATGAGAGGTAAAAGATAATAGTGGCTCTAAAACTGTGCCAGTGAGGCCAACTTGAAGAACCAAATGTCACAAAATTAAAAAAAAACAATGAATATGCTGATGGAAAAAAAATTATTGCTCAAAGATAGTAATACCTACAGCAACATGTTGTACATCCCTGGAAAGAGGAGAAACAGACCTTTAATATGAGGGGTAAAAGATAATAGTGGCTCTAAAACTGTGCCAGTGAGGCCAACTTGAAGAACCAAATGTCACAAAATTAAAAAAAAAACAATAAATATGCTGATGGAAAAAAATGTATTGCTCAAAGATGGTAACACCTACAGCAACATGTTGTACATCCCTGGAAGGAGGAGAAACAGACCTTTAATATGAGGGGTAAAAGATAATAGTGGCTCTAAAACTGTGCCAGTGAGGCCAACTTGAAAAACCAAATGTCATAAAATTAAAAAAAAAACAATGAATATGCTGATGGAAAAAAATTTATTGCTCAAAGATGGTAACACCTACAGCAACATGTTGTACATCCCTGGAAAGCGGAGAAACAGACCTTTAATATGAGGGGTAAAAGATAATAGTGGCTCTAAAACTGTGCCAGTGAGGCCAACTTGAAGAACCAAATGTTACAAAATTAAAAAAAAACAATGAATATGCTGATGCAAACAAATTTATTGCTCAAAGATGATAATACCTACAGCAACATGTTGTACATCTCTGGAAAGAGGTGAAACAGACCTTTAATATGAGGGGTAAAAGATAATAGTGGCTCTAAAACTGTGCCAGTGAGGCCAACTTGAAGAACCAAATGTCACAAAACTAGAAAAAAACAATGAATATGCTGATGGACAAAAATTTATTGCTCAAAGATGGTAACACCTACAGCAACATGTTGTACATCCCTGGAAAGAGGAGAAACATACCTTTAATATGAGGGGTAAAAGATAATAGTCGCTCTAAAACTGTGCCAGTGAGGCCAACTTGAAAAACCAATTGTCACAATATTAAAAAAAAAACAATGAATATGCTGATGCAAAAAAATTTATTGCTCAAAGATAGTAACACCTACAGCAACATGTTGTACATCCCTGGAAAGAGGAGAAACAGGGGTAAAAGATAATAGTGGCTCTAAAACTGTGCCAGTGAGGCCAACTTGAAGAACCAAATGTCACAAAATTAAAAAAAAAACAATAAATATGCTGATGGAAATAAATGTATTGCTCAAAGATGGTAACACCTACAGCAACATGTTGTACATCCCTGGAAGGAGGAGAAACAGACCTTTAATATGAGGGGTAAAAGATAATAGTGGCTCTAAAACTGTGCCAGTGAGGCCAACTTGAAAAACCAAATGTCATAAAATTAAAAAAAAAAACAATGAATATGCTGATGGAAAAAAATTTATTGCTCAAAGATGGTAACACCTACAGCAACATGTTGTACATCCCTGGAAAGCGGAGAAACAGACCTTTAATATGAGGGGTAAAAGATAATAGTGGCTCTAAAACTGTGCCAGTGAGGCCAACTTGAAGAACCAAATGTTACAAAATTAAAAAAAAACAATGAATATGCTGATGCAAACAAATTTATTGCTCAAAGATGATAATACCTACAGCAACATGTTGTACATCTCTGGAAAGAGGTGAAACAGACCTTTAATATGAGGGGTAAAAGATAATAGTGGCTCTAAAACTGTGCCAGTGAGGCCAACTTGAAGAACCAAATGTCACAAAACTAGAAAAAAACAATGAATATGCTGATGGACAAAAATTTATTGCTCAAAGATGGTAACACCTACAGCAACATGTTGTACATCCCTGGAAAGAGGAGAAACATACCTTTAATATGAGGGGTAAAAGATAATAGTCGCTCTAAAACTGTGCCAGTGAGGCCAACTTGAAAAACCAATTGTCACAATATTAAAAAAAAAACAATGAATATGCTGATGCAAAAAAATTTATTGCTCAAAGATGGTAACACCTACAGCAACATGTTGTACATCTCTGGAAAGAGGAGAAACAGACCTTTAATATGAGGGGTAAAAGATAATAGTGGCTCTAAATCTGTGCCAGTGAGGCCAACTTGAAGAACCAAATGTCACAAAATTAAAAAAAAAACAATGAATATGCTGATGGAAAAAAATTTATTGCTCAAAGATAGTAACACCTACAGCAACATGTTGTACATCCCTGGAAAGAGGAGAAACAGGGGTAAAAGATAATAGTGGCTCTAAAACTGTGCCAGTGAGGCCAACTTGAAGAACCAAATGTCACAAAATTAAAAAAAAACAATGAATATGCTGATGGAAAAAAAATTATTGCTCAAAGATGATAACACCTACAGCAACATGTTGTACATCTTTGGAAAGAGGAGAAACAGACCTTTAATATGAGGGGTAAAAGATAATAGTGGCTCTAAAACTGTGCCAGTGAGGCCAACTTGAAGAACCAAATGTCACAAAATTAAAAAAAAACAATGAATATGCTGATGGAAAAAAATTTATTGCTCAAAGATAGTAACACCTACAGCAACATGTTGTACATCCCTGGAAAGAGGAGAAACAGGGGTAAAAGATAATAGTGGCTCTAAAACTGTGCCAGTGAGGCCAACTTGAAGAACCAAATGTCACAAAATTAAAAAAAAAAACAATGAATATGCTGATGGAAAAAAATTTATTGCTCAAAGATGGTAACACCTACAGCAACATGTTGTACATCCGTGGAAAGAGGAGAAACAGACCTTTAATATGAGGGGCAAAAAATAATAGCGGCTCTAAAACTGTGCCAGTGAGGCCAACTTGAAGAACCAAATGTCACAAAATTAAAAAAAAACAATGAATATGCTGATGGAAAAAAATTTATTGCTCAAAGATGGTAACACCTACAGCAACATGTTGTACATCCCTGGAAAGAGGAGAAACAGACCTTTAATATGAGGGGTAAAAGATAATAGTGGCTCTAAAACTGTGCCAGTGAGGCCAACTTGAAGAACCAAATGTCACAAAATTAAAAAAAAAACAATGAATATGCTGATGGAAAAAAATGTATTGCTCAAAGATAGTAACACCTACAGCAACATGTTGTACATCCCTGGAAAGAGGAGAAACAGACCTTTAATATGAGGGGTAAAAGATAATAGTGGCTCTAAAACTGTGCCAGTGAGGCCAACTTGAAGAACCAAATGTCACAAAATTAAAAAAAAAACAATGAATATGCTGATGGATAAAAATTTGTTGCTCAAAGATGGTAACACCTACAGCAACATGTTGTACATCCCTGGAAAGAAGAGAAACGGACCTTTAATATGAGGGGTAAAAGATAATAGTGGCTCCAAAACTGTGCCAGTGAGGCCAACTTGAAGAACCAAATGTCACAAAACTAGAAAAAAACAATGAATATGCTGATGGAAAAAAATTTATTGCTCAAAGATGGTAATACCTACAGCAACATGTTGTACATCCCTGGAAAGAGGAGAAACAGATCTTTAATATGAGGGGTAAAAGAAAATAGTGGCTCTAAAACTGTGCCAGTGAGGCCAACTTGAAGAACCAAATGTCACAAAATTAAAAAAAAAACAATGAATATGCTGATGGATAAAAATTTGTTGCTCAAAGATGGTAACACCTACAGCAACATGTTGTACATCCCTGGAAAGAGGAGAAACATACCTTTAATATGAGGGGTAAAAGATAATAGTCGCTCTAAAACTGTGCCAGTGAGGCCAACTTGAAAAACCAATTGTCACAATATTAAAAAAAAAACAATGAATATGCTGATGCAAAAAAATTTATTGCTCAAAGATGGTAACACCTACAGCAACATGTTGTACATCTCTGGAAAGAGGAGAAACAGACCTTTAATATGAGGGGTAAAAGATAATAGTGGCTCTAAATCTGTGCCAGTGAGGCCAACTTGAAGAACCAAATGTCACAAAATTAAAAAAAAAACAATGAATATGCTGATGGAAAAAAATTTATTGCTCAAAGATAGTAACACCTACAGCAACATGTTGTACATCCCTGGAAAGAGGAGAAACAGGGGTAAAAGATAATAGTGGCTCTAAAACTGTGCCAGTGAGGCCAACTTGAAGAACCAAATGTCACAAAATTAAAAAAAAACAATGAATATGCTGATGGAAAAAAATTTATTGCTCAAAGATGATAATACCTACAGCAACATGTTGTACATCTCTGCAAAGAGGAGAAACAGACCTTTAATATGAGGGGTAAAAGATAATAGTGGCTCTAAAACTGTGCCAGTGAGGCCAACTTGAAGAACCAAATGTCACAAAACTAGAAAAAAACAATGAATATGCTGATGGACAAAAATTTATTGCTCAAAGATGGTAACACCTACAGCAACATGTTGTACATCCCTGGAAAGAGGAGAAACAGACCTTTAATATGAGGGGTAAAAGATAATAGTGGCTCTAAAACTGTGCCAGTGAGGCCAACTTGAAGAACCAAATGTCACAAAATTAAAAAAAAAACAATGAATATGCTGATGGAAAAAAATGTATTGCTCAAAGATAGTAACACCTACAGCAACATGTTGTACATCCCTGGAAAGAGGAGAAACAGACCTTTAATATGAGGGGTAAAAGATAATAGTGGCTCTAAAACTGTGCCAGTGAGGCCAACTTGAAGAACCAAATGTCACAAAACTAGAAAAAAACAATGAATATGCTGATGGAAAAAAATTTATTGCTCAAAGATGGTAATACCTACAGCAACATGTTGTACATCCCTGGAAAGAGGAGAAACAGACCTTTAATATGAGGGGTAAAAGATAATAGTGGCTCTAAAACTGTGCCAGTGAGGCCAACTTGAAGAACCAAATGTCACAAAATTAAAAAAAAAACAATGAATATGCTGATGGATAAAAATTTGTTGCTCAAAGATGGTAACACCTACAGCAACATGTTGTACATCCCTGGAAAGAAGAGAAACGGACCTTTAATATGAGGGGTAAAAGATAATAGTGGCTCCAAAACTGTGCCAGTGAGGCCAACTTGAAGAACCAAATGTCACAAAACTAGAAAAAAACAATGAATATGCTGATGGACAAAAATTTATTGCTCAAAGATGGTAACACCTACAGCAACATGTTGTACATCCCTGGAAAGAGGAGAAACATACCTTTAATATGAGGGGTAAAAGATAATAGTCGCTCTAAAACTGTGCCAGTGAGGCCAACTTGAAAAACCAATTGTCACAATATTAAAAAAAAAACAATGAATATGCTGATGCAAAAAAATTTATTGCTCAAAGATGGTAACACCTACAGCAACATGTTGTACATCTCTGGAAAGAGGAGAAACAGACCTTTAATATGAGGGGTAAAAGATAATAGTGGCTCTAAATCTGTGCCAGTGAGGCCAACTTGAAGAACCAAATGTCACAAAATTAAAAAAAAAACAATGAATATGCTGATGGAAAAAAATTTATTGCTCAAAGATAGTAACACCTACAGCAACATGTTGTACATCCCTGGAAAGAGGAGAAACAGGGGTAAAAGATAATAGTGGCTCTAAAACTGTGCCAGTGAGGCCAACTTGAAGAACCAAATGTCACAAAATTAAAAAAAAACAATGAATATGCTGATGGAAAAAAAATTATTGCTCAAAGATGATAACACCTACAGCAACATGTTGTACATCTTTGGAAAGAGGAGAAACAGACCTTTAATATGAGGGGTAAAAGATAATAGTGGCTCTAAAACTGTGCCAGTGAGGCCAACTTGAAGAACCAAATGTCACAAAATTAAAAAAAAACAATGAATATGCTGATGGAAAAAAATTTATTGCTCAAAGATAGTAACACCTACAGCAACATGTTGTACATCCCTGGAAAGAGGAGAAACAGGGGTAAAAGATAATAGTGGCTCTAAAACTGTGCCAGTGAGGCCAACTTGAAGAACCAAATGTCACAAAATTAAAAAAAAAAACAATGAATATGCTGATGGAAAAAAATTTATTGCTCAAAGATGGTAACACCTACAGCAACATGTTGTACATCCGTGGAAAGAGGAGAAACAGACCTTTAATATGAGGGGCAAAAAATAATAGCGGCTCTAAAACTGTGCCAGTGAGGCCAACTTGAAGAACCAAATGTCACAAAATTAAAAAAAAACAATGAATATGCTGATGGAAAAAAATTTATTGCTCAAAGATGGTAACACCTACAGCAACATGTTGTACATCCCTGGAAAGAGGAGAAACAGACCTTTAATATGAGGGGTAAAAGATAATAGTGGCTCTAAAACTGTGCCAGTGAGGCCAACTTGAAGAACCAAATGTCACAAAATTAAAAAAAAAACAATGAATATGCTGATGGAAAAAAATGTATTGCTCAAAGATAGTAACACCTACAGCAACATGTTGTACATCCCTGGAAAGAGGAGAAACAGACCTTTAATATGAGGGGTAAAAGATAATAGTGGCTCTAAAACTGTGCCAGTGAGGCCAACTTGAAGAACCAAATGTCACAAAATTAAAAAAAAAACAATGAATATGCTGATGGATAAAAATTTGTTGCTCAAAGATGGTAACACCTACAGCAACATGTTGTACATCCCTGGAAAGAAGAGAAACGGACCTTTAATATGAGGGGTAAAAGATAATAGTGGCTCCAAAACTGTGCCAGTGAGGCCAACTTGAAGAACCAAATGTCACAAAACTAGAAAAAAACAATGAATATGCTGATGGAAAAAAATTTATTGCTCAAAGATGGTAATACCTACAGCAACATGTTGTACATCCCTGGAAAGAGGAGAAACAGACCTTAAATATGAGGGGTAAAAGATAATAGGCGCTCTAAAACTGTGCCAGTGAGGCTAACTTGAAAAACCAAATGTCACAATATTAAAAAAAAAACAATGAATATGCTGATGGAAAAAAATGTATTGCTCAAAGATGGTAACACCTACAGCAACATGTTGTACATCCCTGGAAAGAGGAGAAACAGACCTTTAATATGAGGGGTAAAAGATAATAGTGGCTCTAAAACTGTGCCAGTGAGGCCAACTTGAAGAACCAAATGTCACAAAATTAAAAAAAAACAATGAATATGCTGATGGAAAAAACTTTATTGCTCAAAGATGATAACACCTACAGCAACATGTTGTACATCTCTGGAAAGAGGAGAAACAGACCTTTAATATGAGGGGTAAAAGATAATAGTGGCTCTAAAACTGTGCCAGTGAGGCCAACTTGAAGAACCAAATGTCACAAAATTAAAAAAAAAACAATGAATATGCTGATGGAAAAAAATTTATTGCTCAAAGATAGTAACACCTACAGCAACATGTTGTACATCCCTGGAAAGAGGAGAAACAGACCTTTAATATGAGGGGTAAAAGATAATAGTGGCTCTTAAACTGTGCCAGTGAGGCCAACTTGAAGAACCAAATGTCACAAAATTAAAAAAAAAACAATGAATATGCTGATGGAAAAAAATTTATTGCTCAAAGATGGTAACACCTACAGCAACATGTTGTACATCCCTGGAAAGAGGAGAAACAGACCTTTAATATGAGGGGTAAAAGATAATAGTGGCTCTAAAACTGTGCCAGTGAGGCCAACGTGAAGAACCAAATGTCATAAAATTAAAAAAAAACAATGAATATGCTGATGGAAAAAAATTTATTGCTCAAAGATGGTAACACCTACAACAACATGTTGTACATCCCTGGAAGGCGGAGAAACAGACCTTTAATATGAGGCGTAAAAGATAATAGTGGCTCTAAAACTGTGCCAGTGAGGCCAACTTGAAGAACCAAATGTCACAAAATTAAAAAAAAACAATGAATATGCTGATGGAAAAAAATTTATTGCTCAAAGATGATAATACCTACAGCAACATGTTGTACATCTCTGCAAAGAGGAGAAACAGACCTTTAATATGAGGGGTAAAAGATAATAGTGGCTCTAAAACTGTGCCAGTGAGGCCAACTTGAAGAACCAAATGTCACAAAACTAGAAAAAAACAATGAATATGCTGATGGACAAAAATTTATTGCTCAAAGATGGTAACACCAACAGCAACATGTTGTACATCCCTGGAAAGAGGAGAAACAGACCTTTAATATGAGGGGTAAAAGATAGTACTCGCTCTAAAAGTGTGCAAGTGAGGCCAACTTGAAGAACCAAATGTCACAATATTAAAAAAAAAACAATGAATATGCTGATGGAAAAAAATGTATTGCTCAAAGATGGTAACACCTACAGCAACATGTTGTACATCTCTGGAAAGAGGAGAAACAGACCTTTAATATGAGGGGTAAAAGATAATAGTGGCTCTAAAACTGTGCTAGTGAGGCCAACTTGAAGAACCAAATGTCGCAAAATTAAAAAAAAAAACAATCAATATGCTGATGGAAAAAAATTTATTGCTCAAAGATGATAACACCTACAGCAACATGTTGTACATCTCTGGAAAGAGGAGAAACAGACCTTTAATATGAGGGGTTATAGATAATAGTGGCTCTAAAACTGTGCCAGTGAGGCCAACTTGAAGAACCAAATGTCACAAAATAAAAAAAAAACAATGAATATGCTGATGGAAAAAAATTTATTGCTCAAAGATAGTAACACCTACAGCAACATGTTGTACATCCCTGGAAAGAGGAGAAACAGACTTTTAATATGAGGGGTAAAAGATAATAGTGGCTCTAAAACTGTACCAGTGAGGCCAACTTGAAGAACCAAATGTCACAAAATTAAAAAAAAACAATGAATATGCTGATGGAAAAAAATTTATTGCTCAAAGATGGTAACACCTACAGCAACATGTTGTACATCCCTGGAAAGAGGAGAAACAGACCTTTAATATGAGGGGTAAAAGATAATAGTGGCTCTAAAACTGTGCCAGTGAGGCCAACTTCAAGAACCAAATGTCACAAAATTAAAAAAAAACAATGAATATCTAAAACTGTGCCAGTGAGGCCAACTTGAAGAACCAAATGTCACAAAATTAAAAAAAAACAATGAATATGCTGATGGAAAAAAATTTATTGCTCAAAGATGATAATACCTACAGCAACATGTTGTACATCTCTGGAAAGAGGAGAAACAGACCTTTAATATGAGGGGTAAAAGATAATAGTGGCTCTAAAACTGTGCCAGTGAGGCCAACTTGAAGAACCAAATGTCACAAAACTAGAAAAAAACAATGAATATGCTGATGGACAAAAATTTATTGCTCAAAGATGGTAACACCAACAGCAACATGTTGTACATCCCTGGAAAGAGGAGAAACAGACCTTTAATATGAGGGGTAAAAGATAATACTCGCTCTAAAACTGTGCAAGTGAGGCCAACTTGAAGAACCAAATGTCACAATATTAAAAAAAAAAACAATGAATATGCTGATGGAAAAAAATTTATTGCTCAAAGATGGTAACACCTACAGCAACATGTTGTACATCTCTGGAAAGAGGAGAAACAGACCTTTAATATGAGGGGTAAAAGATAATAGTGGCTCTAAAACTGTGCCAGTGAGGCCAACTTGAAGAACCAAATGTCGCAAAATTAAAAAAAAAACAATCAATATGCTGATGGAAAAAAATTTATTGTTCAAAGATGATAACACCTACAGCAACATGTTGTACATCTCTGGAAAGAGGAGAAACAGACCTTTAATATGAGGGGTAAAAGATAATAGTGGCTCTAAAACTGTGCCAGTGAGGCCAACTTGAAGAACCAAATGTCACAAAATTAAAAAAAAACAATGAATATGCTGATGGAAAAAAATTTATTGCTCAAAGATATTAACACCTACAGCAACATGTTGTACATCCCTGGAAAGAGGAGAAACAGACTTTTAATATGAGGGGTAAAAGATAATAGTGGCTCTAAAACTGTGCCAGTGAGGCCAACTTGAAGAACCAAATGTCACAAAATTAAGAAAAAACAATGAATATGCTGATGGAAAAAAATTTATTGCTCAAAGATGGTAACACCTACAGCAACATGTTGTACATCCCTGGAAAGAGGAGAAACAGACCTTTAATATGAGGGGTAAAAGATAATAGTGGGTCTAAAACTGTGCCAGTGAGGCCAACTTGAAGAACCAAATGTCACAAAATTAAAAAAAAACAATGAATATGCTGATGGAAAAAAAATTATTGCTCAAAGATGGTAACACCTACAGCAACATGTTGTACATCCCTGGAAAGAGGAGAAACAGGCCTTTAATATGAGGGGTAAAAGATAATAGTGGCTCTAAAACTGTGCCAGTGAGGCCAACTTGAAGAACCAAATGTCACAAAATTAAAAAAAAAAACAATGAATATGCTGATGGAAAAAAATTTATTGCTCAAAGATGATAATACCTACAGTAACATGTTGTACATCTCTGGAAAGAGGAGAAACAGACCTTTAATATGAGAGGTAAAAGATAATAGTGGCTCTAAAACTGTGCCAGTGAGGCCAACTTGAAGAACCAAATGTCACAAAATTAAAAAAAAAAAACAATGAATATGCTGATGGAAAAAAATTTATTGCTCAAAGATGATAATACCTACAGCAACATGTTGTACATCTCTGGAAAGAGGAGAAACAGACCTTTAATATGAGGGGTAAAAGATAATAGTGGCTCTAAAACTGTGCCAGTGAGGCCAACTTGAAGAACCAAATGTCACAAAACTAGAAAAAAACAATGAATATGCTGATGGACAAAAATTTATTGCTCAAAGATGGTAACACCAACAGCAACATGTTGTACATCCCTGGAAAGAGGAGAAACAGACCTTTAATATGAGGGGTAAAAGATAATACTCGCTCTAAAACTGTGCAAGTGAGGCCAACTTGAAGAACCAAATGTCACAATATTAAAAAAAAAAAACAATGAATATGCTGATGGAAAAAAATTTATTGCTCAAAGATGGTAACACCTACAGCAACATGTTGTACATCTCTGGAAAGAGGAGAAACAGACCTTTAATATGAGGGGTAAAAGATAATAGTGGCTCTAAAACTGTGAAAGTGAGGCCAACTTGAAGAACCAAATGTCGCAAAATTAAAAAAAAAACAATAAATATGCTGATGGAAAAAAATTTATTGCTCAAAGATGATAACACCTACAGCAACATGTTGTACATCTCTGGAAAGAGGAGAAACAGACCTTTAATATGAGGGGTAAAAGATAATAGTGGCTCTAAAACTGTGCCAGTGAGGCCAACTTGAAGAACCAAATGTCACAAAATTAAAAAAAAACAATGAATATGCTGATGGAAAAAAAATTATTGCTCAAAGATAGTAACACCTACAGCAACATGTTGTACATCCCTGGAAAGAGGAGAAACAGACTTTTAATATGAGGGGTAAAAGATAATAGTGGCTCTAAAACTGTGCCAGTGAGGCCAACTTGAAGAACCAAATGTCACAAAATTAAAAAAAAACAATGAATATGCTGATGGAAAAAAAAATTATTGCTCAAAGATGTTAACACCTACAGCAACATGTTGTACATCCCTGGAAAGAGGAGAAACAGACCTTTAATATGAGGGGTAAAAGATAATAGTGGCTCTAAAACTGTGCCAGTGAGGCCAACTTGAAGAACCAAATGTCACAAAATTAAAAAAAAAACAATGAATATGCTGATGGACAAAAATTTATTGCTCAAAGATGGTAACACCTACAGCAACATGTTGTACATCCCTGGAAAGAGGAGAAACAGACCTTTAATATGAGGGGTAAAAGATAATAGTGGCTCTAAAACTGTGCCAGTGAGGCCAACTTGAAGAACCAAATGTCACAAAATTAAAAAAAAAACAATGAATATGCTGATGGAAAAAAATTTATTGCTCAAAGATGGTAACACCTACAGCAACATGTTGTACATCCCTGGAAAGAGGAGAAAAAGACCTTTAATATGAGGGGTAAAAGATAATAGTGGCTCTAAAACTGTGCCAGTGAGGCCAACTTGAAGAACCAAATGTCACAAAATTAAAAAAAAACAAAGAATATGCTGATGGAAAAAAATTTATTGCTCAAAGATGGTAACACATACAGCAACATCTTGTACATCCCTGGAAAGAGGAGAAACAGACCTTTAATATGAGGGGTAAAAGATAATAGTGGCTCTAAAACTGTGCCAGTGAGGCCAACTTGAAGAACCAAATGTCACAAAACTAGAAAAAAACAATGAATATGCTGATGGAAAAAATTGATTGCTCAAAGATGGTAACACCTACAGCAACATGTTGTACATCCCTGGAAAGAGGAGAAACAGACCTTTAATATGAGGGGTAAAATATAATAGTGGCTCTAAAACTGTGCCAGTGAGGCCAACTTGAAGAACCAAATGTCACAAAATTAAAAAAAAAACAATGAATATGCTGATGGAAAAAAATGTATTGCTCAAAGATAGTAACACCTACAGCAACATGTTGTACATCCCTGGAAAGAGGAGAAACAGACCTTTAATATGAGGGGTAAAAGATAATAGTGGCTCTAAAACTGTGCCAGTGAGGCCAACTTGAAGAACCAAATGTCACAAAATTAAAAAAAAAACAATGAATATGCTGATGGAAAAAAATGTATTGCTCAAAGATAGTAACACCTACAGCAACATGTTGTACATCCCTGGAAAGAGGAGAAACAGACCTTTAATATGAGGGGTAAAAGATAATAGTGGCTCTAAAACTGTGCCAGTGAGGCCAACTTGAAGAACCAAATGTCACAAAATTAAAAAAAAAAAACAATGAATATGCTGATGGAAAAAACTTTATTGCTCAAAGATGATAACACCTACAGCAACATGTTGTACATCTCTGGAAAGAGGAGAAACAGACCTTTAATATGAGGGGTAAAATATAATAGTGGCTCTAAAACTGTGCCAGTGAGGCCAACTTAAAGAACCAAATGTCACAAAATTAAAAAAAAACAATGAATATGCTGATGGAAAAAACTTTATTGCTCAAAGATGGTAACACCTACAGCAACATGTTGTACATCCCTGGAAAGAGGAGAAACAGACCTTTAATATGAGGGGTAAAAGATTATAGTGGCTCTAAAACTGTGCCAGTGAGGCCAACTTGAAGAACCAAATGTCACAAAATTAAAAAAAAACAATGAATATGCTGATGGAAAAAAATTTATTGCTCAAAAATGGTAACACCTACAGAAACATGTTGTACATCCCTGGAAAGAGGAGAAACAGACCTTTAATATGAGGGGTAAAAGATAATAGTGGCTCTAAAACTGTGCCAGTGAGGCCAACTTAAAGAACCAAATGTCACAAAATTAAAAAAAAAACAATGAATATGCTGATGGAAAAAAATGTAGGGTAGGGCGGGGCTAGTTGGACCACTTTTTTTTTGACGCTTCATAACTTCCAATCTGTTCATAATTAAGCTATGAAACTAAAGTAAATAGAAACATTGAAACTTCGACTTTTTAATGTTATTAACAAAAAAACAATTTATCTTACAGTTAAATAATTATTTTGACTCAAATACACCTAGTCCAAGTGGTCCAACTTACCTCACCAGCGGGGCAAGTTGGACCAGTGAGTGGGGTAAGTTGGTCCGAAACCTAAAAAACTGAAAAGTAATTTTTACAAAATACGAAAACGCTATAATGTCTTTCTAAAATGTATTTAAAATGAAAACTTAATGAAAAAACACAACATAAACTTCAAAAAACGAAAATAAAAAACCGCTTTATGACGTTCTATAAAATAAATTTAGATAAGAATAAAAATATTATTTTATAGATTATGAATCGTATAATCGTTACTGCAATTTTTATGCAAATAAAGATGCTTCCTTGACATATTTTGGAACATTTTGAATGGGCCCACTTTCGGCAAGTGTGACACTGCACCAACTCCTCCCCAGGTAAACTTTTTGAATATGCTTCCATACACATAAGACAAAACCAATCAAGATGTTTTTCTTCCTCACCACTAGCGGTCCAACTTACCCCGCACTGACTTTGTTGAACATTTTGTTTCACAAAGAAACAACTACACCAAACACTTCAATTCCACACTCGAAAAAATAAAATACAATAACGGGACACATGAAAAATGTTTACCTTATTCTGATATTTGCACCGCTTCACAAAAAAAGAAAGAAAAGAAATAATTTTTTTTTTTTTTAGTTTTTACACTTAAAAATACAAATTTTAAACGACGCGCCCCTTTGAAAGTAAAATGCAATTTCAACTAGTTTGGCTTGTGGCCGTAAGTCACACACTTCGATTGTGTGTCATCGTTGTCATGTAGGACTTTTAGTTTCTGAGTTATTCGAGTGGGCCTACTGGCCCCGTGGCCCAACTAGCCCCGCCCTACCCTATTGCTCAAAGATGGTAACACCTACAGCAACATGTTGTACATCCCTGGAAAGAGGAGAAACAGACCTTTAATATGAGGGTTAAAAGATAATAGTGGCTCTAAAACTGTGCCAGTGAGGCCAACTCGAAGAACCAAATGTCACAAAATTAAAAAAAAAACAATGAATATGCTGATGGATAAAAATTTGTTGCTCAAAGATGGTAACACCTACAGCAACATGTTGTACATCCCTGGAAAGAGAAAAAACAGACCTTTAATATGAGGGGTAAAAGATAATAGTGGCTCTAAAACTGTGCCAGTGAGGCCAACTTGAAGAACCAAATGTCACAAAATTAAAAAAAAAAACAATGAATATGCTGATGGAAAAAAATGTATTGCTCAAAGATAGTAACACCTACAGCAACATGTTGTACATCCCTGGAAAGAGGAGAGACAGACCTTTAATATGAGGGGTAAAAGATAATAGTGGCTCTAAAACTGTGCCAGTGAGGCCAACTTGAAGAACCAAATGTCACAAAATTAAAAAAAAACAATGAATATGCTGATGGAAAAAAATTTATTGCTCAAAGATGGTAACACCTACAGCAACATGTTGTACATCCGTGGAAAGAGGAGAAACAGACCTTTAATATGAGGGGCAAAAAATAATAGCGGCTCTAAAACTGTGCCAGTGAGGCCAACTTGAAGAACCAAATGTCACAAAATTAAAAAAAAACAATGAATATGCTGATGGAAAAAAATGTATTGCTCAAAGATAGTAACACCTACAGCAACATGTTGTACATCCCTGGAAAGAGGAGAAACAGACCTTTAATATGAGGGGTAAAAGATAATAGTGGCTCTAAAACTGTGCCAGTGAGGCCAACTTGAAGAACCAAATGTCACAAAATTAAAAAAAAAACAATGAATATGCTGATGGAAAAAAATGTATTGCTCAAAGATAGTAACACCTACAGCAACATGTTGTACATCCCTGGAAAGAGGAGAAACAGACCTTTAATATGAGGGGTAAAAGATAATAGTGGCTCTAAAACTGTGCCAGTGAGGCCAACTTGAAGAACCAAATGTCACAAAATTAAAAAAAAACAATGAATATGCTGATGGAAAAAACTTTATTGCTCAAAGATGATAACACCTACGGCAACATGTTGTACATCTCTGGAAAGAGGAGAAACAGACCTTTAATATGAGGGGTAAAAGATAATAGTGGCTCTAAAACTGTGCCAGTGAGGCCAACTTAAAAACCAAATGTCACAAAATTAAAAAAAAAAACAATGAATATGCTGATGGAAAAAAATTTGTTGCTCAAAGATGGTAACACCTACAGCAACATGTTGTACATCCCTGGAAAGAGGAGAAACAGACCTTTAATATGAGGGGTAAAAGATAATAGTGGCTCTAAAACTGTGCCAGTGAGGCCAACTTGAAGAACCAAATGTCACAAAATTAAAAAAAAAAACAATGAATATGCTGATGGAAAAAAATGTATTGCTCAAAGATAGTAACACCTACAGCAACATGTTGTACATCCCTGGAAAGAGGAGAAACAGACCTTTAATATGAGGGGTAAAAGATAATAGTGGCTCTAAAACTGTGCCAGTGAGGCCAACTTGAAGAACCAAATGTCACAAAATTAAAAAAAAAACAATGAATATGCTGATGGAAAAAAATGTATTGCTCAAAGATAGTAACACCTACAGCAACATGTTGTACATCCCTGGAAAGAGGAGAGACAGACCTTTAATATGAGGGGTAAAAGATAATAGTGGCTCTAAAACTGTGCCAGTGAGGCCAACTTAAAGAACCAAATGTCACAAAATTAAAAAAAAACAATGAATATGCTGATGGAAAAAACTTTATTGCTCAAAGATGGTAACACCTACAGCAACATGTTGTACATCCCTGGAAAGAGGAGAAACAGACCTTTAATATGAGGGGTAAAAGATTATAGTGGCTCTAAAACTGTGCCAGTGAGGCCAACTTGAAGAACCAAATGTCACAAAATTAAAAAAAAACAATGAATATGCTGATGGAAAAAAATTTATTGCTCAAAAATGGCAACACCTACAGCAACATGTTGTACATCTCTGGAAAGAGGAGAAACAGACCTTTAATATGAGGGGTAAAAGATAATAGTGGCTCTAAAACTGTGCCAGTGAGGCCAACTTGAAGAACCAAATGTCACAAAATTAAAAAAAAACAATGAATATGCTGATGGAAAAAAATGTATTGTTTAAAGATAGTAACTCCTACAGCAACATGTTGTACATCAATGGAAAGAGGAGAAACAGACCTTTAATATGAGGGGTAAAAGATAATAGTGGCTCTTAAACTGTGCCAGTGAGGCCAACTTGAAGAACCAAATGTCACAAAATTAAAAAAAAAACAATGAATATGCTGATGGAAAAAAATTTATTGCTCAAAGATGGTAACACCTACAGCAACATGTTGTACATCCCTGGAAAGAGGAGAAACAGACCTTTAATATGAGGGGTAAAAGATAATAGTGGCTCTAAAACTGTGCCAGTGAGGCCAACTTGAAGAACCAAATGTCATAAAATTAAAAAAAAACAATGAATATGCTGATGGAAAAAAATTTATTGCTCAAAGATGGTAACACCTCCAGCAACATGTTGTACATCTCTGGAAAGAGGAGAAACAGACCTTTAATATGAGGGGTAAAAGATAATAGTGGCTCTAAAACTGTGCCAGTGAGGCCAACTTGAAGAACCAAATGTCACAAAATTAAAAAAAAACAATGAATATGCTGATGGAAAAAAATTTATTGCTCAAAGATAGTAACATCTACAGCAACATGTTGTACATCCCTGGAAAGAGGAGAAACAGACTTTTAATATGAGGGGTAAAAGATAATAGTGGCTCTAAAACTGTGCCAGTGAGGCCAACTTGAAGAACCAAATGTCACAAAATTAAAAAAAAACAATGAATATGCTGATAGACAAAAATTTATTGCTCAAAGATGGTAACACCTACAGCAACGTGTTGTACATCCCTGGAAAGAGGAGAAACAGACCTTTAATATGAGGGGTAAAAGATAATACTCGCTCTAAAACTGTGCAAGTGAGGCCAACTTGAAGAACCAAATGTCACAATATTAAAAAAAAAACAATGAATATGCTGATGGAAAAAAATTTATTGCTCAAAGATGGTAACACCTACAGCAACATGTTGTACATCTCTGGAAAGAGGAGAAACAGACCTTTAATATGAGGGGTAAAAGATAATAGTGGCTCTAAAACTGTGCCAGTGAGGCCAACTTGAAGAACCAAATGTCGCAAAATTAAAAAAAAAACAATCAATATGCTGATGGAAAAAAATTTATTGCTCAAAGATGATAACACCTACAGCAACATGTTGTACATCTCTGGAAAGAGGAGAAACAGACCTTTAATATGAGGGGTAAAAGATAATAGTGGCTCTAAAACTGTGCCAGTGAGGCCAACTTGAAGAACCAAATGTCACAAAATTAAAAAAAAACAATGAATATGCTGATGGAAAAAAATTTATTGCTCAAAGATAGTAACATCTACAGCAACATGTTGTACATCCCTGGAAAGAGGAGAAACAGACTTTTAATATGAGGGGTAAAAGATAATAGTCGCTCTAAAACTGTGCCAGTGAGGCCAACTTGAAGAACCAAATGTCACAAAATTAAAAAAAAACAATGAATATGCTGATGGAAAAAAATTTATTGCTCAAAGATGGTAACACCTACAGCAACATGTTGTACATCCCTGGAAAGAGGAGAAACAGACCTTTAATATGAGGGGTAAAAGATAATAGTGGCTCTAAAACTGTGCCAGTGAGGCCAACTTGAAGAACCAAATGTCACAAAATTAAAAAAAAACAATGAATATGCTGATGGAAAAAAATGTATTGCTTAAAGATAGTAACACCTACAGCAACATGTTGTACATCAATGGAAAGAGGAGAAACAGACCTTTAATATGAGGGGTAAAAGATAATAGTGGCTCTTAAACTGTGCCAGTGAGGCCAACTTGAAGAACCAAATGTCACAAAATTAAAAAAAAAACAATGAATATGCTGATGGAAAAAAATTTATTGCTCAAAGATGGTAACACCTACAGCAACATCTTGTACATCCCTGGAAAGAGGAGAAACAGACCTTTAATATGAGGGGTAAAAGATAATAGTGGCTCTAAAACTGTGCCAGTGAGGCCAACTTGAAGAACCAAATGTCACAAAACTAGAAAAAAACAATGAATATGCTGATGGAAAAAAATTGATTGCTCAAAGATGGTAACACCTACAGCAACATCTTGTACATCCCTGGAAAGAGGAGAAACAGACCTTTAATATGAGGGGTAAAAGATAATAGTGGCTCTAAAACTGTGCCAGTGAGGCCAACTTGAAGAACCAAATGTCACAAAACTAGAAAAAAAACAATGAATATGCTGATGGAAAAAAATTGATTGCTCAAAGATGGTAACACCTACAGCAACATGTTGTACATCCCTGGAAAGAGGAGAAACAGACCTTTAATATGAGGGTTAAAAGATAATAGTGGCTCTAAAACTGTGCCAGTGAGGCCAACTTGAAGAACCAAATGTCACAAAATTAAAAAAAAACAATGAATATGCTGATGGAAAAAAATTTATTGCTCAAAGATAGTAACATCTACAGCAACATGTTGTACATCCCTGGAAAGAGGAGAAACAGACTTTTAATATGAGGGGTAAAAGATAATAGTGGCTCTAAAACTGTGCCAGTGAGGCCAACTTGAAGAACCAAATGTCACAAAATTAAAAAAAAACAATGAATATGCTGATAGACAAAAATTTATTGCTCAAAGATGGTAACACCTACAGCAACGTGTTGTACATCCCTGGAAAGAGGAGAAACAGACCTTTAATATGAGGGGTAAAAGATAATACTCGCTCTAAAACTGTGCAAGTGAGGCCAACTTGAAGAACCAAATGTCACAATATTAAAAAAAAAACAATGAATATGCTGATGGAAAAAAATTTATTGCTCAAAGATGGTAACACCTACAGCAACATGTTGTACATCTCTGGAAAGAGGAGAAACAGACCTTTAATATGAGGGGTAAAAGATAATAGTGGCTCTAAAACTGTGCCAGTGAGGCCAACTTGAAGAACCAAATGTCGCAAAATTAAAAAAAAAACAATCAATATGCTGATGGAAAAAAATTTATTGCTCAAAGATGATAACACCTACAGCAACATGTTGTACATCTCTGGAAAGAGGAGAAACAGACCTTTAATATGAGGGGTAAAAGATAATAGTGGCTCTAAAACTGTGCCAGTGAGGCCAACTTGAAGAACCAAATGTCACAAAATTAAAAAAAAACAATGAATATGCTGATGGAAAAAAATTTATTGCTCAAAGATAGTAACATCTACAGCAACATGTTGTACATCCCTGGAAAGAGGAGAAACAGACTTTTAATATGAGGGGTAAAAGATAATAGTGGCTCTAAAACTGTGCCAGTGAGGCCAACTTGAAGAACCAAATGTCACAAAATTAAAAAAAAACAATGAATATGCTGATGGAAAAAAATTTATTGCTCAAAGATGGTAACACCTACAGCAACATGTTGTACATCCCTGGAAAGAGGAGAAACAGACCTTTAATATGAGGGGTAAAAGATAATAGTGGCTCTAAAACTGTGCCAGTGAGGCCAACTTGAAGAACCAAATGTCACAAAATTAAAAAAAAACAATGAATATGCTGATGGAAAAAAATTTATTGCTCAAAGATGGTAACACCTACAGCAACATGTTGTACATCCCTGGAAAGAGGAGAAACAGACCTTTAATATGAGGGGTAAAAGATAATAGTGGCTCTAAAACTGTGCCAGTGAGGCCAACTTGAAGAACCAAATGTCACAAAACTAGAAAAAAACAATGAATATGCTGATGGAAAAAAATTGATTGCTCAAAGATGGTAACACCTACAGCAACATGTTGTACATCCCTGGAAAGAGGAGAAACAGACCTTTAATATGAGGGGTAAAATATAATAGTGGCTCTAAAACTGTGCCAGTGAGGCCAACTTGAAGAACCAAATGTCACAAAATTAAAAAAAAAAACAATGAATATGCTGATGGAAAAAAATTTATTGCTCAAAGATGGTAACACCTACAGCAACATGTTGTACATCCCTGGAAAGAGGAGAAACAGACCTTTAATATGAGGGGTAAAAGATAATAGTGGCTCTAAAACTGTGCCAGTGAGGCCAACTTGAAGAACCAAATGTCACAAAATTAAAAAAAAACAATGAATATGCTGATGGAAAAAAATTTATTGCTCAAAGATGGTAACACCTACAGCAACATGTTGTACATCCCTGGAAAGAGGAGAAACAGACCTTTAATATGAGGGGTAAAAGATAATAGTGGCTCTAAAACTGTGCCAGTGAGGCCAACTTGAAGAACCAAATGTCACAAAACTAGAAAAAAACAATGAATATGCTGATGGAAAAAAATTGATTGCTCAAAGATGGTAACACCTACAGCAACATGTTGTACATCCCTGGAAAGAGGAGAAACAGACCTTTAATATGAGGGGTAAAATATAATAGTGGCTCTAAAACTGTGCCAGTGAGGCCAACTTGAAGAACCAAATGTCACAAAATTAAAAAAAAAACAATGAATATGCTGATGGAAAAAAATTTATTGCTCAAAGATGGTAACACCTACAGCAACATGTTGTACATCCCTGGAAAGAGGAGAAACAGACCTTTAATATGAGGGGTAAAAGATAATAGTGGCTCTAAAACTGTGCCAGTGAGGCCAACTTGAAGAACCAAATGTCACAAAATTAAAAAAAAACAATGAATATGCTGATGGAAAAAAATGTATTGCTCAAAGATAGTAACACCTACAGCAACATGTTGTACATCCCTGGAAAGAGGAGAAACAGACCTTTAATATGAGGGGTAAAAGATAATAGTGGCTCTAAAACTGTGCCAGTGAGGCCAACTTGAAGAACCAAATGTCACAATATTAAAAAAAAAAACAATGAATATGCTGATGGAAAAAAATTTATTGCTCAAAGATGGTAACACCTACAGCAACATGTTGTACATCTCTGGAAAGAGGAGAAACAGACCTTTAATATGAGGGGTAAAAGATAATAGTGGCTCTAAAACTGTGCCAGTGAGGCCAACTTGAAGAACCAAATGTCACAAAATTAAAAAAAAAAACAATGAATATGCTGATGGAAAAAAATGTATTGCTCAAAGATAGTAACACCTACAGCAACATGTTGTACATCCCTGGAAAGAGGAGAAACAGACCTTTAATATGAGGGGTAAAAGATAATAGTGGCTCTAAAACTGTGCCAGTGAGGCCAACTTGAAGAACCAAATGTCACAAAATTAAAAAAAAAACAATGAATATGCTGATGGAAAAAACTTTATTGCTCAAAGATGATAACACCTACAGCAACATGTTGTACATCTCTGGAAAGAGGAGAAACAGACCTTTAATATGAGGGGTAAAAGATAATAGTGGCTCTAAAACTGTGCCAGTGAGGCCAACTTAAAGAACCAAATGTCACAAAATTAAAAAAAAACAATGAATATGCTGATGGAAAAAACTTTATTGCTCAAAGATGGTAACACCTACAGCAACATGTTGTACATCCCTGGAAAGAGGAGAAACAGACCTTTAATATGAGGGGTAAAAGATAATAGTGGCTCGAAAACTGTGCCAGTGAGGCCAACTTGAAGAACCAAATGTCACAAAATTAAAAAAAAACAATGAATATGCTGATGGATAAAAATTTGTTGCTCAAAGATGGTAACACCTATAGCAACATTTTGTACATCCCTGGAAAGAGGAGAAACAGACCTTTAATATGAGGGGTAAAAGATAATAGTGGCTCGAAAACTGTGCCAGTGAGGCCAACTTGAAGAACCAAATGTCACAAAACTAGAAAAAAACAATGAATATGCTGATGGAAAAAACTTTATTGCTCAAAGATGATAACACCTACAGCAACATGTTGTACATCTCTGGAAAGAGGAGAAACAGACCTTTAATATGAGGGGTAAAAGATAATAGTGGCTCTAAAACTGTGCCAGTGAGGCCAACTTAAAGAACCAAATGTCACAAAATTAAAAAAAAACAATGAATATGCTGATGGATAAAAATTTGTTGCTCAAAGATGGTAACACCTATAGCAACATTTTGTACATCCCTGGAAAGAGGAGAAACAGACCTTTAATATGAGGGGTAAAAGATAATAGTGGCTCGAAAACTGTGCCAGTGAGGCCAACTTGAAGAACCAAATGTCACAAAACTAGAAAAAAACAATGAATATGCTGATGGAAAAAACTTTATTGCTCAAAGATGATACTACCTACAGCAACATGTTGTACATCTCTGGAAAGAGGAGAAACAGACCTTTAATATGAGGGGTAAAAGATAATAGTGGCTCTAAAACTGTGCCAGTTAGGCCAACTTGAAGAACCAAATGTCACAAAATTAAAAAAAAACAATGAATATGCTGATGGAAAAAAATGTATTGTTTAAAGATAGTAACACCTACAGCAACATGTTGTACATCAATGGAAAGAGGAGAAACAGACCTTTAATATGAGGGGTAAAAGATAATAGTGGCTCTTAAACTGTGCCAGTGAGGCCAACTTGAAGAACCAAATGTCACAAAATTAAAAAAAAACAATGAATATGCTGATGGAAAAAAATTTATTGCTCAAAGATGGTAACACCTACAGCAACATGTTGTACATCCCTGGAAAGAGGAGAAACAGACCTTTAATATGAGGGGTAAAAGATAATAGTGGCTCTAAAACTGTGCCAGTGAGGCCAACTTGAAGAACCAAATGTCATAAAATTAAAAAAAAACAATGAATATGCTGATGGAAAAAAATTTATTGCTCAAAGATGGTAACACCTCCAGCAACATGTTGTACATCTCTGGAAAGAGGAGAAACAGACCTTTAATATGAGGGGTAAAAGATAATAGTGGCTCTAAAACTGTGCCAGTGAGGCCAACTTGAAGAACCAAATGTCACAAAATTAAAAAAAAACAATGAATATGCTGATGGAAAAAAATTTATTGCTCAAAGATAGTAACATCTACAGCAACATGTTGTACATCCCTGGAAAGAGGAGAAACAGACTTTTAATATGAGGGGTAAAAGATAATAGTGGCTCTAAAACTGTGCCAGTGAGGCCAACTTGAAGAACCAAATGTCACAAAATTAAAAAAAAACAATGAATATGCTGATAGACAAAAATTTATTGCTCAAAGATGGTAACACCTACAGCAACGTGTTGTACATCCCTGGAAAGAGGAGAAACAGACCTTTAATATGAGGGGTAAAAGATAATACTCGCTCTAAAACTGTGCAAGTGAGGCCAACTTGAAGAACCAAATGTCACAATATTAAAAAAAAAACAATGAATATGCTGATGGAAAAAAATTTATTGCTCAAAGATGGTAACACCTACAGCAACATGTTGTACATCTCTGGAAAGAGGAGAAACAGACCTTTAATATGAGGGGTAAAAGATAATAGTGGCTCTAAAACTGTGCCAGTGAGGCCAACTTGAAGAACCAAATGTCACAAAATTAAAAAAAAAACAATGAATATGCTGATGGAAAAAAATTTATTGCTCAAAGATGGTAACACCTACAGCAACATGTTGTACATCCCTGGAAAGAGGAGAAACAGACCTTTAATATGAGGGGTAAAAGATAATAGTGGCTCTAAAACTGTGCCAGTGAGGCCAACTTGAAGAACCAAATGTCACAAAATTAAAAAAAAACAATGAATATGCTGATGGAAAAAAATGTATTGCTCAAAGATAGTAACACCTACAGCAACATGTTGTACATCCCTGGAAAGAGGAGAAACAGACCTTTAATATGAGGGGTAAAAGATAATAGTGGCTCTAAAACTGTGCCAGTGAGGCCAACTTGAAGAACCAAATGTCACAATATTAAAAAAAAAACAATGAATATGCTGATGGAAAAAACTTTATTGCTCAAAGATGGTAACACCTACAGCAACATGTTGTACATCCCTGGAAAGAGGAGAAACAGACCTTTAATATGAGGGGTAAAAGATAATAGTGGCTCGAAAACTGTGCCAGTGAGGCCAACTTGAAGAACCAAATGTCACAAAATTAAAAAAAAACAATGAATATGCTGATGGATAAAAATTTGTTGCTCAAAGATGGTAACACCTATAGCAACATTTTGTACATCCCTGGAAAGAGGAGAAACAGACCTTTAATATGAGGGGTAAAAGATAATAGAGGCTCTAAAACTGTGCCAGTGAGGCCAACTTGAAGAACCAAATGTCACAAAATTAAAAAAAAAACAATGAATATGCTGATGGAAAAAACTTTATTGCTCAAAGATGATAACACCTACAGCAACATGTTGTACATCTCTGGAAAGAGGAGAAACAGACCTTTAATATGAGGGGTAAAAGATAATAGTGGCTCTAAAACTGTGCCAGTGAGGCCAACTTAAAGAACCAAATGTCACAAAATTAAAAAAAAACAATGAATATGCTGATGGATAAAAATTTGTTGCTCAAAGATGGTAACACCTATAGCAACATTTTGTACATCCCTGGAAAGAGGAGAAACAGACCTTTAATATGAGGGGTAAAAGATAATAGTGGCTCGAAAACTGTGCCAGTGAGGCCAACTTGAAGAACCAAATGTCACAAAACTAGAAAAAAACAATGAATATGCTGATGGAAAAAACTTTATTGCTCAAAGATGATACTACCTACAGCAACATGTTGTACATCTCTGGAAAGAGGAGAAACAGACCTTTAATATGAGGGGTAAAAGATAATAGTGGCTCTAAAACTGTGCCAGTGAGGCCAACTTGAAGAACCAAATGTCACAAAATTAAAAAAAAACAATGAATATGCTGATGGAAAAAAATGTATTGTTTAAAGATAGTAACACCTACAGCAACATGTTGTACATCAATGGAAAGAGGAGAAACAGACCTTTAATATGAGGGGTAAAAGATAATAGTGGCTCTTAAACTGTGCCAGTGAGGCCAACTTGAAGAACCAAATGTCACAAAATTAAAAAAAAACAATGAATATGCTGATGGAAAAAAATTTATTGCTCAAAGATGGTAACACCTACAGCAACATGTTGTACATCCCTGGAAAGAGGAGAAACAGACCTTTAATATGAGGGGTAAAAGATAATAGTGGCTCTAAAACTGTGCCAGTGAGGCCAACTTGAAGAACCAAATGTCATAAAATTAAAAAAAAACAATGAATATGCTGATGGAAAAAAATTTATTGCTCAAAGATGGTAACACCTCCAGCAACATGTTGTACATCTCTGGAAAGAGGAGAAACAGACCTTTAATATGAGGGGTAAAAGATAATAGTGGCTCTAAAACTGTGCCAGTGAGGCCAACTTGAAGAACCAAATGTCACAAAATTAAAAAAAAACAATGAATATGCTGATGGAAAAAAATTTATTGCTCAAAGATAGTAACATCTACAGCAACATGTTGTACATCCCTGGAAAGAGGAGAAACAGACTTTTAATATGAGGGGTAAAAGATAATAGTGGCTCTAAAACTGTGCCAGTGAGGCCAACTTGAAGAACCAAATGTCACAAAATTAAAAAAAAACAATGAATATGCTGATAGACAAAAATTTATTGCTCAAAGATGGTAACACCTACAGCAACGTGTTGTACATCCCTGGAAAGAGGAGAAACAGACCTTTAATATGAGGGGTAAAAGATAATACTCGCTCTAAAACTGTGCAAGTGAGGCCAACTTGAAGAACCAAATGTCACAATATTAAAAAAAAAACAATGAATATGCTGATGGAAAAAAATTTATTGCTCAAAGATGGTAACACCTACAGCAACATGTTGTACATCTCTGGAAAGAGGAGAAACAGACCTTTAATATGAGGGGTAAAAGATAATAGTGGCTCTAAAACTGTGCCAGTGAGGCCAACTTGAAGAACCAAATGTCGCAAAATTAAAAAAAAAACAATCAATATGCTGATGGAAAAAAATTTATTGCTCAAAGATGATAACACCTACAGCAACATGTTGTACATCTCTGGAAAGAGGAGAAACAGACCTTTAATATGAGGGGTAAAAGATAATAGTGGCTCTAAAACTGTGCCAGTGAGGCCAACTTGAAGAACCAAATGTCACAAAATTAAAAAAAAACAATGAATATGCTGATGGAAAAAAATTTATTGCTCAAAGATAGTAACATCTACAGCAACATGTTGTACATCCCTGGAAAGAGGAGAAACAGACTTTTAATATGAGGGGTAAAAGATAATAGTGGCTCTAAAACTGTGCCAGTGAGGCCAACTTGAAGAACCAAATGTCACAAAATTAAAAAAAAACAATGAATATGCTGATGGAAAAAAATTTATTGCTCAAAGATGGTAACACCTACAGCAACATGTTGTACATCCCTGGAAAGAGGAGAAACAGACCTTTAATATGAGGGGTAAAAGATAATAGTGGCTCTAAAACTGTGCCAGTGAGGCCAACTTGAAGAACCAAATGTCACAAAATTAAAAAAAAACAATGAATATGCTGATGGAAAAAAATGTATTGCTTAAAGATAGTAACACCTACAGCAACATGTTGTACATCAATGGAAAGAGGAGAAACAGACCTTTAATATGAGGGGTAAAAGATAATAGTGGCTCTTAAACTGTGCCAGTGAGGCCAACTTGAAGAACCAAATGTCACAAAATTAAAAAAAAAACAATGAATATGCTGATGGAAAAAAATTTATTGCTCAAAGATGGTAACACCTACAGCAACATCTTGTACATCCCTGGAAAGAGGAGAAACAGACCTTTAATATGAGGGGTAAAAGATAATAGTGGCTCTAAAACTGTGCCAGTGAGGCCAACTTGAAGAACCAAATGTCACAAAACTAGAAAAAAACAATGAATATGCTGATGGAAAAAAATTGATTGCTCAAAGATGGTAACACCTACAGCAACATCTTGTACATCCCTGGAAAGAGGAGAAACAGACCTTTAATATGAGGGGTAAAAGATAATAGTGGCTCTAAAACTGTGCCAGTGAGGCCAACTTGAAGAACCAAATGTCACAAAACTAGAAAAAAAACAATGAATATGCTGATGGAAAAAAATTGATTGCTCAAAGATGGTAACACCTACAGCAACATGTTGTACATCCCTGGAAAGAGGAGAAACAGACCTTTAATATGAGGGTTAAAAGATAATAGTGGCTCTAAAACTGTGCCAGTGAGGCCAACTTGAAGAACCAAATGTCACAAAATTAAAAAAAAACAATGAATATGCTGATGGAAAAAAATTTATTGCTCAAAGATAGTAACATCTACAGCAACATGTTGTACATCCCTGGAAAGAGGAGAAACAGACTTTTAATATGAGGGGTAAAAGATAATAGTGGCTCTAAAACTGTGCCAGTGAGGCCAACTTGAAGAACCAAATGTCACAAAATTAAAAAAAAACAATGAATATGCTGATAGACAAAAATTTATTGCTCAAAGATGGTAACACCTACAGCAACGTGTTGTACATCCCTGGAAAGAGGAGAAACAGACCTTTAATATGAGGGGTAAAAGATAATACTCGCTCTAAAACTGTGCAAGTGAGGCCAACTTGAAGAACCAAATGTCACAATATTAAAAAAAAAACAATGAATATGCTGATGGAAAAAAATTTATTGCTCAAAGATGGTAACACCTACAGCAACATGTTGTACATCTCTGGAAAGAGGAGAAACAGACCTTTAATATGAGGGGTAAAAGATAATAGTGGCTCTAAAACTGTGCCAGTGAGGCCAACTTGAAGAACCAAATGTCGCAAAATTAAAAAAAAAACAATCAATATGCTGATGGAAAAAAATTTATTGCTCAAAGATGATAACACCTACAGCAACATGTTGTACATCTCTGGAAAGAGGAGAAACAGACCTTTAATATGAGGGGTAAAAGATAATAGTGGCTCTAAAACTGTGCCAGTGAGGCCAACTTGAAGAACCAAATGTCACAAAATTAAAAAAAAACAATGAATATGCTGATGGAAAAAAATTTATTGCTCAAAGATAGTAACATCTACAGCAACATGTTGTACATCCCTGGAAAGAGGAGAAACAGACTTTTAATATGAGGGGTAAAAGATAATAGTGGCTCTAAAACTGTGCCAGTGAGGCCAACTTGAAGAACCAAATGTCACAAAATTAAAAAAAAACAATGAATATGCTGATGGAAAAAAATTTATTGCTCAAAGATGGTAACACCTACAGCAACATGTTGTACATCCCTGGAAAGAGGAGAAACAGACCTTTAATATGAGGGGTAAAAGATAATAGTGGCTCTAAAACTGTGCCAGTGAGGCCAACTTGAAGAACCAAATGTCACAAAATTAAAAAAAAACAATGAATATGCTGATGGAAAAAAATTTATTGCTCAAAGATGGTAACACCTACAGCAACATGTTGTACATCCCTGGAAAGAGGAGAAACAGACCTTTAATATGAGGGGTAAAAGATAATAGTGGCTCTAAAACTGTGCCAGTGAGGCCAACTTGAAGAACCAAATGTCACAAAACTAGAAAAAAACAATGAATATGCTGATGGAAAAAAATTGATTGCTCAAAGATGGTAACACCTACAGCAACATGTTGTACATCCCTGGAAAGAGGAGAAACAGACCTTTAATATGAGGGGTAAAATATAATAGTGGCTCTAAAACTGTGCCAGTGAGGCCAACTTGAAGAACCAAATGTCACAAAATTAAAAAAAAAAACAATGAATATGCTGATGGAAAAAAATTTATTGCTCAAAGATGGTAACACCTACAGCAACATGTTGTACATCCCTGGAAAGAGGAGAAACAGACCTTTAATATGAGGGGTAAAAGATAATAGTGGCTCTAAAACTGTGCCAGTGAGGCCAACTTGAAGAACCAAATGTCACAAAATTAAAAAAAAACAATGAATATGCTGATGGAAAAAAATTTATTGCTCAAAGATGGTAACACCTACAGCAACATGTTGTACATCCCTGGAAAGAGGAGAAACAGACCTTTAATATGAGGGGTAAAAGATAATAGTGGCTCTAAAACTGTGCCAGTGAGGCCAACTTGAAGAACCAAATGTCACAAAACTAGAAAAAAACAATGAATATGCTGATGGAAAAAAATTGATTGCTCAAAGATGGTAACACCTACAGCAACATGTTGTACATCCCTGGAAAGAGGAGAAACAGACCTTTAATATGAGGGGTAAAATATAATAGTGGCTCTAAAACTGTGCCAGTGAGGCCAACTTGAAGAACCAAATGTCACAAAATTAAAAAAAAAACAATGAATATGCTGATGGAAAAAAATTTATTGCTCAAAGATGGTAACACCTACAGCAACATGTTGTACATCCCTGGAAAGAGGAGAAACAGACCTTTAATATGAGGGGTAAAAGATAATAGTGGCTCTAAAACTGTGCCAGTGAGGCCAACTTGAAGAACCAAATGTCACAAAATTAAAAAAAAACAATGAATATGCTGATGGAAAAAAATGTATTGCTCAAAGATAGTAACACCTACAGCAACATGTTGTACATCCCTGGAAAGAGGAGAAACAGACCTTTAATATGAGGGGTAAAAGATAATAGTGGCTCTAAAACTGTGCCAGTGAGGCCAACTTGAAGAACCAAATGTCACAATATTAAAAAAAAAACAATGAATATGCTGATGGAAAAAAATTTATTGCTCAAAGATGGTAACACCTACAGCAACATGTTGTACATCTCTGGAAAGAGGAGAAACAGACCTTTAATATGAGGGGTAAAAGATAATAGTGGCTCTAAAACTGTGCCAGTGAGGCCAACTTGAAGAACCAAATGTCACAAAATTAAAAAAAAAAACAATGAATATGCTGATGGAAAAAAATGTATTGCTCAAAGATAGTAACACCTACAGCAACATGTTGTACATCCCTGGAAAGAGGAGAAACAGACCTTTAATATGAGGGGTAAAAGATAATAGTGGCTCTAAAACTGTGCCAGTGAGGCCAACTTGAAGAACCAAATGTCACAAAATTAAAAAAAAAACAATGAATATGCTGATGGAAAAAACTTTATTGCTCAAAGATGATAACACCTACAGCAACATGTTGTACATCTCTGGAAAGAGGAGAAACAGACCTTTAATATGAGGGGTAAAAGATAATAGTGGCTCTAAAACTGTGCCAGTGAGGCCAACTTAAAGAACCAAATGTCACAAAATTAAAAAAAAACAATGAATATGCTGATGGAAAAAACTTTATTGCTCAAAGATGGTAACACCTACAGCAACATGTTGTACATCCCTGGAAAGAGGAGAAACAGACCTTTAATATGAGGGGTAAAAGATTATAGTGGCTCTAAAACTGTGCCAGTGAGGCCAACTTGAAGAACCAAATGTCACAAAATTAAAAAAAAACAATGAATATGCTGATGGAAAAAAGTTTATTGCTCAAAGATGGTAACACCTACAGCAACATGTTGTACATCCCTGGAAAGAGGAGAAACAGACCTTTAATATGAGGGGTAAAAGATAATAGTGGCTCTAAAACTGTGCCAGTGAGGCCAACTTAAAGAACCAAATGTCACAAAATTAAAAAAAAACAATGAATATGCTGATGGAAAAAAATGTATTGCTCAAAGATGGTAACACCTACAGCAGCATGTTGTACATCCCTGGAAAGAGGAGAAACAGACCTTTAATATGAGGGTTAAAAGATAATAGTGGCTCTAAAACTGTGCCAGTGAGGCCAACTCGAAGAACCAAATGTCACAAAATTAAAAAAAAACAATGAATATGCTGATGGATAAAAATTTGTTGCTCAAAGATGGTAACACCTATAGCAACATTTTGTACATCCCTGGAAAGAGGAGAAACAGACCTTTAATATGAGGGGTAAAAGATAATAGTGGCTCCAAAACTGTGCCAGTGAGGCCAACTTCAAGAACCAAATGTCACAAAACTAGAAAAAAACAATGAATATGCTGATGGAAAAAACTTTATTGCTCAAAGATGATAACACCTACAGCAACATGTTGTACATCTCTGGAAAGAGGAGAAACAGACCTTTAATATGAGGGGTAAAAGATAATAGTGGCTCTAAAACTGTGCCAGTGAGGCCAACTTGAAGAACCAAATGTCACAAAATTAAAAAAAAACAATGAATATGCTGATGGAAAAAAATGTATTGCTTAAAGATAGTAACACCTACAGCAACATGTTGTACATCCCTGGAAAGAGGAGAAACAGACCTTTAATATGAGGGGTAAAAGATAATAGTGGCTCTTAAACTGTGCCAGTGAGGCCAACTTGAAGAACCAAATGTCACAAAATTAAAAAAAAACAATGAATATGCTGATGGAAAAAAAATTATTGCTCAAAGATGGTAACACCTACAGCAACATGTTGTACATCCCTGGAAAGAGAAGAAACAGACCTTTAATATGAGGGGTAAAAGATAATAGTGGCTCTAAAACTGTGCCAGTGAGGCCAACTTGAAGAACCAAATGTCATAAAATTAAAAAAAAACAATGAATATGCTGATGGAAAAAAATTGATTGCTCAAAGATGGTAACACCTACAGCAACATGTTGTACATCCCTGGAAAGAGGAGAAAGAGACCTTTAATATGAGGGGTAAAATATAATAGTGGCTCTAAAACTCTGCCAGTGAGGCCAACTTGAAGAACCAAATGTCACAAAATTAAAAAAAAAAACAATGAATATGCTGATGGAAAAAAATGTATTGCTCAAAGATAGTAACACCTACAGCAACATGTTGTACATCCCTGGAAAGAGGAGAAACAGACCTTTAATATGAGGGGTAAAAGATAATAGTGGCTCTAAAACTGTGCCAGTGAGGCCAACTTGAAGAACCAAATGTCACAAAATTAAAAAAAAAACAATGAATATGCTGATGGAAAAAAATGTATTGCTCAAAGATAGTAACACCTACAGCAACATGTTGTACATCCCTGGAAAGAGGAGAAACAGACCTTTAATATGAGGGGTAAAAGATAATAGTGGCTCTAAAACTGTGCCAGTGAGGCCAACTTGAAGAACCAAATGTCACAAAATTAAAAAAAAATAATGAATATGCTGATGGAAAAAACTTTATTGCTCAAAGATGATAACACCTACAGCAACATGTTGTACATCTCTGGAAAGAGGAGAAACAGACCTTTAATATGAGGGGTAAAAGATAATAGTGGCTCTAAAACTGTGCCAGTGAGGCCAACTTAAAGAACCAAATGTCACAAAATTAAAAAAAAACAATGAATATGCTGATGGAAAAAACTTTATTGCTCAAAGATGGTAACACCTACAGCAACATGTTGTACATCCCTGGAAAGAGGAGAAACAGACCTTTAATATGAGGGGTAAAAGATTATAGTGGCTCTAAAACTGTGCCAGTGAGGCCAACTTGAAGAACCAAATGTCACAAAATTAAAAAAAAAAAACAATGAATATGCTGATGGAAAAAAATTTATTGCTCAAAGATGGTAACACCTACAGCAACATGTTGTACATCCCTGGAAAGAGGAGAAACAGACCTTTAATATGAGGGGTAAAAGATAATAGTGGCTCTAAAACTGTGCCAGTGAGGCCAACTTAAAGAACCAAATGTCACAAAATT
Source organism: Cheilosia vernalis (assembly GCA_949126925.1). Lineage (NCBI taxonomy): Eukaryota > Metazoa > Arthropoda > Insecta > Diptera > Syrphidae > Cheilosia > Cheilosia vernalis. The sequence continues at coordinate 21,013,652 of OX421361.1, forward strand.
AAAAAAAAACAATGAATATGCTGATGGAAAAAAATGTATTGCTCAAAGATGGTAACACCTACAGCAACATGTTGTACATCCCTGGAAAGAGGAGAAACAGACCTTTAATATGAGGGTTAAAAGATAATAGTGGCTCTAAAACTGTGCCAGTGAGGCCAACTCGAAGAACCAAATGTCACAAAATTAAAAAAAAAACAATGAATATGCTGATGGATAAAAATTTGTTGCTCAAAGATGGTAACACCTATAGCAACATTTTGTACATCCCTGGAAAGAGGAGAAACAGACCTTTAATATGAGGGGTAAAAGATAATAGTGGCTCCAAAACTGTGCCAGTGAGGCCAACTTGAAGAACCAAATGTCACAAAACTAGAAAAAAACAATGAATATGCTGATGGAAAAAACTTTATTGCTCAAAGATGATAACACCTACAGCAACATGTTGTACATCTCTGGAAAGAGGAGAAACAGACCTTTAATATGAGGGGTAAAAGATAATAGTGGCTCTAAAACTGTGCCAGTGAGGCCAACTTGAAGAACCAAATGTCACAAAATTAAAAAAAAAACAATGAATATGCTGATGGAAAAAAATGTATTGCTTAAAGATAGTAACACCTACAGCAACATGTTGTACATCCCTGGAAAGAGGAGAAACAGACCTTTAATATGAGGGGTAAAAGATAATAGTGGCTCTTAAACTGTGCCAGTGAGGCCAACTTGAAGAACCAAATGTCACAAAATTAAAAAAAAACAATGAATATGCTGATGGAAAAAAAATTATTGCTCAAAGATGGTAACACCTACAGCAACATGTTGTACATCCCTGGAAAGAGGAGAAACAGACCTTTAATATGAGGGGTAAAAGATAATAGTGGCTCTAAAACTGTGCCAGTGAGGCCAACTTGAAGAAATAAATGTCATAAAATTAAAAAAAAAAAACAATGAATATGCTGATGGAAAAAAATTTATTGCTCAAAGATGGTAACACCTACAGCAACATGTTGTACATCCCTGGAAAGTGGAGAAACAGACCTTTAATATGAGGGGTAAAAGATAATAGTGGCTCTAAAACTGTGCCAGTGAGGCCAACTTGAAGAACCAAATGTCACAAAATTAAAAAAAAACAATGAATATGCTGACGGAAAAAAATTTATTGCTCAAAGATGATAATACCTACAGCAACATGTTGTACATCTCTGGAAAGAGGAGAAACAGACCTTTAATATGAGGGGTAAAAGATAATAGTCGGTCTAAAACTGTGCCAGTGAGGCCAACTTGAAGAACCAAATGTCACAATATTAAAAAAAAAAAACAATGAATATGCTGATGGAAAAAAAATTATTGCTCAAAGATGGTAACACCTACAGCAACATGTTGTACATCTCTGGAAAGAGGAGAAACAGACCTTTAATATGAGGGGTAAAAGATAATAGTGGCTATAAAACTGTGCCAGTGAGGCTGTTGGAACTTTGTGTCCAACTGGTTATTTATTTAACAGAAATTCTTAATTTACAACAATTTTAATCTAATATCACGAAAATACTTGTTGATCGGATCGTGGTTAGAATAGAAGAAAAAAAGAGAACGTTAAGAATAAAAATTAGTCTGCCAAAGTGACAGATCGAATTCAGGAATGAAAATGAAATGGAATGCCAATAGCGAAACATTGCATTGTTTGGTAAATGAAATGAAATAATAATTGGTACATGAATAAGCAAAATACTAAATGAAATTATAAAGGTTCAATCTCGATCAGAGGCCAACTTGAAGAACCAAATGTCACAAAATTAAAAAAAAACAATGAATATGCTGATGGAAAAAAATTTATTGCTCAAAGATGATAACACCTACAGCAACATGTTGTACATCTCTGGAAAGAGGAGAAACAGACCTTTAATATGAGGGGTAAAAGATAGTAGTGGCTCTAAAACTGTGCCAGTGAGGCCAACTTGAAGAACCAAATGTCACAAAATTAAAAAAAAAACGATGAATATGCTGATGGAAAAAAATTTATTGCTCAAAGATGGTAACACCTACAGCAACATGTTGTATATCCCTGGAAAGAGGAGAAACAGACCTTTAATATGAGGGGTAAAAGATAATAGTGGCTCTAAAACTGTGCCAGTGAGGCTGTTGGAACTTTGTGTCCAACTGGTTATTTATTTAACAGAAATTCTTAATTTACAACAATTTTAATCTAATATCACGAAAATACTTGTTGATCGGATCGTGGTTAGAATAGAAGAAAAAAAGAGAACGTTAAGAATAAAAATTAGTCTGCCAAAGTGACAGATCGAATTCAGGAATGAAAATGAAATGGAATATGGAATGCCAACATTGCATTGTTTGGTAAATGAAATGAAATGATAATTGGTACATGAATAAGCAAAATACTAAATGAAATTATAAAGGTTCAATCTCGATCATCCTGCCCGGTTGGACCATCAGGTTCAATAGATTCCACAAGTCGGCACAATTTTTGTACTGCTCTGGTACAAGCTCCATGTGCTGTCTTCAAGGTAATGTTTCGAATGAGGCCATCACTGCCCGGGTGGACTTCGGTAATCCGACCTAACCGCCAATGGGTCGGGGGTAAATTGTCTTGTTTAATTATGACAATATCACCAACTTTCACATCATCTAAACGCCGCTGCCACTTGTTCCGACGTTGCAAGGTAGACAGGTACTCGTCACTCCAACGTTGCCAAAAGTGTTGATGAACCTTGCGCAGCCATTGCCATTGCTTGAGACGATTTGTGGGTACATCAGTGAGATTTGGCTCAGGAACTGCAAGGAGTGGTGAACCAATTAAGAAATCCCCTGGGGTCAAGGCATACTTGTCGTCTGGGTCATCGTACAATGGTATAAGAGGACGAGAGTTCAGGCACGCCTCGATGCGGACAGCTAACGTGTGTAGTTGGCTGTACCATAATGCTTGGCCACCAACTAAACGGAGTAAGTGTCGCTTTGCGGACTTTACCGCAGCTTCCCAGAGGCCGCCTTGATGTGGAGCGCCGGGGGTGATGAAATGCCACCGTGTTCCTTGGTGGGCTAAAGTTTGCTGGTTCTGTTCAGCACTCCAATTCGCCAAGTCTTCTCGGAGAATGCGGTTGGCACCACCAAAAGCCGTGCCGTTGTCACTATATAGGTCCTGACAGACTCCACGTCGGCCAGTAAACCTCGTAAATGCATCCAGGAACGCTTGTGATGAGAGGTCGTCCACCACCTCAATATGCACCGCTTTTGTGGCCATACAAATGAAGACTGCCATGTAGGTTTTCACCGTTGCACGGGATCTCTTTGCTCCGATTCGAAGGGTAAACGGACCACAGTAGTCAACACCTGTGGCGGAGAATGGTCGTGACGCGGCTACCATTTGTCTAGGTAGCGAAGCCATTTGTTGCGTAAGTGTAGCTCCGCGGTGACGTCGGCAAATCACGCAATTGTGTAGATACGTTCGCACTGCTTGTCTGCCTTGAAGAATCCAAAAACGATTACGAAGAGTTTGCAGCATTAGCTGTGTGCCACCATGAAGGGTACGATCATGAACGTCTTTGATAAGAAGCCGAGTTAAGGCGCCGGCTTTCGGCAAGATGATGGGAAAACGTTGATCCTCTGGTAGTGACGCTTTATCCAGGCGGCCACCGACCCTCAAGATGCCATCGCCGTCTAGGTAGGGATTTAGCGGTAACAAACGACTGGAGTGAGGTAAACTGGCACTATTCCGGAGTTGATGAATGTCCGTCGCAAACCCCTTGTTTTGCTCAATGCGCAGAAGCATTCTCAAGGCATACCTTAGTTCATCAGCACCGACTACGGTTTTTCGCAAATGTCGACGGCTCGGACACCAACGCAAGATGAACGCCAATGTGTGAAGAACGCGCTGAAGGCAGCTGAAACGCTCAGTCAGTGTGATAATTTGACCGTCACGCCTTCTCGTTGTTAGTTCAAATGTCTCCGAAACCACCAAAACTCGGACCGAGACCTTCTCTTCGTCTCGCACGATGAGGTTTTCTTCGTTGCTAAGAGTGTTGTCATCTTCTGGAAGGACTGAGTCATCCATCAGCCAAGGAGGTCCATGAAGCCACAAATGATGATTTAAAATATCCTCAGCTCCGATGCCGCGACTGGCGCAATCCGCTGGATTCTGGGCCGACCGAACATGTTTCCAACTTTCGGGCGATGTAATTTCTTGGATCTGACGGACACGGTTTCCTACGTACGGCTTCAGAGTTGTAGGATGTTTACGTATCCAACTAAGTACAATGTTCGAGTCCGACCACAATTGACATGAGGCGTGTTGTAGTCCTAGGGCGACACGAACGTTCTGCAGCGTTAATGCTAACAGGTGCGCTGCGCACAACTCCAAGCGGGGTATCGTCGCACCCTTCAATGGAGCGACCTTCGTGCGAGCAGTAAGAAGTGAAATATGTACAGGCTCGTTTGGGCGAATCGTTTTAGTGTATATAACCGCTGCGTAAGCTCGAGTACTGGCATCACAAAAGCCATGAAGTGACGTTACTTCTCCTTTAGACATGCCCAGCCATCTAGGCACACGCAGACGGTTGAGTGCTGGAAGCCCATTGCGAAACGTTTGCCAAGTCTCCAACAAGTCGGGTGGCAGAGGGGCATCCCAAGTAACGCCCGCTGTCCAAAGCGATTGTATAAAAATCTTACCCGTGATGACGACTGGTGCTAAAAGGCCTGTTGGGTCGAAAAGTTGTGCAGCCTCGCTCAGTACACGTCTCTTCGTAGGTGATTGGGAGGGCTCCGCAAGCTTCACGCAGAAGAGAAGTTCATCGGTAGAGGGATTCCATCTTAGTCCAAGCACCGAAGGTGTCGTAGAATCGATGATGTGCTCCGTAGAGGGTATAGGCTCACCTGTGATATTTAGAATGGCCTGAAGGCTATTCGAGTTCCATTTTCTTAGTTTAAAATGTCCAGCCGAAAGTATTTTGTCCACGTTTTTAGCCAATAACACCGCATCTTGGATGGAATCGCAGCTCGTCAAGAAGTCGTCCACATAAAACGATGTTAGAATTGAGTCCCGCGCTGCTACTGCCTGATCACCATCGACCACCTCTCCTTAATTGTCGTATGCACATTGGTGAAGAGTACGCACTGCATTAAATGGGCTGCACGCCATCCCATATGTGACAGTTGTCAGCTGATAAACATCCAGGTTCCTCTTCGGCGACTCTCCACAAAATGCGTTGATACTGCCTGTGGTCTGATGCTAACAGGATCTGACGAAACATTTTCTCCACGTCTGCAGTGAGAGCGATAAGAGAGCGACGAAAACGAAAGATTATGTTGAGTAAAGAATCCTGGAGTGGATGGCCAACTAATTGCGTGTCGTTCAGCGAGACACCGGTGCTTGTACGAGCCGATGCGTTGAAAACAACCCGAAACTTGGCTGTCACTGCGTGGTGCGGAATATAATAACCTCCAATTTGGTCACCAGGTTTACCAACATATTCCATATGGCCGAGCGCAGCATATTCGCGCATAAACTCCACGTAATTCTGCCGTAAGGCATTGTCTGCAGCTAGTCGACGTTCAAGACAGTGAAACTGCCGAAGTGCAGAACGGAATGAATCACCAAGCTTCTCTGCGTTTCTGCAGAATGGTATGCGGACGATATATCTGCCATCTCGCGTCCGAGAATGGGTCGTCGAAAAAATGCGTTCACACTCGTCATCGTTAGCGCTGTCCCCGGGAACCTCCTCCAGTTTCCAAAAATTGCGAACTAGCTCCTCCAGCTTCTGATCATCTTGAGCTACGTTCGCACTGAATGTGCGTATAGCCGGCACTGCTACGGGGATGACCGATGCTGGCCCAAAAACAACCCATCCAAACTGGGTTCGCTGGGCATGTGGTTCGTCAGCTTCACCGCGGATAATGTCACCACCTACGACCAAGCCCCATACATCCGATCCTATAAGTGCATCGATCGGACCCGGAGTGCCAAAGTGGGGATCTGCAAGCGGTAGACCCTTTAAATGTTTCCATTGGCCGACGTCGACGTGCACAGCTGGAGTTGTCGACGTGATCGATGGAATTATGTACGCGTTAATGTCCAAAGAAAAGTCAGAAATAGTTGACTTGAGTTGAAGCGAAGCGCTGCCTGTAGTGCGTGTATGAGCTAGAGCACCAATCCCTTCGACGGCTACCTCACACTTGCTTCTGCGAATACATAACTGATTAGCCAAGCGTTCTGATAAAAAACTTACCTGCGATCCGGGATCGCAGAGGATACGAGTCAAGCGCTGTTGTAAGCGATCCGAAATTGCGTAAACACGCGCTGTTGCAAGCAATATTGTCTGATCGCCACGAGCAATATATGTGGTAACGGGATCAGCTAGTCATGATGCTGGTTGTGATATCGATTGAGCAGATGGCGAATCCGTGTTGCTGGTTGAACTGGAAGGTTGAGCACCGTTTTCGCGGCAAAACATGCGGTGTGATGTTTACGACCGCAATGCCGACATCCCCCAGACGAGCACTGATTTGACGTATGGCCATTCTTGAGACAGTTGAAACAAAGGCCAAAAGTCTTCAATGTCTCGAAGCGCTGTTCAGGTTTCAGTGCCATCAAGGTTTGACACCGTGAAATCCTGTGCGGACCATTACAATAGCAGCATTTCGTACCATCCGTTGCGGCCACACAAGATTTGATGGCATGTTGATTTCGATGTTGTTGTCTGGTTGATAAGAGTTCCGTGCGATTAGAGCCTCGCATAATCTCTGTAGACAGACTATGTGCTCTCTTCTCAAGGAACATAAGAAGATCCGTCAATGCTGGAATCTTGTTGGAGTCACAACTCATAGCCCACTCACGACGCGTAGTAGCAGGTAACTTTGAGACCACCAGAGGCACTGCCAGTGCATCCCATTTGTCGACAGGAAGTTTCATGACTCGTAAGGCACGGAGCGATTCCTGTACTGTATCCACGACGGAAAGCAGTGCCTTGGCAGTCTCATCTGTGGCCGTCTTGATGTTGATGAACCTCGATACATGTATTTCGGCCAATAGTTTTTCGTTGTCGAACCGATTTTTCAAAGCTGCCCACACATCGGCATATCCCCCAGAATATAACCCACCAACTAAAGGCACAGCACTGGCGCTGACGGCTTGACGAAGCTTGCTAAGTTTGTACGCTTCGGGAAAATCGGCCTCATGGACTAACGTCTCGAATAAATCCTTAAATGCTAACCAATTGCAGTACGAACCATCGAAATCCGGGATCGAAACTGGATCTAATTTAATAGCAAAGTTAGATGCGGCGTGTGGCGTCGTATTCGATAATTTCGAGGTCTCTGGCAATCCTGATGGAACCGAGGAAGCCTTGCATTCCACCAGCTTCCGATTAAGCACTACACATGTTCCATTGTAAACGGTTTCCACCTGCTCCCACAGTCGATCGTGTACAGACAGCTCTTCTGCCTTCGCCGCACCGACAAGAACCTCGTGATTATGCACAAAGCGCTCGTAATGCATTGTTACAGATTTGAGTTCCTGCTCCAATTGATGAACATCACATGCTGTAAAGTCTGCGCCACGTACCCGTTCGCTTATTCTGCTCAGCGCGGTTACCGCCGCCGTCCTCAAGTTCAACTCTGCCATAGTCCAGAACAAAATAATTAGTAACAAATGAAATTATATGTACCTCCGAATGTCGCAGGCAATGGCGAACATATAACCTCGATTAGCACTGTAGAATTATGTGCACGTTGCAAAAATGTAATCTGCCCGTATATGCGAAATCCTCGTGCATATGGGCTCATTCCTCACAGGAGGCACCAAAAATATGTTGGAACTTTGTGTCCAACTGGTTATTTATTTAACAGAAATTCTTAATTTACAACAATTTTAATCTAATATCACGAAAATACTTGTTGATCGGATCGTGGTTAGAATAGAAGAAAAAAAGAGAACGTTAAGAATAAAAATTAGTCTGCCAAAGTGACAGATCGAATTCAGGAATGAAAATGAAATGGAATGCCAATAGCGAAACATTGCATTGTTTGGTAAATGAAATGAAATGATAATTGGTACATGAATAAGCAAAATACTAAATGAAATTATAAAGGTTCAATCTCGATCAGAGGCCAACTTGAAGAACCAAATGTCACAAAATTAAAAAAAAACAATGAATATGCTGATGGAAAAAAATTTATTGCTCAAAGATGGTAACACCTACAGCAACATGTTGTACATCCCTGGAAAGAGGAGAAACAGACCTTTAATATGAGGGGGAAAAGATAATAGTGGCTCTAAAACTGTGCCAGTGAGGCCAACTTGAAGAACCAAATGTCACAAAATTAAAAAAACCGGCCAAGTGCGAGTGTCACTCGCGCACCGAAGGTTCCGTATTTGGCTAAAGTCCAACACATCAGATATTATTTGAAATCTATAATATCATTCAATCTTTCCCCTCTTCATGAATTCATCACAATTTAGTTTAATTTAATTACTTAATATTTTTACTCTCAAAAATTACTCGCACATGAATCTCATTTTCTAATTATTACCTAGTACCCAACCCACGCCAATTTTCCATTCTGTATGCGACCTGTCCCAATTAAAAACTATTGACTAAAAATATATTACTTTTTTTTTGTTCTGTACTCCCCAAAAAAATGTATTATATTCCCCAACGAAATTAGCAGGCGGGAACCCTGGTGGGGTTCTGTCTTTGATGGGGTCAATTGTGCACAACTGCGTAGTAGAGATTAAAACTTATGAGAGCAACGTATTTTACATGGTAAAATTATCTTTTTTGAAAATATCTTGTAAACTATTAACTTTTCGGCAAAACAGTATTCAGCACATATATAGATAAGAACATGATCTACAAAAAAGGAATTTATGTATTTTTTTGTGAATCAAGAAATAAACCGTTTTTTGGGCTAATGAAAATATTTTTTTCACCAGATTACTAATTAATCCAAAACCAATCGATGTATTCCTTCCATTGGTATTTGTCGTTTAACTAGAGGTTATACCGGATGTTGTGTTTAAATTTTAGCCTCCTATGTCAATCGGTTCTTGAGATAGACATGGTAATAAAATTGGCTTAGTGGGTTCGGACAGACAGACAGACAGACAGACAGACAGACAGACGGAGAGACATCCGAGCGAAACTAATAAGGTTACGTTTTTTCCCTTTGGGTACGGAACCTTAAAAAACAATGAATATGCTGATGGGAAAAAATTTATTGCTCAAAGATGGTAACACCTACAGCAACATGTTGTACATCCCTGGAAAGAGGAGAAACAGACCTTTAATATGAGGGGTAAAAGATTATAGTGGCTCTAAAACTGTGCCAGTGAGGCCAACTTGAAGAACCAAATGTCACAAAATTAAAAAAAAACAATGAATATGCTGATGGAAAAAAATTTATTGCTCAAAGATGGTAACACCTACAGCAACATGTTGTACATCCCTGGAAAGAGGAGAAACAGACTTTTAATATGAGGGGTAAAAGATAGTAGTGGCTCTAAAACTGTGCCAGTGAGGCCAACTTGAAGAACCAAATGTCCCAAAATTAAAAAAAATAATGAATATGCTGATGGAAAAAAAATTTATTGCTCAAAGATGGTAACACCTACAGCAACATCTTGTACATCCCTGGAAAGAAGAGAAACAGACCTTTAATATGAGGGGTAAAAGATAATAGTGGCTCTAAAACTGTGCCAGTGAGGCCAACTTGAACAACCAAATGTCACAAAACTAGAAAAAAACAATGAATATGCTGATGGAAAAAAATTTATTGCTCAAAGATGGTAGCACCTACAGCAACATGTTGTACATCACTGGAAAGAGGAGAAACAGACCTTTAATATGAGGGGTAAAAGATAATAGTGGCTCTAAAACTGTGCCAGTGAGGCCAACTTGAAGAACCAAATGTCACAAAATTAAAAAAAAAAAACAATGAATATGCTGATGGAAAAAAATGTATTGCTCAAAGATAGTAACACCTACAGCAACATGTTGTACATCCCTGGAAAGAGGAGAAACAGACCTTTAATATGAGGGGTAAAAGATAATAGTGGCTCTAAAACTGTGCCAGTGAGGCCAACTTGAAGAACTAAATGTCACAAAATTAAAAAAAAAACAATGAATATGCTGATGGAAAAAAATGTATTGCTCAAAGATAGTAACACCTACAGCAACATGTTGTACATCCCTGGAAAGAGGAGAAACAGACCTTTAATATGAGGGGTAAAAGATAATAGTGGCTCTAAAACTGTGCCAGTGAGGCCAACTTGAAGAACCAAATGTCACAAAATTAAAAAAAAACAATGAATATGCTGATGGAAAAAACTATTGCTCAAAGATGATAACACCTACAGCAACATGTTGTACATCTCTGGAAAGAGGAGAAACAGACCTTTAATATGAGGGGTAAAAGATAATAGTGGCTCTAAAACTGTGCCAGTGAGGCCAACTTAAAGAACCAAATGTCACAAAATTTAAAAAAAAACTATGAATATGCTGATGGAAAAAACTTTATTGCTCAAAGATGGTAACACCTACAGCAACATGTTGTACATCCCTGGAAAGAGGAGAAACAGGCCTTTAATATGAGGGGTAAAAGATTATAGTGGCTCTAAAACTGTGCCAGTGAGGCCAACTTGAAGAACCAAATGTCACAAAATTAAAAAAAAACAATGAATATGCTGATGGAAAAAAATTTATTGCTCAAAGATGGTAACACCTACAGCAACATGTTGTACATCCCTGGAAAGAGGAGAAACAGACCTTGAATATGAGGGGTAAAAGATAATAGTGGCTCTAAAACTGTGCCAGTGAGGCCAACTTGAAGAACCAAATGTCACAAAATTAAAAAAAAAAACAATTAATATGCTGATGGAAAAAAATTTATTGCTCAAAGATGGTAACACCTACAGCAACATCTTGTACATCCCTGGAAAGAGGAGAAACAGACCTTTAATATGAGGGGTAAAAGATAATAGTGGCTCTAAAACTGTGCCAGTGAGGCCAACTTGAAGAACCAAATGTCACAACATTAAAAAAAAAACAATGAATATGCTGATGGAAAAAAATGTATTGCTCAAAGATAGTAACACCTACAGCAACATGTTGTACATAACTGGAAAGAGGAGAAACAGACCTTTAATATGAGGGGTAAAAGATAATAGTGGCTCTAAAACTGTGCCAGTGAGGCCAACTTGAAGAACCAAATGTCACAAAATTAAAAAAAAACAATGAATATGCTGATGGAAAAAAAATTATTGCTCAAAGATGGTAACACCTACAGCAACATGTTGTACATCCCTGGAAAGAGGAAAAACAGACCTTTAATATGAGGGGTAAAAGATAATAGTGGCTCTAAAACTGTGCCAGTGAGGCGAACTTAAAGAACCAAATGTCACAAAATTAAAAAAAAAACAATGAATATGCTGATGGAAAAAAATGTATTGCTCAAAGATGGTAACACCTACAGCAACATGTTGTACATCCCTGGAAAGAGGAGAAACAGACCTTTAATATGAGGGGTAAAAGATAATAGTGGCTCTAAAACTGTGCCAGTGAGGCCAACTTGAAGAACCAAATGTCACAAAATTAAAAAAAAAACAATGAATATGCTGATGGATAAAAATTTGTTGCTCAAAGATGGTAACACCTACAGCAACATGTTGTACATCCCTGGAAAGAGGAGAAACAGACCTTTAATATGAGGGGTAAAAGATAATAGTGGCTCCAAAACTGTGCCAGTGAGGCCAACTTGAAGAACCAAATGTCACAAAACCAGAAAAAAACAATGAATATGCTGATGGAAAAAAATTTATTGCTCAAAGATGGTAACACCTACAGCAACATGTTGTACATCCCTGGAAAGAGGAGAAACAGACCTTAAATATGAGGGGTAAAAGATAATAGTCGCTCTAAAACTGTGCCAGTGAGGCCAACTTGAAAAACCAAATGTCACAATATTAAAAAAAAAACAATGAATATGCTGATGGAAACAAATTTATTGCTCAAAGATGGTAACACCTACAGCAACATGTTGTACATCCCTGGAAAGAGGAGAAACAGACCTTTAATATGAGGGGTAAAAGATAATAGTGGCTCTAAAACTGTGCCAGTGAGGCCAACTTGAAGAACCAAATGTCACAAAATTAAAAAAAAACAATGAATATGCTGATGGAAAAAACTTTATTGCTCAAAGATGATAACACCTACAGCAACATGTTGTACATCTCTGGAAAGAGGAGAAACAGACCTTTAATATGAGGGGTAAAAGATAATAGTGGCTCTAAAACTGTGCCAGTGAGGCCAACTTGAAGAACCAAATGTCACAAAATTAAAAAAAAACAATGAATATGCTGATGGAAAAAAATGTATTGCTCAAAGATAGTAACACCTACAGCAACATGTTGTACATCCCTGGAAAGAGGAGAAACAGACCTTTAATATGAGGGGTAAAAGATAATAGTGGCTCTTAAACTGTGCCAGTGAGGCCAACTTGAAGAACCAAATGTCACAAAATTAAAAAAAAAACAATGAATATGCTGATGGAAAAAAATTTATTGCTCAAAGATGGTAACACCTACAGCAACATGTTGTACATCCCTGGAAAGAGGAGAAACAGACCTTTAATATGAGGGGTAAAAGATAATAGTGGCTCTAAAACTGTGCCAGTGAGGCCAACTTGAAGAACCAAATGTCATAAAATTAAAAAAAAAACAATGAATATGCTGATGGAAAAAAATTTATTGCTCAAAGATGCTAACACCTACAGCAACATGTTGTACATCCCTGGAAAGCGGAGAAACAGACCTTTAATATGAGGGGTAAAAGATAATAGTGGCTCTAAAACTGTGCCAGTGAGGCCAACTTGAAGAACCAAATGTCACAAAATTAAAAAGAAACAATGAATATGCTGATGGAAAAAAATTTATTGCTCAAAGATGATAATACCTACAGCAACATGTTGTACATCTCTGGAAAGAGGAGAAACAGACCTTTAATATGAGGGGTAAAAGATAATAGTGGCTCTAAAACTGTGCCAGTGAGGCCAACTTGAAGAACCAAATGTCACAAAACTAGAAAAAAACAATGAATATGCTGATGGACAAAAATTTATTGCTCAAAGATGGTAACACCTACAGCAACATGTTGTACATCCCTGGAAAGAGGAGAAACAGACCTTTAATATGAGGGGTAAAAGATAATAGTCGCTCTAAAACTGTGCCAGTGAGGCCAACTTGAAAAACCAAATGTCACAATATTAAAAAAAAAAAAACAATGAATATGCTGATGGAAAAAAATTTATTGCTCAAAGATGGTAACACCTACAGCAACATGTTGTACATCTCTGGAAAGAGGAGAAACAGACCTTTAATATGAGGGGTAAAAGATAATAGTGGCTCTAAAACTGTGCCAGTGAGGCCAACTTGAAGAACCAAATGTCACAAAATTAAAAAAGAACAATGAATATGCTGATGGAAAAAAATTTATTGCTCAAAGATGATAACACCTACAGCAACATGTTGTACATCTCTGGAAAGAGGAGGAACAGACCTTTAATATGAGGGGTAAAAGATAATAGTGGCTCTAAAACTGTGCCAGTGAGGCCAACTTGAAGAACCAAATGTCACAAAATAAAAAAAAAACAATGAATATGCTGATGGAAAAAAATTTATTGCTCAAAGATGGTAGCACCTACAGCAACACGTTGTACATCCCTGGAAAGAGGAGAAACAGACCTTTAATATGAGGGGTAAAAGATAATAGTGGCTCTAAAACTGTGCCAGTAAGGCCAACTTGAAGAACCAAATGTCACAAAATTAAAAAAAAAACAATGAATATGCTGATGGAAAAAAATTTATTGCTCAAAGATGGTAACACCTACAGCAACATGTTGTACATCCCTGGAAAGCGGAGAAACAGACCTTTAATATGAGGGGTAAAAGATAATAGTGGCTCTAAAACTGTGCCAGTGAGGCCAACTTGAAGAACCAAATGTCACAAAATTAAAAAAAAACAATGAATATGCTGATGGAAAAAAATTTATTGCTCAAAGATGGTAACACCTACAGCAACACGTTGTACATCCCTGGAAAGCGGAGAAACAGACCTTTAATATGAGGGGTAAAAGATAATAGTGGCTCTAAAACTGTGCCAGTGAGGCCAACTTGAAGAACCAAATGTCACAAAATTAAAAAAAAAAACAATGAATATGCTGATGGAAAAAAATTTATTGCTCAAAGATGATAATACCTACAGTAACATGTTGTACATCTCTGGAAAGAGGAGAAACAGACCTTTAATATGAGGGGTAAAAGATAATAGTGGCGCTAAAACTGTGCCAGTGAGGCCAACTTGAAGAACCAAATGTCAGAAAATTAAAAAAAAACAATGAATATGCTGATGGAAAAAAATTATTGCTCAAAGATGGTAACACCTACAGCAACATGTTGTACATCCCTGGAAAGAGGAGAAACAGACCTTTAATATGAGGGGTAAAAGATAATAGTGGCTCTAAAACTGTGCCAGTGAGGCCAACTTGAAGAACCAAATGTCACAAAATTAAAAAAAAACAATGAATATGCTGATGGAAAAAAATTTATTGCTCAAAGATGGTAACACCTACAGCAACACGTTGTACATCCCTGGAAAGCGGAGAAACAGACCTTTAATATGAGGGGTAAAAGATAATAGTGGCTCTAAAACTGTGCCAGTGAGGCCAACTTGAAGAACCAAATGTCACAAAATTAAAAAAAAAAACAATGAATATGCTGATGGAAAAAAATTTATTGCTCAAAGATGATAATACCTACAGTAACATGTTGTACATCTCTGGAAAGAGGAGAAACAGACCTTTAATATGAGGGGTAAAAGATAATAGTGGCGCTAAAACTGTGCCAGTGAGGCCAACTTGAAGAACCAAATGTCAGAAAATAAAAAAAAAACAATGAATATGCTGATGGAAAAAAATTATTGCTCAAAGATGGTAACACCTACAGCAACATGTTGTACATCCCTGGAAAGAGGAGAAACAGACCTTTAATATGAGGGGTAAAAGATAATAGTGGCTCTAAAACTGTGCCAGTGAGGCCAACTTGGAGAACCAAATGTCACAAAATTAAAAAAAAACAATGAATATGCTGATGGAAAAAAATTTATTGCTCAAAGATGGTAACACCTACAGCAACATGTTGTACATCCCTGGAAAGAGGAGAAACAGACCTTTAATATGAGGGGTAAAAGATAATAGTGGCTCTAAAACTGTGCCAGTGAGGCCAACTTGAAGAACCAAATGTCACAAAATTAAAAAAAAACAATGAATATGCTGATGGAAAAAAATTTATTGCTCAAAGATGGTAACACCTACAGCAACATGTTGTACATCCCCGGAAAGAGGAGAAACAGACCTTTAATACGAGGAGTAATAGATAATAGTGGCTCTAAAACTGTGCCAGTGAGGCCAACTTGAAGAACCAAATGTCACAAAATTAAAAAAAAACAATGAATATGCTGATGGAAAAAAATTTATTGCTCAAAGATGGTAACACCTACAGCAACATGTTGTACATCCCTGGAAAGAGGAGAAACAGACCTTTAATATGAGGGGTAAAAGATAATAGTGGCTGCTCTAAAACTGTGCCAGTGAGGCCAACTTGAAGAACCAAATGTCACAAAATTAAAAAAAAACAATGAATATGCTGATGGAAAAAAATGTATTGCTCAAAGATGGTAACACCTACAGCAACATGTTGTACATCCCTGGAAAGAGGAGAAACAGACCTTTAATATGAGGGGTAAAAGATAATAGTGGTTCTAAAACTGTGCCAGTGAGGCCAACTTGAAGCACCAAATGTCACAAAATTAAAAAAAAACAATGAATATGCTGATGGAAAAAAATTTATTGCTCAAAGATGGTAACACCTACAGCAACATGTTGTACATCCCTGGAAAGCGGAGAAACAGACCTTTAATATGAGGGGTAAAAGATAATAGTGGCTCTAAAACTGTGCCAATGAGGCCAACTTGAAGAACCAAATGTCACAAAATTAAAAAAAAACAATGAATATGCTGATGGAAAAAAAATTATTGCTCAAAGATGGTAACACCTACAGCAACATGTTGTACATCCCTGGAAAGAGGAGAAACAGACCTTTAATATGAGGGGTAAAAGATAATAGTGGCTCTAAAACTGTGCCAGTGAGGCCAACTTGAAGAACCAAATGTAAAAGATAATAGTGGCTCTAAAACTGTGCCAGTGAGGCCAACTTGAAGAACCAAATGTCACAAAATTAAAAAGAAACAATGAATATGCTGATGGAAAAAAATTTATTGCTCAAAGATGATAATACCTACAGCAACATGTTGTACATCTCTGGAAAGAGGAGAAACAGACCTTTAATATGAGGGGTAAAAGATAATAGTGGCTCTAGAACTGTGCCAGTGAGGCCAACTTGAAGAACCAAATGTCACAAAACTAGAAAAAAACAATGAATATGCTGATGGACAAAAATTTATTGCTCAAAGATGGTAACACCTACAGCAACATGTTGTACATCCCTGGAAAGAGGAGAAACAGACCTTTAATATGAGGGGTAAAAGATAATAGTCGCTCTAAAACTGTGCCAGTGAGGCCAACTTGAAAAACCAAATGTCACAATATTAAAAAAAAAACAATGAATATGCTGATGGAAAAAAATTTATTGCTCAAAGATGGTAACACCTACAGCAACATGTTGTACATCTCTGGAAAGAGGAGAAACAGACCTTTAATATGAGGGGTAAAAGATAATAGTGGCTCTAAAACTGTGCCAGTGAGGCCAACTTGAAGAACCAAATGTCACAAAATTAAAAAAGAACAATGAATATGCTGATGGAAAAAAATTTATTGCTCAAAGATGATAACACCTACAGCAACATGTTGTACATCTCTGGAAAGAGGAGGAACAGACCTTTAATATGAGGGGTAAAAGATAATAGTGGCTCTAAAACTGTGCCAGTGAGGCCAACTTGAAGAACCAAATGTCACAAAACTAGAAAAAAACAATGAATATGCTGATGGACAAAAATTTATTGCTCAAAGATGGTAACACCTACAGCAACATGTTGTACATCCCTGGAAAGAGGAGAAACAGACCTTTAATATGAGGGGTAAAAGATAATAGTGGCTCTAAAACTGTGCCAGTGAGGCCAACTTGAAGAACCAAATGTCACAAAATTAAAAAAGAACAATGAATATGCTGATGGAAAAAAATTTATTGCTCAAAGATGATAACACCTACAGCAACATGTTGTACATCTCTGGAAAGAGGAGGAACAGACCTTTAATATGAGGGGTAAAAGATAATAGTGGCTCTAAAACTGTGCCAGTGAGGCCAACTTGAAGAACCAAATGTCACAAAATTAAAAAAGAACAATGAATATGCTGATGGAAAAAAATTTATTGCTCAAAGATGATAACACCTACAGCAACATGTTGTACATCTCTGGAAAGAGGAGAAACAGACCTTTAATATGAGGGGTAAAAGATAATAGTGGCTCTAAAACTGTGCCAGTGAGGCCAACTTGAAGAACCAAATGTCACAAAATTAAAAAAGAACAATGAATATGCTGATGGAAAAAAATTTATTGCTCAAAGATGATAACACCTACAGCAACATGTTGTACATCTCTGGAAAGAGGAGGAACAGACCTTTAATATGAGGGGTAAAAGATAATAGTGGCTCTAAAACTGTGCCAGTGAGGCCAACTTGAAGAACCAAATGTCACAAAATGAAAAAAAAAAACAATGAATATGCTGATGGAAAAAAATTTATTGCTCAAAGATGGTAACACCTACAGCAACATGTTGTACATCCCTGGAAAGAGGAGAAACAGACCTTTAATATGAGGGGTAAAAGATAATAGTGGCTCTAAAACTGTGCCAGTGAGGCCAACTTGAAGAACCAAATGTCACAAAATTTAAAAAAAACAATGAATATGCTGATGGAAAAAAATTTATTGCTCAAAGATGGTAACACCTACAGCAACATGTTGTACATCCCTGGAAAGCGGAGAAACAGACCTTTAATATGAGGGGTAAAAGATAATAGTGGCTCTAAAACTGTGCCAGTGAGGCCAACTTGAAGAACCAAATGTCACAAAATTAAAAAAAAACAATGAATATGCTGATGGAAAAAAATTTATTGCTCAAAGATGGTAACACCTACAGCAACACGTTGTACATCCCTGGAAAGAGGAGAAACAGACCTTTAATATGAGGGGTAAAAGATAATAGTGGCTCTAAAACTGTGCCAGTGAGGCCAACTTGAAGAACCAAATGTCACAAAATTAAAAAAAAAACAATGAATATGCTGATGGAAAAAAATTTATTGCTCAAAGATGGTAACACCTACAGCAACATGTTGTACATCCCTGGAAAGCGGAGAAACAGACCTTTAATATGAGGGGTAAAAGATAATAGTGGCTCTAAAACTGTGCCAGTGAGGCCAACTTGAAGAACCAAATGTCACAAAATTAAAAAAAAACAATGAATATGCTGATGGAAAAAAATTTATTGCTCAAAGATGGTAACACCTACAGCAACACGTTGTACATCCCTGGAAAGCGGAGAAACAGACCTTTAATAT
The DNA here is from genome assembly GCA_949126925.1 of Cheilosia vernalis. Taxonomy (NCBI): domain Eukaryota; kingdom Metazoa; phylum Arthropoda; class Insecta; order Diptera; family Syrphidae; genus Cheilosia; species Cheilosia vernalis. Next base: position 21,032,280 of record OX421361.1, read on the forward strand.
GAGGGGTAAAAGATAATAGTGGCTCTAAAACTGTGCCAGTGAGGCCAACTTGAAGAACCAAATGTAAAAGATAATAGTGGCTCTAAAACTGTGCCAGTGAGGCCAACTTGAAGAACCAAATGTCACAAAATTAAAAAGAAACAATGAATATGCTGATGGAAAAAAAATTATTGCTCAAAGATGGTAACACCTACAGCAACATGTTGTACATCCCTGGAAAGAGGAGAAGCAGACCTTTAATATGAGAGGTAAAAGATAATAGTGGCTCTAAAACTGTGCTAGTGAGGCCAACTTGAAGAACCAAATGTCACAAAATTAAAAAAAAACAATGAATATGCTGATGGAAAAAAATTTATTGCTCAAAGATGGTAACACCTACAGCAACATGTTGTACATCCCTGGAAAGAGGAGAAACAGACCTTTAATATGAGGGGTAAAAGATAATAGTGGCTCTAAAACTGTGCCAGTGAGGCCAACTTGAAGAACCAAATGTCACAAAACTAGAAAAAAACAATGAATATGCTGATGGACAAAAATTTATTGCTCAAAGATGGTAACACCTACAGCAACATGTTGTACATCCCTGGAAAGAGGAGAAACAGACCTTTAATATGAGGGGTAAAAGATAATAGTGGCTCTAAAACTGTGCCAGTGAGGCCAACTTGAAGAACCAAATGTCACAAAATTAAAAAGAAACAATGAATATGCTGATGGAAAAAAATGTATTGCTCAAAGATGATAATACCTACAGCAACATGTTGTACATCTCTGGAAAGAGGAGAAACAGACCTTTAATATGAGGGGTAAAAGATAATAGTGGCTCTAAAACTGTGCCAGTGAGGCCAACTTGAAGAACCAAATGTCACAAAATTAAAAAGAAACAATGAATATGCTGATGGAAAAAAATGTATTGCTCAAAGATGATAATACCTACAGCAACATGTTGTACATCTCTGGAAAGAGGAGAAACAGACCTTTAATATGAGGGGTAAAAGATAATAGTGGCTCTAAAACTGTGCCAGTGAGGCCAACTTGAAAAACCAAATGTCACAATATTAAAAAAAAAACAATGAATATGCTGATGGAAAAAAATTTATTGCTCAAAGATGGTAACACCTACAGCAACATGTTGTACATCTCTGGAAAGAGGAGAAACAGACCTTTAATATGAGGGGTAAAAGATAATAGTGGCTCTAAAACTGTGCCAGTGAGGCCAACTTGAAGAACCAAATGTCACAAAATTAAAAAAGAACAATGAATATGCTGATGGAAAAAAATTTATTGCTCAAAGATGATAACACCTACAGCAACATGTTGTACATCTCTGGAAAGAGGAGGAACAGACCTTTAATATGAGGGGTAAAAGATAATAGTGGCTCTAAAACTGTGCCAGTGAGGCCAACTTGAAGAACCAAATGTCACAAAATGAAAAAAAAACAATGAATATGCTGATGGAAAAAAATTTATTGCTCAAAGATGGTAACACCTACAGCAACATGTTGTACATCCCTGGAAAGAGGAGAAACAGACCTTTAATATGAGGGGTAAAAGATAATAGTGGCTCTAAAACTGTGCCAGTGAGGCCAACTTGAAGAACCAAATGTCACAAAATTTAAAAAAAACAATGAATATGCTGATGGAAAAAAATTTATTGCTCAAAGATGGTAACACCTACAGCAACATGTTGTACATCCCTGGAAAGCGGAGAAACAGACCTTTAATATGAGGGGTAAAAGATAATAGTGGCTCTAAAACTGTGCCAGTGAGGCCAACTTGAAGAACCAAATGTCACAAAATTAAAAAAAAACAATGAATATGCTGATGGAAAAAAATTTATTGCTCAAAGATGGTAACACCTACAGCAACACGTTGTACATCCCTGGAAAGAGGAGAAACAGACCTTTAATATGAGGGGTAAAAGATAATAGTGGCTCTAAAACTGTGCCAGTGAGGCCAACTTGAAGAACCAAATGTCACAAAATTAAAAAAAAAACAATGAATATGCTGATGGAAAAAAATTTATTGCTCAAAGATGGTAACACCTACAGCAACATGTTGTACATCCCTGGAAAGCGGAGAAACAGACCTTTAATATGAGGGGTAAAAGATAATAGTGGCTCTAAAACTGTGCCAGTGAGGCCAACTTGAAGAACCAAATGTCACAAAATTAAAAAAAAACAATGAATATGCTGATGGAAAAAAATTTATTGCTCAAAGATGGTAACACCTACAGCAACACGTTGTACATCCCTGGAAAGCGGAGAAACAGACCTTTAATATGAGGGGTAAAAGATAATAGTGGCTCTAAAACTGTGCCAGTGAGGCCAACTTGAAGAACCAAATGTAAAAGATAATAGTGGCTCTAAAACTGTGCCAGTGAGGCCAACTTGAAGAACCAAATGTCACAAAATTAAAAAGAAACAATGAATATGCTGATGGAAAAAAAATTATTGCTCAAAGATGGTAACACCTACAGCAACATGTTGTACATCCCTGGAAAGAGGAGAAGCAGACCTTTAATATGAGAGGTAAAAGATAATAGTGGCTCTAAAACTGTGCTAGTGAGGCCAACTTGAAGAACCAAATGTCACAAAATTAAAAAAAAACAATGAATATGCTGATGGAAAAAAATTTATTGCTCAAAGATGGTAACACCTACAGCAACATGTTGTACATCCCTGGAAAGAGGAGAAACAGACCTTTAATATGAGGGGTAAAAGATAATAGTGGCTCTAAAACTGTGCCAGTGAGGCCAACTTGAAGAACCAAATGTCACAAAACTAGAAAAAAACAATGAATATGCTGATGGACAAAAATTTATTGCTCAAAGATGGTAACACCTACAGCAACATGTTGTACATCCCTGGAAAGAGGAGAAACAGACCTTTAATATGAGGGGTAAAAGATAATAGTGGCTCTAAAACTGTGCCAGTGAGGCCAACTTGAAGAACCAAATGTCACAAAATTAAAAAGAAACAATGAATATGCTGATGGAAAAAAATGTATTGCTCAAAGATGATAATACCTACAGCAACATGTTGTACATCTCTGGAAAGAGGAGAAACAGACCTTTAATATGAGGGGTGAAAGATAATAGTGGCTCTAAAACTGTGCCAGTGAGGCCAACTTGAAGAACCAAATGTCACAAAACTAGAAAAAAACAATGAATATGCTGATGGACAAAAATTTATTGCTCAAAGATGGTAACACCTACAGCAACATGTTGTACATCCCTGGAAAGAGGAGAAACAGACCTTTAATATGAGGGGTAAAAGATAATAGTCGCTCTAAAACTGTGCCAGTGAGGCCAACTTGAAGAACCAAATGTCACAAAATTAAAAAAAACAATGAATATGCTGATGGAAAAAAATTTATTGCTCAAAGATGGTAACACCTACAGCAACATGTTGTACATCCCTGGAAAGAGGAGAAACAGACCTTTAATATGAGGGGTAAAAGATAATAGTGGCTCTAAAACTGTGCCAGTGAGGCCAACCAAATATCACAAAATTAAAAAAAAACAATGAATATGCTGATGGAAAAAAATGTATTGCTCAAAGATGGTAACACCTACAGCAACATGTTGTACATCCCTAGAAAGAGGAGAAACAGACCTTTAATATGAGGGGTAAAAGATAATAGTGGCTCTAAAACTGTGCCAGTGAGGCCAACTTGAAGAACCAAATGTCACAAAATTAAAAAAAAACAATGAATATGCTGATGGAAAAAAATTTATTGCTCAAAGATGGTAACACCTACAGCAACATGTTGTACATCCCTGGAAAGAGGAGAAACAGACCTTTAATATGAGGGGTAAAAGATAATAGTGGCTCTAAAACTGTGCCAGTGAGGCCAACTTGAAGAACCAAATGTCACAAAATTAAAAAAAAACAATGAATATGCTGATGGAAAAAAATGTATTGCTCAAAGATGGTAACACCTACAGCAACATGTTGCACATCTCTGGAAAGAGGAGAAACAGACCTTTAATATGAGGGGTAAAAGATAATAGTGGCTCTAAAACTGTGCCAGTGAGGCCAACTTGAAGAACCAAATGTCACAAAATTAAAAAAGAACAATGAATATGCTGATGGAAAAAAATTTATTGCTCAAAGATGATAACACCTACAGCAACATGTTGTACATCTCTGGAAAGAGGAGGAACAGACCTTTAATATGAGGGGTAAAAGATAATAGTGGCTCTAAAACTGTGCCAGTGAGGCCAACTTGAAGAACAAAATGTCACAAAATGAAAAAAAACAATGAATATGCTGATGGAAAAAAATTTATTGCTCAAAGATGGTAACACCTACAGCAACATGTTGTACATCCCTGGAAAGAGGAGAAACAGACCTTTAATATGAGGGGTAAAAGATAATAGTGGCTCTAAAACTGTGCCAGTGAGGCCAACTTGAAGAACCAAATGTCACAAAATTAAAAAAAAACAATGAATATGCTGATGGAAAAAAATTTATTGCTCAAAGATGGTAACACCTACAGCAACACGTTGTACATCCCTGGAAAGCGGAGAAACAGACCTTTAATATGAGGGGTAAAAGATAATAGTGGCTCTAAAACTGTGCCAGTGAGGCCAACTTGAAGAACCAAATGTCACAAAATTAAAAAAAAAAACAATGAATATGCTGATGGAAAAAAATTTATTGCTCAAAGATGATAATACCTACAGTAACATGTTGTACATCTCTGGAAAGAGGAGAAACAGACCTTTAATATGAGGGGTAAAAGATAATAGTGGCTCTAAAACTGTGCCAGTGAGGCCAACTTGAAGAACCAAATGTCAGAAAATTAAAAAAAAACAATGAATATGCTGATGGAAAAAAAATTATTGCTCAAAGATGGTAACACCTACAGCAACATGTTGTACATCCCTGGAAAGAGGAGAAACAGACCTTTAATATGAGGGGTAAAAGATAATAGTGGCTCTAAAACTGTGCCAGTGAGGCCAACTTGAAGAACCAAATGTCACAAAATTAAAAAGAAACAATGAATATGCTGATGGAAAAAAAATTATTGCTCAAAGATGGTAACACCTACAGCAACATGTTGTACATCCCTGGAAAGAGGAGAAGCAGACCTTTAATATGAGAGGTAAAAGATAATAGTGGCTCTAAAACTGTGCTAGTGAGGCCAACTTGAAGAACCAAATGTCACAAAATTAAAAAAAAACAATGAATATGCTGATGGAAAAAAATTTATTGCTCAAAGATGGTAACACCTACAGCAACATGTTGTATATCCCTGGAAAGAGGAGAAACAGACCTTTAATATGAGGGGTAAAAGATAATAGTGGCTCTAAAACTGTGCCAGTGAGGCCAACTTGAAGAACCAAATGTCACAAAACTAGAAAAAAACAATGAATATGCTGATGGACAAAAATTTATTGCTCAAAGATGGTAACACCTACAGCAACATGTTGTACATCCCTGGAAAGAGGAGAAACAGACCTTTAATATGAGGGGTAAAAGATAATAGTGGCTCTAAAACTGTGCCAGTGAGGCCAACTTGAAGAACCAAATGTCACAAAATTAAAAAGAAACAATGAATATGCTGATGGAAAAAAATGTATTGCTCGAAGATGATAATACCTACAGCAACATGTTGTACATCTCTGGAAAGAGGAGAAACAGACCTTTAATATGAGGGGTGAAAGATAATAGTGGCTCTAAAACTGTGCCAGTGAGGCCAACTTGAAGAACCAAATGTCACAAAACTAGAAAAAAACAATGAATATGCTGATGGACAAAAATTTATTGCTCAAAGATGGTAACACCTACAGCAACATGTTGTACATCCCTGGAAAGAGGAGAAACAGACCTTTAATATGAGGGGTAAAAGATAATAGTCGCTCTAAAACTGTGCCAGTGAGGCCAACTTGAAAAACCAAATGTCACAATATTAAAAAAAAAACAATGAATATGCTGATGGAAAAAAATTTATTGCTCAAAGATGGTAACACCTACAGCAACATGTTGCACATCTCTGGAAAGAGGAGAAACAGACCTTTAATATGAGGGGTAAAAGATAATAGTGGCTCTAAAACTGTGCCAGTGAGGCCAACTTGAAGAACCAAATGTCACAAAATTAAAAAAGAACAATGAATATGCTGATGGAAAAAAATTTATTGCTCAAAGATGATAACACCTACAGCAACATGTTGTACATCTCTGGAAAGAGGAGGAACAGACCTTTAATATGAGGGGTAAAAGATAATAGTGGCTCTAAAACTGTGCCAGTGAGGCCAACTTGAAGAACAAAATGTCACAAAATGAAAAAAAACAATGAATATGCTGATGGAAAAAAAATTATTGCTCAAAGATGGTAACACCTACAGCAACATGTTGTACATCCCTGGAAAGAGGAGAAACAGACCTTTAATATGAGGGGTAAAAGATAATAGTGGCTCTAAAACTGTGCCAGTGAGGCCAACTTGAAGAACCAAATATCACAAAATTAAAAAAAAACAATGAATATGCTGATGGAAAAAAATTTATTGCTCAAAGATGGTAACACCTACAGCAACACGTTGTACATCCCTGGAAAGCGGAGAAACAGACCTTTAATATGAGGGGTAAAAGATAATAGTGGCTCTAAAACTGTGCCAGTGAGGCCAACTTGAAGAACCAAATGTCACAAAATTAAAAAAAAAAACAATGAATATGCTGATGGAAAAAAATTTATTGCTCAAAGATGATAATACCTACAGTAACATGTTGTACATCTCTGGAAAGAGGAGAAACAGACCTTTAATATGAGGGGTAAAAGATAATAGTGGCTCTAAAACTGTGCCAGTGAGGCCAACTTGAAGAACCAAATGTCAGAAAATTAAAAAAAAACAATGAATATGCTGATGGAAAAAAAAATATTGCTCAAAGATGGTAACACCTACAGCAACATGTTGTACATCCCTGGAAAGAGGAGAAACAGACCTTTAATATGAGGGGTAAAAGATAATAGTGGCTCTAAAACTGTGCCAGTGAGGCCAACTTGAAGAACCAAATGTCACAAAATTAAAAAAAAAACAATGAATATGCTGATGGAAAAAAATTTATTGCTCAAAGATGGTAACACCTACAGCAACATGTTGTACATCCCTGGAAAGAGGAGAAACAGACCTTTAATATGAGGGGTAAAAGATAATAGTGGCTCTAAAACTGTGCCAGTGAGGCCAACTTGAAGAACCAAATGTCACAAAATTAAAAAAAAACAATGAATATGCTGATGGAAAAAAGTTTATTGCTCAAAGATGGTAACACCTACAGCAACATGTTGTACATCCCTGGAAAGAGGAGAAACAGACCTTTAATATGAGGGGTAAAAGATAATAGTGGCTCTAAAACTGTGCCAGTGAGGCCAACTTGAAGCACCAAATGTCACAAAATTAAAAAAAAACAATGAATATGCTGATGGAAAAAAATTTATTGCTCAAAGATGGTAACACCTACAGCAACATGTTGTACATCCCTGGAAAGCGGAGAAACAGACCTTTAATATGAGGGGTAAAAGATAATAGTGGCTCTAAAACTGTGCCAATGAGGCCAACTTGAAGAACCAAATGTCACAAAATTAAAAAAAAACAATGAATATGCTGATGGAAAAAAAATTATTGCTCAAAGATGGTAACACCTACAGCAACATGTTGTACATCCCTGGAAAGAGGAGAAACAGACCTTTAATATGAGGGGTAAAAGATAATAGTGGCTCTAAAACTGTGCCAGTGAGGCCAACTTGAAGCACCAAATGTCACAAAATTAAAAAAAAACAATGAATATGCTGATGGAAAAAAAATTATTGCTCAAAGATGATGATACCTACAGCAACATGTTGTACATCTCTGGAAAGAGGAGAAACAGACCTTTAATATGAGGGGTAAAAGATAATAGTGGCTCTAAAACTGTGCCAGTGAGGCCAACTTGAAGAACCAAATGTCACAAAATTAAAAAAAAAAAACAATGAATATGCTGATGGAAAAAAATTTATTGCTCAAAGATGATAATACCTACAGTAACATGTTGTACATCTCTGGAAAGAGGAGAAACAGACCTTTAATATGAGGGGTAAAAGATAATAGTGGCTCTAAAACTGTGCCAGTGAGGCCAACTTGAAGAACCAAATGTCACAAAATTAAAAAAAAACAATGAATATGATGATGGAAAAAAATTTATTGCTCAAAGATGGTAATACCTACAGCAACATGTTGTACATCCCTGGAAAGAGGAGAAACAGACCTTTAATATGAGGGGTAAAAGATAATAGTGGCTCTAAAACTGTTCCAGTGAGGCCAACTTGAAGAACCTGATGGAAAAAAATTTATTGCTCAAAGATGGTAACACCTACAGCAACATGTTGTACATCCCTGGAAAGCGGAGAAACAGACCTTTAATATGAGGGGTAAAAGATAATAGTGGCTCTAAAACTGTGCCAGTGAGGCCAACTTGAAGAACCAAATGTCACAAAATTAAAAAAAAACAATGAATATGCTGATGGAAAAAAATTTATTGCTCAAAGATGGTAACACCTACAGCAACACGTTGTACATCCCTGGAAAGCGGAGAAACAGACCTTTAATATGAGGGGTAAAAGATAATAGTGGCTCTAAAACTGTGCCAGTGAGGCCAACTTGAAGAACCAAATGTCACAAAATTAAAAAAAAAAACAATGAATATGCTGATGGAAAAAAATTTATTGCTCAAAGATGATAATACCTACAGTAACATGTTCTACATCTCTGGAAAGAGGAGAAACAGACCTTTAATATGAGGGGTAAAAGATAATAGTGGCTCTAAAACTGTGCCAGTGAGGCCAACTTGAAGAACCAAATGTCAGAAAATTAAAAAAAAACAATGAATATGCTGATGGAAAAAAAATTATTGCTCAAAGATGGTAACACCTACAGCAACATGTTGTACATCCCTGGAAAGAGGAGAAACAGACCTTTAATATGAGGGGTAAAAGATAATAGTGGCTCTAAAACTGTGCCAGTGAGGCCAACTTGAAGAACCAAATGTCACAAAATTAAAAAAAAACAATGAATATGCTGATGGAAAAAAATTTATTGCTCAAAGATGGTAACACCTACAGCAACATGTTGTACATCCCTGGAAAGAGGAGAAACAGACCTTTAATATGAGGGGTAAAAGATAATAGTGGCTCTAAAACTGTGCCAGTGAGGCCAACTTGAAGAACCAAATGTCACAAAATTAAAAAAAAACAATGAATATGCTGATGGAAAAAAATTTATTGCTCAAAGATGGTAACACCTACAGCAACATGTTGTACATCCCTGGAAAGAGGAGAAACAGACCTTTAATATGAGGGGTAAAAGATAATAGTGGCTCTAAAACTGTGCCAGTGAGGCCAACTTGAATCACCAAATGTCACAAAATTAAAAAAAAACAATGAATATGCTGATGGAAAAAAATTTATTGCTCAAAGATGGTAACACCTACAGCAACATGTTGTACATCCCTGGAAAGCGGAGAAACAGACCTTTAATATGAGGGGTAAAAGATAATAGTGGCTCTAAGACTGTGCCAATGAGGCCAACTTGAAGAACCAAATGTCACAAAATTAAAAAAAAAACAATGAATATGCTGATGGAAAAAAAATTATTGCTCAAAGATGGTAACACCTACAGCAACATGTTGTACATCCCTGGAAAGAGGAGAAACAGACCTTTAATATGAGGGGTAAAAGATAATAGTGGCTCTAAAACTGTGCCAGTGAGGCCAACTTGAAGCACCAAATGTCACAAAATTAAAAAAAAACAATGAATATGCTGATGGAAAAAAAATTATTGCTCAAAGATGATGATACCTACAGCAACATGTTGTACATCTCTGGAAAGAGGAGAAACAGACCTTTAATATGAGGGGTAAAAGATAATAGTGGCTCTAAAACTGTGCCAGTGAGGCCAACTTGAAGAACCAAATGTCACAAAATTAAAAAAAAAAAACAATGAATATGCTGATGGAAAAAAATTTATTGCTCAAAGATGATAATACCTACAGTAATATGTTGTACATCTCTGGAAAGAGGAGAAACAGACCTTTAATATGAGGGGTAAAAGATAATAGTGGCTCTAAAACTGTGCCAGTGAGGCCAACTTGAAGAACCAAATGTCACAAAATTAAAAAAAAAACAATGAATATGATGATGGAAAAAAATTTATTGCTCAAAGATGGTAATTCCTACAGCAACATGTTGTACATCCCTGGAAAGAGGAGGAACAGACCTTTAATATGAGGGGTAAAAGATAATAGTGGCTCTAAAACTGTTCCAGTGAGGCCAACTTGAAGAACCAAATGTCACAAAATATAAAAAAAAACAATGAATATGCTGATGAAAAAAAATGTATTGCTCAAAGATGGTAACACCTACAGCAACATATTGTACATCCCTGGAAAGAGGAGAAACAGACCCTTAATATGAGGGGTAAAAGATAATAGTGGCTCTAAAACTGTGCCAGTGAGGCCAACTTGAAGAACCAAATGTCACGAAATTAAAAAAAAACAATGAATATGCTGATGGAAAAAAATTTATTGCTCAAAGATGGTAACACCTACAGCAACATGTTGTACATCCCTGGAAAGAGGAGAAACAGACCTTTAATATGAGGGGTAAAAGATAATAGTGGCTCTAAAACTGTGCCAGTGAGGCCAACTTGAAGAACCAAATGTCACAAAATTAAAAAAAAAACAATGAATATGCTGATGGAAAAAAATGTATTGCTCAAAGATGGTAACACCTACAGCAACATGTTGTACATCCCTGGAAAGAGGAGAAACAGACCTTTAATATGAGAGGTAAAAGATAATAGTGGCTCTAAAACTGTGCCAGTGAGGCCAACTTGAAGAACCAAATGTCACAAAATTAAAAAAAAACAATGAATATGCTGATGGAAAAAAAATTAGTGCTCAAAGATGGTAACACCTACAGCAACATGTTGTACATCCCTGGAAAGAGGAGAAACAGACCTTTAATATGAGAGGTAAAAGATAATAGTGGCTCTAAAACTGTGCCAGTGAGGCCAACTTGAAGAACCAAATGTCACAAAATTAAAAAAAAACAATGAATATGCTGATGGAAAAAAAATTATTGCTCAAAGATGGTAACACCTACAGCAACATGTTGTACATCCCTGGAAAGAGGAGAAACAGACCTTTAATATGAGAGGTTAAAGATAATAGTGGCTCTAAAACTGTGCCAGTGAGGCCAACTTGAAGAACCAAATGTCACAAAATTAAAAAAAAAACAATGAATATGCTGATGGAAAAAAAATTATTGCTCAAAGATGGTAACACCTACAGCAACATATTGTACATCCCTGGAAAGAAGAGAAACAGACCTTTAATATGAGGGGTAAAAGATAATAGTGGCTCTAAAACTGTGCCAGTGAGGCCAACTTGAAGAACCAAATGTCACAAAATTAAAAAAAAACAATGAATATGCTGATGGAACAAAATTTATTGCTCAAAGATGGTAACACCTACAGCAACATGTTGTACATCCCTGGAAAGAGGAGAAACAGACCTTTAATATGAGGTGTAAAAGATAATAGTGGCTCTAAAACTGTGCCAGTGAGGCCAACTTGAAGAACCAAATGTCACAAAATTAAAAAAAACAATGAATATGCTGATGGAAAAAAATTTATTGCTCAAAGATGGTAACACCTACAGCAACATGTTGTACATCCCTGGAAAGAGGAGAAACAGACCTTTAATACGAGGAGTAATAGATAATAGTGGCTCCAAAACTGTGCCAGTGAGGCCAACTTGAAGAACCAAATGTCACAAAATTAAAAAAAAACAATGAATATGCTGATGGAAAAAAATTTATTGCTCAAAGATGGTAACACCTACAGCAACACGTTGTACATCCCTGGAAAGCGGAGAAACAGACCTTTAATATGAGGGGTAAAAGATAATAGTGGCTCTAAAACTGTGCCAGTGAGGCCAACTTGAAGAACCAAATGTCACAAAATTAAAAAAAAAAACAATGAATATGCTGATGGAAAAAAATTTATTGCTCAAAGATGATAATACCTACAGTAACATGTTGTACATCTCTGGAAAGAGGAGAAACAGACCTTTAATATGAGGGGTAAAAGATAATAGTGGCTCTAAAACTGTGCCAGTGAGGCCAACTTGAAGAACCAAATGTCAGAAAATTAAAAAAAAACAATGAATATGCTGATGGAAAAAAAATTATTGCTCAAAGATGGTAACACCTACAGCAACATGTTGTACATCCCTGGAAAGAGGAGAAACAGACCTTTAATATGAGGGGTAAAAGATAATAGTGGCTCTAAAACTGTGCCAGTGAGGCCAACTTGAAGAACCAAATGTCACAAAATTAAAAAAAAAACAATGAATATGCTGATGGAAAAAAATTTATTGCTCAAAGATGGTAACACCTACAGCAACATGTTGTACATCCCTGGAAAGAGGAGAAACAGACCTTTAATATGAGGGGTAAAAGATAATAGTGGCTCTAAAACTGTGCCAGTGAGGCCAACTTGAAGAACCAAATGTCACAAAATTAAAAAAAAACAATGAATATGCTGATGGAAAAAAATTTATTGCTCAAAGATGGTAACACCTACAGCAACATGTTGTACATCCCTGGAAAGAGGAGAAACAGACCTTTAATATGAGGGGTAAAAGATAATAGTGGCTCTAAAACTGTGCCAGTGAGGCCAACTTGAATCACCAAATGTCACAAAATTAAAAAAAAACAATGAATATGCTGATGGAAAAAAATTTATTGCTCAAAGATGGTAACACCTACAGCAACATGTTGTACATCCCTGGAAAGCGGAGAAACAGACCTTTAATATGAGGGGTAAAAGATAATAGTGGCTCTAAGACTGTGCCAATGAGGCCAACTTGAAGAACCAAATGTCACAAAATTAAAAAAAAACAATGAATATGCTGATGGAAAAAAAATTATTGCTCAAAGATGGTAACACCTACAGCAACATGTTGTACATCCCTGGAAAGAGGAGAAACAGACCTTTAATATGAGGGGTAAAAGATAATAGTGGCTCTAAAACTGTGCCAGTGAGGCCAACTTGAAGCACCAAATGTCACAAAATTAAAAAAAAACAATGAATATGCTGATGGAAAAAAAATTATTGCTCAAAGATGATGATACCTACAGCAACATGTTGTACATCTCTGGAAAGAGGAGAAACAGACCTTTAATATGAGGGGTAAAAGATAATAGTGGCTCTAAAACTGTGCCAGTGAGCCCAACTTGAAGAACCAAATGTCACAAAATTAAAAAAAAAAAACAATGAATATGCTGATGGAAAAAAATTTATTGCTCAAAGATGATAATACCTACAGTAATATGTTGTACATCTCTGGAAAGAGGAGAAACAGACCTTTAATATGAGGGGTAAAAGATAATAGTGGCTCTAAAACTGTGCCAGTGAGGCCAACTTGAAGAACCAAATGTCACAAAATTAAAAAAAAACAATGAATATGATGATGGAAAAAAATTTATTGCTCAAAGATGGTAATACCTACAGCAACATGTTGTACATCCCTGGAAAGAGGAGAAACAGACCTTTAATATGAGGGGTAAAAGATAATAGTGGCTCTAAAACTGTTCCAGTGAGGCCAACTTGAAGAACCAAATGTCACAAAATATAAAAAAAAACAATGAATATGCTGATGAAAAAAAATGTATTGCTCAAAGATGGTAACACCTACAGCAACATATTGTACATCCCTGGAAAGAGGAGAAACAGACCTTTAATATGAGGGGTAAAAGATAATAGTGGCTCTAAAACTGTGCCAGTGAGGCCAACTTGAAGAACCAAATGTCACGAAATTAAAAAAAAACAATGAATATGCTGATGGAAAAAAATTTATTGCTCAAAGATGGTAACACCTACAGCAACATGTTGTACATCCCTGGAAAGAGGAGAAACAGACCTTTAATATGAGGGGTAAAAGATAATAGTGGCTCTAAAACTGTGCCAGTGAGGCCAACTTGAAGAACCAAATGTCACAAAATTAAAAAAAAAACAATGAATATGCTGATGGAAAAAAATGTATTGCTCAAAGATGGTAACACCTACAGCAACATGTTGTACATCCCTGGAAAGAGGAGAAACAGACCTTTAATATGAGAGGTAAAAGATAATAGTGGCTCTAAAACTGTGCCAGTGAGGCCAACTTGAAGAACCAAATGTCACAAAATTAAAAAAAAACAATGAATATGCTGATGGAAAAAAAATTAGTGCTCAAAGATGGTAACACCTACAGCAACATGTTGTACATCCCTGGAAAGAGGAGAAACAGACCTTTAATATGAGAGGTAAAAGATAATAGTGGCTCTAAAACTGTGCCAGTGAGGCCAACTTGAAGAACCAAATGTCACAAAATTAAAAAAAAACAATGAATATGCTGATGGAAAAAAAATTATTGCTCAAAGATGGTAACACCTACAGCAACATGTTGTACATCCCTGGAAAGAGGAGAAACAGACCTTTAATATGAGAGGTTAAAGATAATAGTGGCTCTAAAACTGTGCCAGTGAGGCCAACTTGAAGAACCAAATGTCACAAAATTAAAAAAAAAACAATGAATATGCTGATGGAAAAAAAATTATTGCTCAAAGATGGTAACACCTACAGCAACATGTTGTACATCCCTGGAAAGAAGAGAAACAGACCTTTAATATGAGGGGTAAAAGATAATAGTGGCTCTAAAACTGTGCCAGTGAGGCCAACTTGAAGAACCAAATGTCACAAAATTAAAAAAAAACAATGAATATGCTGATGGAACAAAATTTATTGCTCAAAGATGGTAACACCTACAGCAACATGTTGTACATCCCTGGAAAGAGGAGAAACAGACCTTTAATATGAGGTGTAAAAGATAATAGTGGCTCTAAAACTGTGCCAGTGAGGCCAACTTGAAGAACCAAATGTCACAAAATTAAAAAAAACAATGAATATGCTGATGGAAAAAAATTTATTGCTCAAAGATGGTAACACCTACAGCAACATGTTGTACATCCCTGGAAAGAGGAGAAACAGACCTTTAATACGAGGAGTAATAGATAATAGTGGCTCCAAAACTGTGCCAGTGAGGCCAACTTGAAGAACCAAATGTCACAAAATTAAAAAAAAACAATGAATATCCTGATGGAAAAAAATTTATTGCTCAAAGATGGTAACACCTACAGCAACATGTTGTACATCCCTGGAAAGAGGAGAAAAAGACCTTTAATATGAGGGGTAAAAGATAATGGTGGCTGCTCTAAAACTGTGCCAGTGAGGCCAACTTGAAGAACCAAATGTCACAAAATTAAAAAAAAACAATGAATATGCTGATGGAAAAAAATTTATTGCTCAAAGATGGTAACACCTACAGCAACATGTTGTACATCCCTGGAAAGAGGAGAAACAGACCTTTAATATGAGGGGTAAAAGATAATAGTGGCTCTAAAACTGTGCCAGTGAGGCCAACTTGAAGCACCAAATGTCACAAAATTAAAAAAAAACAATGAATATGCTGATGGAAAAAAATTTATTGCTCAAAGATGGTAACACCCACAGCAACATGTTGTACATCCCTGGAAAGCGGAGAAACAGACCTTTAATATGAGGGGTAAAAGATAATAGTGGCTCTAAAACTGTGCCAATGAGGCCAACTTGAAGAACCAAATGTCACAAAATTAAAAAAAAAACAATGAATATGCTGATGGAAAAAAAATTATTGCTCAAAGATGGTAACACCTACAGCAACATGTTGTACATCCCTGGAAAGAGGAGAAACAGACCTTTAATATGAGGGGTAAAAGATAATAGTGGCTCTAAAACTGTGCCAGTGAGGCCAACTTGAAGAACCAAATGTCACAAAATTAAAAAAAAACAATGAATATGCTGATGGAAAAAAATTTATTGCTCAAAGATGGTAACACCTACAGCAACATGTTGTACATCCCTAGAAAGAGGAGGAACAGACCTTTAATATGAGGGGTAAAAGATAATAGTGGCTCTAAAACTGTGCCAGTGAGGACAACTTGAAGAACCAAATGTCACAAAATTAAAAAAAAAAACAATGAATATGCTGATGGAAAAAAAATTATTGCTCAAAGATGATGATACCTACAGCAACATGTTGTACATCTCTGGAAAGAGGAGAAACAGACCTTTAATATGAGGGGTAAAAGATAATAGTGGCTCTAAAACTGTGCCAGTGAGGCCAACTTGAAGAACCAAATGTCACAAAATTAAAAAAAAAACAATGAATATGCTGATGGAAAAAAATGTATTGCTCAAAGATGGTAACACCTACAGCAACATATTGTACATCCCTGGAAAGAGGAGAAACAGACCTTTAATATGAGGGGTAAAAGATAATAGTGGCTCTAAAACTGTGCCAGTGAGGCCAACTTGAAGAACCAAATGTCACAAAATTAAAAAAAAAACAATGAATATGCTGATGGAAAACAATTTATTGCTCAAAGATGATAATACCTACAGTAACATGTTGTACATCTCTGGAAAGAGGAGAAACAGACCTTTAATATGAGGGGTAAAAGATAATAGTGGCTCTAAAACTGTGCCAGTGAGGCCAACTTGAAGAACCAAATGTCACAAAATTAAAAAAAAACAATGAATATGCTGATGGAAAAAAATTTATTGCTCAAAGATGGTAATACCTACAGCAACATGTTGTACATCCCTGGAAAGAGGAGAAACAGACCTTTAATATGAGGGGTAAAAGATAATAGTGGCTCTAAAACTGTGCCAGTGAGGCCAACTTGAAGAACCAAATGTCACAAAATATAAAAAAAAACAATGAATATGCTGATGAAAAAAAATGTATTGCTCAAAGATGGTAACACCTACAGCAACATATTGTACATCCCTGGAAAGAGGAGAAACAGACCTTTAATATGAGGGGTAAAAGATAATAGTGGCTCTAAAACTGTGCCAGTGAGGCCAACTTGAAGAACCAAATGTCACGAAATTAAAAAAAAACAATGAATATGCTGATGGAAAAAAATTTATTGCTCAAAGATGGTAACACCTACAGCAACATGTTGTACATCCCTGGAAAGAGGAGAAACAGACCTTTAATATGAGGGGTAAAAGATAATAGTGGCTCTAAAACTGTGCCAGTGAGGCCAACTTGAAGAACCAAATGTCACAAAATTAAAAAAAAACAATGAATATGCTGATGGAAAAAAATGTATTGCTCAAAGATGGTAACACCTACAGCAACATGTTGTACATCCCTGGAAAGAGGAGAAACAGACCTTTAATATGAGGGGTAAAAGATAATAGTGGCTCTAAAACTGTGCCAGTGAGGCCAACTTGAAGAACCAAATGTCACAAAATTAAAAAAAAACAATGAATATGCTGATGGAAAACAATTTATTGCTCAAAGATGGTAACACCTACAGCAACATGTTGTACATCTCTGGAAAGAGGAGAAACAGACCTTTAATATGAGGGGTAAAAGATAATAGTGGCTCTAAAACTGTGCCAGTGAGGCCAACTTGAAGAACCAAATGTCACAAAACTAGAAAAAAACAATGAATATGCTGATGGACAAAAATTTATTGCTCAAAGATGGTAACACCTACAGCAACATGTTGTACATCCCTGGAAAGAGGAGAAACAGACCTTTAATATGAGGGGTAAAAGATAATAGTGGCTCTAAAACTGTGCCAGTGAGGCCAACTTGAAGAACCAAATGTCACAAAATTAAAAAAAAAACAATGAATATGCTGATGGAAAAAAATGTATTGCTCAAAGATGGTAACACCTACAGCAACATGTTGTACATCCCTGGAAAGAGGAGAAACAGACCTTTAATATGAGGGGTAAAAGATAATAGTGGCTCTAAAACTGTGCCAGTGAGGCCAACTTGAAGAACCAAATGTCATAAAATTAAAAAAAAACAATGAATATGCTGATGGAAAAAAATTTATTGCTCAAAGATGCTAACACCTACAGCAACATGTTGTACATCCCTGGAAAGCGGAGAAACAGACCTTTAATATGAGGGTTAAAAGATAATAGTGGCTCTAAAACTGTGCCAGTGAGGTCAACTTGAAGAACCAAATGTCACAAAATTAAAAAGAAACAATGAATATGCTGATGGAAAAAAATTTATTGCTCAAAGATGATAATACCTACAGCAACATGTTGTACATCTCTGGAAAGAGGAGAAATAGACCTTTAATATGAGGGGTAAAAGATAATAGTGGCTCTAAAACTGTGCCAGTGAGGCCAACTTGAAGAACCAAATGTCACAAAACTAGAAAAAAACAATGAATATGCTGATGGACAAAAATTTATTGCTCAAAGATGGTAACACCCACAGCAACATGTTGTACATCCCTGGAAAGAGGAGAAACAGACCTTTAATATGAGGGGTAAAAGATAATAGTCGCTCTAAAACTGTGCCAGTGAGGCCAACTTGAAAAACCAAATGTCACAATATTAAAAAAAAAACAATGAATATGCTGATGGAAAAAAATTTATTGCTCAAAGATGGTAACACCTACAGCAACATGTTGTACATCTCTGGAAAGAGGAGAAACAGACCTTTAATATGAGGGGTAAAAGATAATAGTGGCTCTAAAACTGTGCCAGTGAGGCCAACTTGAAGAACCAAATGTCACAAAATTAAAAAAGAACAATGAATATGCTGATGGAAAAAAATTTATTGCTCAAAGATGATAACACCTACAGCAACATGTTGTACATCTCTGGAAAGAGGAGGAACAGACCTTTAATATGAGGGGTAAAAGATAATAGTGGCTCTAAAACTGTGCCAGTGAGGCCAACTTGAAGAACCAAATGTCACAAAATGAAAAAAAAAAAACAATGAATATGCTGATGGAAAAAAATTTATTGCTCAAAGATGGTAACACCTACAGCAACATGTTGTACATCCCTGGAAAGAGGAGAAACAGACCTTTAATATGAGGGGTAAAAGATAATAGTGGCTCTAAAACTGTGCCAGTGAGACCAACTTGAAGAACCAAATGTCACAAAATTTAAAAAAAACAATGAATATGCTGATGGAAAAAAATTTATTGCTCAAAGATGGTAACACCTACAGCAACATGTTGTACATCCCTGGAAAGCGGAGAAACAGACCTTTAATATGAGAGGTAAAAGATAATAGTGGCTCAATGAGGCCAACTTGAAGAACCAAATGTCACAAAATTAAAAAAAAACAATGAATAGTAGTAGTAGTAGTGACTTTATTAGTAATTCATTAAAATTTGCAAAATTTTACAATAATTAGTCGTTTATGGTTTGGCGTAAGGCCGTCTACCAGAATGGCAATTAATCTATTTTAAATTATAAATTTAGTAACCTAGTAATAATAACTTTAAATAAAAAGTACTGCTCAAAAATCGGCTTCCAATATACGGTTTCTGTAGCGGCTAGCAGCTGAGGCGTAGTTGAATAAAGTTTCCCACCCAAGACTGCCGTTTAATAAATTAATAACTTCGTCAAAACTCAGCAAAGATCGTCCGAAGTATCTCACGCGGAATTCGCTTAAAATGGGGCATCTTCCAATGAAGTGGTATACATCCTCCCTCTCTTTAAGGTTACACAGGTCACATAATAATGGAAGATCGGTTCGATGCGGAATATAGTATAGATTTACTAATTCACCTCTTAGTTTGAATACTGTGCTTATCAGTTGAAGAGAATAGCGGTTAAGAAGGTAAGTAGATGCGGTTCCCTTGAGGTTGTGGTTCAATCTAGGATACACTAGCCTATGTTGCGATGCATGTGCTTCATTGAGACATTTATCGTACAAAGAGTTACCCGCCATTTTCAATATATTGGTAAACATTTGTTTTAACATCGAGGGATCCGAGTCAGCTGCAATACTTAAACGCAATCCGTAATTTTCTGCCAAATCCTCCCACTTTTGCACCAAGTGACCTCTTGTTGAAATCACATGCTTCAGGACAATCCAGGGCAACCTTTCCCTTTCCATCGCCCCTACCCTAGCAATGTAATCTGCATGCATCTTAAGGGTATCCAAAAAGAGTGGGGGCATTCCAGTTTCTAAGTGCAGCATATAATTTGGAGTACAAGAGGGTAGTTTAAAGATACGCTTCAGAAAGTACCTAAGAAACTTCTCAATTTCCTCGTAATAGCGGTAACCCCAAATCTGGGCCCCGTACAGCAGTATTGATGCCGCGGTTGCACGAAAAAGCTTTATTTTCGAGGAGTGATCGATATACTTGCTGTCAATGCAAGGGCCCCAAACTGATGAAATAGCTCTTTTAGCTGCTGCTAGATTAGATTCAAAGTGTTTTTTCATATTCAGGTTAGATGTTATTATCACACCTAAATATTTATATTCTTTTACTATTTCCACCCGTTCACCTTGATAGAACCATTTTTCGTTACGGGAGAACCTCCCTCCACCATCTCTAAAAATCATCATCTTAGATTTCGTTAGATTTACCGTCAAGTTCCATTGCTTGCAGTATCTTTCCAAACGGTTGATGACAAGCTGCATCCCTTCTACTGTGTCCGCCAAAAACACAATATCGTCCGCGAACTTCAGCGCTGGAATCCGTACACCTCCAAATTCTATCCCTCTTCCCACCTCCTCTGCTATATCATTTATAAATAGGATGAAGAGCAACGTACTTAGTATGCAGCCTTGCTTAACTCCCATTTGCGTTTCAAATTCTTCCGATACATAATCTCCATTCCAAACGTACGCAACATTGTTCTCGTACATCGCTTCAAGAACTTTAATAATTTTGCTTGACAAACCAATTTGATACAACTTATAGAAAAGTGCTTTGCGCGCTATGGAGTCAAAAGCTGCACGGAAGTCAACAAAGAAGGCGTATAGCTTTTTGCGGTTGTGTTTAAAAGTTTCCGCAATGTTCGTAATAGTAAAAATGTGGTCCAGCGTTGAATAATGCTTCCTGAACCCAGCCTGGTACTCGTTTAAGATCTTGTTGGAAGCTATCCATTGTATAAGCCTATTATATATCATAGCACTAAATAGTTTCACCGAAGTATTCAAAAAAGAAATGCCTCTGTAGTTTGCCGGGTTATCTAGCTCTCCTTTTTTATGCAATGGAAAGATTATCGCTCTTTTGAAACTCCCTGGAATACTTGCTGTTACGAAAATCCTGTTAAATTCCTTAGTTAGCGCAATGAGAAATTCAGAAGAGCAATTCTTGTAGAACTCGAAAGGAATCCGGTCGTCGCCTGGGGCTTTTCTCACTTTAGACGAATCAATTGCGCTTTTCACTTCGAAAAGAGTAAACGGCGCATCTAAAAGTTCATCTGCAAATGATGGGGCTGCGTATTGCGGTAATGGGGAAAACCGCGGGGTGTTGAGTAGATTTTCGAAATACTGTCTGAGCTCAGAAGCTTGCAAAGAAGACGAGATCAAATTCGGTCTGCCAGTAGCAATTTTAGCCGCTTTCCAAAATTCTGCAGAGGATCTTGCAGAGTTGAGAACTGCTATGGTCTTCAGTTTAAATTGTTTTCTCTTTTCCATGCAAAGACGTTTAAAGTTTTTATTGGCTTCGGCATAGAGTTCTTTCGACGAGCTAGTGTTACTAGACCTTAGGCGCCTTAGCAATGCAAAGGATCTATTTCTCGCCTTGAGACAATCGCTGTCGAACCACTTCTGCTTACTGACTACAGGTTTTGCATTTACAGTAAACGGTGCAGCCCTTTTTATTATAGCGGTAAGATCGTCGATCTGTATCGCTGCATTTTGTTCACTTAGACTCGCAAGCTCAGAAGTCAGCTTATTTTGATAAGAGACAAGAAATTTGTTGTTCCAAACCAACTTCGGCAGAAGAGCCAGCTGCTTTGCGAATGGCGCATCACCAGTATTCGAAACTGCACACGATATTTCTAATGGCATATGGTCGGAAAACGTTTGAGCTGCTATCGAAAAAGCGTTGACTATTGATTTCCATTTTCCTGATAATAGGCAGTAGTCTATAACGGAGCATGAAGTTCCACGAATAAAGGTAAGTTCACCATCCATGTCTCCTTTACAGCTTCCATTGAGTATCGTGCAGTCATACGCGTCAGCAGTTTCCAATAGCTTCACGCCCTTTCCATCACATAGGTCGTCTTTTGATTTCCTCGTTGCATGTATAAATGATGACACATGACCACTTGAAAAATTGTTTTGCGATAACCCTAACCTTGCGTTAAAGTCTCCAGCAAGCAGAAGATCCGGCGAATTTAAAGACTGAAGAACGTCGGAGAGCCTGTCGTAGTCGCGCAACCAATGACTGCAGTTTAGATAAATTGGAACGATGCAAAGGGTTTCTCCATTGATGATTACATCAAGTACGTAGATTCCTTCCACCAATCTAAACTTTATTTCAACCATCTTAAGAGATTTCCGATAGCCTAGCAGTTCGCCGCCGCTACCTCTTCCGAACAAACTGGACTTAATTGCTGGGATCCATTTCACTTCATAATCTCTAAAAATGCTACTGAATCTAATTTCTTCCCCGGCTAAAACATGAGTTTCATAAAGCATAAAGACGTCAAAGCTTTTAATATAGTTGAAAAAATTGGAAAAAAATAATTTGTTCTTTAAGCCTGCAACATTATAACTTAATATGTTAAATAACACTATTTCCTGATTTACTTCATTTTTACTATAAACTTCATTTTGATTGTTACATAATTTTGTTTTGCTTAAGTTGTTTTGGCAGACGGCATTATTATTAAAAATTATGGTGAGGCTCCAAAGACGAAGAACTGCTACTTGCGTTTCCACCCGATACATTTCCACCTTCAATGTTTACGTTTCTGACAGTTGCATCTGTCACTGTAGAACTGACGTCCACGATCTGCTGAAGGAGTGACATCCCACATTCACTGTCAAAGCCCTCACATCGGATTTTGTTATTATTATCAATAAAGAATGTTTTATTACTTATTTTAAGTTTATTTCCAATCACAATAGGTTTTGCGTTTTTATTTTTGCTCTCGATGTCCGATTTCAACTTGAACAACGTCTTCCTTCGGTTACGAGAAGCTTCAGTGAAATCTCTGTGAATCGATACCTTGTTGCCTCTTAGAGTAGTTGCGTTGTTTAGCACACGGCGAACGTCTTCTTTCTTCTTTAATTTTACAATTACATTAGAAGTGTTGTTGTGTGACCTCAAAACCCTGACATCCGATATAAGTGATAGATCACTACTTCCCAGAAGTTGCAGACATATGTTTTGGGCTTTGTCCTCTGGCAAGATGTTTGTTTCGACAGGCATGTGCAATACAACGTTGCTCTCAATCGATCTTCTCTCTAACATCTTTACCTTTCGCTCCAAAGATGCGTACGAAGCTTCCATCTCCTGCAATTTGTGACGCAGCAATGTATTGTCGTTTTGTATTGCTTGGAGTTCTACAGAGACTCCCTCGACATCAGCCTTAGTTGCCACATTCTTTAGTCTGTCATCGAGCAAAGATGCCATGGAACCAACTATAAGGGATTTTAGGTCCCCAATTGACATTTTGCCGACCATCGATTGATTGATAGCAGCGGGCGAAGCCTGCCCTTCCTCCGGTGACGTTTCAAAAATACGACGCTTGCCGCCACTGACATGTGCATTGTTGTTGGACATTTTCGGCGGCGTTCTCCGTATACCCCCAACCATTGCAAATTATGAAGTAGATGCTTAAACTTGAACTGACTCACCAAGAATCGTGAATTGTCCCTTGAGGTAATGAAGCAAATACACTGAGTGCCACTTTTTAGGCAGATTTGTAAAGAAAAATATTGTAAAAACAGGTTTAATTTGGGCGAGCGATTTTACGTGCGTTTAGGCTGTCAAATGTCCGCGTTGCCAATCCAAAACAATGAATATGCTGATGGAAAAAAAATTATTGCTCAAAGATGGTAACACCTACAGCAACATGTTGTACATCCCTGGAAAGAGGAGAAACAGACCTTTAATATGAGGGGTAAAAGATAATAGTGGCTCTAAAACTGTGCCAGTGAGGCCAACTTGAAGCACCAAATGTCACAAAATTAAAAAAAAACAATGAATATGCTGATGGAAAAAAATTTATTGCTCAAAGATGGTAACACCTTCAGCAACATGTTGTACATCCCTGGAAAGAGGAGAAACAGACCTTTAATATGAGGGGTAAAAGATAATAGTGGCTCTAAAACTGTGCCAGTGAGGCCAACTTGAAGAACCAAATGTCACAAAATTAAAAAAAAAAACAATGAATATGCTGATGGAAAAAAAATTATTGCTCAAAGATGATGATACCTACAGCAACATGTTGTACATCTCTGGAAAGAGGAGAAACAGACCTTTAATATGAGGGGTAAAAGATAATAGTGGCTCTAAAACTGTGCCAGTGAGGCCAACTTGAAGAACCAAATGTCACAAAATTAAAAAAAAAAACAATGAATATGCTGATGGAAAAAAATTTATTGCTCAAAGATGATAATACCTACAGTAACATGTTGTACATCTCTGGAAAGAGGATAAACAGACCTTTAATATGAGGGGTAAAAGATAATAGTGGCTCTAAAACTGTGCCAGTGAGGCCAACTTGAAGAACCAAATGTCACAAAATTAAAAAAAAACAATGAATATGCTGATGGAAAAAAATTTATTGCTCAAAGATGGTAATACCTACAGCAACATGTTGTACATCACTGGAAAGAGGAGAAACAGACCTTTAATATGAGGGGTAAAAGATAATAGTGGCTCTAAAACTGTGCCAGTGAGGCCAACTTGAAGAACCAAATGTCACAAAATATAAAAAAAACAATGAATATGCTGATGAAAAAAAATGTATTGCTCAAAGATGGTAACACCTACAGCAACATATTGTACATCCCTGGAAAGACGAGAAACAGACCTTTAATATGAGGGGTAAAAGATAATAGTGGCTCTAAAACTGTGCCAGTGAGGCCAACTTGAAGAACCAAATGTCACGAAATTAAAAAAAAACAATGAATATGCTGATGGAAAAAAATTTATTGCTCAAAGATGGTAACACCTACAGCAACATGTTGTACATCCCTGGAAAGAGGAGAAACAGACCTTTAATATGAGGGGTAAAAGATAATAGTGGCTCTAAAACTGTGCCAGTGAGGCCAACTTGAAGAACCAAATGTCACAAAATTAAAAAAAAAAAACAATGAATATGCTGATGGAAAAAAATGTATTGCTCAAAGATGGTAACACCTACAGCAACATGTTGTACATCCCTGGAAAGAGGAGAAACAGACCTTTAATATGAGAGGTAAAAGATAATAGTGGCTCTAAAACTGTGCCAGTGAGGCCAACTTGAAGAACCAAATGTCACAAAATTAAAAAAAAACAATGAATATGCTGATGGAAAAAAAATTATTGCTCAAAGATGGTAACACCTACAGCAACATGTTGTACATCCCTGGAAAGAGGAGAAACAGACCTTTAATATGAGAGGTAAAAGATAATAGTGGCTCTAAAACTGTGCCAGTGAGGCCAACTTGAAGAACCAAATGTCACAAAATTAAAAAAAAAACAATGAATATGCTGATGGAAAAAAAATTATTGCTCAAAGATGGTAACACCTACAGCAACATGTTGCACATCCCTGGTAAGAGGAGAAACAGACCTTTAATATGAGAGGTAAAAGATAATAGTGGCTCTAAAACTGTGCTAGTGAGGCCAACTTGAAGAACCAAATGTCACAAAATTAAAAAAAAACAATGAATATGCTGATGGAAAAAAATTTATTGCTCAAAGATGGTAACACCTACAGCAACATGTTGTACATCCCTGGAAAGAGGAGAAACAGACCTTTAATATGAGAGGTAAAAGATAATAGTGGCTCTAAAACTGTGCCAGTGAGGCCAACTTGAAGAACCAAATGTCACAAAATTAAAAAAAAACAATGAATATGCTGATGGAAAAAAATTTATTGCTCAAAGATCTTAACACCTACAGCAACATGTTGTACATCCCTGGAAAGAGGAGAAACAGACCTTTAATATGAGGGGTAAAAGATAATAGTGGCTGCTCTAAAACTGTGCCAGTGAGGCCAACTTGAAGAACCAAATGTCACAAAATTAAAAAAAAAACAATGAATATGCTGATGGAAAAAAATTTATTGCTCAAAGATGGTAACACCTACAGCAACATGTTGTACATCCCTGGAAAGAGGAGAAACAGACCTTTAATATGAGGGGTAAAAGATAATAGTGGCTCTAAAACTGTGCCAGTGAGGCCAACTTGAAGCACCAAATGTCACAAAATTAAAAAAAAACAATGAATATGCTGATGGAAAAAAATGTATTGCTCAAAGATGGTAACACCCACAGCAACATGTTGTACATCCCTGGAAAGAGGAGAAACAGACCTTTAATATGAGGGGTAAAAGATAATAGTCGCTCTAAAACTGTGCCAGTGAGGCCAACTTGAAAAACCAAATGTCACAATATTAAAAAAAAAACAATGAATATGCTGATGGAAAAAAATTTATTGCTCAAAGATGGTAACACCTACAGCAACATGTTGTACATCTCTGGAAAGAGGAGAAACAGACCTTTAATATGAGGGGTAAAAGATAATAGTGGCTCTAAAACTGTGCCAGTGAGGCCAACTTGAAGAACCAAATGTCACAAAATTAAAAAAGAACAATGAATATGCTGATGGAAAAAAATTTATTGCTCAAAGATGATAACACCTACAGCAACATGTTGTACATCTCTGGAAAGAGGAGGAACAGACCTTTAATATGAGGGGTAAAAGATAATAGTGGCTCTAAAACTGTGCCAGTGAGGCCAACTTGAAGAACCAAATGTCACAAAATGAAAAAAAAAAAACAATGAATATGCTGATGGAAAAAAATTTATTGCTCAAAGATGGTAACACCTACAGCAACATGTTGTACATCCCTGGAAAGAGGAGAAACAGACCTTTAATATGAGGGGTAAAAGATAATAGTGGCTCTAAAACTGTGCCAGTGAGACCAACTTGAAGAACCAAATGTCACAAAATTTAAAAAAAACAATGAATATGCTGATGGAAAAAAATTTATTGCTCAAAGATGGTAACACCTACAGCAACATGTTGTACATCCCTGGAAAGCGGAGAAACAGACCTTTAATATGAGAGGTAAAAGATAATAGTGGCTCAATGAGGCCAACTTGAAGAACCAAATGTCACAAAATTAAAAAAAAACAATGAATAGTAGTAGTAGTAGTGACTTTATTAGTAATTCATTAAAATTTGCAAAATTTTACAATAATTAGTCGTTTATGGTTTGGCGTAAGGCCGTCTACCAGAATGGCAATTAATCTATTTTAAATTATAAATTTAGTAACCTAGTAATAATAACTTTAAATAAAAAGTACTGCTCAAAAATCGGCTTCCAATATACGGTTTCTGTAGCGGCTAGCAGCTGAGGCGTAGTTGAATAAAGTTTCCCACCCAAGACTGCCGTTTAATAAATTAATAACTTCGTCAAAACTCAGCAAAGATCGTCCGAAGTATCTCACGCGGAATTCGCTTAAAATGGGGCATCTTCCAATGAAGTGGTATACATCCTCCCTCTCTTTAAGGTTACACAGGTCACATAATAATGGAAGATCGGTTCGATGCGGAATATAGTATAGATTTACTAATTCACCTCTTAGTTTGAATACTGTGCTTATCAGTTGAAGAGAATAGCGGTTAAGAAGGTAAGTAGATGCGGTTCCCTTGAGGTTGTGGTTCAATCTAGGATACACTAGCCTATGTTGCGATGCATGTGCTTCATTGAGACATTTATCGTACAAAGAGTTACCCGCCATTTTCAATATATTGGTAAACATTTGTTTTAACATCGAGGGATCCGAGTCAGCTGCAATACTTAAACGCAATCCGTAATTTTCTGCCAAATCCTCCCACTTTTGCACCAAGTGACCTCTTGTTGAAATCACATGCTTCAGGACAATCCAGGGCAACCTTTCCCTTTCCATCGCCCCTACCCTAGCAATGTAATCTGCATGCATCTTAAGGGTATCCAAAAAGAGTGGGGGCATTCCAGTTTCTAAGTGCAGCATATAATTTGGAGTACAAGAGGGTAGTTTAAAGATACGCTTCAGAAAGTACCTAAGAAACTTCTCAATTTCCTCGTAATAGCGGTAACCCCAAATCTGGGCCCCGTACAGCAGTATTGATGCCGCGGTTGCACGAAAAAGCTTTATTTTCGAGGAGTGATCGATATACTTGCTGTCAATGCAAGGGCCCCAAACTGATGAAATAGCTCTTTTAGCTGCTGCTAGATTAGATTCAAAGTGTTTTTTCATATTCAGGTTAGATGTTATTATCACACCTAAATATTTATATTCTTTTACTATTTCCACCCGTTCACCTTGATAGAACCATTTTTCGTTACGGGAGAACCTCCCTCCACCATCTCTAAAAATCATCATCTTAGATTTCGTTAGATTTACCGTCAAGTTCCATTGCTTGCAGTATCTTTCCAAACGGTTGATGACAAGCTGCATCCCTTCTACTGTGTCCGCCAAAAACACAATATCGTCCGCGAACTTCAGCGCTGGAATCCGTACACCTCCAAATTCTATCCCTCTTCCCACCTCCTCTGCTATATCATTTATAAATAGGATGAAGAGCAACGTACTTAGTATGCAGCCTTGCTTAACTCCCATTTGCGTTTCAAATTCTTCCGATACATAATCTCCATTCCAAACGTACGCAACATTGTTCTCGTACATCGCTTCAAGAACTTTAATAATTTTGCTTGACAAACCAATTTGATACAACTTATAGAAAAGTGCTTTGCGCGCTATGGAGTCAAAAGCTGCACGGAAGTCAACAAAGAAGGCGTATAGCTTTTTGCGGTTGTGTTTAAAAGTTTCCGCAATGTTCGTAATAGTAAAAATGTGGTCCAGCGTTGAATAATGCTTCCTGAACCCAGCCTGGTACTCGTTTAAGATCTTGTTGGAAGCTATCCATTGTATAAGCCTATTATATATCATAGCACTAAATAGTTTCACCGAAGTATTCAAAAAAGAAATGCCTCTGTAGTTTGCCGGGTTATCTAGCTCTCCTTTTTTATGCAATGGAAAGATTATCGCTCTTTTGAAACTCCCTGGAATACTTGCTGTTACGAAAATCCTGTTAAATTCCTTAGTTAGCGCAATGAGAAATTCAGAAGAGCAATTCTTGTAGAACTCGAAAGGAATCCGGTCGTCGCCTGGGGCTTTTCTCACTTTAGACGAATCAATTGCGCTTTTCACTTCGAAAAGAGTAAACGGCGCATCTAAAAGTTCATCTGCAAATGATGGGGCTGCGTATTGCGGTAATGGGGAAAACCGCGGGGTGTTGAGTAGATTTTCGAAATACTGTCTGAGCTCAGAAGCTTGCAAAGAAGACGAGATCAAATTCGGTCTGCCAGTAGCAATTTTAGCCGCTTTCCAAAATTCTGCAGAGGATCTTGCAGAGTTGAGAACTGCTATGGTCTTCAGTTTAAATTGTTTTCTCTTTTCCATGCAAAGACGTTTAAAGTTTTTATTGGCTTCGGCATAGAGTTCTTTCGACGAGCTAGTGTTACTAGACCTTAGGCGCCTTAGCAATGCAAAGGATCTATTTCTCGCCTTGAGACAATCGCTGTCGAACCACTTCTGCTTACTGACTACAGGTTTTGCATTTACAGTAAACGGTGCAGCCCTTTTTATTATAGCGGTAAGATCGTCGATCTGTATCGCTGCATTTTGTTCACTTAGACTCGCAAGCTCAGAAGTCAGCTTATTTTGATAAGAGACAAGAAATTTGTTGTTCCAAACCAACTTCGGCAGAAGAGCCAGCTGCTTTGCGAATGGCGCATCACCAGTATTCGAAACTGCACACGATATTTCTAATGGCATATGGTCGGAAAACGTTTGAGCTGCTATCGAAAAAGCGTTGACTATTGATTTCCATTTTCCTGATAATAGGCAGTAGTCTATAACGGAGCATGAAGTTCCACGAATAAAGGTAAGTTCACCATCCATGTCTCCTTTACAGCTTCCATTGAGTATCGTGCAGTCATACGCGTCAGCAGTTTCCAATAGCTTCACGCCCTTTCCATCACATAGGTCGTCTTTTGATTTCCTCGTTGCATGTATAAATGATGACACATGACCACTTGAAAAATTGTTTTGCGATAACCCTAACCTTGCGTTAAAGTCTCCAGCAAGCAGAAGATCCGGCGAATTTAAAGACTGAAGAACGTCGGAGAGCCTGTCGTAGTCGCGCAACCAATGACTGCAGTTTAGATAAATTGGAACGATGCAAAGGGTTTCTCCATTGATGATTACATCAAGTACGTAGATTCCTTCCACCAATCTAAACTTTATTTCAACCATCTTAAGAGATTTCCGATAGCCTAGCAGTTCGCCGCCGCTACCTCTTCCGAACAAACTGGACTTAATTGCTGGGATCCATTTCACTTCATAATCTCTAAAAATGCTACTGAATCTAATTTCTTCCCCGGCTAAAACATGAGTTTCATAAAGCATAAAGACGTCAAAGCTTTTAATATAGTTGAAAAAATTGGAAAAAAATAATTTGTTCTTTAAGCCTGCAACATTATAACTTAATATGTTAAATAACACTATTTCCTGATTTACTTCATTTTTACTATAAACTTCATTTTGATTGTTACATAATTTTGTTTTGCTTAAGTTGTTTTGGCAGACGGCATTATTATTAAAAATTATGGTGAGGCTCCAAAGACGAAGAACTGCTACTTGCGTTTCCACCCGATACATTTCCACCTTCAATGTTTACGTTTCTGACAGTTGCATCTGTCACTGTAGAACTGACGTCCACGATCTGCTGAAGGAGTGACATCCCACATTCACTGTCAAAGCCCTCACATCGGATTTTGTTATTATTATCAATAAAGAATGTTTTATTACTTATTTTAAGTTTATTTCCAATCACAATAGGTTTTGCGTTTTTATTTTTGCTCTCGATGTCCGATTTCAACTTGAACAACGTCTTCCTTCGGTTACGAGAAGCTTCAGTGAAATCTCTGTGAATCGATACCTTGTTGCCTCTTAGAGTAGTTGCGTTGTTTAGCACACGGCGAACGTCTTCTTTCTTCTTTAATTTTACAATTACATTAGAAGTGTTGTTGTGTGACCTCAAAACCCTGACATCCGATATAAGTGATAGATCACTACTTCCCAGAAGTTGCAGACATATGTTTTGGGCTTTGTCCTCTGGCAAGATGTTTGTTTCGACAGGCATGTGCAATACAACGTTGCTCTCAATCGATCTTCTCTCTAACATCTCTACCTTTCGCTCCAAAGATGCGTACGAAGCTTCCATCTCCTGCAATTTGTGACGCAGCAATGTATTGTCGTTTTGTATTGCTTGGAGTTCTACAGAGACTCCCTCGACATCAGCCTTAGTTGCCACATTCTTTAGTCTGTCATCGAGCAAAGATGCCATGGAACCAACTATAAGGGATTTTAGGTCCCCAATTGACATTTTGCCGACCATCGATTGATTGATAGCAGCGGGCGAAGCCTGCCCTTCCTCCGGTGACGTTTCAAAAATACGACGCTTGCCGCCACTGACATGTGCATTGTTGTTGGACATTTTCGGCGGCGTTCTCCGTATACCCCCAACCATTGCAAATTATGAAGTAGATGCTTAAACTTGAACTGACTCACCAAGAATCGTGAATTGTCCCTTGAGGTAATGAAGCAAATACACTGAGTGCCACTTTTTAGGCAGATTTGTAAAGAAAAATATTGTAAAAACAGGTTTAATTTGGGCGAGCGATTTTACGTGCGTTTAGGCTGTCAAATGTCCGCGTTGCCAATCCAAAACAATGAATATGCTGATGGAAAAAAAATTATTGCTCAAAGATGGTAACACCTACAGCAACATGTTGTACATCCCTGGAAAGAGGAGAAACAGACCTTTAATATGAGGGGTAAAAGATAATAGTGGCTCTAAAACTGTGCCAGTGAGGCCAACTTGAAGCACCAAATGTCACAAAATTAAAAAAAAACAATGAATATGCTGATGGAAAAAAATTTATTGCTCAAAGATGGTAACACCTTCAGCAACATGTTGTACATCCCTGGAAAGAGGAGAAACAGACCTTTAATATGAGGGGTAAAAGATAATAGTGGCTC
This sequence comes from Cheilosia vernalis, assembly GCA_949126925.1. NCBI lineage: Eukaryota > Metazoa > Arthropoda > Insecta > Diptera > Syrphidae > Cheilosia > Cheilosia vernalis. The sequence goes on from OX421361.1 coordinate 21,064,454, forward strand.
TAAAACTGTGCCAGTGAGGCCAACTTGAAGAACCAAATGTCACAAAATTAAAAAAAAAAACAATGAATATGCTGATGGAAAAAAAATTATTGCTCAAAGATGATGATACCTACAGCAACATGTTGTACATCTCTGGAAAGAGGAGAAACAGACCTTTAATATGAGGGGTAAAAGATAATAGTGGCTCTAAAACTGTGCCAGTGAGGCCAACTTGAAGAACCAAATGTCACAAAATTAAAAAAAAAAACAATGAATATGCTGATGGAAAAAAATTTATTGCTCAAAGATGATAATACCTACAGTAACATGTTGTACATCTCTGGAAAGAGGATAAACAGACCTTTAATATGAGGGGTAAAAGATAATAGTGGCTCTAAAACTGTGCCAGTGAGGCCAACTTGAAGAACCAAATGTCACAAAATTAAAAAAAAACAATGAATATGCTGATGGAAAAAAATTTATTGCTCAAAGATGGTAATACCTACAGCAACATGTTGTACATCCCTGGAAAGAGGAGAAACAGACCTTTAATATGAGGGGTAAAAGATAATAGTGGCTCTAAAACTGTGCCAGTGAGGCCAACTTGAAGAACCAAATGTCACAAAATATAAAAAAAACAATGAATATGCTGATGAAAAAAAATGTATTGCTCAAAGATGGTAACACCTACAGCAACATATTGTACATCCCTGGAAAGACGAGAAACAGACCTTTAATATGAGGGGTAAAAGATAATAGTGGCTCTAAAACTGTGCCAGTGAGGCCAACTTGAAGAACCAAATGTCACGAAATTAAAAAAAAACAATGAATATGCTGATGGAAAAAAATTTATTGCTCAAAGATGGTAACACCTACAGCAACATGTTGTACATCCCTGGAAAGAGGAGAAACAGACCTTTAATATGAGGGGTAAAAGATAATAGTGGCTCTAAAACTGTGCCAGTGAGGCCAACTTGAAGAACCAAATGTCACAAAATTAAAAAAAAAAAACAATGAATATGCTGATGGAAAAAAATGTATTGCTCAAAGATGGTAACACCTACAGCAACATGTTGTACATCCCTGGAAAGAGGAGAAACAGACCTTTAATATGAGAGGTAAAAGATAATAGTGGCTCTAAAACTGTGCCAGTGAGGCCAACTTGAAGAACCAAATGTCACAAAATTAAAAAAAAACAATGAATATGCTGATGGAAAAAAAATTATTGCTCAAAGATGGTAACACCTACAGCAACATGTTGTACATCCCTGGAAAGAGGAGAAACAGACCTTTAATATGAGAGGTAAAAGATAATAGTGGCTCTAAAACTGTGCCAGTGAGGCCAACTTGAAGAACCAAATGTCACAAAATTAAAAAAAAAACAATGAATATGCTGATGGAAAAAAAATTATTGCTCAAAGATGGTAACACCTACAGCAACATGTTGCACATCCCTGGTAAGAGGAGAAACAGACCTTTAATATGAGAGGTAAAAGATAATAGTGGCTCTAAAACTGTGCTAGTGAGGCCAACTTGAAGAACCAAATGTCACAAAATTAAAAAAAAACAATGAATATGCTGATGGAAAAAAATTTATTGCTCAAAGATGGTAACACCTACAGCAACATGTTGTACATCCCTGGAAAGAGGAGAAACAGACCTTTAATATGAGAGGTAAAAGATAATAGTGGCTCTAAAACTGTGCCAGTGAGGCCAACTTGAAGAACCAAATGTCACAAAATTAAAAAAAAACAATGAATATGCTGATGGAAAAAAATTTATTGCTCAAAGATCTTAACACCTACAGCAACATGTTGTACATCCCTGGAAAGAGGAGAAACAGACCTTTAATATGAGGGGTAAAAGATAATAGTGGCTGCTCTAAAACTGTGCCAGTGAGGCCAACTTGAAGAACCAAATGTCACAAAATTAAAAAAAAAACAATGAATATGCTGATGGAAAAAAATTTATTGCTCAAAGATGGTAACACCTACAGCAACATGTTGTACATCCCTGGAAAGAGGAGAAACAGACCTTTAATATGAGGGGTAAAAGATAATAGTGGCTCTAAAACTGTGCCAGTGAGGCCAACTTGAAGCACCAAATGTCACAAAATTAAAAAAAAACAATGAATATGCTGATGGAAAAAAATGTATTGCTCAAAGATGGTAACACCTACAGCAACATGTTGTACATCCCTGGAAAGAGGAGAAACAGACCTTTAATATGAGGGGTAAAAGATAATAGTGGCTCTAAAACTGTGCCAGTGAGGCCAACTTGAAGCACCAAATGTCACAAAATTAAAAAAAAACAATGAATATGCTGATGGAAAAAAATTTATTGCTCAAAGATGGTAAACCCTACAGCAACATGTTGTACATCCCTGGAAAGAGGAGAAACAGACCTTTAATATGAGAGGTAAAAGATAATAGTGGCTCTAAAACTGTGCCAGTGAGGCCAACTTGAAGAACCAAATGTCACAAAATTAAAAAAAAAACAATGAATATGCTGATGGAAAAAAAATTATTGCTCAAAGATGGTAACACCTACAGCAACATGTTGCACATCCCTGGTAAGAGGAGAAACAGACCTTTAATATGAGAGGTAAAAGATAATAGTGGCTCTAAAACTGTGCTAGTGAGGCCAACTTGAAGAACCAAATGTCACAAAATTAAAAAAAAACAATGAATATGCTGATGGAAAAAAATTTATTGCTCAAAGATGGTAACACCTACAGCAACATGTTGTACATCCCTGGAAAGAGGAGAAACAGACCTTTAATATGAGAGGTAAAAGATAATAGTGGCTCTAAAACTGTGCCAGTGAGGCCAACTTGAAGAACCAAATGTCACAAAATTAAAAAAAAACAATGAATATGCTGATGGAAAAAAATTTATTGCTCAAAGATCTTAACACCTACAGCAACATGTTGTACATCCCTGGAAAGAGGAGAAACAGACCTTTAATATGAGGGGTAAAAGATAATAGTGGCTGCTCTAAAACTGTGCCAGTGAGGCCAACTTGAAGAACCAAATGTCACAAAATTAAAAAAAAAACAATGAATATGCTGATGGAAAAAAATTTATTGCTCAAAGATGGTAACACCTACAGCAACATGTTGTACATCCCTGGAAAGAGGAGAAACAGACCTTTAATATGAGGGGTAAAAGATAATAGTGGCTCTAAAACTGTGCCAGTGAGGCCAACTTGAAGCACCAAATGTCACAAAATTAAAAAAAAACAATGAATATGCTGATGGAAAAAAATGTATTGCTCAAAGATGGTAATACCTACAGCAACATGTTGTACATCCCTGGAAAGAGGAGAAACAGACCTTTAATATGAGGGGTAAAAGATAATAGTGGCTCTAAAACTGTGCCAGTGAGGCCAACTTGAAGCACCAAATGTCACAAAATTAAAAAAAAAACAATGAATATGCTGATGGAAAAAAATTTATTGCTCAAAGATGGTAAACCCTACAGCAACATGTTGTACATCCCTGGAAAGAGGAGAAACAGACCTTTAATATGAGGGGTAAAAGATAATAGTGGCTCTAAAACTGTGCCAGTGAGGACAACTTGAAGAACCAAATGTCACAAAATTAAAAAAAAAACAATGAATATGCTGATGGAAAAAAAATTATTGCTCAAAGATGATGATACCTACAGCAACATGTTGTACATCTCTGGAAAGAGGAGAAACAGACCTTTAATATGAGGGGTAAAAGATAATAGTGGCTCTAAAACTGTGCCAGTGAGGCCAACTTGAAGAACCAAATGTCACAAAATTAAAAAAAAAACAATGAATATGCTGATGGAAAAAAATTTATTGCTCAAAGATGGTAACACCTACAGCAACATGTTGTACATCCCTGGAAAGCGGAGAAACAGACCTTTAATATGAGGGGTAAAAGATAATAGTGGCTCTAAAACTGTGATAATGAGGCCAACTTGAAGAACCAAATGTCACAAAATTAAAAAAAAACAATGAATATGCTGATGGAAAAAAAATTATTGCTCAAATATGGTAACACCTACAGCAACATGTTGTACATCCCTGGAAAGAGGAGAAGCAGACCTTTAATATGAGGGGTAAAAGATAATAGTGGCTCTAAAACTGTGCCAGTGAGGCCAACTTGAAGCACCAAATGTCACAAAATTAAAAAAAAACAATGAATATGCTGATGGAAAAAAATTTATTGCTCAAAGATGGTAACACCTACAGCAACATGTTGTACATCCCTGGAAAGAGGAGAAACAGACCTTTAATATGAGGGGTAAAAGATAATAGTGGCTCTAAAACTGTGCCAGTGAGGACAACTTGAAGAACCAAATGTCACAAAATTAAAAAAAAAACAATGAATATGCTGATGGAAAAAAAATTATTGCTCAAAGATGATGATACCTACAGCAACATGTTGTACATCTCTGGAAAGAAGAGAAACAGACCTTTAATATGAGGGGTAAAAGATAATAGTGGCTCTAAAACTGTGCCAGTGAGGCCAACTTGAAGAACCAAATGTCACAAAATTAAAAAAAAAAAAAACAATGAATATGCTGATGGAAAAAAATTTATTGCTCAAAGATGATAATACCTACAGTAACATGTTGTACATCTCTGGAAAGAGGAGAAACAGACCTTTAATATGAGGGGTAAAAGATAATAGTGGCTCTAAAACTGTGCCAGTGAGGCCAACTTGAAGAACCAAATGTCACAAAATTAAAAAAAAACAATGAATATGCTGATGGAAAAAAATTTATTGCTCAAAGATGGTAATACCTACAGTAACATGTTGTACATCTCTGGAAAGAGGAGAAACAGACCTTTAATATGAGGGGTAAAAGATAATAGTGGCTCTAAAACTGTGCCAGTGAGGCCAACTTGAAGAACCAAATGTCACAAAATTAAAAAAAAAAAACAATGAATATGCTGATGGAAAAAAATTTATTGCTCAAAGATGGTAACACCTACAGCAACATGTTGTACATCCCTGGAAAGAGGAGAAACAGACCTTTAATATGAGAGGTAAAAGATAATAGTGGCTCTAAAACTGTGCCAGTGAGGCCAACTTGAAGAACCAAATGTCACAAAATTAAAAAAAAACAATGAATATGCTGATGGAAAAAAAATTATTGCTCAAAGATGGTAACACCTACAGCAACATGTTGTACATCCCTGGAAAGAGGAGAAACAGACCTTTAATATGAGAGGTAAAAGATAATAGTGGCTCTAAAACTGTGCCAGTGAGGCCAACTTGAAGAACCAAATGACACAAAATTAAAAAAAAACAATGAATATGCTGATGGAAAAAAAATTATTGCTCAAAGATGGTAACACCTACAGCAACATGTTGTACATCCCTGGAAAGAGGAGAAACAGACCTTTAATATGAGAGGTAAAAGATAATAGTGGCTCTAAAACTGTGCTAGTGAGGCCAACTTGAAGAACCAAATGTCACAAAATTAAAAAAAAACAATGAATATGCTGATGGAAAAAAATTTATTGCTCAAAGATGGTAACACCTACAGCAACATGTTGTACATCCCTGGAAAGAGGAGAAACAGACCTTTAATATGAGAGGTAAAAGATAATAGTGGCTCTAAAACTGTGCCAGTGAGGCCAACTTGAAGAACCAAATGTCACAAAATTAAAAAAAAACAATGAATATGCTGATGGAAAAAAATTATTGCTCAAAGATGGTAACACCTACAGCAACATGTTGTACATCCCTGGAAAGAAGAGAAACAGACCTTTAATATGAGGGGTAAAAGATAATAGTGGCTCTAAAACTGTGCCAGTGAGGCCAACTTGAAGAACCAAATGTCACAAAATTAAAAAAAACAATGAATATGCTGATGGAAAAAAATTTATTGCTCAAAGATGGTAACACCTACAGCAACATGTTGTACATCCCTGGAAAGAGGAGAAACAGACCTTTAATACGAGGAGTAATAGATAATAGTGGCTCTAAAACTGTGCCAGTGAGGCCAACTTGAAGAACCAAATGTCACAAAATTAAAAAAAAACAATGAATATGCTGATGGAAAAAAAATTATTGCTCAAAGATGGTAACACCTACAGCAACATGTTGTACATCCCTGGAAAGAGGAGAAACAGACCTTTAATATGAGGGGTAAAAGATAATAGTGGCTGCTCTAAAACTGTGCCAGTGAGGCCAACTTGAAGAACCAAATGTCACAAAATTAAAAAAAAACAATGAATATGCTGATGGAAAAAAATTTATTGCTCAAAGATGGTAACACCTACAGCAACATGTTGTACATCCCTGGAAAGAGGAGAAACAGACCTTTAATATGAGGGGTAAAAGATAATAGTGGCTCTAAAACTGTGCCAGTGAGGCCAACTTGAAGCACCAAATGTCACAAAATTAAAAAAAAACAATGAATATGCTGATGGAAAAAAATTTATTGCTCAAAGATGGTAACACCTACAGCAACATGTTGTACATCCCTGGAAAGAGGAGAAACAGACCTTTAATATGAGGGGTAAAAGATAATAGTGGCTCTAAAACTGTGCCAATGAGGCCAACTTGAAGAACCAAATGTCACAAAATTAAAAAAAAACAATGAATATGCTGATGGAAAAAAAATTATTGCTCAAAGATGGTAACACCTACAGCAACATGTTGTACATCTCTGGAAAGAGGAGAAACAGACCTTTAATGTGAGGGGTAAAAGATAATAGTGGCTCTAAAACTGTGCCAGTGAGGCCAACTTGAAGAACCAAATGTCACAAAATTAAAAAAAAAAACAATGAATATGCTGATGGAAAAAAATTTATTGCTCAAAGATGATAATACCTACAGTAACATGTTGTACATCTCTGGAAAGAGGAGAAACAGACCTTTAATATGAGGGGTAAAAGATAATAGTGGCTCTAAAACTGTGCCAGTGAGGCCAACTTGAAGAACCAAATGTCACAAAATTAAAAAAAAACAATGAATATGCTGATGGAAAAAAATTTATTGCTCAAAGATGGTAATACCTACAGCAACATGTTGTACATCCCTGGAAAGAGGAGAAACAGACCTTTAATATGAGGGGTAAAAGATAATAGTGGCTCTAAAACTGTGCCAGTGAGGCCAACTTGAAGAACCAAATGTCACAAAATATAAAAAAAACAATGAATATGCTGATGAAAAAAAATGTATTGCTCAAAGATGGTAACACCTACAGCAACATATTGTACATCCCTGGAAAGAGGAGAAACAGACCTTTAATATGAGGGGTAAAAGATAATAGTGGCTCTAAAACTGTGCCAGTGAGGCCAACTTGAAGAACCAAATGTCACGAAATTAAAAAAAAACAATGAATATGCTGATGGAAAAAAATTTATTGCTCAAAGATGGTAACACCTACAGCAACATGTTGTACATCCCTGGAAAGAGGAGAAACAGACCTTTAATATGAGGGGTAAAAGATAATAGTGGCTCTAAAACTGTGCCAGTGAGGCCAACTTGAAGAACCAAATGTCACAAAATTAAAAAAAAAACAATGAATATGCTGATGGAAAAAAATGTATTGCTCAAAGATGGTAACACCTACAGCAACATGTTGTACATCCCTGGAAAGAGGAGAAACAGACCTTTAATATGAGGGGTAAAAGATAATAGTGGCTCTAAAACTGTGCCAGTGAGGCCAACTTGAAGAACCAAATGTCACAAAATTAAAAAAAAACAATGAATATGCTGATGGAAAACAATTTATTGCTCAAAGATGGTAACACCTACAGCAACATGTTGTACATCTCTGGAAAGAGGAGAAACAGACCTTTAATATGAGGCGTAAAAGATAATAGTGGCTCTAAAACTGTGCCAGTGAGGCCAACTTGAAGAACCAAATGTCACAAAACTAGAAAAAAACAATGAATATGCTGATGGACAAAAATTTATTGCTCAAAGATGGTAACACCTACAGCAACATGTTGTACATCCCTGGAAAGAGGAGAAACAGACCTTTAATATGAGGGGTAAAAGATAATAGTGGCTCTAAAACTGTGCCAGTGAGGCCAACTTGAAGAACCAAATGTCATAAAATTAAAAGAAAACAATGAATATGCTGATGGAAAAAAATTTATTGCTCAAAGATGCTAACACCTACAGCAACATGTTGTACATCCCTGGAAAGCGGAGAAACAGACCTTTAATATGAGGGGTAAAAGATAATAGTGGCTCTAAAACTGTGCCAGTGAGGCCAACTTGAAGAACCAAATGTCACAAAATTAAAAAGAAACAATGAATATGCTGATGGAAAAAAATTTATTGCTCAAAGATGATAATACCTACAGCAACATGTTGTACATCTCTGGAAAGAGGAGAAACAGACCTTTAATATGAGGGGTAAAAGATAATAGTGGCTCTAAAACTGTGCCAGTGAGGCCAACTTGAAGAACCAAATGTCACAAAACTAGAAAAAAACAATGAATATGCTGATGGACAAAAATTTATTGCTCAAAGATGGTAACACCTACAGCAACATGTTGTACATCCCTGGAAAGAGGAGAAACAGACCTTTAATATGAGGGGTAAAAGATAATAGTCGCTCTAAAACTGTGCCAGTGAGGCCAACTTGAAAAACCAAATGTCACAATATTAAAAAAAAAACAATGAATATGCTGATGGAAAAAAATTTATTGCTCAAAGATGGTAACACCTACAGCAACATGTTGTACATCTCTGGAAAGAGGAGAAACAGACCTTTAATATGAGGGGTAAAAGATAATAGTGGCTCTAAAACTGTGCCAGTGAGGCCAACTTGAAGAACCAAATGTCACAAAATTAAAAAAGAACAATGAATATGCTGATGGAAAAAAATTTATTGCTCAAAGATGATAATACCTACAGCAACATGTTGTACATCTCTGGAAAGAGGAGGAACAGACCTTTAATATGAGGGGTAAAAGATAATAGTGGCTCTAAAACTGTGCCAGTGAGGCCAACTTGAAGAACCAAATGTCACAAAATGAAAAAAAAAAAAAAACAATGAATATGCTGATGGAAAAAAATTTATTGCTCAAAGATGGTAACACCTACAGCAACATGTTGTACATCCCTGGAAAGAGGAGAAACAGACCTTTAATATGAGGAGTAAAAGATAATAGTGGCTCTAAAACTGTGCCAGTGAGGCCAACTTGAAGAACCAAATGTCACAAAATTTTAAAAAAACAATGAATATGCTGATGGAAAAAAATTTATTGCTCAAAGATGGTAACACCTACAGCAACATGTTGTACATCCCTGGAAAGCGGAGAAACAGACCTTTAATATGAGGGGTAAAAGATAATAGTGGCTCTAAGACTGTGCCAGTGAGGCCAACTTGAAGAACCAAATGTCACAAAATTAAAAAAAAACAATGAATATGCTGATGGAAAAAAATTTATTGCTCAAAGATGGTAACACCTACAGCAACGCGTTGTACATCCCTGGAAAGAGGAGAAACAGACCTTTAATATGAGGGGTAAAAGATAATAGTGGCTCTAAAACTATGCCAGTGAGGCCAACTTGAAGAACCAAATGTCACAAAATTAAAAAAAAAACAATGAATATGCTGATGGAAAAAAATTTATTGCTCAAAGATGGTAACACCTACAGCAACATGTTGTACATCCCTGGAAAGCGGAGAAACAGACCTTTAATATGAGGGGTAAAAGATAATAGTGGCTCTAAAACTGTGCCAGTGAGGCCAACTTGAAGAACCAAATATCACAAAATTAAAAAAAAACAATGAATATGCTGATGGAAAAAAAATTATTGCTCAAAGATGGTAACACCTACAGCAACATGTTGTACATCTCTGGAAAGAGGAGAAACAGACCTTTAATGTGAGGGGTAAAAGATAATAGTGGCTCTAAAACTGTGCCAGTGAGGCCAACTTGAAGAACCAAATGTCACAAAATTAAAAAAAAAAACAATGAATATGCTGATGGAAAAAAATTTATTGCTCAAAGATGATAATACCTACAGTAACATGTTGTACATCTCTGGAAAGAGGAGAAACAGACCTTTAATATGAGGGGTAAAAGATAATAGTGGCTCTAAAACTGTGCCAGTGAGGCCAACTTGAAGAACCAAATGTCACAAAATTAAAAAAAAACAATGAATATGCTGATGGAAAAAAATTTATTGCTCAAAGATGGTAATACCTACAGCAACATGTTGTACATCCCTGGAAAGAGGAGAAACAGACCTTTAATATGAGGGGTAAAAGATAATAGTGGCTCTAAAACTGTGCCAGTGAGGCCAACTTGAAGAACCAAATGTCACAAAATATAAAAAAAACAATGAATATGCTGATGAAAAAAAATGTATTGCTCAAAGATGGTAACACCTACAGCAACATATTGTACATCCCTGGAAAGAGGAGAAACAGACCTTTAATATGAGGGGTAAAAGATAATAGTGGCTCTAAAACTGTGCCAGTGAGGCCAACTTGAAGAACCAAATGTCACGAAATTAAAAAAAAACAATGAATATGCTGATGGAAAAAAATTTATTGCTCAAAGATGGTAACACCTACAGCAACATGTTGTACATCCCTGGAAAGAGGAGAAACAGACCTTTAATATGAGGGGTAAAAGATAATAGTGGCTCTAAAACTGTGCCAGTGAGGCCAACTTGAAGAACCAAATGTCACAAAATTAAAAAAAAAACAATGAATATGCTGATGGAAAAAAATGTATTGCTCAAAGATGGTAACACCTACAGCAACATGTTGTACATCCCTGGAAAGAGGAGAAACAGACCTTTAATATGAGGGGTAAAAGATAATAGTGGCTCTAAAACTGTGCCAGTGAGGCCAACTTGAAGAACCAAATGTCACAAAATTAAAAAAAAACAATGAATATGCTGATGGAAAACAATTTATTGCTCAAAGATGGTAACACCTACAGCAACATGTTGTACATCCCTGGAAAGAGGAGAAACAGACCTTTAATATGAGAGGTAAAAGATAATAGTGGCTCTAAAACTGTGCTAGTGAGGCCAACTTGAAGAACCAAATGTCACAAAATTAAAAAAAAACAATGAATATGCTGATGGAAAAAAATTTATTGCTCAAAGATGGTAACACCTACAGCAACATGTTGTACATCCCTGGAAAGAGGAGAAACAGACCTTTAATATGAGAGGTAAAAGATAATAGTGGCTCTAAAACTGTGCCAGTGAGGCCAACTTGAAGAACCAAATGTCACAAAATTAAAAAAAAACAATGAATATGCTGATGGAAAAAAATTATTGCTCAAAGATGGTAACACCTACAGCAACATGTTGTACATCCCTGGAAAGAAGAGAAACAGACCTTTAATATGAGGGGTAAAAGATAATAGTGGCTCTAAAACTGTGCCAGTGAGGCCAACTTGAAGAACCAAATGTCACAAAATTAAAAAAAACAATGAATATGCTGATGGAAAAAAATTTATTGCTCAAAGATGGTAACACCTACAGCAACATGTTGTACATCCCTGGAAAGAGGAGAAACAGACCTTTAATACGAGGAGTAATAGATAATAGTGGCTCTAAAACTGTGCCAGTGAGGCCAACTTGAAGAACCAAATGTCACAAAATTAAAAAAAAACAATGAATATGCTGATGGAAAAAAAATTATTGCTCAAAGATGGTAACACCTACAGCAACATGTTGTACATCCCTGGAAAGAGGAGAAACAGACCTTTAATATGAGGGGTAAAAGATAATAGTGGCTGCTCTAAAACTGTGCCAGTGAGGCCAACTTGAAGAACCAAATGTCACAAAATTAAAAAAAAACAATGAATATGCTGATGGAAAAAAATTTATTGCTCAAAGATGGTAACACCTACAGCAACATGTTGTACATCCCTGGAAAGAGGAGAAACAGACCTTTAATATGAGGGGTAAAAGATAATAGTGGCTCTAAAACTGTGCCAGTGAGGCCAACTTGAAGCACCAAATGTCACAAAATTAAAAAAAACAATGAATATGCTGATGGAAAAAAATTTATTGCTCAAAGATGGTAACACCTACAGCAACATGTTGTACATCCCTGGAAAGAGGAGAAACAGACCTTTAATATGAGGGGTAAAAGATAATAGTGGCTCTAAAACTGTGCCAATGAGGCCAACTTGAAGAACCAAATGTCACAAAATTAAAAAAAAACAATGAATATGCTGATGGAAAAAAAATTATTGCTCAAAGATGGTAACACCTACAGCAACATGTTGTACATCCCTGGAAAGCGGAGAAACAGACCTTTAATATGAGGGGTAAAAGATAATAGTGGCTCTAAAACTGTGCCAGTGAGGCCAACTTGAAGAACCAAATATCACAAAATTAAAAAAAAACAATGAATATGCTGATGGAAAAAAAATTATTGCTCAAAGATGGTAACACCTACAGCAACATGTTGTACATCTCTGGAAAGAGGAGAAACAGACCTTTAATGTGAGGGGTAAAAGATAATAGTGGCTCTAAAACTGTGCCAGTGAGGCCAACTTGAAGAACCAAATGTCACAAAATTAAAAAAAAAAACAATGAATATGCTGATGGAAAAAAATTTATTGCTCAAAGATGATAATACCTACAGTAACATGTTGTACATCTCTGGAAAGAGGAGAAACAGACCTTTAATATGAGGGGTAAAAGATAATAGTGGCTCTAAAACTGTGCCAGTGAGGCCAACTTGAAGAACCAAATGTCACAAAATTAAAAAAAAACAATGAATATGCTGATGGAAAAAAATTTATTGCTCAAAGATGGTAATACCTACAGCAACATGTTGTACATCCCTGGAAAGAGGAGAAACAGACCTTTAATATGAGGGGTAAAAGATAATAGTGGCTCTAAAACTGTGCCAGTGAGGCCAACTTGAAGAACCAAATGTCACAAAATATAAAAAAAACAATGAATATGCTGATGAAAAAAAATGTATTGCTCAAAGATGGTAACACCTACAGCAACATATTGTACATCCCTGGAAAGAGGAGAAACAGACCTTTAATATGAGGGGTAAAAGATAATAGTGGCTCTAAAACTGTGCCAGTGAGGCCAACTTGAAGAACCAAATGTCACGAAATTAAAAAAAAACAATGAATATGCTGATGGAAAAAAATTTATTGCTCAAAGATGGTAACACCTACAGCAACATGTTGTACATCCCTGGAAAGAGGAGAAACAGACCTTTAATATGAGGGGTAAAAGATAATAGTGGCTCTAAAACTGTGCCAGTGAGGCCAACTTGAAGAACCAAATGTCACAAAATTAAAAAAAAAACAATGAATATGCTGATGGAAAAAAATGTATTGCTCAAAGATGGTAACACCTACAGCAACATGTTGTACATCCCTGGAAAGAGGAGAAACAGACCTTTAATATGAGGGGTAAAAGATAATAGTGGCTCTAAAACTGTGCCAGTGAGGCCAACTTGAAGAACCAAATGTCACAAAATTAAAAAAAAACAATGAATATGCTGATGGAAAACAATTTATTGCTCAAAGATGGTAACACCTACAGCAACATGTTGTACATCCCTGGAAAGAGGAGAAACAGACCTTTAATATGAGAGGTAAAAGATAATAGTGGCTCTAAAACTGTGCTAGTGAGGCCAACTTGAAGAACCAAATGTCACAAAATTAAAAAAAAACAATGAATATGCTGATGGAAAAAAATTTATTGCTCAAAGATGGTAACACCTACAGCAACATGTTGTACATCCCTGGAAAGAGGAGAAACAGACCTTTAATATGAGAGGTAAAAGATAATAGTGGCTCTAAAACTGTGCCAGTGAGGCCAACTTGAAGAACCAAATGTCACAAAATTAAAAAAAAACAATGAATATGCTGATGGAAAAAAATTATTGCTCAAAGATGGTAACACCTACAGCAACATGTTGTACATCCCTGGAAAGAAGAGAAACAGACCTTTAATATGAGGGGTAAAAGATAATAGTGGCTCTAAAACTGTGCCAGTGAGGCCAACTTGAAGAACCAAATGTCACAAAATTAAAAAAAACAATGAATATGCTGATGGAAAAAAATTTATTGCTCAAAGATGGTAACACCTACAGCAACATGTTGTACATCCCTGGAAAGAGGAGAAACAGACCTTTAATACGAGGAGTAATAGATAATAGTGGCTCTAAAACTGTGCCAGTGAGGCCAACTTGAAGAACCAAATGTCACAAAATTAAAAAAAAACAATGAATATGCTGATGGAAAAAAAATTATTGCTCAAAGATGGTAACACCTACAGCAACATGTTGTACATCCCTGGAAAGAGGAGAAACAGACCTTTAATATGAGGGGTAAAAGATAATAGTGGCTGCTCTAAAACTGTGCCAGTGAGGCCAACTTGAAGAACCAAATGTCACAAAATTAAAAAAAAACAATGAATATGCTGATGGAAAAAAATTTATTGCTCAAAGATGGTAACACCTACAGCAACATGTTGTACATCCCTGGAAAGAGGAGAAACAGACCTTTAATATGAGGGGTAAAAGATAATAGTGGCTCTAAAACTGTGCCAGTGAGGCCAACTTGAAGCACCAAATGTCACAAAATTAAAAAAAACAATGAATATGCTGATGGAAAAAAATTTATTGCTCAAAGATGGTAACACCTACAGCAACATGTTGTACATCCCTGGAAAGAGGAGAAACAGACCTTTAATATGAGGGGTAAAAGATAATAGTGGCTCTAAAACTGTGCCAATGAGGCCAACTTGAAGAACCAAATGTCACAAAATTAAAAAAAAACAATGAATATGCTGATGGAAAAAAAATTATTGCTCAAAGATGGTAACACCTACAGCAACATGTTGTACATCTCTGGAAAGAGGAGAAACAGACCTTTAATGTGAGGGGTAAAAGATAATAGTGGCTTTAAAACTGTGCCAGTGAGGCCAACTTGAAGAACCAAATGTCACAAAATTAAAAAAAAAAACAATGAATATGCTGATGGAAAAAAATTTATTGCTCAAAGATGATAATACCTACAGTAACATGTTGTACATCTCTGGAAAGAGGAGAAACAGACCTTTAATATGAGGGGTAAAAGATAATAGTGGCTCTAAAACTGTGCCAGTGAGGCCAACTTGAAGAACCAAATGTCACAAAATTAAAAAAAAACAATGAATATGCTGATGGAAAAAAATTTATTGCTCAAAGATGGTAATACCTACAGCAACATGTTGTACATCCCTGGAAAGAGGAGAAACAGACCTTTAATATGAGGGGTAAAAGATAATAGTGGCTCTAAAACTGTGCCAGTGAGGCCAACTTGAAGAACCAAATGTCACAAAATATAAAAAAAACAATGAATATGCTGATGAAAAAAAATGTATTGCTCAAAGATGGTAACACCTACAGCAACATATTGTACATCCCTGGAAAGAGGAGAAACAGACCTTTAATATGAGGGGTAAAAGATAATAGTGGCTCTAAAACTGTGCCAGTGAGGCCAACTTGAAGAACCAAATGTCACGAAATTAAAAAAAAACAATGAATATGCTGATGGAAAAAAATTTATTGCTCAAAGATGGTAACACCTACAGCAACATGTTGTACATCCCTGGAAAGAGGAGAAACAGACCTTTAATATGAGGGGTAAAAGATAATAGTGGCTCTAAAACTGTGCCAGTGAGGCCAACTTGAAGAACCAAATGTCACAAAATTAAAAAAAAAACAATGAATATGCTGATGGAAAAAAATGTATTGCTCAAAGATGGTAACACCTACAGCAACATGTTGTACATCCCTGGAAAGAGGAGAAACAGACCTTTAATATGAGGGGTAAAAGATAATAGTGGCTCTAAAACTGTGCCAGTGAGGCCAACTTGAAGAACCAAATGTCACAAAATTAAAAAAAAACAATGAATATGCTGATGGAAAACAATTTATTGCTCAAAGATGGTAACACCTACAGCAACATGTTGTACATCTCTGGAAAGAGGAGAAACAGACCTTTAATATGAGGGGTAAAAGATAATAGTGGCTCTAAAACTGTGCCAGTGAGGCCAACTTGAAGAACCAAATGTCACAAAACTAGAAAAAAACAATGAATATGCTGATGGACAAAAATTTATTGCTCAAAGATGGTAACACCTACAGCAACATGTTGTACATCCCTGGAAAGAGGAGAAACAGACCTTTAATATGAGGGGTAAAAGATAATAGTGGCTCTAAAACTGTGCCAGTGAGGCCAACTTGAAGAACCAAATGTCATAAAATTAAAAGAAAACAATGAATATGCTGATGGAAAAAAATTTATTGCTCAAAGATGCTAACACCTACAGCACCATGTTGTACATCCCTGGAAAGCGGAGAAACAGACCTTTAATATGAGGGGTAAAAGATAATAGTGGCTCTAAAACTGTGCCAGTGAGGCCAACTTGAAGAACCAAATGTCACAAAATTAAAAAGAAACAATGAATATGCTGATGGAAAAAAATTTATTGCTCAAAGATGATAATACCTACAGCAACATGTTGTACATCTCTGGAAAGAGGAGAAACAGACCTTTAATATGAGGGGTAAAAGATAATAGTGGCTCTAAAACTGTGCCAGTGAGGCCAACTTGAAGAACCAAATGTCACAAAACTAGAAAAAAACAATGAATATGCTGATGGACAAAAATTTATTGCTCAAAGATGGTAACACCTACAGCAACATGTTGTACATCCCTGGAAAGAGGAGAAACAGACCTTTAATATGAGGGGTAAAAGATAATAGTCGCTCTAAAACTGTGCCAGTGAGGCCAACTTGAAAAACCAAATGTCACAATATTAAAAAAAAAACAATGAATATGCTGATGGAAAAAAATTTATTGCTCAAAGATGGTAACACCTACAGCAACATGTTGTACATCTCTGGAAAGAGGAGAAACAGACCTTTAATATGAGGGGTAAAAGATAATAGTGGCTCTAAAACTGTGCCAGTGAGGCCAACTTGAAGAACCAAATGTCACAAAATTAAAAAAGAACAATGAATATGCTGATGGAAAAAAATTTATTGCTCAAAGATGATAATACCTACAGCAACATGTTGTACATCTCTGGAAAGAGGAGGAACAGACCTTTAATATGAGGGGTAAAAGATAATAGTGGCTCTAAAACTGTGCCAGTGAGGCCAACTTGAAGAACCAAATGTCACAAAATGAAAAAAAAAAAAAAACAATGAATATGCTGATGGAAAAAAATTTATTGCTCAAAGATGGTAACACCTACAGCAACATGTTGTACATCCCTGGAAAGAGGAGAAACAGACCTTTAATATGAGGAGTAAAAGATAATAGTGGCTCTAAAACTGTGCCAGTGAGGCCAACTTGAAGAACCAAATGTCACAAAATTTTAAAAAAACAATGAATATGCTGATGGAAAAAAATTTATTGCTCAAAGATGGTAACACCTACAGCAACATGTTGTACATCCCTGGAAAGCGGAGAAACAGACCTTTAATATGAGGGGTAAAAGATAATAGTGGCTCTAAAACTGTGCCAGTGAGGCCAACTTGAAGAACCAAATGTCACAAAATTAAAAAAAAACAATGAATATGCTGATGGAAAAAAATTTATTGCTCAAAGATGGTAACACCTACAGCAACGCTTTGTACATCCCTGGAAAGAGGAGAAACAGACCTTTAATATGAGGGGTAAAAGATAATAGTGGCTCTAAAACTATGCCAGTGAGGCCAACTTGAAGAACCAAATGTCACAAAATTAAAAAAAAAACAATGAATATGCTGATGGAAAAAAATTTATTGCTCAAAGATGGTAACACCTACAGCAACATGTTGTACATCCCTGGAAAGCGGAGAAACAGACCTTTAATATGAGGGGTAAAAGATAATAGTGGCTCTAAAACTGTGCCAGTGAGGCCAACTTGAAGAACCAAATATCACAAAATTAAAAAAAAACAATGAATATGCTGATGGAAAAAAAATTATTGCTCAAAGATGGTAACACCTACAGCAACATGTTGTACATCTCTGGAAAGAGGAGAAACAGACCTTTAATGTGAGGGGTAAAAGATAATAGTGGCTCTAAAACTGTGCCAGTGAGGCCAACTTGAAGAACCAAATGTCACAAAATTAAAAAAAAAAACAATGAATATGCTGATGGAAAAAAATTTATTGCTCAAAGATGATAATACCTACAGTAACATGTTGTACATCTCTGGAAAGAGGAGAAACAGACCTTTAATATGAGGGGTAAAAGATAATAGTGGCTCTAAAACTGTGCCAGTGAGGCCAACTTGAAGAACCAAATGTCACAAAATTAAAAAAAAACAATGAATATGCTGATGGAAAAAAATTTATTGCTCAAAGATGGTAATACCTACAGCAACATGTTGTACATCCCTGGAAAGAGGAGAAACAGACCTTTAATATGAGGGGTAAAAGATAATAGTGGCTCTAAAACTGTGCCAGTGAGGCCAACTTGAAGAACCAAATGTCACAAAATATAAAAAAAACAATGAATATGCTGATGAAAAAAAATGTATTGCTCAAAGATGGTAACACCTACAGCAACATATTGTACATCCCTGGAAAGAGGAGAAACAGACCTTTAATATGAGGGGTAAAAGATAATAGTGGCTCTAAAACTGTGCCAGTGAGGCCAACTTGAAGAACCAAATGTCACGAAATTAAAAAAAAACAATGAATATGCTGATGGAAAAAAATTTATTGCTCAAAGATGGTAACACCTACAGCAACATGTTGTACATCCCTGGAAAGAGGAGAAACAGACCTTTAATATGAGGGGTAAAAGATAATAGTGGCTCTAAAACTGTGCCAGTGAGGCCAACTTGAAGAACCAAATGTCACAAAATTAAAAAAAAAACAATGAATATGCTGATGGAAAAAAATGTATTGCTCAAAGATGGTAACACCTACAGCAACATGTTGTACATCCCTGGAAAGAGGAGAAACAGACCTTTAATATGAGGGGTAAAAGATAATAGTGGCTCTAAAACTGTGCCAGTGAGGCCAACTTGAAGAACCAAATGTCACAAAATTAAAAAAAAACAATGAATATGCTGATGGAAAACAATTTATTGCTCAAAGATGGTAACACCTACAGCAACATGTTGTACATCTCTGGAAAGAGGAGAAACAGACCTTTAATATGAGGGGTAAAAGATAATAGTGGCTCTAAAACTGTGCCAGTGAGGCCAACTTGAAGAACCAAATGTCACAAAACTAGAAAAAAACAATGAATATGCTGATGGACAAAAATTTATTGCTCAAAGATGGTAACACCTACAGCAACATGTTGTACATCCCTGGAAAGAGGAGAAACAGACCTTTAATATGAGGGGTAAAAGATAATAGTGGCTCTAAAACTGTGCCAGTGAGGCCAACTTGAAGAACCAAATGTCATAAAATTAAAAGAAAACAATGAATATGCTGATGGAAAAAAATTTATTGCTCAAAGATGCTAACACCTACAGCAACATGTTGTACATCCCTGGAAAGCGGAGAAACAGACCTTTAATATGAGGGGTAAAAGATAATAGTGGCTCTAAAACTGTGCCAGTGAGGCCAACTTGAAGAACCAAATGTCACAAAATTAAAAAGAAACAATGAATATGCTGATGGAAAAAAATTTATTGCTCAAAGATGATAATACCTACAGCAACATGTTGTACATCTCTGGAAAGAGGAGAAACAGACCTTTAATATGAGGGGTAAAAGATAATAGTGGCTCTAAAACTGTGCCAGTGAGGCCAACTTGAAGAACCAAATGTCACAAAACTAGAAAAAAACAATGAATATGCTGATGGACAAAAATTTATTGCTCAAAGATGGTAACACCTACAGCAACATGTTGTACATCCCTGGAAAGAGGAGAAACAGACCTTTAATATGAGGGGTAAAAGATAATAGTCGCTCTAAAACTGTGCCAGTGAGGCCAACTTGAAAAACCAAATGTCACAATATTAAAAAAAAAACAATGAATATGCTGATGGAAAAAAATTTATTGCTCAAAGATGGTAACACCTACAGCAACATGTTGTACATCTCTGGAAAGAGGAGAAACAGACCTTTAATATGAGGGGTAAAAGATAATAGTGGCTCTAAAACTGTGCCAGTGAGGCCAACTTGAAGAACCAAATGTCACAAAATTAAAAAAGAACAATGAATATGCTGATGGAAAAAAATTTATTGCTCAAAGATGATAATACCTACAGCAACATGTTGTACATCTCTGGAAAGAGGAGGAACAGACCTTTAATATGAGGGGTAAAAGATAATAGTGGCTCTAAAACTGTGCCAGTGAGGCCAACTTGAAGAACCAAATGTCACAAAATGAAAAAAAAAAAAAAACAATGAATATGCTGATGGAAAAAAATTTATTGCTCAAAGATGGTAACACCTACAGCAACATGTTGTACATCCCTGGAAAGAGGAGAAACAGACCTTTAATATGAGGAGTAAAAGATAATAGTGGCTCTAAAACTGTGCCAGTGAGGCCAACTTGAAGAACCAAATGTCACAAAATTTTAAAAAAACAATGAATATGCTGATGGAAAAAAATTTATTGCTCAAAGATGGTAACACCTACAGCAACATGTTGTACATCCCTGGAAAGCGGAGAAACAGACCTTTAATATGAGGGGTAAAAGATAATAGTGGCTCTAAAACTGTGCCAGTGAGGCCAACTTGAAGAACCAAATGTCACAAAATTAAAAAAAAACAATGAATATGCTGATGGAAAAAAATTTATTGCTCAAAGATGGTAACACCTACAGCAACGCGTTGTACATCCCTGGAAAGAGGAGAAACAGACCTTTAATATGAGGGGTAAAAGATAATAGTGGCTCTAAAACTATGCCAGTGAGGCCAACTTGAAGAACCAAATGTCACAAAATTAAAAAAAAAACAATGAATATGCTGATGGAAAAAAATTTATTGCTCAAAGATGGTAACACCTACAGCAACATGTTGTACATCCCTGGAAAGCGGAGAAACAGACCTTTAATATGAGGGGTAAAAGATAATAGTGGCTCTAAAACTGTGCCAGTGAGGCCAACTTGAAGAACCAAATATCACAAAATTAAAAAAAAACAATGAATATGCTGATGGAAAAAAATTTATTGCTCAAAGATGGTAACACCTACAGCAACACGTTGTACATCCCTGGAAAGCGGAGAAACAGACCTTTAATATGAGGGGTAAAAGATAATAGTGGCTCTAAAACTGTGCCAGTGAGGCCAACTTGAAGAACCAAAGGTCACAAAATTAAAAAAAAAAACAATGAATATGCTGATGGAAAAAAATTTATTGCTCAAAGATGATAATACCTACAGTAACATGTTGTACATCTCTGGAAAGAGGAGAAACAGACCTTTAATATGAGGGGTAAAAGATAATAGTGGCTCTAAAACTGTGCCAGTGAGGCCAACTTGAAGAACCAAATGTCAGAAAATTAAAAAAAAACAATGAATATGCTGATGGAAAAAAAATTATTGCTCAAAGATGGTAACACCTACAGCAACATGTTGTACATCCCTGGAAAGAGGAGAAACAGACCTTTAATATGAGGGGTAAAAGATAATAGTGGCTCTAAAACTGTGCCAGTGAGGCCAACTTGAAGAACCAAATGTCACAAAATTAAAAAAAAACAATGAATATGCTGATGGAAAAAAATTTATTGCTCAAAGATGGTAACACCTACAGCAACATGTTGTACATCCCTGGAAAGAGGAGAAAAAGACCTTTAATATGAGGGGTAAAAGATAATAGTGGCTCTAAAACTGTGCCAGTGAGGCCAACTTGAAGAACCAAATGTCACAAAATTAAAAAAAAACAATGAATATGCTGATGGAAAAAAATTTATTGCTCAAAGATGGTAACACCTACAGCAACATGTTGTACATCCCTGGAAAGAGGAGAAACAGACCTTTAATATGAGGGGTAAAAGATAATAGTGGCTCTAAAACTGTGCCAGTGAGGCCAACTTGAAGCACCAAATGTCACAAAATTAAAAAAAAACAATGAATATGCTGATGGAAAAAAATTTATTGCTCAAAGATGGTAACACCTACAGCAACATGTTGTACATCCCTGGAAAGAGGAGAAACAGACCTTTAATATGAGGGGTAAAAGATAATAGTGGCTCTAAAACTGTGCCAATGAGGCCAACTTGAAGAACCAAATGTCACAAAATTAAAAAAAAAAATGAATATGCTGATGGAAAAAAAATTATTGCTCAAAGATGGTAACACCTACAGCAACATGTTGTACATCCCTGGAAAGAGGAGAAACAGACCTTTAATATGAGGGGTAAAAGATAATAGTCGCTCTAAAACTGTGCCAGTGAGGCCAACTTGAAAAACCAAATGTCACAATATTAAAAAAAAAACAATGAATATGCTGATGGAAAAAAATTTATTGCTCAAAGATGGTAACACCTACAGCAACATGTTGTACATCTCTGGAAAGAGGAGAAACAGACCTTTAATATGAGGGGTAAAAGATAATAGTGGCTCTAAAACTGTGCCAGTGAGGCCAACTTGAAGAACCAAATGTCACAAAATTAAAAAAGAACAATGAATATGCTGATGGAAAAAAATTTATTGCTCAAAGATGATAATACCTACAGCAACATGTTGTACATCTCTGGAAAGAGGAGGAACAGACCTTTAATATGAGGGGTAAAAGATAATAGTGGCTCTAAAACTGTGCCAGTGAGGCCAACTTGAAGAACCAAATGTCACAAAATGAAAAAAAAAAAAACAATGAATATGCTGATGGAAAAAAATTTATTGCTCAAAGATGGTAACACCTACAGCAACATGTTGTACATCCCTGGAAAGAGGAGAAACAGACCTTTAATATGAGGAGTAAAAGATAATAGTGGCTCTAAAACTGTGCCAGTGAGGCCAACTTGAAGAACCAAATGTCACAAAATTTTAAAAAAACAATGAATATGCTGATGGAAAAAAATTTATTGCTCAAAGATGGTAACACCTACAGCAACATGTTGTACATCCCTGGAAAGCGGAGAAACAGACCTTTAATATGAGGGGTAAAAGATAATAGTGGCTCTAAAACTGTGCCAGTGAGGCCAACTTGAAGAACCAAATGTCACAAAATTAAAAAAAAACAATGAATATGCTGATGGAAAAAAATTTATTGCTCAAAGATGGTAACACCTACAGCAACACGTTGTACATCCCTGGAAAGAGGAGAAACAGACCTTTAATATGAGGGGTAAAAGATAATAGTGGCTCTAAAACTATGCCAGTGAGGCCAACTTGAAGAACCAAATGTCACAAAATTAAAAAAAAAACAATGAATATGCTGATGGAAAAAAATTTATTGCTCAAAGATGGTAACACCTACAGCAACATGTTGTACATCCCTGGAAAGCGGAGAAACAGACCTTTAATATGAGGGGTAAAAGATAATAGTGGCTCTAAAACTGTGCCAGTGAGGCCAACTTGAAGAACCAAATGTCACAAAATTAAAAAAAAACAATGAATATGCTGATGGAAAAAAATTTATTGCTCAAAGATGGTAACACCTACAGCAACGCGTTGTACATCCCTGGAAAGAGGAGAAACAGACCTTTAATATGAGGGGTAAAAGATAATAGTGGCTCTAAAACTATGCCAGTGAGGCCAACTTGAAGAACCAAATGTCACAAAATTAAAAAAAAAACAATGAATATGCTGATGGAAAAAAATTTATTGCTCAAAGATGGTAACACCTACAGCAACATGTTGTACATCCCTGGAAAGCGGAGAAACAGACCTTTAATATGAGGGGTAAAAGATAATAGTGGCTCTAAAACTGTGCCAGTGAGGCCAACTTGAAGAACCAAATATCACAAAATTAAAAAAAAACAATGAATATGCTGATGGAAAAAAATTTATTGCTCAAAGATGGTAACACCTACAGCAACACGTTGTACATCCCTGGAAAGCGGAGAAACAGACCTTTAATATGAGGGGTAAAAGATAATAGTGGCTCTAAAACTGTGCCAGTGAGGCCAACTTTAAGAACCAAAGGTCACAAAATTAAAAAAAAAAACAATGAATATGCTGATGGAAAAAAATTTATTGCTCAAAGATGATAATACCTACAGTAACATGTTGTACATCTCTGGAAAGAGGAGAAACAGACCTTTAATATGAGGGGTAAAAGATAATAGTGGCTCTAAAACTGTGCCAGTGAGGCCAACTTGAAGAACCAAATGTCAGAAAATTAAAAAAAAACAATGAATATGCTGATGGAAAAAAAATTATTGCTCAAAGATGGTAACACCTACAGCAACATGTTGTACATCCCTGGAAAGAGGAGAAACAGACCTTTAATATGAGGGGTAAAAGATAATAGTGGCTCTAAAACTGTGCCAGTGAGGCCAACTTGAAGAACCAAATGTCACAAAATTAAAAAAAAACAATGAATATGCTGATGGAAAAAAATTTATTGCTCAAAGATGGTAACACCTACAGCAACATGTTGTACATCCCTGGAAAGAGGAGAAAAAGACCTTTAATATGAGGGGTAAAAGATAATAGTGGCTCTAAAACTGTGCCAGTGAGGCCAACTTGAAGAACCAAATGTCACAAAATTAAAAAAAAACAATGAATATGCTGATGGAAAAAAATTTATTGCTCAAAGATGGTAACACCTACAGCAACATGTTGTACATCCCTGGAAAGAGGAGAAACAGACCTTTAATATGAGGGGTAAAAGATAATAGTGGCTCTAAAACTGTGCCAGTGAGGCCAACTTGAAGCACCAAATGTCACAAAATTAAAAAAAAACAATGAATATGCTGATGGAAAAAAATTTATTGCTCAAAGATGGTAACACCTACAGCAACATGTTGTACATCCCTGGAAAGCGGAGAAACAGACCTTTAATATGAGGGGTAAAAGATAATAGTGGCTCTAAAACTGTGCCAATGAGGCCAACTTGAAGAACCAAATGTCACAAAATTAAAAAAAAAAATGAATATGCTGATGGAAAAAAAATTATTGCTCAAAGATGGTAACACCTACAGCAACATGTTGTACATCCCTGGAAAGAGGAGAAACAGACCTTTAATATGAGGGGTAAAAGATAATAGTCGCTCTAAAACTGTGCCAGTGAGGCCAACTTGAAAAACCAAATGTCACAATATTAAAAAAAAAACAATGAATATGCTGATGGAACAAAATTTATTGCTCAAAGATGGTAACACCTACAGCAACATGTTGTACATCTCTGGAAAGAGGAGAAACAGACCTTTAATATGAGGGGTAAAAGATAATAGTGGCTCTAAAACTGTGCCAGTGAGGCCAACTTGAAGAACCAAATGTCACAAAATTAAAAAAGAACAATGAATATGCTGATGGAAAAAAATTTATTGCTCAAAGATGATAATACCTACAGCAACATGTTGTACATCTCTGGAAAGAGGAGGAACAGACCTTTAATATGAGGGGTAAAAGATAATAGTGGCTCTAAAACTGTGCCAGTGAGGCCAACTTGAAGAACCAAATGTCACAAAATGAAAAAAAAAAAAACAATGAATATGCTGATGGAAAAAAATTTATTGCTCAAAGATGGTAACACCTACAGCAACATGTTGTACATCCCTGGAAAGAGGAGAAACAGACCTTTAATATGAGGAGTAAAAGATAATAGTGGCTCTAAAACTGTGCCAGTGAGGCCAACTTGAAGAACCAAATGTCACAAAATTTAAAAAAAACAATGAATATGCTGATGGAAAAAAATTTATTGCTCAAAGATGGTAACACCTACAGCAACATGTTGTACATCCCTGGAAAGCGGAGAAACAGACCTTTAATATGAGGGGTAAAAGATAATAGTGGCTCTAAAACTGTGCCAGTGAGGCCAACTTGAAGAACCAAATGTCACAAAATTAAAAAAAAACAATGAATATGCTGATGGAAAAAAATTTATTGCTCAAAGATGGTAACACCTACAGCAACACGTTGTACATCCCTGGAAAGAGGAGAAACAGACCTTTAATATGAGGGGTAAAAGATAATAGTGGCTCTAAAACTATGCCAGTGAGGCCAACTTGAAGAACCAAATGTCACAAAATTAAAAAAAAAACAATGAATATGCTGATGGAAAAAAATTTATTGCTCAAAGATGGTAACACCTACAGCAACATGTTGTACATCCCTGGAAAGCGGAGAAACAGACCTTTAATATGAGGGGTAAAAGATAATAGTGGCTCTAAAACTGTGCCAGTGAGGCCAACTTGAAGAACCAAATATCACAAAATTAAAAAAAAACAATGAATATGCTGATGGAAAAAAATTTATTGCTCAAAGATGGTAACACCTACAGCAACACGTTGTACATCCCTGGAAAGCGGAGAAACAGACCTTTAATATGAGGGGTAAAAGATAATAGTGGCTCTAAAACTGTGCCAGTGAGGCCAACTTGAAGAACCAAAGGTCACAAAATTAAAAAAAAAAACAATGAATATGCTGATGGAAAAAAATTTATTGCTCAAAGATGATAATACCTACAGTAACATGTTGTACATCTCTGGAAAGAGGAGAAACAGACCTTTAATATGAGGGGTAAAAGATAATAGTGGCTCTAAAACTGTGCCAGTGAGGCCAACTTGAAGAACCAAATGTCAGAAAATTAAAAAAAAACAATGAATATGCTGATGGAAAAAAAATTATTGCTCAAAGATGGTAACACCTACAGCAACATGTTGTACATCCCTGGAAAGAGGAGAAACAGACCTTTAATATGAGGGGTAAAAGATAATAGTGGCTCTAAAACTGTGCCAGTGAGGCCAACTTGAAGAACCAAATGTCACAAAATTAAAAAAAAACAATGAATATGCTGATGGAAAAAAATTTATTGCTCAAAGATGGTAACACCTACAGCAACATGTTGTACATCCCTGGAAAGAGGAGAAAAAGACCTTTAATATGAGGGGTAAAAGATAATAGTGGCTCTAAAACTGTGCCAGTGAGGCCAACTTGAAGAACCAAATGTCACAAAATTAAAAAAAAACAATGAATATGCTGATGGAAAAAAATTTATTGCTCAAAGATGGTAACACCTACAGCAACATGTTGTACATCCCTGGAAAGCGGAGAAACAGACCTTTAATATGAGGGGTAAAAGATAATAGTGGCTCTAAAACTGTGCCAATGAGGCCAACTTGAAGAACCAAATGTCACAAAATTAAAAAAAAAAATGAATATGCTGATGGAAAAAAAATTATTGCTCAAAGATGGTAACACCTACAGCAACATGTTGTACATCCCTGGAAAGAGGAGAAACAGACCTTTAATATGAGGGGTAAAAGATAATAGTGGCTCTAAAACTGTGCCAATGAGGCCAACTTGAAGAACCAAATGTCACAAAATTAAAAAAAAAAATGAATATGCAGATGGAAAAAAAATTATTGCTCAAAGATGGTAACACCTACAGCAACATGTTGTACATCCCTGGAAAGAGGAGAAACAGACCTTTAATATGAGGGGTAAAAGATAATAGTGGCTCTAAAACTGTGCCAGTGAGGCCAACTTGAAGCACCAAATGTCACAAAATTAAAAAAAAACAATGAATATGCTGATGGAAAAAAATTTATTGCTCAAAGATGGTAACACCTACAGCAACATGTTGTACATCCCTGGAAAGAGGAGAAACAGACCTTTAATATGAGGGGTAAAAGATAATAGTGGCTCTAAAACTGTGCCAGTGAGGACAACTTGAAGAACCAAATGTCACAAAATTAAAAAAAAAAAACAATGAATATGCTGATGGAAAAAAAATTATTGCTCAAAGATGATGATACCTACAGCAACATGTTGTACATCTCTGGAAAGAGGAGAAACAGACCTTTAATATGAGGGGTAAAAGATAATAGTGGCTCTAAAACTGTGCCAGTGAGGCCAACTTGAAGAACCAAATGTCACAAAATTAAAAAAAAAAACAATGAATATGCTGATGGAAAAAAATTTATTGCTCAAAGATGATAATACCTACAGTAACATGTTGTACATCTCTGGAAAGAGGAGAAACAGACCTTTAATATGAGGGGTAAAAGATAATAGTGGCTCTAAAACTGTGCCAGTGAGGCCAACTTGAAGAACCAAATGTCACAAAATTAAAAAAAAACAATGAATATGCTGATGGAAAAAAATTTATTGCTCAAAGATGGTAATACCTACAGCAACATGTTGTACATCCCTGGAAAGAGGAGAAACAGACCTTTAATATGAGGGGTAAAAGATAATAGTGGCTCTAAAACTGTGCCA
This sequence comes from Cheilosia vernalis, assembly GCA_949126925.1. Lineage (NCBI taxonomy): Eukaryota > Metazoa > Arthropoda > Insecta > Diptera > Syrphidae > Cheilosia > Cheilosia vernalis. The sequence goes on from OX421361.1 coordinate 21,092,676, forward strand.
GTGAGGCCAACTTGAAGAACCAAATGTCACAAAATATAAAAAAAAACAATGAATATGCTGATGAAAAAAAATGTATTGCTCAAAGATGGTAACACCTACAGCAACATATTGTACATCCCTGGAAAGAGGAGAAACAGACCTTTAATATGAGGGGTAAAAGATAATAGTGGCTCTAAAACTGTGCCAGTGAGGCCAACTTGAAGAACCAAATGTCACGAAATTAAAAAAAAACAATGAATATGCTGATGGAAAAAAATTTATTGCTCAAAGATGGTAACACCTACAGCAACATGTTGTACATCCCTGGAAAGAGGAGAAACAGACCTTTAATATGAGGGGTAAAAGATAATAGTGGCTCTAAAACTGTGCCAGTGAGGCCAACTTGAAGAACCAAATGTCACAAAATTAAAAAAAAAACAATGAATATGCTGATGGAAAAAAATGTATTGCTCAAAGATGGTAACACCTACAGCAACATGTTGTACATCCCTGGAAAGAGGAGAAACAGACCTTTAATATGAGGGGTAAAAGATAATAGTGGCTCTAAAACTGTGCCAGTGAGGCCAACTTGAAGAACCAAATGTCACAAAATTAAAAAAAAACAATGAATATGCTGATGGAAAACAATTTATTGCTCAAAGATGGTAACACCTACAGCAACATGTTGTACATCTCTGGAAAGAGGAGAAACAGACCTTTAATATGAGGGGTAAAAGATAATAGTGGCTCTAAAACTGTGCCAGTGAGGCCAACTTGAAGAACCAAATGTCACAAAACTAGAAAAAAACAATGAATATGCTGATGGACAAAAATTTATTGCTCAAAGATGGTAACGCCTACAGCAACATGTTGTACATCCCTGGAAAGAGGAGAAACAGACCTTTAATATGAGGGGTAAAAGATAATAGTGGCTCTAAAACTGTGCCAGTGAGGCCAACTTGAAGAACCAAATGTCATAAAATTAAAAGAAAACAATGAATATGCTGATGGAAAAAAATTTATTGCTCAAAGATGCTAACACCTACAGCAACATGTTGTACATCCCTGGAAAGCGGAGAAACAGACCTTTAATATGAGGGGTAAAAGATAATAGTGGCTCTAAAACTGTGCCAGTGAGGCCAACTTGAAGAACCAAATGTCACAAAATATAAAAAAAAACAATGAATATGCTGATGAAAAAAAATGTATTGCTCAAAGATGGTAACACCTACAGCAACATATTGTACATCCCTGGAAAGAGGAGAAACAGACCTTTAATATGAGGGGTAAAAGATAATAGTGGCTCTAAAACTGTGCCAGTGAGGCCAACTTGAAGAACCAAATGTCACGAAATTAAAAAAAAACAATGAATATGCTGATGGGAAAAAATTTATTGCTCAAAGATGGTAACACCTACAGCAACATGTTGTACATCCCTGGAAAGAGGAGAAACAGACCTTTAATATAAGGGGTAAAAGATAATAGTGGCTCTAAAACTGTGCCAGTGAGGCCAACTTGAAGAACCAAATGTCACAAAATTAAAAAAAAAACAATGAATATGCTGATGGAAAAAAATGTATTGCTCAAAGATGGTAACACCTACAGCAACATGTTGTACATCCCTGGAAAGAGGAGAAACAGACCTTTAATATGAGAGGTAAAAGATAATAGTAGCTCTAAAACTGTGCCAGTGAGGCCAACTTGAAGAACCAAATGTCACAAAATTAAAAAAAAACAATGAATATGCTGATGGAAAAAAATGTATTGCTCAAAGATGGTAACACCTACAGCAACATATTGTACATCCCTGGAAAGAGGAGAAACAGACCTTTAATATGAGGGGTAAAAGATAATAGTGGCTCTAAAACTGTGCCAGTGAGGCCAACTTGAAGAACCAAATGTCACGAAATTAAAAAAAAACAATGAATATGCTGATGGGAAAAAATTTATTGCTCAAAGATGGTAACACCTACAGCAACATGTTGTACATCCCTGGAAAGAGGAGAAACAGACCTTTAATATAAGGGGTAAAAGATAATAGTGGCTGTAAAACTGTGCCAGTGAGGCCAACTTGAAGAACCAAATGTCACAAAATTAAAAAAAAAACAATGAATATGCTGATGGAAAAAAATGTATTGCTCAAAGATGGTAACACCTACAGCAACATGTTGTACATCAAAAAACATATTGCTCAAAAACAATGAATATGCTGATGGACAAAAATTTATTGCTCAAAGATGGTAACACCTACAGCAACATGTTGTACATCCCTGGAAAGAGGAGAAACAGACCTTTAATATGAGGGGTAAAAGATAATAGTGGCTCTAAAACTGTGCCAGTGAGGCCAACTTGAAGAACCAAATGTCATAAAATTAAAAGAAAACAATGAATATGCTGATGGAAAAAAATTTATTGCTCAAAGATGCTAACACCTACAGCAACATGTTGTACATCCCTGGAAAGCGGAGAAACAGACCTTTAATATGAGGGGTAAAAGATAATAGTGGCTCTAAAACTGTGCCAGTGAGGCCAACTTGAAGAACCAAATGTCACAAAATATAAAAAAAAACAATGAATATGCTGATGAAAAAAAATGTATTGCTCAAAGATGGTAACACCTACAGCAACATATTGTACATCCCTGGAAAGAGGAGAAACAGACCTTTAATATGAGGGGTAAAAGATAATAGTGGCTCTAAAACTGTGCCAGTGAGGCCAACTTGAAGAACCAAATGTCACGAAATTAAAAAAAAACAATGAATATGCTGATGGGAAAAAATTTATTGCTCAAAGATGGTAACACCTACAGCAACATGTTGTACATCCCTGGAAAGAGGAGAAACAGACCTTTAATATGAGAGGTAAAAGATAATAGTAGCTCTAAAACTGTGCCAGTGAGGCCAACTTGAAGAACCAAATGTCACAAAATTAAAAAAAAACAATGAATATGCTGATGGAAAAAAATGTATTGCTCAAAGATGGTAACACCTACAGCAACATATTGTACATCCCTGGAAAGAGGAGAAACAGACCTTTAATATGAGGGGTAAAAGATAATAGTGGCTCTAAAACTGTGCCAGTGAGGCCAACTTGAAGAACCAAATGTCACGAAATTAAAAAAAAACAATGAATATGCTGATGGGAAAAAATTTATTGCTCAAAGATGGTTACACCTACAGCAACATGTTGTACATCCCTGGAAAGAGGAGAAACAGACCTTTAATATAAGGGGTAAAAGATAATAGTGGCTGTAAAACTGTGCCAGTGAGGCCAACTTGAAGAACCAAATGTCACAAAATTAAAAAAAAAACAATGAATATGCTGATGGAAAAAAATGTATTGCTCAAAGATGGTAACACCTACAGCAACATGTTGTACATCCCTGGAAAGAGGAGAAACAGACCTTTAATATGAGAGGTAAAAGATAATAGTAGCTCTAAAACTGTGCCAGTGAGGCCAACTTGAAGAACCAAATGTCACAAAATTAAAAAAAAACAATGAATATGCTGATGGAAAAAAAATTATTGCTCAAAGATGGTAACACCTACAGCAACATGTTGTACATCCCTGGAAAGAGGAGAAACAGACCTTTAATATGAGGGGTAAAAGATAATAGTGGCTCTAAAACTGTGCCAGTGAGGCCAACTTGAAGCACCAAATGTCACAAAATTAAAAAAAAACAATGAATATGCTGATGGAAAAAAATTAATTGCTCAAAGATGGTAACACCTACAGCAACAAGTTGTACATCCCTGGAAAGAGGAGAAACAGACCTTTAATATGAGGGGTAAAAGATAATAGTGGCTCTAAAACTGTGCCAGTGAGGACAACTTGAAGAACCAAATGTCACAAAATTAAAAAAAAAACAATGAATATGCTGATGGAAAAAAAATTATTGCTCAAAGATGATGATACCTACAGCAACATGTTGTACATCCCTGGAAAGCGGAGAAACAGACCTTTAATATGAGGGGTAAAAGATAATAGTGGCTCTAAAACTGTGCCAATGAGGCCAACTTGAAGAACCAAATGTCACAAAATTAAAAAAAAAAATGAATATGCTGATGGAAAAAAAATTATTGCTCAAAGATGGTAACACCTACAGCAACATGTTGTACATCCCTGGAAAGAGGAGAAACAGACCTTTAATATGAGGGGTAAAAGATAATAGTGGCTCTAAAACTGTGCCAGTGAGGCCAACTTGAAGCACCAAATGTCACAAAATTAAAAAAAAACAATGAATATGCTGATGGAAAAAAATTTATTGCTCAAAGATGGTAACACCTACAGCAACACGTTGTACATCCCTGGAAAGCGGAGAAACAGACCTTTAATATGAGGGGTAAAAGATAATAGTGGCTCTAAAACTGTGCCAGTGAGGCCAACTTGAAGAACCAAAGGTCACAAAATTAAAAAAAAAAACAATGAATATGCTGATGGAAAAAAATTATTGCTCAAAGATGGTAACACCTACAGCAACATGTTGTACATCCCTGGAAAGAGGAGAAACAGACCTTTAATATGAGGGGTAAAAGATAATAGTGGCTCTAAAACTGTGCCAGTGAGGCCAACTTGAAGAACCAAAGGTCACAAAATTAAAAAAAAAAACAATGAATATGCTGATGGAAAAAAATTTATTGCTCAAAGATGATAATACCTACAGTAACATGTTGTACATCTCTGGAAAGAGGAGAAACAGACCTTTAATATGAGGGGTAAAAGATAATAGTGGCTCTAAAACTGTGCCAGTGAGGCCAACTTGAAGAACCAAATGTCAGAAAATTAAAAAAAAACAATGAATATGCTGATGGAAAAAAAATTATTGCTCAAAGATGGTAACACCTACAGCAACATGTTGTACATCCCTGGAAAGAGGAGAAACAGACCTTTAATATGAGGGGTAAAAGATAATAGTGGCTCTAAAACTGTGCCAGTGAGGCCAACTTGAAGAACCAAATGTCACAAAATTAAAAAAAAACAATGAATATGCTGATGGAAAAAAATTTATTGCTCAAAGATGGTAACACCTACAGCAACATGTTGTACATCCCTGGAAAGAGGAGAAAAAGACCTTTAATATGAGGGGTAAAAGATAATAGTGGCTCTAAAACTGTGCCAGTGAGGCCAACTTGAAGAACCAAATGTCACAAAATTAAAAAAAAACAATGAATATGCTGATGGAAAAAAATTTATTGCTCAAAGATGGTAACACCTACAGCAACATGTTGTACATCCCTGGAAAGCGGAGAAACAGACCTTTAATATGAGGGGTAAAAGATAATAGTGGCTCTAAAACTGTGCCAATGAGGCCAACTTGAAGAACCAAATGTCACAAAATTAAAAAAAAAAATGAATATGCTGATGGAAAAAAAATTATTGCTCAAAGATGGTAACACCTACAGCAACATGTTGTACATCCCTGGAAAGAGGAGAAACAGACCTTTAATATGAGGGGTAAAAGATAATAGTGGCTCTAAAACTGTGCCAATGAGGCCAACTTGAAGAACCAAATGTCACAAAATTAAAAAAAAAATGAATATGCTGATGGAAAAAAAATTATTGCTCAAAGATGGTAACACCTACAGCAACATGTTGTACATCCCTGGAAAGAGGAGAAACAGACCTTATGAGGGGTAAAAGATAATAGTGGCTCTAAAACTGTGCCAGTGAGGCCAACTTGAAGCACCAAATGTCACAAAATTAAAAAAAAACAATGAATATGCTGATGGAAAAAAATTTATTGCTCAAAGATGGTAACACCTACAGCAACATGTTGTACATCCCTGGAAAGAGGAGAAACAGACCTTTAATATGAGGGGTAAAAGATAATAGTGGCTCTAAAACTGTGCCAGTGAGGACAACTTGAAGAACCAAATGTCACAAAATTAAAAAAAAAAAACAATGAATATGCTGATGGAAAAAAAATTATTGCTCAAAGATGATGATACCTACAGCAACATGTTGTACATCTCTGGAAAGAGGAGAAACAGACCTTTAATATGAGGGGTAAAAGATAATAGTGGCTCTAAAACTGTGCCAGTGAGGCCAACTTGAAGAACCAAATGTCACAAAATTAAAAAAAAAAAACAATGAATATGCTGATGGAAAAAAATTTATTGCTCAAAGATGATAATACCTACAGTAACATGTTGTACATCTCTGGAAAGAGGAGAAACAGACCTTTAATATGAGGGGTAAAAGATAATAGTGGCTCTAAAACTGTGCCAGTGAGGCCAACTTGAAGAACCAAATGTCACAAAATTAAAAAAAAAACAATGAATATGCTGATGGAAAAAAATTTATTGCTCAAAGATGGTAATACCTACAGCAACATGTTGTACATCCCTGGAAAGAGGAGAAACAGACCTTTAATATGAGGGGTAAAAGATAATAGTGGCTCTAAAACTGTGCCAGTGAGGCCAACTTGAAGAACCAAATGTCACAAAATATAAAAAAAAAGAATGAATATGCTGATGAAAAAAAATGTATTGCTCAAAGATGGTAACACCTACAGCAACATATTGTACATCCCTGGAAAGAGGAGAAACAGACCTTTAATATGAGGGGTAAAAGATAATAGTGGCTCTAAAACTGTGCCAGTGAGGCCAACTTGAAGAACCAAATGTCACGAAATTAAAAAAAAACAATGAATATGCTGATGGAAAAAAATTTATTGCTCAAAGATGGTAACACCTACAGCAACATGTTGTACATCCCTGGAAAGAGGAGAAACAGACCTTTAATATGAGGGGTAAAAGATAATAGTGGCTCTAAAACTGTGCCAGTGAGGCCAACTTGAAGAACCAAATGTCACAAAATTAAAAAAAAAACAATGAATATGCTGACGGAAAAAAATGTATTGCTCAAAGATGGTAACACCTACAGCAACATGTTGTACATCCCTGGAAAGAGGAGAAACAGACCTTTAATATGAGGGGTAAAAGATAATAGTGGCTCTAAAACTGTGCCAGTGAGGCCAACTTGAAGAACCAAAGGTCACAAAATTAAAAAAAAAAACAATGAATATGCTGATGGAAAAAAATTTATTGCTCAAAGATGATAATACCTACAGTAACATGTTGTACATCTCTTGAAAGAGGAGAAACAGACCTTTAATATGAGGGGTAAAAGATAATAGTGGCTCTAAAACTGTGCCAGTGAGGCCAACTTGAAGAACCAAATGTCAGAAAATTAAAAAAAAACAATGAATATGCTGATGGAAAAAAAATAATTGCTCAAAGATGGTAACACCTACAGCAACATGTTGTACATCCCTGGAAAGAGGAGAAACAGACCTTTAATATGAGGGGTAAAAGATAATAGTGGCTCTAAAACTGTGCCAGTGAGGCCAACTTGAAGAACCAAATGTCACAAAATTAAAAAAAAACAATGAATATGCTGATGGAAAAAAATTTATTGCTCAAAGATGGTAACACCTACAGCAACATGTTGTACATCCCTGGAAAGAGGAGAAAAAGACCTTTAATATGAGGGGTAAAAGATAATAGTGGCTCTAAAACTGTGCCAGTGAGGCCAACTTGAAGAACCAAATGTCACAAAATTAAAAAAAAACAATGAATATGCTGATGGAAAAAAATTTATTGCTCAAAGATGGTAACACCTACAGCAACATGTTGTACATCCCTGGAAAGCGGAGAAACAGACCTTTAATATGAGGGGTAAAAGATAATAGTGGCTCTAAAACTGTGCCAATGAGGCCAACTTGAAGAACCAAATGTCACAAAATTAAAAAAAAAAATGAATATGCTGATGGAAAAAAAATTATTGCTCAAAGATGGTAACACCTACAGCAACATGTTGTACATCCCTGGAAAGAGGAGAAACAGACCTTTAATATGAGGGGTAAAAGATAATAGTGGCTCTAAAACTGTGCCAATGAGGCCAACTTGAAGAACCAAATGTCACAAAATTAAAAAAAAAATGAATATGCTGATGGAAAAAAAATTATTGCTCAAAGATGGTAACACCTACAGCAACATGTTGTACATCCCTGGAAAGAGGAGAAACAGACCTTATGAGGGGTAAAAGATAATAGTGGCTCTAAAACTGTGCCAGTGAGGCCAACTTGAAGCACCAAATGTCACAAAATTAAAAAAAAACAATGAATATGCTGATGGAAAAAAATTTATTGCTCAAAGATGGTAACACCTACAGCAACATGTTGTACATCCCTGGAAAGAGGAGAAACAGACCTTTAATATGAGGGGTAAAAGATAATAGTGGCTCTAAAACTGTGCCAGTGAGGACAACTTGAAGAACCAAATGTCACAAAATTAAAAAAAAAAAACAATGAATATGCTGATGGAAAAAAAATTATTGCTCAAAGATGATGATACCTACAGCAACATGTTGTACATCTCTGGAAAGAGGAGAAACAGACCTTTAATATGAGGGGTAAAAGATAATAGTGGCTCTAAAACTGTGCCAGTGAGGCCAACTTGAAGAACCAAATGTCACAAAATTAAAAAAAAAAAAACAATGAATATGCTGATGGAAAAAAATTTATTGCTCAAAGATGATAATACCTACAGTAACATGTTGTACATCTCTGGAAAGAGGAGAAACAGACCTTTAATATGAGGGGTAAAAGATAATAGTGGCTCTAAAACTGTGCCAGTGAGGCCAACTTGAAGAACCAAATGTCACAAAATTAAAAAAAAACAATGAATATGCTGATGGAAAAAAATTTATTGCTCAAAGATGGTAATACCTACAGCAACATGTTGTACATCCCTGGAAAGAGGAGAAACAGACCTTTAATATGAGGGGTAAAAGATAATAGTGGCTCTAAAACTGTGCCAGTGAGGCCAACTTGAAGAACCAAATGTCACAAAATATAAAAAAAAACAATGAATATGCTGATGAAAAAAAATGTATTGCTCAAAGATGGTAACACCTACAGCAACATATTGTACATCCCTGGAAAGAGGAGAAACAGACCTTTAATATGAGGGGTAAAAGATAATAGTGGCTCTAAAACTGTGCCAGTGAGGCCAACTTGAAGAACCAAATGTCACGAAATTAAAAAAAAACAATGAATATGCTGATGGAAAAAAATTTATTGCTCAAAGATGGTAACACCTACAGCAACATGTTGTACATCCCTGGAAAGAGGAGAAACAGACCTTTAATATGAGGGGTAAAAGATAATAGTGGCTCTAAAACTGTGCCAGTGAGGCCAACTAGAAGAACCAAATGTCACAAAATTAAAAAAAAACAATGAATATGCTGATGGAAAAAAATGTATTGCTCAAAGATGGTAACACCTACAGCAACATGTTGTACATCCCTGGAAAGAGGAGAAACAGACCTTTAATATGAGGGGTAAAAGATAATAGTGGCTCTAAAACTGTGCCAGTGAGGCCAACTTGAAGAACCAAATGTCACAAAATTAAAAAAAAACAATGAATATGCTGATGGAAAACAATTTATTGCTCAAAGATGGTAACACCTACAGCAACATGTTGTACATCTCTGGAAAGAGGAGAAACAGACCTTTAATATGAGGGGTAAAAGATAATAGTGGCTCTAAAACTGTGCCAGTGAGGACAACTTGAAGAACCAAATGTCACAAAATTAAAAAAAAAAAACAATGAATATGCTGATGGAAAAAAAATTATTGCTCAAAGATGATGATACCTACAGCAACATGTTGTACATCTCTGGAAAGAGGAGAAACAGACCTTTAATATGAGGGGTAAAAGATAATAGTGGCTCTAAAACTGTGCCAGTGAGGCCAACTTGAAGAACCAAATGTCACAAAATTAAAAAAAAAAACAATGAATATGCTGATGGAAAAAAATTTATTGCTCAAAGATGATAATACCTACAGTAACATGTTGTACATCTCTGGAAAGAGGAGAAACAGACCTTTAATATGAGGGGTAAAAGATAATAGTGGCTCTAAAACTGTGCCAGTGAGGCCAACTTGAAGAACCAAATGTCACAAAATTAAAAAAAAACAATGAATATGCTGATGGAAAAAAATTTATTGCTCAAAGATGGTAATACCTACAGCAACATGTTGTACATCCCTGGAAAGAGGAGAAACAGACCTTTAATATGAGGGGTAAAAGATAATAGTGGCTCTAAAACTGTGCCAGTGAGGCCAACTTGAAGAACCAAATGTCACAAAATATAAAAAAAAACAATGAATATGCTGATGAAAAAAAATGTATTGCTCAAAGATGGTAACACCTACAGCAACATATTGTACATCCCTGGAAAGAGGAGAAACAGACCTTTAATATGAGGGGTAAAAGATAATAGTGGCTCTAAAACTGTGCCAGTGAGGCCAACTTGAAGAACCAAATGTCACGAAATTAAAAAAAAACAATGAATATGCTGATGGAAAAAAATTTATTGCTCAAAGATGGTAACACCTACAGCAACATGTTGTACATCCCTGGAAAGAGGAGAAACAGACCTTTAATATGAGGGGTAAAAGATAATAGTGGCTCTAAAACTGTGCCAGTGAGGCCAACTTGAAGAACCAAATGTCACAAAATTAAAAAAAAAACAATGAATATGCTGATGGAAAAAAATGTATTGCTCAAAGATGGTAACACCTACAGCAACATGTTGTACATCCCTGGAAAGAGGAGAAACAGACCTTTAATATGAGGGGTAAAAGATAATAGTGGCTCTAAAACTGTGCCAGTGAGGCCAACTTGAAGAACCAAATGTCACAAAATTAAAAAAAAACAATGAATATGCTGATGGAAAACAATTTATTGCTCAAAGATGGTAACACCTACAGCAACATGTTGTACATCTCTGGAAAGAGGAGAAACAGACCTTTAATATGAGGGGTAAAAGATAATAGTGGCTCTAAAACTGTGCCAGTGAGGCCAACTTGAAGAACCAAATGTCACAAAACTAGAAAAAAACAATGAATATGCTGATGGACAAAAATTTATTGCTCAAAGATGGTAACACCTACAGCAACATGTTGTACATCCCTGGAAAGAGGAGAAACAGACCTTTAATATGAGGGGTAAAAGATAATAGTGGCTCTAAAACTGTGCCAGTGAGGCCAACTTGAAGAACCAAATGTCATAAAATTAAAAGAAAACAATGAATATGCTGATGGAAAAAAATTTATTGCTCAAAGATGCTAACACCTACAGCAACATGTTGTACATCCCTGGAAAGCGGAGAAACAGACCTTTAATATGAGGGGTAAAAGATAATAGTGGCTCTAAAACTGTGCCAGTGAGGCCAACTTGAAGAACCAAATGTCACAAAATATAAAAAAAAACAATGAATATGCTGATGAAAAAAAATGTATTGCTCAAAGATGGTAACACCTACAGCAACATATTGTACATCCCTGGAAAGAGGAGAAACAGACCTTTAATATGAGGGGTAAAAGATAATAGTGGCTCTAAAACTGTGCCAGTGAGGCCAACTTGAAGAACCAAATGTCACGAAATTAAAAAAAAACAATGAATATGCTGATGGGAAAAAATTTATTGCTCAAAGATGGTAACACCTACAGCAACATGTTGTACATCCCTGGAAAGAGGAGAAACAGACCTTTAATATAAGGGGTAAAAGATGATAGTGGCTCTAAAACTGTGCCAGTGAGGCCAACTTGAAGAACCAAATGTCACAAAATTAAAAAAAAAACAATGAATATGCTGATGGAAAAAAATGTATTGCTCAAAGATGGTAACACCTACAGCAACATGTTGTACATCCCTGGAAAGAGGAGAAACAGACCTTTAATATGAGAGGTAAAAGATAATAGTAGCTCTAAAACTGTGCCAGTGAGGCCAACTTGAAGAACCAAATGTCACAAAATTAAAAAAAAACAATGAATATGCTGATGGAAAAAAATGTATTGCTCAAAGATGGTAACACCTACAGCAACATATTGTACATCCCTGGAAAGAGGAGAAACAGACCTTTAATATGAGGGGTAAAAGATAATAGTGGCTCTAAAACTGTGCCAGTGAGGCCAACTTGAAGAACCAAATGTCACGAAATTAAAAAAAAACAATGAATATGCTGATGGGAAAAAATTTATTGCTCAAAGATGGTAACACCTACAGCAACATGTTGTACATCCCTGGAAAGAGGAGAAACAGACCTTTAATATAAGGGGTAAAAGATAATAGTGGCTGTAAAACTGTGCCAGTGAGGCCAACTTGAAGAACCAAATGTCACAAAATTAAAAAAAAAACAATGAATATGCTGATGGAAAAAAATGTATTGCTCAAAGATGGTAACACCTACAGCAACATGTTGTACATCCCTGGAAAGAGGAGAAACAGACCTTTAATATGAGAGGTAAAAGATAATAGTAGCTCTAAAACTGTGCCAGTGAGGCCAACTTGAAGAACCAAATGTCACAAAATTAAAAAAAAACAATGAATATGCTGATGGAAAAAAAATTATTGCTCAAAGATGGTAACACCTACAGCAACATGTTGTACATCCCTGGAAAGAGGAGAAACAGACCTTTAATATGAGGGGTAAAAGATAATAGTGGCTCTAAAACTGTGCCAGTGAGGCCAACTTGAAGCACCAAATGTCACAAAATTAAAAAAAAACAATGAATATGCTGATGGAAAAAAATTAATTGCTCAAAGATGGTAACACCTACAGCAACAAGTTGTACATCCCTGGAAAGAGGAGAAACAGACCTTTAATATGAGGGGTAAAAGATAATAGTGGCTCTAAAACTGTGCCAGTGAGGACAACTTGAAGAACCAAATGTCACAAAATTAAAAAAAAAACAATGAATATGCTGATGGAAAAAAAATTATTGCTCAAAGATGATGATACCTACAGCAACATGTTGTACATCCCTGGAAAGCGGAGAAACAGACCTTTGATATGAGGGGTAAAAGATAATAGTGGCTCTAAAACTGTGCCAGTGAGGCCAACTTGAAGCACCAAATGTCACAAAATTAAAAAAAAACAATGAATATGCTGATGGAAAAAAATTTATTGCTCAAAGATGGTAACACCTACAGCAACATGTTGTACATCCCTGGAAAGAGGAGAAACAGACCTTTAATATGAGGGGTAAAAGATAATAGTGGCTCTAAAACTGTGCCAGTGAGGACAACTTGAAGAACCAAATGTCACAAAATTAAAAAAAAAAAACAATGAATATGCTGATGGAAAAAAAATTATTGCTCAAAGATGATGATACCTACAGCAACATGTTGTACATCTCTGGAAAGAGGAGAAACAGACCTTTAATATGAGGGGTAAAAGATAATAGTGGCTCTAAAACTGTGCCAGTGAGGCCAACTTGAAGAACCAAATGTCACAAAATTAAAAAAAAAAACAATGAATATGCTGATGGAAAAAAATTTATTGCTCAAAGATGATAATACCTACAGTAACATGTTGTACATCTCTGGAAAGAGGAGAAACAGACCTTTAATATGAGGGGTAAAAGATAATAGTGGCTCTAAAACTGTGCCAGTGAGGCCAACTTGAAGAACCAAATGTCACAAAATTAAAAAAAAACAATGAATATGCTGATGGAAAAAAATTTATTGCTCAAAGATGGTAATACCTACAGCAACATGTTGTACATCCCTTCAAAGAGGAGAAACAGACCTTTAATATGAGGGGTAAAAGATAATAGTGGCTCTAAAACTGTGCCAGTGAGGCCAACTTGAAGAACCAAATGTCACAAAATATAAAAAAAAACAATGAATATGCTGATGAAAAAAAATGTATTGCTCAAAGATGGTAACACCTACAGCAACATATTGTACATCCCTGGAAAGAGGAGAAACAGACCTTTAATATGAGGGGTAAAAGATAATAGTGGCTCTAAAACTGTGCCAGTGAGGCCAACTTGAAGAACCAAATGTCACGAAATTAAAAAAAAACAATGAATATGCTGATGGAAAAAAATTTATTGCTCAAAGATGGTAACACCTACAGCAACATGTTGTACATCCCTGGAAAGAGGAGAAACAGACCTTTAATATGAGGGGTAAAAGATAATAGTGGCTCTAAAACTGTGCCAGTGAGGATAACTTGAAGAACCAAATGTCACAAAATTAAAAAAAAAACAATGAATATGCTGATGGAAAAAAATGTATTGCTCAAAGATGGTAACACCTACAGCAACATGTTGTACATCCCTGGAAAGAGGAGAAATAGACCTTTAATATGAGGGGTAAAAGATAATAGTGGCTCTAAAACTGTGCCAGTGAGGCCAACTTGAAGAACCAAATGTCACAAAATTAAAAAAAAACAATGAATATGCTGATGGAAAACAATTTATTGCTCAAAGATGGTAACACCTACAGCAACATGTTGTACATCTCTGGAAAGAGGAGAAACAGACCTTTAATATGAGGGGTAAAAGATAATAGTGGCTCTAAAACTGTGCCAGTGAGGCCAACTTGAAGAACCAAATGTCACAAAACTAGAAAAAAACAATGAATATGCTGATGGACAAAAATTTATTGCTCAAAGATGGTAACACCTACAGCAACATGTTGTACATCCCTGGAAAGAGGAGAAACAGACCTTTAATATGAGGGGTAAAAGATAATAGTGGCTCTAAAACTGTGCCAGTGAGGCCAACTTGAAGAACCAAATGTCATAAAATTAAAAGAAAACAATGAATATGCTGATGGAAAAAAATTTATTGCTCAAAGATGCTAACACCTACAGCAACATGTTGTACATCCCTGGAAAGCGGAGAAACAGACCTTTAATATGAGGGGTAAAAGATAATAGTGGCTCTAAAACTGTGCCAGTGAGGCCAACTTGAAGAACCAAATGTCACAAAATATAAAAAAAAACAATGAATATGCTGATGAAAAAAAATGTATTGCTCAAAGATGGTAACACCTACAGCAACATATTGTACATCCCTGGAAAGAGGAGAAACAGACCTTTAATATGAGGGGTAAAAGATAATAGTGGCTCTAAAACTGTGCCAGTGAGGCCAACTTGAAGAACCAAATGTCACGAAATTAAAAAAAAACAATGAATATGCTGATGGGAAAAAATTTATTGCTCAAAGATGGTAACACCTACAGCAACATGTTGTACATCCCTGGAAAGAGGAGAAACAGACCTTTAATATAAGGGGTAAAAGATGATAGTGGCTCTAAAACTGTGCCAGTGAGGCCAACTTGAAGAACCAAATGTCACAAAATTAAAAAAAAAACAATGAATATGCTGATGGAAAAAAATGTATTGCTCAAAGATGGTAACACCTACAGCAACATGTTGTACATCCCTGGAAAGAGGAGAAACAGACCTTTAATATGAGAGGTAAAAGATAATAGTAGCTCTAAAACTGTGCCAGTGAGGCCAACTTGAAGAACCAAATGTCACAAAATTAAAAAAAAAACAATGAATATGCTGATGGAAAAAAATGTATTGCTCAAAGATGGTAACACCTACAGCAACATATTGTACATCCCTGGAAAGAGGAGAAACAGACCTTTAATATGAGGGGTAAAAGATAATAGTGGCTCTAAAACTGTGCCAGTGAGGCCAACTTGAAGCACCAAATGTCACAAAATTAAAAAAAAACAATGAATATGCTGATGGAAAAAAATTTATTGCTCAAAAATGGTAACACCTACAGCAACATGTTGTACATCCCTGGAAAGAGGAGAAACAGACCTTTAATATGAGGGGTAAAAGATAATAGTGGCTCTAAAACTGTGCCAGTGAGGACAACTTGAAGAACCAAATGTCACAAAATTAAAAAAAAAACAATGAATATGCTGATGGAAAAAAATTTATTGCTCAAAGATGGTAACACCTACAGCAACATGTTGTACATCCCTGGAAAGCGGAGAAACAGACCTTTAATATGAGGGGTAAAAGATAATAGTGGCTCTAAAACTGTGCCAATGAGGCCAACTTGAAGAACCAAATGTCACAAAATTAAAAAAAAACAATGAATATGCTGATGGAAAAAAAATTATTGCTCAAAGATGGTAACACCTACAGCAACATGTTGTACATCCCTTGAAAGAGGAGAAACAGACCTTTAATATGAGGGGTAAAAGATAATAGTGGCTCTAAAACTGTGCCAGTGAGGCCAACTTGAAGCACCAAATGTCACAAAATTAAAAAAAAACAATGAATATGCTGATGGAAAAAAATTAATTGCTCAAAGATGGTAACACCTACAGCAACAAGTTGTACATCCCTGGAAAGAGGAGAAACAGACCTTTAATATGAGGGGTAAAAGATAATAGTGGCTCTAAAACTGTGCCAATGAGGCCAACTTGAAGAACCAAATGTCACAAAATTAAAAAAAAAAAATGAATATGCTGATGGAAAAAAAATTATTGCTCAAAGATGATGATACCTACAGCAACATGTTGTACATCCCTGGAAAGCGGAGAAACAGACCTTTAATATGAGGGGTAAAAGATAATAGTGGCTCTAAAACTGTGCCAATGAGGCCAACTTGAAGAACCAAATGTCACAAAATTAAAAAAAAAAAATGAATATGCTGATGGAAAAAAAATTATTGCTCAAAGATGGTAACACCTACAGCAACATGTTGTACATCCCTGGAAAGAGGAGAAACAGACCTTTAATATGAGGGGTAAAAGATAATAGTGGCTCTAAAACTGTGCCAGTGAGGCCAACTTGAAGCACCAAATGTCACAAAATTAAAAAAAAACAATGAATATGCTGATGGAAAAAAATTTATTGCTCAAAGATGGTAACACCTACAGCAACATGTTGTACATCCCTGGAAAGAGGAGAAACAGACCTTTAATATGAGGGGTAAAAGATAATAGTGGCTCTAAAACTGTGCCAGTGAGGACAACTTGAAGAACCAAATGTCACAAAATTAAAAAAAAAAACAATGAATATGCTGATGGAAAAAAAATTATTGCTCAAAGATGATGATACCTACAGCAACATGTTGTACATCTCTGGAAAGAGGAGAAACAGACCTTTAATATGAGGGGTAAAAGATAATAGTGGCTCTAAAACTGTGCCAGTGAGGCCAACTTGAAGAACCAAATGTCACAAAATTAAAAAAAAAAAAACAATGAATATGCTGATGGAAAAAAATTTATTGCTCAAAGATGATAATACCTACAGTAACATGTTGTACATCTCTGGAAAGAGGAGAAACAGACCTTTAATATGAGGGGTAAAAGATAATAGTGGCTCTAAAACTGTGCCAGTGAGGCCAACTTGAAGAACCAAATGTCACAAAATTAAAAAAAAACAATGAATATGCTGATGGAAAAAAATTTATTGCTCAAAGATGGTAATACCTACAGCAACATGTTGTACATCCCTGGAAAGAGGAGAAACAGACCTTTAATATGAGGGGTAAAAGATAATAGTGGCTCTAAAACTGTGCCAGTGAGGCCAACTTGAAGAACCAAATGTCACAAAATATAAAAAAAAACAATGAATATGCTGATGAAAAAAAATGTATTGCTCAAAGATGGTAATACCTACAGCAACATATTGTACATCCCTGGAAAGAGGAGAAACAGACCTTTAATATGAGGGGTAAAAGATAATAGTGGCTCTAAAACTGTGCCAGTGAGGCCAACTTGAAGAACCAAATGTCACGAAATTAAAAAAAAACAATGAATATGCTGATGGGAAAAAATTTATTGCTCAAAGATGGTAACACCTACAGCAACATGTTGTACATCCCTGGAAAGAGGAGAAACAGACCTTTAATATGAGGGGTAAAAGATAATAGTGGCTCTAAAACTGTGCCAGTGAGGCCAACTTGAAGAACCAAATGTCACAAAATTAAAAAAAAAAAAACAATGAATATGCTGATGGAAAAAAATGTATTGCTCAAAGATGGTAACACCTACAGCAACATGTTGTACATCCCTGGAAAGAGGAGAAACAGACCTTTAATATGAGAGGTAAAAGATAATAGTAGCTCTAAAACTGTGCCAGTGAGGCCAACTTGAAGAACCAAATGTCACAAAATTAAAAAAAAACAATGAATATGCTGATGGAAAAAAAATTATTGCTCAAAGATGGTAACACCTACAGCAACATGTTGTACATCCCTGGAAAGAGGAGAAACAGACCTTTAATATGAGAGGTAAAAGATAATAGTGGCTCTAAAACTGTGCCAGTGAGGCCAACTTGAAGAACCAAATGTCACAAAATTAAAAAAAAACAATGAATATGCTGATGGAAAAAAAATTATTGCTCAAAGATGGTAACACCTACAGCAACATGTTGTACATCCCTGGAAAGAAGAGAAACAGACCTTTAATATGAGGGGTAAAAGATAATAGTGGCTCTAAAACTGTGCCAGTGAGGCCAACTTGAAGAACCAAATGTCACAAAATTAAAAAAAAAACAATGAATATGCTGATGGAACAAAATTTATTGCTCAAAGCTGGTAACACCTACAGCAACATGTTGTACATCCCTGGAAAGAAGAGAAACAGACCTTTAATATGAGGGGTAAAAGATAATAGTGGCTCTAAAACTGTGCCAGTGAGGCCAACTTGAAGAACCAAATGTCACAAAATTAAAAAAAAACAATGAATATGCTGATGGAAAAAAAATTATTGCTCAAAGATGGTAACACCTACAGCAACATGTTGTACATCCCTGGAAAGAGGAGAAACAGACCTTTAATATGAGGGGTAAAAGATAATAGTGGCTCTAAAACTGTGCCAGTGAGGCCAACTTGAAGCACCAAATGTCACAAAATTAAAAAAAAACAATGAATATGCTGATGGAAAAAAATTTATTGCTCAAAAATGGTAACACCTACAGCAACATGTTGTACATCCCTGGAAAGAGGAGAAACAGACCTTTAATATGAGGGGTAAAAGATAATAGTGGCTCTAAAACTGTGCCAGTGAGGACAACTTGAAGAACCAAATGTCACAAAATTAAAAAAAAAACAATGAATATGCTGATGGAAAAAAATTTATTGCTCAAAGATGGTAACACCTACAGCAACATGTTGTACATCCCTGGAAAGCGGAGAAACAGACCTTTAATATGAGGGGTAAAAGATAATAGTGGCTCTAAAACTGTGCCAATGAGGCCAACTTGAAGAACCAAATGTCACAAAATTAAAAAAAAACAATGAATATGCTGATGGAAAAAAAATTATTGCTCAAAGATGGTAACACCTACAGCAACATGTTGTACATCCCTTGAAAGAGGAGAAACAGACCTTTAATATGAGGGGTAAAAGATAATAGTGGCTCTAAAACTGTGCCAGTGAGGCCAACTTGAAGCACCAAATGTCACAAAATTAAAAAAAAACAATGAATATGCTGATGGAAAAAAATTAATTGCTCAAAGATGGTAACACCTACAGCAACAAGTTGTACATCCCTGGAAAGAGGAGAAACAGACCTTTAATATGAGGGGTAAAAGATAATAGTGGCTCTAAAACTGTGCCAATGAGGCCAACTTGAAGAACCAAATGTCACAAAATTAAAAAAAAAAATGAATATGCTGATGGAAAAAAAATTATTGCTCAAAGATGATGATACCTACAGCAACATGTTGTACATCCCTGGAAAGCGGAGAAACAGACCTTTAATATGAGGGGTAAAAGATAATAGTGGCTCTAAAACTGTGCCAATGAGGCCAACTTGAAGAACCAAATGTCACAAAATTAAAAAAAAAAAATGAATATGCTGATGGAAAAAAAATTATTGCTCAAAGATGGTAACACCTACAGCAACATGTTGTACATCCCTGGAAAGAGGAGAAACAGACCTTTAATATGAGGGGTAAAAGATAATAGTGGCTCTAAAACTGTGCCAGTGAGGCCAACTTGAAGCACCAAATGTCACAAAATTAAAAAAAAACAATGAATATGCTGATGGAAAAAAATTTATTGCTCAAAGATGGTAACACCTACAGCAACATGTTGTACATCCCTGGAAAGAGGAGAAACAGACCTTTAATATGAGGGGTAAAAGATAATAGTGGCTCTAAAACTGTGCCAGTGAGGACAACTTGAAGAACCAAATGTCACAAAATTAAAAAAAAAACAATGAATATGCTGATGGAAAAAAAATTATTGCTCAAAGATGATGATACCTACAGCAACATGTTGTACATCTCTGGAAAGAGGAGAAACAGACCTTTAATATGAGGGGTAAAAGATAATAGTGGCTCTAAAACTGTGCCAGTGAGGCCAACTTGAAGAACCAAATGTCACAAAATTAAAAAAAAACAATGAATATGCTGATGGAAAAAAATTTATTGCTCAAAGATGGTAATACCTACAGCAACATGTTGTACATCCCTGGAAAGAGGAGAAACAGACCTTTAATATGAGGGGTAAAAGATAATAGTGGCTCTAAAACTGTGCCAGTGAGGCCAACTTGAAGAACCAAATGTCACAAAATATAAAAAAAAACAATGAATATGCTGATGAAAAAAAATGTATTGCTCAAAGATGGTAATACCTACAGCAACATATTGTACATCCCTGGAAAGAGGAGAAACAGACCTTTAATATGAGGGGTAAAAGATAATAGTGGCTCTAAAACTGTGCCAGTGAGGCCAACTTGAAGAACCAAATGTCACGAAATTAAAAAAAAACAATGAATATGCTGATGGGAAAAAATTTATTGCTCAAAGATGGTAACACCTACAGCAACATGTTGTACATCCCTGGAAAGAGGAGAAACAGACCTTTAATATGAGGGGTAAAAGATAATAGTGGCTCTAAAACTGTGCCAGTGAGGCCAACTTGAAGAACCAAATGTCACAAAATTAAAAAAAAAAAACAATGAATATGCTGATGGAAAAAAATTTATTGCTCAAAGATGGTAACACCTACAGCAACATGTTGTACATCCCTGGAAAGCGGAGAAACAGACCTTTAATATGAGGGGTAAAAGATAATAGTGGCTCTAAAACTGTGCCAATGAGGCCAACTTGAAGAACCAAATGTCACAAAATTAAAAAAAAAAAATGAATATGCTGATGGAAAAAAAATTATTGCTCAAAGATGGTAACACCTACAGCAACATGTTGTACATCCCTGGAAAGAGGAGAAACAGACCTTTAATATGAGGGGTAAAAGATAATAGTGGCTCTAAAACTGTGCCAGTGAGGCCAACTTGAAGCACCAAATGTCACAAAATTAAAAAAAAACAATGAATATGCTGATGGAAAAAAATTTATTGCTCAAAGATGGTAACACCTACAGCAACATGTTGTACATCCCTGGAAAGAGGAGAAACAGACCTTTAATATGAGGGGTAAAAGATAATAGTGGCTCTAAAACTGTGCCAGTGAGGACAACTTGAAGAACCAAATGTCACAAAATTAAAAAAAAAACAATGAATATGCTGATGGAAAAAAAATTATTGCTCAAAGATGATGATACCTACAGCAACATGTTGTACATCTCTGGAAAGAGGAGAAACAGACCTTTAATATGAGGGGTAAAAGATAATAGTGGCTCTAAAACTGTGCCAGTGAGGCCAACTTGAAGAACCAAATGTCACAAAATTAAAAAAAAACAATGAATATGCTGATGGAAAAAAATTTATTGCTCAAAGATGGTAATACCTACAGCAACATGTTGTACATCCCTGGAAAGAGGAGAAACAGACCTTTAATATGAGGGGTAAAAGATAATAGTGGCTCTAAAACTGTGCCAGTGAGGCCAACTTGAAGAACCAAATGTCACAAAATATAAAAAAAAACAATGAATATGCTGATGAAAAAAAATGTATTGCTCAAAGATGGTAATACCTACAGCAACATATTGTACATCCCTGGAAAGAGGAGAAACAGACCTTTAATATGAGGGGTAAAAGATAATAGTGGCTCTAAAACTGTGCCAGTGAGGCCAACTTGAAGAACCAAATGTCACGAAATTAAAAAAAAACAATGAATATGCTGATGGGAAAAAATTTATTGCTCAAAGATGGTAACACCTACAGCAACATGTTGTACATCCCTGGAAAGAGGAGAAACAGACCTTTAATATGAGGGGTAAAAGATAATAGTGGCTCTAAAACTGTGCCAGTGAGGCCAACTTGAAGAACCAAATGTCACAAAATTAAAAAAAAAAAACAATGAATATGCTGATGGAAAAAAATGTATTGCTCAAAGATGGTAACACCTACAGCAACATGTTGTACATCCCTGGAAAGAGGAGAAATAGACCTTTAATATGAGAGGTAAAAGATAATAGTAGCTCTAAAACTGTGCCAGTGAGGCCAACTTGAAGAACCAAATGTCACAAAATTAAAAAAAAACAATGAATATGCTGATGGAAAAAAAATTATTGCTCAAAGATGGTAACACCTACAGCAACATGTTGTACATCCCTGGAAAGAGGAGAAACAGACCTTTAATATGAGAGGTAAAAGATAATAGTGGCTCTAAAACTGTGCCAGTGAGGCCAACTTGAAGAACCAAATGTCACAAAATTAAAAAAAAACAATGAATATGCTGATGGAAAAAAAATTATTGCTCAAAGATGGTAACACCTACAGCAACATGTTGTACATCCCTGGAAAGAAGAGAAACAGACCTTTAATATGAGGGGTAAAAGATAATAGTGGCTCTAAAACTGTGCCAGTGAGGCCAACTTGAAGAACCAAATGTCACAAAATTAAAAAAAAACAATGAATATGCTGATGGAACAAAATTTATTGCTCAAAGCTGGTAACACCTACAGCAACATGTTGTACATCCCTGGAAAGAAGAGAAACAGACCTTTAATATGAGGGGTAAAAGATAATAGTGGCTCTAAAACTGTGCCAGTGAGGCCAACTTGAAGAACCAAATGTCACAAAATTAAAAAAAAACAATGAATATGCTGATGGAAAAAAAATTATTGCTCAAAGATGGTAACACCTACAGCAACATGTTGTACATCCCTGGAAAGAAGAGAAACAGACCTTTAATATGAGGGGTAAAAGATAATAGTGGCTCTAAAACTGTGCCAGTGAGGCCAACTTGAAGAACCAAATGTTACAAAATTAAAAAAAAACAATGAATATGCTGATGGAACAAAATTTATTGCTCAAAGATGGTAATACCTACAGCAACATGTTGTACATCCCTGGAAAGAGGAGAAACAGACCTTTAATACGAGGAGTAATAGATAATAGTGGCTTTAAAACTGTGCCAGTGAGGCCAACTTGAAGAACCAAATGTCACAAAATTAAAAAAAAACAATGAATATGCTGATGGAAAAAAATTTATTGCTCAAAGATGGTAACACCTACAGCAACATGTTGTACATCCCTGGAAAGAGGAGAAACAGACCTTTAATATGAGGGGTAAAAGATAATAGTGGCTGCTCTAAAACTGTGCCAGTGAGGCCAACTTGAAGAACCAAATGTCACAAAATTAAAAAAAAACAATGAATATGCTGATGGAAAAAAATTTATTGCTCAAAGATGGTAACACCTACAGCAACATGTTGTACATCCCTGGAAAGAGGAGAAACAGACCTTTAATATGAGGGGTAAAAGATAATAGTGGCTCTAAAACTGTGCCAGTGAGGCCAACTTGAAGCACCAAATGTCACAAAATTAAAAAAAAACAATGAATATGCTGATGGAAAAAAATTTATTGCTCAAAGATGGTAACACCTACAGCAACATGTTGTACATCCCTGGAAAGCGGAGAAACAGACCTTTAATATGAGGGGTAAAAGATAATAGTGGCTCTAAAACTGTGCCAATGAGGCCAACTTGAAGAACCAAATGTCACAAAATTAAAAAAAAAACAATGAATATGCTGATGGAAAAAAAATTATTGCTCAAAGATGGTAACACCTACAGCAACATGTTGTACATCCCTGGAAAGAGGAGAAACAGACCTTTAATATGAGGGGTAAAAGATAATAGTGGCTCTAAAACTGTGCCAGTGAGGCCAACTTGAAGCACCAAATGTCACAAAATTAAAAAAAACAATGAATATGCTGATGGAAAAAAATTAATTGCTCAAAGATGGTAACACCTACAGCAACAAGTTGTACATCCCTGGAAAGAGGAGAAACAGACCTTTAATATGAGGGGTAAAAGATAATAGTGGCTCTAAAACTGTGCCAGTGAGGACAACTTGAAGAACCAAATGTCACAAAATTAAAAAAAAAACAATGAATATGCTGATGGAAAAAAAATTATTGCTCAAAGATGATGATACCTACAGCAACATGTTGTACATCTCTGGAAAGAGGAGAAACAGACCTTTAATATGAGGGGTAAAAGATAATAGTGGCTCTAAAACTGTGCCAGTGAGGCCAACTTGAAGAACCAAATGTCACAAAATTAAAAAAAAAACAATGAATATGCTGATGCAAAAAAATTTATTGCTCAAAGATGATAATACCTACAGTAACATTTTGTACATCTCTGGAAAGAGGAGAAACAGACCTTTAATATGAAGGGTAAAAGATAATAGTGGCTCTAAAACTGTGCCAGTGAGGCCAACTTGAAGAACCAAATGTCACAAAATTAAAAAAAAACAATGAATATGCTGATGGAAAAAAATTTATTGCTCAAAGATGGTAATACCTACAGCAACATGTTGTACATCCCTGGAAAGAGGAGAAACAGACCTTTAATATGAGGGGTAAAAGATAATAGTGGCTCTAAAACTGTGCCAATGAGGCCAAATTGAAGAACCAAATGTCACAAAATTAAAAAAAAACAATGAATATGCTGATGGAAAAAAAATTATTGCTCAAAGATGGTAACACCTACAGCAACATATTGTACATCCCTGGAAAGAGGAGAAACAGACCTTTAATATGAGGGGTAAAAGATAATAGTGGCTCTAAAACTGTGCCAGTGAGGCCAACTTGAAGAACCAAATGTCACGAAATTAAAAAAAAACAATGAATATGCTGATGGAAAAAAATTTATTGCTCAAAGATGGTAACACCTACAGCAACATGTTGTACATCCCTGGAAAGAGGAGAAACAGACCTTTAATATGAGGGGTAAAAGATAATAGTGGCTCTAAAACTGTGCCAGTGAGGCCAACTTGAAGAACCAAATGTCACAAAATTAAAAAAAAACAATGAATATGCTGATGGAAAACAATTTATTGCTCAAAGATGGTAACACCTACAGCAACATGTTGTACATCTTTGGAAAGAGGAGAAACAGACCTTTAATATGAGGGGTAAAAGATAATAGTGGCTCTAAAACTGTGCTAGTGAGGCCAACTTGAAGAACCAAATGTCACAAAATTAAAAAAAAAACAATGAATATGCTGATGGAAAACAATTTATTGCTCAAAGATGGTAACACCTACAGCAACATGTTGTACATCTTTGGAAAGAGGAGAAACAGACCTTTAATATGAGGGGTAAAAGATAATAGTGGCTCTAAAACTGTGCTAGTGAGGCCAACTTGAAGAACCAAATGTCACAAAATTAAAAAAAAACAATGAATATGCTGATGGAAAAAAATTTATTGCTCAAAGATGGTAACACCTACAGCAACATGTTGTACATCCCTGGAAAGAGGAGAAACAGACCTTTAATATGAGAGGTAAAAGATAATAGTGGCTCTAAAACTGTGCCAGTGAGGCCAACTTGAAGAACCAAATGTCACAAAATTAAAAAAAAAAAAAACAATGAATATGCTGATGGAAAAAAAATTATTGCTCAAAGATGGTAACACCTACAGCAACATGTTGTACATCCCTGGAAAGAAGAGAAACAGACCTTTAATATGAGGGGTAAAAGATAATAGTGGCTCTAAAACTGTGCCAGTGAGGCCAACTTGAAGAACCAAATGTCACAAAATTAAAAAAAAAAACAATGAATATGCTGATGGAACAAAATTTATTGCTCAAAGATGGTAACACCTACAGCAACATGTTGTACATCCCTGGAAAGAGGAGAAACAGACCTTTAATATGAGGTGTAAAAGATAATAGTGGCTCTAAAACTGTGCCAGTGAGGCCAACTTGAAGAACCAAATGTCACAAAATTAAAAAAAACAATGAATATGCTGATGGAAAAAAATTTATTGCTCAAAGATGGTAACACCTACAGCAACATGTTGTACATCCATGGAAAGAGGAGAAACAGACCTTTAACACGAGGAGTAAAAGATAATAGTGGCTCTAAAACTGTGCCAGTGAGGCCAACTTGAAGAACCAAATGTCACAAAATTAAAAAAAAACAATGAATATGCTGATGGAAAAAAATTTATTGCTCAAAGATGGTAACACCTACAGCAACATGTTGTACATCCCTGGAAAGAGGAGAAACAGACCTTTAATATGAGGGGTAAAACATAATATTGGCTGCTCTAAAACTGTGCCAGTGAGGCCAACTTGAAGAACCAAATGTCACAAAATTAAAAAAAAACAATGAATATGCTGATGGAAAAAAATTTATTGCTCAAAGATGGTAACACCTACAGCAACATGTTTTACATCACTGGAAAGAGGAGAAACAGACCTTTAATATGAGAGGTAAAAGATAATAGTGGATCTAAAACTGTGCCAGTGAGGCCAACTTGAAGAACCAAATGTCACAAAATTAAAAAAAAACAATGAATATGCTGATGGAAAAAATGTATTGCTCAAAGATGGTAACACCTACAGCAACATGTTGTACATCCCTGGAAAGAGGAGAAACAGACCTTTAATATGAGGGGTAAAAGATAATAGTGGCTCTAAAACTGTGCCAGTGAGGCCAACTTGAAGAACCAAATGTCACAAAATTAAAAAAAAACAATGAATATGCTGATGGAAAAAAATGTATTGCTCAAAGATGGTAACACCTACAGCAACATGTTGTACATCCCTGGAAAGAGGAGAAACAGACCTCTAATATGAGGGGTAGAAGATAATAGTGGCTCTAAAACTGTGCCAGTGAGGCCAACTTGAAGAACCAAATGTCACAAAATTAAAAAAAAACAATGAATATGCTGATGGAAAAAAATGTATTGCTCAAAGATGGTAACACCTACAGCAACATGTTTTACATCACTGGAAAGAGGAGAAACAGACCTTTAATATGAGGGGTAAAAGATAATAGTGGATCTAAAACTGTGCCAGTGAGGCCAACTTGAAGAACCAAATGTCACAAAACTAAAAAAAAACAATGAATATGCTGATGGAAAAAAATGTATTGCTCAAAGATGGTAACACCTACAGCAACATGTTGTACATCCCTGGAAAGAGGAGAAACAGACCTTTAATATGAGGGGTAAAAGATAATAGTGGCTCTAAAACTGTGCCAGTGAGGCCAACTTGAAGAACCAAATGTCACAAAATTAAAAAAAAACAATGAATATGCTGATGGAAAAAAATTTATTGCTCAAAGATGATAATACCAACAGTAACATGTTGTACATCTCTGGAAAGAGGAGAAACAGACCTTTAATATGAGGGGTAAAAGATAATAGTGGCTCTAAAACTGTGTCAGTGAGGCCAACTTGAAGAACCAAATGTCACAAAATTAAAAAAAAACAATGAATATGCTGATGGAAAAAAATTTATTGCTCAAAGATGGTAGCACCTACAGCAACATGTTGTACATCCCTGGAAAGAGGAGAAACAGACCTTTAATATGAGGGGTAAAAGATAATAGTGGCTGCTCTAAAACTGTGCCAGTGAGGGCAACTTGAAGAACCAAATGTCACAAAATTAAAAAAAAAACAATGAATATGCTGATGGAAAAAAATGTATTGCTCAAAGATGGTAACACCTACAGCAACATGTTGTACATCCCTGGAAAGAGGAGAAACAGACCTTTAATATGCGGGGTAAAAGATAATAGTGGCTCTAAAACTGTGCCAGTGAGGCCAACTTGAAGAACCAAATGTCACAAAATTAAAAAAAAACAATGAATATGCTGATGGAAAAAAATTTATTGCTCAAAGATGGTAACACCTACAGCAACAAGTTGTACATCCCTGGAAAGAGGAGAAACAGACCTTTAATATGAGGGGTAAAAGATAATAGTGGCTGCTCTAAAACTGTGCCAGTGAGGGCAACTTGAAGAACCAAATGTCACAAAATTTAAAAAAAACAATGAATATGCTGATGGAAAAAAATTTATTGCTCAAAGATGGTAACACCTACAGCAACATGTTTTACATCACTGGAAAGAGGAGAAACAGACCTTTAATATGAGGGGTAAAAGATAATAGTGGCTCTAAAACTGTGCCAGTGAGGCCAACTTGAAGAACCAAATGTCACAAAATTAAAAAAAAAAACAATGAATATGCTGATGCAAAAAAATTTATTGCTCAAAGATGATAATACCTACAGTAACATTTTGTACATCTCTGGAAAGAGGAGAAACAGACCTTTAATATGAAGGGTAAAAGATAATAGTGGCTCTAAAACTGTGCCAGTGAGGCCAACTTGAAGAACCAAATGTCACAAAATTAAAAAAAAACAATGAATATGCTGATGGAAAAAAATTTATTGCTCAAAGATGGTAATACCTACAGCAACATGTTGTACATCCCTGGAAAGAGGAGAAACAGACCTTTAATATGAGGGGTAAAAGATAATAGTGGCTCTAAAACTGTGCCAATGAGGCCAACTTGAAGAACCAAATGTCACAAAATTAAAAAAAAACAATGAATATGCTGATGGAAAAAAAATTATTGCTCAAAGATGGTAACACCTACAGCAACATATTGTACATCCCTGGAAAGAGGAGAAACAGACCTTTAATATGAGGGGTAAAAGATAATAGTGGCTCTAAAACTGTGCCAGTGAGGCCAACTTGAAGAACCAAATGTCACGAAATTAAAAAAAAACAATGAATATGCTGATGGAAAAAAATTTATTGCTCAAAGATGGTAACACCTACAGCAACATGTTTTACATCACTGGAAAGAGGAGAAACAGACCTTTAATATGAGGGGTAAAAGATAATAGTGGATCTAAAACTGTGCCAGTGAGGCCAACTTGAAGAACCAAATGTCACAAAATTAAAAAAAAACAATGAATATGCTGATGGAAAAAATGTATTGCTCAAAGATGGTAACACCTACAGCAACATGTTGTACATCCCTGGAAAGAGGAGAAACAGACCTTTAATATGAGGGGTAAAAGATAATAGTGGCTCTAAAACTGTGCCAGTGAGGCCAACTTGAAGAACCAAATGTCACAAAATTAAAAAAAAACAATGAATATGCTGATGGAAAAAAATGTATTGCTCAAAGATGGTAACACCTACAGCAACATGTTGTACATCCCTGGAAAGAGGAGAAACAGACCTCTAATATGAGGGGTAGAAGATAATAGTGGCTCTAAAACTGTGCCAGTGAGGCCAACTTGAAGAACCAAATGTCACAAAATTAAAAAAAAACAATGAATATGCTGATGGAAAAAAATGTATTGCTCAAAGATGGTAACACCTACAGCAACATGTTTTACATCACTGGAAAGAGGAGAAACAGACCTTTAATATGAGGGGTAAAAGATAATAGTGGATCTAAAACTGTGCCAGTGAGGCCAACTTGAAGAACCAAATGTCACAAAACTAAAAAAAAACAATGAATATGCTGATGGAAAAAAATGTATTGCTCAAAGATGGTAACACCTACAGCAACATGTTGTACATCCCTGGAAAGAGGAGAAACAGACCTTTAATATGAGGGGTAAAAGATAATAGTGGCTCTAAAACTGTGCCAGTGAGGCCAACTTGAAGAACCAAATGTCACAAAATTAAAAAAAAACAATGAATATGCTGATGGAAAAAAATTTATTGCTCAAAGATGATAATACCAACAGTAACATGTTGTACATCTCTGGAAAGAGGAGAAACAGACCTTTAATATGAGGGGTAAAAGATAATAGTGGCTCTAAAACTGTGTCAGTGAGGCCAACTTGAAGAACCAAATGTCACAAAATTAAAAAAAAACAATGAATATGCTGATGGAAAAAAATTTATTGCTCAAAGATGGTAGCACCTACAGCAACATGTTGTACATCCCTGGAAAGAGGAGAAACAGACCTTTAATATGAGGGGTAAAAGATAATAGTGGCTGCTCTAAAACTGTGCCAGTGAGGGCAACTTGAAGAACCAAATGTCACAAAATTAAAAAAAAAACAATGAATATGCTGATGGAAAAAAATGTATTGCTCAAAGATGGTAACACCTACAGCAACATGTTGTACATCCCTGGAAAGAGGAGAAACAGACCTTTAATATGCGGGGTAAAAGATAATAGTGGCTCTAAAACTGTGCCAGTGAGGCCAACTTGAAGAACCAAATGTCACAAAATTAAAAAAAAACAATGAATATGCTGATGGAAAAAAATTTATTGCTCAAAGATGGTAACACCTACAGCAACAAGTTGTACATCCCTGGAAAGAGGAGAAACAGACCTTTAATATGAGGGGTAAAAGATAATAGTGGCTGCTCTAAAACTGTGCCAGTGAGGGCAACTTGAAGAACCAAATGTCACAAAATTTAAAAAAAACAATGAATATGCTGATGGAAAAAAATTTATTGCTCAAAGATGGTAACACCTACAGCAACATGTTTTACATCACTGGAAAGAGGAGAAACAGACCTTTAATATGAGGGGTAAAAGATAATAGTGGCTCTAAAACTGTGCCAGTGAGGCCAACTTGAAGAACCAAATGTCACAAAATTAAAAAAAAAACAATGAATATGCTGATGCAAAAAAATTTATTGCTCAAAGATGATAATACCTACAGTAACATTTTGTACATCTCTGGAAAGAGGAGAAACAGACCTTTAATATGAAGGGTAAAAGATAATAGTGGCTCTAAAACTGTGCCAGTGAGGCCAACTTGAAGAACCAAATGTCACAAAATTAAAAAAAAACAATGAATATGCTGATGGAAAAAAATTTATTGCTCAAAGATGGTAATACCTACAGCAACATGTTGTACATCCCTGGAAAGAGGAGAAACAGACCTTTAATATGAGGGGTAAAAGATAATAGTGGCTCTAAAACTGTGCCAATGAGGCCAACTTGAAGAACCAAATGTCACAAAATTAAAAAAAAACAATGAATATGCTGATGGAAAAAAAATTATTGCTCAAAGATGGTAACACCTACAGCAACATATTGTACATCCCTGGAAAGAGGAGAAACAGACCTTTAATATGAGGGGTAAAAGATAATAGTGGCTCTAAAACTGTGCCAGTGAGGCCAACTTGAAGAACCAAATGTCACGAAATTAAAAAAAAACAATGAATATGCTGATGGAAAAAAATTTATTGCTCAAAGATGGTAACACCTACAGCAACATGTTGTACATCCCTGGAAAGAGGAGAAACAGACCTTTAATATGAGGGGTAAAAGATAATAGTGGCTCTAAAACTGTGCCAGTGAGGCCAACTTGAAGAACCAAATGTCACAAAATTAAAAAAAAACAATGAATATGCTGATGGAAAACAATTTATTGCTCAAAGATGGTAACACCTACAGCAACATGTTGTACATCCCTGGAAAGAGGAGAAACAGACCTTTAATATGAGGGGTAAAAGATAATAGTGGCTCTAAAACTGTGCCAGTGAGGCCAACTTGAAGGACCAAATGTCACAAAATTAAAAAAAAACAATGAATATGCTGATGGAAAACAATTTATTGCTCAAAGATGGTAACACCTACAGCAACATGTTGTACATCCCTGGAAAGAAGAGAAACAGACCTTTAATATGAGGGGTAAAAGATAATAGTGGCTCTAAAACTGTGCCAGTGAGGCCAACTTGAAGAACCAAATGTCACAAAATTAAAAAAAAAAACAATGAATATGCTGATGGAACAAAATTTATTGCTCAAAGATGGTAACACCTACAGCAACATGTTGTACATCCCTGGAAAGAGGAGAAACAGACCTTTAATATGAGGTGTAAAAGATAATAGTGGCTCTAAAACTGTGCCAGTGAGGCCAACTTGAAGAACCAAATGTCACAAAATTAAAAAAAACAATGAATATGCTGATGGAAAAAAATTTATTGCTCAAAGATGGTAACACCTACAGCAACATGTTGTACATCCATGGAAAGAGGAGAAACAGACCTTTAACACGAGGAGTAAAAGATAATAGTGGCTCTAAAACTGTGCCAGTGAGGCCAACTTGAAGAACCAAATGTCACAAAATTAAAAAAAAACAATGAATATGCTGATGGAAAAAAATTTATTGCTCAAAGATGGTAACACCTACAGCAACATGTTGTACATCCCTGGAAAGAGGAGAAACAGACCTTTAATATGAGGGGTAAAAGATAATATTGGCTGCTCTAAAACTGTGCCAGTGAGGCCAACTTGAAGAACCAAATGTCACAAAATTAAAAAAAAACAATGAATATGCTGATGGAAAAAAATTTATTGCTCAAAGATGGTAACACCTACAGCAACATGTTTTACATCACTGGAAAGAGGAGAAACAGACCTTTAATATGAGGGGTAAAAGATAATAGTGGATCTAAAACTGTGCCAGTGAGGCCAACTTGAAGAACCAAATGTCACAAAATTAAAAAAAAACAATGAATATGCTGATGGAAAAAATGTATTGCTCAAAGATGGTAACACCTACAGCAACATGTTGTACATCCCTGGAAAGAGGAGAAACAGACCTTTAATATGAGGGGTAAAAGATAATAGTGGCTCTAAAACTGTGCCAGTGAGGCCAACTTGAAGAACCAAATGTCACAAAATTAAAAAAAAACAATGAATATGCTGATGGAAAAAAATGTATTGCTCAAAGATGGTAACACCTACAGCAACATGTTGTACATCCCTGGAAAGAGGAGAAACAGACCTCTAATATGAGGGGTAGAAGATAATAGTGGCTCTAAAACTGTGCCAGTGAGGCCAACTTGAAGAACCAAATGTCACAAAATTAAAAAAAAACAATGAATATGCTGATGGAAAAAAATGTATTGCTCAAAGATGGTAACACCTACAGCAACATGTTTTACATCACTGGAAAGAGGAGAAACAGACCTTTAATATGAGGGGTAAAAGATAATAGTGGATCTAAAACTGTGCCAGTGAGGCCAACTTGAAGAACCAAATGTCACAAAACTAAAAAAAAACAATGAATATGCTGATGGAAAAAAATGTATTGCTCAAAGATGGTAACACCTACAGCAACATGTTGTACATCCCTGGAAAGAGGAGAAACAGACCTTTAATATGAGGGGTAAAAGATAATAGTGGCTCTAAAACTGTGCCAGTGAGGCCAACTTGAAGAACCAAATGTCACAAAATTAAAAAAAAACAATGAATATGCTGATGGAAAAAAATTTATTGCTCAAAGATGATAATACCAACAGTAACATGTTGTACATCTCTGGAAAGAGGAG
The DNA here is from genome assembly GCA_949126925.1 of Cheilosia vernalis. NCBI lineage: Eukaryota > Metazoa > Arthropoda > Insecta > Diptera > Syrphidae > Cheilosia > Cheilosia vernalis. Next base: position 21,125,920 of record OX421361.1, read on the forward strand.
AAACAGACCTTTAATATGAGGGGTAAAAGATAATAGTGGCTCTAAAACTGTGTCAGTGAGGCCAACTTGAAGAACCAAATGTCACAAAATTAAAAAAAAACAATGAATATGCTGATGGAAAAAAATTTATTGCTCAAAGATGGTAGCACCTACAGCAACATGTTGTACATCCCTGGAAAGAGGAGAAACAGACCTTTAATATGAGGGGTAAAAGATAATAGTGGCTGCTCTAAAACTGTGCCAGTGAGGGCAACTTGAAGAACCAAATGTCACAAAATTAAAAAAAAAACAATGAATATGCTGATGGAAAAAAATGTATTGCTCAAAGATGGTAACACCTACAGCAACATGTTGTACATCCCTGGAAAGAGGAGAAACAGACCTTTAATATGCGGGGTAAAAGATAATAGTGGCTCTAAAACTGTGCCAGTGAGGCCAACTTGAAGAACCAAATGTCACAAAATTAAAAAAAAACAATGAATATGCTGATGGAAAAAAATTTATTGCTCAAAGATGGTAACACCTACAGCAACAAGTTGTACATCCCTGGAAAGAGGAGAAACAGACCTTTAATATGAGGGGTAAAAGATAATAGTGGCTGCTCTAAAACTGTGCCAGTGAGGGCAACTTGAAGAACCAAATGTCACAAAATTTAAAAAAAACAATGAATATGCTGATGGAAAAAAATTTATTGCTCAAAGATGGTAACACCTACAGCAACATGTTTTACATCACTGGAAAGAGGAGAAACAGACCTTTAATATGAGGGGTAAAAGATAATAGTGGATCTAAAACTGTGCCAGTGAGGCCAACTTGAAGAACCAAATGTCACAAAATTAAAAAAAAACAATGAATATGCTGATGGAAAAAAATTTATTGCTCAAATATGGTAACACCTACAGCAACATGTTGTACATCCCTGGAAAGAGGAGAAACAGACCTTTAATATGAGGGGTAAAAGATAATAGTGGCTCTAAAACTGTGCCAGTGAGGCCAACTTGAAGAACCAAATGTCACAAAATTAAAAAAAAAACAATGAATATGCTGATGGAAAAAAATGTATTGCTCTAAGATGATAATACCTACAGTAACATGTTGTACATCTCTGGAAAGAGGAGAAACAGACCTTTAATATGAGGGGTAAAAGATAATAGTGGCTCTAAAACTGTGTCAGTGAGGCCAACTTGAAGAACCAAATGTCACAAAATTAAAAAAAACAATGAATATGCTGATGGAAAAAAATTTATTGCTCAAAGATGGTAACACCTACAGCAACATGTTGTACATCCCTGGAAAGAGAAGAAACAGACCTTTAATATGAGGGGTAAAAGATAATAGTGGCTCTAAAACTGTGCCAGTGAGGCCAACTTGAAGAACCAAATGTCACAAAATTTAAAAAAAACAATGAATATGCTGATGGAAAAAAATGTATTGCTCAAAGATGGTAACACCTACAGCAACATGTTGTACATCCCTGGAAAGCGGAGAAACAGACCTTTAATACGAGGGGTAAAAGATAATAGTTGCTCTAAAACTGTGCCAGTGAGGCCAACTTGAAGAACCAAATGTCACAAAATTAAAAAAAAAACAATGAATATGCTGATGGAAAAAAATGTATTGCTCAAAGATGGTAACACCTACAGCAACACGTTGTACATCCCTGGAAAGAGGAGAAACAGACCTTTAATATGAGGGGTAAAAGATAATAGTGGCTCTAAAACTGTGCCAGTGAGGCCAACTTGAAGAACCAAATGTCACAAAATTTAAAAAAAACAATGAATATGCTGATCGAAAAAAATTTATTGCTCAAAGATGGTAACACCTACAGCAACATGGTGTACATCCCTGGAAAGCGGAGAAACAGACCTTTAATATGAGGGGTAAAAGATAATAGTGGCTCTAAAACTGTGCCAGTGAGGCCAACTTGAAGAACCAAATGTCACAAAATTAAAAAAAAACAATGAATATGCTGATGGAAAAAAATGTATTACTCAAAGATGGTAACACCTACAGCAACACGTTGTACATCCCTGGAAAGAGGAGAAACAGACCTTTAATATGAGGGGTAAAAGATAATAGTGGCTCTAAAACTGTGCCAGTGAGGCCAACTTGAAGAACCAAATGTCACAAAATTAAAAAAAAACAATGAATATGCTGATGGAAAAAAATTTATTGCTCAAAGATGGTAACACCTACAGCAACATGTTGTACATCCCTGGAAAGCGGAGAAACAGACCTTTAATATGAGTGGTAAAAGATAATAGTGGCTCTAAAACTGTGCCAGTGAGGCCAACTTGAAGAACCAAATGTCACAAAATTAAAAAAAAACAATGAATATGCTGATGGAAAAAAATTTATTGCTCAAAGATGATAATACCTACAGTAACATGTTGTACATCTCTGGAAAGAGGAGAAACAGACCTTTAATATGAGGGGTAAAAGATAATAGTGGCTCTAAAACTGTGCCAGTGAGGCCAACTTGAAGAACCAAATGTCACAAAATTAAAAAAAAACAATGAATATGCTGATGGAAAAAAATGTATTGCTCAAAGATGGTAACACCTACAGCAACACGTTGTACATCCCTGGAAAGAGGAGAAACAGACCTTTAATATGAGGGGTAAAAGATAATAGTGGCTCTAAAACTGTGCCAATGAGGCCAACTTGAAGAACCAAATGTCACAAAATTAAAAAAAAACAATGAATATGCTGATGGAAAAAAATTTATTGCTCAAAGATGGTAACACCTACAGCAACATGTTGTACATCCCTGGAAAGAGTAGAAACAGACCTTTAATATGAGGGGTAAAAGATAATAGTGGCTCTAAAACTGTGCCAGTGAGGCCAACTTGAAGAACCAAATGTCACAAAATTAAAAAAAAAAAAAATGAATATGCTGATGGAAAAAAATTTATTGCTCAAAGATGGTAACACCTACAGCAACATGTTGTACATCCCTGGAAAGCGGAGAAACAGACCTTTAATATGAGGGGTAAAAGATAATAGTGGCTCTAAAACTGTGCCAGTGAGGCCAACTTGAAGAACCAAATGTCACAAAATTGAAAAAAAAACAATGAATATACTGATGGAAAAAAATTGATTGCTCAAAGATGGTAACACCTACAGCAACATGTTGTACATCCCTGGAAAGCGGAGAAACAGACCTTTAATATGAGGGGTAAAAGATAATAGTGGCAATAAAACTGTGCCAATGAGGCCAACTTGAAGAACCAAATGTCTCAAAATTAAAAAAAAACAATGAATATGCTGATGGAAAAAAATTTATTGCTCAAAGATGATAATACCTACAGTAACACGTTGTACATCTCTGGAAAGAGGAGAAACAGACCTTTAATATGAGGGGTAAAAGATAATAGTGGCTCTAAAACTGTGCCAGTGAGGCCAACTTGAAGAACCAAATGTCACAAAATTAAAAAAAAAACAATGAATATACTGATGGAAAAAAATTTATTGCTCAAAGATGGTAACACCTACAGCAACATATTGTACATCCCTGGAAAGAGGAGAAACAGACCTTTAATATGAGGGGTAAAAGATAATAGTGGCTCTAAAACTGTGCCAGTGAGGCCAACTTGAAGAACCAAATGTCACGAAATTAAAAAAAAACAATGAATATGCTGATGGAAAAAAATTTATTGCTCAAAGATGGTAACACCTACAGCAACATGTTGTACATCCCTGGAAAGAGGAGAAACAGACCTTTAATATGAGGGGTAAAAGATAATAGTGGCTCTAAAACTGTGCCAGTGAGGCCAACTTGAAGAACCAAATGTCACAAAATTAAAAAAAAAACAATGAATATGCTGATGGAAAAAAATGTATTGCTCAAAGATGGTAACACCTACAGCAACATGTTGTACATCCCTGGAAAGAGGAGAAACAGACCTTTAATATGAGGGGTAAAAGATAATAGTGGCTCTAAAACTGTGCCAGTGAGGCCAACTTGAAGAACCAAATGTCACAAAATTAAAAAAAAACAATGAATATGCTGATGGAAAACAATTTATTGCTCAAAGATGGTAACACCTACAGCAACATGTTGTACATCTTTGGAAAGAGGAGAAACAGACCTTTAATATGAGGGGTAAAAGATAATACTGGCTCTAAAACTGTGCTAGTGAGGCCAACTTGAAGAACCAAATGTCACAAAATTAAAAAAAAACAATGAATATGCTGATGGAAAAAAATTTATTGCTCAAAGATGATAATACCTACAGTTACACGTTGTACATCTCTGGAAAGAGGAGAAACAGACCTTTAATATGAGGGGTAAAAGATAATAGTGGCTCTAAAACTGTGTCAGTGAGGCCAACTTGAAGAACCAAATGTCACAAAATTAAAAAAAAAAACAATGAATATGCTGATGGAAAAAAATTTATTGCTCAAAGATGGTAACACCTACAGCAACATGTTGTACATCCCTGGAAAGAAGAGAAACAGACCTTTAATATGAGGGGTAAAAGATAATAGTGGCTCTAAAACTGTGCCAGTGAGGCCAACTTGAAGAACCAAATGTCACAAAATTAAAAAAAAAAACAATGAATATGCTGATGGAAAAAAATTTATTGCTCAAAGATGGTAACACCTACAGCAACACGTTGTACATCCCTGGAAAGAGGAGAAACAGACCTTTAATATGAGGGGTAAAAGATAATAGTGGCTCTAAAACTGTGCCAGTGAGGCCAACTTGAAGAACCAAATGTCACAAAATTTAAAAAAAACAATGAATATGCTGATCGAAAAAAATTTATTGCTCAAAGATGGTAACACCTACAGCAACATGGTGTACATCCCTGGAAAGCGGAGAAACAGACCTTTAATATGAGGGGCAAAAGATAATAGTGGCTCTAAAACTGTGCCAGTGAGGCCAACTTGAAGAACCAAATGTCACAAAATAAAAAAAAAACAATGAATATGCTGATGGAAAAAAATGTATTGCTCAAAGATGGTAACACCTACAGCAACACGTTGTACATCCCTGGAAAGAGGAGAAACAGACCTTTAATATGAGGGGTAAAAGATAATAGTGGCTCTAAAACTGTGCCAGTGAGGCCAACTTGAAGAACCAAATGTCACAAAATTAAAAAAAAACAATGAATATGCTGATGGAAAAAAATTTATTGCTCAAAGATGGTAACACCTACAGCAACATGTTGTACATCCCTGGAAAGCGGAGAAACAGACCTTTAATATGAGTGGTAAAAGATAATAGTGGCTGAAAGAGGAGAAACAGACCTTTAATATGAGGGGTAAAAGATAATAGTGGCTCTAAAACTGTGCCAGTGAGGCCAACTTGAAGAACCAAATGTCACAAAATTAAAAAAAAACAATGAATATGCTGATGGAAAAAAATTTATTGCTCAGAGATGGTAACACCTACAGCAACATGTACATCCCTGGAAAGCGGAGAAACAGACCTTTAATATGAGGGGTAAAAGATAATAGTGGCTCTAAAGAGGAGAAACAGACCTTTAATATGAGGGGTAAAAGATAATAGTGGCTCTAAAACTGTGCCAGTGAGGCCAACTTGAAGAACCAAATGTCACAAAATTAAAAAAAAAACAATGAATATGCTGATGGAAAAAAATTTATTGCTCAAAGATGGTAACACCTACAGCAACATGTTGTACATCCCTGGAAAGAGTAGAAACAGACCTTTAATATGAGGGGTAAAAGATAATAGTGGCTCTAAAACTGTGCCAGTGAGGCCAACTTGAAGAACCAAATGTCACAAAATTAAAAAAAAAAAATGAATATGCTGATGGAAAAAAATTTATTGCTCAAAGATGGTAACACCTACAGCAACATGTTGTACATCCCTGGAAAGCGGAGAAACAGACCTTTAATATGAGGGGTAAAAGATAATAGTGGCAATAAAACTGTGCCAATGAGGCCAACTTGAAGAACCAAATGTCACAAAATTAAAAAAAAACAATGAATATGCTGATGGAAAAAAATTTATTGCTCAAAGATGATAATACCTACAGTAACACGTTGTACATCCCTGGAAAGAGGAGAAACAGACCTTTAATATGAGGGGTAAAAGATAATAGTGGCTCTAAAACTGTGCCAGTGAGGCCAACTTGAACAACCAAATGTCACAAAATTAAAAAAAAACAATGAATATACTGATGGAAAAAAATTTATTGCTCAAAGATGGTAACACCTACAGCAACATATTGTACATCCCTGGAAAGAGGAGAAACAGACCTTTAATATGAGGGGTAAAAGATAATAGTGGCTCTAAAACTGTGCCAGTGAGGCCAACTTGAAGAACCAAATGTCACGAAATTAAAAAAAAACAATGAATATGCTGATGGAAAAAAATTTATTGCTCAAAGATGGTAACACCTACAGCAACATGTTGTACATCCCTGGAAAGAGGAGAAACAGACCTTTAATATGAGGGGTAAAAGATAATAGTGGCTCTAAAACTGTGCCAGTGAGGCCAACTTGAAGAACCAAATGTCACAAAATTAAAAAAAACAATGAATATGCTGATGGAAAACAATTTATTGCTCAAAGATGGTAACACCTACAGCAACATGTTGTACATCCCTGGAAAGAGGAGAAACAGACCTTTAATATGAGGGGTAAAAGATAATAGTGGCTCTAAAACTGTGCCAGTGAGGCCAACTTGAAGAACCAAATGTCACAAAATTAAAAAAAAAACAATGAATATGCTGATGGAAAAAAATGTATTGCTCAAAGATGGTAACACCTACAGCAACATGTTGTACATCCCTGGAAAGAGGAGAAACAGACCTTTAATATGAGGGGTAAAAGATAATAGTGGCTCTAAAACTGTGCCAGTGAGGCCAACTTGAAGAACCAAATGTCACAAAATTAAAAAAAAACAATGAATATGCTGATGGAAAACAATTTATTGCTCAAAGATGGTAACACCTACAGCAACATGTTGTACATCTTTGGAAAGAGGAGAAACAGACCTTTAATATGAGGGGTAAAAGATAATACTGGCTCTAAAACTGTGCTAGTGAGGCCAACTTGAAGAACCAAATGTCACAAAATTAAAAAAAAACAATGAATATGCTGATGGAAAAAAATTTATTGCTCAAAGATGATAATACCTACAGTTACACGTTGTACATCTCTGGAAAGAGGAGAAACAGACCTTTAATATGAGGGGTAAAAGATAATAGTGGCTCTAAAACTGTGTCAGTGAGGCCAACTTGAAGAACCAAATGTCACAAAATTAAAAAAAAAACAATGAATATGCTGATGGAAAAAAATTTATTGCTCAAAGATGGTAACACCTACAGCAACATGTTGTACATCCCTGGAAAGAAGAGAAACAGACCTTTAATATGAGGGGTAAAAGATAATAGTGGCTCTAAAACTGTGCCAGTGAGGCCAACTTGAAGAACCAAATGTCACAAAATTAAAAAAAAAAACAATGAATATGCTGATGGAAAAAAATTTATTGCTCAAAGATGGTAACACCTACAGCAACACGTTGTACATCCCTGGAAAGAGGAGAAACAGACCTTTAATATGAGGGGTAAAAGATAATAGTGGCTCTAAAACTGTGCCAGTGAGGCCAACTTGAAGAACCAAATGTCACAAAATTTAAAAAAAACAATGAATATGCTGATCGAAAAAAATTTATTGCTCAAAGATGGTAACACCTACAGCAACATGGTGTACATCCCTGGAAAGCGGAGAAACAGACCTTTAATATGAGGGGCAAAAGATAATAGTGGCTCTAAAACTGTGCCAGTGAGGCCAACTTGAAGAACCAAATGTCACAAAATAAAAAAAAAACAATGAATATGCTGATGGAAAAAAATGTATTGCTCAAAGATGGTAACACCTACAGCAACACGTTGTACATCCCTGGAAAGAGGAGAAACAGACCTTTAATATGAGGGGTAAAAGATAATAGTGGCTCTAAAACTGTGCCAGTGAGGCCAACTTGAAGAACCAAATGTCACAAAATTAAAAAAAAACAATGAATATGCTGATGGAAAAAAATTTATTGCTCAAAGATGGTAACACCTACAGCAACATGTTGTACATCCCTGGAAAGCGGAGAAACAGACCTTTAATATGAGTGGTAAAAGATAATAGTGGCTGAAAGAGGAGAAACAGACCTTTAATATGAGGGGTAAAAGATAATAGTGGCTCTAAAACTGTGCCAGTGAGGCCAACTTGAAGAACCAAATGTCACAAAATTAAAAAAAAACAATGAATATGCTGATGGAAAAAAATTTATTGCTCAGAGATGGTAACACCTACAGCAACATGTACATCCCTGGAAAGCGGAGAAACAGACCTTTAATATGAGGGGTAAAAGATAATAGTGGCTCTAAAGAGGAGAAACAGACCTTTAATATGAGGGGTAAAAGATAATAGTGGCTCTAAAACTGTGCCAGTGAGGCCAACTTGAAGAACCAAATGTCACAAAATTAAAAAAAAAACAATGAATATGCTGATGGAAAAAAATTTATTGCTCAAAGATGGTAACACCTACAGCAACATGTTGTACATCCCTGGAAAGAGTAGAAACAGACCTTTAATATGAGGGGTAAAAGATAATAGTGGCTCTAAAACTGTGCCAGTGAGGCCAACTTGAAGAACCAAATGTCACAAAATTAAAAAAAAAAAATGAATATGCTGATGGAAAAAAATTTATTGCTCAAAGATGGTAACACCTACAGCAACATGTTGTACATCCCTGGAAAGCGGAGAAACAGACCTTTAATATGAGGGGTAAAAGATAATAGTGGCAATAAAACTGTGCCAATGAGGCCAACTTGAAGAACCAAATGTCACAAAATTAAAAAAAAACAATGAATATGCTGATGGAAAAAAATTTATTGCTCAAAGATGATAATACCTACAGTAACACGTTGTACATCCCTGGAAAGAGGAGAAACAGACCTTTAATATGAGGGGTAAAAGATAATAGTGGCTCTAAAACTGTGCCAGTGAGGCCAACTTGAACAACCAAATGTCACAAAATTAAAAAAAAACAATGAATATACTGATGGAAAAAAATTTATTGCTCAAAGATGGTAACACCTACAGCAACATATTGTACATCCCTGGAAAGAGGAGAAACAGACCTTTAATATGAGGGGTAAAAGATAATAGTGGCTCTAAAACTGTGCCAGTGAGGCCAACTTGAAGAACCAAATGTCACGAAATTAAAAAAAAACAATGAATATGCTGATGGAAAAAAATTTATTGCTCAAAGATGGTAACACCTACAGCAACATGTTGTACATCCCTGGAAAGAGGAGAAACAGACCTTTAATATGAGGGGTAAAAGATAATAGTGGCTCTAAAACTGTGCCAGTGAGGCCAACTTGAAGAACCAAATGTCACAAAATTAAAAAAAACAATGAATATGCTGATGGAAAACAATTTATTGCTCAAAGATGGTAACACCTACAGCAACATGTTGTACATCCCTGGAAAGAGGAGAAACAGACCTTTAATATGAGGGGTAAAAGATAATAGTGGCTCTAAAACTGTGCCAGTGAGGCCAACTTGAAGAACCAAATGTCACAAAATTAAAAAAAAAACAATGAATATGCTGATGGAAAAAAATGTATTGCTCAAAGATGGTAACACCTACAGCAACATGTTGTACATCCCTGGAAAGAGGAGAAACAGACCTTTAATATGAGGGGTAAAAGATAATAGTGGCTCTAAAACTGTGCCAGTGAGGCCAACTTGAAGAACCAAATGTCACAAAATTAAAAAAAAACAATGAATATACTGATGGAAAAAAATTTATTGCTCAAAGATGGTAACACCTACAGCAACATATTGTACATCCCTGGAAAGAGGAGAAACAGACCTTTAATATGAGGGGTAAAAGATAATAGTGGCTCTAAAACTGTGCCAGTGAGGCCAACTTGAAGAACCAAATGTCACGAAATTAAAAAAAAACAATGAATATGCTGATGGAAAAAAATTTATTGCTCAAAGATGGTAACACCTACAGCAACATGTTGTACATCCCTGGAAAGAGGAGAAACAGACCTTTAATATGAGGGGTAAAAGATAATAGTGGCTCTAAAACTGTGCCAGTGAGGCCAACTTGAAGAACCAAATGTCACAAAATTAAAAAAAACAATGAATATGCTGATGGAAAACAATTTATTGCTCAAAGATGGTAACACCTACAGCAACATGTTGTACATCCCTGGAAAGAGGAGAAACAGACCTTTAATATGAGGGGTAAAAGATAATAGTGGCTCTAAAACTGTGCCAGTGAGGCCAACTTGAAGAACCAAATGTCACAAAATTAAAAAAAAACAATGAATATACTGATGGAAAAAAATTTATTGCTCAAAGATGGTAACACCTACAGCAACATATTGTACATCCCTGGAAAGAGGAGAAACAGACCTTTAATATGAGGGGTAAAAGATAATAGTGGCTCTAAAACTGTGCCAGTGAGGCCAACTTGAAGAACCAAATGTCACAAAATTACAAAAAAAAAACAATGAATATGGTGATGGAAAAAAATGTATTGCTCAAAGATGGTAACACCTACAGCAACATGTTGTACATTCCTGGAAAGAGGAGAAACAGACCTTTAATATGAGGGGTAAAAGATAATAGTGGCTCTAAAACTGTGCCAGTGAGGCCAACTTGAAGAACCAAATGTCACAAAATTAAAAAAAACAATGAATATGCTGATGGAAAACAATTTATTGCTCAAAGATGGTAACACCTACAGCAACATGTTGTACATCTTTGGAAAGAGGAGAAAGAGACCTTTAATATGAGGGGTAAAAGATAATAGTGGCTCTAAAACTGTGCTAGTGAGGCCAACTTGAAGAACCAAATGTCACAAAATTAAAAAAAAACAATGAATATGCTGATGGAAAAAAATTTATTGCTCAAAGATGATAATACCTACAGTTACACGCTGTACATCTCTGGAAAGAGGAGAAACAGACCTTTAATATGAGGGGTAAAAGATAATAGTGGCTCTAAAACTGTGTCAGTGAGGCCAACTTGAAGAACCAAATGTCACAAAATTAAAAAAAAAAACAATGAATATGCTGATGGAAAAAAATTTATTGCTCAAAGATGGTAACACCTACAGCAACATGTTGTACATCCCTGGAAAGAAGAGAAACAGACCTTTAATATGAGGGGTAAAAGATAATAGTGGCTGCTCTAAAACTGTGCCAGTGAGGGCAACTTGAAGAACCAAATGTCACAAAATTAAAAAAAAAACAATGAATATGCTGATGGAAAAAAATTTATTGCTCAAAGATGGTAACACCTACAGCAACATGTTGTACATCCCTGGAAAGAGGAGAAACAGACCTTTAATATTAGGGGTAAAAGATGTATGTATGTATGTATGTATGTATGATATTTATTTCGCTTAAATTACTTATAAATATAATATGAAATACAAATCCATTTAAAAATTCAATATGTTTGAACTTACAAAGTAAAGTAAGCAAAATCTGGTGGCATTCGATATTTTATTCAGATTGAGTTCAAATAGTGTTGAATGCCACTTCAAAAGGAAGAATACAATTAGATAAGGTGGGGTGTTAAACAAGAAAATAAATTTTTTAGAAAAAACTATTTTTAGCCGATTTAGTTCATATAACATGATATCAATTAGTTATTACTTCACAAAGGATGCAAGAATTTATGTGATCTATATATATTAACATCAAAAGCAAAGACAAAAGTTAGATCAAAATATTAGAAGTAAGAGAGTTTAAACTATAATAATCATGAGACAATAGCCAATTTTTTACGCGCTTTAGAAAACATTTGGACATGTGAACACATCTGATTTCTTCCGGGAGGACATTAAATAAACGATTACATATAACTGAATAATAATTTTTATATGCGGTGGTTCGATAGTTTGGCACTTGTAACATATTAAGTGAGTTATTGCGTAGGTTATAGGTTGAGATTATACGAAAATTTCGGTTACCAGACTTCATAAAGAACGCTTTTAGAACCTTAAAACAGTATAAGTGACGAACAGGAAGAATCCCTAATTGACAAAACAAAGGAAAACTAGGATACCTACCAGGTTTACGACAAATTTTCCGGACAACATTCTTTTGCAGGACTAACAATGGCTGAACTTTGTTTTGATAGCCACCTCCCCAGCAATTTATACCGTATTGAAGCTTAGAGTTAAAAAGTCCATAATAAATTGTGGTTAGGAGCTTAGTTGAACATAAATTACGAAGGTAATAGAAATGCCTAAGTGTGGAGATAAAGTACTTCTTCAATGCAGTAGCGTGGGAAGAAAATTTCATATTAGAGTCAAGTAAGAGTCCTAAGTACATAAATTCGTCTACATTCTCTATCATAAAACAGTCATCACTACAATTTTCACTAGTACAAAATAACTGACCAAGGCCACTGGTTGCACATTTACATTGATATAATTTAAATTTTTTGCAATTGGGTGCATGAAAGTATACATTCGGTTTTGGATTAATAGAAACAGAAAAATTAAAGAACATTAATTTAGTCTTAGGACTTATTACAAGATTGTGTTCAGCGAACCATTGTCTTAGAGTATGTACATCACAATTTATGTCACAGATAAGATCTAGGGGACTGTTTACGCCATACGATAACCCAACATCGTCAGCAAAAGCAGTAGGTGAGCCTCTTAGATTGAGGTGGAAGAGTGAGTTGATATAGATCAAAAATAAAATGGGACCCAAGACTGAACCTTGTGGTACCCCAAGCCTGATTAATTGCACATCACTTCTCGTCTCATTCAACTTTACTCTCTGTGATCTATTATTCAGATATGAATTAAACCATTCAAGCATAAAACCACGCACACCTGCACTCTCTAGTTTACTTAACAGAATTGTATGGTCAACCATGTCGAAAGCTTTGGTTATATCAATGAATAACGCAGCTGTACATTTTTTGAAGTTATTACTTCTTTAGGCGCGTTGGGCACTTTTAGATGGAAAGAAATTAGTGAATTCGCGTCACCTTAAAAACGACACCGCGTCATCGTCACCAAAAAAACGACACCGCGTCATCGTCACCAAAAAAACGACACCGCGTCATCGTCACCGAAAAAACGACACCGCGTCATCGTCACCGAAAAAACGACACCGCGTCATCGTCACCGAAAAAACGACACCGCGTCATCGTCACCGAGAAACCGACACCCGATAGATGGCGCTGTTGTCCATTTTTTTGAGAAACTCAACCGATCCAAATGAAACTTTGTTTGTGTGCATGGTTGTATGCAGCTAGAAAGATAGGATAGTTTTGGACCCGATAGGTGGCGCTGTTGTCGATTTTTTTGAGAAACTCAACCGATATCAATGAAACTTTGTTTGTGTGCATGGTTGTATGCAGCTAGAAAGATAGGTTAGTTTTGGACCCGATAGGTGGCGCTGTTGTCGATTTTTTTGAGAAACTCAACCGATCTCAATGAAACTTTGTTTGTGTGCATGGTTGTATGCAGCTAGAAAGATAGGATAGTTTTGGACCCGATAGGTGGCGCTGTTGTCGATTTTTTTGAGAAACTCAACCGATCTCAATGAAACTTTGTTTGTGTGCATGGTTGTATGCAGCTAGAAAGATAGGATAGTTTTGGACCCGATAGGTGGCGCTGTTGTCGATTTTTTTGAGAAACTCAACCGATCTCAATGAAACTTTGTTTGTGTGCATTGTTGTATGCAACTAGAAAGATAGGATAGTTTTGGACCCGATAGGTGGCGCTGTTGTCGATTTTTTTGAGAAACTCAACCGATCTCAATGAAACTTTGTTTGTGTGCATTGTTGTATGCAACTAGAAAGATAGGATAGTTTTGGACCCGATAGGTAGCGCTGTTGTCGATTTTTTTGAGAAACTCAACCGATCTCAATGAAACTTTGTTTGTGTGCATGGTTGTATGCAGCTAGAAAGATAGGATAGTTTTGGACCCAATAGGTGGCGCTGTTGTCGATTTTTTTGAGAAACTCAACCGATCTCAATGAAACTTTGTTTGTGTGCATGGTTGTATGCAACTAGAAAGATAGGATAGTTTTGGACCCGATAGGTGGCGCTGTTGTCGATTTTTTTGAGAAACTCAACCGATCTCAATGAAACTTTGTTTGTGTGCATGGTTGTATGCAGCTAGAAAGATTGGATAGTTTTGGACCCAATAGGTGGCGCTGTTGTCGATTTTTTTTGAGAAACTCAACCGATCTCAATGAAACTTTGTTTGTGTGCATGGTTGTATGCAGCTAGAAAGATAGGATAGTTTTGGACCCGATAGGTGGCGCTGTTGTCGATTTTTTTGAGAAACTCAACCGATCTCAATGAAACTTTGTTTGTGTGCATGGTTGTATGCAGCTAGATAGATAGGATAGTTTTGGACCCGATAGGTGGCGCTGTTGTCGATTTTTTTGAGAAACTCAACCGATCTCAATGAAACTTTGTTTGTGTGCATGGTGGTATGCAGCTAGAAAGATAGGATAGTTTTGGACCCGATAGGTGGCGCTGTTGTCGATTTTTTTGAGAAACTCAACCGATCTCAATGAAACTTTGTTTGTGTGCATGGTTGTATGCAGCTAGAAAGATAGGATAGTTTTGGACCCGATAGGTGGCGCTGTTGTCGATTTTTTTGAGAAACTCAACCGATCTCAATGAAACTTTGTTTGTGTGCATGGTTGTATGCAGCTAGAAAGATAGGATAGTTTTGGACCCGATAGGTTGCGCTGTTGTCGATTTTTTGAGAAACTCAACCGATCTCAATTAAACTTTGTTTGTGTGCATGGTTGGATGCAGCTAGAATGATAGGATAGTTTTGGACCCGATAGGTGGCGCTGTTGTCGATTTTTTTGAGAAACTCAACCGATCTCAATGAAACTTTGTTTGTGTGCATGGTTGTATGCAGCTGGAAAGATAGGATAGTTTTGGACCCGATAGGTGGCGCTGTTGTCGATTTTTTTGAGAAACTCAACCGATCTCAATGAAACTTTGTTTGTGTGCATCGTTTTATGCAGCTAGAAAGTTAGGATAGTTTTGGACCCGATAGGTGGCGCTGTTGTCCATTTTCCGAGAAACTCAGCCGATCTCAATGAAACTTTGTGTGTGTGCATGGTTGTACGCAGCTGGAAAGATAGGATAGTTTTGGACCCGATAGGTGGCGCTGTTGTCGATTTTTTTGAGAAACTCAACCGATCTCAATGAAACTTTGTTTGTGTGCATTGTTGTATGCAACTAGAAAGATAGGATAGTTTTGGACCCGATAGGTGGCGCTGTTGTCGATTTTTTTGAGAAACTCAACCGATCTCAATGAAACTTTGTTTGTGTGCATGGTTTTATGCAGCTAGAAAGATAGGATAGTTTTGGACCCGATAGGTGGCGCTGTTGTCCGTTTTCTGAGAAACTCAACCGATCCCAATGAAACTTTGTATGTGTGCATGTTTGTATGCAGCTAGAAAGATAGGATAGTTTTGGACCCGATAGGTGGCGCTGTTGTCGATTTTTTTTGGGAAACTCAACCGATCTCAATGAAACTTTGTTTGTGTGCATGGTTGTATGCAGCTAGAAAGATAGGATAGTTTTGGACCTGATAGGTGGCGCTGTTGTCCGTTTTCTGAGAAACTTTACCGATCCCAATGAAATTTTGTATGTGTGCATGTTTGTATGCAGCTAGAAAGATAGGATAGTTTTGGACCCGATAGGTGGCGCTGTTGTAAAATATTATGCATTATTTTTCATGTACCTACAATAGCGCTTTAAATGAAAGTGAAAATTATAATATAATATTTGTAGTAGTAGTTTATAATAATCAATAAAGAAACACTTCATTTAAAAGTATTTCCTGACGATTCGATAGATGCACATGTAATTGTTCAAGTAATAACTTCTGTCGGCACTCCCGGAGTGCTTGTCTTTTTTTTTTTTTTGTCAAGGTTACACATTATCCGAGAGCAAAATTCTAAAAGTGCGTCCTCGGTTGATTTGCCCTTTTGAAATCCAAATTGAGACGGATGAAAGAACATCGTCTTGTCTAAAAAGTTTACTAACCTAATTTTAATAAGTTTTTCAAAAACTTTACTTATGCTTGGCAGGAGGGAAATCGGCCTATAATTTCCTATTTCAGTTGGAGAGCCTTTTTTAAATAAAGGAATAACATCAGCACATTTTAGACCGTCAGGAAAAACACCAGAAAAAACACTACGATTGAAAACATCAGCTAATACATCCACAATGAAACAAGCAATATTTTTAAGGACAACATTAGAAATACCATCGACACCAAAAGAATTTGAGTTATTCAAACTGCCAATCACACTTAAAATCTCTAAAGGAGTTATAGAGCCAAAAACGATACTTCTACAGTGCACAGAGTTTACACCACCAATAGCAGAACATTGAGAACATAGATTTTGAGTTAGTCCATTATGTAATTTGAGTCCGATATTTGAAAAATGTCGATTAAAAGCGCCAGCGATTTCATGTTTATTTGTTATTTCCTTATTACCAATACGTAGAACAATAGTTTTTTGAATAGACGATTTTTTGTTGAGAATGGTGTTTACAACTTTCCACTCTTCCTTAAGATTACCTCTAGCTGAATAAAATTGAGCACGGTAATAAGAGTCGCGGCAAATTGGTATTTCCTTTTTCAAATCAGCACAAATCTTCTTATATTTCATTTTGAGAAATACATTGCTAGGGTTCTTTTTGCACTTTACTCTAAGTTTATTTTTAGTTGTTACTTTATTTAATAAATAATTAGATAGCCAAGGTTTAAGTTTATATTTAGATTTTCTTGTGGTTAGAAAACTGCAACCAGCAATATGGCTTTTAAGAGTAGTCAAGAAATTAAAATATGCATTCGATACGTCACTACAGTTATAAACATTGTCCCAGGACTCAAAACACAACTTATTTCGAAGCCTAGTATAGCTTATTTTTGGCTTGCTTTGGACACGTTTCTGTATTGGGCTATTGTTTTTGGATGTTACGCTAAATAGAACGCCGGTCATGGAATGGTCAGTAATAAAAAAATCAAACACACAATATTCACACCCTATGGAAGCAACATTCCGAAAGCGTCCATATATATGGTCTAAAGAAGTGCCTGATGCAGGCCTAGTAATCACATTGATGAAGTTTGTCAAGCCATTTAACGCTAACATAGAAATATACTTTGATACAGTAGGACTTTCATCTAGACAATCAACATTGAAATCACCTACAACAATTAAGTTTTTGGATTTCTCCCTATCTAACACAATAGAAAAATCATTAATAAACATCGTCACATTAAACATCTGCAATCTATAAACACATAAAAAAACAAACAATTCATTATCTATGACGATGGACACCTTTAACACGTCTGCACTAGGACAATCGACTTGGGAAACATTACTGATTTTAAAAGTGTTCTTTATAAAGCAGCCAACACCACCTGCTGCGTAATTTTCATTTGTTTTACTATAGAAACTGAAACCAGGCAGGAAGTAATCATTTTTTTCAACCTCATAGATCCAGATCTCAGACACGAACACAATATCCGGGACACACGCAAACGAGTTAACATGTGCGACGAGCGCAGAAAAGTTTTCTCTCAGACTTCTAATATTTTGATGAACAATAAATAATTTTTCATTGCAATAAGAACTATTAGTTAGAACAGCATCATTGTGAGGTTTGCATTGGACAAGGATAGAAGAGTTATCAATTAAATCATTTTTTGAATTCATAATACTAAATATAAAAGAAAAAGACAAGAAAACAAACTCAAATGAGTGAGATATCACTAAATGATTAGTGGCTCTAAAACTGTGCCAGTGAGGCCAACTTGAAGAACCAAATGTCACAAAATTTAAAAAAAACAATGAATATGCAGATGGAAAAAAATTTATTGCTCAAAGATGGTAACACCTACAGCAACATTTTGTACATCCCTGGAAAGCGGAGAAACAGACCTTTAATATGAGGGGTAAAAGATAATAGTGGCTCTAAAACTGTGCCAGTGAGGCCAACTTGAAGAACCAAATGTCACAAAATTAAAAAAAAAACAATGAATATGCTGATGGAAAAAAATTTATTGCTCAAAGATGGTAACACCTACAGCAACACGTTGTACATCCCTGGAAAGAGGAGAAACAGACCTTTAATATGAGGGGTAAAAGATAATAGTGGCTCTAAAACTGTGCCAGTGAGGCCAACTTGAAGAACCAAATGTCACAAAATTAAAAAAAAACAGTGAATATGCTGATGGAAAAAAATTTATTGCTCAAAGATGGTAACACCTACAGCAACATATTGTACATCCCTGGAAAGCGGAGAAACAGACCTTTAATATGAGGGGTAAAAGATAATAGTGGCTCTAAAACTGTGCCAGTGAGGCCAACTTGAAGAACCAAATGTCACAAAATTAAAAAAAAAACAATGAATATGCTGATGGAAAAAAAATTATTGCTCAAAGATGGTAACACCTACAGCAACACGTTGTACATCCCTGGAAAGAGGAGAAACAGACCTTTAATATGAGGGGTAAAAGATAATAGTGGCTCTAAAACTGTGCCAGTGAGGCCAACTTGAAGAACCAAATGTCACAAAATAAAAAAAAAACAATGAATATGCTGATGGAAAAAAATTTATTGCTCAATGATGGTAACACCTACAGCAACATATTGTACATCCCTGGAAAGCGGAGAAACAGACCTTTAATATGAGGGGTAAAAGATAATAGTGGCTCTAAAACTGTGCCAGTGAGGCCAACTTGAAGAACCAAATGTCACAAAATTAAAAAAAAACAATGAATATGCTGATGGAAAAAAATTTATTGCTCAAAGATGGTAACACCTACAGCAACACGTTGTACATCCCTGGAAAGCGGAGAAACAGTTCTTTAATATGAGGGGTAAAAGAAAATAGTGGCTCTAAAACTGTGCCAGTGAGGCCAACTTGAAGAACCAAATGTCACAAAATTAAAAAAAAACAATGAATATGCTGATGGAAAAAAATTTATTGCTCAAAGATGATAATACCTACAGTAACATGTTGTACATCTCTGGAAAGAGAAGAAACAGACCTTTAATATGAGGGGTAAAAGATAATAGTGGCTCTAAAACTGTGGCAGTGAGGCCAACTTGAAGAACCAAATGTCACAAAATTAAAAAAAAACAATGAATATGCTGATGGAAAAAAAAATATTGCTCAAAGATGGTAACACCTACAGCAACATATCGTACATACCTGAAAAGAGGAGAAACAGAGCTTTAATATGAGGGGTAAAAGATAATAGTGGCTCTAAAACTGTGCCAGTGAGGCCAACTTGAAGAACCAAATGTCACAAAATTAAAAAAAAACAATGAATATGCTGATGGAAAAAAATTTATTGCTCAAAGATGGTAACACCTACAGCAACATGTTGTACATCCCTGGAAAGAGGAGAAACAGACCTTTAATATGAGGGGTAAAAGATAATAGTGGCTCTAAAACTGTGCCAGTGAGGCCAACTTGAAGAACCAAATGTCACAAAATTAAAAAAAAACAATGAATGTGCTGATGGAAAAAAATTTATTGCTCTAAGATGGTAACACCTACAGCAACATGTTGTACATCCCTGGAAAGAGGAGAAACAGACCTTTAATATGAGGGGTAAAAGATAATAGTGGCTCTAAAACTGTGCCAGTGAGGCCAACTTGAAGAACCAAATGTCACAAAATTAAAAAAAAACAATGAATATGCTGATGGAAAAAAATTTATTGCTCAAAGATGGTAAAACCTACAGCAACATGTTGTACATCCCTGGAAAGAGGAGAAACAGACCTTTAATATGAGGTGTAAAAGATAATAGTGGCTCTAAAACTGTGCCAGTGAGGCCAACTTGAAGAACCAAATGTCACAAAATTAAAAAAAAACAATGAATATGCTGATGGAAAAAAATTTATTGCTCAAAGATGGTAACACCTACAGCAACATGTTTTACATCCCTGGAAAGAGGAGAAACAGACCTTTAATATGAGGGGTAAAAGATAATAGTGGCTCTAAAACTGTGCCAGTGAGGCCAACTTGAAGAACCAAATGTCACAAAATTAAAAAAAAACAATGAATATGCTGATGGAAAAAAATTTATTGCTCCAAGATGGTAACACCTACAGCAACATGTTGTACATCCCTGGAAAGAGGAGAAACAGACCTTTAATATGAGGGGTAAAAGATAATAGTGGCTCTAAAACTGTGCCAGTGAGGACAACTTGAAGAACCAAATGTCACAAAATTAAAAAAAAACAATGAATATGCTGATGGAAAAAAATTTATTGCTCAAAGATGGTAACACCTACAGCAACATGTACATCCCTGGAAAGCGGAGAAACAGACCTTTAATATGAGGGGTAAAAGATAATAGTGGCTCTAAAACTGTGCCAGTGAGGACAACTTGAAGAACCAAATGTCACAAAATTAAAAAAAAACAATGAATATGCTGATGGAAAAAAAATTATTGCTCAAAGATGATGATACCTACAGCAACATGTTGTACATTTCTGGAAAGAGGAGAAACAGACCTTTAATATGAGGGGTAAAAGATAATAGTGGCTCTAAAACTGTGCCAGTGAGGCCAACTTGAAGAACCAAATGTCACAAAATTAAAAAAAAAACAATGAATATGCTGATGGAAAAAAATTTATTGCTCAAAGATGGTAACACCTACAGCAACATGTTGTACATCCCTGGAAAGAGGAGAAACAGACCTTTAATATGAGGGGTAAAAGATAATAGTGGCTCTAAAACTGTGCCAGTGAGGCCAACTTGAAGAACCAAATGTCACAAAATTAAAAAAAAAACAATGAATATGCTGATGGAAAAAAATTTATTGCTCAAAGATGGTAACACCTACAGCAACATGTTGTACATCCCTGGAAAGAGGAGAAACAGACCTTTAATATGAGGGGTAAAAGATAATAGTGGCTCTAAAACTGTGCCAGTGATACCAACTTGAAGAACCAAATGTCACAAAATTAAAAAAAAACAATGAATATGCTGATGGAAAAAAATGTATTGCTCAAAGATGATAATACCTACAGTAACATGTTGTACATCTCTGGAAAGAGGAGAAACAGACCTTTAATATGAGGGGTAAAAGATAATAGTGGCTCTAAAACTGTGTCAGTGAGGCCAACTTGAAGAACCAAATGTCACAAAATTAAAAAAAAACAATGAATATGCTGATGGAAAAAAAAATATTGCTCAAAGATGGTAACACCTACAGCAACATGTTGTACATACCTGGAAAGAGGAGAAACAGAGCTTTAATATGAGGGGTAAAAGATAATAGTGGCTCTAAAACTGTGCCAGTGAGGCCAACTTGAAGAACCAAATGTCACAAAATTAAAAAAAAACAATGAATATGCTGATGGAAAAAAATTTATTGCTCAAAGATGGTAACACCTACAGCAACATGTTGTACATCCCTGGAAAGAGGAGAAACAGACCTTTAATATGAGGGGTAAAAGATAATAGTGGCTCTAAAACTGTGCCAGTGAGGCCAACTTGAAGAACCAAATGTCACAAAATTAAAAAAAAACAATGAATGTGCTGATGGAAAAAAATTTATTGCTCTAAGATGGTAACACCTACAGCAACATGTTGTACATCCCTGGAAAGAGGAGAAACAGACCTTTAATATGAGGGGTAAAAGATAATAGTGGCTCTAAAACTGTGCCAGTGAGGCCAACTTGAAGAACCAAATGTCACAAAATTAAAAAAAAACAATGAATATGCTGATGGAAAAAAATTTATTGCTCAAAGATGGTAAAACCTACAGCAACATGTTGTACATCCCTGGAAAGAGGAGAAACAGACCTTTAATATGAGGTGTAAAAGATAATAGTGGCTCTAAAACTGTGCCAGTGAGGCCAACTTGAAGAACCAAATGTCACAAAATTAAAAAAAAACAATGAATATGCTGATGGAAAAAAATTTATTGCTCAAAGATGGTAACACCTACAGCAACATGTTTTACATCCCTGGAAAGAGGAGAAACAGACCTTTAATATGAGGGGTAAAAGATAATAGTGGCTCTAAAACTGTGCCAGTGAGGCCAACTTGAAGAACCAAATGTCCCAAATTAAAAAAAAACAATGAATATGCTGATGGAAAAAAATTTATTGCTCTAAGATGGTAACACCTACAGCAACATGTTGTACATCCCTGGAAAGAGGAGAAACAGACCTTTAATATGAGGGGTAAAAGATAATAGTGGCACTAAAACTGTGCCAGTGAGGACAACTTGAAGAACCAAATGTCACAAAATTAAAAAAAAACAATGAATATGCTGATGGAAAAAAATTTATTGCTCAAAGATGGTAACACCTACAGCAACATGTACATCCCTGGAAAGCGGAGAAACAGACCTTTAATATGAGGGGTAAAAGATAATAGTGGCTCTAAAACTGTGCCAGTGAGGACAACTTGAAGAACCAAATGTCACAAAATTAAAAAAAAACAATGAATATGCTGATGGAAAAAAAATTATTGCTCAAAGATGATGATACCTACAGCAACATGTTGTACATCTCTGGAAAGAGGAGAAACAGACCTTTAATATGAGGGGTAAAAGATAATAGTGGCTCTAAAACTGTGCCAGTGAGGCCAACTTGAAGAACCAAATGTCACAAAATTAAAAAAAAAACAATGAATATGCTGATGGAAAAAAATTTATTGCTCAAAGATGGTAACACCTACAGCAACATGTTGTACATCCCTGGAAAGAGGAGAAACAGACCTTTAATATGAGGGGTAAAAGATAATAGTGGCTCTAAAACTGTGCCAGTGAGGCCAACTTGAAGAACCAAATGTCACAAAATTAAAAAAAAAACAATGAATATGCTGATGGAAAAAAATTTATTGCTCAAAGATGGTAACACCTACAGCAACATGTTGTACATCCCTGGAAAGAGGAGAAACAGACCTTTAATATGAGGGGTAAAAGATAATAGTGGCTCTAAAACTGTGCCAGTGATACCAACTTGAAGAACCAAATGTCACAAAATTAAAAAAAAACAATGAATATGCTGATGGAAAAAAATGTATTGCTCAAAGATGATAATACCTACAGTAACATGTTGTACATCTCTGGAAAGAGGAGAAACAGACCTTTAATATGAGGGGTAAAAGATAATAGTGGCTCTAAAACTGTGTCAGTGAGGCCAACTTGAAGAACCAAATGTCACAAAATTAAAAAAAAACAATGAATATGCTGATGGAAAAAAATTTATTGCTCAAAGATGATAATACCTACAGTAACATGTTGTACATCTCTGGAAAGAGGAGAAACAGACCTTTAATATGAGGGGTAAAAGATAATAGTGGCTCTAAAACTGTGTCAGTGAGGCCAACTTGAAGAACCAAATGTCACAAAATTAAAAAAAACAATGAATATGCTGATGGAAAAAAATTTATTGCTCAAAGATGGTAACACCTACAGCAACATGTTGTACATCCCTGGAAAGAGTAGAAACAGACCTTTAATATGAGGGGTAAAAGATAATAGTGGCTCTAAAACTGTGCCAGTGAGGCCAACTTGAAGAACCAAATGTCACAAAATTAAAAAAAAAATGAATATGCTGATGGAAAAAAATTTATTGCTCAAAGATGGTAACACCTACAGCAACATGTTGTACATCCCTGGAAAGCGGAGAAACAGACCTTTAATATGAGGGGTAAAAGATAATAGTGGCTCTAAAACTGTGCCAATGAGGCCAACTTGAAGAACCAAATGTCACAAAATTAAAAAAAAACAATGAATATGCTGATGGAAAAAAATTTATTGCTCAAAGATGATAATACCTACAGTAACACGTTGTACATCTCTGGAAAGAGGAGAAACAGACCTTTAATATGAGGGGTAAAAGATAATAGTGGCTCTAAAACTGTGCCAGTGAGGCCAACTTGAAGAACCAAATGTCACAAAATTAAAAAAAAACAATGAATATGCTGATGGAAAAAAATTTATTGCTCAAAGATGGTAACACCTAAAGCAACATATTGTACATCCCTGGAAAGAGGAGAAACAGACCTTTAATATGAGGGGTAAAAGATAATAGTGGCTCTAAAACTGTGCCAGTGAGGCCAACTTGAAGAACCAAATGTCACGAAATTAAAAAAAAACAATGAATATGCTGATGGAAAAAAATGTATTGCTCAAAGATGGTAACACCTACAGCAACATGTTGTACATCCCTGGAAAGAGGAGAAACAGACCTTTAATATGAGGGGTAAAAGATAATAGTGGCTCTAAAACTGTGCCAGTGAGGCCAACTTGAAGAACCAAATGTCACAAAATTAAAAAAAAACAATGAATATGCTGATGGAAAAAAATTTATTGCTCAAAGATGGTAAAACCTACAGCAACATGTTGTACATCCCTGGAAAGAGGAGAAACAGACCTTTAATATGAGGTGTAAAAGATAATAGTGGCTCTAAAACTGTGCCAGTGAGGCCAACTTGAAGAACCAAATGTCACAAAATTAAAAAAAAACAATGAATATGCTGATGGAAAAAAATGTATTGCTCAAAGATGGTAACACCTACAGCAACATGTTTTACATCCCTGGAAAGAGGAGAAACAGACCTTTAATATGAGGGGTAAAAGATAATAGTGGCTCTAAAACTGTGCCAGTGAGGCCAACTTGAAGAACCAAATGTCACAAAATTAAAAAAAAACAATGAATATGCTGATGGAAAAAAATTTATTGCTCTAAGATGGTAACACCTACAGCAACATGTTGTACATCCCTGGAAAGAGGAGAAACAGACCTTTAATATGAGGGGTAAAAGATAATAGTGGCTCTAAAACTGTGCCAGTGAGGACAACTTGAAGAACCAAATGTCACAAAATTAAAAAAAAACAATGAATATGCTGATGGAAAAAAATTTATTGCTCAAAGATGGTAACACCTACAGCAACATGTACATCCCTGGAAAGCGGAGAAACAGACCTTTAATATGAGGGGTAAAAGATAATAGTGGCTCTAAAACTGTGCCAGTGAGGACAACTTGAAGAACCAAATGTCACAAAATTAAAAAAAAACAATGAATATGCTGATGGAAAAAAAATTATTGCTCAAAGATGATGATACCTACAGCAACATGTTGTACATTTCTGGAAAGAGGAGAAACAGACCTTTAATATGAGGGGTAAAAGATAATAGTGGCTCTAAAACTGTGCCAGTGAGGCCAACTTGAAGAACCAAATGTCACAAAATTAAAAAAAAAACAATGAATATGCTGATGGAAAAAAATTTATTGCTCAAAGATGGTAACACCTACAGCAACATGTTGTACATCCCTGGAAAGAGGAGAAACAGACCTTTAATATGAGGGGTAAAAGATAATAGTGGCTCTAAAACTGTGCCAGTGAGGCCAACTTGAAGAACCAAATGTCACAAAATTAAAAAAAAAACAATGAATATGCTGATGGAAAAAAATTTATTGCTCAAAGATGGTAACACCTACAGCAACATGTTGTACATCCCTGGAAAGAGGAGAAACAGACCTTTAATATGAGGGGTAAAAGATAATAGTGGCTCTAAAACTGTGCCAGTGATACCAACTTGAAGAACCAAATGTCACAAAATTAAAAAAAAACAATGAATATGCTGATGGAAAAAAATGTATTGCTCAAAGATGATAATACCTACAGTAACATGTTGTACATCTCTGGAAAGAGGAGAAACAGACCTTTAATATGAGGGGTAAAAGATAATAGTGGCTCTAAAACTGTGTCAGTGAGGCCAACTTGAAGAACCAAATGTCACAAAATTAAAAAAAAACAATGAATATGCTGATGGAAAAAAAAATATTGCTCAAAGATGGTAACACCTACAGCAACATGTTGTACATACCTGGAAAGAGGAGAAACAGAGCTTTAATATGAGGGGTAAAAGATAATAGTGGCTCTAAAACTGTGCCAGTGAGGCCAACTTGAAGAACCAAATGTCACAAAATTAAAAAAAAACAATGAATATGCTGATGGAAAAAAATTTATTGCTCAAAGATGGTAACACCTACAGCAACATGTTGTACATCCCTGGAAAGAGGAGAAACAGACCTTTAATATGAGGGGTAAAAGATAATAGTGGCTCTAAAACTGTGCCAGTGAGGCCAACTTGAAGAACCAAATGTCACAAAATTAAAAAAAAACAATGAATGTGCTGATGGAAAAAAATTTATTGCTCTAAGATGGTAACACCTACAGCAACATGTTGTACATCCCTGGAAAGAGGAGAAACAGACCTTTAATATGAGGGGTAAAAGATAATAGTGGCTCTAAAACTGTGCCAGTGAGGCCAACTTGAAGAACCAAATGTCACAAAATTAAAAAAAAACAATGAATATGCTGATGGAAAAAAATTTATTGCTCAAAGATGGTAAAACCTACAGCAACATGTTGTACATCCCTGGAAAGAGGAGAAACAGACCTTTAATATGAGGTGTAAAAGATAATAGTGGCTCTAAAACTGTGCCAGTGAGGCCAACTTGAAGAACCAAATGTCACAAAATTAAAAAAAAACAATGAATATGCTGATGGAAAAAAATTTATTGCTCAAAGATGGTAACACCTACAGCAACATGTTTTACATCCCTGGAAAGAGGAGAAACAGACCTTTAATATGAGGGGTAAAAGATAATAGTGGCTCTAAAACTGTGCCAGTGAGGCCAACTTGAAGAACCAAATGTCCCAAATTAAAAAAAAACAATGAATATGCTGATGGAAAAAAATTTATTGCTCTAAGATGGTAACACCTACAGCAACATGTTGTACATCCCTGGAAAGAGGAGAAACAGACCTTTAATATGAGGGGTAAAAGATAATAGTGGCTCTAAAACTGTGCCAGTGAGGACAACTTGAAGAACCAAATGTCACAAAATTAAAAAAAAACAATGAATATGCTGATGGAAAAAAATTTATTGCTCAAAGATGGTAACACCTACAGCAACATGTACATCCCTGGAAAGCGGAGAAACAGACCTTTAATATGAGGGGTAAAAGATAATAGTGGCTCTAAAACTGTGCCAGTGAGGACAACTTGAAGAACCAAATGTCACAAAATTAAAAAAAACAATGAATATGCTGATGGAAAAAAAATTATTGCTCAAAGATGATGATACCTACAGCAACATGTTGTACATCTCTGGAAAGAGGAGAAACAGACCTTTAATATGAGGGGTAAAAGATAATAGTGGCTCTAAAACTGTGCCAGTGAGGCCAACTTGAAGAACCAAATGTCACAAAATTAAAAAAAAAACAATGAATATGCTGATGGAAAAAAATTTATTGCTCAAAGATGGTAACACCTACAGCAACATGTTGTACATCCCTGGAAAGAGGAGAAACAGACCTTTAATATGAGGGGTAAAAGATAATAGTGGCTCTAAAACTGTGCCAGTGAGGCCAACTTGAAGAACCAAATGTCACAAAATTAAAAAAAAAACAATGAATATGCTGATGGAAAAAAATTTATTGCTCAAAGATGGTAACACCTACAGCAACATGTTGTACATCCCTGGAAAGAGGAGAAACAGACCTTTAATATGAGGGGTAAAAGATAATAGTGGCTCTAAAACTGTGCCAGTGATACCAACTTGAAGAACCAAATGTCACAAAATTAAAAAAAAACAATGAATATGCTGATGGAAAAAAATGTATTGCTCAAAGATGATAATACCTACAGTAACATGTTGTACATCTCTGGAAAGAGGAGAAACAGACCTTTAATATGAGGGGTAAAAGATAATAGTGGCTCTAAAACTGTGTCAGTGAGGCCAACTTGAAGAACCAAATGTCACAAAATTAAAAAAAAACAATGAATATGCTGATGGAAAAAAATTTATTGCTCAAAGATGATAATACCTACAGTAACATGTTGTACATCTCTGGAAAGAGGAGAAACAGACCTTTAATATGAGGGGTAAAAGATAATAGTGGCTCTAAAACTGTGTCAGTGAGGCCAACTTGAAGAACCAAATGTCACAAAATTAAAAAAAACAATGAATATGCTGATGGAAAAAAATTTATTGCTCAAAGATGGTAACACCTACAGCAACATGTTGTACATCCCTGGAAAGAGTAGAAACAGACCTTTAATATGAGGGGTAAAAGATAATAGTGGCTCTAAAACTGTGCCAGTGAGGCCAACTTGAAGAACCAAATGTCACAAAATTAAAAAAAAAATGAATATGCTGATGGAAAAAAATTTATTGCTCAAAGATGGTAACACCTACAGCAACATGTTGTACATCCCTGGAAAGCGGAGAAACAGACCTTTAATATGAGGGGTAAAAGATAATAGTGGCTCTAAAACTGTGCCAATGAGGCCAACTTGAAGAACCAAATGTCACAAAATTAAAAAAAAACAATGAATATGCTGATGGAAAAAAATTTATTGCTCAAAGATGATAATACCTACAGTAACACGTTGTACATCTCTGGAAAGAGGAGAAACAGACCTTTAATATGAGGGGTAAAAGATAATAGTGGCTCTAAAACTGTGCCAGTGAGGCCAACTTGAAGAACCAAATGTCACAAAATTAAAAAAAAACAATGAATATGCTGATGGAAAAAAATTTATTGCTCAAAGATGGTAACACCTAAAGCAACATATTGTACATCCCTGGAAAGAGGAGAAACAGACCTTTAATATGAGGGGTAAAAGATAATAGTGGCTCTAAAACTGTGCCAGTGAGGCCAACTTGAAGAACCAAATGTCACGAAATTAAAAAAAAACAATGAATATGCTGATGGAAAAAAATGTATTGCTCAAAGATGGTAACACCTACAGCAACATGTTGTACATCCCTGGAAAGAGGAGAAACAGACCTTTAATATGAGGGGTAAAAGATAATAGTGGCTCTAAAACTGTGCCAGTGAGGCCAACTTGAAGAACCAAATGTCACAAAATTAAAAAAAAACAATGAATATGCTGATGGAAAACAATTTATTGCTCAAAGATGGTAACACCTACAGCAACATGTTGTACATCCCTGGAAAGAGGAGAAACAGACCTTTAATATGAGGGGTAAAAGATAATAGTGGCTCTAAAACTGTGCCAGTGAGGCCAACTTGAAGAACCAAATGTCACAAAATTAAAAAAAAAAAAACAATGAATATGCTGATGGAAAACAATTTATTGCTCAAAGATGGTAACACCTACAGCAACATGTTGTACATCCCTGGAAAGAGGAGAAACAGACCTTTAATATGAGGGGTAAAAGATAATAGTGGCTCTAAAACTGTGCCAGTGAGGCCAACTTGAAGAACCAAATGTCACAAAATTAAAAAAAAACAATGAATATGCTGATGGAAAAAAATGTATTGCTCAAAGATGGTAACACCTACAGCAACATGTTGTACATCCCTGGAAAGAGGAGAAACAGACCTTTAATATGAGGGGTAAAAGATAATAGTGGCTCTAAAACTGTGCTAGTGAGGCCAACTTGAAGAACCAAATGTCACAAAATTAAAAAAAAACAATGAATATGCTGATGGAAAAAAATTTATTGCTCAAAGATGGTAACACCTACAGCAACATGTTGTACATCCCTGGAAAGAGGAGAAACAGACCTTTAATATGAGGGGTAAAAGATAATAGTGGCTCTAAAACTGTGCCAGTGAGGCCAACTTGAAGAACCAAATGTCACAAAATTAAAAAAAAACAATGAATATGCTGATGGAACAAAATTTATTGCTCAAAGATGGTAACACCTAAAGCAACATGTTGTACATCCCTGGAAAGAGGAGAAACAGACCTTTCATATGAGGGGTAAAAGATAATAGTGGCTCTAAAACTGTGCCAGTGAGGCCAACTTGAAGAACCAAATGTCACAAATTTAAAAAAAAAACAATGAATATGCTGATGGAAAAAAATGTATTGCTCAAAGATGGTAACACCTACAGCAACATGTTGTACATCCCTAGAAAGAGGAGAAACAGACCTTTAATATGAGGGGTAAAAGATAATAGTGGCTCTAAAACTGTGCCAGTGAGGCCAACTTGAAGAACCAAATGTCACAAAATTAAAAAAAAACAATGAATATGCTGATGGAAAAAAATTTATTGCTCAAAGATGGTAACACCTACAGCAACATGTTGTACATCCCTGGAAAGAGGAGAAACAGACCTTTAATATGAGGGGTAAAAGATAATAGTGGCTCTAAAACTGTGCTAGTGAGGCCAACTTGAAGAACCAAATGTCACAAAATTAAAAAAAAACAATGAATATGCTGATGGAAAAAAATTTATTGCTCAAAGATGGTAACACCTACAGCAACATGTTGTACATCCCTGGAAAGAGGAGAAACAGACCTTTAATATGAGGGGTAAAAGATAATAGTGGCTCTAAAACTGTGCCAGTGAGGCCAACTTGAAGAACCAAATGTCACAAAATTAAAAAAAAACAATGAATATGCTGATGGAACAAAATTTATTGCTCAAAGATGGTAACACCTACAGCAACATGTTTTACATCCCTGGAAAGAGGAGAAACAGACCTTTAATATGAGGGGTAAAAGATAATAGTGGCTCTAAAACTGTGCCAGTGAGGCCAACTTGAAGAACCAAATGTCCCAAATTAAAAAAAAACAATGAATATGCTGATGGAAAAAAATTTATTGCTCTAAGATGGTAACACCTACAGCAACATGTTGTACATCCCTGGAAAGAGGAGAAACAGACCTTTAATATGAGGGGTAAAAGATAATAGTGGCTCTAAAACTGTGCCAGTGAGGACAACTTGAAGAACCAAATGTCACAAAATTAAAAAAAAACAATGAATATGCTGATGGAAAAAAATTTATTGCTCAAAGATGGTAACACCTACAGCAACATGTACATCCCTGGAAAGCGGAGAAACAGACCTTTAATATGAGGGGTAAAAGATAATAGTGGCTCTAAAACTGTGCCAGTGAGGACAACTTGAAGAACCAAATGTCACAAAATTAAAAAAAAACAATGAATATGCTGATGGAAAAAAAATTATTGCTCAAAGATGATGATACCTACAGCAACATGTTGTACATCTCTGGAAAGAGGAGAAACAGACCTTTAATATGAGGGGTAAAAGATAATAGTGGCTCTAAAACTGTGCCAGTGAGGCCAACTTGAAGAACCAAATGTCACAAAATTAAAAAAAAAACAATGAATATGCTGATGGAAAAAAATTTATTGCTCAAAGATGGTAACACCTACAGCAACATGTTGTACATCCCTGGAAAGAGGAGAAACAGACCTTTAATATGAGGGGTAAAAGATAATAGTGGCTCTAAAACTGTGCCAGTGAGGCCAACTTGAAGAACCAAATGTCACAAAATTAAAAAAAAAACAATGAATATGCTGATGGAAAAAAATTTATTGCTCAAAGATGGTAACACCTACAGCAACATGTTGTACATCCCTGGAAAGAGGAGAAACAGACCTTTAATATGAGGGGTAAAAGATAATAGTGGCTCTAAAACTGTGCCAGTGATACCAACTTGAAGAACCAAATGTCACAAAATTAAAAAAAAACAATGAATATGCTGATGGAAAAAAATGTATTGCTCAAAGATGATAATACCTACAGTAACATGTTGTACATCTCTGGAAAGAGGAGAAACAGACCTTTAATATGAGGGGTAAAAGATAATAGTGGCTCTAAAACTGTGTCAGTGAGGCCAACTTGAAGAACCAAATGTCACAAAATTAAAAAAAAACAATGAATATGCTGATGGAAAAAAATTTATTGCTCAAAGATGATAATACCTACAGTAACATGTTGTACATCTCTGGAAAGAGGAGAAACAGACCTTTAATATGAGGGGTAAAAGATAATAGTGGCTCTAAAACTGTGTCAGTGAGGCCAACTTGAAGAACCAAATGTCACAAAATTAAAAAAAACAATGAATATGCTGATAGAAAAAAATTTATTGCTCAAAGATGGTAACACCTACAGCAACATGTTGTACATCCCTGGAAAGAGTAGAAACAGACCTTTAATATGAGGGGTAAAAGATAATAGTGGCTCTAAAACTGTGCCAGTGAGGCCAACTTGAAGAACCAAATGTCACAAAATTAAAAAAAAAATGAATATGCTGATGGAAAAAAATTTATTGCTCAAAGATGGTAACACCTACAGCAACATGTTGTACATCCCTGGAAAGCGGAGAAACAGACCTTTAATATGAGGGGTAAAAGATAATAGTGGCTCTAAAACTGTGCCAATGAGGCCAACTTGAAGAACCAAATGTCACAAAATTAAAAAAAAACAATGAATATGCTGATGGAAAAAAATTTATTGCTCAAAGATGATAATACCTACAGTAACACGTTGTACATCTCTGGAAAGAGGAGAAACAGACCTTTAATATGAGGGGTAAAAGATAATAGTGGCTCTAAAACTGTGCCAGTGAGGCCAACTTGAAGAACCAAATGTCACAAAATTAAAAAAAAAACAATGAATATGCTGATGGAAAAAAATTTATTGCTCAAAGATGGTAACACCTAAAGCAACATATTGTACATCCCTGGAAAGAGGAGAAACAGACCTTTAATATGAGGGGTAAAAGATAATAGTGGCTCTAAAACTGTGCCAGTGAGGCCAACTTGAAGAACCAAATGTCACGAAATTAAAAAAAAACAATGAATATGCTGATGGAAAAAAATGTATTGCTCAAAGATGGTAACACCTACAGCAACATGTTGTACATCCCTGGAAAGAGGAGAAACAGACCTTTAATATGAGGGGTAAAAGATAATAGTGGCTCTAAAACTGTGCCAGTGAGGCCAACTTGAAGAACCAAATGTCACAAAATTAAAAAAAAACAATGAATATGCTGATGGAAAACAATTTATTGCTCAAAGATGGTAACACCTACAGCAACATGTTGTACATCCCTGGAAAGAGGAGAAACAGACCTTTAATATGAGGGGTAAAAGATAATAGTGGCTCTAAAACTGTGCCAGTGAGGCCAACTTGAAGAACCAAATGTCACAAAATTAAAAAAAAAACAATGAATATGCTGATGGAAAAAAATTTATTGCTCAAAGATGGTAACACCTACAGCAACATGTTGTACATCCCTGGAAAGAGGAGAAACAGACCTTTAATATGAGGGGTAAAAGATAATAGTGGCTCTAAAACTGTGCCAGTGAGGCCAACTTGAAGAACCAAATGTCACAAAATTAAAAAAAAAACAATGAATATGCTGATGGAAAAAAATTTATTGCTCAAAGATGGTAACACCTACAGCAACATGTTGTACATCCCTGGAAAGAGGAGAAACAGACCTTTAATATGAGGGGTAAAAGATAATAGTGGCTCTAAAACTGTGCCAGTGATACCAACTTGAAGAACCAAATGTCACAAAATTAAAAAAAAACAATGAATATGCTGATGGAAAAAAATGTATTGCTCAAAGATGATAATACCTACAGTAACATGTTGTACATCTCTGGAAAGAGGAGAAACAGACCTTTAATATGAGGGGTAAAAGATAATAGTGGCTCTAAAACTGTGTCAGTGAGGCCAACTTGAAGAACCAAATGTCACAAAATTAAAAAAAAACAATGAATATGCTGATGGAAAAAAATTTATTGCTCAAAGATGATAATACCTACAGTAACATGTTGTACATCTCTGGAAAGAGGAGAAACAGACCTTTAATATGAGGGGTAAAAGATAATAGTGGCTCTAAAACTGTGTCAGTGAGGCCAACTTGAAGAACCAAATGTCACAAAATTAAAAAAAACAATGAATATGCTGATGGAAAAAAATTTATTGCTCAAAGATGGTAACACCTACAGCAACATGTTGTACATCCCTGGAAAGAGTAGAAACAGACCTTTAATATGAGGGGTAAAAGATAATAGTGGCTCTAAAACTGTGCCAGTGAGGCCAACTTGAAGAACCAAATGTCACAAAATTAAAAAAAAAATGAATATGCTGATGGAAAAAAATTTATTGCTCAAAGATGGTAACACCTACAGCAACATGTTGTACATCCCTGGAAAGCGGAGAAACAGACCTTTAATATGAGGGGTAAAAGATAATAGTGGCTCTAAAACTGTGCCAATGAGGCCAACTTGAAGAACCAAATGTCACAAAATTAAAAAAAAACAATGAATATGCTGATGGAAAAAAATTTATTGCTCAAAGATGATAATGCCTACAGTAACACGTTGTACATCTCTGGAAAGAGGAGAAACAGACCTTTAATATGAGGGGTAAAAGATAATAGTGGCTCTAAAACTGTGCCAGTGAGGCCAACTTGAAGAACCAAATGTCACAAAATTAAAAAAAAAACAATGAATATGCTGATGGAAAAAAATTTATTGCTCAAAGATGGTAACACCTAAAGCAACATATTGTACATCCCTGGAAAGAGGAGAAACAGACCTTTAATATGAGGGGTAAAAGATAATAGTGGCTCTAAAACTGTGCCAGTGAGGCCAACTTGAAGAACCAAATGTCACGAAATTAAAAAAAAAACAATGAATATGCTGATGGAAAAAAATGTATTGCTCAAAGATGGTAACACCTACAGCAACATGTTGTACATCCCTGGAAAGAGGAGAAACAGACCTTTAATATGAGGGGTAAAAGATAATAGTGGCTCTAAAACTGTGCCAGTGAGGCCAACTTGAAGAACCAAATGTCACAAAATTAAAAAAAAACAATGAATATGCTGATGGAAAACAATTTATTGCTCAAAGATGGTAACACCTACAGCAACATGTTGTACATCCCTGGAAAGAGGAGAAACAGACCTTTAATATGAGGGGTAAAAGATAATAGTGGCTCTAAAACTGTGCCAGTGAGGCCAACTTGAAGAACCAAATGTCACAAAATTAAAAAAAAACAATGAATATGCTGATGGAAAAAAATTTATTGCTCAAAGATGGTAACACCTACAGCAACATGTTGTACATCCCTGGAAAGCGGAGAAACAGACCTTTAATATGAGTGGTAAAAGATAATAGTGGCTGAAAGAGGAGAAACAGACCTTTAATATGAGGGGTAAAAGATAATAGTGGCTCTAAAACTGTGCCAGTGAGGCCAACTTGAAGAACCAAATGTCACAAAATTAAAAAAAAAACAATGAATATGCTGATGGAAAAAAATTTATTGCTCAAAGATGGTAACACCTACAGCAACATGTTGTACATCCCTGGAAAGAGGAGAAACAGACCTTTAATATGAGGGGTAAAAGATAATAGTGGCTCTAAAACTGTGCCAGTGATACCAACTTGAAGAACCAAATGTCACAAAATTAAAAAAAAACAATGAATATGCTGATGGAAAAAAATGTATTGCTCAAAGATGATAATACCTACAGTAACATGTTGTACATCTCTGGAAAGAGGAGAAACAGACCTTTAATATGAGGGGTAAAAGATAATAGTGGCTCTAAAACTGTGTCAGTGAGGCCAACTTGAAGAACCAAATGTCACAAAATTAAAAAAAAACAATGAATATGCTGATGGAAAAAAATTTATTGCTCAAAGATGATAATACCTACAGTAACATGTTGTACATCTCTGGAAAGAGGAGAAACAGACCTTTAATATGAGGGGTAAAAGATAATAGTGGCTCTAAAACTGTGTCAGTGAGGCCAACTTGAAGAACCAAATGTCACAAAATTAAAAAAAACAATGAATATGCTGATGGAAAAAAATTTATTGCTCAAAGATGGTAACACCTACAGCAACATGTTGTACATCCCTGGAAAGAGTAGAAACAGACCTTTAATATGAGGGGTAAAAGATAATAGTGGCTCTAAAACTGTGCCAGTGAGGCCAACTTGAAGAACCAAATGTCACAAAATTAAAAAAAAAATGAATATGCTGATGGAAAAAAATTTATTGCTCAAAGATGGTAACACCTACAGCAACATGTTGTACATCCCTGGAAAGCGGAGAAACAGACCTTTAATATGAGGGGTAAAAGATAATAGTGGCTCTAAAACTGTGCCAATGAGGCCAACTTGAAGAACCAAATGTCACAAAATTAAAAAAAAACAATGAATATGCTGATGGAAAAAAATTTATTGCTCAAAGATGATAATGCCTACAGTAACACGTTGTACATCTCTGGAAAGAGGAGAAACAGACCTTTAATATGAGGGGTAAAAGATAATAGTGGCTCTAAAACTGTGCCAGTGAGGCCAACTTGAAGAACCAAATGTCACAAAATTAAAAAAAAAACAATGAATATGCTGATGGAAAAAAATTTATTGCTCAAAGATGGTAACACCTAAAGCAACATATTGTACATCCCTGGAAAGAGGAGAAACAGACCTTTAATATGAGGGGTAAAAGATAATAGTGGCTCTAAAACTGTGCCAGTGAGGCCAACTTGAAGAACCAAATGTCACGAAATTAAAAAAAAAACAATGAATATGCTGATGGAAAAAAATGTATTGCTCAAAGATGGTAACACCTACAGCAACATGTTGTACATCCCTGGAAAGAGGAGAAACAGACCTTTAATATGAGGGGTAAAAGATAATAGTGGCTCTAAAACTGTGCCAGTGAGGCCAACTTGAAGAACCAAATGTCACAAAATTAAAAAAAAACAATGAATATGCTGATGGAAAACAATTTATTGCTCAAAGATGGTAACACCTACAGCAACATGTTGTACATCCCTGGAAAGAGGAGAAACAGACCTTTAATATGAGGGGTAAAAGATAATAGTGGCTCTAAAACTGTGCCAGTGAGGCCAACTTGAAAAACCAAATGTCACAAAATTAAAAAAAAAAAAACAATGAATATGCTGATGGAAAACAATTTATTGCTCAAAGATGGTAACACCTACAGCAACATGTTGTACATCCCTGGAAAGAGGAGAAACAGACCTTTAATATGAGGGGTAAAAGATAATAGTGGCTCTAAAACTGTGCCAGTGAGGCCAACTTGAAGAACCAAATGTCACAAAATTAAAAAAAAACAATGAATATGCTGATGGAAAAAAATTTATTGCTCAAAGATGGTAACACCTACAGCAACATGTTGTACATCCCTGGAAAGAGGAGAAACAGACCTTTAATATGAGGGGTAAAAGATAATAGTGGCTCTAAAACTGTGCTAGTGAGGCCAACTTGAAGAACCAAATGTCACAAAATTAAAAAAAAACAATGAATATGCTGATGGAAAAAAATTTATTGCTCAAAGATGGTAACACCTACAGCAACATGTTGTACATCCCTGGAAAGAGGAGAAACAGACCTTTAATATGAGGGGTAAAAGATAATAGTGGCTCTAAAACTGTGCCAGTGAGGCCAACTTGAAGAACCAAATGTCACAAAATTAAAAAAAAACAATGAATATGCTGATGGAACAAAATTTATTGCTCAAAGATGGTAACACCTACAGCAACATGTTTTACATCCCTGGAAAGAGGAGAAACAGACCTTTAATATGAGGGGTAAAAGATAATAGTGGCTCTAAAACTGTGCCAGTGAGGCCAACTTGAAGAACCAAATGTCCCAAATTAAAAAAAAACAATGAATATGCTGATGGAAAAAAATTTATTGCTCTAAGATGGTAACACCTACAGCAACATGTTGTACATCCCTGGAAAGAGGAGAAACAGACCTTTAATATGAGGGGTAAAAGATAATAGTGGCTCTAAAACTGTGCCAGTGAGGACAACTTGAAGAACCAAATGTCACAAAATTAAAAAAAAACAATGAATATGCTGATGGAAAAAAATTTATTGCTCAAAGATGGTAACACCTACAGCAACATGTACATCCCTGGAAAGCGGAGAAACAGACCTTTAATATGAGGGGTAAAAGATAATAGTGGCTCTAAAACTGTGCCAGTGAGGACAACTTGAAGAACCAAATGTCACAAAATTAAAAAAAAACAATGAATATGCTGATGGAAAAAAAATTATTGCTCAAAGATGATGATACCTACAGCAACATGTTGTACATCTCTGGAAAGAGGAGAAACAGACCTTTAATATGAGGGGTAAAAGATAATAGTGGCTCTAAAACTGTGCCAGTGAGGCCAACTTGAAGAACCAAATGTCACAAAATTAAAAAAAAAACAATGAATATGCTGATGGAAAAAAATTTATTGCTCAAAGATGGTAACACCTACAGCAACATGTTGTACATCCCTGGAAAGAGGAGAAACAGACCTTTAATATGAGGGGTAAAAGATAATAGTGGCTCTAAAACTGTGCCAGTGAGGCCAACTTGAAGAACCAAATGTCACAAAATTAAAAAAAAAACAATGAATATGCTGATGGAAAAAAATTTATTGCTCAAAGATGGTAACACCTACAGCAACATGTTGTACATCCCTGGAAAGAGGAGAAACAGACCTTTAATATGAGGGGTAAAAGATAATAGTGGCTCTAAAACTGTGCCAGTGATACCAACTTGAAGAACCAAATGTCACAAAATTAAAAAAAAACAATGAATATGCTGATGGAAAAAAATGTATTGCTCAAAGATGATAATACCTACAGTAACATGTTGTACATCTCTGGAAAGAGGAGAAACAGACCTTTAATATGAGGGGTAAAAGATAATAGTGGCTCTAAAACTGTGTCAGTGAGGCCAACTTGAAGAACCAAATGTCACAAAATTAAAAAAAAACAATGAATATGCTGATGGAAAAAAATTTATTGCTCAAAGATGATAATACCTACAGTAACATGTTGTACATCTCTGGAAAGAGGAGAAACAGACCTTTAATATGAGGGGTAAAAGATAATAGTGGCTCTAAAACTGTGTCAGTGAGGCCAACTTGAAGAACCAAATGTCACAAAATTAAAAAAAACAATGAATATGCTGATGGAAAAAAATTTATTGCTCAAAGATGGTAACACCTACAGCAACATGTTGTACATCCCTGGAAAGAGTAGAAACAGACCTTTAATATGAGGGGTAAAAGATAATAGTGGCTCTAAAACTGTGCCAGTGAGGCCAACTTGAAGAACCAAATGTCACAAAATTAAAAAAAAAATGAATATGCTGATGGAAAAAAATTTATTGCTCAAAGATGGTAACACCTACAGCAACATGTTGTACATCCCTGGAAAGCGGAGAAACAGACCTTTAATATGAGGGGTAAAAGATAATAGTGGCTCTAAAACTGTGCCAATGAGGCCAACTTGAAGAACCAAATGTCACAAAATTAAAAAAAAACAATGAATATGCTGATGGAAAAAAATTTATTGCTCAAAGATGATAATACCTACAGTAACACGTTGTACATCTCTGGAAAGAGGAGAAACAGACCTTTAATATGAGGGGTAAAAGATAATAGTGGCTCTAAAACTGTGCCAGTGAGGCCAACTTGAAGAACCAAATGTCACAAAATTAAAAAAAAAACAATGAATATGCTGATGGAAAAAAATTTATTGCTCAAAGATGGTAACACCTAAAGCAACATATTGTACATCCCTGGAAAGAGGAGAAACAGACCTTTAATATGAGGGGTAAAAGATAATAGTGGCTCTAAAACTGTGCCAGTGAGGCCAACTTGAAGAACCAAATGTCACGAAATTAAAAAAAAACAATGAATATGCTGATGGAAAAAAATGTATTGCTCAAAGATGGTAACACCTACAGCAACATGTTGTACATCCCTGGAAAGAGGAGAAACAGACCTTTAATATGAGGGGTAAAAGATAATAGTGGCTCTAAAACTGTGCCAGTGAGGCCAACTTGAAGAACCAAATGTCACAAAATTAAAAAAAAACAATGAATATGCTGATGGAAAACAATTTATTGCTCAAAGATGGTAACACCTACAGCAACA
Organism: Cheilosia vernalis; assembly: GCA_949126925.1. Taxonomy (NCBI): domain Eukaryota; kingdom Metazoa; phylum Arthropoda; class Insecta; order Diptera; family Syrphidae; genus Cheilosia; species Cheilosia vernalis. The sequence goes on from OX421361.1 coordinate 21,165,717, forward strand.
TGTTGTACATCCCTGGAAAGAGGAGAAACAGACCTTTAATATGAGGGGTAAAAGATAATAGTGGCTCTAAAACTGTGCCAGTGAGGCCAACTTGAAGAACCAAATGTCACAAAATTAAAAAAAAAAAAACAATGAATATGCTGATGGAAAACAATTTATTGCTCAAAGATGGTAACACCTACAGCAACATGTTGTACATCCCTGGAAAGAGGAGAAACAGACCTTTAATATGAGGGGTAAAAGATAATAGTGGCTCTAAAACTGTGCCAGTGAGGCCAACTTGAAGAACCAAATGTCACAAAATTAAAAAAAACACTGAATATGCTGATGGAAAAAAATTTATTGCTCAAAGATGGTAACACCTACAGCAACATGTTGTACATCCCTGGAAAGAGGAGAAACAGACCTTTAATATGAGGGGTAAAAGATAATAGTGGCTCTAAAACTGTGCTAGTGAGGCCAACTTGAAGAACCAAATGTCACAAAATTAAAAAAAAACAATGAATATGCTGATGGAAAAAAATTTATTGCTCAAAGATGGTAACACCTACAGCAACATGTTGTACATCCCTGGAAAGAGGAGAAACAGACCTTTAATATGAGGGGTAAAAGATAATAGTGGCTCTAAAACTGTGCCAGTGAGGCCAACTTGAAGAACCAAATGTCACAAAATTAAAAAAAAACAATGAATATGCTGATGGAACAAAATTTATTGCTCAAAGATGGTAACACCTACAGCAACATGTTGTACATCCCTGGAAAGAGGAGAAACAGACCTTTCATATGAGGGGTAAAAGATAATAGTGGCTCTAAAACTGTGCCAGTGAGGCCAACTTGAAGAACCAAATGTCACAAATTTAAAAAAAAAACAATGAATATGCTGATGGAAAAAAATGTATTGCTCAAAGATGGTAACACCTACAGCAACATGTTGTACATCCCTAGAAAGAGGAGAAACAGACCTTTAATATGAGGGGTAAAAGATAATAGTGGCTCTAAAACTGTGCCAGTGAGGCCAACTTGAAGAACCAAATGTCACAAAATTAAAAAAAAACAATGAATATGCTGATGGAAAAAAATTTATTGCTCAAAGATGGTAACACCTACAGCAACATGTTGTACATCCCAGGAAAGAGGAGAAACAGACCTTTAATATGAGGGGTAAAATATAATAGTGGCTCTAAAACTGTGCCAGTGAGGCCAACTTGAAGAACCAAATGTCACAAAATTAAAAAAAAACAATGAATATGCTGATGGAAAAAAATTTATTGCTCAAAGATGGTAACACCTACAGCAACATAGTGGCTCTAAAACTGTGCCAGTGAGGCCAACTTGAAGAACCAAATGTCACAAAATTAAAAAAAAACAATGAATATGCTGATGGAAAAAAATTTATTGCTCAAAGATGGTAACACCTACAGCAACATAGTGGCTCTAAAACTGTGCCAGTGAGGCCAACTTGAAGAACCAAATGTCACAAAATTAAAAAAAAACAATGAATATGCTGATGGAAAAAAATTTATTGCTCAAAGATGGTAACACCTACAGCAACATGTTTTACATCACTGGAAAGAGGAGAAACAGACCTTTAATATGAGTGGTAAAAGATAATAGTGGCTTTAAAACTGTGCCAGTGAGGCCAACTTGAAGAACCAAATGTCACAAAATTAAAAAAAAACAATGAATATGCTGATGGAAAAAAATGTATTGCTCAAAGATGGTAACACCTACAGCAACATGTTGTACATCCCTGGAAAGAGGAGAAACAGACCTTTAATATGAGGGATAAAAGATAATAGTGGCTCTAAAACTGTGCCAGTGAGGCCAACTTGAAGAACCAAATGTCACAAAATTAAAAAAAAAACAATGAATAGGCTGATGGAAAAAAATTTATTGCTCAAAGATAATAATACCTACAGTAACATGTTGTACATCTCTGGAAAGAGGAGAAACAGACCTTTAATATGAGGGGTAAAAGATAATAGTGGCTCTAAAACTGTGCCAGTGAGGCCAACTTGAAGAACCAAATGTCACAAAATTAAAAAAAAACAATGAATAGGCTGATGGAAAAAAATTTATTGCTCAAAGATAATAATACCTACAGTAACATGTTGTACATCTCTGGAAAGAGGAGATACAGACCTTTAATATGAGGGGTAAAAGATAATAGTGGCTCTAAAACTGTGTCAGTGAGGCCAACTTGAAGAACCAAATGTCACAAAATTAAAAAAAAAACAATGAATATGCTGATGGAAAAAAATTTATTGCTCAAAGATGGTAACACCTACAGCAACATGTTGTACATCCTTGGAAAGAGGAGAAACAGACCTTTAATATGAGGGGTAAAAGATAATAGTGGCTCTAAAACTGTGCCAGTGAGGCCAACTTGAAGAACCAAATGTCACAAAATTAAAAAAAAACAATGAATATGCTGATGGAAAAAAATGTATTGCTCAAAGATGGTAACACCTACAGCAACATGTTGTACATCCCTAGAAAGAGGAGAAACAGACCTTTAATATGAGGGGTAAAAGATAATAGTGGCTCTAAAACTGTGCCAGTGAGGCCAACTTGAAGAACCAAATGTCACAAAATTAAAAAAAAACAATGAATATGCTGATGGAAAAAAATTTATTGCTCAAAGATGGTAACACCTACAGCAACATGTTGTACATCCCTGGAAAGAGGAGAAACAGACCTTTAATATGAGGGGTAAAAGATAATAGTGGCTGCTCTAAAACTGTGCCAGTGAGGCCAACTTGAAGAACCAAATGTCACAAAATTAAAAAAAAACAATGAATATGCTGATGGAAAAAAATTTATTGCTCAAAGATGGTAACACCTACAGCAACATGTTGTACAGCCCTGGAAAGAGGAGAAACAGACCTTTAATATGAGGGGTAAAAGATAATAGTGGCTCTAAAACTGTGCCAGTGAGGCCAACTTGAAGAACCAATTGTCACAAAATTAAAAAAAAACAATGAATATGCTGATGGAACAAAATTTATTGCTCAAAGATGGTAACACCTACAGCAACATGTTGTACATCCCTGGAAAGAGAAGAAACACACCTTTCATATGAGGGGTAAAAGATAATAGTGGCTCTAAAACTGTGCCAGTGAGGCCAACTTGAAGAACCAATTGTCACAAAATTAAAAAAAAACAATGAATATGCTGATGGAAAAAAATTTATTGCTCAAAGATGGTAACACCTACAGCAACATGTTGTACATCCCTGGAAAGAGGAGAAACAGACCTTTAATATGAGGGGTAAAAGATAATAGTGGCTCTAAAACTGTGCCAGTGAGGCCAACTTGAAGAACCAAATGTAACAAAATTAAAAAAAAAACAATGAATATGCTGATGGAAAAAAATTTATTGCTCAAAGATGGTAACACCTACAGCAACATGTTGTACATCCCTGGAAAGAGGAGAAACAGACCTTTAATATGAGGGGTAAAAGATAATAGTGGCTGCTCTAAAACTGTGCCAGTGAGGCCAACTTGAAGAACCAAATGTCACAAAATTAAAAAAAAACAATGAATATGCTGATGGAAAAAAAATTATTGCTCAAAGATGGTAACACCTACAGCAACACGTTTTACATCACTGGAAAGAGGAGAAACAGACCTTTAATATGAGGGGTAAAAGATAATAGTGGCTCTAAAACTGTGCCAGTGAGGCCAACTTGAAGAACCAAATGTCACAAAATTAAAAAAAAAACAATGAATATGCTGATGGAAAAAAATTTATTGCTCAAAGATGGTAACACCTACAGCAACATGTTGTACATCCCTGGAAAGAGGAGAAACAGACCTTTAATATGAGGGGTAAAAGATAATAGTGGCTCTAAAACTGTGCCAGTGAGGCCAACTTGAAGAACCAAATGAAACAAAATTAAAAAAAAACAATGAATATGCTGATGGAAAAAAACTTATTGCTCAAAGATGGTAACACCTACAGCAACATGTTGTACATCCCTGGAAAGAGGAGAAACAGACCTTTAATATGAGGGGTAAAAGAGGGTAAAAGATAATAGTGGCTCTAAAACTGTGCCAGTGAGGCCAACTTGAAGAACCAAATGTCACAAAATTAAAAAAAAAACAATGAATATGCTGATGGAAAAAAATTTATTGCTCAAAGATGGTAACACCTACAGCAACATGTTGTACATCCCTGGAAAGAGGAGAAACAGACCTTTAATATGAGAGGTAAAAGATAATAGTGGCTCTAAAACTGTGCCAGTGAGGCCAACTTGAAGAACCAAATGTCACAAAATTAAAAAAAAACAATGAATATGCTGATGGAAAAAAAATTATTGCTCAAAGATGGTAACACCTACAGCAACATGTTGTACATCCCTGGAAAGAGAAGAACACACCTTTCATATGAGGGGTAAAAGATAATAGTGGCTCTAAAACTGTGCCAGTGAGGCCAACTTGAAGAACCAAATGTCACAAAATTAAAAAAAAACAATGAATATGCTGATGGAAAAAAATGTATTGCTCAAAGATGGTAACACCTACAGCAACATGTTGTACATCCCTGGAAAGAGAAGAACACACCTTTCATATGAGGGGTAAAAGATAATAGTGGCTCTAAAACTGTGCCAGTGAGGCCAACTTGAAGAACCAAATGTCACAAAATTAAAAAAAAACACAATGAATATGCTGATGGAAAAAAATTTATTGCTCAAAGGTGGTAACACCTACAGCAACATGTTGTACATCCCTGGAAAGAGGAGAAACAGACCTTTAATATGAGGGGTAAAAGATAATAGTGGCTCTAAAACTGTGCCAGTGAGGCCAACTTAGGGAACCAAATGTCACAAAATTAAAAAAAAAAAAACAATGAATATGCTGATGGAAAAAAATTTATTGCTCAAAGATGGTAACACCTACAGCAACATGTTGTACATCCCTGGAAAGAGGAGAAACAGACCTTTAATATGAGGGGTAAAAGATAATAGTGGCTCTAAAACTGTGCCAGTGAGGCCAACTTGAAGAACCAAATGAAACAAAATTAAAAAAAAACAATGAATATGCTGATGGAAAAAAACTTATTGCTCAAAGATGGTAACACCTACAGCAACATGTTGTACATCCCTGGAAAGAGGAGAAACAGACCTTTAATATGAGGGGTAAAAGAGGGTAAAAGATAATAGTGGCTCTAAAACTGTGCCAGTGAGGCCAACTTGAAGAACCAAATGTCACAAAATTAAAAAAAAAACAATGAATATGCTGATGGAAAAAAATTTATTGCTCAAAGATGGTAACACCTACAGCAACATGTTGTACATCCCTGGAAAGAGGAGAAACAGACCTTTAATATGAGGGGTAAAAGATAATAGTGGCTCTAAAACTGTGCCAGTGAGGCCAACTTAGGGAACCAAATGTCACAAAATTAAAAAAAAAAACAATGAATATGCTGATGGAAAAAAATTTATTGCTCAAAGATGGTAACACCTACAGCAACATGTTGTACATCCCTGGAAAGAGGAGAAACAGACCTTTAATATGAGGGGTAAAAGATAATAGTGGCTCTAAAACTGTGCCAGTGAGGCCAACTTGAAGAACCAAATGAAACAAAATTAAAAAAAAACAATGAATATGCTGATGGAAAAAAACTTATTGCTCAAAGATGGTAACACCTACAGCAACATGTTGTACATCCCTGGAAAGAGGAGAAACAGACCTTTAATATGAGGGGTAAAAGATAATAGTGGCTGCTCTAAAACTGTGCCAGTGAGGCCAACTTGAAGAACCAAATGTCACAAAATTAAAAAAAAACAATGAATATGCTGATGGAAAAAAATTTATTGCTCAAAGATGGTAACACCTACAGCAACATGTTGTACATCCCTGGAAAGAGAAGAACACACCTTTCATATGAGGGGTAAAAGATAATAGTGGCTCTAAAACTGTGCCAGTGAGGCCAACTTGAAGAACCAAATGTCACAAAATTAAAAAAAAACAATGAATATGCTGATGGAAAAAAATGTATTGCTCAAAGATGGTAACACCTACAGCAACATGTTGTACATCCCTGGAAAGAGAAGAACACACCTTTCATATGAGGGGTAAAAGATAATAGTGGCTCTAAAACTGTGCCAGTGAGGCCAACTTGAAGAACCAAATGTCACAAAATTAAAAAAAAACACAATGAATATGCTGATGGAAAAAAATTTATTGCTCAAAGGTGGTAACACCTACAGCAACATGTTGTACATCCCTGGAAAGAGGAGAAACAGACCTTTAATATGAGGGGTAAAAGATAATAGTGGCTCTAAAACTGTGCGAGTGAGGCCAACTTAGGGAACCAAATGTCACAAAATTAAAAAAAAAAAAACAATGAATATGCTGATGGAAAAAAATTTATTGCTCAAAGATGGTAACACCTACAGCAACATGTTGTATATCCCTGGAAAGAGGAGAAACAGACCTTTAATATGAGGGGTAAAAGATAATAGTGGCTCTAAAACTGTGCCAGTGAGGCCAACTTGAAGAACCAAATGAAACAAAATTAAAAAAAAACAATGAATATGCTGATGGAAAAAAACTTATTGCTCAAAGATGGTAACACCTACAGCAACATGTTGTACATCCCTGGAAAGAGGAGAAACAGACCTTTAATATGAGGGGTAAAAGAGGGTAAAAGATAATAGTGGCTCTAAAACTGTGCCAGTGAGGCCAACTTGAAGAACCAAATGTCACAAAATTAAAAAAAAAACAATGAATATGCTGATGGAAAAAAATTTATTGCTCAAAGATGGTAACACCTACAGCAACATGTTGTACATCCCTGGAAAGAGGAGAAACAGACCTTTAATATGAGGGGTAAAAGATAATAGTGGCTCTAAAACTGTGCCAGTGAGGCCAACTTAGGGAACCAAATGTCACAAAATTAAAAAAAAAAACAATGAATATGCTGATGGAAAAAAATTTATTGCTCAAAGATGGTAACACCTACAGCAACATGTTGTACATCCCTGGAAAGAGGAGAAACAGACCTTTAATATGAGGGGTAAAAGATAATAGTGGCTCTAAAACTGTGCCAGTGAGGCCAACTTGAAGAACCAAATGAAACAAAATTAAAAAAAAACAATGAATATGCTGATGGAAAAAAACTTATTGCTCAAAGATGGTAACACCTACAGCAACATGTTGTACATCCCTGGAAAGAGGAGAAACAGACCTTTAATATGAGGGGTAAAAGATAATAGTGGCTGCTCTAAAACTGTGCCAGTGAGGCCAACTTGAAGAACCAAATGTCACAAAATTAAAAAAAAACAATGAATATGCTGATGGAAAAAAACTTATTGCTCAAAGATGGTAACACCTACAGCAACATGTTGTACATCCCTGGAAAGAGAAGAAACACACCTTTCATATGAGGGGTAAAAGATAATAGTGGCTCTAAAACTGTGCCAGTGAGGCCAACTTGAAGAACCAATTGTCACAAAATTAAAAAAAAACAATGAATATGCTGATGGAAAAAAATTTATTGCTCAAAGATGGTAACACCTACAGCAACATGTTGTACATCCCTGGAAAGAGGAGAAACAGACCTTTAATATGAGGGGTAAAAGATAATAGTGGCTCTAAAACTGTGCCAGTGAGGCCAACTTGAAGAACCAAATGTAACAAAATTAAAAAAAAAACAATGAATATGCTGATGGAAAAAAATTTATTGCTCAAAGATGGTAACACCTACAGCAACATGTTGTACATCCCTGGAAAGAGGAGAAACAGACCTTTAATATGAGGGGTAAAAGATAATAGTGGCTGCTCTAAAACTGTGCCAGTGAGGCCAACTTGAAGAACCAAATGTCACAAAATTAAAAAAAAACAATGAATATGCTGATGGAAAAAAAATTATTGCTCAAAGATGGTAACACCTACAGCAACACGTTTTACATCACTGGAAAGAGGAGAAACAGACCTTTAATATGAGGGGTAAAAGATAATAGTGGCTCTAAAACTGTGCCAGTGAGGCCAACTTGAAGAACCAAATGTCACAAAATTAAAAAAAAAACAATGAATATGCTGATGGAAAAAAATTTATTGCTCAAAGATGGTAACACCTACAGCAACATGTTGTACATCCCTGGAAAGAGGAGAAACAGACCTTTAATATGAGGGGTAAAAGATAATAGTGGCTCTAAAACTGTGCCAGTGAGGCCAACTTGAAGAACCAAATGTCACAAAATTAAAAAAAAAACAATGAATATGCTGATGGAAAAAAATTTATTGCTCAAAGATGGTAACACCTACAGCAACATGTTGTACATCCCTGGAAAGAGGAGAAACAGACCTTTAATATGAGAGGTAAAAGATAATAGTGGCTCTAAAACTGTGCCAGTGAGGCCAACTTGAAGAACCAAATGTCACAAAATTAAAAAAAAACAATGAATATGCTGATGGAAAAAAATTTATTGCTCAAAGATGGTAACACCTACAGCAACATGTTGTACATCCCTGGAAAGAGAAGAACACACCTTTCATATGAGGGGTAAAAGATAATAGTGGCTCTAAAACTGTGCCAGTGAGGCCAACTTGAAGAACCAAATGTCACAAAATTAAAAAAAAACAATGAATATGCTGATGGAAAAAAATGTATTGCTCAAAGATGGTAACACCTACAGCAACATGTTGTACATCCCTGGAAAGAGAAGAACACACCTTTCATATGAGGGGTAAAAGATAATAGTGGCTCTAAAACTGTGCCAGTGAGGCCAACTTGAAGAACCAAATGTCACAAAATTAAAAAAAAACACAATGAATATGCTGATGGAAAAAAATTTATTGCTCAAAGGTGGTAACACCTACAGCAACATGTTGTACATCCCTGGAAAGAGGAGAAACAGACCTTTAATATGAGGGGTAAAAGATAATAGTGGCTCTAAAACTGTGCCAGTGAGGCCAACTTAGGGAACCAAATGTCACAAAATTAAAAAAAAAAAAACAATGAATATGCTGATGGAAAAAAATTTATTGCTCAAAGATGGTAACACCTACAGCAACATGTTGTACATCCCTGGAAAGAGGAGAAACAGACCTTTAATATGAGGGGTAAAAGATAATAGTGGCTCTAAAACTGTGCCAGTGAGGCCAACTTGAAGAACCAAATGAAACAAAATTAAAAAAAAACAATGAATATGCTGATGGAAAAAAACTTATTGCTCAAAGATGGTAACACCTACAGCAACATGTTGTACATCCCTGGAAAGAGGAGAAACAGACCTTTAATATGAGGGGTAAAAGAGGGTAAAAGATAATAGTGGCTCTAAAACTGTGCCAGTGAGGCCAACTTGAAGAACCAAATGTCACAAAATTAAAAAAAAAACAATGAATATGCTGATGGAAAAAAATTTATTGCTCAAAGATGGTAACACCTACAGCAACATGTTGTACATCCCTGGAAAGAGGAGAAACAGACCTTTAATATGAGGGGTAAAAGCTAATAGTGGCTCTAAAACTGTGCCAGTGAGGCCAACTTAGGGAACCAAATGTCACAAAATTAAAAAAAAAAACAATGAATATGCTGATGGAAAAAAATTTATTGCTCAAAGATGGTAACACCTACAGCAACATGTTGTACATCCCTGGAAAGAGGAGAAACAGACCTTTAATATGAGGGGTAAAAGATAATAGTGGCTCTAAAACTGTGCCAGTGAGGCCAACTTGAAGAACCAAATGAAACAAAATTAAAAAAAAACAATGAATATGCTGATGGAAAAAAACTTATTGCTCAAAGATGGTAACACCTACAGCAACATGTTGTACATCCCTGGAAAGAGGAGAAACAGACCTTTAATATGAGGGGTAAAAGATAATAGTGGCTGCTCTAAAACTGTGCCAGTGAGGCCAACTTGAAGAACCAAATGTCACAAAATTAAAAAAAAACAATGAATATGCTGATGGAAAAAAATTTATTGCTCAAAGATGGTAACACCTACAGCAACATGTTGTACATCCCTGGAAAGAGGAGAAACAGACCTTTAATATGAGGAGTAAAAGATAATAGTGGCTCTAAAACTGTGCCAGTGAGGCCAACTTGAAGAACCAAATGTCACAAAATTAAAAAAAAACAATGAATATGCTGATGGAAAAAAAATTATTGCTCAAAGATGATAATACCTACAGTAACATGTTGTACATCTCTGGAAAGAGGAGAAACAGACCTTTAATATGAGGGGTAAAAGATAATAGTGGCTCTAAAACTGTGTCAGTGAGGCCAACTTGAAGAACCAAATGTCACAAAATTAAAAAAAACAATGAATATGCTGATGGAAAAAAATTTATTGCTCAAAGATGGTAACACCTACAGCAACATGTTGTACATCCCTGGAAAGAGGAGAAACAGACCTTTAATATGAGGGGTAAAAGATAATAGTGGCTCTAAAACTGTGCCAGTGAGGCCAACCAAATATCACAAAATTAAAAAAAAACAATGAATATGCTGATGGAAAAAAATGTATTGCTCAAAGATGGTAACACCTACAGCAACATGTTGTACATCCCTAGAAAGAGGAGAAACAGACCTTTAATATGAGGGGTAAAAGATAATAGTGGCTCTAAAACTGTGCCAGTGAGGCCAACTTGAAGAACCAAATGTCACAAAATTAAAAAAAAACAATGAATATGCTGATGGAAAAAAATTTATTGCTCAAAGATGGTAACACCTACAGCAACATGTTGTACATCCCTGGAAAGAGGAGAAACAGACCTTTAATATGAGGGGTAAAAGATAATAGTGGCTCTAAAACTGTGCCAGTGAGGCCAACTTGAAGAACCAAATGTCACAAAATTAAAAAAAAACAATGAATATGCTGATGGAAAAAAATGTATTGCTCAAAGATGGTAACACCTACAGCAACATGTTGTACATCCCTGGAAAGAGGAGTAACAGACCTTTAATATGAGGGGTAAAAGATAATAGTGGCTCTAAAACTGTGCCAGTGAGGCCAACTTGAAGAACCAAATGTCACAAAATGAAAAAAAAACAATGAATATGCTGATGGAAAAAAATTTATTGCTCAAAGATGGTAACACCTACAGCAACATGTTGTACATCCCTGGAAAGAGGAGAAACAGACCTTTAATATGAGAGGTAAAAGATAATAGTGGCTCTAAAACTGTGCCAGTGAGGCCAACTTGAAGAACCAAATGTCACAAAATTAAAAAAAAACAATGAATATGCTGATGGAAAAAAATTTATTGCTCAAAGATGGTAACACCTACAGCAACATGTTGTACAGCCCTGGAAAGAGGAGAAACAGACCTTTAATATGAGGGGTAAAAGATAATAGTGGCTCTAAAACTGTGCCAGTGAGGCCAACTTGAAGAACCAATTGTCACAAAATTAAAAAAAAACAATGAATATGCTGATGGAACAAAATTTATTGCTCAAAGATGGTAACACCTACAGCAACATGTTGTACATCCCTGGAAAGAGAAGAAACACACCTTTCATATGAGGGGTAAAAGATAATAGTGGCTCTAAAACTGTGCCAGTGAGGCCAACTTGTAGAACCAAATGTCACAAAATTAAAAAAAAACAATGAATATGCTGATGGAAAAAAATGTATTGCTCAAAGATGGTAACACCTACAGCAACATGTTGTACATCCCTAGAAAGAGGAGAAACAGACCTTTAATATGAGGGGTAAAAGAGGGTAAAAGATAATAGTGGCTCTAAAACTGTGCCAGTGAGGCCAACTTGAAGAACCAAATGTCACAAAATTAAAAAAAAAACAATGAATATGCTGATGGAAAAAAATTTATTGCTCAAAGATGGTAACACCTACAGCAACATGTTGTACATCCCTGGAAAGAGGAGAAACAGACCTTTAATATGAGGGGTAAAAGATAATAGTGGCTCTAAAACTGTGCCAGTGAGGCCAACTTAGGGAACCAAATGTCACAAAATTAAAAAAAAAACAATGAATATGCTGATGGAAAAAAATTTATTGCTCAAAGATGGTAACACCTACAGCAACATGTTGTACATCCCTGGAAAGAGGAGAAACAGACCTTTAATATGAGGGGTAAAAGATAATAGTGGCTCTAAAACTGTGCCAGTGAGGCCAACTTGAAGAACCAAATGTAACAAAATTAAAAAAAAAAACAATGAATATGCTGATGGAAAAAAATTTATTGCTCAAAGATGGTAACACCTACAGCAACATGTTGTACATCCCTGGAAAGAGGAGAAACAGACCTTTAATATGAGGGGTAAAAGATAATAGTGGCTGCTCTAAAACTGTGCCAGTGAGGCCAACTTGAAGAACCAAATGTCACAAAATTAAAAAAAAACAATGAATATGCTGATGGAAAAAAATTTATTGCTCAAAGATGGTAACACCTACAGCAACACGTTTTACATCACTGGAAAGAGGAGAAACAGACCTTTAATATGAGGGGTAAAAGATAATAGTGGCTCTAAAACTGTGCCAGTGAGGCCAACTTGAAGAACCAAATGTCACAAAATTAAAAAAAAAACAATGAATATGCTGATGGAAAAAAATTTATTGCTCAAAGATGGTAACACCTACAGCAACATGTTGTACATCCCTGGAAAGAGAAGAACACACCTTTCATATGAGGGGTAAAAGATAATAGTGGCTCTAAAACTGTGCCAGTGAGGCCAACTTGAAGAACCAAATGTCACAAAATTAAAAAAAAACAATGAATATGCTGATGGAACAAAATTTATTGCTCAAAGATGGTAACACCTACAGCAACATGTTGTACATCCCTAGAAAGAGGAGAAACAGACCTTTAATATGAGGGGTAAAAGAGGGTAAAAGATAATAGTGGCTCTAAAACTGTGCCAGTGAGGCCAACTTGAAGAACCAAATGTCACAAAACTAAAAAAAACACAATGAATATGCTGATGGAAAAAAATTTATTGCTCAAAGGTGGTAACACCTACAGCAACATGTTGTACATCCCTGGAAAGAGGAGAAACAGACCTTTAATATGAGGGGTAAAAGATAATAGTGGCTCTAAAACCGTGCCAGTGAGGCCAACTTAGGGAACCAAATGTCACAAAATTAAAAAAAAAAAACAATGAATATGCTGATGGAAAAAAATTTATTGCTCAAAGATGGTAACACCTACAGCAACATGTTGTACATCCCTGGAAAGAGGAGAAACAGACCTTTAATATGAGGGGTAAAAGATAATAGTGGCTCTAAAACTGTGCCAGTGAGGCCAACTTGAAGAACCAAATGAAACAAAATTAAAAAAAAACAATGAATATGCTGATGGAAAAAAACTTATTGCTCAAAGATGGTAACACCTACAGCAACATGTTGTACATCCCTGGAAAGAGGAGAAACAGACCTTTAATATGAGGGGTAAAAGAGGGTAAAAGATAATAGTGGCTCTAAAACTGTGCCAGTGAGGCCAACTTGAAGAACCAAATGTCACAAAATTAAAAAAAAAACAATGAATATGCTGATGGAAAAAAATTTATTGCTCAAAGATGGTAACACCTACAGCAACATGTTGTACATCCCTGGAAAGAGGAGAAACAGACCTTTAATATGAGGGGTAAAAGATAATAGTGGCTCTAAAACTGTGCCAGTGAGGCCAACTTAGGGAACCAAATGTCACAAAATTAAAAAAAAAAACAATGAATATGCTGATGGAAAAAAATTTATTGCTCAAAGATGGTAACACCTACAGCAACATGTTGTACATCCCTGGAAAGAGGAGAAACAGACCTTTAATATGAGGGGTAAAAGATAATAGTGGCTCTATAACTGTGCCAGTGAGGCCAACTTGAAGAACCAAATGAAACAAAATTAAAAAAAAACAATGAATATGCTGATGGAAAAAAACTTATTGCTCAAAGATGGTAACACCTACAGCAACATGTTGTACATCCCTGGAAAGAGGAGAAACAGACCTTTAATATGAGGGGTAAAAGATAATAGTGGCTGCTCTAAAACTGTGCCAGTGAGGCCAACTTGAAGAACCAAATGTCACAAAATTAAAAAAAAACAATGAATATGCTGATGGAAAAAAATTTATTGCTCAAAGATGGTAACACCTACAGCAACATGTTGTACATCCCTGGAAAGAGGAGAAACAGACCTTTAATATGAGGGGTAAAAGATAATAGTGGCTCTAAAACTGTGCCAGTGAGGCCAACTTGAAGAACCAAATGTCACAAAATTAAAAAAAAACAATGAATATGCTGATGGAAAAAAAATTATTGCTCAAAGATGATAATACCTACAGTAACATGTTGTACATCTCTGGAAAGAGGAGAAACAGACCTTTAATATGAGGGGTAAAAGATAATAGTGGCTCTAAAACTGTGTCAGTGAGGCCAACTTGAAGAACCAAATGTCACAAAATTAAAAAAAACAATGAATATGCTGATGGAAAAAAATTTATTGCTCAAAGATGGTAACACCTACAGCAACATGTTGTACATCCCTGGAAAGAGGAGAAACAGACCTTTAATATGAGGGGTAAAAGATAATAGTGGCTCTAAAACTGTGCCAGTGAGGCCAACCAAATATCAGAAAATTAAAAAAAAACAATGAATATGCTGATGGAAAAAAATGTATTGCTCAAAGATGGTAACACCTACAGCAACATGTTGTACATCCCTAGAAAGAGGAGAAACAGACCTTTAATATGAGGGGTAAAAGATAATAGTGGCTCTAAAACTGTGCCAGTGAGGCCAACTTGAAGAACCAAATGTCACAAAATTAAAAAAAAACAATGAATATGCTGATGGAAAAAATTTATTGCTCAAAGATGGTAACACCTACAGCAACATGTTGTACATCCCTGGAAAGAGGAGAAACAGACCTTTAATATGAGGGGTAAAAGATAATAGTGGCTCTAAAACTGTGCCAGTGAGGCCAACTTGAAGAACCAAATGTCACAAAATTAAAAAAAAAAACAATGAATATGCTGATGGAAAAAAATGTATTGCTCAAAGATGGTAACACCTACAGCAACATGTTGTACATCCCTGGAAAGAGGAGAAACAGACCTTTAATATGAGGGGTAAAAGATAATAGTGGCTCTAAAACTGTGCCAGTGAGGCCAACTTGAAGAACCAAATGTCACAAAATGAAAAAAAAACAATGAATATGCTGATGGAAAAAAATTTATTGCTCAAAGATGGTAACACCTACAGCAACATATTGTACATCCCTGGAAAGAGGAGAAACAGACCTTTAATATGAGGGGTAAAATATAATAGTGGCTCTAAAAATGTGCCAGTGAGGCCAACTTGAAGAACCAAATGTCACAAAATTAAAAAAAAAACAATGAATATGCTGATGGAAAAAAATTTATTGCTCAAAGATGATAATACCTACAGTAACATGTTGTACATCTCTGGAAAGAGGAGAAACAGACCTTTAATATGAGGGGTAAAAGATAATAGTGGCTCTAAAACTGTGCCAGTGAGGCCAACTTGAAGAACCAAATGTCACAAAATTAAAAAAAAACAATGAATATGCTGATGGAAAAAAATTTATTGCTCAAAGATGGTAACACCTACAGCAACATGTTGTACATCCCTGGAAAGAGGAGAAACAGACCTTTAATATGAGGGGTAAAAGATAATAGTGGCTGCTCTAAAACTGTGCCAGTGAGGCCAACTTGAAGAACCAAATGTCACAAAATTAAAAAAAAACAATGAATATGCTGATGGAAAAAAATTTATTGCTCAAAGATGGTAACACCTACAGCAACATGTTTTACATCACTGGAAAGAGGAGAAACAGACCTTTAATATGAGGGGTAAAAGATAATATTGGCTCTAAAACTGTGCCAGTGAGGCCAACTTGAAGAACCAAATGTCACAAAATTAAAAAAAAAACAATGAATATGCTGATGGAAAAAAATTTATTGCTCAAAGATGGTAACACCTACAGCAACATGTTGTACATCCCTGGAAAGAGGAGAAACTGTGCCAGTGAGGCCAACTTGAAGAACCAAATGTCACAAAATTAAAAAAAAACAATGAATATGCTGATGGAAAAAAATTTATTGCTCAAAGATGATAATACCTACAGTAACATGTTGTACATCTCTGGAAAGAGGAGAAACAGACCTTTAATATGAGGGGTAAAAGATAATAGTGGCTCTAAAACTGTGTCAGTGAGGCCAACTTGAAGAACCAAATGTCACAAAATTAAAAAAAAACAATGAATATGCTGATGGAAAAAAATTTATTGCTCAAAGATGGTAACACCTACAGCAACATGTTGTACATCCCTGGAAAGAGGAGAAACAGACCTTTAATATGAGGGGTAAAAGATAATAGTGGCTCTAAAACTGTGCCAGTGAGGCCAACTTGAAGAACCAAATGTCACAAAATTAAAAAAAAACAATGAATATGCTGATGGAAAAAAATTTATTGCTCAAAGATGGTAACACCTACAGCAACATGTTGTACATCCCTGGAAAGAGGAGAAACAGACCTTTAATATGAGGGGTAAAAGATAATAGTGGCTCTAAAACTGTGCCAGTGAGGCCAACTTGAAGAACCAAATGTCACAAAATTAAAAAAAAACAATGAATATGCTGATGGAAAAAAAATTATTGCTCAAAGATGGTAACACCTACAGCAACATGTTGTACATCCCTGGAAAGAGGAGAAACAGACCTTTAATATGAGGGGTAAAAGATAATAGTGGCTGCTCTAAAACTGTGCCAGTGAGGCCAACTTGAAGAACCAAATGTCACAAAATTAAAAAAAAACAATGAATATGCTGATGGAAAAAAATTTATTGCTCAAAGATGGTAACACCTACAGCAACATGTTGTACATCCCTGGAAAGAGGAGAAACAGACCTTTAATATGAGGGGTAAAAGATAATAGTGGCTCTAAAACTGTGCCAGTGAGGCCAACTTGAAGAACCAAATGTCACAAAATTAAAAAAAAACAATGAATATGCTGATGGAAAAAAAATTATTGCTCAAAGATGATAATACCTACAGTAACATGTTGTACATCTCTGGAAAGAGGAGAAACAGACCTTTAATATGAGGGGTAAAAGATAATAGTGGCTCTAAAACTGTGTCAGTGAGGCCAACTTGAAGAACCAAATGTCACAAAATTAAAAAAAACAATGAATATGCTGATGGAAAAAAATTTATTGCTCAAAGATGGTAACACCTACAGCAACATGTTGTACATCCCTGGAAAGAGGAGAAACAGACCTTTAATATGAGGGGTAAAAGATAATAGTGGCTCTAAAACTGTGCCAGTGAGGCCAACCAAATATCACAAAATTAAAAAAAAACAATGAATATGCTGATGGAAAAAAATGTATTGCTCAAAGATGGTAACACCTACAGCAACATGTTGTACATCCCTAGAAAGAGGAGAAACAGACCTTTAATATGAGGGGTAAAAGATAATAGTGGCTCTAAAACTGTGCCAGTGAGGCCAACTTGAAGAACCAAATGTCACAAAATTAAAAAAAAACAATGAATATGCTGATGGAAAAAAATTTATTGCTCAAAGATGGTAACACCTACAGCAACATGTTGTACATCCCTGGAAAGAGGAGAAACAGACCTTTAATATGAGGGGTAAAAGATAATAGTGGCTCTAAAACTGTGCCAGTGAGGCCAACTTGAAGAACCAAATGTCACAAAATTAAAAAAAAAAACAATGAATATGCTGATGGAAAAAAATGTATTGCTCAAAGATGGTAACACCTACAGCAACATGTTGTACATCCCTGGAAAGAGGAGAAACAGACCTTTAATATGAGGGGTAAAAGATAATAGTGGCTCTAAAACTGTGCCAGTGAGGCCAACTTGAAGAACCAAATGTCACAAAATGAAAAAAAAACAATGAATATGCTGATGGAAAAAAATTTATTGCTCAAAGATGGTAACACCTACAGCAACATATTGTACATCCCTGGAAAGAGGAGAAACAGACCTTTAATATGAGGGGTAAAATATAATAGTGGCTCTAAAAATGTGCCAGTGAGGCCAACTTGAAGAACCAAATGTCACAAAATTAAAAAAAAAACAATGAATATGCTGATGGAAAAAAATTTATTGCTCAAAGATGATAATACCTACAGTAACATGTTGTACATCTCTGGAAAGAGGAGAAACAGACCTTTAATATGAGGGGTAAAAGATAATAGTGGCTCTAAAACTGTGCCAGTGAGGCCAACTTGAAGAACCAAATGTCACAAAATTAAAAAAAAACAATGAATATGCTGATGGAAAAAAATTTATTGCTCAAAGATGGTAACACCTACAGCAACATGTTGTACATCCCTGGAAAGAGGAGAAACAGACCTTTAATATGAGGGGTAAAAGATAATAGTGGCTGCTCTAAAACTGTGCCAGTGAGGCCAACTTGAAGAACCAAATGTCACAAAATTAAAAAAAACAATGAATATGCTGATGGAAAAAAATTTATTGCTCAAAGATGGTAACACCTACAGCAACATGTTTTACATCACTGGAAAGAGGAGAAACAGACCTTTAATATGAGGGGTAAAAGATAATATTGGCTCTAAAACTGTGCCAGTGAGGCCAACTTGAAGAACCAAATGTCACAAAATTAAAAAAAAAACAATGAATATGCTGATGGAAAAAAATTTATTGCTCAAAGATGGTAACACCTACAGCAACATGTTGTACATCCCTGGAAAGAGGAGAAACTGTGCCAGTGAGGCCAACTTGAAGAACCAAATGTCACAAAATTAAAAAAAAACAATGAATATGCTGATGGAAAAAAATTTATTGCTCAAAGATGATAATACCTACAGTAACATGTTGTACATCTCTGGAAAGAGGAGAAACAGACCTTTAATATGAGGGGTAAAAGATAATAGTGGCTCTAAAACTGTGTCAGTGAGGCCAACTTGAAGAACCAAATGTCACAAAATTAAAAAAAAACAATGAATATGCTGATGGAAAAAAATTTATTGCTCAAAGATGGTAACACCTACAGCAACATGTTGTACATCCCTGGAAAGAGGAGAAACAGACCTTTAATATGAGGGGTAAAAGATAATAGTGGCTCTAAAACTGTGCCAGTGAGGCCAACTTGAAGAACCAAATGTCACAAAATTAAAAAAAAACAATGAATATGCTGATGGAAAAAAATTTATTGCTCAAAGATGGTAACACCTACAGCAACATGTTGTACATCCCTGGAAAGAGGAGAAACAGACCTTTAATATGAGGGGTAAAAGATAATAGTGGCTCTAAAACTGTGCCAGTGAGGCCAACTTGAAGAACCAAATGTCACAAAATTAAAAAAAAACAATGAATATGCTGATGGAAAAAAAATTATTGCTCAAAGATGGTAACACCTACAGCAACATGTTTTACATCACTGGAAAGAGGAGAAACAGACCTTTAATATGAGGGGTAAAAGATAATAGTGGCTCTAAGACTGTGCCAGTGAGGCCAACTTGAAGAACCAAATGTCACAAAATTAAAAAAAAACAATGAATATGCTGATGGGAAAAAATTTATTGCTCAAAGATGGTAACACCTACAGCAACATGTTGTACATCCCTGGAAAGAGGAGAAACAGACCTTTGATATGAGGGGTAAAAGATAATAGTGGCTCTAAAACTGTGCCAGTGAGGCCAACTTGAAGAACCAAATGTCACAAAATTAAAAAAAAACAATGAATATGCTGATGGAAAAAAATGAAGAACCAAATGTCACAAAATTAAAAAAAAAACAATGAATATGCTGATGGAAACAAATTTATTGCTCAAATATGGTAACACCTACAGCAACATGTTGTACATCCCTGGAAAGAGGAGAAACAGACCTTTAATATGAGGTGTAAAAGATAATAGTGGCTCTAAAACTGTGCGAGTGAGGCCAACTTGAAGAACCAAATGTCACAAAATTAAAAAAAAAACAATGAATATGCTGATGGAAAAAAAATTATTGCTCAAAGATGGTAACACCTACAGCAACATGTTGTACATCCCTGGAAAGAGGAGAAACAGACCTTTAATATGAGGGGTAAAAGATAATAGTGGCTCTAAAACTGTGCCAGTGAGGAAAACTTGAAGAACCAAATGTCACAAAATTAAAAAAAAACAATGAATATGCTGATGGAAAAAAATTTATTGCTCAAAGATGATAATACCTACAGTAACATGTTGTACATCTCTGGAAAGAGGAGAAACAGACCTTTAATATGAGGGATAAAAGATAATAGTGGCTCTAAAACTGTGTCAGTGAGGCCAACTTGAAGAACCAAATGTCACAAAATTAAAAAAAAACAATGAATATGCTGATGGAAAAAAATTTATTGCTCAAAGATGGTAACACATACAGCAACATGTTGTACATCCCTGGAAAGAGGAGAAACAGACCTTTAATATGAGGGGTAAAAGATAATAGTGGCTCTAAAACTGTGCCAGTGAGGCCATCTTGAAGAACCAAATGTCACAAAATTAAAAAAAAACAATGAATATGCTGATGGAAAAAAATGTATTGCTCAAAGATGGTAACACCTACAGCAACATGTTGTACATCCCTGGAAAGAGGAGAAACAGACCTTTAATATGAGGGGTAAAAGATAATAGTGGCTCTAAAACTGTGCCAGTGAGGCCAACTTGAAGAACCAAATGTCACAAAATTAAAAAAAAAACAATGAATATGCTGATGGAAAAAAATTTATTGCTCAAAGATGGTAACACCTACAGCAACATGTACATCCCTGGAAAGCGGAGAAACAGACCTTTAATATGAGGGGTAAAAGATAATAGTGGCTCTAAAACTGTGCCAGTGAGGACAACTTGAAGAACCAAATGTCACAAAATTAAAAAAAAAACAATGAATTTGCTGATGGAAAAAAAATTATTGCTCAAAGATGATGATACCTACAGCAACATGTTGTACATCTCTGGAAAGAGGAGAAACAGACCTTTAATATGAGGGGTAAAAGATAATAGTGGCTCTAAAACTGTGCCAGTGAGGCCAACTTGAAGAACCAAATGTCACAAAATTAAAAAAAAACAATGAATATGCTGAGGGAAAAAAATTTGTTGCTCAAAGATGGTAACACCTACAGCAACATGTTGTACATCCCTGGAAAGGGGAGAAACAGACCTTTAATATGAGGGGTAAAAGATAATAGTGGCTCTAAAACTGTGCCAGTGAGGCCAACTTGAAGAACCAAATGTCACAAAATTAAAAAAAAACAATGAATATGCTGAGGGAAAAAAATTTGTTGCTCAAAGATGGTAACACCTACAGCAACACGTTGTACATCCCTGGAAAGAGGAGAAACAGACCTTTAATATGAGGGGTAAAAGATAATAGTGGCTCTAAAACTGTGCCAGTGAGGCCAACTTGAAGAACCAAATGTCACAAAATTAAAAAAAAACAATGAATATGCTGAGGGAAAAAAATTTGTTGCTCAAAGATGGTAACACCTACAGCAACACGTTGTACATCCCTGTAAAGAGGAGAAACAGACCTTTAATATGAGGGGTAAAAGATAATAGTGGCTCTAAAACTGTGCCAGTGAGGCCAACTTGAAGAACCAAATGTCACAAAATTAAAAAAAAACAATGAATATGCTGATGGAAAAAAATTTATTGCTCAAAGATAGTAACACCTACAGCAACATGTTGTACATCCCTGGAAAGAGGAGAAACAGACCTTTAATATGAGGGGTAAAAGATAATAGTGGCTCTAAAACTGTGCCAGTGAGGCCAACTTGAAGAACCAAATGTCACAAAATTAAAAAAAAACAATGAATATGCTGATGGAAAAAAATTTATTGCTCAAAGATGGTAGCACCTACAGCAACATGTTGTACATCCCTGGAAAGAGGAGAAACAGACCTTTAATATGAGGGGTAAAAGATAATAGTGGCTCTAAAACTGTGCCAGTGAGGCCAACTTGAAGAACCAAATGTCACAAAATTAAAAAAAAACAATGAATATGCTGATGGAAAAAAATTTATTGCTCAAAGATGGTAACACCTACAGCAACATGTTGTACATCCCTGGAAAGAGGAGAAACAGACCTTTAATATGAGGGGTAAAAGATAATAGTGGCTCTAAAACTGTGCCAGTGAGGCCAACTTGAAGAACCAAATGTCACAAAATTAAAAAAAAAACAATGAATATGCTGATGGAAAAAAAATTATTGCTCAAAGATGGTAACACCTACAGCAACATGTTTTACATCACTGGAAAGAGGAGAAACAGACCTTTAATATGAGGGGTAAAAGATAATAGTGGCTCTGAGACTGTGCCAGTGAGGCCAACTTGAAGAACCAAATGTCACAAAATTAAAAAAAAACAATGAATATGCTGATGGGAAAAAATTTATTGCTCAAAGATGGTAACACCTACAGCAACATATTGTACATCCCTGGAAAGAGGAGAAACAGACCTTTAATATGAGGGGTAAAAGATAATAGTGGCTCTAAAACTGTGCCAGTGAGGCCAACTTGAAGAACCAAATGTCACAAAATTAAAAAAAAACAATGAATATGCTGATGGAAAAAAATTTATTGCTCAAAGATGATAATACCTACAGTAACATGTTGTACATCTCTGGAAAGAGGAGAAACAGACCTTTAATATGAGGGGTAAAAGATAATAGTGGCTCTAAAACTGTGCCAGTGAGGCCAACTTGAAGAACCAAATGTCACAAAAAAAAACAATGAATATGCTGATGGAAAAAAATTTATTGCTCAATGATGGTAACACCTACAGCAACATGTTGTACATCCCTGGAAAGAGGAGAAATAGACCTTTAATATGAGGGGTAAAAGATAATAGTGGCTCTAAAACTGTGTCAGTGAGGCCAACTTGAAGAACCAAATGTCACAAAATTAAAAAAAAAAACAATGAATATGCTGATGGAAAAAAAATTATTGCTCAAAGATGATAATACCTACAGTAACATGTTGTACATCTCTGGCAAGAGGAGAAACAGACCTTTAATATGAGGGGTAAAAGATAATAGTGGCTCTAAAACTGTGCCAGTGAGGCCAACTTGAAGAACCAAATGTCACAAAATTAAAAAAAAACAATGAATATGCTGATGGAAAAAAATTTATTGCTCAAATATGGTAACACCTACAGCAACATGTTGTACATCCCTGGAAAGAGGAGAAACAGACCTTTAATATGAGGTGTAAAAGATAATAGTGGCTCTAAAACTGTGCGAGTGAGGCCAACTTGAAGAACCAAATGTCACAAAATTAAAAAAAAAACAATGAATATGCTGATGGAAAAAAAATTATTGCTCAAAGATGGTAACACCTACAGCAACATGTTGTACATCCCTGGAAAGAGGAGAAACAGACCTTTAATATGAGGGGTAAAAGATAATAGTGGCTCTAAAACTGTGCCAGTGAGGCCAACTTGAAGAACCAAATGTCACAAAATTAAAAAAAAACAATGAATATGCTGATGGAAAAAAAATTATTGCTCAAAGATGATAATACCTACAGTAACATGTTGTACATCTCTGGAAAGAGGAGAAACAGAACTTTAATATGAGGGGTAAAAGATAATAGTGGCTCTAAAACTGTGTCAGTGAGGCCAACTTGAAGAACCAAATGTCACAAAATTAAAAAAAACAATGAATATGCTGATGGAAAAAAATTTATTGCTCAAAGATGGTAACACCTACAGCAACATGTTGTACATCCCTGGAAAGAGGAGAAACAGACCTTTAATATGAGGGGTAAAAGATAATAGTGGCTCTAAAACTGTGCCAGTGAGGCCATCTTGAAGAACCAAATGTCACAAAATTAAAAAAAAACAATGAATATGCTGATGGAAAAAAATGTATTGCTCAAAGATGGTAACACCTACAGCAACATGTTGTACATCCCTGGAAAGAGGAGAAACAGACCTTTAATATGAGGGGTAAAAGATAATAGTGGCTCTAAAACTGTGCCAGTGAGGCCAACTTGAAGAACCAAATGTCACAAAATTAAAAAAAAAAACAATGAATATGCTGATGGAAAAAAATTTATTGCTCAAAGATGGTAACACCTACAGCAACATGTACATCCCTGGAAAGCGGAGAAACAGACCTTTAATATGAGGGGTAAAAGATAATAGTGGCTCTAAAACTGTGCCAGTGAGGACAACTTGAAGAACCAAATGTCACAAAATTAAAAAAAAAAAACAATGAATTTGCTGATGGAAAAAAAATTATTGCTCAAAGATGATGATACCTACAGCAACATGTTGTACATCTCTGGAAAGAGGAGAAACAGACCTTTAATATGAGGGGTAAAAGATAATAGTGGCTCTAAAACTGTGCCAGTGAGGCCAACTTGAAGAACCAAATGTCACAAAATTAAAAAAAAACAATGAATATGCTGAGGGAAAAAAATTTGTTGCTCAAAGATGGTAACACCTACAGCAACATGTTGTACATCCCTGGAAAGGGGAGAAACAGACCTTTAATATGAGGGGTAAAAGATAATAGTGGCTCTAAAACTGTGCCAGTGAGGCCAACTTGAAGAACCAAATGTCACAAAATTAAAAAAAAACAGTGAATATGCTGAGGGAAAAAAATTTGTTGCTCAAAGATGGTAACACCTACAGCAACACGTTGTACATCCCTGGAAAGAGGAGAAACAGACCTTTAATATGAGGGGTAAAAGATAATAGTGGCTCTAAAACTGTGCCAGTGAGGCAAACTTGAAGAACCAAATGTCACAAAATTAAAAAAAAAACAATGAATATGCTGATGTAAAAAAAATTATTGCTCAAAGATGGTAACACCTACATCAACATGTTGTACATCCCTGGAAAGCGGAGAAACAGACCTTTAATACGAGGGGTAAAAGATAATAGTGGCTCAAAAACTGTGCCAGTGAGGCCAACTTGAAGAACCAAATGTCACAAAATTAAAAAAAAACAATGAATATGCTGATGGAAAAAAATTTATTGCTCAAAGATGGTAACACCTACAGCAACACGTTGTACATCCCTGGAAAGAGGAGAAACAGACCTTTAATATGAGGGGTAAAAGATAATAGACAATGAATATGCTGATGGAAAAAAATTTATTGATCAAAGATGGTAACACCTACAGCAACACGTTTTACATCACTGGAAAGAGGAGAAACAGACCTTTAATATGAGGGGTAAAAGATAATAGTGGCTCTAAAACTGTGCCAGTGAGGCCAACTTGAAGAACCAAATGTCACAAAATTAAAAAAAAAACAATGAATATGCTGATGGAAAAAAATTTATTGCTCAAAGATGGTAACACCTACAGCAACATGTTGTACATCCCTGGAAAGAGGAGAAACAGACCTTTAATATGAGGCGTAAAAGATAATAGTGGCTCTAAAACTGTGCCAGTGAGGCCAACTTGAAGAACCAAATGTCACAAAATTAAAAAAAAACAATGAATATGCTGATGGAAAAAAATTTATTGCTCAAAGATGATAATACCTACAGTAACATGTTGTACATCTCTGGAAAGAGGAGAAACAGACCTTTAATATGAGGGGTAAAAGATAATAGTGGCTCTAAAACTGTGTCAGTGAGGCCAACTTGAAGAACCAAATGTCACAAAATTAAAAAAAACAATGAATATGCTGATGGAAAAAAATTTATTGCTCAAAGATGGTAACACCTACAGCAACATGTTGTACATCCCTGGAAAGAGGAGAAACAGACCTTTAATATGAGGGGTAAAAGATAATAGTGGCTCTAAAACTGTGCCAGTGAGGCCAACCAAATATCACAAAATTAAAAAAAAACAATGAATATGCTGATGGAAAAAAATGTATTGCTCAAAGATGGTAACACCTACAGGAACATGTTGTACATCCCTAGAAAGAGGAGAAACAGACCTTTAATATGAGGGGTAAAAGATAATAGTGGCTCTAAAACTGTGCCAGTGAGGCCAACTTGAAGAACCAAATGTCACAAAATTAAAAAAAAACAATGAATATGCTGATGGAAAAAAATTTATTGCTCAAAGATGGTAACACCTACAGCAACATGTTGTACATCCCTGGAAAGAGGAGAAACAGACCTTTAATATGAGGGGTAAAAGATAATAGTGGCTCTAAAACTGTGCCAGTGAGGCCAACTTGAAGAACCAAATGTCACAAAATTAAAAAAAAACAATGAATATGCTGATGGAAAAAAATGTATTGCTCAAAGATGGTAACACCTACAGCAACATGTTGTACATCCCTGGAAAGAGGAGAAACAGACCTTTAATATGAGGGGTAAAAGATAATAGTGGCTGCTCTAAAACTGTGCCAGTGAGGCCAACTTGAAGAACCAAATGTCACAAAATTAAAAAACAACAATGAATATGCTGATGGAAAAAAATTTATTGCTCAAAGATGGTAACACCTACAGCAACATGTTTTACATCACTGGAAAGAGGAGAAACAGACCTTTAATATGAGGGGTAAAAGATAATAGTGGCTCTAAAACTGTGCCAGTGAGGCCAACTTGAAGAACCAAATGTCACAAAATTAAAAAAAAAACAATGAATATGCTGATGGAAAAAAATTTATTGCTCAAAGATGGTAACACCTACAGCAACATGTTGTACATCCCTGGAAAGAGGAGAAACTGTGCCAGTGAGGCCAACTTGAAGAACCAAATGTCACAAAATTAAAAAAAAACAATGAATATGCTGATGGAAAAAAATTTATTGCTCAAAGATGATAATACCTACAGTAACATGTTGTACATCTCTGGAAAGAGGAGAAACAGACCTTTAATATGAAGGGTAAAAGATAATAGTGGCTCTAAAACTGTGTCAGTGAGGCCAACTTGAAGAACCAAATGTCACAAAATTAAAAAAAAACAATGAATATGCTGATGGAAAAAAATTTATTGCTCAAAGATGGTAACACCTACAGCAACATGTTGTACATCCCTGGAAAGAAGAGAAACAGACCTTTAATATGAGGGGTAAAAGATAATAGTGGCTCTAAAACTGTGCCAGTGAGGCCAACTTGAAGAACCAAATGTCACAAAATTAAAAAAAAAACAATGAATATGCTGATGGAAAAAAATTTATTGCTCAAAGATGGTAACACCTACAGCAACATGTTGTACATCCCTGGAAAGAGGAGAAACAGACCTTTAATATGAGGGGTAAAAGATAATAGTGGCTCTAAAACTGTGCCAGTGAGGCCAACTTGAAGAACCAAATGTCACAAAATTAAAAAAAAACAATGAATATGCTGATGGAAAAAAAATTATTGCTCAAAGATGGTAATACCTACAGCAACATGTTTTACATCACTGGAAAGAGGAGAAACAGACCTTTAATATGAGGGGTAAAAGATAATAGTGGCTCTAAAACTGTGCCAGTGAGGCCAACTTGAAGAACCAAATGTCACAAAATTAAAAAAAAACAATGAATATGCTGATGGGAAAAAATTTATTGCTCAAAGATGGTAACACCTACAGCAACATGTTGTACATCCCTGGAAAGAGGAGAAACAGACCTTTAATATGAGGGGTAAAAGATAATAGTGGCTCTAAAACTGTGCCAGTGAGGCCAACTTGAAGAACCAAATGTCACAAAATTAAAAAAAAACAATGAATATGCTGATGGAAAAAAATTTATTGCTCAAAGATGGTAAAACCTACAGCAACATGTTGTACATCCCTGGAAAGAGGAGAAACAGACCTTTAATATGAGGGGTAAAAGATAATAGTGGCTCTAAAACTGTGTCAGTGAGGCCAACTTGAAGAACCAAATGTCACAAAATTAAAAAAAAACAATGAATATGCTGATGGAAAAAAATTTATTGCTCAAAGATGATAATACCTACAGTAACATGTTGTACATCTCTGGAAAGAGGAGAAACAGACCTTTAATATGAGGGGTAAAAGATAATAGTGGCTCTAAAACTGTGCCAGTGAGGCCAACTTGAAGAACCAAATGTCACAAAATTAAAAAAAAACAATGAATATGCTGATGGAAAAAAATTTATTGCTCAAATATGGTAACACCTACAGCAACATGTTGTACATCCCTGGAAAGAGGAGAAACAGACCTTTAATATGAGGGGTAAAAGATAATAGTGGCTGCTCTAAAACTGTGCCAGTGAGGCCAACTTGAAGAACCAAATGTCACAAAATTAAAAAAAAACAATGAATATGCTGATGGGAAAAAATTTATTGCTCAAAGATGGTAACACCTACAGCAACATGTTGTACATCCCTGGAAAGAGGAGAAACAGACCTTTGATATGAGGGGTAAAAGATAATAGTGGCTCTAAAACTGTGCCAGTGAGGCCAACTTGAAGAACCAAATGTCACAAAATTAAAAAAAAACAATGAATATGCTGATGGAAAAAAATGAAGAACCAAATGTCACAAAATTAAAAAAAAAACAATGAATATGCTGATGGAAAAAAATTTATTGCTCAAATATGGTAACACCTACAGCAACATGTTGTACATCCCTGGAAAGAGGAGAAACAGACCTTTAATATGAGGTGTAAAAGATAATAGTGGCTCTAAAACTGTGCGAGTGAGGCCAACTTGAAGAACCAAATGTCACAAAATTAAAAAAAAAACAATGAATATGCTGATGGAAAAAAAATTATTGCTCAAAGATGGTAACACCTACAGCAACATGTTGTACATCCCTGGAAAGAGGAGAAACAGACCTTTAATATGAGGGGTAAAAGATAATAGTGGCTCTAAAACTGTGCCAGTGAGGAAAACTTGAAGAACCAAATGTCACAAAATTAAAAAAAAACAATGAATATGCTGATGGAAAAAAATTTATTGCTCAAAGATGATAATACCTACAGTAACATGTTGTACATCTCTGGAAAGAGGAGAAACAGACCTTTAATATGAGGGGTAAAAGATAATAGTGGCTCTAAAACTGTGTCAGTGAGGCCAACTTGAAGAACCAAATGTCACAAAATTAAAAAAAAACAATGAATATGCTGATGGAAAAAAATTTATTGCTCAAAGATGGTAACACATACAGCAACATGTTGTACATCCCTGGAAAGAGGAGAAACAGACCTTTAATATGAGGGGTAAAAGATAATAGTGGCTCTAAAACTGTGCCAGTGAGGCCATCTTGAAGAACCAAATGTCACAAAATTAAAAAAAAAACAATGAATATGCTGATGGAAAAAAATGTATTGCTCAAAGATGGTAACACCTACAGCAACATGTTGTACATCCCTGGAAAGAGGAGAAACAGACCTTTAATATGAGGGGTAAAAGATAATAGTGGCTCTAAAACTGTGCCAGTGAGGCCAACTTGAAGAACCAAATGTCACAAAATTAAAAAAAAAACAATGAATATGCTGATGGAAAAAAATTTATTGCTCAAAGATGGTAACACCTACAGCAACATGTACATCCCTGGAAAGCGGAGAAACAGACCTTTAATATGAGGGGTAAAAGATAATAGTGGCTCTAAAACTGTGCCAGTGAGGACAACTTGAAGAACCAAATGTCACAAAATTAAAAAAAAAACAATGAATTTGCTGATGGAAAAAAAATTATTGCTCAAAGATGATGATACCTACAGCAACATGTTGTACATCTCTGGAAAGAGGAGAAACAGACCTTTAATATGAGGGGTAAAAGATAATAGTGGCTCTAAAACTGTGCCAGTGAGGCCAACTTGAAGAACCAAATGTCACAAAATTAAAAAAAAACAATGAATATGCTGAGGGAAAAAAATTTGTTGCTCAAAGATGGTAACACCTACAGCAACATGTTGTACATCCCTGGAAAGGGGAGAAACAGACCTTTAATATGAGGGGTAAAAGATAATAGTGGCTCTAAAACTGTGCCAGTGAGGCCAACTTGAAGAACCAAATGTCACAAAATTAAAAAAAAACAATGAATATGCTGAGGGAAAAAAATTTGTTGCTCAAAGATGGTAACACCTACAGCAACACGTTGTACATCCCTGGAAAGAGGAGAAACAGACCTTTAATATGAGGGGTAAAAGATAATAGTGGCTCTAAAACTGTGCCAGTGAGGCCAACTTGAAGAACCAAATGTCACAAAATTAAAAAAAAACAATGAATATGCTGAGGGAAAAAAATTTGTTGCTCAAAGATGGTAACACCTACAGCAACACGTTGTACATCCCTGTAAAGAGGAGAAACAGACCTTTAATATGAGGGGTAAAAGATAATAGTGGCTCTAAAACTGTGCCAGTGAGGCCAACTTGAAGAACCAAATGTCACAAAATTAAAAAAAAACAATGAATATGCTGATGGAAAAAAATTTATTGCTCAAAGATAGTAACACCTACAGCAACATGTTGTACATCCCTGGAAAGAGGAGAAACAGACCTTTAATATGAGGGGTAAAAGATAATAGTGGCTCTAAAACTGTGCCAGTGAGGCCAACTTGAAGAACCAAATGTCACAAAATTAAAAAAAAACAATGAATATGCTGATGGAAAAAAATTTATTGCTCAAAGATGGTAGCACCTACAGCAACATGTTGTACATCCCTGGAAAGAGGAGAAACAGACCTTTAATATGAGGGGTAAAAGATAATAGTGGCTCTAAAACTGTGCCAGTGAGGCCAACTTGAAGAACCAAATGTCACAAAATTAAAAAAAAACAATGAATATGCTGATGGAAAAAAATTTATTGCTCAAAGATGGTAACACCTACAGCAACATGTTGTACATCCCTGGAAAGAGGAGAAACAGACCTTTAATATGAGGGGTAAAAGATAATAGTGGCTCTAAAACTGTGCCAGTGAGGCCAACTTGAAGAACCAAATGTCACAAAATTAAAAAAAAAACAATGAATATGCTGATGGAAAAAAAATTATTGCTCAAAGATGGTAACACCTACAGCAACATGTTTTACATCACTGGAAAGAGGAGAAACAGACCTTTAATATGAGGGGTAAAAGATAATAGTGGCTCTGAGACTGTGCCAGTGAGGCCAACTTGAAGAACCAAATGTCACAAAATTAAAAAAAAACAATGAATATGCTGATGGGAAAAAATTTATTGCTCAAAGATGGTAACACCTACAGCAACATATTGTACATCCCTGGAAAGAGGAGAAACAGACCTTTAATATGAGGGGTAAAAGATAATAGTGGCTCTAAAACTGTGCCAGTGAGGCCAACTTGAAGAACCAAATGTCACAAAATTAAAAAAAAACAATGAATATGCTGATGGAAAAAAATTTATTGCTCAAAGATGATAATACCTACAGTAACATGTTGTACATCTCTGGAAAGAGGAGAAACAGACCTTTAATATGAGGGGTAAAAGATAATAGTGGCTCTAAAACTGTGCCAGTGAGGCCAACTTGAAGAACCAAATGTCACAAAAAAAAACAATGAATATGCTGATGGAAAAAAATTTATTGCTCAATGATGGTAACACCTACAGCAACATGTTGTACATCCCTGGAAAGAGGAGAAATAGACCTTTAATATGAGGGGTAAAAGATAATAGTGGCTCTAAAACTGTGTCAGTGAGGCCAACTTGAAGAACCAAATGTCACAAAATTAAAAAAAAAAACAATGAATATGCTGATGGAAAAAAAATTATTGCTCAAAGATGATAATACCTACAGTAACATGTTGTACATCTCTGGCAAGAGGAGAAACAGACCTTTAATATGAGGGGTAAAAGATAATAGTGGCTCTAAAACTGTGCCAGTGAGGCCAACTTGAAGAACCAAATGTCACAAAATTAAAAAAAAACAATGAATATGCTGATGGAAAAAAATTTATTGCTCAAATATGGTAACACCTACAGCAACATGTTGTACATCCCTGGAAAGAGGAGAAACAGACCTTTAATATGAGGTGTAAAAGATAATAGTGGCTCTAAAACTGTGCGAGTGAGGCCAACTTGAAGAACCAAATGTCACAAAATTAAAAAAAAAACAATGAATATGCTGATGGAAAAAAAATTATTGCTCAAAGATGGTAACACCTACAGTAACATGTTGTACATCCCTGGAAAGAGGAGAAACAGACCTTTAATATGAGGGGTAAAAGATAATAGTGGCTCTAAAACTGTGCCAGTGAGGCCAACTTGAAGAACCAAATGTCACAAAATTAAAAAAAAACAATGAATATGCTGATGGAAAAAAAATTATTGCTCAAAGATGATAATACCTACAGTAACATGTTGTACATCTCTGGAAAGAGGAGAAACAGAACTTTAATATGAGGGGTAAAAGATAATAGTGGCTCTAAAACTGTGTCAGTGAGGCCAACTTGAAGAACCAAATGTCACAAAATTAAAAAAAAACAATGAATATGCTGATGGAAAAAATTTATTGCTCAAAGATGGTAACACCTACAGCAACATGTTGTACATCCCTGGAAAGAGGAGAAACAGACCTTTAATATGAGGGGTAAAAGATAATAGTGGCTCTAAAACTGTGCCAGTGAGGCCATCTTGAAGAACCAAATGTCACAAAATTAAAAAAAAACAATGAATATGCTGATGGAAAAAAATGTATTGCTCAAAGATGGTAACACCTACAGCAACATGTTGTACATCCCTGGAAAGAGGAGAAACAGACCTTTAATATGAGGGGTAAAAGATAATAGTGGCTCTAAAACTGTGCCAGTGAGGCCAACTTGAAGAACCAAATGTCACAAAATTAAAAAAAAAACAATGAATATGCTGATGGAAAAAAATTTATTGCTCAAAGATGGTAACACCTACAGCAACATGTACATCCCTGGAAAGCGGAGAAACAGACCTTTAATATGAGGGGTAAAAGATAATAGTGGCTCTAAAACTGTGCCAGTGAGGACAACTTGAAGAACCAAATGTCACAAAATTAAAAAAAAAAAACAATGAATTTGCTGATGGAAAAAAAATTATTGCTCAAAGATGATGATACCTACAGCAACATGTTGTACATCTCTGGAAAGAGGAGAAACAGACCTTTAATATGAGGGGTAAAAGATAATAGTGGCTCTAAAACTGTGCCAGTGAGGCCAACTTGAAGAACCAAATGTCACAAAATTAAAAAAAAACAATGAATATGCTGAGGGAAAAAAATTTGTTGCTCAAAGATGGTAACACCTACAGCAACATGTTGTACATCCCTGGAAAGGGGAGAAACAGACCTTTAATATGAGGGGTAAAAGATAATAGTGGCTCTAAAACTGTGCCAGTGAGGCCAACTTGAAGAACCAAATGTCACAAAATTAAAAAAAAACAGTGAATATGCTGAGGGAAAAAAATTTGTTGCTCAAAGATGGTAACACCTACAGCAACACGTTGTACATCCCTGGAAAGAGGAGAAACAGACCTTTAATATGAGGGGTAAAAGATAATAGTGGCTCTAAAACTGTGCCAGTGAGGCAAACTTGAAGAACCAAATGTCACAAAATTAAAAAAAAAACAATGAATATGCTGATGTAAAAAAAATTATTGCTCAAAGATGGTAACACCTACATCAACATGTTGTACATCCCTGGAAAGCGGAGAAACAGACCTTTAATATGAGGGGTAAAAGATAATAGTGGCTCAAAAACTGTGCCAGTGAGGCCAACTTGAAGAACCAAATGTCACAAAATTAAAAAAAAACAATGAATATGCTGATGGAAAAAAATTTATTGCTCAAAGATGGTAACACCTACAGCAACACGTTGTACATCCCTGGAAAGAGGAGAAACAGACCTTTAATATGAGGGGTAAAAGATAATAGACAATGAATATGCTGATGGAAAAAAATTTATTGATCAAAGATGGTAACACCTACAGCAACACGTTTTACATCACTGGAAAGAGGAGAAACAGACCTTTAATATGAGGGGTAAAAGATAATAGTGGCTCTAAAACTGTGCCAGTGAGGCCAACTTGAAGAACCAAATGTCACAAAATTAAAAAAAAAACAATGAATATGCTGATGGAAAAAAATTTATTGCTCAAAGATGGTAACACCTACAGCAACATGTTGTACATCCCTGGAAAGAGGAGAAACAGACCTTTAATATGAGGCGTAAAAGATAATAGTGGCTCTAAAACTGTGCCAGTGAGGCCAACTTGAAGAACCAAATGTCACAAAATTAAAAAAAAACAATGAATATGCTGATGGAAAAAAATTTATTGCTCAAAGATGATAATACCTACAGTAACATGTTGTACATCTCTGGAAAGAGGAGAAACAGACCTTTAATATGAGGGGTAAAAGATAATAGTGGCTCTAAAACTGTGTCAGTGAGGCCAACTTGAAGAACCAAATGTCACAAAATTAAAAAAAACAATGAATATGCTGATGGAAAAAAATTTATTGCTCAAAGATGGTAACACCTACAGCAACATGTTGTACATCCCTGGAAAGAGGAGAAACAGACCTTTAATATGAGGGGTAAAAGATAATAGTGGCTCTAAAACTGTGCCAGTGAGGCCAACCAAATATCACAAAATTAAAAAAAAACAATGAATATGCTGATGGAAAAAAATGTATTGCTCAAAGATGGTAACACCTACAGGAACATGTTGTACATCCCTAGAAAGAGGAGAAACAGACCTTTAATATGAGGGGTAAAAGATAATAGTGGCTCTAAAACTGTGCCAGTGAGGCCAACTTGAAGAACCAAATGTCACAAAATTAAAAAAAAACAATGAATATGCTGATGGAAAAAAATTTATTGCTCAAAGATGGTAACACCTACAGCAACATGTTGTACATCCCTGGAAAGAGGAGAAACAGACCTTTAATATGAGGGGTAAAAGATAATAGTGGCTCTAAAACTGTGCCAGTGAGGCCAACTTGAAGAACCAAATGTCACAAAATTAAAAAAAAACAATGAATATGCTGATGGAAAAAAATGTATTGCTCAAAGATGGTAACACCTACAGCAACATGTTGTACATCCCTGGAAAGAGGAGAAACAGACCTTTAATATGAGGGGTAAAAGATAATAGTGGCTGCTCTAAAACTGTGCCAGTGAGGCCAACTTGAAGAACCAAATGTCACAAAATTAAAAAACAACAATGAATATGCTGATGGAAAAAAATTTATTGCTCAAAGATGGTAACACCTACAGCAACATGTTTTACATCACTGGAAAGAGGAGAAACAGACCTTTAATATGAGGGGTAAAAGATAATAGTGGCTCTAAAACTGTGCCAGTGAGGCCAACTTGAAGAACCAAATGTCACAAAATTAAAAAAAAACAATGAATATGCTGATGGAAAAAAATTTATTGCTCAAAGATGGTAACACCTACAGCAACATGTTGTACATCCCTGGAAAGAGGAGAAACTGTGCCAGTGAGGCCAACTTGAAGAACCAAATGTCACAAAATTAAAAAAAAACAATGAATATGCTGATGGAAAAAAATTTATTGCTCAAAGATGATAATACCTACAGTAACATGTTGTACATCTCTGGAAAGAGGAGAAACAGACCTTTAATATGAAGGGTAAAAGATAATAGTGGCTCTAAAACTGTGTCAGTGAGGCCAACTTGAAGAACCAAATGTCACAAAATTAAAAAAAAACAATGAATATGCTGATGGAAAAAAATTTATTGCTCAAAGATGGTAACACCTACAGCAACATGTTGTACATCCCTGGAAAGAAGAGAAACAGACCTTTAATATGAGGGGTAAAAGATAATAGTGGCTCTAAAACTGTGCCAGTGAGGCCAACTTGAAGAACCAAATGTCACAAAATTAAAAAAAAAACAATGAATATGCTGATGGAAAAAAATTTATTGCTCAAAGATGGTAACACCTACAGCAACATGTTGTACATCCCTGGAAAGAGGAGAAACAGACCTTTAATATGAGGGGTAAAAGATAATAGTGGCTCTAAAACTGTGCCAGTGAGGCCAACTTGAAGAACCAAATGTCACAAAATTAAAAAAAAACAATGAATATGCTGATGGAAAAAAAATTATTGCTCAAAGATGGTAATACCTACAGCAACATGTTTTACATCACTGGAAAGAGGAGAAACAGACCTTTAATATGAGGGGTAAAAGATAATAGTGGCTCTAAAACTGTGCCAGTGAGGCCAACTTGAAGAACCAAATGTCACAAAATTAAAAAAAAACAATGAATATGCTGATGGGAAAAAATTTATTGCTCAAAGATGGTAACACCTACAGCAACATGTTGTACATCCCTGGAAAGAGGAGAAACAGACCTTTAATATGAGGGGTAAAAGATAATAGTGGCTCTAAAACTGTGCCAGTGAGGCCAACTTGAAGAACCAAATGTCACAAAATTAAAAAAAAACAATGAATATGCTGATGGAAAAAAATTTATTGCTCAAAGATGGTAAAACCTACAGCAACATGTTGTACATCCCTGGAAAGAGGAGAAACAGACCTTTAATATGAGGGGTAAAAGATAATAGTGGCTCTAAAACTGTGTCAGTGAGGCCAACTTGAAG
Organism: Cheilosia vernalis; assembly: GCA_949126925.1. Lineage (NCBI taxonomy): Eukaryota > Metazoa > Arthropoda > Insecta > Diptera > Syrphidae > Cheilosia > Cheilosia vernalis. The sequence goes on from OX421361.1 coordinate 21,202,076, forward strand.
AACCAAATGTCACAAAATTAAAAAAAAACAATGAATATGCTGATGGAAAAAAATTTATTGCTCAAAGATGATAATACCTACAGTAACATGTTGTACATCTCTGGAAAGAGGAGAAACAGACCTTTAATATGAGGGGTAAAAGATAATAGTGGCTCTAAAACTGTGCCAGTGAGGCCAACTTGAAGAACCAAATGTCACAAAATTAAAAAAAAACAATGAATATGCTGATGGAAAAAAATTTATTGCTCAAATATGGTAACACCTACAGCAACATGTTGTACATCCCTGGAAAGAGGAGAAACAGACCTTTAATATGAGGGGTAAAAGATAATAGTGGCTGCTCTAAAACTGTGCCAGTGAGGCCAACTTGAAGAACCAAATGTCACAAAATTAAAAAAAAAACAATGAATATACTGATGGAAAAAAATTTATTGCTCAAAGATGGTAACACCTACAGCAACATTATTTACATCACTGGAAAGAGGAGAAACAGACCTTTAATATGAGGGGTAAAAGATAATAGTGGCTCTAAAACTGTGCCAGTGAGGCCAACTTGAAGAACCAAATGTCACAAAATTAAAAAAAAACAATGAATATGCTGATGGAAAAAAATTTATTGCTCAAAGATGGTAACACCTACAGCAACATGTTGTACATCCCTGGAAAGAGGAGAAACAGACCTTTAATATGAGGTATAAAAGATAATAGTGGCTCTAAAACTGTGCGAGTGAGGCCAACTTGAAGAACCAAATGTCACAAAATTAAAAAAAAAACAATGAATATGCTGATGGAAAAAAAATTATTGCTCAAAGATGGTAACACCTACAGCAACATGTTATACATCCCTGGAAAGAGGAGAAACAGACCTTTAATATGAGGGGTAAAAGATAATAGACAATGAATATGCTGATGGAAAAAAATTTATTGATCAAAGATGGTAACACCTACAGCAACATGTTGTACATCCCTGAAAAGCGGAGAAACAGACCTTTAATATGAGGGGTAAAAGATAATAGTGGCTCTAAAACTGTGCCAGTGAGGCCAACTTGAAGAACCAAATGTCACAAAATTAAAAAAAAACAATGAATATGCTGATGGAAAAAAATTTATTGCTCAAAGATGGTAACACCTACAGCAACATGTTATACATCCATGGAAAGAGGAGAAACAGGCCTTTAATATGAGGGGTAAAAGATAATAGTGGCTCTAAAACTGTGCCAGTGAGGCCAACTTGAAGAACAAAATGTCACAAAATTAAAAAAAAACAATGAATATGCTGATGGAAAAAAATTTATTGCTCAAAGATGGTAACACCTACAGCAACATGTTGTACATCCCTGGAAAGCGGAGAAACAGACCTTTAATATGAGGGGTAAAAGATAATAGTGGCTCTAAAACTGTGCCAGTGAGGCCAACTTGAAGAACCAAATGTCACAAAATATAAAAAAAAACAATGAATATGCTGATGAAAAAAAAAAGTATTGCTCAAAGATGGTAACACCTACAGCAACATATTGTACATCCCTGGAAAGAGGAGAAACAGACCTTTAATATGAGGGGTAAAAGATAATAGTGACTCTAAAACTGTGCCAGTGAGGCCAACTTGAAGAACCAAATGTCACGAAATTAAAAAAAAACAATGAATATGCTGATGGAAAAAAATTTATTGCTCAAAGATGGTAACACCTACATCAACATGTTGTACATCCCTGGAAAGAAGAGAAACAGACCTTTAATATGAGGGGTAAAAGATAATAGTGGCTGCTCTAAAACTGTGCCAGTGAGGCCAACTTGAAGAACCAAATGTCACAAAATTAAAAAAAAACAATGAATATGCTGATGGAAAAAAATTTATTGCTCAAAGATGGTAACACCTACAGCAACATGTTGTACATTCCTGGAAAGAGGAGAAACAGACCTTTAATATTAGGGGTAAAAGATAATAGTGGCTCTAAAACTGTGCCAGTGAGGCCAACTTGAAGAACCAAATGTCACAAAATTTAAAAAAAACAATGAATATGTTGATGAAAAAAAAATGTATTGCTCAAAGATGGTAACACCTACAGCAACATATTGTACATCCCTGGAAAGAGGAGAAACAGACCTTTAATATGAGGGGTAAAAGATAATAGTGGCTCTAAAACTGTGCCAGTGAGGCCAACTTGAAGAACCAAATGTCACGAAATTAAAAAAAAACAATGAATATGCTGATGGAAAAAAATTTATTGCTCAAAGATGGTAACACCTACAGCAACATGTTGTACATCCCTGGAAAGAAGAGAAACAGACCTTTAATATGAGGGGTAAAAGATAATAGTGGCTGCTCTAAAACTGTGCCAGTGAGGGCAAATTGAAGAACCAAATGTCACAAAATTAAAAAAAAACAATGAATATGCTGATGGAAAAAAATTTATTGCTCAAAGATGGTAACACCTACAGCAACATGTTGTACAACCCTGGAAAGAGGAAAAACAGACCTTTAATATTAGGGGTAAAAGATAATAGTGGCTCTAAAACTGTGCCAGTGAGGCCAACTTGAAGAACCAAATGTCACAAAATTTAAAAAAAACAATGAATATGTTGATGGAAAAAAATTTATTGCTCAAAGATGGTACCACCTACAGCAACATGTTGTACATCCCTGGAAAGCGGAGAAACAGACCTTTAATATGAGGGGTAAAAGATAATAGTGGCTCTAAAACTGTGCCAGTGAGGCCAACTTGAAGAACCAAATGTCACAAAATTAAAAAAAAACAATGAATATACTGATGGAAAAAAATTTATTGCTCAAAGATGGTAACACGTACAGCAACATATTGTACATCCCTGGAAAGCGGAGAAACAGACCTTTAATATGAGGGGTAAAAGATAATAGTGGCTCTAAAACTGTGCCAGTGAGGCCAACTTGAAGAACCAAATGTCACAAAATTAAAAAAAAACAATGAATATGCTGATGGAAAAAAATTTATTGCTCAAAGATGGTAATACCTACAGCAACATGTTGTACATCCCTGGAAAGAGGAGAAACAGACCTTTAATATGAGGTGTAAAAGATAATAGTGGCTCTAAAACTGTGCCAGTGAGGCCAACTTGAAGAACCAAATGTCACAAAATTAAAAAAAAAACAATGAATATGCTGATGGAAAACAAATTATTGCTCAAAGATGGTAACACCTACAGCAACATGTTGTACATCCCTGGAAAGAGGAGAAACAGACCTTTAATATGAGGGGTAAAAGATAATAGTGGCTCTAAAACTGTGTCAGTGAGGCCAACTTGAAAAACCAAATGTCACAAAATTAAAAAAAAAACAATGAATATGCTGATGGAAAAAAATTTATTGCTCAAAGATGGTAACACCTACAGCAACATGTTGTACATCCCTGGAAAGAGGAGAAACAGACCTTTAATATGAGGGGTAAAAGATAATAGTGGCTCTAAAACTGTGCTAGTGAGGCCAACTTGAAGAACCAAATGTCACAAAATTAAAAAAAAACAATGAATATGCTGATGGAAAAAAAATTATTGCTCAAAGATGGTAACACCTACAGCAACATGTTGTACATCCCTGGAAAGAGGAGAAACAGACCTTTAATATGAGGGGTAAAAGATAATAGTGGCTCTAAAACTGTGCCAGTGAGGCCAACTTGAAGAACCAAATGTCACAAAATTAAAAAAAAACAATGAATATGCTGATGGAAAAAAATTTATTGCTCAAAGATGATAATACCTACAGTAACATGTTGTACATCTCTGGAAAGAGGAGAAACAGACCTTTAATATGAGGGGTAAAAGATAATAGTGGCTCTAAAACTGTGTCAGTGAGGCCAACTTGAAGAACCAAATGTCACAAAATTAAAAAAAAACAATGAATATGCTGATGGAAAAAAATTTATTGCTCAAAGATGGTAACACCTACAGCAACATGTTGTACATCCCTGGAAAGAGGAGAAACAGACCTTTAATATGAGGGGTAAAAGATAATAGTGGCTCTAAAACTGTGCCAGTGAGGCCAACTTGAAGAACCAAATGTCACAAAATTAAAAAAAACAATGAATATGTTGATGGAAAAAAAATTATTGCTCAAAGATGGTAACACCTACAGCAACATGTTTTACATCACTGGAAAGAGGAGAAACAGACCTTTAATATGAGGGGTAAAAGATAATAGTGGCTCTAAAACTGTGCCAGTGAGGCCAACTTAGGGAACCAAATGTCACAAAATTAAAAAAAAAAACAATGAATATGCTGATGGAAAAAAATTTATTGCTCAAAGATGGTAACACCTACAGCAACATGTTGTACATCCCTGGAAAGAGGAGAAACAGACCTTTAATATGAGGGGTAAAATATAATAGTGGCTCTAAAACTGTGCCAGTGAGGCCAACTTGAAGAACCAAATGTCACAAAATTAAAAAAAAAACAATGAATATGCTGATGGAAAAAAAATTATTGCTCAAAGATGGTAACACCTACAGCAACAGACCTTTAATATGAGGGGTAAAAGATAATAGTGGCTCTAAAACTGTGCCAGTGAGGCCAACTTGAAGAACCAAATGTCACAAAATTAAAAAAAAACAATGAATATGTTGATGGAAAAAAAATTATTGCTCAAAGATGGTAACACCTACAGCAACATGTTTTACATCACTGGAAAGAGGAGAAACAGACCTTTAATATGAGGGGTAAAAGATAATAGTGGCTCTAAAACTGTGCCAGTGAGGCCAACTTAGGGAACCAAATGTCACAAAATTAAAAAAAAAAACAATGAATATGTTGATGGAAAAAAAATTATTGCTCAAAGATGGTAACACCTACAGCAACATGTTTTACATCACTGGAAAGAGGAGAAACAGACCTTTAATATGAGGGGTAAAAGATAATAGTGGCTCTAAAACTGTGCCAGTGAGGCCAACTTAGGGAACCAAATGTCACAAAATTAAAAAAAAAAACAATGAATATGCTGATGGAAAAAAATTTATTGCTCAAAGATGGTACCACCTACAGCAACATGTTGTACATCCCTGGAAAGAGGAGAAACAGACCTTTAATATGAGGGGTAAAATATAATAGTGGCTCTAAAACTGTGCCAGTGAGGCCAACTTGAAGAACCAAATGTCACAAAATTAAAAAAAAAACAATGAATATGCTGATGGAAAAAAAATTATTGCTCAAAGATGGTAACACCTACAGCAACATGTTGTACATCCCTGGAAAGAGGAGAAACAGACCTTTAATATGAGGGGTAAAAGATAATAGTGGCTCTAAAACTGTGCCAGTGAGGCCAACTTGAAGAACCAAATGTCACAAAATGAAAAAAAAACAATGAATATGCTGATGGAAAAAAATTTATTGCTCAAAGATGGTAACACCTACAGCAACATGTTGTACATCCCTGGAAAGAGGAGAAACAGACCTTTAATATGAGGGGTAAAATATAATAGTGGCTCTAAAACTGTGCCAGTGAGGCCAACTTGAAGAACCAAATGTCACAAAATTAAAAAAAAACAATGAATATGCTGATGGAAAAAAATTTATTGCTCAAAGATGATAATACCTACAGTAACATGTTGTACATCTCTGGAAAGAGGAGAAACAGACCTTTAATATGAGGGGTAAAAGATAATAGTGGCTCTAAAACTGTGCCAGTGAGGCCAACTTGAAGAACCAAATGTCACAAAATGAAAAAAAAACAATGAATATGCTGATGGAAAAAAATTTATTGCTCAAAGATGGTAACACCTACAGCAACATGTTGTACATCCCTGGAAAGAGGAGAAACAGACCTTTAATATGAGGGGTAAAAGATAATAGTGGCTCTAAAACTGTGCCAGTGAGGCCAACTTGAAGAACCAAATGTCACAAAATTAAAAAAAAACAATGAATATGCTGATGGAAAAAAATTTATTGCTCAAAGATGGTAACACCTACAGCAACATGTTGTACATCCCTGGAAAGAGGAGAAACAGACCTTTAATATGAGGGGTAAAAGATAATAGTGGCTCTAAAACTGTGCCAGTGAGGCCAACTTGAAGAACCAAATGTCACAAAATTAAAAAAAAACAATGAATATGCTGATGGAAAAAAAATTATTGCTCAAAGATGGTAACACCTACAGCAACATGTTGTACATCCCTGGAAAGAGGAGAAACAGACCTTTAATATGAGGGGTAAAAGATAATAGTGGCTCTAAAACTGTGCCAGTGAGGCCAACTTGAAGAACCAAATGTCACAAAATTAAAAAAAAACAATGAATATGCTGATGGAAAAAAATTTATTGCTCAAAGATGATAATACCTACAGTAACATGTTGTACATCTCTGGAAAGAGGAGAAACAGACCTTTAATATGAGCGGTAAAAGATAATAGTGGCTCTAAAACTGTGCCAGTGAGGCCAACTTGAAGAACCAAATGTCACAAAAAAAAAACAATGAATATGCTGATGGAAAAAAATTTATTGCTCAAAGATGGTAATACCTACAGCAACATGTTGTACATCCCTGGAAAGAGGAGAAACAGACCTTTAATATGAGGGGTAAAAGATAATAGTGGCTCTAAAACTGTGTCAGTGAGGCCAACTTGAAGAACCAAATGTCACAAAATTAAAAAAAAACAATGAATATGCTGATGGAAAAAAATGTATTGCTCAAAGATGATAATACCTACAGTAACATGTTGTACATCTCTGGAAAGAGGAGAAACAGACCTTTAATATGAGGGGTAAAAGATAATAGTGGCTCTAAAACTGTGCCAGTGAGGCCAACTTGAAGAACCAAATGTCACAAAATTAAAAAAAAAACTATGAATATGCTGATGGAAAAAAATTTATTGCTCAAAGATGGTAACACCTACAGCAACATGTTGTACATCCCTGGAAAGAGGAGAAACAGACCTTTAATATGAGGGGTAAAAGATAATAGTGGCTGCTCTAAAACTGTGCCAGTGAGGCCAACTTGAAGAACCAAATGTCACAAAATTAAAAAAAAAAAAATGAATATACTGATGGAAAAAAATTTATTGCTCAAAGATGGTAACACCTACAGCAACATGTTTTACATCACTGGAAAGAGGAGAAACAGACCTTTAATATGAGGGGTAAAAGATAATAGTGGCTCTAAAACTGTGCCAGTGAGGCCAACTTGAAGAACCAAATGTCACAAAATTAAAAAAAAACAATGAATATGCTGATGGAAAAAAATTTATTGCTCAAAGATGATAATACCTACAGTAACATGTTGTACATCTCTGGAAAGAGGAGAAACAGACCTTTAATATGAGCGGTAAAAGATAATAGTGGCTCTAAAACTGTGCCAGTGAGGCCAACTTGAAGAACCAAATGTCACAAAAAAAAAACAATGAATATGCTGATGGAAAAAAATTTATTGCTCAAAGATGGTAATACCTACAGCAACATGTTGTACATCCCTGGAAAGAGGAGAAACAGACCTTTAATATGAGGGGTAAAAGATAATAGTGGCTCTAAAACTGTGTCAGTGAGGCCAACTTGAAGAACCAAATGTCACAAAATTAAAAAAAAACAATGAATATGCTGATGGAAAAAAATTTATTGCTCAAAGATGATAATACCTACAGTAACATGTTGTACATCTCTGGAAAGAGGAGAAACAGACCTTTAATATGAGGGGTAAAAGATAATAGTGGCTCTAAAACTGTGCCAGTGAGGCCAACTTGAAGAACCAAATGTCACAAAATTAAAAAAAAAACTATGAATATGCTGATGGAAAAAAATTTATTGCTCAAAGATGGTAACACCTACAGCAACATGTTGTACATCCCTGGAAAGAGGAGAAACAGACCTTTAATATGAGGGGTAAAAGATAATAGTGGCTGCTCTAAAACTGTGCCAGTGAGGCCAACTTGAAGAACCAAATGTCACAAAATTAAAAAAAAAAAATGAATATACTGATGGAAAAAAATTTATTGCTCAAAGATGGTAACACCTACAGCAACATGTTTTACATCACTGGAAAGAGGAGAAACAGACCTTTAATATGAGGGGTAAAAGATAATAGTGGCTCTAAAACTGTGCCAGTGAGGCCAACTTGAAGAACCAAATGTCACAAAATTAAAAAAAAAACAATGAATATGCTAATGGAAAAAAATTTATTGCTCAAAGATGGTAACACCTACAGCAACATGTTGTACATCCCTGGAAAGAGGAGAAACAGACCTTTAATATGAGGTGTAAAAGATAATAGTGGCTCTAAAACTGTGCGAGTGAGGCCAACTTGAAGAACCAAATGTCACAAAATTAAAAAAAAACAATGAATATGCTGATGGAAAAAAAATTATTGCTCAAAGATGGTAACACCTACAGCAACATGTTGTACATCCCTGGAAAGAGGAGAAACAGACCTTTAATATGAGGGGTAAAAGATAATAGTGGCTCTAAAACTGTGCCAGTGAGGCCAACTTGAAGAACCAAATGTCACAAAATTAAAAAAAAACAATGAATATGCTGATGGAAAAAAATTTATTGCTCAAAGATGATAATACCTACAGTAACATGTTGTACATCTCTGGAAAGAGGAGAAACAGACCTTTAATATGAGGGGTAAAAGATAATAGTGGCTCTAAAACTGTGTCAGTGAGGCCAACTTGAAGAACCAAATGTCACAAAATTAAAAAAAAAAGACAAGCACTCCGGGAGTGCCGACAGAAGTTATTACTTGAACAATTACATGTGCATCTTTCGAATCGTCAGGAGATACTTTTAAATGAAGTGTTTCTTTATTGATTATTATAAACTACTTCTACAAATATTATATTATAATTTTCACTTTCATTTAAAGCGCTTTTGAAGGTACATGAAAAATAATGCATATTATTTTACAACTATTCCAAAACTATCCTATCTTTCTAGCTGCGTACAACCATGCACACACACATAGTTTCATTGAGATCGGTTGAGTTTCTCGGAAAATGGACAACAGCGCCACCTATCGGGTCGAAAACTATCCTATCTTTCTAGCTGCATAAAACGATGCACACAAACAAAGTTTCATTGAGATCGGTTGAGTTTCTCAAAAAAATCGACAACAGCGCCACCTATCGGGTCCAAAACTATCCTATCTTTCTAGCTGCATAAAACGATGCACACAAACAAAGTTTCATTGAGATCGGTTGAGTTTCTCAAAAAAAACGACAACAGCGCCACCTATCGGGTCCAAAACTATCCTATCTTTCTAGCTGCATACAACCATGCACACAAACAAAGTTTCATTGAGATCGGTTGAGTTTCTCAAAAATATCGACAACAGCGCCACCTATCGGGTCCAAAACTATCCTATCTTTCTAGCTGCATACAAACATGCACACAAACAAAGTTTCATTGAGATCGGTTGAGTTTCTCAAAAAAATCGACAACAGCGCCACCTATCGGGTCCAAAACTATCCTATCTTTCTAGCTGCGTACAACCATGCACACACACAAAGTTTCATTGAGATCGGCTGAGTTTCTCGGTAATTGGACAACAGCGCCACCTATCGGGTCCAAAACTATCCTATCTTTCTAGCTGCATAAAACCATGCACACAAACAAAGTTTCATTGAGATCGGTTGAGTTTCTCAAAAAAATCGACAACAGCGCCACCTATCGGGTCCAAAACTATCCTATCTTTCTAGCTGCATACAATAATGCACACAAACAAAGTTTCATTGAGATCGGTTGAGTTTCTCAAAAAAATCGACAACAGCGCCACCTATCGGGTCCAAAACTATCCTATCTTTCTAGCTGCGTACAACCATGCACACACACAAAGTTTCATTGAGATCGGCTGAGTTTCTCGGTAATTGGACAACAGCGCCACCTATCGGGTCCAAAACTATCCTATCTTTCTAGCTGCATAAAACCATGCACACAAACAAAGTTTCATTGAGATCGGTTGAGTTTCTCCAAAAAATCGACAACAGCGCCACCTATCGGGTCCAAAACTATCCTATCTTTCTAGCTGCATACAACCATGCACACAAACAAAGTTTCATTGAGATCGGTTGAGTTTCTCAAAAAAATCGACAACAGCGCCACCTATCGGGTCCAAAACTATCCTATCATTCTAGTTGCATCCAACCATGCACACAAACAAAGTTTCATTGAGATCGGTTGAGTTTCTCAAAAAATTGACAACAGCGCCACCTATCGGGTCCAAAACTATCCTATCTTTCTAGCTGCATACAACCATGTACACAAACAAAGTTTCATTGAGATCGGTTGAGTTTCTCAAAAAAATCGACAACAGCGCCACCTATCGGGTCCAAAACTATCCTATCTTTCTAGCTGCGTACAACCATGCACACACACAAAGTTTCATTGAGATCGGCTGAGTTTCTCGGAAAATGGACAACAGCGCCACCTATCGGGTCCAAAACTATCCTATCTTTCTAGCTGCATAAAACCATGCACACAAACAAAGTTTCATTGAGATCGGTTGAGTTTCTCAAAAAAATCGACAACAGCGCCACCTATCGGGTCCAAAACTATCCTATCTTTCTAGCTGCATACAACCATGCACACAAACAAAGTTTCATTGAGATCGGTTGAGTTTCTCAAAAAAATCGACAACAGCGCCACCTATCGGGTCCAAAACTATCCTATCTTTCTAGCTGCATACAACCATGCACACAAACAAAGATTCATTGAAATCGGTTGAGTTTCTCAAAAAAATCGACAACAGCGCAACCTATCGGGTCCAAAACTATCCTATCTTTCTAGCTGCATACAAACATGCACACAAACAAAGTTTCATTGAGATCGGTTGAGTTTCTCAAAAAAATCGACAACAGCGCCACCTATCGGGTCCAAAACTATCCTATCTTTCTAGCTGCATACAACTATGTACACAAACAAAGTTTCATTGAGATCGGTTGAGTTTCTCAAAAAATTCGACAACAGCGCCACCTATCGGATCCAAAACTATCCTATCTTTCTAGCTGCATACAACCATGCAAACAAACAAAGTTTCATTGAGATCGGTTGAGTTTCTCAAAAAAATCGACAACAGCGCCACCTATCGGGTCCAAAACTATCCTATTTCTCTAGCTGCATACAACCATGCACACAAACAAAGTTTCATTGAGATCGGTTGAGTTTCTCAAAAAAATCGACAACAGCGCCACCTATCGGGCCCAAAACTATCCTATCTTTCTAGCTGCATACAACCATGCACACAAACAAAGTTTCATTGAGATCGGTTGAGTTTCTCAAAAAAATCGACAACAGCGCCACCTATCGGGTCCAAAACTATCCTATCTATCTAGCTGCATACAACCATGCACACAAACAAAGTTTCATTGAGATCGGTTGAGTTTCTCAAAAAAATCGACAACAGCGCCACTAATCGGGTCCAAAACTATCCTATCTTTCTAGCTGCATACAACCATGCACACAAACAAAGTTTCATTGAGATCGGTTGAGTTTCTCAAAAAAATCGACAACAGCGCCACCTATTGGGTCCAAAACTATCCTATCTTTCTAGCTGCATACAACCATGCACACAAACAAAGTTTCATTGAGATCGGTTCAGTTTCTCAAAAAAATCGACAACAGCGCCACCTATCGGGTCCAAAACTATCCTATCTTTCTAGCTGCATACAACCATGCACACAAACAAAGTTTCATTGAGATCGGTTGAGTTTCTCAAAAAAATCGACAACAGCGCCACCTATCGGGTCCAAAACTACCCTATCTTTCTAGCTGCATACAACCATGCACACAAACAAAGTTTCATTTGGATCGGTTGAGTTTCTCAAAAATATGGACAACAGCGCCATCTATCGGGTGTCGGTTTCTCGGTGACGATGACGCGGTGTCGTTTTTTCGGTGACGATGACGCGGTGTCGTTTTTAAGGTGACGCGAATTCACTAATTTCTTTCCATCTAAAAGTGCCCAACGCGCCTAAAGAAGTAATAACTTCAAAAACAATGAATATGCTGATGGAAAAAAATTTATTGCTCAAAGATGGTAACACCTACAGCAACATGTTGTACATCCCTGGAAAGAGGAGAAACAGACCTTTAATATGAGGGGTAAAAGATAATAGTGGCTCTAAAACTCTGCCAGTGAGGCCAACTTGAAGAACCAAATGTCACAAAATTAAAAAAAAACAATGAATATGCTGATGGAAAAAAATGTATTGCTCAAAGATGGTAACACCTACAGCAACATGTTGTACATCCCTGGAAAGAGGAGAAACAGACCTTTAATATGAGGGGTAAAAGATAATAGTGGCTCTAAAACTGTGCCAGTGAGGCCAACTTGAAGAACCAAATGTCACAAAATTAAAAAAAAAACAATGAATATGCTGATGGAAAAAAATTTATTGCTCAAAGATGGTAACACCTACACCAACATGTACATCCCTGGAAAGCGGAGAAACAGACCTTTAATATGAGGGGTAAAAGATAATAGTGGCTCTAAAACTGTGCCAGTGAGGACAACTTGAAGAACCAAATGTCACAAAATTAAAAAAAAAACAATGAATTTGCTGATGGAAAAAAAATTATTGCTCAAAGATGATGATACCTACAGCAACATGTTGTACATCTCTGGAAAGAGGAGAAACAGACCTTTAATATGAGGGGTAAAAGATAATAGTGGCTCTAAAACTGTGCCAGTGAGGCCAACTTGAAGAACCAAATGTCACAAAATTAAAAAAAAAACAATGAATATGCTGAGGGAAAAAAATTTGTTGCTCAAAGATGGTAACACCTACAGCAACATGTTGTACATCCCTGGAAAGGGGAGAAACAGACCTTTAATATGAGGGGTAAAAGATAATAGTGGCTCTAAAACTGTGCCAGTGAGGCCAACTTGAAGAACCAAATGTCACAAAATTAAAAAAAAAAAAAAATGAATATGGTGATGGAAAAAAATTTATTGCTCAAAGATGGTAACACCTACAGCAACACGTTGTACATCCCTGGAAAGAGGAGAAACAGACCTTTAATATGAGGGGTAAAAGATAATAGTGGCTCTAAAACTGTGCCAGTGAGGCCAACTTGAAGAACCAAATGTCACAAAATTAAAAAAAAAAACAATGAATATGCTGATGTAAAAAAAATTATTGCTCAAAGATGGTAACACCTACAGCAACATGTTGTACATCCCTGGAAAGCGGAGAAACAGACCTTTAATATGAGGGGTAAAAGATAATAGTGGCTCTAAAACTGTGCCAGTGAGGCCAACTTGAAGAACCAAATGTCACAAAATTAAAAAAAAACAATGAATATGCTGATGGAAAAAAATTTATTGCTCAAAGATGGTAACACCTACAGCAACACGTTGTACATCCTTGGAAAGAGGAGAAACAGACCTTTAATATGAGGGGTAAAAGATAATAGACAATGAATATGCTGATGGAAAAAAATTTATTGATCAAAGATGGTAACACCTACAGCAACATGTTGTACATCCCTGGAAAGCGGAGAAACAGACCTTTAATATGAGGGGTAAAAGATAATAGTGGCTCTAAAACTGTGCCAGTGAGGCCAACTTGAAGAACCAAATGTCACAAAATTAAAAAAAAAACAATGAATATGCTGATAGAAAACAATTTATTGCTCAAAGATGGTAACACCTACAGCAACATGTTATACATCCCTGGAAAGAGGAGAAACAGGCCTTTAATATGAGGGGTAAAAGATAATAGTGGCTCTAAAACTGTGCCAGTGAGGCCAACTTGAAGAACCAAATGTCACAAAATTAAAAAAAAAAACAATGAATATGCTGATGGAAAAAAATGTATTGCTCAAAGATGGTAACACCTACAGCAACATGTTGTACATCCCTGGAAAGCGGAGAAACAGACCTTTAATATGAGGGGTAAAAGATAATAGTGGCTCTAAAACTGTGCCAGTGAGGCCAACTTGAAGAACCAAATGTCACAAAATATAAAAAAAAAACAATGAATATGCTGATGAAAAAAAATGTATTGCTCAAAGATTTTAACACCTACAGCAACATATTGTACATCCCTGGAAAGAGGAGAAACAGACCTTTAATATGAGGGGTAAAAGATAATAGTGGCTCTAAAACTGTGCCAGTGAGGCCAACTTGAAGAACCAAATGTCACGAAATTAAAAAAAAACAATGAATATGCTGATGGAAAAAAATTTATTGCTCAAAGATGGTAACACCTACAGCAACATGTTGTACATCCCTGGAAAGAAGAGAAACAGACCTTTAATATGAGGGGTAAAAGATAATAGTGGCTGCTCTAAAACTGTGCCAGTGAGGGCAACTTGAAGAACCAAATGTCACAAAATTAAAAAAAAACAATGAATATGCTGATGGAAAAAAATTTATTGCTCAAAGATGGTAACACCTACAGCAACATGTTGTACATCCCTGGAAAGAGGAGAAACAGACCTTTAATATTAGGGGTAAAAGATAATAGTGGCTCTAAAACTGTGCCAGTGAGGCCAACTTGAAGAACCAAATGTCACAAAATTTAAAAAAAAAACAATGAATATGTTGATGGAAAAAAATTTATTGCTCAAAGATGGTAACACCTACAGCAACATGTTGTACATCCCTGGAAAGCGGAGAAACAGACCTTTAATATGAGGGGTAAAAGATAATAGTGGCTCTAAAACTGTGCCAGTGAGGCCAACTTGAAGAACCAAATGTCACAAAATTAAAAAAAAACAATGAATATGCTGATGGAAAAAAATTTATTGCTCAAAGATGGTAACACCTACAGCAACATGTTGTACATCCCTGGAAAGAGGAGAAACAGACCTTTAATATGAGGGGTAAAAGATAATAGTGGCTCTAAAACTGTGCCAGTGAGGCCAACTTGAAGAACCAAATGTCACAAAATTAAAAAAAAAACAATGAATATGCTGATGGAACAAAATTTATTGCTCAAAGATGGTAACACCTACAGCAACATGTTGTACATCCCTGGAAAGAGGAGAAACAGACCTTTCATATGAGGGGTAAAAGATAATAGTGGCTCTAAAACTGTGCCAGTGAGGCCAACTTGAAGAACCAAATGTCACAAAATTAAAAAAAAACAATGAATATGCTGATGGAAACAAATTTATTGCTCAAAGATGGTAACACCTACAGCAACATATTGTACATCCCTGGAAAGCGGAGAAACAGACCTTTAATATGAGGGGTAAAAGATAATAGTGGCTCTAAAACTGTGCCAGTGAGGCCAACTTGAAGAACCAAATGTCACAAAATTAAAAAAAAACAATGAATATGCTGATGGAAAAAAATTTATTGCTCAAAGATGGTAACACCTACAGCAACACGTTGTACATCCCTGGAAAGCGGAGAAACAGACCTTTAATATGAGGGGTAAAAGATAATAGTGGCTCTAAAACTGTGCCAGTGAGGCCAACTTGAAGAACCAAATGTCACAAAATTAAAAAAAAACAATGAATATGCTGATGGAAAAAAATTTATTGCTCAAAGATGGTAACACCTACAGCAACATGTTGTACATCCCTGGAAAGAGGAGAAACAGACCTTTAATATGAGGGGTAAAAGATAATAGTGGCTCTAAAACTGTGCCAGTGAGGCCAACTTGAAAAACCAAATGTCACAAAATTAAAAAAAAACAATGAATATGCTGATGGAAAAAAATTTATTGCTCAAAGATGGT
The DNA here is from genome assembly GCA_949126925.1 of Cheilosia vernalis. Lineage (NCBI taxonomy): Eukaryota > Metazoa > Arthropoda > Insecta > Diptera > Syrphidae > Cheilosia > Cheilosia vernalis. The sequence goes on from OX421361.1 coordinate 21,217,712, forward strand.
AACACCTACAGCAACATGTTGTACATCCCTGGAAAGAGGAGAAACAGACCTTTAATATGAGGGGTAAAAGATAATAGTGGCTCTAAAACTGTGCCAGTGAGGCCAACTTGAAGAACCAAATGTCACAAAATTAAAAAAAAACAATGAATATGCTGATGGAAAAAAATTTATTGCTCAAAGATGGTAACACCTACAGCAACATGTTGTACATCCCTGGAAAGAGGAGAAACAGACCTTTAATATGAGGGGTAAAAGATAATAGTGGCTCTAAAACTGTGCCAGTGAGGCCAACTTGAAGAACCAAATGTCACAAAATTAAAAAAAAAACAATGAATATGCTGATGGAACAAAATTTATTGCTCAAAGATGGTAACACCTACAGCAACATGTTGTACATCCCTGGAAAGAGGAGAAACAGACCTTTCATATGAGGGGTAAAAGATAATAGTGGCTCTAAAACTGTGCCAGTGAGGCCAACTTGAAGAACCAAATGTCACAAAATTAAAAAAAAACAATGAATATGCTGATGGAAACAAATTTATTGCTCAAAGATGGTAACACCTACAGCAACATATTGTACATCCCTGGAAAGCGGAGAAACAGACCTTTAATATGAGGGGTAAAAGATAATAGTGGCTCTAAAACTGTGCCAGTGAGGCCAACTTGAAGAACCAAATGTCACAAAATTAAAAAAAAACAATGAATATGCTGATGGAAAAAAATTTATTGCTCAAAGATGGTAACACCTACAGCAACACGTTGTACATCCCTGGAAAGCGGAGAAACAGACCTTTAATATGAGGGGTAAAAGATAATAGTGGCTCTAAAACTGTGCCAGTGAGGCCAACTTGAAGAACCAAATGTCACAAAATTAAAAAAAAACAATGAATATGCTGATGGAAAAAAATTTATTGCTCAAAGATGGTAACACCTACAGCAACATGTTGTACATCCCTGGAAAGAGGAGAAACAGACCTTTAATATGAGGGGTAAAAGATAATAGTGGCTCTAAAACTGTGCCAGTGAGGCCAACTTGAAAAACCAAATGTCACAAAATTAAAAAAAAACAATGAATATGCTGATGGAAAAAAATTTATTGCTCAAAGATGGTAACACCTACAGCAACATGTTGTACATCCCTGGAAAGAGGAGAAACAGACCTTTAATATGAGGGGTAAAAGATAATAGTGGCTCTAAAACTGTGCCAGTGAGGCCAACTTGAAGAACCAAATGTCACAAAATTAAAAAAAAACAATGAATATGCTGATGGAAAAAAATTTATTGCTCAAAGATGGTAACACCTACAGCAACATGTTGTACATCCCTGGAAAGAGGAGAAACAGACCTTTAATATGAGGGGTAAAAGATAATAGTGGCTCTAAAACTGTGCCAGTGAGGCCAACTTGAAGAACCAAATGAAAAAAATTTATTGCTCAAAGATGGTAACACCTACAGCAACATGTACATCCCTGGAAAGCGGAGAAACAGACCTTTAATATGAGGGGTAAAAGATAATAGTGACTCTAAAACTGTGCCAGTGAGGACAACTTGAAGAACCAAATGTCACAAAATTAAAAAAAAAAACAATGAATATGCTGATGGTTATTGCTCAAAGATGGTAACACCTACAGCAACATGTTGTACATCTCTGAAAAGAGGAGAAACAGACCTTTAATATGAGGGGTAAAAGATAATAGTGGCTCTAAAACTGTGCCAGTGAGGCCAACTTGAAAAACCAAATGTCACAAAATTAAAAAAAAAAACAATGAATATGCTGATGGAAAAAAATTTATTGCTCAAAGATGGTAACACCTACAGCAACATGTTGTACATCCCTGGAAAGAGTAGAAACAGACCTTTAATATGAGGGGTAAAAGATAATAGTGGCTCTAAAACTGTGCCAGTGAGGCCAACTTGAAGAACCAAATGTCACAAAATTAAAAAAAAAAATGAATATGCTGATGGAAAAAAATTTATTGCTCAAAGATGGTAACACCTACAGCAACATGTTGTACATCCCTGGAAAGCGGAGAAACAGACCTTTAATATGAGGGGTAAAAGATAATAGTGGCTCTAAAACTGTGCCAATGAGGCCAACTTGAAGAACCAAATGTCACAAAATTAAAAAAAAACAATGAATATGCTGATGGAAAAAAATTTATTGCTCAAAGATGATAATACCTACAGTAACACGTTGTACATCTCTGGAAAGAGGAGAAACAGACCTTTAATATGAGGGGTAAAAGATAATAGTGGCTCTAAAACTGTGCCAGTGAGGCCAACTTGAAGAACCAAATGTCACAAAATTAAAAAAAACAATGAATATGCTGATGGAAAAAAATTTATTGCTCAAAGATGGTAACACCTAAAGCAACATATTGTACATCCCTGGAAAGAGGAGAAACAGACCTTTAATATGAGGGGTAAAAGATAATAGTGGCTCTAAAACTGTGCCAGTGAGGCCAACTTGAAGAACCAAATGTCACGAAATTAAAAAAAAACAATGAATATGCTGATGGAAAAAAATTTATTGCTCAAAGATGGTAACACCTACAGCAACATGTTGTACATCCCTGGAAAGAGGAGAAACAGACCTTTAATATGAGGGGTAAAAGATAATAGTGGCTCTAAAACTGTGCCAGTGAGGCCAACTTGAAGAACCAAATGTCACAAAATTAAAAAAAAAACAATGAATATGCTGATGGAAAAAAATGTATTGCTCAAAGATGGTAACACCTACAGCAACATGTTGTACATCCCTGGAAAGAAGAGAAACAGACCTTTAATATGAGGGGTAAAAGATAATTGTGGCTCTAAAACTGTGCCAGTGAGGCCAACTTGAAGAACCAAATGTCACAAAATTAAAAAAAAACAATGAATATGCTGATGGAAAAAAATGTATTGCTCAAAGATGGTAACACCTACAGCAACATGTTGTACATCCCTGGAAAGAGGAGAAACAGACCTCTAATATGAGGGGTAAAAGATAATAGTGGCTCTAAAACTGTGCTAGTGAGGCCAACTTGAAGAACCAAATGTCACAAAATTAAAAAAAAACAATGAATATGCTGATGGAAAAAAATTTATTGCTCAAAGATGGTAACACCTACAGCAACATGTTGTACATCCCTGGAAAGAAGAGAAACAGACCTTTAATATGAGAGGTCAAAGATAATAGTGGCTCTAAAACTGTGCCAGTGAGGCCAACTTGAAGAACCAAATGTCACAAAATTAAAAAAAAACAATGAATATGCTGATGGAAAAAAATTTATTGCTCAAAGATGGTAACACCTACAGCAACATGTTGTACATCCCTGGAAAGAGGAGAAACAGACCTTTAATATGAGGGGTAAAAGATAATAGTGGCTCTAAAACTGTGCCAGTGAGGCCAACTTGAAGAACCAAATGTCACAAAATTAAAAAAAAACAATGAATATGCTGATGGAACAAAATTTATTGCTCAAAGATGGTAACACCTACAGCAACATGTTGTGCATCCCTGGAAAGAGGAGAAACAGACCTTTCATATGAGGGGTAAAAGATAATAGTGGCTCTAAAACTGTGCCAGTGAGGCCAACTTGAAGAACCAAATGTCACAAAATTAAAAAAAAACAATGAATATGCTGATGGAAAAAAATTTATTGCTCAAAGATGATAATACCTACAGTAACACGTTGTACATCTCTGGAAAGAGGAGAAACAGACCTTTAATATGAGGAATAAAAGATAATAGTGGCTCTAAAACTGTGCCAGTGAGGCCAACTTGAAGAACCAAATGTCACAAAATTAAAAAAAAACAATGAATATGCTGATGGAAAAAAATTTATTGCTCAAAGATGGTAACACCTACAGCAACATGTTGTACATCCCTGGAAAGAGGAGAAACAGACCTTTAATATGAGGGGTAAAAGATAATAGTGGCTCTAAAACTGTGCCAGTGAGGCCAACTTGAAGAACCAAATGTCACAAAATTAAAAAAAAACAATGAATATGCTGATGGAAAACAATTTATTGCTCAAAGATGGTAACACCTACAGCAACATGTTGTACATCCCTAGAAAGAGGAGAAACAGACCTTTAATATGAGGGGTAAAGTGGCTCTAAAACTGTGCCAGTGAGGCCAACTTGAAGAACCAAATGTCACAAAATTAAAAAAAAAACAATGAATATGCTGATGGAAAAAAATGTATTGCTCAAAGATGGTAACACCTACAGCAACATGTTGTACATCCCTGAAAAGAGGAGAAACAGACCTTTAATATGAGGGGTAATAGATAATAGTGGCTCTAAAACTGTGCTAGTGAGACCAACTTGAAGAACCAAATGTCACAAAATTAAAAAAAAACAATGAATATGCTGATGGAAAAAAATTTATTGCTCAAAGATGGTAACACCTACAGCAACATGTTGTACATCCCTGGAAAGAGGAGAAACAGACCTTTAATATGAGAGGTAAAAGATAATAGTGGCTCTAAAACTGTGCCAGTGAGGCCAACTTGAAGAACCAAATGTCACAAAATTAAAAAAAAACAATGAATATGCTGATGGAAAAAAATTTATTGCTCAAAGATGGTAACACCTACAGCAACATGTTGTACATCCCTGGAAAGAGGAGAAACAGACCTTTAATATGAGGGGTAAAAGATAATAGTGGCTCTAAAACTGTGCCAGTGAGGCCAACTTGAAGAACCAAATGTCACAAAATTAAAAAAAAACAATGAATATGCTGATGGAACAAAATTTATTGCTCAAAGATGGTAACACCTACAGCAACATGTTGTACATCCCTGGAAAGAGGAGAAACAGACCTTTCATATGAGGGGTAAAAGATAATAGTGGCTCTAAAACTGTGCCAGTGAGGCCAACTTGAAGAACCAAATGTCACAAAATTAAAAAAAAACAATGAATATGCTGATGGAAAAATATGTATTGCTCAAAGATGGTAACACCTACAGCAACATGTTGTACATCCCTAGAAAGAGGAGAAACAGACCTTTAATATGAGGGGTAAAAGATAATAGTGGCTCTAAAACTGTGCCAGTGAGGCCAACTTGAAGAACCAAATGTCACAAAATTAAAAAAAACAATGAATATGCTGATGGAAAAAAATTTATTGCTCAAAGATGGTAACACCTACAGCAACATGTTGTACATCCCTGGAAAGAGGAGAAACAGACCTTTAATATGAGGGGTAAAATATAATAGTGACTCTAAAACTGTGCCAGTGAGGCCAACTTGAAGAACCAAATGTCACAAAATTAAAAAAAACAATGAATATGCTGATGGAAAAAAATTTATTGCTCAAAGATGGTAACACCTACAGCAACATAGTGGCTCTAAAACTGTGCCAGTGAGGCCAACTTGAAGAACCAAATGTCACAAAATTAAAAAAAAACAATGAATATGCTGATGGAAAAAAATTTATTGCTCAAAGATGGTAACACCTACAGCAACATGTTGTACATCCCTGGAAAGAGGAGAAACAGACCTTTAATATGAGGGGTAAAAGATAATAGTGGCTGCTCTAAAACTGTGCCAGTGAGGCCAACTTGAAGAACCAAATGTCACAAAATTAAAAAAAAAACAATGAATATGCTGATGGAAAAAAATTTATTGCTCAAAGATGGTAAAACCTACAGCAACATGTTTTACATCACTGGAAATAAGAGAAACAGACCTTTAATATGAGGGGTAAAAGATAATAGTGGCTCTAAAACTGTGCCAGTGAGGCCAACTTGAAGAACCAAATGTCACAAAATTAAAAAAAACCAATGAATATGCTGATGGAAAAAAATTTATTGCTCAAAGATGGTAACACCTACAGCAACATGTTGTACATCCCTGGAAAGAGGAGAAACAGACCTTTAATATGAGGGGTAAAAGATAATAGTGGCTCTAAAACTGTGCCAGTGAGGCCAACTTGAAGAACCAAATGTCACAAAATTAAAAAAAAACAATGAATAGTCTGATGGAAAAAAATTTATTGCTCAAAGATAATAACACCTACAGTAACATGTTGTACATCTCTGGAAAGAGGAGAAACAGACCTTTAATATGAGGGGTAAAAGATAATAGTGGCTCTAAAACTGTGTCAGTGAGGCCAACTTGAAGAACCAAATGTCACAAAATTAAAAAAAACAATGAATATGCTGATGGAAAAAAATTTATTGCTCAAAGATGGTAACACCTACAGCAACATGTTGTACATCCCTGGAAAGAGGAGAAACAGACCTTTAATATGAGGGGTAAAAGATAATAGTGGCTCTAAAACTGTGCCAGTGAGGCCAACTTGAAGAACCAAATGTCACAAAATTAAAAAAAACAATGAATATGCTGATGGAACAAAATTTATTGCTCAAAGATGGTAACACCTACAGCAACATGTTGTACATCCCTGGAAAGAGGAGAAACAGACCTTTCATATGAGGGGTAAAAGATAATAGTGGCTCTAAAACTGTGCCAGTGAGGCCAACTTGAAGAACCAAATGTCACAAAATTAAAAAAAAACAATGAATATGCTGATGGAAAAATATGTATTGCTCAAAGATGGTAACACCTACAGCAACATGTTGTACATCCCTAGAAAGAGGAGAAACAGACCTTTAATATGAGGGGTAAAAGATAATAGTGGCTCTAAAACTGTGCCAGTGAGGCCAACTTGAAGAACCAAATGTCACAAAATTAAAAAAAACAATGAATATGCTGATGGAAAAAAATTTATTGCTCAAAGATGGTAACACCTACAGCAACATGTTGTACATCCCTGGAAAGAGGAGAAACAGACCTTTAATATGAGGGGTAAAATATAATAGTGGCTCTAAAACTGTGCCAGTGAGGCCAACTTGAAGAACCAAATGTCACAAAATTAAAAAAAAACAATGAATATGCTGATGGAAAAAAATTTATTGCTCAAAGATGGTAACACCTACAGCAACATAGTGGCTCTAAAACTGTGCCAGTGAGGCCAACTTGAAGAACCAAATGTCACAAAATTAAAAAAAAACAATGAATATGCTGATGGAAAAAAATTTATTGCTCAAAGATGGTAACACCTACAGCAACATGTTGTACATCCCTGGAAAGAGGAGAAACAGACCTTTAATATGAGGGGTAAAAGATAATAGTGGCTGCTCTAAAACTGTGCCAGTGAGGCCAACTTGAAGAACCAAATGTCACAAAATTAAAAAAAAAACAATGAATATGCTGATGGAAAAAAATTTATTGCTCAAAGATGGTAAAACCTACAGCAACATGTTTTACATCACTGGAAAGAAGAGAAACAGACCTTTAATATGAGGGGTAAAAGATAATAGTGGCTCTAAAACTGTGCCAGTGAGGCCAACTTGAAGAACCAAATGTCACAAAATTAAAAAAAACCAATGAATATGCTGATGGAAAAAAATTTATTGCTCAAAGATGGTAACACCTACAGCAACATGTTGTACATCCCTGGAAAGAGGAGAAACAGACCTTTAATATGAGGGGTAAAAGATAATAGTGGCTCTAAAACTGTGCCAGTGAGGCCAACTTGAAGAACCAAATGTCACAAAATTAAAAAAAAACAATGAATAGGCTGATGGAAAAAAATTTATTGCTCAAAGATAATAACACCTACAGTAACATGTTGTACATCTCTGGAAAGAGGAGAAACAGACCTTTAATATGAGGGGTAAAAGATAATAGTGGCTCTAAAATTGTGTCAGTGAGGCCAACTTGAAGAACCAAATGTCACAAAATTAAAAAAAACAATGAATATGCTGATGGGAAAAAATTTATTGCTCAAAGATGGTAACACCTACAGCAACATGTTGTACATCCCTGGAAAGAGGAGAAACAGACCTTTAATATGAGGGGTAAAAGATAATAGTGGCTCTAAAACTGTGCCAGTGAGGCCAACTTGAAGAACCAAATGTCACAAAATTAAAAAAAACAATGAATATGCTGATGGAAAAAAATTTATTGCTCAAAGATGGTAACACCTACAGCAACATGTTGTACATCCCTGGAAAGAGGAGAAACAGACCTTTAATATGAGGGGTAAAAGATAATAGTGGCTGCTGTAAAACTGTGCCAGTGAGGCCAACTTGAAGAACCAAATGTCACAAAATTAAAAAAAAACAATGAATATGCTGATGGAAAAAAATTTATTGCTCAAAGATGGTAACACCTACAGCAAAATGTTTTACATCACTGGAAAGAGGAGAAACAGACCTTTAATATGAGGGGTAAAAGATAATAGTGGCTCTAAAACTGTGCCAGTGAGGCCAACTTGAAGAACCAAATGTCACAAAATTAAAAAAAAAACAATGAATATGCTGATGGAAAAAAATTTATTGCTCAAAGATGGTAACACCTACAGCAACATGTTGTACATCCCTGGAAAGAGGAGAAACTGTGCCAGTGAGGCCAACTTGAAGAACCAAATGTCACAAAATTAAAAAAAAACAATGAATATGCTGATGGAAAAAAATTTATTGCTCAAAGATGATAATACCTACAGTAACATGTTGTACATCTCTGGAAAGAGGAGAAACAGACCTTTAATATGAGGGGTAAAAGATAATAGTGGCTCTAAAACTGTGTCAGTGAGGCCAACTTGAAGAACCAAATGTCACAAAATTAAAAAAAAACAATGAATATGCTGATGGAAAAAAATTTATTGCTCAAAGATGGTAACACCTACAGCAACATGTTGTACATCCCTGGAAAGAGGAGAAACAGATATTTAATATGAGGGGTAAAAGATGAAGTGAGGCCAACTTGAAGAACCAAATGTCACAAAATTAAAAAAAAACAATGAATATGCTGATGGAAAAAAATTTATTGCTCAAAGATGGTAACACCTACAGCAACATGTTGTACATCCCTGGAAAGAGGAGACACAGACCTTTAATATGAGGGGTAAAAGATAATAGTGGCTCTAAAACTGTGCCAGTGAGGCCAACTTGAAGAACCAAATGTCACAAAATTAAAAAAAAAACAATGAATATGCTGATGGAAAAAAAATTATTGCTCAAAGATGGTAACACCCACAGCAACATGTTTTACATCACTGGAAAGAGGAGAAACAGACCTTTAATATGAGGGGTAAAAGATAATAGTGGCTCTAAAACTGTGCCAGTGAGGCCAACTTGAAGAACCAAATGTCACAAAATTAAAAAAAAACAATGAATATGCTGATGGAAAAAAATTTATTGCTCAAAGATGGTAACACCTACAGCAACATGTTGTACATCCCTGGAAAGAGGAGAAACAGACCTTTAATATGAGGGGTAAAAGATAATAGTGGCTCTAAAACTGTGCCAGTGAGGCCAACTTGAAGAACCAAATGTCACAAAATTAAAAAAAAACAATGAATATGCTGATGGAAAAAAATTTATTGCTCAAAGATGATAATACCTACAGTAACATGTTGTACATTTCTGGAAAGAGGAGAAACAGACCTTTAATATGAGGGGTAAAAGATAATAGTGGCTCTAAAACTGTGCCAGTGAGGCCAACTTGAAGAACCAAATGTCACAAAAAAAAACAATGAATATGCTGATGGAAAAAAATTTATTGCTCAAAGATGGTAACACCTACAGCAACATGTTGTACATCCCTGGAAAGAGGAGAAATAGACCTTTAATATGAGGGGTAAAAGATAATAGTGGCTCTAAAACTGTGTCAGTGAGGCCAACTTGAAGAACCAAATGTCACAAAATTAAAAAAAAACAATGAATATGCTGATGGAAAAAAATGTATTGCTCAAAGATGATAATACCTACAGTAACATGTTGTACATCTCTGGAAAGAGGAGAAACAGACCTTTAATATGAGGGGTAAAAGATAATAGTGGCTCTAAAACTGTGCCAGTGAGGCCAACTTGAAGAACCAAATGTCACAAAATTAAAAAAAAACAATGAATATGCTGATGGAAAAAAATTTATTGCTCAAAGATGGTAACACCTACAGCAACATGTTGTACATCCCTGGAAAGAGGAGAAACAGACCTTTAATATGAGGGGTAAAAGATAATAGTGGCTGCTCTAAAACTGTGCCAGTGAGGCCAACTTGAAGAACCAAATGTCACAAAATTAAAAAAAAACAATGAATATGCTGATGGAAAAAAATTTATTGCTCAAAGATGGTAACACCTACAGCAACATGTTTTACATCACTGGAAAGAGGAGAAACAGACCTTTAATATGAGGGGCAAAGGATAATAGTGGCTCTAAAACTGTGCCAGTGAGGCCAACTTGAAGAACCAAATGTCACAAAATTAAAAAAAAACAATGAATATGCTGATGGAAAAAAATTTATTGCTCAAAGATGGTAACACCTACAGCAACATGTTGTACATCCCTGGAAAGAGGAGAAACAGACCTTTAATATGAGGTGTAAAAGATAATAGTGGCTCTAAAACTGTGCCAGTGAGGCCAACTTGAAGAACCAAATGTCACAAAATTAAAAAAAAACAATGAATATGCTGATGGAAAAAAAATTATTGCTCAAAGATGGTAACACCTACAGCAACATGTTGTACATCCCTGGAAAGAGGAGAAACAGACCTTTAATATGAGGGGTAAAAGATAATAGTGGCTCTAAAACTGTGTCAGTGAGGCCAACTTGAAGAACCAAATGTCACAAAATTAAAAAAAAACAATGAATATGCTGATGGAAAAAAATTTATTGCTCAAAGATGGTAACACCTACAGCAACATGTTGTACATCCCTGGAAAGAGGAGAAACAGACCTTTAATATGAGGGGTAAAAGATAATAGTGGCTCTAAAACTGTGTCAGTGAGGCCAACTTGAAGAACCAAATGTCACAAAATTAAAAAAAAACAATGAATATGCTGATGGAAAAAAATTTATTGCTCAAAGATGGTAACACCTACAGCAACATGTTGTACATCCCTGGAAAGAGGAGAAACAGACCTTTAATATGAGGGGTAAAAGATAATAGTGGCTCTAAAACTGTGCCAGTGAGGCCAACTTGAAGAACCAAATGTCACAAAATTAAAAAAAAACAATGAATATGCTGATGGAAAAAAATGTATTGCTCAAAGATGGTAACACCTACAGCAACGTGTTGTACATCCCTGGAAAGAGGAGAAACAGACCTTTAATATGAGGGGTAAAAGATAATAGTGGCTCTAAAACTGTGCCAGTGAGGCCAACTTGAAGAACCAAATGTCACAAAATTAAAAAAAAACAATGAATATGCTGATGGAAAAAAATTTATTGCTCAAAGATGGTAACACCTACAGCAACATGTACATCCCTGGAAAGCGGAGAAACAGACCTTTAATATGAGGGGTAAAAGATAATAGTGGCTCTAAAACTGTGCCAGTGAGGACAACTTGAAGAACCAAATGTCACAAAATTAAAAAAAAACAATGAATTTGCTGATGGAAAAAAAATTATTGCTCAAAGATGATGATACCTACAGCAACATGTTGTACATCTCTGGAAAGAGGAGAAACAGACCTTTAATATGAGGGGTAAAAGATAATAGTGGCTCTAAAACTGTGCCAGTGAGGCCAACTTGAAGAACCAAATGTCACAAAATTAAAAAAAAACAATGAATATGCTGATGGAAAAAAAATTTGTTGCTCAAAGATGGTAACACCTACAGCAACATGTTGTACATCCCTGGAAAGGGGAGAAACAGACCTTTAATATGAGGGGTAAAAGATAATAGTGGCTCTAAAACTGTGCCAGTGAGGTCAACTTGAAGAACCAAATGTCACAAAATTAAAAAAAAAACAATGAATATGCTGATGGAAAAAAATGTATTGCTCAAAGATGATAATACCTACAGTAACATGTTGTACATCTCTGGAAAGAGGAGAAGCAGACCTTTAATATGAGGGGTAAAAGATAATAGTGGCTCTAAAACTGTGCCAGTGAGGCCAACTTGAAGAACCAAATGTCACAAAATTAAAAAAAAACAATGAATTTGCTGATGGAAAAAAATTTATTGCTCAAAGATGGTAACACCTACAGCAACATGTTGTACATCCCTGGAAAGAGGAGAAAAAGACCTTTAATATGAGGGGTAAAAGATAATAGTGGCTGCTCTAAAACTGTGCCAGTGAGGCCAACTTGAAGAACCAAATGTCACAAAATTAAAAAAAAACAATGAATATGCTGATGGAAAAAAATTTATTGCTCAAAGATGGTAACACCTACAGCAACATGTTTTACATCACTGGAAAGAGGAGAAACAGACCTTTAATATGAGGGGTAAAAGATAATAGTGGCTCTAAAACTGTGCCAGTGAGGCCAACTTGAAGAACCAAATGTCACAAAATTAAAAAAAAAAACAATGAATATGCTGATGGAAAAAAATTTATTGCTCAAAGATGGTAACACCTACAGCAACATGTTGTACATCCCTGGAAAGAGGAGAAACTGTGCCAGTGAGGCCAACTTGAAGAACCAAATGTCACAAAATTAAAAAAAAACAATGAATATGCTGATGGAAAAAAATTTATTGCTCAAAGATGATAATACCAACAGTAACATGTTGTACATCTCTGGAAAGAGGAGAAACAGACCTTTAATATGAGGGGTAAAAGATAATAGTGGCTCTAAAACTGTGTCAGTGAGGCCAACTTGAAGAACCAAATGTCACAAAATTAAAAAAAAACAATGAATATGCTGATGGAAAAAAATGTATTGCTCAAAGATGGTAACACCTACAGCAACATGTTGTACATCCCTGGAAAGAGGAGAAACATACCTTTAATATGAGGGGTAAAAGATAATAGTGGCTCTAAAACTGTGCCAGTGAGGCCAACTTGAAGAACCAAATGTCACAAAATTAAAAAAAAACAATGAATATGCTGATGGAAAAAAATTTATTGCTCAAAGAAGGTAACACCTACAGCAACATGTTGTACATCCCTGGAAAGAGGAGACACAGACCTTTGATATGAGGGGTAAAAGATAATAGTGGCTCTAAAACTGTGCCAGTGAGGCCAACTTGAAGAACCAAATGTCACAAAATTAAAAAAAAAACAATGAATATGCTGATGGAAAAAAAATTATTGCTCAAAGATGGTAACATCCACAGCAACATGTTTTACATCACTGGAAAGAGGAGAAACAGACCTTTAATATGAGGGGTAAAAGATAATAGTGGCTCTAGAACTGTGTCAGTGAGGCCAACTTGAAGAACCAAATGTCACAAAATTAAAAAAAAACAATGAATATGCTGATGGAAAAAAATTTATTGCTCAAAGATGGTAACACCTACAGCAACATGTTGTACATCCCTGGAAAGAGGAGAAACAGACCTTTAATATGAGGGGTAAAAGATAATAGTGGCTCTAAAACTGTGTCAGTGAGGCCAACTTGAAGAACCAAATGTCACAAAATTAAAAAAAAAACAATGAATATGCTGATGGAAAAAAAATTATTGCTCAAAGATGGTAACACCCACAGCAACATGTTTTACATCACTGGAAAGAGGAGAAACAGACCTTTAATATGAGGGGTAAAAGATAATAGTGGCTCTAAAACTGTGTCAGTGAGGCCAACTTGAAGAACCAAATGTCACAAAATTAAAAAAAAACAATGAATATGCTGATGGAAAAAAATTTATTGCTCAAAGATGGTAACACCTACAGCAACATGTTGTACATCCCTGGAAAGAGGAGACACAGACCTTTGATATGAGGGGTAAAAGATAATAGTGGCTCTAAAACTGTGCCAGTGAGGCCAACTTGAAGAACCAAATGTCACAAAATTAAAAAAAAACAATGAATATGCTGATGGAAAAAAAATTATTGCTCAAAGATGGTAACACCCACAGCAACATGTTTTACATCACTGGAAAGAGGAGAAACAGACCTTTAATATGAGGGGTAAAAGATAATAGTGGCTCTAAAACTGTGTCAGTGAGGCCAACTTGAAGAACCAAATGTCACAAAATTAAAAAAAAACAATGAATATGCTGATGGAAAAAAATTTATTGCTCAAAGATGGTAACACCTACAGCAACATGTTGTACATCCCTGGAAAGAGGAGAAACAGACCTTTAATATGAGGGGTAAAAGATAATAGTGGCTCTAAAACTGTGTCAGTGAGGCCAACTTGAAGAACCAAATGTCACAAAATTAAAAAAAAACAATGAATATGCTGATGGAAAAAAATTTATTGCTCAAAGATGGTAACACCTACAGCAACATGTTGTACATCCCTGGAAAGAGGAGAAACAGACATTTAATATGAGGGGTAAAAGATAATAGTGGCTCTAAAACTGTGCCAGTGAGGCCAACTTGAAGAACCAAATGTCACAAAATTAAAAAAAAACAATGAATATGCTGATGGAAAAAAATGTATTGCTCAAAGATGGTAACACCTACAGCAACATGTTGTACATCCCTGGAAAGAGGAGAAACAGACCTTTAATATGAGGGGTAAAAGATAATAGTGGCTCTAAAACTGTGCCAGTGAGGCCAACTTGAAAAACCAAATGTCACAAAATTAAAAAAAAACAATGAATATGCTGATGGAAAAAAATTTATTGCTCAAAGATGGTAACACCTACAGCAACATGTACATCCCTGGAAAGCGGAGAAACAGACCTTTAATATGAGGGGTAAAAGATAATAGTGGCTCTAAAACTGTGCCAGTGAGGACAACTTGAAGAACCAAATGTCACAAAATTAAAAAAAAACAATGAATTTGCTGATGGAAAAAAAATTATTGCTCAAAGATGATGATACCTACAGCAACATGTTGTACATCTCTGGAAAGAGGAGAAACAGACCTTTAATATGAGGGGTAAAAGATAATAGTGGCTCTAAAACTGTGCCAGTGAGGCCAACTTGAAGAACCAAATGTCACAAAATTAAAAAAAAACAATGAATATGCTGATGGAAAAAAAATTTGTTGCTCAAAGATGGTAACACCTACAGCAACATGTTGTACATCCCTGGAAAGGGGAGAAACAGACCTTTAATATGAGGGGTAAAAGATAATAGTGGCTCTAAAACTGTGCCAGTGAGGCCAACTTGAAGAACCAAATGTCACAAAATTAAAAAAAAACAATGAATATGCTGATGGAAAAAAATGTATTGCTCAAAGATGATAATACCTACAGTAACATGTTGTACATCTCTGGAAAGAGGAGAAGCAGACCTTTAATATGAGGGGTAAAAGATAATAGTGGCTCTAAAACTGTGCCAGTGAGGCCAACTTGAAGAACCAAATATCACAAAATTAAAAAAAGCAATGAATATGCTGATGGAAAAAAATTTATTGCTCAAAGATGGTAACACCTACAGCAACATGTTGTACATCCCTGGAAAGAGGAGAAACAGACCTTTAATATGAGGGGTAAAAGATAATAGTGGCTGCTCTAAAACTGTGCCAGTGAGGCCAACTTGAAGAACCAAATGTCACAAAATTAAAAAAAAACAATGAATATGCTGATGGAAAAAAATTTATTGCTCAAAGATGGTAACACCTACAGCAACATGTCTTACATCACTGGAAAGAGGAGAAACAGACCTTTAATATGAGGGGTAAAAGATAATAGTGGCTCTAAAACTGTGCCAGTGAGGCCAACTTGAAGAACCAAATGTCACAAAATTAAAAAAAAAAACAATGAATATGCTGATGGAAAAAAATTTATTGCTCAAAGATGGTAACACCTACAGCAACATGTTGTACATCCCTGGAAAGAGGAGAAACTGTGCCAGTGAGGCCAACTTGAAGAACCAAATGTCACAAAATTAAAAAAAAACAATGAATATGCTGATGGAAAAAAATTTATTGCTCAAAGATGATAATACCTACAGTAACATGTTGTACATCTCTGGAAAGAGGAGAAACAGACCTTTAATATGAGGGGTAAAAGATAATAGTGGCTCTAAAACTGTGTCAGTGAGGCCAACTTGAAGAACCAAATGTCACAAAATTAAAAAAAAACAATGAATATGCTGATGGAAAAAAATTTATTGCTCAAAGATGGTAACACCTACAGCAACATGTTGTACATCCCTGGAAAGAGGAGAAACATACCTTTAATATGAGGGGTAAAAGATAATAGTGGCTCTAAAACTGTGCCAGTGAGGCCAACTTGAAGAACCAAATGTCACAAAATTAAAAAAAAACAATGAATATGCTGATGGAAAAAAAATTATTGCTCAAAGATGGTAACACCCACAGCAACATGTTTTACATCACTGAAAAGAGGAGAAACAGACCTTTAATATGAGGGGTAAAAGATAATAGTGGCTCTAAAACTGTGCCAGTGAGGCCAACTTGAAGAACCAAATGTCACAAAATTAAAAAAAAACAATCAATATGCTGATGGAAAAAAATTTATTGCTCAAAGATGGTAACACCTACAGCAACATGTTGTACATCCCTGGAAAGAGGAGAAACAGACCTTTAATATGAGGGGTAAAAGATAATAGTGGCTCTAAAACTGTGCCAGTGAGGCCAACTTGAAGAACCAAATGTCACAAAATTAAAAAAAAACAATGAATATGCTGATGGAAAAAAATTTATTGCTCAAAGATGATAATACCTACAGGAACATGTTGTACATCTCTGGAAAGAGGAGAAACAGACCTTTAATATGAGGGGTAAAAGATAATAGTGGCTCTAAAACTGTGCCAGTGAGGCCAACTTGAAGAACCAAATGTCACAAAAAAAAACAATGAATATGCTGATGGAAAAAAATTTATTGCTCAAAGATGGTAACACCTACAGCAACATGTTGTACATCCCTGGAAAGAGGAGAAACTGTGCCAGTGAGGCCAACTTGAAGAACCAAATGTCACAAAATTAAAAAAAAAACAATGAATATGCTGATGGAAAAAAATTTATTGCTCAAAGATGATAATACCTACAGTAACATGTTGTACATCTCTGGAAAGAGGAGAAACAGACCTTTAATATGAGGGGTAAAAGATAATAGTGGCTCTAAAACTGTGTCAGTGAGGCCAACTTGAAGAACCAAATGTCACAAAATTAAAAAAAAACAATGAATATGCTGATGGAAACAAATTTATTGCTCAAAGATGGTAACACCTACAGCAACATGTTGTACATCCCTGGAAAGAGGAGAAACATACCTTTAATATGAGGGGTAAAAGATAATAGTGGCTCTAAAACTGTGCCAGTGAGGCCAACTTGAAGAACCAAATGTCACAAAATTAAAAAAAAACAATGAATATGCTGATGGAAAAAAATTTATTGCTCAAAGAAGGTAACACCTACAGCAACGTGTTGTACATCCCTGGAAAGAGGAGACACAGACCTTTAATATGAGGGGTAAAAGATAATAGTGGCTCTAAAACTGTGCCAGTGAGGCCAACTTGAAGAACCAAATGTCACAAAATTAAAAAAAAACAATGAATATGCTGATGGAAAAAAAATTATTGCTCAAAGACGGTAACACCCACAGCAACATGTTTTACATCACTGAAAAGAGGAGAAACAGACCTTTAATATGAGGGGTAAAAGATAATAGTGGCTCTAAAACTGTGCCAGTGAGGCCAACTTGAAGAACCAAATGTCACAAAATTAAAAAAAAACAATCAATATGCTGATGGAAAAAAATGTATTGCTCAAAGATGGTAACACCTACAGCAACATGTTGTACATCCCTGGAAAGAGGAGAAACAGACCTTTAATATGAAGGGTAAAAGATAATAGTGGCTCTAAAACTGTGCCAGTGAGGCCAACTTGAAGAACCAAATGTCACAAAATTAAAAAAAAACAATGAATATGCTGATGGAAAAAAATTTATTGCTCAAAGATGATAATACCTACAGGAACATGTTGTACATCTCTGGAAAGAGGAGAAACAGACCTTTAATATGAGGGGTAAAAGATAATAGTGGCTCTAAAACTGTGCCAGTGAGGCCAACTTGAAGAACCAAATGTCACAAAAAAAAACAATGAATATGCTGATGGAAAAAAATTTATTGCTCAAAGATGGTAACACCTACAGCAACATGTTGTACATCCCTGGAAAGAGGAGAAACAGACCTTTAATATGAGGGGTAAAAGATAATAGTGGCTCTAAAACTGTGTCAGTGAGGCCAACTTGAAGAACCAAATGTCACAAAATTAAAAAAAAACAATGAATATGCTGATGGAAAAAAATTTATTGCTCAAAGATGATAATACCTACAGTAACATGTTGTACATCTCTGGAAAGAGGAGAAACAGACCTTTAATATGAGGGGTAAAAGATAATAGTGGCTCTAAAACTGTGCCAGTGAGGCCAACTTGAAGAACCAAATGTCACAAAATTAAAAAAAAACAATGAATATGCTGATGGAAAAAAATTTATTGCTCAAAGATGGTAACACCTACAGCAACATGTTGTACATCCCTGGAAAGAGGAGAAACAGACCTTTAATATGAGGGGTAAGAGATAATAGTGGCTGCTCTAAAACTGTGCCAGTGAGGCCAACTTGAAGAACCAAATGTCACAAAATTAAAAAAAAACAATGAATATGCTGATGGAAAAAAATTTATTGCTCAAAGATGGTAACACCTACAGCAACATGTTTTACATCACTGGAAAGAGGAGAAACAGACCTTTAATATGAGGGGTAAAGGATAATAGTGGCTCTAAAACTGTGCCAGTGAGGCCAACTTGAAGAACCAAATGTCACAAAATTAAAAAAAAAACAATGAATATGCTGATGGAAAAAAATTTATTGCTCAAAGATGATAATACCTACAGTAACATGTTGTACATCTCTGGAAAGAGGAGAAACAGACGTTTAATATGAGGGGTAAAAGATAATAGTTCCTCTAAAACTGTGTCAGTGAGGCCAACTTGAAGAACCAAATGTCACAAAATTAAAAAAAAAACAATGAATATGCTGATGGAAAAAAATTTATTGCTCAAAGATGATAATACCTACAGTAACATGTTGTACATCTCTGGAAAGAGGAGAAACAGACGTTTAATATGAGGGGTAAAAGATAATAGTTCCTCTAAAACTGTGCCAGTGAGGCCAACTTGAAGAACCAAATGTCACAAAATTAAAAAAAAACAATGAATATGCTGATGGAAAAAAATTTATTGCTCAAAGATGGTAACACCTACAGCAACATGTTGTACATCCCTGGAAAGAGGAGAAACAGACCTTTAATATGAGGGGTAAAGGATAATAGTGGCTCTAAAACTGTGCCAGTGAGAATACCTACAGTAACATGTTGTACATCTCTGGAAAGAGGAGAAACAGACGTTTAATATGAGGGGTAAAAGATAATAGTTCCTCTAAAACTGTGCCAGTGAGGCCAACTTGAAGAACCAAATGTCACAAAATTAAAAAAAAAACAATGAATATGCTGATGGAAAAAAATTTATTGCTCAAAGATGATAATACCTACAGTAACATGTTGTACATCTCTGGAAAGAGGAGAAACAGACCTTTAATATGAGGGGTAAAAGATAATAGTGGCTCTAAAACTGTGCCAGTGAGGCCAACTTGAAGAACCAAATGTCACAAAATTAAAAAAAAACAATGAATATGCTGATGGAAAAAAATTTATTGCTCAAAGATGGTAACACCTACAGCAACATGTTGTACATCCCTGGAAAGAGGAGAAACAGACCTTTAATATGAGGGGTAAAGGATAATAGTGGCTCTAAAACTGTGCCAGTGAGGCCAACTTGAAGAACCAAATGTCACAAAATTAAAAAAAAAACAATGAATATGCTGATGGAAAAAAAATTTATTGCTCAAAGATGATAATACCTACAGCAACATGTTGTACATCCCTGGAAAGAGGAGAAACAGACCTTTAATATGAGGTGTAAAAGATAATAGTGGCTCTAAAACTGTGCCAGTGAGGCCAACTTGAAGAACCAAATGTCACAAAATTAAAAAAAAAACAATGAATATGCTGATGGAAAAAAATTTATTGCTCAAAGATGATAATACCTACAGTAACATGTTGTACATCTCTGGAAAGAGGAGAAACAGACGTTTAATATGAGGGGTAAAAGATAATAGTTCCTCTAAAACTGTGTCAGTGAGGCCAACTTGAAGAACCAAATGTCACAAAATTAAAAAAAAAAACAATGAATATGCTGATGGAAAAAAATTTATTGCTCAAAGATGGTAACACCTACAGCAACATGTTGTACATCCCTGGAAAGAGAAGAAACAGACCTTTAATATGAGGGGTAAAAGATAATAGTGGCTATAAAACTGTGCCAGTGAGGCCAACTTGAAGAACCAAATGTCACAAAATTAAAAAAAAACAATGAATATGCTGATGGAAAAAAATGTATTGCTCAAAGATGGTAACACCTACAGCAATATGTTGTACATCCCTGGAAAGAGGAGAAACAGACCTTTAATATGAGGGGTAAAAGATAATAGTGGCTCTAAAACTGTGCCAGTGAGGCCAACTTGAAGAACCAAATGTCACAAAATTAAAAAAAAAACAATGAATATGCTGATGGAAAAAAATTTATTGCTCAAAGAAGGTAACACCTACAGCAACATGTTGTACATCCCTGGAAAGAGGAGACACAGACCTTTAATATGAGGGGTAAAAGATAATAGTGGCTCTAAAACTGTGCCAGTGAGGCCAACTTGAAGAACCAAATGTCACAAAATTAAAAAAAAAAACAATGAATATGCTGATGGAAAAAAATTTATTAATCAAAGATGGTAACACCTACAGCAACATGTTGTACATCCCTGGAAAGAGGAGAAACTGTGCCAGTGAGGCCAACTTGAAGAACCAAATGTCACAAAATTAAAAAAAAACAATGAATATGCTGATGGAAAAAAATTTATTGCTCAAAGATGATAATACCTACAGTAACATGTTGTACATCTCTGGAAAGAGGAGAAACAGACCTTTAATATGAGGGGTAAAAGATAATAGTGGCTCTAAAACTGTGTCAGTGAGGCCAACTTGAAGAACCAAATGTCACAAAATTAAAAAAAAACAATGAATATGCTGATGGAAAAAAATTTATTGCTCAAAGATGGTAACACCTACAGCAACATGTTGTACATCTCTGGAAAGAGGAGAAACATACCTTTAATATGAGGGGTAAAAGATAATAGTGGCTCTAAAACTGTGCCAGTGAGGCCAACTTGAAGAACCAAATGTCACAAAATTAAAAAAAAAAACAATGAATATGCTGATGGAAAAAAATTTATTGCTCAAAGAAGGTAACACCTACAGCAACATGTTGTACATCCCTGGAAAGAGGAGACACAGACCTTTAATATGAGGGGTAAAAGATAATAGTGGCTCTAAAACTGTGCCAGTGAGGCCAACTTGAAGAACCAAATGTCACAAAATTAAAAAAAAACAATGAATATGCTGATGGAAAAAAAATTATTGCTCAAAGATGGTAACACCCACAGCAACATGTTTTACATCACTGGAAAGAGGAGAAATAGACCTTTAATATGAGGGGTAAAAGATAATAGTGGCTCTAAAAAGTGAGGCCAACTTGAAGAACCAAATGTCACAAAATTAAAAAAAAACAATCAATATGCTGATGGAAAAAAATTTATTGCTCAAAGATGGTAACACCTACAGCAACATGTTGTACATCCCTGGAAAGAGGAGAAACAGACCTTTAATATGAGGGGTAAAAGATAATAGCGGCTCTAAAACTGTGCCAGTGAGGCCAACTTGAAGAACCAAATGTCACAAAATTAAAAAAAAACAATGAATATGCTGATGGAAAAAAATGTATTGCTCAAAGATGGTAACACCTACAGCAACATGTTGTACATCCCTGGAAAGAGGAGAAACAGACCTTTAATATGAGGGGTAAAAGATAATAGTGGCTCTAAAACTGTGCCAGTGAGGCCAACTTGAATAACCAAATGTCACAAAATTAAAAAAAAACAATGAATATGCTGATGGAAAAAAATTTATTGCTCAAAGATGGTAACACCTACAGCAACATGTACATCCCTGGAAAGCGGAGAAACAGACCTTTAATATGAGGGGTAAAAGATAATAGTGGCTCTAAAACTGTGCCAGTGAGGACAACTTGAAGAACCAAATGTCACAAAATTAAAAAAAAACAACGAATTTGCTGATGGAAAAAAATTTATTAATCAAAGATGGTAACACCTACAGCAACATGTTGTACATCCCTGGAAAGAGGAGAAACTGTGCCAGTGAGGCCAACTTGAAGAACCAAATGTCACAAAATTAAAAAAAAACAATGAATATGCTGATGGAAAAAAATTTATTGCTCAAAGATGATAATACCTACAGTAACATGTTGTACATCTCTGGAAAGAGGAGAAACAGACCTTTAATATGAGGGGTAAAAGATAATAGTGGCTCTAAAACTGTGTCAGTGAGGCCAACTTGAAGAACCAAATGTCACAAAATTAAAAAAAAAACAATGAATATGCTGATGGAAAAAAATTTATTGCTCAAAGATGGTAACACCTACAGTAACATGTTGTACATCCCTGGAAAGAGGAGAAACATACCTTTAATATGAGGGGTAAAAGATAATAGTGGCTCTAAAACTGTGCCAGTGAGGCCAACTTGAAGAACCAAATGTCACAAAATTAAAAAAAAAACAATGAATATGCTGATGGAAAAAAATTTATTGCTCAAAGAAGGTAACACCTACAGCAACATGTTGTACATCCCTGGAAAGAGGAGACACAGACCTTTAATATGAGGGGTAAAAGATAATAGTGGCTCTAAAACTGTGCCAGTGAGGCCAACTTGAAGAACCAAATGTCACAAAATTAAAAAAAAACAATGAATATGCTGATGGAAAAAAAATTATTGCTCAAAGATGGTAACACCCACAGCAACATGTTTTACATCACTGGAAAGAGGAGAAACAGACCTTTAATATGAGGGGTAAAAGATAATAGTGGCTCTAAAAAGTGAGGCCAACTTGAAGAACCAAATGTCACAAAATTAAAAAAAAACAATCAATATGCTGATGGAAAAAAATTTATTGCTCAAAGATGGTAACACCTACAGCAACATGTTGTACATCCCTGGAAAGAGGAGAAACAGACCTTTAATACGAGGGGTAAAAGATAATAGCGGCTCTAAAACTGTGCCAGTGAGGCCAACTTGAAGAACCAAATGTCACAAAATTAAAAAAAAACAATGAATATGCTGATGGAAAAATATTTATTGCTCAAAGATGATAATACCTACAGGAACATGTTGTACATCTCTGGAAAGAGGAGAAACAGACCTTTAATATGAGCGGTAAAAGATAATAGTGGCTCTAAAACTGTGCCAGTGAGGCCAACTTGAAGAACCAAATGTCACAAAAAAAAACAATGAATATGCTGATGGAAAAAAATTTATTGCTCAAAGATGGTAACACCTACAGCAACATGTTGTACATCCCTGGAAAGAGGAGAAACAGACCTTTAATATGAGGGGTAAAAGATAATAGTGGCTCTAAAACTGTGCCAGTGAGGCCAACTTGAAGAACCAAATGTCACAAAATTAAAAAAAAACAATGAATATGCTGATGGAAAAAAATTTATTGCTCAAAGATGGTAACACCTACAGCAACATGTTTTACATCACTGGAAAGAGGAGAAACAGACCTTTAATATGAGGGGTAAAAGATAATAGTGGCTCTAAAACTGTGCCAGTGAGGCCAACTTGAAGAACCAAATGTCACAAAATTAAAAAAAAAAACAATGAATATGCTGATGGAAAAAAATTTATTAATCAAAGATGGTAACACCTACAGCAACATGTTGTACATCCCTGGAAAGAGGAGAAACTGTGCCAGTGAGGCCAACTTGAAGAACCAAATGTCACAAAATTAAAAAAAAACAATGAATATGCTGATGGAAAAAAATTTATTGCTCAAAGATGATAATACCTACAGTAACATGTTGTACATCTCTGGAAAGAGGAGAAACAGACCTTTAATATGAGGGGTAAAAGATAATAGTGGCTCTAAAACTGTGTCAGTGAGGCCAACTTGAAGAACCAAATGTCACAAAATTAAAAAAAAACAATGAATATGCTGATGGAAAAAAATTTATTGCTCAAAGATGGTAACACCTACAGTAACATGTTGTACATCCCTGGAAAGAGGAGAAACATACCTTTAATATGAGGGGTAAAAGATAATAGTGGCTCTAAAACTGTGCCAGTGAGGCCAACTTGAAGAACCAAATGTCACAAAATTAAAAAAAAAACAATGAATATGCTGATGGAAAAAAATTTATTGCTCAAAGAAGGTAACACCTACAGCAACATGTTGTACATCCCTGGAAAGAGGAGACACAGACCTTTAATATGAGGGGTAAAAGATAATAGTGGCTCTAAAACTGTGCCAGTGAGGCCAACTTGAAGAACCAAATGTCACAAAATTAAAAAAAAACAATGAATATGCTGATGGAAAAAAAATTATTGCTCAAAGATGGTAACACCCACAGCAACATGTTTTACATCACTGGAAAGAGGAGAAACAGACCTTTAATATGAGGGGTAAAAGATAATAGTGGCTCTAAAAAGTGAGGCCAACTTGAAGAACCAAATGTCACAAAATTAAAAAAAAACAATGAATATGCTGATGGAAAAAAATTTATTGCTCAAAGATGGTAACACCTACAGCAACATGTTTTACATCACTGGAAAGAGGAGAAAGAGACCTTTAATATGAGGGGTAAAAGATAATAGTGGCTCTAAAACTGTGCCAGTGAGGCCAACTTGAAGAACCAAATGTCACAAAATTAAAAAAAAAAACAATGAATATGCTGATGGAAAAAAATTTATTAATCAAAGATGGTAACACCTACAGCAACATGTTGTACATCCCTGGAAAGAGGAGAAACTGTGCCAGTGAGGCCAACTTGAAGAACCAAATGTCACAAAATTAAAAAAAAACAATGAATATGCTGATGGAAAAAAATTTATTGCTCAAAGATGATAATACCTACAGTAACGTGTTGTACATCTCTGGAAAGAGGAGAAACAGACCTTTAATATGAGGGGTAAAAGATAATAGTGGCTCTAAAACTGTGTCAGTGAGGCCAACTTGAAGAACCAAATGTCACAAAATTAAAAAAAAAACAATGAATATGCTGATGGAAAAAAATTTATTGCTCAAAGATGGTAACACCTACAGTAACATGTTGTACATCCCTGGAAAGAGGAGAAACATACCTTTAATATGAGGGGTAAAAGATAATAGTGGCTCTAAAACTGTGCCAGTGAGGCCAACTTGAAGAACCAAATGTCACAAAATTAAAAAAAAAACAATGAATATGCTGATGGAAAAAAATTTATTGCTCAAAGAAGGTAACACCTACAGCAACATGTTGTACATCCCTGGAAAGAGGAGACACAGACCTTTAATATGAGGGGTAAAAGATAATAGTGGCTCTAAAACTGTGCCAGTGAGGCCAACTTGAAGAACCAAATGTCACAAAATTAAAAAAAAACAATGAATATGCTGATGGAAAAAAAATTATTGCTCAAAGATGGTAACACCCACAGCAACATGTTTTACATCACTGGAAAGAGGAGAAACAGACCTTTAATATGAGGGGTAAAAGATAATAGTGGCTCTAAAAAGTGAGGCCAACTTGAAGAACCAAATGTCACAAAATTAAAAAAAAACAATCAATATGCTGATGGAAAAAAATTTATTGCTCAAAGATGGTAACACCTACAGCAACATGTTGTACATCCCTGGAAAGAGGAGAAACAGACCTTTAATACGAGGGGTAAAAGATAATAGCGGCTCTAAAACTGTGCCAGTGAGGCCAACTTGAAGAACCAAATGTCACAAAATTAAAAAAAAACAATGAATATGCTGATGGAAAAATATTTATTGCTCAAAGATGATAATACCTACAGGAACATGTTGTACATCTCTGGAAAGAGGAGAAACAGACCTTTAATATGAGCGGTAAAAGATAATAGTGGCTCTAAAACTGTGCCAGTGAGGCCAACTTGAAGAACCAAATGTCACAAAAAAAAACAATGAATATGCTGATGGAAAAAAATTTATTGCTCAAAGATGGTAACACCTACAGCAACATGTTGTACATCACTGGAAAGAGGAGAAACAGACCTTTAATATGAGGGGTAAAAGATAATAGTGGCTCTAAAACTGTGCCAGTGAGGCCAACTTGAAGAACCAAATGTCACAAAATTAAAAAAAAACAATGAATATGCTGATGGAAAAAAATTTATTGCTCAAAGATGGTAACACCTACAGCAACATGTTTTACATCACTGGAAAGAGGAGAAACAGACCTTTAATATGAGGGGTAAAAGATAATAGTGGCTCTAAAACTGTGCCAGTGAGGCCAACTTGAAGAACCAAATGTCACAAAATTAAAAAAAAAAAACAATGAATATGCTGATGGAAAAAAATTTATTAATCAAAGATGGTAACACCTACAGCAACATGTTGTACATCCCTGGAAAGAGGAGAAACTGTGCCAGTGAGGCCAACTTGAAGAACCAAATGTCACAAAATTAAAAAAAAACAATGAATATGCTGATGGAAAAAAATTTATTGCTCAAAGATGATAATACCTACAGTAACATGTTGTACATCTCTGGAAAGAGGAGAAACAGACCTTTAATATGAGGGGTAAAAGATAATAGTGGCTCTAAAACTGTGTCAGTGAGGCCAACTTGAAGAACCAAATGTCACAAAATTAAAAAAAAACAATGAATATGCTGATGGAAAAAAATTTATTGCTCAAAGATGGTAACACCTACAGTAACATGTTGTACATCCCTGGAAAGAGGAGAAACATACCTTTAATATGAGGGGTAAAAGATAATAGTGGCTCTAAAACTGTGCCAGTGAGGCCAACTTGAAGAACCAAATGTCACAAAATTAAAAAAAAAACAATGAATATGCTGATGGAAAAAAATTTATTGCTCAAAGAAGGTAACACCTACAGCAACATGTTGTACATCCCTGGAAAGAGGAGACACAGACCTTTAATATGAGGGGTAAAAGATAATAGTGGCTCTAAAACTGTGCCAGTGAGGCCAACTTGAAGAACCAAATGTCACAAAATTAAAAAAAAACAATGAATATGCTGATGGAAAAAAAATTATTGCTCAAAGATGGTAACACCCACAGCAACATGTTTTACATCACTGGAAAGAGGAGAAACAGACCTTTAATATGAGGGGTAAAAGATAATAGTGGCTCTAAAAAGTGAGGCCAACTTGAAGAACCAAATGTCACAAAATTAAAAAAAAACAATCAATATGCTGATGGAAAAAAATTTATTGCTCAAAGATGGTAACACCTACAGCAACATGTTGTACATCCCTGGAAAGAGGAGAAACAGACCTTTAATACGAGGGGTAAAAGATAATAGCGGCTCTAAAACTGTGCCAGTGAGGCCAACTTGAAGAACCAAATGTCACAAAATTAAAAAAAAACAATGAATATGCTGATGGAAAAATATTTATTGCTCAAAGATGATAATACCTACAGGAACATGTTGTACATCTCTGGAAAGAGGAGAAACAGACCTTTAATATGAGCGGTAAAAGATAATAGTGGCTCTAAAACTGTGCCAGTGAGGCCAACTTGAAGAACCAAATGTCACAAAAAAAAACAATGAATATGCTGATGGAAAAAAATTTATTGCTCAAAGATGGTAACACCTACAGCAACATGTTGTACATCCCTGGAAAGAGGAGAAACAGACCTTTAATATGAGCGGTAAAAGATAATAGTGGCTCTAAAACTGTGCCAGTGAGGCCAACTTGAAGAACCAAATGTCACAAAAAAAAACAATGAATATGCTGATGGAAAACAATTTATTGCTCAAAGATGGTAACACCTACAGCAACACGTTGTACATCCCTGGAAAGAGGAGAAACAGACCTTTAATATGAGGGGTAAAAGATAATAGTGGCTCTAAAACTGTGCCAGTGAGGCCAACTTGAAGAACCAAATGTCACAAAATTAAAAAAAAAACAATGAATATGCTGATGGAAAAAAAATTTATTGCTCAAAGATGGTAACACCTACAGCAACATGTTGTACATCCCTGGAAAGAGGAGAAACAGACCTTTAATATGAGGGGTAAGAGATAATAGTGGCTGCTCTAAAACTGTGCCAGTGAGGCCAACTTGAAGAACCAAATGTCACAAAATTAAAAAAAAACAATGAATATGCTGATGGAAAAAAATTTATTGCTCAAAGATGGTAACACCTATAGCAACATGTTTTACATCACTGGAAAGAGGAGAAACAGACCTTTAATATGAGGGGTAAAGGATAATAGTGGCTCTAAAACTGTGCCAGTGAGGCCAACTTGAAGAACCAAATGTCACAAAATTAAAAAAAAACAATGAATATGCTGATGGAAAAAAAGTTATTGCTCAAAGATGGTAACACCTACAGCAACATGTTGTACATCCCTGGAAAGAGGAGAAACAGACCTTTAATATGAGGTGTAAAAGATAATAGTGGCTCTAAAACTGTGCCAGTGAGGCCAACTTGAAGAACCAAATGTCACAAAATTAAAAAAAAAACAATGAATATGCTGATGGAAAAAAATTTATTGCTCAAAGATGGTAACACCTACAGCAACACGTTGTTCATCCCTGGAAAGAGGAGAATCAGACCTTTAATATGAGGGGTAAAAGATAATAGTGGCTCTAAAACTGTGCCAGTGAGGCCAACTTGAAGAACCAAATGTCACAAAATTAAAAAAAAACAATGAATATGCTGATGGAAAAAAATTTGTTGCTCAAAGATGATAATACCTACAGCAACATGTTGTACATGTCTGGAAAGAGGAGAAACAGACCTTTAATATGAGGGGTAAAAGATAATAGTGGCTCTTAAACTGTGCCAGTGAGGCCAACTTGAAGAACCAAATGTCACAAAATTAAAAAAAAACAATGAATATGCTGATGGAAAAAAATGAATTGCTCAAAGATGGTAACACCTACAGCAACATGTTGTACATCCCTGGAAAGAGGAGAAACAGACCTTTAATATGAGGGGTAAAAGATAATAGTGGCTCTAAAACTGTGCCAGTGAGGCCAACTTGAAGAACCAAATGTCACAAAATTAAAAAAAAACAATGAATATGCTGATGGAAAAAAATGTATTGCTCAAAGATGGTAACACCTACAGCAACATGTTGCACATCCCTGGAAAGAGGAGAAACAGGCCTTTAATATGAGGGGTAAAAGATAATAGTGGCTCTAAAACTGTGCCAGTGAGGCCAACTTGAAGAACCAAATGTCACAAAATTAAAAAAAAACAATGAATATGCTGATGGAAAAAAATTTATTGCTCAAAGATGGTAACACCTACAGCAACATGTACATCCCTGGAAAGCGGAGAAACAGACCTTTAATATGAGGGGTAAAAGATAATAGTGGCTCTAAAACTGTGCCAGTGAGGACAACTTGAAGAACCAAATGTCACAAAATTAAAAAAAAACAACGAATTTGCTGATGGAAAAAAAAATTATTGCTCAAAGATGATGATACCTACAGCAACATGTTGTACATCTCTGGAAAGAGGAGAAACAGACCTTTAATATGAGGGGTAAAAGATAATAGTGGCTCTAAAACTGTGCCAGTGAGGCCAACTTGAAGAACCAAATGTCACAAAATTAAAAAAAAACAATGAATATGCTGATGGAAAAAAAATTTGTTGCTCAAAGATGGTAACACCTACAGCAACATGTTGTACATCCCTGGAAAGGGGAGAAACAGACCTTTAATATGAGGGGTAAAAGATAATAGTGGCTCTAAAACTGTGCCAGTGAGGCCAACTTGAAGAACCAAATGTCACAAAATTAAAAAAAAAAATGAATATGGTGATGGAAAAAAATTTATTGCTCAAAGATGGTAACACCTACAGCAACACGTTGTACATCCCTGGAAAGAGAAGAAACAGACCTTTAATATGAGGGGTAAAAGATAATAGTGGCTCTAAAACTGTGCCAGTGAGGCCAACTTGAAGAACCAAATGTCACAAAATTAAAAAAAAAACAATGAATATGCTGATGTAAAAAAAATTATTGCTCAAAGATGGTAACAATTACAGCAACATGTTGTACATCCCTGGAAAGCGGAGAAACAGACCTTTAATATGAGGGGTAAAAGATAATAGTGGCTCTAAAACTGTGCCAGTGAGGCCAACTTGAAGAACCAAATGTCACAAAATTAAAAAAAAACAATGAATATGCTGATGGAAAAAAATTTATTGCTCAAAGATGGTAACACCTACGGCAACACGTTGTACATCCCTGGAAAGAGGAGAAACAGACCTTTAATATGAGGGGTAAAAGATAATAGACAATGAGTATGCTGATGGAAAAAAATTTATTGCTCAAAGATGGTAACACCTACAGCAACATGTTGTACATCCCTGGAAAGCGGAGAAACAGACCTTTAATATGAGGGGTAAAAGATAATAGTGGCTCTAAAACTGTGCCAGTGAGGCCAACTTGAAGAAGCAAATGTCACAAAATTAAAAAAAAACAATGAATATGCTGATGGAAAAAAATTTATTGCTCAAAGATGGTAACACCTACAGCAACATGTTGTACATCCCTGGAAAGAGGAGAAACAGGCCTTTAATATGAGGGGTAAAAGATAATAGTGGCTCTAAAACTGTGCCAGTGAGGCCAACTTGAAGAAGCAAATGTCACAAAATTAAAAAAAAACAATGAATATGCTGATGGAAAAAAATTTATTGCTCAAAGATGGTAACACCTACAGCAACATGTTGTACATCCCCTGAAAAGCGGAGAAACAGACCTTTAATATGAGGGGTAAAAGATAATAGTGGCTCTAAAACTGTGCCAGTGACGCCAACTTGAAGAACCAAATGTCACAAAATATAAAAAAAAAACAATGAATATGCTGATGAAAAAAAATGTATTGCTCAAAGATGGTAACACCTACAGCAACATGTTGTACATCCCTGGAAAGAGGAGAAACAGACCTTTAATATGAGGGGTAAAAGATAATAGTGGCTCTAAAACTGTGCCAGTGAGGCCAACTTGAAGAACCAAATGTCACGAAATTAAAAAAAAACAATGAATATGCTGATGGAAAAAAATTTATTGCTCAAAGATGGTAACACCTACAGCAACATGTTGTACATCCCTGGAAAGAGGAGAAACAGGCCTTTAATATGAGGGGTAAAAGATAATAGTGGCTCTAAAACTGTGCCAGTGAGGCCAACTTGAAGAACCAAATGTCACAAAATTAAAAAAAAACAATGAATATGCTGATGGAAAAAAATTTATTGCTCAAAGATGGTAACACCTACAGCAACATGTTGTACATCCCTGGAAAGCGGAGAAACAGACCTTTAATATGAGGGGTAAAAGATAATAGTGGCTCTAAAACTGTGCCAGTGAGGCCAACTTGAAGAACCAAATGTCACAAAATTAAAAAAAAACAATGAATATGCTGATGGAAAAAAATTTATTGCTCAAAGATGGTAACACCTACAGCAACATGTTGTACATCCCTGGAAAGAGGAGACCTTTAATATGAGGGGGGTAAAAGATAATAGTGGCTCTAAAACTGTGCCAGTGAGGCCAACTTGAAGAACCAAATGTCACAAAATTAAAAAAAAACAATGAATATGCTGATGGAAAAAAATTTATTGCTCAAAGATGGTAACACCTACAGCAACATGTTGTACATCCCTGGAAAGAGGAGAAACAGAGCTTTAATATGAGGGGTAAAAGATAATAGTGGCTCTAAAACTGTGCCAGTGAGGCCAACTTGAAGAACCAAATGTCACAAAATTAAAAAAAAACAATGAATATGCTGATGGAAAAAAATTTATTGCTCAAAGATGGTAACACCTACGGCAACACGTTGTACATCCCTGGAAAGAGGAGAAACAGACCTTTAATATGAGGGGTAAAAGATAATAGACAATGAGTATGCTGATGGAAAAAAATTTATTGCTCAAAGATGGTAACACCTACAGCAACATGTTGTACATCCCTGGAAAGCGGAGAAACAGACCTTTAATATGAGGGGTAAAAGATAATAGTGGCTCTAAAACTGTGCCAGTGAGGCCAACTTGAAGAAGCAAATGTCACAAAATTAAAAAAAAACAATGAATATGCTGATGGAAAAATATTTATTGCTCAAAGATGGTAACACCTACAGCAACATGTTGTACATCCCTGGAAAGAGGAGAAACAGGCCTTTAATATGAGGGGTAAAAGATAATAGTGGCTCTAAAACTGTGCCAGTGAGGCCAACTTGAAGAAGCAAATGTCACAAAATTAAAAAAAAACAATGAATATGCTGATGGAAAAAAATTTATTGCTCAAAGATGGTAACACCTACAGCAACATGTTGTACATCCCCTGAAAAGCGGAGAAACAGACCTTTAATATGAGGGGTAAAAGATAATAGTGGCTCTAAAACTGTGCCAGTGACGCCAACTTGAAGAACCAAATGTCACAAAATATAAAAAAAAAACAATGAATATGCTGATGAAAAAAAATGTATTGCTCAAAGATGGTAACACCTACAGCAACATGTTGTACATCCCTGGAAAGAGGAGAAACAGACCTTTAATATGAGGGGTAAAAGATAATAGTGGCTCTAAAACTGTGCCAGTGAGGCCAACTTGAAGAACCAAATGTCACGAAATTAAAAAAAAACAATGAATATGCTGATGGAAAAAAATTTATTGCTCAAAGATGGTAACACCTACAGCAACATGTTGTACATCCCTGGAAAGAGGAGAAACAGGCCTTTAATATGAGGGGTAAAAGATAATAGTGGCTCTAAAACTGTGCCAGTGAGGCCAACTTGAAGAACCAAATGTCACAAAATTAAAAAAAAACAATGAATATGCTGATGGAAAAAAATTTATTGCTCAAAGATGGTAACACCTACAGCAACATGTTGTACATCCCTGGAAAGCGGAGAAACAGACCTTTAATATGAGGGGTAAAAGATAATAGTGGCTCTAAAACTGTGCCAGTGAGGCCAACTTGAAGAACCAAATGTCACAAAATTAAAAAAAAACAATGAATATGCTGATGGAAAAAAATTTATTGCTCAAAGATGGTAACACCTACAGCAACATGTTGTACATCCCTGGAAAGAGGAGACCTTTAATATGAGGGGGGTAAAAGATAATAGTGGCTCTAAAACTGTGCCAGTGAGGCCAACTTGAAGAACCAAATGTCACAAAATTAAAAAAAAACAATGAATATGCTGATGGAAAAAAATTTATTGCTCAAAGATGGTAACACCTACAGCAACATGTTGTACATCCCTGGAAAGAGGAGAAACAGAGCTTTAATATGAGGGGTAAAAGATAATAGTGGCTCTAAAACTGTGCCAGTGAGGCCAACTTGAAGAACCAAATGTCACAAAATTAAAAAAAAACAATGAATATGCTGATGGAAAAAAATTTATTGCTCAAAGATGGTAACACCTACAGCAACATGTTGTACATCCCTGGAAAGCGGAGAAACAGACCTTTAATATGAGGGGTAAAAGATAATAGTGGCTCTAAAACTGTGCCAGTGAGGCCAACTTGAAGAACCAAATGTCACAAAATTAAAAAAAAAACAATGAATATGCTGATGGAAAAGAATTTATTGCTCAAAGATGGTAACACCTACAGCAACATGTTGTACATCTTTGGAAAGAGGAGAAACAGACCTTTAATATGAGGGGTAAAAGATAATAGTGGCTCTAAAACTGTGCTAGTGAGGCCAACTTGAAGAACCAAATGTCACAAAATTAAAAAAAAACAATGAATATGCTGATGGAAAAAAATTTATTGCTCAAAGATGGTAACACCTACAGCAACATGTTGTACATCCCTGGAAAGAGGAGAAACAGACCTTTAATATGAGAGGTAAAAGATAATAGTGGCTCTAAAACTGTGCCAGTGAGGCCAACTTGAAGAACCAAATGTCACAAAATTAAAAAAAAACAATGAATATGCTGATGGAAAAAAAATTATTGCTCAAAGATGGTAACACCTACAGCAACATGTTGTACATCCCTGGAAAGAGGAGACCTTTAATATGAGGGGGGTAAAAGATAATAGTGGCTCTAAAACTGTGCCAGTGAGGCCAACTTGAAGAACCAAATGTCACAAAATTAAAAAAAAACAATGAATATGCTGATGGAAAAAAATTTATTGCTCAAAGATGGTAACACCTACAGCAACATGTTGTACATCCCTGGAAAGAGGAGAAACAGACCTTTAATATGAGGGGTAAAAGATAATAGTGGCTCTAAAACTGTGCCAGTGAGGCCAACTTGAAGAACCAAATGTCACAAAATTAAAAAAAAACAATGAATATGCTGATGGAAAAAAATTTATTGCTCAAAGATGGTAACACCTACAGCAACATGTTGTACATCCCTGGAAAGAGGAGACCTTTAATATGAGGGGGGTAAAAGATAATAGTGGCTCTAAAACTGTGCCAGTGAGGCCAACTTGAAGAACCAAATGTCACAAAATTAAAAAAAAAACAATGAATATGCTGATGGAAAAAAATTTATTGCTCAAAGATGGTAACACCTACAGCAACATGTTGTACATCCCTGGAAAGAGGAGAAACAGACCTTTAATACGAGGGGTAAAAGATAATAGTGGCTCTAAAACTGTGCCAGTGAGGCCAACTTGAAGAACCAAATGTCACAAAATTAAAAAAAAACAATGAATATGCTGATGGAAAAAAATTTATTGCTCAAAGATGGTAACACCTACAGCAACATGTTGTACATCCCTGGAAAGAGGAGAAACAGACCTTTAATATGAGGGGTAAAAGATAATAGTGGCTCTAAAACTGTGCCAGTGAGGCCAACTTGAAGCACCAAATGTCACAAAATTAAAAAAAAACAATGAATATGCTGATGGAAAAAAATTTATTGCTCAAAGATGGTAACACCTACAGCAACATGTTGTACATCCCTGGAAAGAGGAGAAACAGACCTTTAATATGAGGGGTAAAAGATAATAGTGGCTCTAAAACTGTGCCAGTGAGGACAACTTGTGGAACCAAATGTCACAAAATTAAAAAAAAAAAACAATGAATATGCTGATGGAAAAAAAATTATTGCTCAAAGATGATGATACCTACAGCAACATGTTGTACATCTCTGGAAAGAGGAGAAACAGACCTTTAATATGAGGGATAAAAGATAATAGTGGCTCTAAAACTGTGCCAGTGAGGCCAACTTGAAGAACCAAATGTCACAAAATTAAAAAAAAAAACAATGAATATGCTGATGGAAAAAAATTTATTGCTCAAAGATGATAATACCTACAGTAACATGTTGTACATCTCTGGAAAGAGGAGAAACAGACCTTTAATATGAGGGGTAAAAGATAATAGTGGCTCTAAAACTGTGCCAGTGAGGCCAACTTGAAGAACCAAATGTCACAAAATTAAAAAAAAAACAATGAATATGCTGATGGAAAAAAATTTATTGCTCAAAGATGGTAATACCTACAGCAACATGTTGTACATCCCTGGAAAGAGGAGAAACAGACCTTTAATATGAGGGGTAAAAGATAATAGTGGCTCTAAAACTGTGCCAGTGAGGCCAACTTGAAGAACCAAATGTCACAAAATTAAAAAAAAACAATGAATATGCTGATGGAAAAAAAAATTATTGCTCAAAGATGGTAACACCTACAGCAACATGTTGTACATCTTTGGAAAGAGGAGAAACAGACCTTTAATATGAGGGGTAAAAGATAATAGTGGCTCTAAAACTGTGCTAGTGAGGCCAACTTGAAGAACCAAATGTCACAAAATTAAAAAAAAACAATGAATATGCTGATGGAAAAAAATTTATTGCTCAAAGATGGTAACACCTACAGCAACATGTTGTACATCCCTGGAAAGAGGAGAAACAGACCTTTAATATGAGAGGTAAAAGATAATAGTGGCTCTAAAACTGTGCCAGTGAGGCCAACTTGAAGAACCAAATGTCACAAAATTAAAAAAAAACAATGAATATGCTGATGGAAAAAAAATTATTGCTCAAAGATGGTAACACCTACAGCAACATGTTGTACATCCCTGGAAAGAGGAGAAACAGACCTTTAATATGAGGGGTAAAAGATAATAGTGGCTCTAAAACTGTGCCAGTGAGGCCAACTTGAAGAACCAAATGTCACAAAATTAAAAAAAAAACAATGAATATGCTGATGGAACAAAATTTATTGCTCAAAGATGGTAACACCTACAGCAATATGTTTTACATCACTGGAAAGAGGAGAAACAGACCTTTAATATGAGGGGTAAAAGACAATAGTGGATCTAAAACTGTGCCAGTGAGGCCAACTTGAAGAACCAAATGTCACAAAATTAAAAAAAAACAATGAATATGCTGATGGAAAAAAATTTATTGCTCAAAGATGGTAACACCTACAGCAACATGTTGTACATCTCTGGAAAGAGGAGAAACAGACCTTTAATATGAGGGGTAAAAGATAATAGTGGCTCTAAAACTGTGTCAGTGAGGCCTACTTGAAGAACCAAATGTCACAAAATTAAAAAAAAACAATGAATATGCTGATGGAAAAAAAATTATTGCTCAAAGATGGTAACACCTACAGCAACATGTTGTACATCCCTGGAAAGAGGAGAAACAGACCTTTAATATGAGGGGTAAAAGATAATAGTGGCTGCTCTAAAACTGTGCCAGTGAGGGCAACTTGAAGAACCAAATGTCACAAAATTAAAAAAAAACAATGAATATGCTGATGGAAAAAAATTTATTGCTCAAAGATGGTAACACCTACAGCAACATATTGTACATCCCTGGAAAGAGGAGAAACAGACCTTTAATATGAGGGGTAAAAGATAATAGTGGCTCTAAAACTGTGCCAGTGAGGCCAACTTGAAGAACCAAATGTCACAAAATTTAAAAAAAACAATGAATATGCTGATGGAAAAAAATGTATTGCTCAAAGATGGTAACACCTACAGCAACATGTTTTACATCACTGGAAAGAGGAGAAACAGACCTTTAATATGAGGGGTAAAAGATAATAGTGGATCCAAAACTGTGCCAGTAAGGCCAACTTGAAGAACCAAATGTCACAAAATTAAAAAAAAACAATGAATATGCTGATGGAAAAAAATTTATTGCTCAAAGATGGTAACACCTACAGCAACATGTTGTACATCCCTGGAAAGAGGAGAAACAGACCTTTAATATGAGGGGTAAAAGATAATAGTGGCTCTAAAACTGTGCCAGTGAGGCCAACTTGAAGAACCAAATGTCACAAAATTAAAAAAAAACAATAAAAAACAATGAATATGCTGATGGAAAAAAATTTATTGCTCAAAGATGATAATACCTACAGTAACATGTTGTACATCTCTAGAAAGAGGAGAAACAGACCTTTAATATGAGGGGTAAAAGATAATAGTGGCTCTAAAACTGTGTCAGTGAGGCCAACTTGAAGAACCAAATGTCACAAAATTAAAAAAAAACAATGAATATGCTGATGGAAAAAAATTTATTGCTCAAAGATGGTAACACCTACAGCAACATGTTGTACATCCCTGGAAAGAGGAGAAACAGACCTTTAATATGAGGGGTAAAAGATAATAGTGGCTCTAAAACTGTGTCAGTGAGGCCTACTTGAAGAACCAAATGTCACAAAATTAAAAAAAAACAATGAATATGCTGATGGAAAAAAATTTATTGCTCAAAGATGGTAACACCTACAGCAACATGTTGTACATCCCTGGAAAGAGGAGAAACAGACCTTTAATATGAGGGGTAAAAGATAATAGTGGCTGCTCTAAAACTGTGCCAGTGAGGGCAACTTGAAGAACCAAATGTCACAAAATTAAAAAAAAACAATGAATATGCTGATGGAAAAAAATTTATTGCTCAAAGATGGTAACACCTACAGCAATATGTTTTACATCACTGGAAAGAGGAGAAACAGACCTTTAATATGAGGGGTAAAAGATAATAGTGGATCTAAAACTGTGCCAGTGAGGCCAACTTGAAGAACCAAATGTCACAAAATTAAAAAAAAACAATGAATATGCTGATGGAAAAAAATTTATTGCTCAAAGATGGTAACACCTACAGCAACATGTTGTACATCACTGGAAAGAGGAGAAACAGACCATTAATATGAGGGGTAAAAGATAATAGTGGCTCTAAAACTGTGCCAGTGAGGCCAACTTGAAGAACCAAATGTCACAAAATTAAAAAAAAACAATGAATATGCTGATGGAAAAAAATTTATTGTTCAAAGATGATAATACCTACAGTAACATGTTGTACATCTTTGGAAAGAGGAGAAACAGACCTTTAATATGAGGGGTAAAAGATAATAGTGGCTCTAAAACTGTGCCAGTGAGGCCAACTTGAAGAACCAAATGTCACAAAATTAAAAAAAAACAATGAATATGCTGATGGAAAAGAATTTATTGCTCAAAGATGGTAACACCTACAG
Organism: Cheilosia vernalis; assembly: GCA_949126925.1. NCBI lineage: Eukaryota > Metazoa > Arthropoda > Insecta > Diptera > Syrphidae > Cheilosia > Cheilosia vernalis. The sequence goes on from OX421361.1 coordinate 21,256,137, forward strand.
CAACATGTTGTACATCTTTGGAAAGAGGAGAAACAGACCTTTAATATGAGGGGTAAAAGATAATAGTGGCTCTAAAACTGTGCTAGTGAGGCCAACTTGAAGAACCAAATGTCACAAAATTAAAAAAAAACAATGAATATGCTGATGGAAAAAAATTTATTGCTCAAAGATGGTAACACCTACAGCAACATGTTGTACATCCCTGGAAAGAGGAGAAATAGACCTTTAATATGAGAGGTAAAAGATAATAGTGGCTCTAAAACTGTGCCAGTGAGGCCAACTTGAAGAACCAAATGTCACAAAATTAAAAAAAAACAATGAATATGCTGATGGAAAAAAAATTATTGCTCAAAGATGGTAACACCTACAGCAACATGTTGTACATCCCTGGAAAGAGGAGAAACAGACCTTTAATATGACGGGTAAAAGATAATAGTGGCTCTAAAACTGTGCCAGTGAGGCCAACTTGAAGAACCAAATGTCACAAAATTAAAAAAAAACAATGAATATGCTGATGGAACAAAATTTATTGCTCAAAGATGGTAACACCTACAGCAACATGTTGTACATCCCTGGAAAGAGGAGAAACAGACCTTTAATATGAGGGGTAAAAGATAATAGTGGCTCTAAAACTGTGCCAGTGAGGCCAACTTGAAGAACCAAATGTCACAAAATTAAAAAAAAAAACAATGAATATGCTGATGGAAAAAAATGTATTGCTCAAAGATGGTAACACCTACAGCAACATGTTGTACATCCCTGGAAAGAGGAGAAACAGACCTTTAATATGAGGGGCAAAAGATAATAGTGGCTCTAAAACTGTGCCAGTGAGGCCAACTTGAAGAACCAAATGTCACAAAATTAAAAAAAACAATGAATATGCTGATGGAAAAAAATTTATTGCTCAAAGATGGTAACACCTACAGCAACATGTTGTACATCCCTGGAAAAAGAAGAAACAGACCTTTAATATGAGTGGTAAAAGATAATAGTGGCTGCTCTAAAACTGTGCCAGTGAGGCCAACTTGAAGAACCAAATGTCACAAAATTAAAAAAAAACAATGAATATGCTGATGGAAAAAAATTTATTGCTCAAAGATGGTAACACCTACAGCAATATGTTTAACATCACTGGAAAGAGGAGAAACAGACCTTTAATATGAGGGGTAAAAGATAATAGTGGATCTAAAACTGTGCCAGTGAGGCCAACTTGAAGAACCAAATGTCACAAAATTAAAAAAAAACAATGAATATGCTGATGGAAAAAAATTTATTGCTCAAAGATGGTAACACCTACAGCAACATGTTGTACATCCCTGGAAAGAGGAGAAACAGACCTTTAATATGAGGGGTAAAAGATAATAGTGGCTCTAAAACTGTGCCAGTGAGGCCAACTTGAAGAACCAAATGTCACAAAATTAAAAAAAAAAACAATGAATATGCTGATGGAAAAAAATTTATTGTTCAAAGATGATAATACCTACAGTAACATGTTGTACATCTCTGGAAAGAGGAGAAACAGACCTTTAATATGAGGGGTAAAAGATAATAGTGGCTCTAAAACTGTGTCAGTGAGGCCTACTTGAAGAACCAAATGTCACAAAATTAAAAAAAAACAATGAATATGCTGATGGAAAAAAATTTATTGCTCAAAGATGGTAACACCTACAGCAACATGTTGTACATCCCTGGAAAGAGGAGAAACAGACCTTTAATATGAGGGGTAAAAGATAATAGTGGCTGCTCTAAAACTGTGCCAGTGAGGGCAACTTGAAGAACCAAATGTCACAAAATTAAAAAAAAACAATGAATATGCTGATGGAAAAAAATTTATTGCTCAAAGATGGTAACACCTACAGCAATATGTTTTACATCACTGGAAAGAGGAGAAACAGACCTTTAATATGAGTGGTAAAAGATAATAGTGGATCTAAAACTGTGCCAGTGAGGCCAACTTGAAGAACCAAATGTCACAAAATTAAAAAAAAACAATAAATATGCTGATGGAAAAAAATTTATTGCTCAAAGATGGTAACACCTACAGCAACATGTTGTACATCCCTGGAAAGAGGAGAAACAGACCTTTAATATGAGGGGTAAAAGATAATAGTGGCTCTAAAACTGTGCCAGTGAGGCCAACTTGAAGAACCAAATGTCACAAAATTAAGAAAAAACAATGAATATGCTGATGGAAAAAAATTTATTGTTCAAAGATGATAATACCTACAGTAACATGTTGTACATCTTTGGAAAGAGGAGAAACAGACCTTTAATATGAGGGGTAAAAGATAATAGTGGCTCTAAAACTGTGCCAGTGAGGCCAACTTGAAGAACCAAATGTCACAAAATTAAAAAAAAACAATGAATATGCTGATGGAAAAGAATTTATTGCTCAAAGATGGTAACACCTACAGCAACATGTTGTACATCTTTGGAAAGAGGAGAAACAGACCTTTAATATGAGGGGTAAAAGATAATAGTGGCTCTAAAACTGTGCTAGTGAGGCCAACTTGAAGAACCAAATGTCACAAAATTAAAAAAAAAACAATGAATATGCTGATGGAAAAAAATTTATTGCTCAAAGATGGTAACACCTACAGCAACATGTTGTACATCCCTGGAAAGAGGAGAAACAGACCTTTAATATGAGAGGTAAAAGATAATAGTGGCTCTAAAACTGTGCCAGTGAGGCCAACTTGAAGAACCAAATGTCACAAAATTAAAAAAAAACAATGAATATGCTGATGGAAAAAAAATTATTGCTCAAAGATGGTAACACCTACAGCAACATGTTGTACATCCCTGGAAAGAGGAGAAACAGACCTTTAATATGACTGGTAAAAGATAATAGTGGCTCTAAAACTGTGCCAGTGAGGCCAACTTGAAGAACCAAATGTCACAAAATTAAAAAAAAACAATGAATATGCTGATGGAACAAAATTTATTGCTCAAAGATGGTAACACCTACAGCAACATGTTGTACATCCCTGGAAAGAGGAGAAACAGACCTTTAATATGAGGGGTAAAAGATAATAGTGGCTCTAAAACTGTGCCAGTGAGGCCAACTTGAAGAACCAAATGTCACAAAATTAAAAAAAAAAACAATGAATATGCTGATGGAAAAAAATTTATTGCTCAAAGATGGTAACACCTACAGCAACATGTTGTACATCCCTGGAAAAAGAAGAAACAGACCTTTAATATGAGTGGTAAAAGATAATAGTGGCTGCTCTAAAACTGTGCCAGTGAGGCCAACTTGAAGAACCAAATGTCACAAAATTAAAAAAAAACAATGAATATGCTGATGGAAAAAAATTTATTGCTCAAAGATGGTAACACCTACAGCAATATGTTTTACATCACTGGAAAGAGGAGAAACAGACCTTTAATATGAGGGGTAAAAGATAATAGTGGATCTAAAAGTGTGCCAGTGAGGCCAACTTGAAGAACCAAATGTCACAAAATTAAAAAAAAACAATGAATATGCTGATGGAAAAAAATTTATTGCTCAAAGATGGTAACACCTACAGCAACATGTTGTACATCCCTGGAAAGAGGAGAAACAGACCTTTAATATGAGGGGTAAAAGATAATAGTGGCTCTAAAACTGTGCCAGTGAGGCCAACTTGAAGAACCAAATGTCACAAAATTAAAAAAAAACAATGAATATGCTGATGGAAAAAAATTTATTGTTCAAAGATGATAATACCTACAGTAACATGTTGTACATCTCTGGAAAGAGGAGAAACAGACCTTTAATATGAGGGGTAAAAGATAATAGTGGCTCTAAAACTGTGTCAGTGAGGCCTACTTGAAGAACCAAATGTCACAAAATTAAAAAAAAAACAATGAATATGCTGATGGAAAAAAATTTATTGCTCAAAGATGGCAACACCTACAGCAACATGTTGTACATCCCTGGAAAGAGGAGAAACAGACCTTTAATATGAGGGGTAAAAGATAATAGTGGCTGCTCTAAAACTGTGCCAGTGAGGGCAACTTGAAGAACCAAATGTCACAAAATTAAAAAAAAAACAATGAATATGCTGATGGAAAAAAATTTATTGCTCAAAGATGGTAACACCTACAGCAACACGTTGTACATCCCTGGAAAGAGGAGAAACAGACCTTTAATATGAGGGGTAAAAGATAATAGTGGCTCTAAAACTGTGCCAGTGAGGCCAACTTGAAGAACCAAATGTCACAAAATTTAAAAAAAACAATGAATATGCTGATGGAAAAAAATGTATTGCTCAAAGATGGTAACACCTACAGCAACATGTTTTACATCACTGGAAAGAGGAGAAACAGACCTTTAATATGAGGGGTAAAAGATAATAGTGGATCCAAAACTGTGCCAGTGAGGCCAACTTGAAGAACCAAATGTCACAAAATTAAAAAAAAAACAATGAATATGCTGATGGAAAAAAATTTATTGCTCAAAGATGGTAACACCTACAGCAACATGTTGTACATCCCTGGAAAGAGGAGAAACAGACCTTTAATATGAGGGGTAAAAGATAATAGTGGCTCTAAAACTGTGCCAGTGAGGCCAACTTGAAGAACCAAATGTCACAAAATTAAAAAAAAAAACAATGAATATGCTGATGGAAAAAAATGTATTGCTCAAAGATGATAATACCTACAGTAACATGTTGTACATCTCTAGAAAGAGGAGAAACAGACCTTTAATATGAGGGGTAAAAGATAATAGTGGCTCTAAAACTGTGTCAGTGAGGCCAACTTGAAGAACCAAATGTCACAAAATTAAAAAAAAACAATGAATATGCTGATGGAAAAAAATTTATTGCTCAAAGATGGTAACACCTACAGCAACATGTTGTACATCCCTGGAAAGAGGAGAAACAGACCTTTAATATGAGGGGTAAAAGATAATAGTGGCTCTAAAACTGTGTCAGTGAGGCCTACTTGAAGAACCAAATGTCACAAAATTAAAAAAAAAACAATGAATATGCTGATGGAAAAAAATTTATTGCTCAAAGATGGTAACACCTACAGCAACATGTTGTACATCCCTGGAAAGAGGAGAAACAGACCTTTAATATGAGGGGTAAAAGATAATAGTGGCTGCTCTAAAACTGTGCCAGTGAGGGCAACTTGAAGAACCAAATGTCACAAAATTAAAAAAAAAACAATGAATATGCTGATGGAAAAAAATTTATTGCTCAAAGATGGTAACACCTACAGCAACATGTTGTACATCCCTGGAAAGAGGAGAAACAGACCTTTAATATGAGGGGTAAAAGATAATAGTGGCTCTAAAACTGTGCCAGTGAGGCCAACTTGAAGAACCAAATGTCACAAAATTTAAAAAAAAACAATGAATATGCTGATGGAAAAAAATGTATTGCTCAAAGATGGTAACACCTACAGCAACATGTTTTACATCACTGGAAAGAGGAGAAACAGACCTTTAATATGAGGGGTAAAAGATAATAGTGGATCCAAAACTGTGCCAGTGAGGCCAACTTGAAGAACCAAATGTCACAAAATTAAAAAAAAACAATGAATATGCTGATGGAAAAAAATTTATTGCTCAAAGATGGTAACACCTACAGCAACATGTTGTACATCCCTGGAAAGAGGAGAAACAGACCTTTAATATGAGGGGTAAAAGATAATAGTGGCTCTAAAACTGTGCCAGTGAGGCCAACTTGAAGAACCAAATGTCACAAAATTAAAAAAAAACAATGAATATGCTGATGGAAAAAAATTTATTGCTCAAAGATGATAATACCTACAGTAACATGTTGTACATCTCTAGAAAGAGGAGAAACAGACCTTTAATATGAGGGGTAAAAGATAATAGTGGCTCTAAAACTGTGTCAGTGAGGCCAACTTGAAGAACCAAATGTCACAAAATTAAAAAAAACAATGAATATGCTGATGGAAAAAAATTTATTGCTCAAAGATGGTAACACCTACAGCAACATGTTGTACATCCCTGGAAAGAGGAGAAACAGACCTTTAATATGAGGGGTAAAAGATAATAGTGGCTGCTCTAAAACTGTGCCAGTGAGGGCAACTTGAAGAACCAAATGTCACAAAATTAAAAAAAAACAATGAATATGCTGATGGAAAAAAATGTATTGCTCAAAGATGGTAACACCTACAGCAACATGTTGTACATCCCTGGAAAGAGGAGAAACAGACCTTTAATATGAGGGGTTAAAGATAATAGTGGCTCTAAAACTGTGCCAGTGAGGCCAACTTGAAGAACCAAGTGTCACAAAATTTAAAATAAACAATGAATATGCTGATGGAAAAAAATTTATTGCTCAAAGATGGTAGCACCTACAGCAACATGTTGTACATCCCTGGAAAGCGGAGAAACAGACCTTTAATATGAGGGGTAAAAGATAATAGTGGCTCTAAAACTGTGCCAGTGAGGCCAACTTGAAGAACCAAATGTCACAAAATTAAAAAAAAACAATGAATATGCTGATGGAAAAAAATTTATTGCTCAAAGATGGTAACACCTACAGCAACACGTTGTACATCCCTGGAAAGAGGAGAAACAGACCTTTAATATGAGGGGTAAAAGATAATAGTGGCTCTAAAACTGTGCCAGTGAGGCCAACTTGAAGAACCAAATGTCACAAAATTAAAAAAAAAACAATGAATATGCTGATGGAAAAAAATTTATTGCTCAAAGATGGTAACACCTACAGCAACACGTTGTACATCCCTGGAAAGAGGAGAAACAGACCTTTAATATGAGGGGTAAAAGATAATAGTGGCTCTAAAACTGTGCCAGTGAGGCCAACTTGAAGAACCAAATGTCACAAAATTTAAAAAAAACAATGAATATGCTTATGGAAAAAAATGTATTGCTCAAAGATGGTAACACCTACAGCAACATGTTTTACATCACTGGAAAGAGGAGAAACAGACCTTTAATATGAGGGGTAAAAGATAATAGTGGCTCTAAAACTGTGCCAGTGCGGCCAACTTGAAGAACCAAATGTCACAAAATTAAAAAAAACAATGAATATGCTGATGGAAAAAAATTTATTGCTCAAAGATGGTAACACCTACAGCAACATGTTGTACATCCCTGGAAAAAGAAGAAACAGACCTTTAATATGAGTGGTAAAAGATAATAGTGGCTGCTCTAAAACTGTGCCAGTGAGGCCAACTTGAAGAACCAAATGTCACAAAATTAAAAAAAAACAATGAATATGCTGATGGAAAAAAATTTATTGCTCAAAGATGGTAACACCTACAGCAATATGTTTTACATCACTGGAAAGAGGAGAAACAGACCTTTAATATGAGGGGTAAAAGATAATAGTGGATCTAAAACTGTGCCAGTGAGGCCAACTTGAAGAACCAAATGTCACAAAATTAAAAAAAAAACAATGAATATGCTGATGGAAAAAAATTTATTGCTCAAAGATGGTAACACCTACAGCAACATGTTGTACATCCCTGGAAAGAGGAGAAACAGACCTTTAATATGAGGGGTAAAAGATAATAGTGGCTCTAAAACTGTGCCAGTGAGGCCAAATTGAAGAACCAAATGTCACAAAATTAAAAAAAAACAATGAATATGCTGATGGAAAAAAATGTATTGCTCAAAGATGGTAACACCTACAGCAACATGTTGTACATCCCTGGAAAGAGGAGAAACAGACCTTTAATATGAGAGGTAAAAGATAATAGTGGCTCTAAAACTGTGCCAGTGAGGCCAACTTGAAGAACCAAATGTCACAAAATTAAAAAAAAACAATGAATATGCTGATGGAAAAAAAATTATTGCTCAAAGATGGTAACACCTACAGCAACATGTTGTACATCCCTGGAAAGAGGAGAAACAGACCTTTAATATGACTGGTAAAAGATAATAGTGGCTCTAAAACTGTGCCAGTGAGGCCAACTTGAAGAACCAAATGTCACAAAATTAAAAAAAAACAATGAATATGCTGATGGAACAAAATTTATTGCTCAAAGATGGTAACACCTACAGCAACATGTTGTACATCCCTAGAAAGAGGAGAAACAGACCTTTAATATGAGGGGTAAAAGATAATAGTGGCTCTAAAACTGTGCCAGTGAGGCCAACTTGAAGAACCAAATGTCACAAAATTAAAAAAAAAAACAATGAATATGCTGATGGAAAAAAATGTATTGCTCAAAGATGGTAACACCTACAGCAACATGTTGTACATCCCTGGAAAGAGGAGAAACAGACCTTTAATATGAGGGGTAAAAGATAATAGTGGCTCTAAAACTGTGCCAGTGAGGCCAACTTGAAGAACCAAATGTCACAAAATTAAAAAAAACAATGAATATGCTGATGGAAAAAAATTTATTGCTCAAAGATGGTAACACCTACAGCAACATGTTGTACATCCCTGGAAAAAGAAGAAACAGACCTTTAATATGAGTGGTAAAAGATAATAGTGGCTGCTCTAAAACTGTGCCAGTGAGGCCAACTTGAAGAACCAAATGTCACAAAATTAAAAAAAAACAATGAATATGCTGATGGAAAAAAATTTATTGCTCAAAGATGGTAACACCTACAGCAATATGTTTTACATCACTGGAAAGAGGAGAAACAGACCTTTAATATGAGGGGTAAAAGATAATAGTGGATCTAAAACTGTGCCAGTGAGGCCAACTTGAAGAACCAAATGTCACAAAATTAAAAAAAAACAATGAATATGCTGATGGAAAAAAATTTATTGCTCAAAGATGGTAACACCTACAGCAACATGTTGTACATCCCTGGAAAGAGGAGAAACAGACCTTTAATATGAGGGGTAAAAGATAATAGTGGCTCTAAAACTGTGCCAGTGAGGCCAACTTGAAGAACCAAATGTCACAAAATTAAAAAAAAACAATGAATATGCTGATGGATAAAAATTTATTGTTCAAAGATGATAATACCTACAGTAACATGTTGTACATCTCTGGAAAGAGGAGAAACAGACCTTTAATATGAGGGGTAAAAGATAATAGTGGCTCTAAAACTGTGTCAGTGAGGCCTACTTGAAGAACCAAATGTCACAAAATTAAAAAAAAAAACAATGAATATGCTGATGGAAAAAAATTTATTGCTCAAAGATGGTAACACCTACAGCAACATGTTGTACATCCCTGGAAAGAGGAGAAACAGACCTTTAATATGAGGGGTAAAAGATAATAGTGGCTGCTCTAAAACTGTGCCAGTGAGGGCAACTTGAAGAACCAAATGTCACAAAATTAAAAAAAAAACAATGAATATGCTGATGGAAAAAAATTTATTGCTCAAAGATGGTAACACCTACAGCAACACGTTGTACATCCCTGGAAAGAGGAGAAACAGACCTTTAATATGAGGGGTAAAAGATAATAGTGGCTCTAAAACTGTGCCAGTGAGGCCAACTTGAAGAACCAAATGTCACAAAATTTAAAAAAAACAATGAATATGCTGATGGAAAAAAATGTATTGCTCAAAGATGGTAACACCTACAGCAACATGTTTTACATCACTGGAAAGAGGAGAAACAGACCTTTAATATGAGGGGTAAAAGGTAATAGTGGATCCAAAACTGTGCCAGTGAGGCCAACTTGAAGAACCAAATGTCACAAAATTAAAAAAAAACAATGAATATGCTGATGGAAAAAAATTTATTGCTCAAAGATGGTAACACCTACAGCAACATGTTGTACATCCCTGGAAAGAGGAGAAACAGACCTTTAATATGAGGGGTAAAAGATAATAGTGGCTCTAAAACTGTGCCAGTGAGGCCAACTTGAAGAACCAAATGTCACAAAATTAAAAAAAAAACAATGAATATGCTGATGGAAAAAAATGTATTGCTCAAAGATGATAATACCTACAGTAACATGTTGTACATCTCTAGAAAGAGGAGAAACAGACCTTTAATATGAGGGGTAAAAGATAATAGTGGCTCTAAAACTGTGTCAGTGAGGCCAACTTGAAGAACCAAATGTCACAAAATTAAAAAAAAACAATGAATATGCTGATGGAAAAAAATTTATTGCTCAAAGATGGTAACACCTACAGCAACATGTTGTACATCCCTGGAAAGAGGAGAAACAGACCTTTAATATGAGGGGTAAAAGATAATAGTGGCTCTAAAACTGTGTCAGTGAGGCCTACTTGAAGAACCAAATGTCACAAAATTAAAAAAAAAACAATGAATATGCTGATGGAAAAAAATTTATTGCTCAAAGATGGTAACACCTACAGCAACATGTTGTACATCCCTGGAAAGAGGAGAAACAGACCTTTAATATGAGAGGTAAAAGATAATAGTGGCTGCTCTAAAACTGTGCCAATGAGGGCAACTTGAAGAACCAAATGTCACAAAATTAAAAAAAAACAATGAATATGCTGATGGAAAAAAATTTATTGCTCAAAGATGGTAACACCTACAGCAACATGTTGTACATCCCTGGAAAGAGGAGAAACAGACCTTTAATATGAGGGCTAAAAGATAATAGTGGCTCTAAAACTGTGCCAGTGAGGCCAACTTGAAGAACCAAATGTCACAAAATTTAAAAAAAACAATGAATATGCTGATGGAAAAAAATGTATTGCTCAAAGATGGTAACACCTACAGCAACATGTTTTACATCCCTGGAAAGAGGAGAAACAGACCTTTAATATGAGGGGTAAAAGATAATAGTGGCTCTAAAACTGTGCCAGTGAGGCCAACTTGAAGAACCAAATGTCACAAAATTAAAAAAAAACAATGAATATGCTGATGGAAAAAAATTTATTGCTCAAAGATGGTAACACCTACAGCAATATGTTTTACATCACTGGAAAGAGGAGAAACAGACCTTTAATATGAGGGGTAAAAGATAATAGTGGATCTAAAACTGTGCCAGTGAGGCCAACTTGAAGAACCAAATGTCACAAAATTAAAAAAAAACAATGAATATGCTGATGGAAAAAAATTTATTGCTCAAAGATGGTAACACCTACAGCAACATGTTGTACATCCCTGGAAAGAGGAGAAACAGACCTTTAATATGAGGGGTAAAAGATAATAGTGGCTCTAAAACTGTGCCAGTGAGGCCAACTTGAAGAACCAAATGTCACAAAATTAAAAAAAAACAATGAATATGCTGATGGAAAAAAATTTATTGCTCAAAGATGGTAACACCTACAGCAACATGTTGTACATCCCTGGAAAGAGGAGAAACAGACCTTTAATATGAGGGGTAAAAGATAATAGTGGCTGCTCTAAAACTGTGCCAGTGAGGGCAACTTGAAGAACCAAATGTCACAAAATTAAAAAAAAAACAATGAATATGCTGATGGAAAAAAATTTATTGCTCAAAGATGGTAACACCTACAGCAACACGTTGTACATCCCTGGAAAGAGGAGAAACAGACCTTTAATATGAGGGGTAAAAGATAATAGTGGCTCTAAAACTGTGCCAGTGAGGCCAACTTGAAGAACCAAATGTCACAAAATTTAAAAAAAACAATGAATATGCTGATGGAAAAAAATGTATTGCTCAAAGATGGTAACACCTACAGCAACATGTTTTACATCACTGGAAAGAGGAGAAACAGACCTTTAATATGAGGGGTAAAAGGTAATAGTGGATCCAAAACTGTGCCAGTGAGGCCAACTTGAAGAACCAAATGTCACAAAATTAAAAAAAAACAATGAATATGCTGATGGAAAAAAATTTATTGCTCAAAGATGGTAACACCTACAGCAACATGTTGTACATCCCTGGAAAGAGGAGAAACAGACCTTTAATATGAGGGGTAAAAGATAATAGTGGCTCTAAAACTGTGCCAGTGAGGCCAACTTGAAGAACCAAATGTCACAAAATTAAAAAAAAAAACAATGAATATGCTGATGGAAAAAAATGTATTGCTCAAAGATGATAATACCTACAGTAACATGTTGTACATCTCTAGAAAGAGGAGAAACAGACCTTTAATATGAGGGGTAAAAGATAATAGTGGATCCAAAACTGTGCCAGTGAGGCCAACTTGAAGAACCAAATGTCACAAAATTAAAAAAAAACAATGAATATGCTGATGGAAAAAAATTTATTGCTCAAAGATGGTAACACCTACAGCAACATGTTGTACATCCCTGGAAAGAGGAGAAACAGACCTTTAATATGAGGGGTAAAAGATAATAGTGGCTCTAAAACTGTGCCAGTGAGGCCAACTTGAAGAACCAAATGTCACAAAATTAAAAAAAAACAATGAATATGCTGATGGAAAAAAATTTATTGCTCAAAGATGATAATACCTACAGTAACATGTTGTACATCTCTAGAAAGAGGAGAAACAGACCTTTAATATGAGGGGTAAAAGATAATAGTGGCTCTAAAACTGTGTCAGTGAGGCCAACTTGAAGAACCAAATGTCACAAAATTAAAAAAAACAATGAATATGCTGATGGAAAAAAATTTATTGCTCAAAGATGGTAACACCTACAGCAACATGTTGTACATCCCTGGAAAGAGGAGAAACAGACCTTTAATATGAGGGGTAAAAGATAATAGTGGCTGCTCTAAAACTGTGCCAGTGAGGGCAACTTGAAGAACCAAATGTCACAAAATTAAAAAAAAACAATGAATATGCTGATGGAAAAAAATGTATTGCTCAAAGATGGTAACACCTACAGCAACATGTTGTACATCCCTGGAAAGAGGAGAAACAGACCTTTAATATGAGGGGTAAAAGATAATAGTGGCTCTAAAACTGTGCCAGTGAGGCCAACTTGAAGAACCAAGTGTCACAAAATTTAAAATAAACAATGAATATGCTGATGGAAAAAAATTTATTGCTCAAAGATGGTAGCACCTACAGCAACATGTTGTACATCCCTGGAAAGCGGAGAAACAGACCTTTAATATGAGGGGTAAAAGATAATAGTGGCTCTAAAACTGTGCCAGTGAGGCCAACTTGAAGAACCAAATGTCACAAAATTAAAAAAAAACAATGAATATGCTGATGGAAAAAAATTTATTGCTCAAAGATGGTAACACCTACAGCAACACGTTGTACATCCCTGGAAAGAGGAGAAACAGACCTTTAATATGAGGGGTAAAAGATAATAGTGGCTCTAAAACTGTGCCAGTGAGGCCAACTTGAAGAACCAAATGTCAGAAAATTAAAAAAAAACAATGAATATGCTGATGGAAAAAAATGTATTGCTCAAAGATGGTAACACCTACAGCAACATGTTGTACATCCCTAGAAAGCGGAGAAACAGACCTTTAATATGAGGGGTAAAAGATAATAGTGGCTCTAAAACTGTGCCAGTGAGGCCAACTTGAAGAACCAAATGTCACAAAATTAAAAAAAAAACAATGAATATGCTGATGGAGAAAAATTTATTGCTCAAAGATGGTAACACCTACAGCAACACGTTGTACATCCCTGGAAAGAGGAGAAACAGACCTTTAATACGAGGAGTAAAAGATAATAGTGGCTCTAAAACTGTGCCAGTGAGGCCAACTTGAAGAACCAAATGTCACAAAATTAAAAAAAAACAATGAATATGCTGATGGAAAAAAATGTATTGCTCAAAGATGGTAACACCTACAGCAACATGTTGTACATCCCTGGAAAGAGGAGAAACAGACCTTTAATATGAGGGGTAAAAGATAATAGTGGCTGCTCTAAAACTGTGCCAGTGAGGCCAACTTGAAGAACCAAATGTCACAAAATTAAAAAAAAAAAAACAATGAATATGCTGATGGAAAAAAATTTATTGCTCAAAGATGGTAACACCTACAGCAACATGTTGTACATCCCTGGAAAGAGGAGAAACAGACCTTTAATATGAGGGGTAAAAGATAATAGTGGCTCTAAAACTGTGCCAGTGAGGCCAACTTGAAGAACCAAATGTCACAAAATTAAAAAAAAACAATGAATATGCTGATGGAAAAAAATTTATTGCTCAAAGATGATAATACCTACAGTAACATGTTGTACATCTCTGGAAAGAGGAGAAACAGACCTTTAATATGAGGGGTAAAAGATAATAGTGGCTCTAAAACTGTGTCAGTGAGGCCAACTTGAAGAACCAAATGTCACAAAATTAAAAAAAAAAACAATGAATATGCTGATGGAAAAAAATTTATTGCTCAAAGATGGTAACACCTACAGCAACATGTTGTACATCCCTGGAAAGAAGAGAAACAGACCTTTAATATGAGGGGTAAAAGATAATAGTGGCTGCTCTAAAACTGTGCCAGTGAGGGCAACTTGAAGAACCAAATGTCACAAAATTAAAAAAAAACAATGAATATGCTGATGGAAAAAAATTTATTGCTCAAAGATGGTAACACCTACAGCAACATGTTGTACATTCCTGGAAAGAGGAGAAACAGACCTTTAATATGAGGGGTAAAAGATAATAGTGGCTCTAAAACTGTGCCAGTGAGGCCAACTTGAAGAACCAAATGTCACAAAATTTAAAAAAAACAATGAATATGCTGATGGAAAAAAATTTATTGCTCAAAGATGGTAACACCTACAGCGACATGTTTTACATCACTGGAAAGAGGAGAAACAGACCTTTAATATGAGGGGTAAAAGATAATAGTGGATCCAAAACTGTGCCAGTGAGGCCAACTTGAAGAACCAAATGTCACAAAATTAAAAAAAAACAATGAATATGCTGATGGAAAAAAATTTATTGCTCAAAGATGGTAACACCTACAGCAACATGTTGTACATCCCTGGAAAGAGGAGAAACAGACCTTTAATATGAGGGGTAAAAGATAATAGTGGCTCTAAAACTGTGCCAGTGAGGCCAACTTGAAGAACCAAATGTCACAAAATTAAAAAAAAAAAACAATGAATATGCTGATGGAAAAAAATTTATTGCTCAAAGATGATAATACCTACAGTAACATGTTGTACATCTCTAGAAAGAGGAGAAACAGACCTTTAATATGAGGGGTAAAAGATAATAGTGGCTCTAAAACTGTGTCAGTGAGGCCAACTTGAAGAACCAAATGTCACAAAATTAAAAAAAAAAAAACAATGAATATGCTGATGGAAAAAAATTTATTGCTCAAAGATGGTAACACCTACAGCAACATGTTGTACATCCCTGGAAAGAGGAGAAACAGACCTTTAATATGAGGGGTAAAAGATAATAGTGGCTGCTCTAAAACTGTGCCAGTGAGGGCAACTTGAAGAACCAAATGTCACAAAATTAAAAAAAAACAATGAATATGCTGATGGAAAAAAATGTATTGCTCAAAGATGGTAACACCTACAGCAACATGTTGTACATCCCTGGAAAGAGGAGAAACAGACCTTTAATATGAGGGGTAAAAGATAATAGTGGCTCTAAAACTGTGCCAGTGAGGCCAACTTGAAGAACCAAATGTCACAAAATTAAAAAAAAAAAGTGAATATGCTGATGGAAAAAAATTTATTGCTCAAAGATGGTAACACCTACAGCAACATGTTGTACATCCCTGGAAAGCGGAGAAACAGACCTTTAATATGAGGGGTAAAAGATAATAGTGGCAATAAAACTGTGCCAATGAGGCCAACTTGAAGAACCAAATGTCACAAAATTAAAAAAAAAAAAACAATGAATATGCTGATGGAAAAAAATTTATTGCTCAAAGATGGTAACACCTACAGCAACATGTTGTACATCCCTGGAAAGAGGAGAAACAGACCTTTAATATGAGTGGTAAAAGATAATAGTGGCTCAAAACTGTGCCAGTGAGGCCAACTTGAAGAACCAAATGTCACAAAATTAAAAAAAAAACAATGAATATGCTGATGGAAAAAAATGTATTGCTCAAAGATGGTAACACCTACAGCAACATGTTGTACATCCCTGGAAAGAGGAAAAACAGACCTTTAATATGAGGGGTAAAAGATAATAGTGGCTCTAAAACTGTGCCAGTGAGGCCAACTTGAAGAACCAAATGTCACAAAATTAAAAAAAAACAATGAATATGCTGATGGAAAAAAATTTATTGCTCAAAGATAATAATACCTACAGTAACATGTTGTACATCTCTGGAAAGAGGAGAAACAGACCTTTAATATGAGGGGTAAAAGATAATAGTGGCTCTAAAACTGTGTCAGTGAGGCCAACTTGAAGAACCAAATGTCACAAAATTAAAAAAAAACAATGAATATGCTGATGGAAAAAACTTTATTGCTCAAAAATGGTAACACCTACAGCAACATGTTGTACATTTCTGGAAAGAGGAGAAACAGACCTTTAATATGAGGGGTAAAAGATAATAGTGGCTCTAAAACTGTGCCAGTGAGGCCAACTTGAAGAACCAAATGTCACAAAATTAAAAAAAAAACAATGAATATGCTGATGGAAAAAAATTTATTGCTCAAAGATAATAATACCTACAGTAAAATGTTGTACATCTCTGGAAAGAGGAGAAACAGACCTTTAATATGAGGGGTAAAAGATAATAGTGGCTCTAAAACTGTGCCAGTGAGGCCAACTTGAAGAACCAAATGTCACAAAATTAAAAAAAAAAAACAATGAATATGCTGATGGAAAAAAATTTATTGCTCAAAGATGGTAACACCTACAGCAACATGTTGTACATCCCTGGAAAGAGGAGAAACAGACCTTTAGTATGAGGGGTAAAAGATAATAGTGGCTCTAAAACTGTGCCAGTGAGGCCAACTTGAAGAACCAAATGTCACAAAATTAAAAAAAAAGAATGAATATGCTGATGGAAAAAAATTTATTGCTCAAAGATGGTAACACCTACAGCAACATGTTGTACATCCCTGGAAAGAGGAGAAACAGACCTTTAATATGAGGGGTAAAAGATAATAGTGGCTGCTCTAAAACTGTGCCAGTGAGGCCAACTTGAAGAACCAAATGTCACAAAATTAAAAAAAAAACAATGAATATGCTGATGGAAAAAAATTTATTGCTCAAAGATGGTAACACCTACAGCAACATGTTGTACATCCCTGGAAAGAGGGGAAACAGACCTTTAATATGAGGGGTAAAAAATAATAGTGGCTCTAAAACTGTGCCAGTGAGGCCAACTTGAAGAACCAAATGTCACAAAATTAAAAAAAAACAATGAATATGCTGATGGAAAAAAATTTATTGCTCAAAGATGATAATACCTACAGTAACATGTTGTACATCTCTGGAAAGAGGAGAAACAGACCTTTAATATGAGGGGTAAAAGATAATAGTGGCTCTAAAACTGTGTCAGTGAGGGCAACTTGAAGAACCAAATGTCACAAAATTAAAAAAAAAACAATGAATATGCTGATGGAAAAAAATTTATTGCTCAAAGATGGTAACACCTACAGCAACATGTTGTACATCCCTGGAAAGAGGAGAAACAGACCTTTAATATGAGGGGTAAAAGATAATAGTGGCTGCTCTAAAACTGTGCCAGTGAGGGCAACTTGAAGAACCAAATGTCACAAAATTAAAAAAAAACAATGAATATGCTGATGGAAAAAAATTTATTGCTCAAAGATGGTAACACCTACAGCAACATGTTGTACATCCCTGGAAAGAGGAGAAACAGACCTTTAATATGAGGGGTAAAAGATAATAGTGGCTGCTCTAAAACTGTGCCAGTGAGGGCAACTTGAAGAACCAAATGTCACAAAATTAAAAAAAAACAATGAATATGCTGATGGAAAAAAATTTATTGCTCAAAGATAATAATACCTACAGTAACATGTTGTACATCTCTGGAAAGAGGAGAAACAGACCTTTAATATGAGGGGTAAAAGATAATAGTGGCTCTAAAACTGTGTCAGTGAGGCCAACTTGAAGAACCAAATGTCACAAAATTAAAAAAAAACAATGAATATGCTGATGGAAAAAAATTTATTGCTCAAAGATGGTAACACCTACAGCAACATGTTGTACATCTCTGGAAAGAGGAGAAACAGACCTTTAATATGAGGGGTAAAAGATAATAGTGGCTCTAAAACTGTGCCAGTGAGGCCAACTTGAAGAACCAAATGTCACAAAATTAAAAAAAAAAACAATGAATATGCTGATGGAAAAAAAATTATTGCTCAAAGATAATAATACCTACAGTAAAATGTTGTACATCTCTGGAAAGAGGAGAAACAGACCTTTAATATGAGGGGTAAAAGATAATAGTGGCTCTAAAACTGTGCCAGTGAGGCCAACTTGAAGAACCAAATGTCACAAAATTAAAAAAAAAAACAATGAATATGCTGATGGAAAAAAATTTATTGCTCAAAGATGGTAACACCTACAGCAACATGTTGTACATCCCTGGAAAGAGGAGAAACAGACCTTTAATATGAGGGGTAAAAGATAATAGTGGCTCTAAAACTGTGCCAGTGAGGCCAACTTGAAGAACCAAATGTCACAAAATTAAAAAAAAAGAATGAATATGCTGATGGAAAAAAATTTATTGCTCAAAGATGGTAACACCTACAGCAACATGTTGTACATCCCTGGAAAGAGGAGAAACAGACCTTTAATATGAGGGGTAAAAGATAATAGTGGCTGCTCTAAAACTGTGCCAGTGAGGCCAACTTGAAGAACCAAATGTCACAAAATTAAAAAAAAAACAATGAATATGCTGATGGAAAAAAATTTATTGCTCAAAGATGGTAACACCTACAGCAACATGTTGTACATCCCTGGAAAGAGGGGAAACAGACCTTTAATATGAGGGGTAAAAAATAATAGTGGCTCTAAAACTGTGCCAGTGAGGCCAACTTGAAGAACCAAATGTCACAAAATTAAAAAAAAACAATGAATATGCTGATGGAAAAAAATTTATTGCTCAAAGATGATAATACCTACAGTAACATGTTGTACATCTCTGGAAAGAGGAGAAACAGACCTTTAATATGAGGGGTAAAAGATAATAGTGGCTCTAAAACTGTGTCAGTGAGGGCAACTTGAAGAACCAAATGTCACAAAATTAAAAAAAAACAATGAATATGCTGATGGAAAAAAATTTATTGCTCAAAGATGGTAACACCTACAGCAACATGTTGTACATCCCTGGATAGAGGAGAAACAGACCTTTAATATGAGGGGTAAAAGATAATAGTGGCTGCTCTAAAACTGTGCCAGTGAGGGCAACTTGAAGAACCAAATGTCACAAAATTAAAAAAAAACAATGAATATGCTGATGGAAAAAAATGTATTGCTCAAAGATGGTAACACCTACAGCAACATGTTGTACATCCCTGGAAAGAGGAGAAACAGACCTTTAATATGAGGGATAAAAGATAATAGTGGCTCTAAAACTGTGCCAGTGAGGCCAACTTGAAGAACCAAATGTCACAAAATTTAAAAAAAACAATGAATATGCTGATGGAAAAAAATTTATTGCTCAAAGATGGTAACACCTACAGCGACATGTTTTACATCACTGGAAAGAGGAGAAACAGACCTTTAATATGAGGGGTAAAAGATAATAGTGGATCCGAAACTGTGCCAGTGAGGCCAACTTGAAGAACCAAATGTCACAAAATTAAAAAAAAACAATGAATATGCTGATGGAAAAAAATGTATTGCTCAAAGATGGTAACACCTACAGCAACATGTTGTACATCCCTGGAAAGAGGAGAAACAGACCTTTAATATGAGGGGTAAAAGATAATAGTGGCTATAAAACTGTGCCAGTGAGGCCAACTTGAAGAACCAAATGTCACAAAATTAAAAAAAAACAATGAATATGCTGATGGAAAAAAATGTATTGCTCAAAGATGATAATACCTACAGTAACATGTTGTACATCTCTAGAAAGAGGAGAAACAGACCTTTAATATGAGGGGTAAAAGATAATAGTGGCTCTAAAACTGTGTCAGTGAGGCCAACTTGAAGAACCAAATGTCACAAAATTAAAAAAAAACAATGAATATGCTGATGGAAAAAAATTTATTGCTCAAAGATGGTAACACCTACAGCAACATGTTGTACATCTCTGGAAAGAGGAGAAACAGACCTTTAATATGAGGGGTAAAAGATAATAGTGGCTCTAAAACTGTGCCAGTGAGGCCAACTTGAAGAACCAAATGTCACAAAATTAAAAAAAAAAACAATGAATATGCTGATGGAAAAAAAATTATTGCTCAAAGATAATAATACCTACAGTAAAATGTTGTACATCTCTGGAAAGAGGAGAAACAGACCTTTAATATGAGGGGTAAAAGATAATAGTGGCTCTAAAACTGTGCCAGTGAGGCCAACTTGAAGAACCAAATGTCACAAAATTAAAAAAAAAAACAATGAATATGCTGATGGAAAAAAATTTATTGCTCAAAGATGGTAACACCTACAGCAACATGTTGTACATCCCTGGAAAGAGGAGAAACAGACCTTTAATATGAGGGGTAAAAGATAATAGTGGCTCTAAAACTGTGCCAGTGAGGCCAACTTGAAGAACCAAATGTCACAAAATTAAAAAAAAAGAATGAATATGCTGATGGAAAAAAATTTATTGCTCAAAGATGGTAACACCTACAGCAACATGTTGTACATCCCTGGAAAGAGGAGAAACAGACCTTTAATATGAGGGGTAAAAGATAATAGTGGCTGCTCTAAAACTGTGCCAGTGAGGCCAACTTGAAGAACCAAATGTCACAAAATTAAAAAAAAAACAATGAATATGCTGATGGAAAAAAATTTATTGCTCAAAGATGGTAACACCTACAGCAACATGTTGTACATCCCTGGAAAGAGGGGAAACAGACCTTTAATATGAGGGGTAAAAAATAATAGTGGCTCTAAAACTGTGCCAGTGAGGCCAACTTGAAGAACCAAATGTCACAAAATTAAAAAAAAACAATGAATATGCTGATGGAAAAAAATTTATTGCTCAAAGATGATAATACCTACAGTAACATGTTGTACATCTCTGGAAAGAGGAGAAACAGACCTTTAATATGAGGGGTAAAAGATAATAGTGGCTCTAAAACTGTGTCAGTGAGGGCAACTTGAAGAACCAAATGTCACAAAATTAAAAAAAAACAATGAATATGCTGATGGAAAAAAATTTATTGCTCAAAGATGGTAACACCTACAGCAACATGTTGTACATCCCTGGATAGAGGAGAAACAGACCTTTAATATGAGGGGTGAAAGATAATAGTGGCTGCTCTAAAACTGTGCCAGTGAGGGCAACTTGAAGAACCAAATGTCACAAAATTAAAAAAAAACAATGAATATGCTGATGGAAAAAAATTTATTGCTCAAAGATGGTAACACCTACAGCAACATGTTGTACATCCCTGGAAAGAGGAGAAACAGACCTTTAATATGAGGGATAAAAGATAATAGTGGCTCTAAAACTGTGCCAGTGAGGCCAACTTGAAGAACCAAATGTCACAAAATTTAAAAAAAACAATGAATATGCTGATGGAAAAAAATTTATTGCTCAAAGATGGTAACACCTACAGCGACATGTTTTACATCACTGGAAAGAGGAGAAACAGACCTTTAATATGAGGGGTAAAAGATAATAGTGGATCCGAAACTGTGCCAGTGAGGCCAACTTGAAGAACCAAATGTCACAAAATTAAAAAAAAACAATGAATATGCTGATGGAAAAAAATGTATTGCTCAAAGATGGTAACACCTACAGCAACATGTTGTACATCCCTGGAAAGAGGAGAAACAGACCTTTAATATGAGGGGTAAAAGATAATAGTGGCTATAAAACTGTGCCAGTGAGGCCAACTTGAAGAACCAAATGTCACAAAATTAAAAAAAAACAATGAATATGCTGATGGAAAAAAATGTATTGCTCAAAGATGATAATACCTACAGTAACATGTTGTACATCTCTAGAAAGAGGAGAAACAGACCTTTAATATGAGGGGTAAAAGATAATAGTGGCTCTAAAACTGTGTCAGTGAGGCCAACTTGAAGAACCAAATGTCACAAAATTAAAAAAAAACAATGAATATGCTGATGGAAAAAAATTTATTGCTCAAAGATGGTAACACCTACAGCAACATGTTGTACATCCCTGGAAAGAGGAGAAACAGACCTTTAATATGAGGGGTAAAAGATAATAGTGGCTGCTCTAAAACTGTGCCAGTGAGGGCAACTTGAAGAACCAACTGTCACAAAATTAAAAAAAAAACAATGAATATGCTGATGGAAAAAAATTTATTGCTCAAAGATGGTAACACCTACAGCAACATGTTGTACATCCCTGGAAAGAGGAGAAACAGACCTTTAATATGAGGGGTAAAAGATAATAGTGGCTCTAAAACTGTGCCAGTGAGGCCAACTTGAAGAACCAAGTGTCACAAAATTTAAAAAAAACAATGAATATGCTGATGGAAAAAAATTTATTGCTCAAAGATGGTAGCACCTACAGCAACATGTTGTACATCCCTGGAAAGCGGAGAAACAGACCTTTAATATGAGGGGTAAAAGATAATAGTGGCTCTAAAACTGTGCCAGTGAGGCCAACTTGAAGAACCAAATGTCACAAAATTAAAAAAAAACAATGAATATGCTGATGGAAAAAAATTTATTGCTCAAAGATGGTAACACCTACAGCAACACGTTGTACATCCCTGGAAAGAGGAGAAACAGACCTTTAATATGAGGGGTAAAAGATAATAGTGGCTCTAAAACTGTGCCAGTGAGGCCAACTTGAAGAACCAAATGTCACAAAATTAAAAAAAAACAATGAATATGCTGATGGAAAAAAATTTATTGCTCAAAGATGGTAACACCTACAGCAACATGTTGTACATCCCTGGAAAGCGGAGAAACAGACCTTTAATATGAGGGGTAAAAGATAATAGTGGCTCTTAAACTGTGCCAGTGAGGCCAACTTGAAGAACCAAATGTCACAAAATTAAAAAAAAACAATGAATATGCTGATGGAAAAAAATGTATTGCTCAAAGATGGTAACACCTACAGCAACATGTTGTACATCCCTGGAAAGAGGAGAAACAGACCTTTAATATGAGGGGTAAAAGATAATAGTGGCTCTAAAACTGTGCCAGTGAGGCCAACTTGAAGAACCAAATGTCACAAAATAAAAAAAAAAACAATGAATATGCTGATGGAAAAAAATTTATTGCTCAAAGATGGTAACACCTACAGCAACATGTACATCCCTGGAAAGCGGAGAAACAGACCTTTAATATGAGGGGTAAAAGATAATAGTGGCTCTAAAACTGTGCCAGTGAGGACAACTTGAAGAACCAAATGTCACAAAATTAAAAAAAACAATGAATATGCTGATGGAAAAAAATTTATTGCTCAAAGATGGCAACACCTACTGCAACATGTTGTACATCCCTGGAAAGAGTAGAAACAGACCTTTAATATGAGGGTTAAAAGATAATAGTGGCTCTAAAACTGTGCCAGTGAGGCCAACTTGAAGAACCAAATGTCAGAAAATTAAAAAAAAAAAATGAATATGCTGATGGAAAAAAATTTATTGCTCAAAGATGGTAACACCTACAGCAACATGTTGTACATCCCTGGAAAGCGGAGAAACAGACCTTTAATATGAGGGGTAAAAGATAATAGTGGCAATAAAACTGTGCCAATGAGGCCAACTTGAAGAACCAAATGTCACAAAATTAAAAAAAAACAATGAATATGCTGATGGAAAAAAAATTTATTGCTCAAAGATGGTAACACCTACAGCAACATGTTGTACATCCCTGGAAAGAGGAGAAACAGACCTTTAATATGAGGGGTAAAAGATAATAGTGGCTCAAAACTGTGCCAGTGAGGCCAACTTGAAGAACCAAATGTCACAAAATTAAAAAAAAACTATGAATATGCTGATGGAAAAAAATTTATTGCTCAAAGATAATAATACCTACAGTAACATGTTGTACATCTCTGGAAAGAGGAGAAACAGACCTTTAATATGAGGGGTAAAAGATAATAGTGGCTCTAAAACTGTGTCAGTGAGGCCAACTTGAAGAACCAAATGTCACAAAATTAAAAAAAAACAATGAATATGCTGATGGAAAAAAATGTATTGCTCAAAGATGGTAACAAATACAGCAACATGTTGTACATCTCTGGAAAGAGGAGAAACAGACCTTTAATATGAGGGGTAAAAGATAATAGTGGCTCTAAAACTGTGCCAGTGAGGCCAACTTGAAGAACCAAATGTCACAAAATTAAAAAAAAAAAAACAATGAATATGCTGATGGAAAAAAATTTATTGCTCAAAGATAATAATACCTACAGTAACATGTTGTACATCTCTGGAAAGAGGAGAAACAGACCTTTAATATGAGGGGTAAAAGATAATAGTGGCTCTAAAACTGTGTCAGTGAGGCCAACTTGAAGAACCAAATGTCACAAAATTAAAAAAAAACAATGAATATGCTGATGGAAAAAAATTTGTTGCTCAAAGATGATAATACCTACAGTAACACGTTGTACATCTCTGGAAAGAGGAGAAACAGACCTTTAATATGAGGGGTAAAAGATAATAGTGGCTCTAAAACTGTGCCAGTGAGGCCAACTTGAAGAACCAAATGTCACAAAATTAAAAAAAAACAATGAATATGCTGATGGAAAAAAATGTATTGCTCAAAGATGGTAACACCTACAGCAACATGTTATACATCCCTGGAAAGAGGAGAAACAGACCTTTAATATGAGGGGTAAAAGATAATAGTGGCTCTAAAACTGTGCCAGTGAGGCCAACTTGAAGAACCAAATTTCACAAAATTAAAAAAAAACAATGAATATGCTGATGGAAAAAAATTTATTGCTCAAAGATAATAATACCTACAGTAACATGTTGTACATCTCTGGAAAGAGGAGAAACAGACCTTTAATATGAGGGGTAAAAGATAATAGTGGCTCTAAAACTGTGTCAGTGAGGCCAACTTGAAGAACCAAATGTCACAAAATTAAAAAAAAACAATGAATATGCTGATGGAAAAAAATTTATTGCTCAAAGATGGTAACACCTACAGCAACATGTTGTACATCCCTGGAAAGAGGAGAAACAGACCTTTAATATGAGGGGTAAAAGATAATAGTGGCTCAAAACTGTGCCAGTGAGGCCAACTTGAAGAACCAAATGTCACAAAATTAAAAAAAAAACAATGAATATGCTGATGGAAAAAAATGTATTGCTCAAAGATGGTAACACCTACAGCAACATGTTGTACATCCCTGGAAAGAGGAGAAACAGACCTTTAATAAGAGGGGTAAAAGATAATAGTGGCTCTAAACAATGAATATGCTGATGGAAAAAAATTTATTGCTCAAAGATGGTAACACCTACAGCAACATGTTGTACATCCCTGGAAAGAGGAGAAACAGACCTTTAATATGAGGGGTAAAAGATAATAGTGGCTCTAAAACTGTGCCAGTGAGGCCAACTTGAAGAACCAAATGTCACAAAATTAAAAAAAAACAATGAATATGCTGATGGAAAAAAATTTATTGCTCAAAGATGATAATACCTACAGTAACATGTTGTACATCTCTGGAAAGAGGAGAAACAGACCTTTAATATGAGGGGTAAAAGATAATAGTGGCTCTAAAACTGTGCCAGTGAGGCCAACTTGAAGAACCAAATGTCACAAAATTAAAAAAAAACAATGAATATGCTGATGGAAAAAAATTTATTGCTCAAAGATGGTAACACCTACAGCAACATGTTTTACATCACTGGAAAGAGGAGAAACAGACCTTTAATATGAGGGGTAAAAGATAATAGTGGCTCTGAAACTGTGCCAGTGAGGCCAACTTGAAGAACCAAATGTCACAAAATTAAAAAAAAATCAATGAATATGCTGATGGAAAAAAATTTATTGCTCAAAGATGGTAACACCTACAGCAACATGTTGTACATCCCTGGAAAGAGGAGAAACAGACCTTTAATATGAGAGGTAAAAGATAATAGTGGCTCTAAAACTGTGCCAGTGAGGCCAACTTGAAGAACCAAATGTCACAAAATTAAAAAAAAACAATGAATATGCTGATGGAAAAAAATTTATTGCTCAAAGGTGGTAACACCTACAGCAACATGTTGTACATCCCTGGAAAGAGGAGAAACTGACCTTTGATATGAGGGGTAAAAGATAATAGTGGCTCTAAAACTGTGCCAGTGAGGCCAACTTCAAGAACCAATTGTCACAAAATTAAAAAAAAACAATGAATATGCTGATGGAACAAAATTTATTGCTCAAAGATGGTAACACCTACAGCAACATGTTGTACATCCCTGGAAAGAGAAGAAACAGACCTTTCATATGAGGGGTGAAAGATAATAGTGGCTCTAAAACTGTGCCAGTGAGGCCAACTTGAAGAACCAAATGTCACAAAATTAAAAAAAAACAATGAATATGCTGATGGAAAAAAATGTATTGCTCAAAGATGGTAACACCTACAGCAACATGTTGTACATCCCTAGAAAGAGGAGAAACAGACCTTTAATATGAGGGGTAAAAGATAATAGTGGCTCTAAAACTGTGCCAGTGAGGCCAACTTGAAGAACCAAATGTCACAAAATTAAAAAAAAAAACAATGAATATGCTGATGGAAAAAAATTTATTGCTCAAAGATGGTAACACCTACAGCAACATGTTGTACATCCCTGGAAAGAGGAGAAACAGACCTTTAATATGAGGGGTAAAAGATAATAGTGGCTCTAAAACTGTGCCAGTGAGGCCAACTTAGGGAACCAAATGTCACAAAATTAAAAAAAAACAATGAATATGCTGATGGAAAAAAATTTATTGCTCAAAGATGGTAACACCTACAGCAACATGTTGTACATCCCTGGAAAGAGGAGAAACAGACCTTTAATATGAGGGGTAAAAGATAATAGTGGCTCTAAAACTGTGCCAGTGAGGCCAACTTGAAGAACCAAATGTCACAAAATTAAAAAAAAACAATGAATATGCTGATGGAAAAAAATGTATTGCTCAAAGATGGTAACACCTGCAGCAACATGTTGTACATCCCTGGAAAGAGGAGAAACAGACCTTTAATATGAGGGGTAAAAGATAATAGTGGCTGTTCTAAAACTGTGCCAGTGAGGCCAACTTAGGGAACCAAATGTCACAAAATTAAAAAAAAACAATGAATATGCTGATGGAAAAAAATTTATTGCTCAAAGATGATAATACCTACAGTAACATGTTGTACATCTCTGGAAAGAGGAGAAACAGACCTTTAATATGAGGGGTAAAAGATAATAGTGGCTCTAAAACTGTGCCAGTGAGGCCAACTTGAAGAACCAAATGTCACAAAATTAAAAAAAAACAATGAATATGCTGATGGAAAAAAATTTATTGCTCAAAGATGGTAACACCTACAGCAACATGTTGTACATTCCTGGAAAGAGGAGGAACAGACCTTTAATATGAGGGGTAAAAGATAATAGTGGCTCTAAAACTGTGCCAGTGAGGCCAACTTGAAGAACCAAATGTCACAAAATTAAAAAAAAAACAATGAATATGCTGATGGAAAAAAATTTATTGCTCAAAGATGATAATACCTACAGTAACATGTTGTACATCTCTGGAAAGAGGAGAAACAGACCTTTAATATGAGGGGTAAAAGATAATAGTGGCTCTAAAACTGTGTCAGTGAGGCCAACTTGAAGAACCAAATGTCACAAAATTAAAAAAAACAATGAATATGCTGATGGAAAAAAATTTATTGCTCAAAGATGGTAACACCTACAGCAACATGTTGTACATCCCTGGAAAGAGGAGAAACAGACCTTTAATATGAGGGGTAAAAGATAATAGTGGCTCTAAAACTGTGCCAGTGAGGCCAACTTGAAGAACCAAATGTCACAAAATTAAAAAAAAACAATGAATATGCTGATGGAAAAAAATGTATTGCTCAAAGATGGTAACACCTACAGCAACATGTTGTACATCCCTAGAAAGAGGAGAAACAGACCTTTAATATGAGGGGTAAAAGATAATAGTGGCTCTAAAACTGTGCCAGTGAGGCCAACTTGAAGAACCAAATGTCACAAAATTAAAAAAAAACAATGAATATGCTGATGGAAAAAAATGTATTGCTCAAAGATGGTAACACCTACAGCAACATGTTGTACATCCCTAGAAAGAGGAGAAACAGACCTTTAATATGAGGGGTAAAAGATAATAGTGGCTCTAAAACTGTGCCAGTGAGGCCAACTTGAAGAACCAAATGTCACAAAATTAAAAAAAAACAATGAATATGCTGATGGAAAAAAATTTATTGCTCAAAGATGGTAACACCTACAGCAACATGTTGTACATCCCTGGAAAGAGGAGAAACAGACCTTTAATATGAGGGGTAAAAGATAATAGTGGCTCTAAAACTGTGCCAGTGAGGCCAACTTAGGGAACCAAATGTCACAAAATTAAAAAAAAAAAACAATGAATATGCTGATGGAAAAAAATGTATTGCTCAAAGATGGTAACACCTACAGCAACATGTTGTACATCCCTGGAAAGAGGAAATGTCACAAAATTAAAAAAAAAAAACAATGAATATGCTGATGGAAAAAAATGTATTGCTCAAAGATGGTAACACCTACAGCAACATGTTGTACATCCCTGGAAAGAGGAGAAACAGACCTTTAATATGAGGGGTAAAAGATAATAGTGGCTCTAAAACTGTGCCAGTGAGGCCAACTTGAAGAACCAAATGTCACAAAATTAAAAAAAAAACAATGAATATGCTGATGGAAAAAAATTTATTGCTCAAAGATGGTAACACCTGCAGCAACATGTTGTACATCCCTGGAAAGAGGAGAAACAGACCTTTAATATGAGGGGTAAAAGATAATAGTGGCTGTTCTAAAACTGTGCCAGTGAGGCCAAATTGAAGAACCAAATGTCACAAAATTAAAAAAAAACAATGAATATGCTGATGGAAAAAAATTTATTGCTCAAAGATGGTAACACCTACAGCAACATGTTTTACATCACTGGAAAGAGGAGAAACAGACCTTTAATATGAGGGGTAAAAGATAATAGTGGCTCTAAAACTGTGCCAGTGAGGCCAACTTGAAGAACCAAATGTCACAAAATTAAAAAAAAACAATGAATATGCTGATGGAAAAAAATTTATTGCTCAAAGATGGTAACACCTACAGCAACATGTTGTACATCCCTGGAAAGAGGAGAAACAAGCCTTTAATATGAGGGGTAAAAGATAATAGTGGCTCTAAAACTGTGCCAGTGAGGCCAACTTGAAGAACCAAATGTCACAAAATTAAAAAAAAACAATGAATATGCTGATGGAAAAAAATTTATTGCTCAAAGATGATAATACCTACAGTAACATGTTGTACATCTCTGGAAAGAGGAGAATAAGACCTTTAATATGAGGGGTAAAAGATAATAGTGGCTCTAAAACTGTGTCAGTGAGGCCAACTTGAAGAACCAAATGTCACAAAATTAAAAAAAAACAATGAATATGCTGATGGAAAAAAATTTATTGCTCAAAGATGGTAACACCTACAGCAACATGTTGTACATCCCTGGAAAGAGGAGAAACGGACCTTTAATATGAGGGGTAAAAGATAATAGTGGCTCTAAAACTGTGCCAGTGAGGCCAACTTGAAGAACCAAATGTCACAAAATTAAAAAAAAAACAATGAATATGCTGATGGAAAAAAATGTATTGCTCAAAGATGGTAACACCTACAGCAACATGTTGTACATCCCTAGAAAGAGGAGAAACAGACCTTTAATATGAGGGGTAAAAGATAATAGTGGCTCCAAAACTGTGCCAGTGAGGCCAACTTGAAGAACCAAATGTCACAAAATTAAAAAAAAACAATGAATATGCTGATGGAAAAAAATTTATTGCTCAAAGATGGTAACACCTACAGCAACATGTTGTACATCCCTGGAAAGAGGAGAAACAGACCTTTAATATGAGGGGTAAAAGATAATAGTGGCTCTAAAACTGTGCCAGTGAGGCCAACTTGAAGAACCAAATGTCACAAAATGAAAAAAAAACAATGAATATGCTGATGGAAAAAAATTTATTGCTCAAAGATGGTAACACCTACAGCAACATGTTGTACATCCCTGGAAAGAGGAGAAACAGACCTTTAATATGAGGGGTAAAATATAATAGTGGCTCTAAAACTGTGCCAGTGAGGCCAACTTGAAGAACCAAATGTCACAAAATTAAAAAAAAACAATGAATATGCTGATGGAAAAAAATTTATTGTTCAAAGATGATAATACCTACAGTAACATGTTGTACATCTCTGGAAAGAGGAGAAACAGACCTTTAATATGAGGGGTAAAAGATAATAGTGGCTCCAAAACTGTGCCAGTGAGGCCAACTTGAAGAACCAAATGTCACAAAATTAAAAAAAAACAATGAATATGCTGATGGAAAAAAATTTATTGCTCAAAGATGGTAACACCTACAGCAACATGTTGTACATCCCTGGAAAGAGGAGAAACAGACCTTTAATATGAGGGGTAAAAGATAATAGTGGCTCTAAAACTGTGCCAGTGAGGCCAACTTGAAGAACCAAATGTCACAAAATTAAAAAAAAACAATGAATATGCTGATGGAAAAAAATTTATTGCTCAAAGATGATAATACCTACAGTAACATGTTGTACATCTCTGGAAAGAGGAGAAACAGACCTTTAATATGAGGGGTAAAAGATAATAGTGGCTCTAAAACTGTGCCAGTGAGGCCAACTTGAAGAACCAAATGTCACAAAATTAAAAAAAAACAATGAATATGCTGATGGAAAAAAATTTATTGCTCAAAGATGGTAACACCTACAGCAACATGTTTTACATCACTGGAAAGAGGAGAAACAGACCTTTAATATGAGGGGTAAAAGATAATAGTGGCTCTGAAACTGTGCCAGTGAGGCCAACTTGAAGAACCAAATGTCACAAAATTAAAAAAAAATCAATGAATATGCTGATGGAAAAAAATTTATTGCTCAAAGATGGTAACACCTACAGCAACATGTTGTACATCCCTGGAAAGAGGAGAAACAGACCTTTAATATGAGAGGTAAAAGATAATAGTGGCTATAAAACTGTGCCAGTGAGGCCAACTTGAAGAACCAAATGTCACAAAATTAAAAAAAAACAATGAATATGCTGATGGAAAAAAATTTATTGCTCAAAGGTGGTAACACCTACAGCAACATGTTGTACATCCCTGGAAAGAGGAGAAACTGACCTTTGATATGAGGGGTAAAAGATAATAGTGGCTCTAAAACTGTGCCAGTGAGGCCAACTTCAAGAACCAATTGTCACAAAATTAAAAAAAAACAATGAATATGCTGATGGAACAAAATTTATTGCTCAAAGATGGTAACACCTACAGCAACATGTTGTACATCCCTGGAAAGAGAAGAAACAGACCTTTCATATGAGGGGTGAAAGATAATAGTGGCTCTAAAACTGTGCCAGTGAGGCCAACTTGAAGAACCAAATGTCACAAAATTAAAAAAAAACAATGAATATGCTGATGGAAAAAAATGTATTGCTCAAAGATGGTAACACCTACAGCAACATGTTGTACATCCCTAGAAAGAGGAGAAACAGACCTTTAATATGAGGGGTAAAAGATAATAGTGGCTCTAAAACTGTGCCAGTGAGGCCAACTTGAAGAACCAAATGTCACAAAATTAAAAAAAAAAACAATGAATATGCTGATGGAAAAAAATTTATTGCTCAAAGATGGTAACACCTACAGCAACATGTTGTACATCCCTGGAAAGAGGAGAAACAGACCTTTAATATGAGGGGTAAAAGATAATAGTGGCTCTAAAACTGTGCCAGTGAGGCCAACTTAGGGAACCAAATGTCACAAAATTAAAAAAAAACAATGAATATGCTGATGGAAAAAAATTTATTGCTCAAAGATGGTAACACCTACAGCAACATGTTGTACATCCCTGGAAAGAGGAGAAACAGACCTTTAATATGAGGGGTAAAAGATAATAGTGGCTCTAAAACTGTGCCAGTGAGGCCAACTTGAAGAACCAAATGTCACAAAATTAAAAAAAAACAATGAATATGCTGATGGAAAAAAATGTATTGCTCAAAGATGGTAACACCTGCAGCAACATGTTGTACATCCCTGGAAAGAGGAGAAACAGACCTTTAATATGAGGGGTAAAAGATAATAGTGGCTGTTCTAAAACTGTGCCAGTGAGGCCAACTTAGGGAACCAAATGTCACAAAATTAAAAAAAAACAATGAATATGCTGATGGAAAAAAATTTATTGCTCAAAGATGATAATACCTACAGTAACATGTTGTACATCTCTGGAAAGAGGAGAAACAGACCTTTAATATGAGGGGTAAAAGATAATAGTGGCTCTAAAACTGTGCCAGTGAGGCCAACTTGAAGAACCAAATGTCACAAAATTAAAAAAAAACAATGAATATGCTGATGGAAAAAAATTTATTGCTCAAAGATGGTAACACCTACAGCAACATGTTGTACATTCCTGGAAAGAGGAGGAACAGACCTTTAATATGAGGGGTAAAAGATAATAGTGGCTCTAAAACTGTGCCAGTGAGGCCAACTTGAAGAACCAAATGTCACAAAATTAAAAAAAAAACAATGAATATGCTGATGGAAAAAAATTTATTGCTCAAAGATGATAATACCTACAGTAACATGTTGTACATCTCTGGAAAGAGGAGAAACAGACCTTTAATATGAGGGGTAAAAGATAATAGTGGCTCTAAAACTGTGTCAGTGAGGCCAACTTGAAGAACCAAATGTCACAAAATTAAAAAAAACAATGAATATGCTGATGGAAAAAAATTTATTGCTCAAAGATGGTAACACCTACAGCAACATGTTGTACATCCCTGGAAAGAGGAGAAACAGACCTTTAATATGAGGGGTAAAAGATAATAGTGGCTCTAAAACTGTGCCAGTGAGGCCAACTTGAAGAACCAAATGTCACAAAATTAAAAAAAAACAATGAATATGCTGATGGAAAAAAATGTATTGCTCAAAGATGGTAACACCTACAGCAACATGTTGTACATCCCTAGAAAGAGGAGAAACAGACCTTTAATATGAGGGGTAAAAGATAATAGTGGCTCTAAAACTGTGCCAGTGAGGCCAACTTGAAGAACCAAATGTCACAAAATTAAAAAAAAACAATGAATATGCTGATGGAAAAAAATGTATTGCTCAAAGATGGTAACACCTACAGCAACATGTTGTACATCCCTAGAAAGAGGAGAAACAGACCTTTAATATGAGGGGTAAAAGATAATAGTGGCTCTAAAACTGTGCCAGTGAGGCCAACTTGAAGAACCAAATGTCACAAAATTAAAAAAAAACAATGAATATGCTGATGGAAAAAAATTTATTGCTCAAAGATGGTAACACCTACAGCAACATGTTGTACATCCCTGGAAAGAGGAGAAACAGACCTTTAATATGAGGGGTAAAAGATAATAGTGGCTCTAAAACTGTGCCAGTGAGGCCAACTTAGGGAACCAAATGTCACAAAATTAAAAAAAAAACAATGAATATGCTGATGGAAAAAAATTTATTGCTCAAAGATGGTAACACCTACAGCAACATGTTGTACATCCCTGGAAAGAGGAGAAACAGACCTTTAATATGAGGGGTAAAAGATAATAGTGGCTCTAAAACTGTGCCAGTGAGGCCAACTTGAAGAACCAAATGTCACAAAATTAAAAAAAAAACAATGAATATGCTGATGGAAAAAAATTTATTGCTCAAAGATGGTAACACCTGCAGCAACATGTTGTACATCCCTGGAAAGAGGAGAAACAGACCTTTAATATGAGGGGTAAAAGATAATAGTGGCTGTTCTAAAACTGTGCCAGTGAGGCCAACTTGAAGAACCAAATGTCACAAAATTAAAAAAAAACAATGAATATGCTGATGGAAAAAAATTTATTGCTCAAAGATGGTAACACCTACAGCAACATGTTTTACATCACTGGAAAGAGGAGAAACAGACCTTTAATATGAGGGGTAAAAGATAATAGTGGCTCTAAAACTGTGCCAGTGAGGCCAACTTGAAGAACCAAATGTCACAAAATTAAAAAAAAACAATGAATATGCTGATGGAAAAAAATTTATTGCTCAAAGATGGTAACACCTACAGCAACATGTTGTACATCCCTGGAAAGAGGAGAAACAAACCTTTAATATGAGGGGTAAAAGATAATAGTGGCTCTAAAACTGTGCCAGTGAGGCCAACTTGAAGAACCAAATGTCACAAAATTAAAAAAAAACAATGAATATGCTGATGGAAAAAAATTTATTGCTCAAAGATGATAATACCTACAGTAACATGTTGTACATCTCTGGAAAGAGGAGAATAAGACCTTTAATATGAGGGGTAAAAGATAATAGTGGCTCTAAAACTGTGTCAGTGAGGCCAACTTGAAGAACCAAATGTCACAAAATTAAAAAAAAACAATGAATATGCTGATGGAAAAAAATTTATTGCTCAAAGATGGTAACACCTACAGCAACATGTTGTACATCCCTGGAAAGAGGAGAAACAGACCTTTAATATGAGGGGTAAAAGATAATAGTGGCTCTAAAACTGTGCCAGTGAGGCCAACTTGAAGAACCAAATGTCACAAAATTAAAAAAAAAACAATGAATATGCTGATGGAAAAAAATGTATTGCTCAAAGATGGTAACACCTACAGCAACATGTTGTACATCCCTAGAAAGAGGAGAAACAGACCTTTAATATGAGGGGTAAAAGATAATAGTGGCTCCAAAACTGTGCCAGTGAGGCCAACTTGAAGAACCAAATGTCACAAAATTAAAAAAAAACAATGAATATGCTGATGGAAAAAAATTTATTGCTCAAAGATGGTAACACCTACAGCAACATGTTGTACATCCCTGGAAAGAGGAGAAACAGACCTTTAATATGAGGGGTAAAAGATAATAGTGGCTCTAAAACTGTGCCAGTGAGGCCAACTTGAAGAACCAAATGTCACAAAATGAAAAAAAAACAATGAATATGCTGATGGAAAAAAATTTATTGCTCAAAGATGGTAACACCTACAGCAACATGTTGTACATCCCTGGAAAGAGGAGAAACAGACCTTTAATATGAGGGGTAAAATATAATAGTGGCTCTAAAACTGTGCCAGTGAGGCCAACTTGAAGAACCAAATGTCACAAAATTAAAAAAAAACAATGAATATGCTGATGGAAAAAAATTTATTGCTCAAAGATGATAATACCTACAGTAACATGTTGTACATCTCTGGAAAGAGGAGAAACAGACCTTTAATATGAGGGGTAAAAGATAATAGTGGCTCCAAAACTGTGCCAGTGAGGCCAACTTGAAGAACCAAATGTCACAAAATTAAAAAAAAACAATGAATATGCTGATGGAAAAAAATTTATTGCTCAAAGATGGTAACACCTACAGCAACATGTTGTACATCCCTGGAAAGAGGAGAAACAGACCTTTAATATGAGGGGTAAAAGATAATAGTGGCTCTAAAACTGTGCCAGTGAGGCCAACTTGAAGAACCAAATGTCACAAAATTAAAAAAAAAAAATGAATATGCTGATGGCAAAAAATGTATTGCTCAAAGACGGTAACACCTACAGCAACATGTTGTACATCCCTGGAAAGAGGAGAAATAGACCTTTAATATGAGGGGTAAAAGATAATAGTGGCTCTAAAACTGTGCCAGTGAGGCCAACTTGAAGAACCAAATGTCACAAAATTAAAAAAAAACAATGAATATGCTGATGGAAAAAAATTTATTGCTCAAAGATGGTAACACCTACAGCAACATGTTGTACATCCCTGGAAAGAGGAGAAACAGACCTTTAATATGATTGGTAAAAGATAATAGTGGCTGCTCTAAAACTGTGCCAGTGAGGCCAACTTGAAGAACCAAATGTCACAAAATTAAAAAAAAAACAATGAATATGCTGATGGAATAAAATTTATTGCTCAAAGATGGTAACACCTACAGCAACATGTTTTACATCACTGGAAAGAGGAGAAACAGACCTTTAATATGAAGGGTAAAAGATAATAGTGGCTCTAAAACTGTGCCAGTGAGGCCAACTTGAAGAACCAAATGTCACAAAATTAAAAAAAAACAATGAATATGCTGATGGAAAAAAATTTATTGCTCAAAGATGGTAACACCTACAGCAACATGTTGTACATCCCTGGAAAGAGGAGAAACTGTGCCAGTGAGGCCAACTTGAAGAACCAAATGTCACAAAATTAAAAAAAAAAACAATGAATATGCTGATGGAAAAAAATTTATTGCTCAAAGACGGTAACACCTACAGCAACATGATATACATCCCTGGAAAGAGGAGAAACAGACCTTTAATATGAGGGATAAAAGATAATAGTGGCTCTAAAACTGTGCCAGTGAGGCCAACTTGAAGAACCAAATGTCACAAAATTAAAAAAAAACAATGAA
This sequence comes from Cheilosia vernalis, assembly GCA_949126925.1. Classification (NCBI taxonomy): domain Eukaryota; kingdom Metazoa; phylum Arthropoda; class Insecta; order Diptera; family Syrphidae; genus Cheilosia; species Cheilosia vernalis. Next base: position 21,292,520 of record OX421361.1, read on the forward strand.
TATGCTGATGGAAAAAAATTTATTGCTCAAAGATGGTAACACCTACAGCAACATGTTGTACATCCCTGGAAAGAGGAGAAACTGTGCCAGTGAGGCCAACTTGAAGAACCAAATGTCACAAAATTAAAAAAAAAAACAATGAATATGCTGATGGAAAAAAATTTATTGCTCAAAGACGGTAACACCTACAGCAACATGATATACATCCCTGGAAAGAGGAGAAACAGACCTTTAATATGAGGGATAAAAGATAATAGTGGCTCTAAAACTGTGCCAGTGAGGCCAACTTGAAGAACCAAATGTCACAAAATTAAAAAAAAACAATGAATATGCTGATGGAAAAAAATTTATTGCTCAAAGATGGTAACACCTACAGCAACATGTTATACATCCCTGGAAAGAGGAGAAACAGACCTTTAATATGAGGGGTAAAAGATAATAGTGGCTCTAAAACTGTGCCAGTGAGGCCAACTTGAAGAACCAAATGTCACAAAATTAAAAAAAAACAATGAATATGCTGATGGAAAAAAATTTATTGCTCAAAGATGGTAACACCTACAGCAACATGTTATACATCCCTGGAAAGAGGAGAAACAGACCTTTAATATGAGGGGTAAAAGATAATAGTGGCTCTAAAACTGTGCCAGTGAGGCCAACTTGAAGAACCAAATGTCACAAAATTAAAAAAAAACAATGAATATGCTGATGGAAAAAAATTTATTGCTCAAAGACGGTAACACCTACAGCAACATGTTGTACATCCCTGGAAAGAGGAGAAACAGACCTTTAATATGAGGGGTAAAAGATAAAAGTGGCTCTAAAACTGTGCCAGTGAGGCCAACTTGAAGAACCAAATGTCACAAAATTAAAAAAAAAAAATGAATATGCTGATGGCAAAAAATGTATTGCTCAAAGGCGGTAACACCTACAGCAACATGTTGTACATCCCTGGAAAGAGGAGAAATAGACCTTTAATATGAGGGGTAAAAGATAATAGTGGCTCTAAAACTGTGCCAGTGAGGCCAACTTGAAGAACCAAATGTCACAAAATTAAAAAAAAACAATGAATATGCTGATGGAAAAAAATTTATTGCTCAAAGATGGTAACACCTACAGCAACATGTTGTACATCCCTGGAAAGAGGAGAAACAGACCTTTAATATGATTGGTAAAAGATAATAGTGGCTGCTCTAAAACTGTGCCAGTGAGGCCAACTTGAAGAACCAAATGTCACAAAATTAAAAAAAAAACAATGAATATGCTGATGGAATAAAATTTATTGCTCAAAGATGGTAACACCTACAGCAACATGTTTTACATCACTGGAAAGAGGAGAAACAGACCTTTAATATGAAGGGTAAAAGATAATAGTGGCTCTAAAACTGTGCCAGTGAGGCCAACTTGAAGAACCAAATGTCACAAAATTAAAAAAAAACAATGAATATGCTGATGGAAAAAAATTTATTGCTCAAAGATGGTAACACCTACAGCAACATGTTGTACATCCCTGGAAAGAGGAGAAACTGTGCCAGTGAGGCCAACTTGAAGAACCAAATGTCACAAAATTAAAAAAAAAAACAATGAATATGCTGATGGAAAAAAATTTATTGCTCAAAGACGGTAACACCTACAGCAACATGATATACATCCCTGGAAAGAGGAGAAACAGACCTTTAATATGAGGGATAAAAGATAATAGTGGCTCTAAAACTGTGCCAGTGAGGCCAACTTGAAGAACCAAATGTCACAAAATTAAAAAAAAACAATGAATATGCTGATGGAAAAAAATTTATTGCTCAAAGATGGTAACACCTACAGCAACATGTTATACATCCCTGGAAAGAGGAGAAACAGACCTATAATATGAGGGGTAAAAGATAATAGTGGCTCTAAAACTGTGCCAGTGAGGCCAACTTGAAGAACCAAATGTCACAAAATTAAAAAAAAACAATGAATATGCTGATGGAAAAAAATTTATTGCTCAAAGACGGTAACACCTACAGCAACATGTTGTACATCCCTGGAAAGAGGAGAAACAGACCTTTAATATGAGGGGTAAAAGATAAAAGTGGCTCTAAAACTGTGCCAGTGAGGCCAACTTGAAGAACCAAATGTCACAAAATTAAAAAAAAAAAATGAATATGCTGATGGCAAAAAATGTATTGCTCAAAGACGGTAACACCTACAGCAACATGTTGTACATCCCTGGAAAGAGGAGAAATAGACCTTTAATATGAGGGGTAAAAGATAATAGTGGCTCTAAAACTGTGCCAGTGAGGCCAACTTGAAGAACCAAATGTCACAAAATTAAAAAAAAACAATGAATATGCTGATGGAAAAAAATTTATTGCTCAAAGATGGTAACACCTACAGCAACATGTTGTACATCCCTGGAAAGAGGAGAAACAGACCTTTAATATGAGGGGTAAAAGATAATAGTGGCTCTAAAACTGTGCCAGTGAGGCCAACTTGAAGAACCAAATGTCACAAAATTAAAAAAAAACAATGAATATGCTGATGGAAAAAAATTTATTGCTCAAAGACGGTAACACCTACAGCAACATGATATACATCCCTGGAAAGAGGAGAAACAGACCTTTAATATGAGGGATAAAAGATAATAGTGGCTCTAAAACTGTGCCAGTGAGGCCAACTTGAAGAACCAAATGTCACAAAATTAAAAAAAAACAATGAATATGCTGATGGAAAAAAATGTATTGCTCAAAGACGGTAACACCTACAGCAACATGTTGTACATCCCTGGAAAGAGGAGAAATAGACCTTTAATATGAGGGGTAAAAGATAATAGTGGCTCTAAAACTGTGCCAGTGAGGCCAACTTGAAGAACCAAATGTCACAAAATTAAAAAAAAACAATGAATATGCTGATGGAAACAAATTTATTGCTCAAAGATGGTAACACCTACAGCAACATGTTGTACATCCCTGGAAAGAGGAGAAACAGACCTTTAATATGAGGGGTAAAAGATAATAGTGGCTCTAAAACTGTGCCAGTGAGGCCAACTTGAAGAACCAAATGTCACAAAATTAAAAAAAAACAATGAATATGCTGATGGAAAAAAATTTATTGCTCAAAGACGGTAACACCTACAGCAACATGATATACATCCCTGGAAAGAGGAGAAACAGATCTTTAATATGAGGGATAAAAGATAATAGTGGCTCTAAAACTGTGCCAGTGAGGCCAACTTGAAGAACCAAATGTCACAAAATTAAAAAAAAAAACAATGAATATGCTGATGGAAAAAAATTTATTGCTCAAAGATGGTAACACCTACAGCAACATGTTATACATCCCTGGAAAGAGGAGAAACAGACCTTTAATATGAGGGGTAAAAGATAATAGTGGCTCTAAAACTGTTCCAGTGAGGCCAACTTGAAGAACCAAATGTCACAAAATTAAAAAAAACAATGAATATGCTGATGGAAAAAAATTTATTGCTCAAAGACGGTAACACCTACAGCAACATGTTGTACATCCCTGGAAAGGGGAGAAACAGACCTTTAATATGAGGTGTAAAAGATAATAGTGGCTCTAAAACTGTGCCAGTGAGGCCAACTTGAAGAACCAAATGTCACAAAATTAAAAAAAAAACAATGAATATGCTGATGGAAAAAAATTTATTGCTCAAAGATGGTAACACCTACAGCAACATGTTATACATCCCTGGAAAGAGGAGAAACAGACCTTTAATATGAGGGGTAAAAGATAATAGTGGCTCTAAAACTGTTCCAGTGAGGCCAACTTGAAGAACCAAATGTCACAAAATTAAAAAAAACAATGAATATGGTGATGGAAAAAAATTTATTGCTCAAAGACGGTAACACCTACAGCAACATGTTGTACATCCCTGGAAAGAGGAGAAACAGACCTTTAATATGAGGGGTAAAAGATAATAGTGGCTCTAAAACTGTGCCAGTGAGGCCAACTTGAAGAACCAAATGTCACAAAATTAAAAAAAAACAATGAATATGCTGATGGAAAAAAATTTATTGCTCAAAGATGGTAACACCTACAGCAACATGTTGTACATCCCTGGAAAGAGGAGAAACAGACCTTTAATATGAGGGGTAAAAGATAATAGTGGCTCTAAAACTGTGCCAGTGAGGCCAACTTGAAGAACCAAATGTCACAAAATTAAAAAAAAACAATGAATATGCTGATGGAAAAAAATTTATTGCTCAAAGATGGTAACACCTACAGCAACATGTTATACATCCCTGGAAAGAGGAGAAACAGACCTTTAATATGAGGGGTAAAAGATAATAGTGGCTCTAAAACTGTTCCAGTGAGGCCAACTTGAAGAACCAAATGTCACAAAATTAAAAAAAACAATGAATATGGTGATGGAAAAAAATTTATTGCTCAAAGACGGTAACACCTACAGCAACATGTTGTACATCCCTGGAAAGAGGAGAAACAGACCTTTAATATGAGGGGTAAAAGATAATAGTGGCTCTAAAACTGTGCCAGTGAGGCCAACTTGAAGAACCAAATGTCACAAAATTAAAAAAAAACAATGAATATGCTGATGGAAAAAAATTTATTGCTCAAAGATGGTAACACCTACAGCAACATGTTGTACATCCCTGGAAAGAGGAGAAACAGACCTTTAATATGAGGGGTAAAAGATAATAGTGGCTCTAAAACTGTGCCAGTGAGGCCAACTTGAAGAACCAAATGTCACAAAATTAAAAAAAAAAACAATGAATATTTTTTTCATATTTTCATATTTATTGACTTAGGAAATATCTTTTACATTAGACTTGAAGTCCATTTATAGCAAAAGTTAATACAATTTTGAATTAATTTAACTTAACAAGTATGAATAACATTAAACAATTACAGATAAGCAAATAATGAGCATATTCAATTTAGACGATGAGAAATCTACATTAATACATTTCAAAAATAAATAATTTAGGAGCATAAAAAAAAAAAAGAAAAAAAAAACAAATATAAATAAATACATTTACAAACTATAATATGAATTATGAATTATTGACTAGATGTCTGAATAAAACGTTTTCGAAGTATTTGGTACCGCGATGTCTTCGTATATCTAGGGGTAAGGCATTCCACTGTCTGATAACACAAACAAAAAATTGACGTTCTGAATTTGTGCATGTGAACTTTGGCTGCACAAATATAAACGATCTTGACGAGGCACCAAAATTTATTTTTTCATAAAGATACGAGGGTTCCTTACTAATTAAAATTTTATTTAGCATTTTAAGCCCGCAGTACTTGAGATATGTATACAAACTACATCCAAATACGCTTTTTGAGTAGCTTGATATGTGATCGAAGCGTTTGAGATCATATATGTATCGGATGACATTGTTAAATGCTACAGTTAAATTTCTTTTTGTTTCGGAACTATGACCACAAAAAATTTCACACCCATATGTTATGATCGGCATAATTATTGATTTGGCTAATTGCATTTTAATATGTTGGGGGGTAAAGTGCTTGGATAAAGATAAGTTTCACAGGCAGCCATAGATCTTACCAATTGACAACCGTATATGATAGTCCCAACTAAGAGTAGAATCGAACCAAATACCCAAGTTCTTAGCCTTATCTGTATATTCGAGTACTGTTCTTCCTAAGTATATTCTTGGAAAATAGCTATGGTCAAGTTTATTCTTGTAAATAATCAAACATTTAGATTTTGTTGGATTTAGTTGGAGACAATTCTCTTCTGACCAAGACGTAATATTTTTTAGATCTTTATTTAATTTATCAGCACAATCTTCGATCATTCCAAGCTTGCAGCTTAAATAGATTTGTACATCATCGGCATACATGTGCAGGGAAGAATTTTCGATTACAAGCGGAAGGTCATTAATAAACATTGTAAACAACAATGGGCCAAGTATTGATCCCTGGGGTACACCAGAGCAAAGTTCTAAGAAGCTAGACACGTTCCTATTTAAGACTACTGCCTGTTTTCTATTTGTGAGGTATGAGTGCATCAGATTAGCGGCAGAGTTTGAAAACCGAAAATAGTTCTTAATCTTGGATACAAGTATTTTATGATTTACTGTATCAAACGCTTTAGAAAAATCCAGCAGTCCGAGAAAAGATACAAGGTTTTTGTCCATAGAATACCTTAGGTCGTCAGTAACTTTTAGCACAGCTGAAACACAACTATGCTTCACCCTGAAACCAGACTGAAATTTACTTAGGAGTTTGTTATTGCTAAGAAAAAGCGAAATTTGTTTATGCAAGATTTTTTCCAAAACTTTTGACAGAAATGGAAGAATTGAAATAGGTCGGTATTCGGGATTTGTAAGTCGAGTAGCTGCTTTCTTAAGAACCGGTATTACTTTAGCAACCTTCCATATTTGAGGAAAATAACTTGTTAAAATGATTGTATTAAAAATATGGGTTATAACTGGAAGTATATGTGGCAGAATTATTTTTACAAAAAGAGGGTGTATTTCATCGAGACCCACTGCCTTTGATTTTATATCAATGACAGCTCTTACAACATCTTGTTCTTCTACTCTTGCAAAATAAAAACATCCCTCGATATCATTTTCACATGAAAGATCATCAGATTGGTCAGCATCTCGTGGGCCGGATTGAATGTTCGCAAATTGAATATTTAGTGAGTCAGGGCTTACTTCTAGAGGACATTCCTGTCTTTGCCGACCAACACCTAATTCTCGAATATTTTTCCAAAGCGTTCGTGAAGGTAAATTTGGGTTTAACTTGTTAAAGTAAAATAACTTTTTAGCCTCCCTTATTTTAATTGTAATTTTATTTCTTAGGCTCCGAAAAATGTTGTATAGTTCTGGAAGCTTAAAACGTTTCCATTGGCTATACGCACTATCCCTTCTTTTCATTAAATCACGTAGTTCTGGGGTAAACCACGAATTGTTTTCGGACAAATTTTTAGTTTGTCTTATCGGAACATGTCTATTAAAGAGAGCTCTAACAGCATCTTCAAGAAAATTAATTTGCTCATCCGGGGAATTCATTAAGTAAATTTGTTGCCAGTTGATATGGATTATATCATTTTCCAAATGATTATTATTAATATTTTTAAAGTCCCTAAACTCGTAAATAGATACTGCATTGCTAGGTAAAAACTCGTAAGTTACAAAGATCAGATCATGTTTGGAATATGCTGGTGCTGATAGTTGTGAAGATAAGAGTGTTTTGTTTGGATTGTTGGTGAGGAAAAAGTCAAGTAAGGTAGCACCTTGATGCGAAAAATGTGTAGGTAGATCTGTATTCACTGGTACCAGGCCAAGTGTACTAATGCTCTGAATAAATGATCGTGACTCTTCAACACACAATAAGTTACAATTAAAATCACCACATAAAAGAACATCACTATAGAGAGGAGAAAATTGCTCTAAGACTGAAAACAGATTTGAACAATTAACATATTTATTTGGTCGATATACAACACCAAACAGGCATTTACTATTACGGTTCGTCAATTCAACAAAAAGGTAGTCTACGGCAGAATGTTCATCCGATTCTGTAACGTATTTAGGACGTATGTTACTACGAATATATATTGCTGTACCCCCCCCAGTTCGATTTAACCTATCAGCGCGAAACAATCTGTAGCCATTTAACTTATATACTGTATTGGAAACACCACTTTGAAACCAAGTTTCCGATACACATATAATGTCAACAGCCGAATTTGTAAAAGTTCTTCTAAACTCATCTATCTTTGGATATAAGCTTTGCGCATTTATATGGCACACTCGAAGTCCATTGTGTTGTTTGCACAGAATTTGTATCATCATGCGCAAATCATTGTTTGTGTTATCATTATTTAGGATTAAGTTGCTGTTATTAATCATTTTCGAAGTTATTAAACAAGTTAAAGTACATATACCATCCCCAGACAGAAGACAACATAAAACGAGGTAAAAGGAAATATTCAGACATGAAAATCATAGTATTTAAAATTGAGAAGAAACTAAAGAAAAATAAATATTTAACAAAAATTATATAATATAATAAATGCTGCATATAGAGAAGCAGCTTACATAAACTCATCGTGTTGTTTGACATTTCCATTATTTGCATTATCGGCGATTTTATCCAAGTTCGTCAGCGAGGTTACCAAGAGCGCTTCTCCAGCTAAATCGCCCGGCCGAGCGATTTGTCGTACATAAACTCTCCCATTTCGTGTGTACACACTTGAAAGCTTTTTTCCACGCTTTAAACGAAGAGCTTTTCGTAGAATAAGGTGGTCATTGGAAGTCAAGCTTTCATTTAGGTAGATGCGGCTGTCAGATGGTAATCCGACATCATGTAAACAAATGTTTTTGAAGTTATTACTTCTTTAGGCGCGTTGGGCACTTTTAGATGGAAAGAAATTAGTGAATTCGCGTCACCTTAAAAACGACACCGCGTCATCGTCACCAAAAAAACGACACCGCGTCATCGTCACCGAAAAAACGACACCGCGTCATCGTCACCGAAAAAACGACACCGCGTCATCGTCACCGAGAAACCGACACCCGATAGATGGCGCTGTTGTCCATTTTTTTGAGAAACTCAACCGATCCAAATGAAACTTTGTTTGTGTGCATGGTTGTATGCAGCTAGAAAGATAGGATAGTTTTGGACCCGATAGGTGGCGCTGTTGTCGATTTTTTTGAGAAACTCAACCGATCTCAATGAAACTTTGTTTGTGTGCATGGTTGTATGCAGCTAGAAAGATAGGTTAGTTTTGGACCCGATAGGTGGCGCTGTTGTCGATTTTTTTGAGAAACTCAACCGATCTCAATGAAACTTTGTTTGTGTGCATGGTTGTATGCAGCTAGAAAGATAGGATAGTTTTGGACCCGATAGGTGGCGCTGTTGTCGATTTTTTTGAGAAACTCAACCGATCTCAATGAAACTTTGTTTGTGTGCATGGTTGTATGCAGCTAGAAAGATAGGATAGTTTTGGACCCGATAGGTGGCGCTGTTGTCGATTTTTTTGAGAAACTCAACCGATCTCAATGAAACTTTGTTTGTGTGCATTGTTGTATGCAACTAGAAAGATAGGATAGTTTTGGACCCGATAGGTGGCGCTGTTGTCGATTTTTTTGAGAAACTCAACCGATCTCAATGAAACTTTGTTTGTGTGCATTGTTGTTTGCAACTAGAAAGATAGGATAGTTTTGGACCCGATAGGTGGCGCTGTTGTCGATTTTTTTGAGAAACTCAACCGATCTCAATGAAACTTTGTTTGTGTGCATGGTTGTATGCAGCTAGAAAGATAGGATAGTTTTGGACCCAATAGGTGGCGCTGTTGTCGATTTTTTTGAGAAACTCAACCGATCTCAATGAAACTTTGTTTGTGTGCATGGTTGTATGCAGCTAGAAAGATAGGATAGTTTTGGACCCGATAGGTGGCGCTGTTGTCGATTTTTTTGAGAAACTCAACCGATCTCAATGAAACTTTGTTTGTGTGCATGGTTGTATGCAGCTAGATAGATAGGATAGTTTTGGACCCGATAGGTGGCGCTGTTGTCGATTTTTTTTAAAAACTCAACCGATCTCAATGAAACTTTGTTTGTGTGCATGGTTGTATGCAGCTAGAAAGATAGGATAGTTTTGGACCCGATAGGTGGCGCTGTTGTCGATTTTTTTGAGAAACTCAACCGATCTCAATGAAACTTTGTTTGTGTGCATGGTTGTATGCAGCTAGAAAGATAGGATAGTTTTGGACCCGATAGGTGGCGCTGTTGTCGATTTTTTTGAGAAACTCAACCGATCTCAATGAAACTTTGTTTGTGTGCATGGTTGTATGCAGCTAGAGATAGGATAGTTTTGGACCCGATAGGTGGCGCTGTTGTCGATTTTTTTGAGAAACTCAACCGATCTCAATGAAACTTTGTTTGTGTGCATGGTTGTATGCAGCTAGAAAGATAGGATAGTTTTGGACCCGATAGGTGGCGCTGTTGTCGATTTTTTTGAGAAACTTAACCGATCTCAATGAAACTTTGTTTGTGTGCATGGTTGTATGCAGCTAGAAAGATAGGATAGTTTTGGACCCAATAGGTGGCGCTGTTGTCGATTTTTTTGAGAAACTCAACCGATCTCAATGAAACTTTGTTTGTGTGCATGGTTGTATGCAACTAGAAAGATAGGATAGTTTTGGACCCGATAGGTGGCGCTGTTGTCGATTTTTTTGAGAAACTCAACCGATCTCAATGAAACTTTGTTTGTGTGCATGGTTGTATGCAGCTTGAAAGATAGGATAGTTTTGGACCCAATAGGTGGCGCTGTTGTCGATTTTTTTGAGAAACTCAACCGATCTCAATGAAACTTTGTTTGTGTGCATGGTTGTATGCAGCTAGATAGATAGGATAGTTTTGGACCCGATAGGTGGCGCTGTTGTCGATTTTTTTGAGAAACTCAACCGATCTCAATGAAACTTTGTTTGTGTGCATGGTTGTTTGCAGCTAGAAAGATAGGATAGTTTTGGACCCGATAGGTGGCGCTGTTGTCGATTTTTTTGAGAAACTCAACCGATCTCAATGAAACTTTGTTTGTGTGCATGGTTGTATGCAGCTAGAAAGATAGGATAGTTTTGGACCCGATAGGTGGCGCTATTGTCGATTTTTTTGAGAAACTCAACCGATCTCAATGAAACTTTGTTTGTGTGCATGGTTGTATGCAGCTAGAAAGATAGGATAGTTTTGGACCCGATAGGTTGCGCTGTTGTCGATTTTTTGAGAAACTCAACCGATCTCAATTAAACTTTGTTTGTGTGCATGGTTGGATGCAGCTAGAATGATAGGATAGTTTTGGACCCGATAGGTGGCGCTGTTGTCGATTTTTTTGAGAAACTCAACCGATCTCAATGAAACTTTGTTTGTGTGCATGGTTGTATGCAGCTGGAAAGATAGGAGAGTTTTGGACCCGATAGGTGGCGCTGTTGTCGATTTTTTTGAGAAACTCAACCGATCTCAATGAAACTTTGTTTGTGTGCATCGTTTTATGCAGCTAGAAAGTTAGGATAGTTTTGGACCCGATAGGTGGCACTGTTGTCCATTTTCCGAGAAACTCAGCCGATCTCAATGAAACTTTGTGTGTGTGCATGGTTGTACGCAGCTAGAAAGATAGGATAGTTTTGGACCCGATAGGTGGCGCTGTTGTCGATTTTTTTGAGAAACTCAACCAATCTCAATGAAACTTTGTATGTGTGCATGGTTGTATGCAGCTAAAAAGATAGAATAGTGTTGGACCCGATAGGTGGTGCTGTTGTCGATTTTTTTGGGAAACTCAACCGATCTCACTGAAACTTTGTTTGTGTGCATGGTTTATGCAGCTAGAAAGATAGGATAGTTTTGGACCCGATAGGTGGCGCTGTTGTCCGTTTTCTGAGAAACTCAACCGATCCCAATGAAACTTTGTATGTGTGCATGTTTGTATGCAGCTAGAAAGATAGGATAGTTTTGGACCCGATAGGTGGCGCTGTTGTCGATTTTTTTTGGGAAACTCAACCGATCTCAATGAAACTTTGTTTGTGTGCATGGTTGTATGCAGCTAGAAAGATAGGATAGTTTTGGACCTGATAGGGGGCGCTGTTGTCCGTTTTCTGAGAAACTTTACCGATCCCAATGAAATTTTGTATGTGTGCATGTTTGTATGCAGCTAGAAAGATAGGATAGTTTTGGACCCGATAGGTGGCGCTGTTGTAAAATATTATGCATTATTTTTCATGTACCTACAATAGCGCTTTAAATGAAAGTGAAAATTATAATATAATATTTGTAGTAGTAGTTTATAATAATCAATAAAGAAACACTTCATTTAAAAGTATTTCCTGACGATTCGATAGATGCACATGTAATTGTTCAAGTAATAACTTCTGTCGGCACTCCCGGAGTGCTTGTCTTTTTTTTTTTTGTGATTTACCCATTGGACGTGTACTGAGCGCAGTAAATGTTTTTTTTCATCGGCAGACACAAATTTAATAACGATCGCAGTATTTTCATCAGAATGCCTTCTCGGTTTAACGCGGAAAATGTTCTGTAAAGTAGGTGTTGGTGTACAGTTGACAGATAGGCAGAACTTCGTAAACATTGTCGCCAAGTCCTCCTTCTCCATTTTGGGTATTCCACGTAGGACAGCAATATTTGATACTTTGTCTCGTTCAAGTTCGTCAATCCGGTGGTTAAGGAGAGATATGTTGGGTGTACTATCCGATTGGTTTGTTGTTGCCTCCAGTTGTTGAACTCTTTGAGACAGATCGTTAATTTGTTCTTTGAAGTGTGCGATGTTGTTGACGAAATCTTTCTCAATTTTATCCAGTTTTCTCGAGAGCTTATTATTCTCTTCTTTAATGAAGTCTTTTAGTTCTTCGTATTGCTTATTTTGCTTAATTGTTGCCTGTTCCATTGCCTTTACAAAGTTCATGTTGGTAGTGCCCGCGGGTGGTGTGCGGAATGCAGGCGAATTTTGATGTTGGTTTTTTATGGCAGCAGTCTTGCGGGTTTCACGGGTGTGTTGTTGTTGTGATTCGGCCATTGTCAACAGTGGAAACTTTAAAGCAGTATAACTCGAGAACTAATTTACTTCGAAGAAAAATACAAATAACAAGCGGATAAAACAGGCAATGAAGCGATATGAAACACTTTTTTTTGTTTAAAACTATTGTTTATTAAGTAGGAACTTGGTTAAAACGCACAGAAAATATTTAGTGTTTTAGCTTGTCATATTTGACAGTTCAGCGCGGATCCAATAATGAATATGCTGATGGAAAAAAATTTATTTCTCAAAGATGGTAACACCTACAGCAACATGTTGTACATCCCTGGAAAGAGGAGAAACAGACCTTTAATATGAGGGGTAAACGATAATAGTGGCTCTAAAACTGTGCCAGTGAGGCCAACTTGAAGAACCAAATGTCACAAAATTAAAAAAAAACAATGAATATGCTGATGGAAACAAATTTATTGCTCAAAGATGATAATACCTACAGTAACATGTTGTACATCTCTGGCAAGAGGAGAAACAGACCTTTAATATGAGGGGTAAAAGATAATAGTGGCTCTAAAACTGTGCCAGTGAGGCCAACTTGAAGAACCAAATGTCACAAAATTAAAAAAAAACAATGAATATGCTGATGGAAAAAAATTTATTGCTCAAAGATGGTAACACCTACAGCAACATGTTGTACATCCCTGGAAAGAGGAGAAACAGACCTTTAATATGAGGGGTAAAAGATAATAGTGGCTCTAAAACTGTGCCAGTGAGGCCAACTTGAAGAACCAAATGTCACAAAATTAAAAAAAAACAATGAATATGCTGATGGAAAAAAATGTATTGCTCAAAGATGGTAACACCTACAGCAACATGTTGTACATCCCTGGAAAGAGGAGAAACAGACCTTTAATATGAGGGGTAAAAGATAATAGTGGCTCTAAAACTGTGCCAGTGAGGCCAACTTGAAGAACCAAATGTCACAAAATTAAAAAAAAAACAATGAATATGCTGATGGAAAAAAATTTATTGCTCAAAGATGGTAACACCTACAGCAACATATTGTACATCCCTGGAAAGCGGAGAAACAGACCTTTAATATGAGGGGTAAAAGATAATAGTGGCTCTAAAACTGTGCCAGTGAGGCCAACTTGAAGAACCAAATGTCACAAAATTAAAAAAAAAACAATGAATATGCTGATGGAAAAAAATTTATTGCTCAAAGATGGTAACACCTACAGCAACATATTGTACATCCCTGGAAAGCGGAGAAACAGACCTTTAATATGAGGGGTAAAAGATAATAGTGGCTCTAAAACTGTGCCAGTGAGGCCAACTTGAAGAACCAAATGTCACAAAATTAAAAAAAAAACAATGAATATGCTGATGGAAAAAAATTTATTGCTCAAAGATGGTAACACCTACAGCAACATATTGTACATCCCTGGAAAGCGGAGAAACAGACCTTTAATATGAGGGGTAAAAGATAATAGTGGCTCTAAAACTGTGCCAGTGAGGCCAACTTGAAGAACCAAATGTCACAAAATTAAAAAAAAACAATGAATATGCTGATGGAAAAAAATTTATTGCTCAAAGATGGTAACACCTACAGCAACATGTTGTACATCCCTGGAAAGAGGAGAAACAGACCTTTAATATGAGGCGTAAAAGATAATAGTGGCTCTAAAACTGTGCCAGTGAGGCCAACTTGAAGAACCAAATGTCACAAAATTAAAAAAAAACAATGAATATGCTGATGGAAAAAAATGTATTGCTCAAAGATGGTAACACCTACAGCAACATGTTGTACATCCCTGGAAAGAGGAGAAACAGACCTTTAATATGAGGGGTAAAAGATAATAGTGGCTCTAAAACTGTGCCAGTGAGGCCAACTTGAAGAACCAAATGTCACAAAATTAAAAAAAAAAACAATGAATATGCTGATGGAAAAAAATTTATTGCTCAAAGATGGTAACACCTACAGCAACATATTGTACATCCCTGGAAAGCGGAGAAACAGACCTTTAATATGAGGGGTAAAAGATAATAGTGGCTCTAAAACTGTGCCAGTGAGGCCAACTTGAAGAACCAAATGTCACAAAATTAAAAAAAAAAAACAATGAATATGCTGATGGAAAAAAATTTATTGCTCAAAGATGGTAACACCTACAGCAACATGTTGTACATCCCTGGAAAGAGGAGAAACAGACCTTTAATATGAGGGGTAAACGATAATAGTGGCTCTAAAACTGTGCCAGTGAGGCCAACTTGAAGAACCAAATGTCACAAAATTAAAAAAAAACAATGAATATGCTGATGGAAAAAAATGTATTGCTCAAAGATGGTAACACCTACAGCAACATGTTGTACATCCCTGGAAAGAGGAGAAACAGACCTTTAATATGAGGGGTAAAAGATAATAGTGGCTCTAAAACTGTGCCAGTGAGGCCAACTTGAAGAACCAAATGTCACAAAATTAAAAAAAAAACAATGAATATGCTGATGGAAAAAAATTGATTGCTCAAAGATGGTAACACCTACAGCAACATGTTGTACAATCCTGGAAAGAGGAGAAACAGACCTTTAATATGAGGGGTAAAAGATAATAGTGGCTCTAAAACTGTGCCAGTGAGGCCAACTTGAAGAACCAAATGTCACAAAATTAAAAAAAAAACAATGAATATGCTGATGGAAAAAAATTTATTGCTCAAAGATGGTAACACCTACAGCAACATGTTGTACATCCCTGGAAAGAGGAGAAACAGACCTTTAATATGAGACGTAAAAGATAATAGTGGCTCTAAAACTGTGCCAGTGAGGCCAACTTGAAGAACCAAATGTCACAAAATTAAAAAAAAACAATGAATATGCTGATGGAAAAAAATGTATTGCTCAAAGATGGTAACACCTACAGCAACATGTTGTACATCCCTGGAAAGAGGAGAAACAGACCTTTAATATGAGGGGTAAAAGATAATAGTGGCTCTAAAACTGTGCCAGTGAGGCCAACTTGAAGAACCAAATGTCACAAAATTAAAAAAAAAACAATGAATATGCTGATGGAAAAAAATTGATTGCTCAAAGATGGTAACACCTACAGCAACATGTTGTACATCCCTGGAAAGAGGAGAAACAGACCTTTAATATGATGGGTAAAAGATAATAGTGGCTCTAAAACTGTGCCAGTGAGGCCAACTTGAAGAACCAAATGTCACAAAATTAAAAAAAAACAATGAATATGCTGATGGAAAAAAATTTATTGCTCAAAGATGGTAACACCTACAGCAACATGTTGTACATCCCTGGAAAGAGGAGAAACAGACCTTTAATATGAGGGGTAAAAGATAATAGTGGCTCTAAAACTGTGCCAGTGAGGCCAACTTGAAGAACCAAATGTCACAAAATTAAAAAAAAACAATGAATATGCTGATGGAAAAAAATGTATTGCTCAAAGATGGTAACACCTACAGCAACATGTTGTACATCCCTGGAAAGAGGAGAAACAGACCTTTAATATGAGGGGTAAAAGATAATAGTGGCTCTAAAACTGTGCCAGTGAGGCCAACTTGAAGAACCAAATGTCACAAAATTAAAAAAAAAAACAATGAATATGCTGATGGAAAAAAATGTATTGCTCGAAGATGGTAACACCTACAGCAACATGTTGTACATCCCTGGAAAGAGGAGAAACAGACCTTTAATATGAGGGGTAAAAGATAATAGTGGCTCTAAAACTGTGCCAGTGAGGCCAACTTGAAGAACCAAATGTCACAAAATTAAAAAAAAAACAATGAATATGCTGATGGAAAAAAATTTATTGCTCAAAGATGGTAACACCTACAGCAACATGTTGTACATCCCTGGAAAGAGGAGAAACAGACCTTTAATAAAAGGGGTAAAAGATAATAGTGGCTCTAAAACTGTGCCAGTGAGGCCAACTTGAAGAACCAAATGTCACAAAATTAAAAAAAAAAACAATGAATATGCTGATGGAAAAAAATTTATTGCTCAAAGATGGTATCACCTACAGCAACATGTTGTACATCCCTGGAAAGAGGAGAAACAGACCTTTAATATGAGGGGTAAAAGATAATAGTGGCTCTAAAACTGTGCCAGTGAGGCCAACTTGAAGAACCAAATGTCACAAAATTAAAAAAAAACAATGAATATGCTGATGGAAAAAAATTTATTGCTCGAAGATGGTAACACCTACAGCAACATGTTGTACATCCCTGGAAAGAGGAGAAACAGACCTTTAATATGAGGGGTAAAAGATAATAGTGGCTCTAAAACTGTGCCAGTGAGGCCAACTTGAAGAACCAAATGTCACAAAATTAAAAAAAAAAAACAATGAATATGCTGATGGAAAAAAATTTATTGCTCAAAGATGGTAACACCTACAGCAACATGTTGTATATCCCTGGAAAGAGGAGAAACAGACCTTTAATATGAGGGGTAAAAGATAATAGTGGCTCTAAAACTGTGCCAGTGAGGCCAACTTGAAGAACCAAATGTCACAAAATTAAAAAAAAAACAATGAATATGCTGATGGAAACAAATTTATTGCTCAAAGATGATAACACCTACAGTAACATGTTGTACATCTCTGGAAAGAGGAGAAACAGACATTTAATATGAGGGGTAAAAGATAATAGTGGCTCTAAAACTGTGCCAGTGAGGCCAACTTGAAGAACCAAATGTCACAAAATTAAAAAAAAACAATGAATATGCTGATGGAAAAAAATTTATTGCTCAAAGATGGTAACACCTACAGCAACATGTTGTACATCCCTGGAAAGAGGAGAAACAGACCTTTAATATGAGGGGTAAAAGATAATAGTGGCTCTAAAACTGTGCCAGTGAGGCCAACTTGAAGAACCAAATGTCACAAAATTAAAAAAAAAAAACAATGAATATGCTGATGGAAAAAAATTTGTTGCTCAAAGATGGTAACACCTACAGCAACATGTTGTACATCCCTGGAAAGAGGAGAAACAGACCTTTAATATGAGGGGTAAAAGATAATAGTGGCTCTAAAACTGTGCCAGTGAGGCCAACTTGAAGAACCAAATGTCACAAAATTAAAAAAAAAACAATGAATATGCTGATGGAAACAAATTTATTGCTCAAAGATGATAACACCTACAGTAACATGTTGTACATCTCTGGAAAGAGGAGAAACAGACATTTAATATGAGGGGTAAAAGATAATAGTGGCTCTAAAACTGTGCCAGTGAGGCCAACTTGAAGAACCAAATGTCACAAAATTAAAAAAAAACAATGAATATGCTGATGGAAAAAAATTTATTGCTCAAAGATGGTAACACCTACAGCAACATGTTGTACATCCCTGGAAAGAGGAGAAACAGACCTTTAATATGAGGGGTAAAAGATAATAGTGGCTCTAAAACTGTGCCAGTGAGGCCAACTTGAAGAACCAAATGTCACAAAATTAAAAAAAAACAATGAATATGCTGATGGAAAAAAATGTATTGCTCAAAGATGGTAACACCTACAGCAACATGTTGTACATCCCTGGAAAGAGGAGAAACAGACCTTTAATATGAGGGGTAAAAGATAATAGTGGCTCTAAAACTGTTCCAGTGAGGCCAACTTGAAGAACCAAATGTCACAAAATTAAAAAAAAAAACAATGAATATGCTGATGGAAAAAAATGTATTGCTCGAAGATAGTAACACCTACAGCAACATGTTGTACATCCCTGGAAAGAGGAGAAACAGACCTTTAATATGAGGGGTAAAAGATAATAGTGGCTCTAAAACTGTGCCAGTGAGGCCAACTTGAAGAACCAAATGTCACAAAATTAAAAAAAAAACAATGAATATGCTGATGGAAAAAAATTTATTGCTCAAAGATGGTAACACCTACAGCAACATGTTGTACATCCCTGGAAAGAGGAGAAACAGACCTTTAATAAAAGGGGTAAAAGATAATAGTGGCTCTAAAACTGTGCCAGTGAGGCCAACTTGAAGAACCAAATGTCACAAAATTAAAAAAAAAAACAATGAATATGCTGATGGAAAAAAATTTATTGCTCAAAGATGGTATCACCTACAGCAACATGTTGTACATCCCTGGAAAGAGGAGAAACAGACCTTTAATATGAGGGGTAAAAGATAATAGTGGCTCTAAAACTGTGCCAGTGAGGCCAACTTGAAGAACCAAATGTCACAAAATTAAAAAAAAACAATGAATATGCTGATGGAAAAAAATTTATTGCTCGAAGATGGTAACACCTACAGCAACATGTTGTACATCCCTGGAAAGAGGAGAAACAGACCTTTAATATGAGGGGTAAAAGATAATAGTGGCTCTAAAACTGTGCCAGTGAGGCCAACTTGAAGAACCAAATGTCACAAAATTAAAAAAAAAAACAATGAATATGCTGATGGAAAAAAATTTATTGCTCAAAGATGGTAACACCTACAGCAACATGTTGTATATCCCTGGAAAGAGGAGAAACAGACCTTTAATATGAGGGGTAAAAGATAATAGTGGCTCTAAAACTGTGCCAGTGAGGCCAACTTGAAGAACCAAATGTCACAAAATTAAAAAAAAAAACAATGAATATGCTGATGGAAAAAAATTTGTTGCTCAAAGATGGTAACACCTACAGCAACATGTTGTACATTCCTGGAAAGAGGAGAAACAGACCTTTAATATGAGGGGTAAAAGATAATAGTGGCTCTAAAACTGTGCCAGTGAGGCCAACTTGAAGAACCAAATGTCACAAAATTAAAAAAAAACAATGAATATGCTGATGGAAACAAATTTATTGCTCAAAGATGATAACACCTACAGTAACATGTTGTACATCTCTGGAAAGAGGAGAAACAGACATTTAATATGAGGGGTAAAAGATAATAGTGGCTCTAAAACTGTGCCAGTGAGGCCAACTTGAAGAACCAAATGTCACAAAATTAAAAAAAAAACAATGAATATGCTGATGGAAAAAAATTTATTGCTCGAAGATGGTAACACCTACAGCAACATGTTTAACATCCCTGGAAAGAGGAGAAACAGACCTTTAATATGAGGGGTAAAAGATAATAGTGGCTCTAAAACTGTGCCAGTGAGGCCAACTTGAAGAACCAAATGTCACAAAATTTAAAAAAAAACAATGAATATGCTGATGGAAAAAAATTTATTGCTCAAAGATGGTAACACCTACAGCAACATGTTGTACATCCCTGGAAAGAGGAGAAACAGACCTTTAATATGAGGGGTAAAAGATAATAGTGGCTCTAAAACTGTGCCAGTGAGGCCAACTTGAAGAACCAAATGTCACAAAATTAAAAAAAAACAATGAATATGCTGATGGAAAAAAAATTATTGCTCAAAGATGGTAACACCTACAGCAACATGTTGTACATCCCTGGAAAGAGGATAAACAGACCTTTAATATGAGGGGTAAAAGATAATAGTGGCTCTAAAACTGTGCCAGTGAGGCCAACTTGAAGAACCAAATGTCACAAAATTAAAAAAAAACAATGAATATGCTGATGGAAAAAAATTTATTGCTCAAAGATGGTAACACCTACAGCAACATGTTGTACATCCCAGGAAAGAGGAGAAACAGACCTTTAATATGAGGGGTAAAAGATAATAGTGGCTCTAAAACTGTGCCAGTGAGGCCAACTTGAAGAACCAAATGTCACAAAATTAAAAAAAAACAATGAATATGCTGATGGAAAAAAATGTATTGCTCAAAGATGGTAACACCTACAGCAACATGTTGTACATCCCTGGAAAGAGGAGAAACAGACCTTTAATATGAGGGGTAAAAGATAATAGTGGCTCTAAAACTGTGCCAGTGAGGCCAACTTGAAGAACCAAATGTCACAAAATTAAAAAAAAACAATGAATATGCTGATGGAAAAAAATGTATTGCTCAAAGATGGTAACACCTACAGCAACATGTTGTACATCCCTGGAAAGAGGAGAAACAGACCTTTAATATGAGGGGTAAAAGATAATAGTGGCTCTAAAACTGTGCCAGTGAGGCCAACTTGAAGAACCAAATGTCACAAAATTAAAAAAAAACAATGAATATGCTAATGGAAACAAATTTATTGCTCAAAGATGATAATACCTACAGTAACATGTTGTACATCTCTGGAAAGAGGAGAAACAGACCTTTAATATGAGGGGTAAAAGATAATAGTGGCTCTAAAACTGTGCCAGTGAGGCCAACTTGAAGAACCAAATGTCACAAAATTAAAAAAAAACAATGAATATGCTGATGGAAAAAAATTTATTGCTCAAAGATGGTAACACCTACAGCAACATGTTGTACATCCCTGGAAAGAGGAGAAACAGACCTTTAATATGAGTTGTAAAAGATAATAGTGGCTCTAAAACTGTGCCAGTGAGGCCAACTTGAAGAACCAAATGTCACAAAATTAAAAAAAAAACAATGAATATGCTGATGGAAAAAAATGTATTGCTCAAAGATGGTAACACCTACAGCAACATGTTGTACATCCCTGGAAAGAGGAGAAACAGACCTTTAATATGAGGGGTAAAAGATAATAGTGGCTCTAAAACTGTGCCAGTGAGGCCAACTTGAAGAACCAAATGTCACAAAATTAAAAAAAAAAACAATGAATATGCTGATGGAAAAAAATTGATTGCTCAAAGATGGTAACACCTACAGCAACATGTTGTACATCCCTGGAAAGAGGAGAAACAGACCTTTAATATGAGGGGTAAAAGATAATAGTGGCTCTAAAACTGTGCCAGTGAGGCCAACTTGAAGAACCAAATGTCACAAAATTAAAAAAAAAAAACAATGAATATGCTGATGGAAAAAAATTTATTGCTCAAAGATGGTAACACCTACAGCAACATGTTGTACATCCCTGGAAAGAGGAGAAACAGACCTTTAATATGAGGGGTAAAAGATAATAGTGGCTCTAAAACTGTGCCAGTGAGGCCAACTTGAAGAACCCAATGTCACAAAATTAAAAAAAAACAATGAATATGCTGATGGAAAAAAATTTATTGCTCGAAGATGGTAACACCTACAGCAACATGTTGTACATCCCTGGAAAGAGGAGAAACAGACCTTTAATATGAGGGGTAAAAGATAATAGTGGCTCTAAAACTGTGCCAGTGAGGCCAACTTGAAGAACCAAATGTCACAAAATTAAAAAAAAAAAACAATGAATATGCTGATGGAAAAAAATTGATTGCTCAAAGATGGTAACACCTACAGCAACATGTTGTACATCCCTGGAAAGAGGAGAAACAGACCTTTAATATGAGGGGTAAAAGATAATAGTGGCTCTAAAACTGTGCCAGTGAGGCCAACTTGAAGAACCAAATGTCACAAAATTAAAAAAAAAACAATGAATATGCTGATGGAAAAAAATTTATTGCTCAAAGATGGTAACACCTACAGCAACATGTTGTACATCCCTGGAAAGAGGAGAAACAGACCTTTAATATGAGGTTTAAAAGATAATAGTGGCTCTAAAACTGTGCCAGTGAGGCCAACTTGAAGAACCAAATGTCACAAAATTAAAAAAAAACAATGAATATGCTGATGGAAAAAAATTTATTGCTCAAAGATGGTAACACCTACAGCAACATGTTGTACATCCCTGGAAAGAGGAGAAACAGACCTTTAATATGAGGGGTAAAAGATAATAGTGGCTCTAAAACTGTGCCAGTGAGGCCAACTTGAAGAACCAAATGTCACAAAATTAAAAAAAAACAATGAATATGCTGATGGAAAAAAATGTATTGCTCAAAGATGGTAACACCTACAGCAACATGTTGTACATCCCTGGAAAGAGGAGAAACAGACCTTTAATATGAGGGGTAAAAGATAATAGTGGCTCTAAAACTGTGCCAGTGAGGCCAACTTGAAGAACCAAATGTCACAAAATTAAAAAAAAAACAATGAATATGCTGATGGAAAAAAATTTATTGCTCAAAGATGGTAACACCTACAGCAACATGTTGTACATCCCTGGAAAGAGGAGAAACAGACCTTTAATATGAGGTTTAAAAGATAATAGTGGCTCTAAAACTGTGCCAGTGAGGCCAACTTGAAGAACCAAATGTCACAAAATTAAAAAAAAACAATGAATATGCTGATGGAAAAAAATTTATTGCTCAAAGATGGTAACACCTACAGCAACATGTTGTACATCCCTGGAAAGAGGAGAAACAGACCTTTAATATGAGGGGTAAAAGATAATAGTGGCTCTAAAACTGTGCCAGTGAGGCCAACTTGAAGAACCAAATGTCACAAAATTAAAAAAAAACAATGAATATGCTGATGGAAAAAAATGTATTGCTCAAAGATGGTAACACCTACAGCAACATGTTGTACATCCCTGGAAAGAGGAGAAACAGACCTTTAATATGAGGGGTAAAAGATAATAGTGGCTCTAAAACTGTGCCAGTGAGGCCAACTTGAAGAACCAAATGTCACAAAATTAAAAAAAAACAATGAATATGCTGATGGAAAAAAATGTATTGCTCAAAGATGGTAACACCTACAGCAACATGTTGTACATCCCTGGAAAGAGGAGAAACAGACCTTTAATATGAGGGGTAAAAGATAATAGTGGCTCTAAAACTGTGCCAGTGAGGCCAACTTGAAGGACCAAATGTCACAAAATTAAAAAAAAACAATGAATATGCTGATGGAAACAAATTTATTGCTCAAAGATGATAATACCTACAGTAACATGTTGTACATCTCTGGAAAGAGGAGAAACAGACCTTTAATATGAGGGGTAAAAGATAATAGTGGCTCTAAAACTGTGCCAGTGAGGCCAACTTGAAGAACCAAATGTCACAAAATTAAAAAAAAACAATGAATATGCTGATGGAAAAAAATGTATTGCTCGAAGATGGTAACACCTACAGCAACATGTTGTACATCCCTGGAAAGAGGAGAAACAGACCTTTAATATGAGGGGTAAAAGATAATAGTGGCTCTAAAACTGTGCCAGTGAGGCCAACTTGAAGAACCAAATGTCACAAAATTAAAAAAAAAACAATGAATTTGCTGATGGAAAAAAATTTATTGCTCAAAGATGGTAACACCTACAGCAACATGTTGTACATCCCTGGAAAGAGGAGAAACAGACCTTTAATATGAGGGGTAAAAGATAATAGTGGCTCTAAAACTGTGCCAGTGAGGCCAACTTGAAGAACCAAATGTCACAAAATTAAAAAAAAAACAATGAATATGCTGATGGAAAAAAATTTATTGCTCAAAGATGGTAACACCTACAGCAACATGTTGTACATCCCTGGAAAGAGGAGAAACAGACCTTTAATATGAGGGGTAAAAGATAATAGTGGCTCTAAAACTGTGCCAGTGAGGCCAATTTGAAGAACCAAATGTCACAAAATTAAAAAAAACAATGAATATGCTGATGGAAAAAAATTTATTGCTCAAAGATGGTAACACCTACAGCAACATGTTGTACATCCCTGGAAAGAGGAGAAACAGACCTTTAATATGAGGGGTAAAAGATAATAGTGGCTCTAAAACTGTGCCAGTGAGGCCAACTTGAAGAACCAAATGTCACAAAATTAAAAAAAAACAATGAATATGCTGATGGAAAAAAATGTATTGCTCAAAGATGGTAACACCTACAGCAACATGTTGTACATCCCTGGAAAGAGGAGAAACAGACCTTTAATATGAGGGGTAAAAGATAATAGTGGCTTTAAAACTGTGCCAGTGAGGCCAACTTGAAGAACCAAATGTCACAGAATTAAAAAAAAACAATGAATATGCTGATGGAAAAAAATGTATTGCTCAAAAATGGTAACACCTACAGCAACATGTTGTACATCCCTGGAAAGAGGAGAAACAGACCTTTAATATGAGGGGTAAAAGATAATAGTGGCTCTAAAACTGTGCCAGTGAGGCCAACTTGAAGAACCAAATGTCACAAAATTAAAAAAAAACAATGAATATGCTGATGGAAAAAAATGTATTGCTCAAAGATGGTAACACCTACAGCAACATGTTGTACATCCCTGGAAAGAGGAGAAAAAGACCTTTAATATGAGGGGTAAAAGATAACAGTGGCTCTAAAACTGTGCCAGTGAGGCCAACTTGAAGAACCAAATGTCACAAAATTAAAAAAAAAACAATGAATATGCTGATGGAAAAAAATTGATTGCTCAAAGATGGTAACACCTACAGCAACATGTTGTACATCCCTGGAAAGAAGAGAAACAGACCTTTAATATGAGGGGTAAAAGATAATAGTGGCTCTAAAACTGTGCCAGTGAGGCCAACTTGAAGAACCAAATGTCACAAAATTAAAAAAAAACAATGAATATGCTGATGGAAAAAAATTTATTGCTCAAAGATGGTAACACCTACAGCAACATGTTGTACATCTCTAGAAAGAGGAGAAACAGACCTTTAATATGAGGGGTAAAAGATAATAGTGGCTCTAAAACTGTGCCAGTGAGGCCAACTTGAAGAACCAAATGTCACAAAATTAAAAAAAACAATGAATATGCTGATGGAAAAAAATTTATTGCTCAAAGATGGTAACACCTACAGCAACATGTTGTACATCCCTGGAAAGAGGAGAAACAGACCTTTAATATGAGGGGTAAAAGATAATAGTGGCTTTAAAACTGTGCCAGTGAGGCCAACTTGAAAAACCAAATGTCACAAAATTAAAAATAAACAATGAATATGCTGATGGAAAAAAATGTATTGCTCAAAGATGGTAACACCTACAGCAACATGTTGTACATCCCTGGAAAGAGGAGAAACAGACCTTTAATATGAGGGGTAAAAGATAATAGTGGCTCTAAAACTGTGCCAGTGAGGCCAACTTGAAGAACCAAATGTCACAAAATTAAAAAAAAACAATGAATATGCTGATGGAAAAAAATGTATTGCTCAAAAATCGTAACACCTACAGCAACATGTTGTACATCCCTGGAAAGAGGAGAAACAGACCTTTAATATGAGGGGTAAAAGATAATAGTGGCTCTAAAACTGTGCCAGTGAGGCCAACTTGAAGAACCAAATGTCACAAAATTAAAAAAAAACAATGAATATGCTGATGGAAACAAATTTATTGCTCAAAGATGATAATACCTACAGTAACATGTTGTACATCTCTGGAAAGAGGAGAAACAGACCTTTAATATGAGGGGTAAAAGATAATAGTGGCTCTAAAACTGTGCCAGTGAGGCCAACTTGAAGAACCAAATGTCACAAATTTAAAAAAAACAATGAATATGCTGATGGAAAAAAATTTATTGCTCAAAGATGGTAACACCTACAGCAACATGTTGTACATCCCTGGAAAGAGGAGAAACAGACCTTTAATATGAGGGGTAAAAGATAATAGTGGCTCTAAAACTGTGCCAGTGAGGCCAACTTGAAGAACCAAATGTCACAAAATTAAAAAAAAAACAATGAATATGCTGATGGAAAAAAATTGATTGCTCAAAGATGGTAACACCTACAGCAACATGTTGTACATCCCTGGAAAGAGGAGAAACAGACCTTTAATATGAGGGGTAAAAGATAACAGTGGCTCTAAAACTGTGCCAGTGAGGCCAACTTGAAGAACCAAATGTCACAAAATTAAAAAAAAAACAATGAATATGCTGATGGAAAAAAATTGATTGCTCAAAGATGGTAACACCTACAGCAACATGTTGTACATCCCTGGAAAGAAGAGAAACAGAACTTTAATATGAGGGGTAAAAGATAATAGTGGCTCTAAAACTGTGCCAGTGAGGCCAACTTGAAGAACCAAATGTCACGAAATTAAAAAAAAACAATGAATATGCTGATGGAAAAAAATTTATTGCTCAAAGATGGTAACACCTACAGCAACATGTTGTACATCTCTAGAAAGAGGAGAAACAGACCTTTAATATGAGGGGTAAAAGATAATAGTGGCTCTAAAACTGTGCCAGTGAGGCCAACTTGAAGAACCAAATGTCACAAAATTAAAAAAAACAATGAATATGCTGATGGAAAAAAATTTATTGCTCAAAGATGGTAACACCTACAGCAACATGTTGCACATTCCTGGAAAGAGGAGAAACAGACCTTTAATATGAGGGGTAAAAGATAATAGTGGCTTTAAAACTGTGCCAGTGAGGCCAACTTGAAAAACCAAATGTCACAAAATTAAAAATAAACAATGAATATGCTGATGGAAAAAAATGTATTGCTCAAAGATGGTAACACCTACAGCAACATGTTGTACATCCCTGGAAAGAGGAGAAACAGACCTTTAATATGAGGGGTAAAAGATAATAGTGGCTCTAAAACTGTGCCAGTGAGGCCAACTTGAAGAACCAAATGTCACAAAATTAAAAAAAAAACAATGAATATGCTGATGGAAAAAAATGTATTGCTCAAAAATCGTAACACCTACAGCAACATGTTGTACATCCCTGGAAAGAGGAGAAACAGACCTTTAATATGAGGGGTAAAAGATAATAGTGGCTCTAAAACTGTGCCAGTGAGGCCAACTTGAAGAACCAAATGTCACAAAATTAAAAAAAACAATGAATATGCTGATGGAAAAAAATTTATTGCTCAAAGATGGTAACACCTACAGCAACATGTTGTACATCCCTGGAAAGAGGAGAAACAGACCTTTAATATGAAGGGTAAAAGATAATAGTGGCTTTAAAACTGTGCCAGTGAGGCCAACTTGAAAAACCAAATGTCACAAAATTAAAAATAAACAATGAATATGCTGATGGAAAAAAATGTATTGCTCAAAGATGGTAACACCTACAGCAACATGTTGTACATCCCTGGAAAGAGGAGAAACAGACCTTTAATATGAGGGGTAAAAGATAATAGTGGCTCTAAAACTGTGCCAGTGAGGCCAACTTGAAGAACCAAATGTCACAAAATTAAAAAAAAAAACAATGAATATGCTGATGGAAAAAAATGTATTGCTCAAAAATCGTAACACCTACAGCAACATGTTGTACATCCCTGGAAAGAGGAGAAACAGACCTTTAATATGAGGGGTAAAAGATAATAGTGGCTCTAAAACTGTGCCAGTGAGGCCAACTTGAAGAACCAAATGTCACAAAATTAAAAAAAAACAATGAATATGCTGATGGAAACAAATTTATTGCTCAAAGATGATAATACCTACAGTAACATGTTGTACATCTCTGGAAAGAGGAGAAACAGACCTTTAATATGAGGGGTAAAAGATAATAGTGGCTCTAAAACTGTGCCAGTGAGGCCAACTTGAAGAACCAAATGTCACAAATTTAAAAAAAACAATGAATATGCTGATGGAAAAAAATTTATTGCTCAAAGATGGTAACACCTACAGCAACATGTTGTACATCCCTGGAAAGAGGAGAAACAGACCTTTAATATGAGGGGTAAAAGATAATAGTGGCTCTAAAACTGTGCCAGTGAGGCCAACTTGAAGAACCAAATGTCACAAAATTAAAAAAAAAAACAATGAATATGCTGATGGAAAAAAATTTATTGCTCAAAGATGGTAACACCTACAGCAACATGTTGTACATCCCTGGAAAGAGGAGAAACAGACCTTTAATATGAGGGGTAAAAGATAATAGTGGCTCTAAAACTGTGCCAGTGAGGCCAACTTGAAGAACCAAATGTCACAAAATTAAAAAAAAACAATGAATATGCTGATGGAAAAAAATTTATTGCTCAAAGATGGTAACACCTACAGCAACATGTTGTACATCCCTGGAAAGAGGAGAAACAGACCTTTAATATGAGGGGTAAAAGATAATAGTGGCTCTAAAACTGTGCCAGTGAGGCCAACTTGAAGAACCAAATGTCACAAAATTAAAAAAAAAACAATGAATATGCTGATGGAAAAAAATTGATTGCTCAAAGATGGTAACACCTACAGCAACATGTTGTACATCCCTGGAAAGAGGAGAAACAGACCTTTAATATGAGGGATAAAAGATAATAGTGGCTCTAAAACTGTGCCAGTGAGGCCAACTTGAAGAACCAAATGTCACAAAATTAAAAAAAACAATGAATATGCTGATGGAAAAAAATTTATTGCTCAAAGATGGTAACACCTACAGCAACATGTTGTACATCCCTGGAAAGAGGAGAAACAGACCTTTAATATGAGGGGTAAAAGATAATAGTGGCTCTAAAACTGTGCCAGTGAGGCCAACTTGAAGAACCAAATGTCACAAAATTAAAAAAAAAACAATGAATATGCTGATGGAAAAAAATGTATTGCTCAAAGATGGTAACACCTACAGCAACATGTTGTACATCCCTGGAAAGAGGAGAAACAGACCTTTAATATGAGGGGTAAAAGATAATAGTGGCTCTAAAACTGTGCCAGTGAGGCCAACTTGAAGAACCAAATGTCACAAAATTAAAAAAAAAACAATGAATATGCTGATGGAAAAAAATTGATTGCTCAAAGATGGTAACACCTACAGCAACATGTTGTACATCCCTGGAAAGAGGAGAAACAGACCTTTAATATGAGGGGTAAAAGATAATAGTGGCTCTAAAACTGTGCCAGTGAGGCCAACTTGAAGAACCAAATGTCACAAAATTAAAAAAAAACAATGAATATGCTGATGGAAAAAAATTTATTGCTCAAAGATGGTAACACCTACAGCAACATGTTGTACATCCCTGGAAAGAGGAGAAACAGACCTTTAATATGAGGGGTAAAAGATAATAGTGGCTCTAAAACTGTGCCAGTGAGGCCAACTTGAAGAACCAAATGTCACAAAATTAAAAAAAAACAATGAATATGCTGATGGAAAAAAATGTATTGCTCAAAGATGGTAACACCTACAGCAACATGTTGTACATCCCTGGAAAGAGGAGAAACAGACCTTTAATATGAGGGGTAAAAGATAATAGTGGCTCTAAAACTGTGCCAGTGAGGCCAACTTGAAGAACCAAATGTCACAAAATTAAAAAAAAACAATGAATATGCTGATGGAAAAAAATTTATTGCTCAAAGATGGTAACACCTACAGCAACATGTTGTACATCCCTGGAAAGAGGAGAAACAGACCTTTAATATGAGGGGTAAAAGATAATAGTGGCTCTAAAACTGTGCCAGTGAGGCCAACTTGAAGAACCAAATGTCACAAAATTAAAAAAAAACAATGAATATGCTGATGGAAAAAAATGTATTGCTCAAAGATGGTAACACCTACAGCAACATGTTGTACATCCCTGGAAAGAGGAGAAACAGACCTTTAATATGAGGGGTAAAAGATAATAGTGGCTCTAAAACTGTGCCAGTGAGGCCAACTTGAAGAACCAAATGTCACAAAATTAAAAAAAAACAATGAATATGCTGATGGAAAAAAATGTATTGCTCAAAGATGGTAACACCTACAGCAACATGTTGTACATCCCTGGAAAGAGGAGAAACAGACCTTTAATATGAGGGGTAAAAGATAATAGTGGCTCTAAAACTGTGCCAGTGAGGCCAACTTGAAGAACCAAATGTCACAAAATTAAAAAAAAACAATGAATATGCTGATGGAAAAAAATGTATTGCTCAAAAATGGTAACACCTACAGCAACATGTTGTACATCCCTGGAAAGAGGAGAAACAGACCTTTAATATGAGGGGTAAAAGATAATAGTGGCTCTAAAACTGTGCCAGTGAGGCCAACTTGAAGAACCAAATGTCACAAAATTAAAAAAAAAAACAATGAATATGCTGATGGAAAAAAATGTATTGCTCAAAGATGGTAACACCTACAGCAACATGTTTTACATCCCTGGAAAGAGGAGAAACAGACCTTTAATATGAGGGGTAAAAGATAATAGTGGCTCTAAAACTGTGCCAGTGAGGCCAACTTGAAGAACCAAATGTCACAAAATTAAAAAAAAAACAATGAATATGCTGATGGAAAAAAATGTATTGCTCAAAGATGGTAACACCTACAGCAACATGTTGTACATCCCTGGAAAGAGGAGAAACAGACCTTTAATATGAGGGGTAAAAGATAATAGTGGCTCTAAAACTGTGCCAGTGAGGCCAACTTGAAGAACCAAATGTCACAAAATTAAAAAAAAACAATGAATATGCTGATGGAAAAAAATGTATTGCTCGAAGATGGTAACACCTACAGCAACATGTTGTACATCCCTGGAAAGAGGAGAAACAGACCTTTAATATGAGGGGTAAAAGATAATAGTGGCTCTAAAACTGTGCCAGTGAGGCCAACTTGAAGAACCAAATGTCACAAAATTAAAAAAAAAACAATGAATATGCTGATGGAAAAAAATTTATTGCTCAAAGATGGTAACACCTACAGCAACATGTTGTACATCCCTGGAAAGAGGAGAAACAGACCTTTAATATGAGGGGTAAAAGATAATAGTGGCTCTAAAACTGTGCCAGTGAGGCCAACTTGAAGAACCAAATGTCACAAAATTAAAAAAAAAACAATGAATATGCTGATGGAAAAAAATTTATTGCTCAAAGATGGTAACACCTACAGCAACATGTTGTACATCCCTGGAAAGAGGAGAAACAGACCTTTAATATGAGGGGTAAAAGATAATAGTGGCTCTAAAACTGTGCCAGTGAGGCCAATTTGAAGAACCAAATGTCACAAAATTAAAAAAAACAATGAATATGCTGATGGAAAAAAATTTATTGCTCAAAGATGGTAACACCTACAGCAACATGTTGTACATCCCTGGAAAGAGGAGAAACAGACCTTTAACATGAGGGGTAAAAGATAATAGTGGCTCTAAAACTGTGCCAGTGAGGCCAACTTGAAGAACCAAATGTCACAAAATTAAAAAAAAACAATGAATATGCTGATGGAAAAAAATGTATTGCTCAAAGATGGTAACACCTACAGCAACATGTTGTACATCCCTGGAAAGAGGAGAAACAGACCTTTAATATGAGGGGTAAAAGATAATAGTGGCTTTAAAACTGTGCCAGTGAGGCCAACTTGAAGAACCAAATGTCACAGAATTAAAAAAAAACAATGAATATGCTGATGGAAAAAAATGTATTGCTCAAAAATGGTAACACCTACAGCAACATGTTGTACATCCCTGGAAAGAGGAGAAACAGACCTTTAATATGAGGGGTAAAAGATAATAGTGGCTCTAAAACTGTGCCAGTGAGGCCAACTTGAAGAACCAAATGTCACAAAATTAAAAAAAAACAATGAATATGCTGATGGAAAAAAATGTATTGCTCAAAGATGGTAACACCTACAGCAACATGTTGTACATCCCTGGAAAGAGGAGAAACAGACCTTTAATATGAGGGGTAAAAGATAACAGTGGCTCTAAAACTGTGCCAGTGAGGCCAACTTGAAGAACCAAATGTCACAAAATTAAAAAAAAAACAATGAATATGCTGATGGAAAAAAATTGATTGCTCAAAGATGGTAACACCTACAGCAACATGTTGTACATCCCTGGAAAGAAGAGAAACAGACCTTTAATATGAGGGGTAAAAGATAATAGTGGCTCTAAAACTGTGCCAGTGAGGCCAACTTGAAGAACCAAATGTCACAAAATTAAAAAAAAACAATGAATATGCTGATGGAAAAAAATTTATTGCTCAAAGATGGTAACACCTACAGCAACATGTTGTACATCTCTAGAAAGAGGAGAAACAGACCTTTAATATGAGGGGTAAAAGATAATAGTGGCTCTAAAACTGTGCCAGTGAGGCCAACTTGAAGAACCAAATGTCACAAAATTAAAAAAAACAATGAATATGCTGATGGAAAAAAATTTATTGCTCAAAGATGGTAACACCTACAGCAACATGTTGTACATCCCTGGAAAGAGGAGAAACAGACCTTTAATATGAGGGGTAAAAGATAATAGTGGCTCTAAAACTGTGCCAGTGAGGCCAACTTGAAGAACCAAATGTCACAAAATTAAAAAAAAACAATGAATATGCTGATGGAAACAAATTTATTGCTCAAAGATGATAATACCTACAGTAACATGTTGTACATCTCTGGAAAGAGGAGAAACAGACCTTTAATATGAGGGGTAAAAGATAATAGTGGCTCTAAAACTGTGCCAGTGAGGCCAACTTGAAGAACCAAATGTCACAAATTTAAAAAAAACAATGAATATGCTGATGGAAAAAAATTTATTGCTCAAAGATGGTAACACCTACAGCAACATGTTGTACATCCCTGGAAAGAGGAGAAACAGACCTTTAATATGAGGGGTAAAAGATAATAGTGGCTCTAAAACTGTGCCAGTGAGGCCAACTTGAAGAACCAAATGTCACAAAATTAAAAAAAAAACAATGAATATGCTGATGGAAAAAAATTGATTGCTCAAAGATGGTAACACCTACAGCAACATGTTGTACATCCCTGGAAAGAGGAGAAACAGACCTTTAATATGAGGGGTAAAAGATAACAGTGGCTCTAAAACTGTGCCAGTGAGGCCAACTTGAAGAACCAAATGTCACAAAATTAAAAAAAAAACAATGAATATGCTGATGGAAAAAAATTGATTGCTCAAAGATGGTAACACCTACAGCAACATGTTGTACATCCCTGGAAAGAAGAGAAACAGACCTTTAATATGAGGGGTAAAAGATAATAGTGGCTCTAAAACTGTGCCAGTGAGGCCAACTTGAAGAACCAAATGTCACGAAATTAAAAAAAAACAATGAATATGCTGATGGAAAAAAAATTATTGCTCAAAGATGGTAACACCTACAGCAACATGTTGTACATCTCTAGAAAGAGGAGAAACAGACCTTTAATATGAGGGGTAAAAGATAATAGTGGCTCTAAAACTGTGCCAGTGAGGCCAACTTGAAGAACCAAATGTCACAAAATTAAAAAAAACAATGAATATGCTGATGGAAAAAAATTTATTGCTCAAAGATGGTAACACCTACAGCAACATGTTGCACATTCCTGGAAAGAGGAGAAACAGACCTTTAATATGAGGGTTAAAAGATAATAGTGGCTTTAAAACTGTGCCAGTGAGGCCAACTTGAAAAACCAAATGTCACAAAATTAAAAATAAACAATGAATATGCTGATGGAAAAAAATGTATTGCTCAAAGATGGTAACACCTACAGCAACATGTTGTACATCCCTGGAAAGAGGAGAAACAGACCTTTAATATGAGGGGTAAAAGATAATAGTGGCTCTAAAACTGTGCCAGTGAGGCCAACTTGAAGAACCAAATGTCACAAAATTAAAAAAAAAACAATGAATATGCTGATGGAAAAAAATGTATTGCTCAAAAATCGTAACACCTACAGCAACATGTTGTACATCCCTGGAAAGAGGAGAAACAGACCTTTAATATGAGGGGTAAAAGATAATAGTGGCTCTAAAACTGTGCCAGTGAGGCCAACTTGAAGAACCAAATGTCACAAAATTAAAAAAAACAATGAATATGCTGATGGAAAAAAATTTATTGCTCAAAGATGGTAACACCTACAGCAACATGTTGTACATCCCTGGAAAGAGGAGAAACAGACCTTTAATATGAGGGGTAAAAGATAATAGTGGCTTTAAAACTGTGCCAGTGAGGCCAACTTGAAAAACCAAATGTCACAAAATTAAAAATAAACAATGAATATGCTGATGGAAAAAAATGTATTGCTCAAAGATGGTAACACCTACAGCAACATGTTGTACATCCCTGGAAAGAGGAGAAACAGACCTTTAATATGAGGGGTAAAAGATAATAGTGGCTCTAAAACTGTGCCAGTGAGGCCAACTTGAAGAACCAAATGTCACAAAATTAAAAAAAAAACAATGAATATGCTGATGGAAAAAAATGTATTGCTCAAAAATCGTAACACCTACAGCAACATGTTGTACATCCCTGGAAAGAGGAGAAACAGACCTTTAATATGAGGGGTAAAAGATAATAGTGGCTCTAAAACTGTGCCAGTGAGGCCAACTTGAAGAACCAAATGTCACAAAATTAAAAAAAAACAATGAATATGCTGATGGAAACAAATTTATTGCTCAAAGATGATAATACCTACAGTAACATGTTGTACATCTCTGGAAAGAGGAGAAACAGACCTTTAATATGAGGGGTAAAAGATAATAGTGGCTCTAAAACTGTGCCAGTGAGGCCAACTTGAAGAACCAAATGTCACAAATTTAAAAAAAACAATGAATATGCTGATGGAAAAAAATTTATTGCTCAAAGATGGTAACACCTACAGCAACATGTTGTACATCCCTGGAAAGAGGAGAAACAGACCTTTAATATGAGGGGTAAAAGATAATAGTGGCTCTAAAACTGTGCCAGTGAGGCCAACTTGAAGAACCAAATGTCACAAAATTAAAAAAAAAAACAATGAATATGCTGATGGAAAAAAATTTATTGCTCAAAGATGGTAACACCTACAGCAACATGTTGTACATCCCTGGAAAGAGGAGAAACAGACCTTTAATATGAGGGGTAAAAGATAATAGTGGCTCTAAAACTGTGCCAGTGAGGCCAACTTGAAGAACCAAATGTCACAAAATTAAAAAAAAAACAATGAATATGCTGATGGAAAAAAATTTATTGCTCAAAGATGGTAACACCTACAGCAACATGTTGTACATCCCTGGAAAGAGGAGAAACAGACCTTTAATATGAGGGGTAAAAGATAATAGTGGCTCTAAAACTGTGCCAGTGAGGCCAACTTGAAGAACCAAATGTCACAAAATTAAAAAAAAAAACAATGAATATGCTGATGGAAAAAAATTGATTGCTCAAAGATGGTAACACCTACAGCAACA
Organism: Cheilosia vernalis; assembly: GCA_949126925.1. Taxonomy (NCBI): domain Eukaryota; kingdom Metazoa; phylum Arthropoda; class Insecta; order Diptera; family Syrphidae; genus Cheilosia; species Cheilosia vernalis. The sequence goes on from OX421361.1 coordinate 21,327,765, forward strand.
TGTTGTACATCCCTGGAAAGAGGAGAAACAGACCTTTAATATGAGGGATAAAAGATAATAGTGGCTCTAAAACTGTGCCAGTGAGGCCAACTTGAAGAACCAAATGTCACAAAATTAAAAAAAACAATGAATATGCTGATGGAAAAAAATTTATTGCTCAAAGATGGTAACACCTACAGCAACATGTTGTACATCCCTGGAAAGAGGAGAAACAGACCTTTAATATGAGGGGTAAAAGATAATAGTGGCTCTAAAACTGTGCCAGTGAGGCCAACTTGAAGAACCAAATGTCACAAAATTAAAAAAAAAACAATGAATATGCTGATGGAAAAAAATGTATTGCTCAAAGATGGTAACACCTACAGCAACATGTTGTACATCCCTGGAAAGAGGAGAAACAGACCTTTAATATGAGGGGTAAAAGATAATAGTGGCTCTAAAACTGTGCCAGTGAGGCCAACTTGAAGAACCAAATGTCACAAAATTAAAAAAAAAACAATGAATATGCTGATGGAAAAAAATTGATTGCTCAAAGATGGTAACACCTACAGCAACATGTTGTACATCCCTAGAAAGAGGAGAAACAGACCTTTAATAGTGGCTCTAAAACTGTGCCAGTGAGGCCAACTTGAAGAACCAAATGTCACAAAATTAAAAAAAAACAATGAATATGCTGATGGAAAAAAATTTATTGCTCAAAGATGGTAACACCTACAGCAACATGTTGTACATCCCTGGAAAGAGGAGAAACAGACCTTTAATATGAGGGGTAAAAGATAATAGTGGCTCTAAAACTGTGCCAGTGAGGCCAACTTGAAGAACCAAATGTCACAAAATTAAAAAAAAACAATGAATATGCTGATGGAAAAAAATGTATTGCTCAAAGATGGTAACACCTACAGCAACATGTTGTACATCCCTGGAAAGAGGAGAAACAGACCTTTAATATGAGGGGTAAAAGATAATAGTGGCTCTAAAACTGTGCCAGTGAGGCCAACTTGAAGAACCAAATGTCACAAAATTAAAAAAAAAACAATGAATATGCTGATGGAAAAAAATGTATTGCTCAAAAATGGTAACACCTACAGCAACATGTTGTACATCCCTGGAAAGAGGAGAAACAGACCTTTAATATGAGGGGTAAAAGATAATAGTGGCTCTAAAACTGTGCCAGTGAGGCCAACTTGAAGAACCAAATGTCACAAAATTAAAAAAAAAAACAATGAATATGCTGATGGAAAAAAATGTATTGCTCAAAGATGGTAACACCTACAGCAACATGTTGTACATCCCTGGAAAGAGGAGAAACAGACCTTTAATATGAGGGGTAAAAGATAATAGTGGCTCTAAAACTGTGCCAGTGAGGCCAACTTGAAGAACCAAATGTCACAAAATTAAAAAAAAAACAATGAATATGCTGATGGAAAAAAATGTATTGCTCAAAGATGGTAACACCTACAGCAACATGTTGTACATCCCTGGAAAGAGGAGAAACAGACCTTTAATATGAGGGGTAAAAGATAATAGTGGCTCTAAAACTGTGCCAGTGAGGCCAACTTGAAGAACCAAATGTCACAAAATTAAAAAAAAAACAATGAATATGCTGATGGAAAAAAATTGAGTGCTCAAAGATGGTAACACCTACAGCAACATGTTGTACATCCCTGGAAAGAGGAGAAACAGACCTTTAATATGAGGGGTAAAAGATAATAGTGGCTCTAAAACTGTGCCAGTGAGGCCAACTTGAAGAACCAAATGTCACAAAATTAAAAAAAAAAACAATGAATATGCTGATGGAAAAAAATGTATTGCTCAAAGATGGTAACACCTACAGCAACATGTTGTACATCCCTGGAAAGAGGAGAAACAGACCTTTAATATGAGGGGTAAAAGATAATAGTGGCTCTAAAACTGTGCCAGTGAGGCCAACTTGAAGAACCAAATGTCACAAAATTAAAAAAAAACAATGAATATGCTGATGGAAAAAAATTTATTGCTCAAAGATGGTAACACCTACAGCAACATGTTGTACATCCCTGGAAAGAGGAGAAACAGACCTTTAATATGAGGGGTAAAAGATAATAGTGGCTCTAAAACTGTGCCAGTGAGGCCAACTTGAAGAACCAAATGTCACAAAATTAAAAAAAAACAATGAATATGCTGATGGAAAAAAAATGTATTGCTCAAAGATGGTAACACCTACAGCCACATGTTGTACATCCCTGGGAAGAGGAGAAACAGACCTTTAATATGAGGGGTAAAAGATAATAGTGGCTCTAAAACTGTGCCAGTGAGGCCAACTTGAAGAACCAAATGTCACAAAATTAAAAAAAAACAATGAATATGCTGATGGAAAAAAATGTATTGCTCAAAGATGGTAACACCTACAGCAACATGTTGTACATCCCTGGAAAGAGGAAAAACAGACCTTTAATATGAGGGGTAAAAGATAATAGTGGCTCTAAAACTGTGCCAGTGAGGCCAACTTGAAGAACCAAATGGCACAAAATTAAAAAAAAACAATGAATATGCTGATGGAAACAAATTTATTGCTCAAAGATGATAATACCTACAGTAACATGTTGTACATCTCTGGAAAGAGGAGAAACAGACCTTTAATATGAGGGGTAAAAGATAATAGTGGCTCTAAAACTGTGCCAGTGAGGCCAACTTGAAGAACCAAATGTCACAAAATTAAAAAAAAACAATGAATATGCTGATGGAAAAAAATTTATTGCTCAAAGATGGTAACACCTACAGCAACATGTTGTACATCCCTGGAAAGAGGAGAAACAGACCTTTAATATGAGGGGTAAAAGATAATAGTGGCTCTAAAACTGTGCCAGTGAGGCCAACTTGAAGAACCAAATGTCACAAAATTAAAAAAAAAACAATGAATATGCTGATGGAAAAAAATGTATTGCTCAAAGATGGTAACACCTACAGCAACATGTTGTACATCCCTAGAAAGAGGAGACACAGACCTTTAATACGAGGGGTAAAAGATAATAGTGGCTCTAAAACTGTGCCAGTGAGGCCAACTTGAAGAACCAAATGTCACAAAATTAAAAAAAAAACAATGAATATGCTGATGGAAAAAAATTGATTGCTCAAAGATGGTAACACCTACAGCAACATGTTGTACATCCCTGGAAAGAGGAGAAACAGACCTTTAATATGAGGGGTAAAAGATAATAGTGGCTCTAAAACTGTGCCAGTGAGGCCAACTTGAAGAACCGAATGTCACAAAATTAAAAAAAAACAATGAATATGCTGATGGAAAAAAATTTATTGCTCAAAGATGGTAACACCTACAGCAACATGTTGTACATCCCTGGAAAGAGGAGAAACAGACCTTTAATATGAGGGGTAAAAGATAATAGTGGCTCTAAAACTGTGCCAGTGAGGCCAACTTGAAGAACCAAATGTCACAAAATTAAAAAAAAAACAATGAATATGCTGATGGAAAAAAATTTATTGCTCAAAGATGGTAACACATACAGCAACATGTTGTACATCCCTGGAAAGAGGAGAAACAGACCTTTAATATGAGGGGTAAAAGATAATAGTGGCTCTAAAACTGTGCCAGTGAGGCTAACTTGAAGAACCAAATGTCACAAAATTAAAAAAAAACAATGAATATGCTGACGGAAACAAATTTATTGCTCAAAGATGATAATACCTACAGTAACATGTTGTACATCTCTGGAAAGAGGAGAAACAGACATTTAATATGAGGGGTAAAAGATAATAGTGGCTCTAAAACTGTGCCAGTGAGGCCAACTTGAAGAACCAAATGTCACAAAATTAAAAAAAAACAATGAATATGCTGATGGAAAAAAATTTATTGCTCAAAGATGGTAACACCTACAGCAACATGTTGTACATCCCTGGAAAGAGGAGAAACAGACCTTTAATATGAGGGGTAAAAGATAATAGTGGCTCTAAAACTGTGCCAGTGAGGCCGACTTGAAGAACCAAATGTCACAAAATTAAAAAAAAACAATGAATATGCTGATGGAAAAAAATTTATTGCTCAAAGATGGTAACACCTACAGCAACATGTTGTACATCCCTGGAAAGAGGAGAAACAGACCTTTAATATGATGGGTAAAAGATAATAGTGCCTCTAAAACTGTGCCAGTGAGGCCAACTTGAAGAACCAAATGTCACAAAATTAAAAAAAAACAATGAATATGCTGATGGAAAAAAATTTATTGCTCAAAGATGGTAACACCTACAGCAACATGTTGTACATCCCTGGAAAGAGGAGAAACAGACCTTTAATATGAGGGGTAAAAGATAATAGTGGCTCTAAAACTGTGCCAGTGAGGCCAACTTGAAGAAGCAAATGTCACAAAATTAAAAAAAAACAATGAATATGCTGATGGAAAAAAAATTATTGCTCAAAGATGGTAACACCTACAGCAACATGTTGTACATCCCTGGAAAGCGGAGAAACAGACCTTTAATATGAGGGGTAAAAAATAATAGTGGCTCTAAAACTGTGCCAGTGAGGCCAACTTGAAGAACCAAATGTCACAAAATTAAAAAAAAACAATGAATATGCTGATGGAAAAAAATTTATTGCTCAAAGATGATAATACCTACAGTAACATGTTGTACATCCCTGGAAAGAGGAGAAACAGACCTTTAATATGAGGGGTAAAAGATAATAGTGGCTCTTAAACTGTGCCAGTGAGGCCAACTTGAAGAACCAAATGTCACAAAATTAAAAAAAAACAATGAATATGCTGATGGAAAAAAATTTATTGCTCAAAGATGGTAACACCTACAGCAACATGTTGTACATCCCTGGAAAGAGGAGAAACAGACCTTTAATATGAGGGGTAAAAGATAATAGTGGCTCTAAAACTGTGCCAGTGAGGCCAACTTGAAGAACCAAATGTCACAAAATTAAAAAAAAACAATGAATATGCTGATGGAAAAAAATTTATTGCTTGAAGATGGTAACACCTACAGCAACATTTTGTACATCCCTGGAAAGAGGAGAAACAGACCTTTAATATGAGGGGTAAAAGATAATAGTGGCTCTAAAACTGTGCCAGTGAGGCCAACTTGAAGAACCAAATGTCACAAAATTAAAAAAAAAACAATGAATATGCTGATGGAAAAAAATTTATTGCTCAAAGATGGTAACACCTACAGCAACATGTTGTACATCCCTGGAAAGAGGAGAAACAGACCTTTAATATGAGGGGTAAAAGATAATAGTGGCTCTAAAACTGTGCCAGTGAGGCCAACTTGAAGAACCAAATGTCACAAAATTAAAAAAAAAAACAATGAATATGCTGATGGAAATAAATTTATTGCTCAAAGATGGTAACACCTACAGCAACATGTTGTACATCCCTAGAAAGAGGAGAAACAGACCTTTAATATGAGGGGTAAAAGATAATAGTGGCTCTAAAACTGTGCCAGTGAGGCCAACTTGAAGAAAAAAATGTCACAAAATTAAAAAAAAACAATGAATATGCTGATGGAAACAAATTTATTGCTCAAAGATGATAATACCTACAGTAACATATTGTACATCTCTGGAAAGAGGAGAAACAGACATTTAATATGAGGGGTAAAAGATAATAGTGGCTCTAAAACTGTGCCAGTGAGGCCAACTTGAAAAACCAAATGTCACAAAATTAAAAAAAAACAATGAATATGCTGATGGAAAAAAATTTATTGCTCAAAGATGGTAACACCTACAGCAACATGTTGTACATCCCTGGAAAGAGGAGAAACAGACCTTTAATATGAGGGGTAAAAGATAATAGTGGCTCTAAAACTGTGCCAGTGAGGCCAACTTGAAGAACCAAATGTCACAAAATTAAAAAAAAACAATGAATATGCTGATGGAAAAAAATTTATTGCTCAAAGATGGTAACACCTACAGCAACATGTTGTACATCCCTGGAAAGAGGAGAAACAGACCTTTAATATGAGGGGTAAAAGATAATAGTGGCTCTAAAACTGTGCCAGTGAGGCCAACTTGAAGAACCAAATGTCACAAAATTAAAAAAAAACAATGAATATGCTGATGGAAAAAAAATTATTGCTGAAAGATGGTAACACCTACAGCAACATGTTGTACATCCCTGGAAAGAGGAGAAACAGACCTTTAATATGAGGGGTAAAAGATAATAGTGGCTCTAAAACTGTGCCAGTGAGGCCAACTTGAAGAACCAAATGTCACAAAATTAAAAAAAAACAATGAATATGCTGATGGAAAAAAATGTATTGCTCAAAGATGGTAACACCTACAGCAACATGTTGTACATCCCTGGAAAGAGGAGAAACAGACCTTTAATATGAGGGGTAAAAGATAATAGTGGCTCTAAAACTGTGCCAGTGAGGCCAACTTGAAGAACCAAATGTCACAAAATTAAAAAAAAAACAATGAATATGCTGATGGAAAAAAATTTATTGCTCAAAGATGGTAACACCTACAGCAACTTGTTGTACATCCCTGGAAAGAGGAGAAACAGACCTTTAATATGAGGGGTAATAGATAATAGTGGCTCTAAAACTGTGCCAGTGAGGCCAACTTGAAGAACCAAATGTCACAAAATTAAAAAAAAACAATGAATATGCTGATGGAAAAAAATTTATTGCTCAAAGATGGTAACACCTACAGCAACATGTTGTACATCCCTGGAAAGAGGAGAAACAGACCTTTAATATGATGGGTAAAAGATAATAGTGCCTCTAAAACTGTGCCAGTGAGGCCAACTTGAAGAACCAAATGTCACAAAATTAAAAAAAAACAATGAATATGCTGATGGAAAAAAATTTATTGCTCAAAGATGGTAACACCTACAGCAACATGTTGTACATCCCTGGAAAGAGGAGAAACAGACCTTTAATATGAGGGGTAAAAGATAATAGTGGCTCTAAAACTGTGCCAGTGAGGCCAACTTGAAGAACCAAATGTCACAAAATTAAAAAAAAACAATGAATATGCTGATGGAAAACAATTTATTGCTCAAAGATGGTAACACCTACAGCAACATGTTGTACATCCCTGGAAAGAGGAGAAACAGACCTTTAATATGAGGGGTAAAAGATAATAGTGGCTCTAAAACTGTGCCAGTGAGGCCAACTTGAAGAACCAAATGTCACAAAATTAAAAAAAAAAACAATGAATATGCTGATGGAAAAAAATTTATTGCTCAAAGATGGTAACACCTACAGCAACATGTTGTACATCCCTGGAAAGAGGAGAAACAGACCTTTAATATGAGGGGTAAAAGATAATAGTGGCTCTAAAACTGTGCCAGTGAGGCCAACTTGAAGAACCAAATGTCACAAAATTAAAAAAAAAAAAACAATGAATATGCTGATGGAAAAAAATTTATTGCTCAAAGACGGTAACACCTACAGCAACATGTTGTACATCCCTGGAAAGAGGAGAAACAGACCTTTAATATGAGGGGTAAAAGATAATAGTGGCTCTAAAACTGTGCCAGTGAGGCCAACTTGAAGAACCAAATGTCACAAAATTAAAAAAAAAACAATGAATATGCTGATGGAAAAAAATTTATTGCTCAAAGATAGTAACACCTACAGCAACATGTTGTACATCCCTGGAAAGAGGAGAAACAGACCTTTAATATGAGGTGTAAAAGATAATAGTGGCTCTAAAACTGTGCCAGTGAGGCCAACTTGAAGAACCAAATGTCACAAAATTAAAAAAAAACAATGAATATGCTGATGGAAAAAAATTTATTGCTCAAAGATGGTAACACCTACAGCAACATCTTGTACATCCCTGGAAAGAGGAGAAACAGACCTTTAATATGAGGGGTAAAAGATAATAGTGGCTCTAAAACTGTGCCAGTGAGGCCAACTTGAAGAACCAAATGTCACAAAATTAAAAAAAAACAATGAATATGCTGATGGAAAAAAATGTATTGCTCAAAGATGGTAACACCTACAGCAACATGTTGTACATCCCTGGAAAGAGGAGGAACAGACCTTTAATATGAGGGGTAAAAGATAATAGTGCCAGTGAGGCCAACTTGAAGAACCAAATGTCACAAAATTAAAAAAAACAATGAATATGCTGATGGAAAAAAATGTATTGCTCAAAGATGGTAACACCTACAGAAACATGTTATACATCCCTGGAAAGAGGAGAAACAGACCTTTAATATGAGGGGTAAAAGATAATAGTGGCTCTAAAACTGTGCCAGTGAGGCCAACTTGAAGAACCAAATGTCACAAAACTAAAAAAAAAACAATGAATATGCTGATGGAAAAAAATTTATTGCTCAAAGACGGTAACACCTACAGCAACATGTTGTACATCCCTGGAAAGAGGAGAAACAGACCTTTAATATGAGGGGTAAAAGATAAAAGATGAAGAACCAAATGTCACAAAATTAAAAAAAAACAATGAATATGCTGATGGAAAAAAATTTATTGCTCAAAGATGGTAACACCTACAGCAACATGTTGTACATCCCTGAAAAGAGGAGAAACAGACCTTTAATATGAGGGGTAAAAGATAATAGTGGCTCTAAAACTGTGCCAGTGAGGCCAACTTGAAGAACCAAATGCCACAAAATTAAAAAAAAAAAACAATGAATATGCTGATGGAAAAAAATTTGTTGCTCAAAGATGGTAACACCTACAGCAACATGTTGTACAACCCTGGAAAGAGGAGAAACAGACCTTTAATATGAGGGGTAAAAGATAATAGTGGCTCTAAAACTGTGCCAGTGAGGCCAACTTGAAGAACCAAATGTCACAAAATTAAAAAAAAACAATGAATATGCTGATGGAAAAAAATTTATTGCTCAAAGATGGTAACACCTACAGCAACATGTTGCACATCCCTGGAAAGAGGAGAAACAGACCTTTAATATGAGGTGTAAAAGATAATAGTGGCTCTAAAACTGTGCCAGTGAGGCCAACTTGAAGAACCAAATGTCACAAAATTAAAAAAAAACAATGAATATGCTGATGGAAAAAAATGTATTGCTCAAAGATGGTAACACCTACAGCAACATGTTATACATCCCTGGAAAGAGGAGAAACAGACCTTTAATATGAGGGGTAAAAGATAATAGTGGCTCTAAAACTGTGCCAGTGAGGCCAACTTGAAGAACCAAATGTCACAAAATTAAAAAAAAAACAATGAATATGCTGATGGAAAAAAATGTATTGCTCAAAGATGGTAACACCTACAGCAACATGTTGTACATCCCTGGAAAGAGGAGAAACAGACCTTTAATATGAGGGGTAAAAGATAATAGTGGCTCTAAAACTGTGCCAGTGAGGCCAACTTGAAGAACCAAATGTCACAAAATTAAAAAAAAACAATGAATATGCTGATGGAAAAAAATGTATTGCTCAAAGATGGTAACACCTACAGCAACATGTTATACATCCCTGGAAAGAGGAGAAACAGACCTTTAATATGAGGGGTAAAAGATAATAGTGGCTCTAAAACTGTGCCAGTGAGGCCAACTTGAAAAACCAAATGTCACAAAATTAAAAAAAAACAATGAATATGGTGATGGAAAAAAATTTATTGCTCAAAGACGGTAACACCTACAGCAACATGTTGTACATCCCTGGAAAGAGGAGAAACAGACCTTTAATATGAGTGGCAAAAGATAATAGTGGCTCTAAAACTGTGCCAGTGAGGCCAACTTGAAGAACCAAATGTCACAAAATTAAAAAAAAAAAAACAATGAATATGCTGATGGAAAAAAATTTATTGCTCAAAGATGGTAACACCTACAGCAACATGTTTTACATCCCTGGAAAGAGGAGAAACAGACCTTTAATATAAGGGATAAAAGATAATAGTGGCTCTAAAACTGTGCCAGTGAGGAAAACTTGAAGAACCAAATGTCACAAAATTAAAGAAAAACAATGAATATGCTGATGGAAAAAAATTTATTGCTCAAAGACGGTAACACCTACAGCAACATGTTGTACATCCCTGGAAAGAGGAGAAACAGACCTTTAATATGAGGGGTAAAAGATAATAGTGGCTCTAAAACTGTGCCAGTGAGGCCAACTTGAAGAACCAAATGTCATAAAATTAAAAAAAAAACAATGAATATGCTGATGGAAAAAAATTTATTGCTCATAGATGGTAACACCTACAGCAACATGTTGTACATCCCTGGAAAGAGGAGAAACAGACCTTTAATATGAGGTGTAAAAGATAATAGTGGCTCTAAAACTGTGCCAGTGACGCCAACTTGAAGATCCAAATGTCACAAAATTAAAAAAAAACAATGAATATGCTGATGGAAAAAAATTTATTGCTCAAAGATGGTAACACCTACAGCAACATGTTGTACATCCCTGGAAAGAGGAGAAACAGACCTTTAATATGAGGGTTAAAAGATAATAGTGGCTCTAAAACTGTGCCAGTGAGGCCAACTTGAAGAACCAAATGTCACAAAATTAAAAAAAAACAATGAATATGCTGATGGGAAAAAATTTATTGCTCAAAGATGGTAATACCTACAGCAACATGTTGTACATCCCTGGAAAGAGGAGAAACAGACCTTTAATATGAGGGGTAAAAGATAATAGTGGCTCTAAAACTGTGCCAGTGAGGCCAACTTGAAGAACCAAATGTCACAAAATTAAAAAAAAACAATGAATATGCTGATGGAAAAAAATTTATTGCTCAAAGATGGTAACACCTACAGCAACATGTTGTACATCCCTGGAAAGAGGAGAAACAGACCTTTAATGTGAGGGGTAAAAGATAATAGTGGCTCTAAAACTGTGCCAGTGAGGCCAACTTGAAGAACCAAATGTCACAAAATTAAAAAAAAACAATGAATATGCTGATGGAAAAAAATGTATTGCTCAAAGATGGTAACACCTACAGCAACATGTTGTACATCCCTGGAAAGAGGAGAAACAGACCTTTAATATGAGGGGTAAAAGATAATAGTGGCTCTAAAACTGTGCCAGTGAGGCCAACTTGAAGAACCAAATGTCACAAAATTAAAAAAAAACCAATGAATATGCTGATGGAAAAAAAATGTTTGCTCAAAGATGGTAACACCTACAGCAACATGTTGTACATCCCTGGAAAGAGGAGAAACAGACCTTTAATATGAGGGGTAAAAGATAATAGTGGCTCTAAAACTGTGCCAGTGAGGCCAACTTGAAGAACCAAATGTCACAAAATTAAAAAAAAACAATGAATATGCTGATGGAAAAAAATTTATTGCTCAAAGACGGTAACACCTACAGCAACATGTTGTACATCCCTGGAAAGAGGAGAAACAGACCTTTAATATGAGGGGTAAAAGATAATAGTGGCTCTAAAACTGTGCCAGTGAGGCCAACTTGAAGAACCAAATGTCACAAAATTAAAAAAAAAACAATGAATATGCTGATGGAAAAAAATTTATTGCTCAAAGATGGTAACACCTACAGCAACATGTTGTACATTCCTGGAAAGAGGAGAAACAGACCTTTAATGTGAGGGGTAAAAGATAATAGTGGCTCTAAAACTGTGCCAGTGAGGCCAACTTGAAGAACCAAATGTCACAAAATTAAAAAAAATACAATGAATATGCTGATGGAAAAAAATTTATTGCTCAAAGATGGTAACACCTACAGCAACATGTTGTACATCCCTGGAAAGAGGAGAAACAGACCTTTAATATGAGGGGTAAAAGATAATAGTGGCTCTAAAACTGTGCCAGTGAGGCCAACTTGAAGAACCAAATGTCACAAAATTAAAAAAAACAATGAATATGCTGATGGAAAAAAATTTATTGCTCAAAGATGGTAACACCTACAGCAACATGTTGTACATCCCTGGAAAGAGGAGAAACAGAACTTTAATATGAGGGTTAAAAGATAATAGTGGCTCTAAAACTGTGCCAGTGAGGCCAACTTGAAGAACCAAATGTCACAAAATTAAAAAAAAAACAATGAATATGCTGATGGAAAAAAATGTATTGCTCAAAAATTGTAACACCTACAGCAACATGTTGTACATCCCTGGAAAGAGGAGAAACAGACCTTTAATATGAGGGGTAAAAGATAATAGTGGCTCTAAAACTGTGCCAGTGAGGCCAACTTGAAGAACCAAATGTCACAAAATTAAAAAAAAACAATGAATATGCTGATGGAAAAAAATTTATTGCTCAAAGATGGTAACACCTACAGCAACATGTTGTACATCCCTGGAAAGAGGAGAAACAGACCTTTAATATGAGGTGTAAAAGATAATAGTGGCTCTAAAACTGTGCCAGTGAGGCCAACTTGAAGAACCAAATGTCACAAAATTAAAAAAAAAAACAATGAATATGCTGATGGAAAAAAATTTATTGCTCAAAGATGGTAACACCTACAGCACCATGTTGTACGTCCCTGGAAAGAGGAGAAACAGACCTTTAATATGAGGGGTAAAAGATAATAGTGGCTCTAAAACTGTGCCAGTGAGGCCAACTTGAAGAACCAAATGTCACAAAATTAAAAAAAAACAATGAATATGCTGATGGAAAAAAATTTATTGCTCAAATATGGTAACACCTACAGCAACATGTTGTACATCCCTGGAAAGAGGAGAAACAGATTTTTAATATGAGGTGTAAAAGATAATAGTGGCTCTAAAACTGTGCCAGTGAGGCCAACTTGAAGAACCAAATGTCACAAAATTAAAAAAAAACAATGAATATGCTGATGGAAAAAAATTTATTGCTCAAAGACGGTAACACCTACAGCAACATGTTGTACATCCCTGGAAAGAGGAGAAACAGACCTTTAATATGAGGGGTAAAAGATAATAGTGGCTCTAAAACTGTGCCAGTGAGGCCAACTTGAAGAACCAAATGTCAAAAAATTAAAAAAAAAACAATGAATATGCTGATGGAAAAAAATTTATTGCTCAAAGATGGTAACACCTACAGCAACATGTTGTACATCCCTGGAAAGAGGAGAAACAGACCTTTAATGTGAGGGGTAAAAGATAATAGTGGCTCTAAAACTGTGCCAGTGAGGCCAACTTGAAGAACCAAATGTCACAAAATTAAAAAAAAACAATGAATATGCTGATGGAAAAAAATGTATTGCTCAAAGATGGTAACACCTACAGCAACATGTTGTACATCCCTGGAAAGAGGAGAAACAGACCTTTAATATGAGGGGTAAAAGATAATAGTGGCTCTAAAACTGTGCCAGTGAGGTCAACTTGAAGAACCAAATGTCACAAAATTAAAAAAAAACAATGAATATGGTGATGGAAAAAAAATTTTTGCTCAAAGATGGTAACACCTACAGCAACATGTTGTACATCCCTGGAAAGAGGAGAAACAGACCTTTAATATGAGGGGTAAAAGATAATAGTGGCTCTAAAACTGTGCCAGTGAGGCCAACTTGAAGAACCAAATGTCACAAAATTAAAAAAAAACAATGAATATGCTGATGGAAAAAAATTTATTGCTCAAAGACGGTAACACCTACAGCAACATGTTGTACATCCCTGGAAAGAGGAGAAACAGACCTTTAATATGAGGGGTAAAAGATAATAGTGGCTCTAAAACTGTGCCAGTGAGGCCAACTTGAAGAACCAAATGTCACAAAATTAAAAAAAAACAATGAATATGCTGATGGAAAAAAATGTATTGCTCAAAGATGGTAACACCTACAGCAACATGTTGTACATCCCTGGAAAGAGGAGAAACAGACCTTTAATATGAGGGGTAAAAGATAATAGTGGCTCTAAAACTGTGCCAGTGAGGCCAACTTGAAGAACCAAATGTCACAAAATTAAAAAAAAACAATGAATATGCTGATGGAAAAAAATTTATTGCTCAAAGATGGTAACACCTACAGCAACATGTTGTACATCCCTGGAAAGAGGAGAAACAGACCTTTAATATGAGGGATAAAAGATAATAGTGGCTCTAAAACTGTGCCAGTGAGGCCAACTTGAAGAACCAAATGTCACAAAATTAAAAAAAAAACAATGAATATGCTGATGGAAAAAAATGTATTGCTCAAAGATGGTAACACCTACAGCAACATGTTGTACATCCCTGGAAAGAGGAGAAACAGACCTTTAATATGAGGGGTAAAAGATAATAGTGGCTCTAAAACTGTGCCAGTGAGGCCAACTTGAAGAACCAAATGTCACAAAATTAAAAAAAAAACAATGAATATGCTGATGGAAAAAAATTTATTGCTCAAAGATGGTAACACCTACAGCAACATGTTGTACATCCCTGAAAAGAGGAGAAACAGACCTTTAATATGAGGGGTAAAAGATAATAGTGACTCTAAAACTGTGCCAGTGAGGCCAACTTGAAGAACCAAATGTCACAAAATTAAAAAAAAAACAATGAATATGCTGATGGAAAAAAATGTATTGCTCAAAGATGGTAACACCTACAGCAACATGTTGTACATCCCTGGAAAGATGAGAAACAGACCTTTAATATGAGGGGTAAAAGATAATAGTGGCTCTAAAACTGTGCCAGTGAGGCCAACTTGAAGAACCAAATGTCACAAAATTAAAAAAAAACAATGAATATGCTGATGGAGAAAAATTTATTGCTCAAAGATGGTAACACCTACAGCAACATGTTGTACATCCCTGGAAAGAGGAGAAACAGACCTTTAATATGAGGGGTAAAAGATAATAGTGGCTCTAAAACTGTGCCAGTGAGGCCAACTTGAAGAACCAAATGTCACAAAATTAAAAAAAAACAATGAATATGCTGATGGAAAAAAAATTATTGCTCAAAGACGGTAACACCTACAGCAACATGTTGTACATCCCTGGAAAGAGGAGAAATAGACCTTTAATATGAGGGGTAAAAGATAATAGTGGCTCTAAAACTGTGCCAGTGAGGCCAACTTGAAGAACCAAATGTCACAAAATTAAAAAAAAAAAACAATGAATATGCTGATGGAAAAAAATTTATTGCTCAAAGATGGTAACACCTACAGCAACATGTTGTACATCCCTGGAAAGAGGAGAAACAGACCTTTAATGTGAGGGGTAAAAGATAATAGTGGCTCTAAAACTGTGCCAGTGACGCCAACTTGAAGAACCAAATGTCACAAAATTAAAAAAAAAACAATGAATATGCTGATGGAAAAAAATTTATTGCTCAAAGATGGTAACACCTACAGCAACATGTTGTACATCCCTGGAAAGAGGAGAAACAGACCTTTAATATGACGGGTAAAAGATAATAGTGGCTCTAAAACTGTGCCAGTGAGGCCAACTTGAAGAACCAAATGTCACAAAATTAAAAAAAACAATGAATATGCTGATGGAAAAAAATTTATTGCTCAAAGATGGTAACACCTACAGCAACATGTTGTACATCCCTGGAAAGAGGAGAAACAGACCTTTAATATGAGGGGTAAAAGATAATAGTGGCTCTAAAACTGTGCCAGTGAGGCCAACTTGAAGAACCAAATGTCACAAAATTAAAAAAAAACAATGAATATGCTGATGGAAAAAAATTTATTGCTCAAAGATGGTAACACCTACAGCAACATGTTGTACATCCCTGGAAAGAGGAGAAACAGACCTTTAATGTGAGGGGTAAAAGATAATAGTGGCTCTAAAACTGTGCCAGTGAGGCCAACTTGAAGAACCAAATGTCACAAAATTAAAAAAAAACAATGAATATGCTGATGGAAAAAAATTTATTGCTCAAAGATGGTAACACCTACAGCAACATGTTGTACATCCCTGGAAAGAGGAGAAACAGACCTTTAATATGAGGGGTAAAAGATAATAGTGGCTCTAAAACTGTGCCAGTGAGGCCAACTTGAAGAACCAAATGTCACAAAATTAAAAAAAAACAATGAATATGCTGATGGAAAAAAATGTATTGCTCAAAGATGGTTACACCTACAGCAACATGTTGTACATCCCTGGAAAGAAGAGAAACAGACCTTTAATATGAGGGGTAAAAGATAATAGTGGCTCTAAAACTGTGCCAGTGAGGCCAACTTGAAGAACCAAATGTCCCAAAATTAAAAAAAAAAAAACAATGAATATGCTGATGGAAAAAAATTTATTGCTCAAAGATGGTAACACCTACAGCAACATGTTGTACATCCCTGGAAAGAAGAGAAACAGACCTTTAATATGAGGGGTAAAAGATAATAGTGGCTCTAAAACTGTGCCAGTGAGGCCAACTTGAAGAACCAAATGTCACAAAATTAAAAAAAAACAATGAATATGCTGATGGAAAAAAATTTATTGCTCAAAGATGGTAACACCTACAGCAACATTTTAAACATCCGAGGAAAGAGGAGAAACACACCTTTAATATGAGGGGTAAAAGATAATAGTGGCTCTAAAACTGTGCCAGTGAGGCCAACTTGAAGAACCAAATGTCACAAAATTACAAAAAAAAAACAATGAATATGCTGATGGAAAAAAATTTATTGCTCAAAGATGGTAACACCTACAGCAACATGTTGTACATCCCTGGAAAGAGGAGAAACAGACCTTTAATATGAGGGGTAAAAGATAATAGTGGCTCTAAAACTGTGCCAGTGAGGCCAACTTGAAGAACCAAATGTCACAAAATTAAAAAAAAACAATGAATATGCTGATGGAAAAAAATTGATTGCTCAAAGATGGTAACACCTACAGCAACATGTTGTACATCCCTGGAAAGAGGAGAAACAGACCTTTAATATGAGGGGTAAAAGATAATAGTGGCTCTAAAACTGTGCCAGTGAGGCCAACTTGAAGAACCAAATGTCACAAAATTAAAAAAAAAAAAACAATGAATATGCTGATGGAAAAAAATTTATTGCTCAAAGATGGTAACACCTACAGCAACATGTTGTACATCCCTGGAGAGAGGAGAAACAGACCTTTAATATGAGGGGTAAAAGATAATAGTGGCTCTAAAACTATGCCAGTGAGGCCAACTTGAAGAACCAAATGTCACAAAATTAAAAAAAAACAATGAATATGCTGATGGAAAAAAATTTATTGCTCAAAGATGGTAACACCTACAGCAACATGTTGTACATCCCTGGAAAGAGGAGAAACAGACCTTTAATATGAGGGATAAAAGATAATAGTGGCTCTAAAACTGTGCCAGTGAGGCGAACTTGAAGAACCAAATGTCACAAAATTAAAAAAAAACAATGAATATGCTGATGGAAAAAAATTTATTGCTCAAAGACGGTAACACCTACAGCAACATGTTGTACATCCCTGGAAAGAGGAGAAACAGACCTTTAATATGAGGGGTAAAAGATAATAGTGGCTCTAAAACTGTGCCAGTGAGGCCAACTTGAAGAACCAAATGTCACAAAATTAAAAAAAAAAACAATGAATATGCTGATGGAAAAAAATATATTTCTCAAAGATGGTAACACCTACAGCAACATGTTGTACATCCCTGGAAAGAGGAGAAACAGACCTTTAATATGAGGGGTAAAAGATAATAGTGGCTCTAAAACTGTGCCAGTGAGGCCAACTTGAAGAACCAAATGTCACAAAATTAAAAAAAAAACAATGAATATGCTGATGGAAAAAAATTTATTGCTCAAAGACGGTAACACCTACAGCAACATGTTGTACATCCCTGGAAAGAGGAGAAACAGACCTTTAATATGAGGGGTAAAAGATAATAGTGGCTCTAAAACTGTGCCAGTGAGGCCAACTTGAAGAACCAAATGTCACAAAATTAAAAAAAAAAACAATGAATATGCTGATGGAAAAAAATTTATTGCTCAAAGATAGTAACACCTACAGCAACATGTTGTACATCCCTGGAAAGAGGAGAAACAGACCTTTAATATGAGGAGTAAAAGATAATAGTGGCTCTAAAACTGTGCCCGTGAGGCCAACTTGAAGAACCAAATGTCACAAAATTAAAAAAAAAAAAACAATGAATATGCTGATGGAAAAAAATTTATTGCTCAAAGACGGTAACACCTACAGCAACATGTTGTACATCCCTGGAAAGAGGAGAAACAGACCTTTAATATGAGGGGTAAAAGATAATAGTGGCTCTAAAACTGTGCCAGTGAGGCCAACTTGAAGAACCAAATGTCACAAAATTAAAAAAAAACAATGAATATGCTGATGGAAAAAAATTTATTTCTCAAAGATGGTAACACCTACAGCAACATGTTGTACATCCCTGGAAAGAGGAGAAACAGACCTTTAATATGAGGGGTAAAAGATAATAGTGGCTCTAAAACTGTGCCAGTGAGGCCAACTTGAAGAACCAAATGTCACAAAATTAAAAAAAAACAATGAATATGCTGATGGAAAAAAATTTATTGCTCAAAGACGGTAACACCTACAGCAACATGTTGTACATCCCTTTAAAGAGGAGAAACAGACCTTTAATATGAGGGGTAAAAGATAATAGTGGCTCTAAAACTGTGCCAGTGAGGCCAACTTGAAGAACCAAATGTCACAAAATTAAAAAAAAAAAAACAATGATTATGCTGATGGAAAAAAATTTATTGCTCAAAGATGGTAACACCTACAGCAACATGTTGTACATCCCTGGAAAGAGGAGAAACAGACCTTTAATATGAGGGGTAAAAGATAATAGTGGCTCTAAAACTGTGCCAGTGAGGCCAACTTGAAGAACCAAATGTCACAAAATTAAAAAAAAAAAACAATGAATATGCTGATGGAAAAAAATGTATTGCTCAAAGATGGTAACACCTACAGCAACATGTTGTACATCCCTGGAAAGAGGAGAAACAGACCTTTAATATGAGGGGTAAAAGATAATAGTGGCTCTAAAACTGTGCCAGTGAGGCCAACTTGAAGAACAAAATGTCACAAAATTAAAAAAAAACAATGAATATGCTGATGGAAAAAAATTTATTGCTCAAAGATGGTAACACCTACAGCAACATGTTGTACATCCCTGGAAGGAGGAGAAACAGACCTTTAATATGAGGGGTAAAAGATAATAGTGGCTCTAAAACTGTGCCAGTGAGGCCAACTTGAAGAACCAAATGTCACAAAATTAAAAAAAAACAATGAATATGCTGATGGAAAAAAATTTATTGCTCAAAGATGGTAACACCTACAGCAACATGTTGTACATCCCTGGAAAGAGGAGAAACAGACCTTTAATATGAGGGGTAAAAGATAATAGTGGCTCTAAAACTGTGCCAGTGAGGCCAACTTGAAGAACCAAATGTCACAAAATTAAAAAAAACAATGAATATGCTGATGGAAAAAAATTTATTGCTCAAAGACGGTAGCACCTACAGCAACATGTTGTACATCCCTGGAAAGAGGAGAAACAGACCTTTAATATGAGGGGTAAAAGATAATAGTGGCTCTAAAACTGTGCCAGTGAGGCCAACTTGAAGAACCAAATGTCACAAAATTAAAAAAAAACAATGAATATGCTGATGGAAAAAAATTTATTTCTCAAAGATGGTAACACCTACAGCAACATCTTGTACATCCCTGGAAAGAGGAGAAACAGACCTTTAATATGAGGGGTAAAAGATAATAGTGGCTTTAAAACTGTGCCAGTGAGGCCAACTTGAAGAACCAAATGTCACAAAATAAAAAAAAAAAACAATGAATATGCTGATGGAAAAAAATTTATTGCTCAAAGATGGTAACACCTATAGCAACATGTTGTACATCCCTGGAAAGAGGAGAAACAGACCTTTAATATGAGGGGTAAAAGATAATAGTGGCTCTAAAACTGTGCCAGTGAGGCCAACTTGAAGGACAAAATGTCACAAAATTAAAAAAAAACAATGAATATGCTGATGGAAAAAAATTTATTGCTCAAAGATGGTAACACCTACAGCAACATGTTGTACATCCCTGGAAGGAGGAGAAACAGACCTTTAATATGAGGGGTAAAAGATAATAGTGGCTCTAAAACTGTGCCAGTGAGGCCAACTTGAAGAACCAAATGTCACAAAATTAAAAAAAAACAATGAATATGCTGATGGAAAAAAATTTATTGCTCAAAGATGGTAACACCTACAGCAACATGTTGTACATCCCTGGAAAGAGGAGAAACAGACCTTTAATATGAGGGGTAAAAGATAATAGTGGCTCTAAAACTGTGCCAGTGAGGCCAACTTGAAGAACCAAATGTCACAAAATTAAAAAAAACAATGAATATGCTGATGGAAAAAAATTTATTGCTCAAAGACGGTAGCACCTACAGCAACATGTTGTACATCCCTGGAAAGAGGAGAAACAGACCTTTAATATGAGGGGTAAAAGATAATAGTGGCTCTAAAACTGTGCCAGTGAGGCCAACTTGAAGAACCAAATGTCACAAAATTAAAAAAAAACAATGAATATGCTGATGGAAAAAAATTTATTTCTCAAAGATGGTAACACCTACAGCAACATCTTGTACATCCCTGGAAAGAGGAGAAACAGACCTTTAATATGAGGGGTAAAAGATAATAGTGGCTTTAAAACTGTGCCAGTGAGGCCAACTTGAAGAACCAAATGTCACAAAATAAAAAAAAAAAACAATGAATATGCTGATGGAAAAAAATTTATTGCTCAAAGATGGTAACACCTATAGCAACATGTTGTACATCCCTGGAAAGAGGAGAAACAGACCTTTAATATGAGGGGTAAAAGATAATAGTGGCTCTAAAACTGTGCCAGTGAGGCCAACTTGAAGGACCAAATGTCACAAAATTAAAAAAAAAAAACAATGAATATGCTGATGGAAAAAAATTTATTGCTCAAAGATGGTAACACCTACAGCAACATGTTGTACATCCCTGGAAAGAGGAGAAACAGACCTTTAATATGATTGGTAAAAGATAATAGTGGCTCTAAAACTGTGCCAGTGAGGCCAACTTGAAGAACCAAATGTCACAAAAATAAAAAAAAACAATGAATATGCTGATGGAAAAAAATTTATTGCTCAAAGATGGTAACACCTACAGCAACATGTTGTACATCCCTGGAAAGAGGAGAAACAGACCTTTAATGTGAGGGGTAAAAGATAATAGTGGCTCTAAAACTGTGCCAGTGAGGCCAACTTGAAGAACCAAATGTCACAAAATTAAAAAAAAACAATGAATATGCTGATGGAAAAAAATTTATTTCTCAAAGATGGTAACACCTACAGCAACATGTTGTACATCCCTGGAAAGAGGAGAAACAGACCTTTAATATGAGGGGTAAAAGATAATAGTGGCTCTAAAACTGTGCCAGTGAGGCCAACTTGAAGAAAAAAATGTCACAAAATTAAAAAAAAAACAATGAATATGCTGATGGAAAAAAATTGATTGCTCAAAGATGGTAACACCTACAGCAACATGTTGTACATCCCTGGAAAGAGGAGAAACAGACCTTTAATATGAGGGGTAAAAGATAATAGTGGCTCTAAAACTGTGCCAGTGAGGCCAACTTGAAGAACCAAATGTCACAAAATTAAAAAAAAACAATGAATATGCTGATGGAAAAAAATTTATTGCTCAAAGATGGTAACACCTACAGCAACATGTTGTACATCCCTGGAAAGAGGAGAAACAGACCTTTAATATGAGGGGTAAAAGATAATAGTGGCTCTAAAACTGTGCCAGTGAGGCCAACTTGAAGAACTAAATGTCACAAAATTAAAAAAAAACAATGAATATGCTGATGGAAAAAAATGTATTGCTCCAAGATGGTAACACCTACAGCAACATGTTGTACATCCCTGGAAAGAGGAGAAACAGACCTTTAATATGAGGGGTAAAAGATAATAGTGGCTCTAAAACTGTGCCAGTGAGGCCAACTTGAAGAACCAAATGTCACAAAATTAAAAAAAAAACAATGAATATGCTGATGGAAAAAAATGTATTGCTCAAAGATGGTAACACCTACAGCAACATGTTGTACATCCCTGGAAAGAGGAGAAACAGACCTTTAATATGAGGGGTAAAAGATAATAGTGGCTCTAAAACTGTGCCAGTGAGGCCAACTTGAAGAACCAAATGTCACAAAATTAAAAAAAAAACAATGAATATGCTGATGGAAAAAAATTTATTGCTCAAAGATGGTAACACCTACAGCAACATGTTGTACATCCCTGGAAAGAGGAGAAACAGACCTTTAATATGAGGGGTAAAAGATAATAGTGGCTCTAAAACTGTGCCAGTGAGGCCAACTTGAAGAACCAAATGTCACAAAATTAAAAAAAAACAATGAATATGCTTATGGAAAAAAATGTATTGCTCAAAGATGGTAACACCTACAGCAACATGTTGTACATCCCTGGAAAGAGGAGAAACAGACCTTTAATATGAGGGGTAAAAGATAATAGTGGCTCTAAAACTGTGCCAGTGAGGCCAACTTGAAGAACCAAATGTCAGAAAATTAAAAAAAAACAATGAATATGCTGATGGAAAAAAATTTATTGCTCAAAGACGGTAACACCTACAGCAACATCTTGTACATCCCTGGAAAGAGGAGAAACAGACCTTTAATATGAGGGGTAAAAGATAATAGTGGCTCTTAAACTGTGCCAGTGAGGCCAACTTGAAGAACCAAATGTCACAAAATTAAAAAAAAACAATGAATATGCTGATGGAAAAAAATTTATTGCTCAAAGATGGTAACACCTACAGCAACATGTTGTACATCCCTGGAAAGAGGAGAAACACACCTTTAATATGAGGGGTAAAAGATAATAGTGGCTCTAAAACTGTGCCAGTGAGGCCAACTTGAAGAACCAAATGTCACAAAATTAAAAAAAAATAGTGGCTCTAAAACTGTGCCAGTGAGGCCAACTTGAAGAACCAAATGTCACAAAATTAAAAAAAAACAATGAATATGCTGATGGAAAAAAATTTATTGCTCAAATATGGTAACACCTACAGCAATATGTTGTACATCCCTGGAAAGAGGAGAAACAGACCTTTAATATGAGGGGTAAAAGATAATAGTGGCTCTAAAACTGTGCCAGTGAGGCCAACTTGAAGAACCAAGTGTCACAAAATTAAAAAAAAACAATGAATATGCTGATGGAAAAAAATTTATTGCTCAAAGATGGTAACACCTACAGCAACATGTTGTACATCCCTGGAAAGAGGAGAAACAGACCTTTAATATGAGGGGTAAAAGATAATAGTGGCTCTAAAACTGTGCCAGTGAGGCCAACTTGAAGAACCAAATGTCACAAAATTAAAAAAAAACAATGAATATGCTGATGGAAAAAAATTTATTGCTCAAAGATGGTAACACCTACAGCAACATGTTGTACATCCCTGGAAAGAGGAGAAACAGACCTTTAATATGAGGGGTAAAAGATAATAGTGGCTCTAAAACTGTGCCAGTGAGGCCAACTTGAAGAATAAAATGTCACAAAATTAAAAAAAAAAACAATGAATATGCTGATGGAAAAAAATTTATTGCTCAAAGATGGTAGCACCTACAGCAACATGTTATACATCCCTGGAAAGAGGAGAAACAGACCTTTAATATGAGGGGTAAAAGATAATAGTGGCTCTAAAACTGTGCCAGTGAGGCCAACTTGAAGAACCAAATGTCACAAAATTAAAAAAAAAACAATGAATATGCTGATGGAAAAAAATTTATTGCTCAAAGATGGTAACACCTACAGCAACATGTTATACATCCCTGGAAAGAGGAGAAACAGACCTTTAATATGAGGGGTAAAAGATAATAGTGGCTCTAAAACTGTGCCAGTGAGGCCAACTTGAAGAACCAAATGTCACAAAATTAAAAAAAAACAATGAATATGCTGATGGAAAAAAATTTATTGCTCAAAGATGGTAACACCTACAGCAACATGTTGTACATCCCTGGAAAGAGGAGAAACAGACCTTTAATATGAGGGGTAAAAGATAATAGTGGCTCTAAAACTGTGCCAGTGAGGCCAACTTGAAGAACCAAATGTCACAAAATTAAAGAAAAACAATGAATATGCTGATGGAAAAAAATTTATTGCTCAAAGATGGTAGCACCTACAGCAACATGGTGTACATCCGTGGAAAGAGGAGAAACAGACCTTTAATATGAGGGGTAAAAGATAATAGTGGCTCTAAAACTGTGCCAGTGAGGCCAACTTGAAGAATAAAATGTCACAAAATTAAAAAAAAAACAATGAATATGCTGATGGAAAAAAATTTATTGCTCAAAGATGGTAGCACCTACAGCAACATGTTATACATCCCTGGAAAGAGGAGAAACAGACCTTTAATATGAGGGGTAAAAGATAATAGTGGCTCTAAAACTGTGCCAGTGAGGCCAACTTGAAGAACCAAATGTCACAAAATTAAAAAAAAACAATGAATATGCTGATGGAAAAAAATTTATTGCTCAAAGATGGTAACACCTACAGCAACATGTTATACATCCCTGGAAAGAGGAGAAACAGACCTTTAATATGAGGGGTAAAAGATAATAGTGGCTCTAAAACTGTGCCAGTGAGGCCAACTTGAAGAACCAAATGTCACAAAATTAAAAAAGAACAATGAATATGCTGATGGAAAAAAATTTATTGCTCAAAGACGGTAACACCTACAGCAACATGTTATACATCCCTGGAAAGAGGAGAAACAGACCTTTAATATGAGGTGTAAAAGATAATAGTGGCTCTAAAACTGTGCCAGTGAGGCCAAATTGAAGAACCAAATGTCACAAAATTAAAAAAAAAACAATGAATATGCTGATGGAAAAAAATTTATTGCTCAAAGACGGTAACACCTACAGCAACATGTTGTACATCCCTGGAAAGAGGAGAAACAGACCTTTAATATGAGGGGCAAAAGATAATAGTGGCTCTAAAACTGTGCCAGTGAGGCCAACTTGAAGAACCAAATGTCACAAAATTAAAAAAAAACAATGAATATGCTGATGGAAAAAAATTTATTGCTCAAAGATGGTAACACCTACAGCAACATGTTATACATCCCTGGAAAGAGGAGAAACAGACCTTTAATATGAGGGGTAAAAGATAATAGTGGCTCTAAAACTGTGCCAGTGAGGTCAACTTGAAAAACCAAATGTCACAAAATTAAAAAAAAACAATGAATATGCTGATGGAAAAAAATTTATTGCTCAAAGACGGTAACATCTACAGCAACATGTTGTACATCCCTGGAAAGAGGAGAAATAGACCTTTAATATGAGGGGTAAAAGATAATAGTGGCTCTAAAACTGTGCCAGTGAGGCCAACTTGAAGAACCAAATGTCACAAAATTAAAAAAAAACAATGAATATGCTGATGGAAAAAAATTTATTGGTCAAAGACGGTAACACCTACAGCAACATGTTGTACATCCCTGGAAAGAGGAGAAATAGACCTTTAATATGAGGGGTAAAAGATAATAGTGGCTCTAAAACTGTGCCAGTGAGGCCAACTTGAAGAACCAAATGTCACAAAATTAAAAAAAAACAATGAATATGCTGATGGAAAAAAATTTATTGCTCAAAGATGGTAACACTTACAGCAACATGTTGTACATCCCTGGAAAGAGGAGAAACAGACCTTTAATATGAGGGGTAAAAGATAATAGTGGCTCTAAAACTGTGCCAGTGAGGCCAACTTGAGGAACCAAATGTCACAAAATTAAAAAAAAAACAATGAATATGCTGATGGAAAAAAATTTATTGCTCAAAGATGGTAACACCTACAGCAATATGTTGTACATCCCTGGAAAGAGGAGAAACAGACCTTTAATATGAGGGGTAAAAGATAATAGTGGCTCTAAAACTGTGCCAGTGAGGCCAACTTGAAGAACCAAATGTCACAAAATTAAAAAAAAACAATGAATATGCTGATGGAAAAAAATTTATTGCTCAAAGATGGTAACACCTACAGCAACATGTTATACATCTGGAAAGAGGAGAAACATACCTTTAATATGAGGGGTAAAAGATAATAGTGGCTCTAAAACTGTGCCAGTGAGGCCAACTTGAAGAACCAAATGTCACAAAATTAAAAAAGAACAATGAATATGCTGAGGAAAAAAATTTATTGCTCAAAGACGGTAACACCTACAGCAACATGTTGTACATCCCTGGAAAGAGGAGAAACAGACCTTTAATATGAGGGGTAAAAGATAATAGTGGCTCTAAAACTGTGCCAGTGAGGCCAACTTGAAGAACCAAATGTCACAAAATTAAAAAAAAACAATGAATATGCTGATGGAAAAAAATTTATTGGTCAAAGACGGTAACACCTACAGCAACATGTTGTACATCCCTGGAAAGAGGAGAAATAGACCTTTAATATGAGGGGTAAAAGATAATAGTGGCTCTAAAACTGTGCCAGTGAGGCCAACTTGAAGAACCAAATGTCACAAAATTAAAAAAAAACAATGAATATGCTGATGGAAAAAAATTTATTGCTCAAAGATGGTAACACTTACAGCAACATGTTGTACATCCCTGGAAAGAGGAGAAACAGACCTTTAATATGAGGGGTAAAAGATAATAGTGGCTCTAAAACTGTGCCAGTGAGGCCAACTTGAGGAACCAAATGTCACAAAATTAAAAAAAAAACAATGAATATGCTGATGGAAAAAAATTTATTGCTCAAAGATGGTAACACCTACAGCAATATGTTGTACATCCCTGGAAAGAGGAGAAACAGACCTTTAATATGAGGGGTAAAAGATAATAGTGGCTCTAAAACTGTGCCAGTGAGGCCAACTTGAAGAACCAAATGTCACAAAATTAAAAAAAAACAATGAATATGCTGATGGAAAAAAATTTATTGCTCAAAGATGGTAACACCTACAGCAACATGTTATACATCTGGAAAGAGGAGAAACATACCTTTAATATGAGGGGTAAAAGATAATAGTGGCTCTAAAACTGTGCCAGTGAGGCCAACTTGAAGAACCAAATGTCACAAAATTAAAAAAGAACAATGAATATGCTGAGGAAAAAAATTTATTGCTCAAAGACGGTAACACCTACAGCAACATGTTGTACATCCCTGGAAAGAGGAGAAACAGACCTTTAATATGAGGGGTAAAAGATAATAGTGGCTCTAAAACTGTGCCAGTGAGGCCAACTTGAAGAACCAAATGTCACAAAATTAAAAAAAAAACAATGAATATGCTGATGGAAAAAAATTTATTGCTCAAAGACGGTAACACCTACAGCAACATGTTGTACATCCCTGGAAAGAGGAGAAACAGACCTTTAATATGAGGGGCAAAAGATAATAGTGGCTCTAAAACTGTGCCAGTGAGGCCAACTTGAAGAACCAAATGTCACAAAATTAAAAAAAAACAATGAATATGCTGATGGAAAAAAATTTATTGCTCAAAGATGGTAACACCTACAGCAACATGTTATACATCCCTGGAAAGAGGAGAAACAGACCTTTAATATGAGGGGTAAAAGATAATAGTGGCTCTAAAACTGTGCCAGTGAGGCCAACTTGAAGAACCAAATGTCACAAAATTAAAAAAAAACAATGAATATGCTGATGGAAAAAAATTTATTGCTCAAAGATGGTAACACCTACAGCAACATGTTATACATCCCTGGAAAGAGGAGAAACAGACCTTTAATATGAGGGGTAAAAGATAATAGTGGCTCTAAAACTGTGCCAGTGAGGCCAACTTGAAAAACCAAATGTCACAAAATTAAAAAAAAACAATGAATATGCTGATGGAAAAAAATTTATTGCTCAAAGACGGTAACATCTACAGCAACATGTTGTACATCCCTGGAAAGAGGAGAAATAGACCTTTAATATGAGGGGTAAAAGATAATAGTGGCTCTAAAACTGTGCCAGTGAGGCCAACTTGAAGAACCAAATGTCACAAAATTTAAAAAAAACAATGAATATGCTGATGGAAAAAAATTTATTGGTCAAAGACGGTAACACCTACAGCAACATGTTGTACATCCCTGGAAAGAGGAGAAATAGACCTTTAATATGAGGGGTAAAAGATAATAGTGGCTCTAAAACTGTGCCAGTGAGGCCAACTTGAGGAACCAAATGTCACAAAATTAAAAAAAAAACAATGAATATGCTGATGGAAAAAAATTTATTGCTCAAAGATGGTAACACCTACAGCAATATGTTGTACATCCCTGGAAAGAGGAGAAACAGACCTTTAATATGAGGGGTAAAAGATAATAGTGGCTCTAAAACTGTGCCAGTGAGGCCAACTTGAAGAACCAAATGTCACAAAATTAAAGAAAAACAATGAATATGCTGATGGAAAAAAATTTATTGCTCAAAGGTGGTAACACCTACAGCAACATGTTGTACATCCCTGGAAAGAGGAGAAACAGACCTTTAATATGAGGGGTAAAAGATAATAGTGGCTCTAAAACTGTGCCAGTGAGGCCAACTTGAAGAACCAAATGTCACAAAATTAAAAAAAAACAATGAATATGCTGATGGAAAAAAATTTATTGCTCAAAGATGGTAACACCTACAGCAACATGTTATACATCTGGAAAGAGGAGAAACAGACCTTTAATATGAGGGGTAAAAGATAATAGTGGCTCTAAAACTGTGCCAGTGAGGCCAACTTGAAGAACCAAATGTCACAAAATTAAAAAAGAACAATGAATATGCTGAGGAAAAAAATTTATTGCTCAAAGACGGTAACACCTACAGCAACATGTTGTACATCCCTGGAAAGAGGAGAAACAGACCTTTAATATGAGGGGTAAAAGATAATAGTGGCTCTAAAACTGTGCCAGTGAGGCCAACTTGAAGAACCAAATGTCACAAAATTAAAAAAAAAACAATGAATATGCTGATGGAAAAAAATTTATTGCTCAAAGACGGTAACACCTACAGCAACATGTTGTACATCCCTGGAAAGAGGAGAAACAGACCTTTAATATGAGGGGCAAAAGATAATAGTGGCTCTAAAACTGTGCCAGTGAGGCCAACTTGAAGAACCAAATGTCACAAAATTAAAAAAAAACAATGAATATGCTGATGGAAAAAAATTTATTGCTCAAAGATGGTAACACCTACAGCAACATATTATACATCCCTGGAAAGAGGAGAAACAGACCTTTAATATGAGGGGTAAAAGATAATAGTGGCTCTAAAACTGTGCCAGTGAGGCCAACTTGAAGAACCAAATGTCACAAAATTAAAAAAAAACAATGAATATGCTGATGGAAAAAAATTTATTGCTCAAAGATGGTAACACCTACAGCAACATGTTATACATCCCTGGAAAGAGGAGAAACAGACCTTTAATATGAGGGGTAAAAGATAATAGTGGCTCTAAAACTGTGCCAGTGAGGCCAACTTGAAAAACCAAATGTCACAAAATTAAAAAAAAACAATGAATATGCTGATGGAAAAAAATTTATTGCTCAAAGACGGTAACATCTACAGCAACATGTTGTACATCCCTGGAAAGAGGAGAAATAGACCTTTAATATGAGGGGTAAAAGATAATAGTGGCTCTAAAACTGTGCCAGTGAGGCCAACTTGAAGAACCAAATGTCACAAAATTAAAAAAAAACAATGAATATGCTGATGGAAAAAAATTTATTGGTCAAAGACGGTAACACCTACAGCAACATGTTGTACATCCCTGGAAAGAGGAGAAATAGACCTTTAATATGAGGGGTAAAAGATAATAGTGGCTCTAAAACTGTGCCAGTGAGGCCAACTTGAAGAACCAAATGTCACAAAATTAAAAAAAAACAATGAATATGCTGATGGAAACAAATTTATTGCTCAAAGATGGTAACACCTACAGCAACATGTTGTACATCCCTGGAAAGAGGAGAAACAGACCTTTAATATGAGGGGTAAAAGATAATAGTGGCTCTAAAACTGTGCCAGTGAGGCCAACTTGAAGAACCAAATGTCACAAAATTAAAAAAAAAACAATGAATATGCTGATGGAAAAAAATTTATTGCTCAAAGATGGTAACACCTACAGCAACATGTTGTACATCCCTGGAAAGAGGAGAAACAGACCTTTAATATGAGGGGTAAAAGATAATAGTGGCTCTAAAACTGTGCCAGTGAGGCCAACTTGAAGAACCAAATGTCACAAAATTAAAGAAAAACAATGAATATGCTGATGGAAAAAAATTTGTTGCTCAAAGATGGTAACACCTACAGCAACATGTTGTACATCCCTGGAAAGAGGAGAAACAGACCTTTAATATGAGGGGTAAAAGATAATAGTGGCTCTGAAACTGTGCCAGTGAGGCCAACTTGAAGAACCAAATGTCACAAAATTAAAAAAAAACAATGAATATGCTGATGGAAAAAAATGTATTGCTCAAAGATGGTAACACCTACAGCAACATGTTATACATCCCTGGAAAGAGGAGAAACAGACCTTTAATATGAGGGGTAAAAGATAATAGTGGCTCTAAAACTGTGCCAGTGAGGCCAACTTGAAGAACCAAATGTCACAAAATTAAAAAAGAACAATGAATATGCTGAGGAAAAAAATTTATTGCTCAAAGACGGTAACACCTACAGCAACATGTTGTACATCCCTGGAAAGAGGAGAAACAGACCTTTAATATGAGGGGTAAAAGATAATAGTGGCTCTAAAACTGTGCCAGTGAGGCCAACTTGAAGAACCAAATGTCACAAAATTAAAAAAAAAACAATGAATATGCTGATGGAAAAAAATTTATTGCTCAAAGACGGTAACACCTACAGCAACATGTTGTACATCCCTGGAAAGAGGAGAAACAGACCTTTAATATGAGGGGCAAAAGATAATAGTGGCTCTAAAACTGTGCCAGTGAGGCCAACTTGAAGAACCAAATGTCACAAAATTAAAAAAAAACAATGAATATGCTGATGGAAAAAAATTTATTGCTCAAAGATGGTAACACCTACAGCAACATGTTATACATCCCTGGAAAGAGGAGAAACAGACCTTTAATATGAGGGGTAAAAGATAATAGTGGCTCTAAAACTGTGCCAGTGAGGCCAACTTGAAGAACCAAATGTCACAAAATTAAAAAAAAACAATGAATATGCTGATGGAAAAAAATTTATTGCTCAAAGACGGTAACACCTACAGCAACATGTTGTACATCCCTGGAAAGAGGAGAAATAGACCTTTAATATGAGGGGTAAAAGATAATAGTGGCTCTAAAACTGTGCCAGTGAGGCCAACTTGAAGAACCAAATGTCACAAAATTAAAAAAAAAACAATGAATATGCTGATGGAAAAAAATTTATTGCTCAAAGACGGTAACACCTACAGCAACATGTTGTACATCCCTGGAAAGAGGAGAAATAGACCTTTAATATGAGGGGTAAAAGATAATAGTGGCTCTAAAACTGTGCCAGTGAGGCCAACTTGAAGAACCAAATGTCACAAAATTAAAAAAAAAACAATGAATATGCTGATGGAAAAAAATTTATTGCTCAAAGATGGTAACACCTACAGCAACATGTTGTACATCCCTGGAAAGAGGAGAAACAGACCTTTAATATGAGGGGTAAAAGATAATAGTGGCTCTAAAACTGTGCCAGTGAGGCCAACTTGAAGAACCAAATGTCACAAAATTAAAAAAAAACAATGAATATGCTGATGGAAAAAAATTGATTGCTCAAAGACGGTAACACCTACAGCAACATGATATACATCCCTGGAAAGAGGAGAAACAGACCTTTAATATGAGGGGTAAAAGATAATAGTGGCTCTAAAACTGTGCCAGTGAGGCCAACTTGAAGAACCAAATGTCACAAAATTAAAAAAAAACAATGAATATTCTGATGGAAAAAAATTTATTGCTCAAAGATGGTAACACCTACAGCAACATGTTGTACATCCCTGGAAAGAGGAGAAACAGACCTTTAATATGAGGTGAAAAAGATAATAGTGGCTCTAAAACTGTGCCAGTGAGGCCAACTTGAAGAACCAAATGTCACAAAATTAAAAAAAAACAATGAATATGCTGATGGAAAAAAATTTATTGCTCAAAGATGGTAACACCTACAGCAACATGTTATACATCCCTGGAAAGAGGAGAAACAGACCTTTAATATGAGGGGTAAAAGATAATAGTGGCTCTAAAACTGTTCCAGTGAGGCCAACTTGAAGAACCAAATGTCACAAAATTAAAAATAACAATGAATATGCTGATGGAAAAAAATTTATTGCTCAAAGACGGTAACACCTACAGCAACATGTTGTAAATCCCTGGAAAGAGGAGAAACAGACCTTTAATATGAGGGGTAAAAGATAATAGTGGCTCTAAAACTGTGCCAGTGAGGCCAACTTGAAGAACCAAATGTCACAAAATTAAAAAAAAACAATGAATATGCTGATGGAAAAAAATTTATTGCTCAAAGACGGTAACACCTACAGCAACATGTTGTACATCCCTGGAAGGAGGAGAAACAGACCTTTAATATGAGGTGTAAAAGATAACAGTGGCTCTAAAACTGTGCCAGTGAGGCCAACTTGAAGAACCAAATGTCACAAAATTAAAAAAAAAACAATGAATATGCTGATGGAAAAAAATTTATTGCTCAAAGATGGTAACAGCTACAGCAACATGTTGTACATCCCTGGAAAGAGGAGAAACAGATCTTTAATATGAGGCGTAAAAGATAATAGTGGCTCTAAAACTGTGCCAGTGAGGCCAACTTGAAGAACCAAATGTCACAAAATTAAAAAAAAACAATGAATATGCTGATGGAAAAAAATTTATTGCTCAAAGATGGTAACACCTACAGCAACATGTTGTACATCCCTGGAAAGAGGAGAAACAGACCTTTAATATGAGGGGCAAAAGATAATAGTGGCTCTAAAACTGTGCCAGTGAGGCCAACTTGAAGAACCAAATGTCACAAAATTAAAAAAAAAACAATGAATATGCTGATGGAAAAAAATTTATTGCTCAAAGACGGTAACACCTACAGCAACATGTTGTACATCCCTGGAAAGAGGAGAAACAGACCTTTAATATGAGGGGTAAAAGATAATAGTGGCTCTAAAACTGTGCCAGTGAGGCCAACTTGAAGAACCAAATGTCACAAAATTAAAAAAAAACAATGAATATGCTGATGGAAAAAAATGTATTGCTCAAAGACGGTAACACTTACAGCAACATGATATACATCCCTGGAAAGAGGAGAAACAGACCTTTAATATGAGGGGTAAAAGATAATAGTGGCTCTAAAACTGTGCCAGTGAGGCCAACTTGAAGAACCAAATGTCACAAAATTAAGAAAAAACAATGAATATGCTGATGGAAAAAAATTTATTGCTCAAAGATGGTAACACCTACAGCAACATGTTGAACATCCCTGGAAAGAGGAGAAACAGACCTTTAATATGAGTGGTAAAAGATAATAGTGGCTCTAAAACTGTGCCAGTGAGGCCAACTTGAAGAACCAAATGTCACAAAATTAAAAAAAAACAATGAATATGCTGATGGAAAAAAATTTATTGCTCAAAGATGGTAACACCTACAGCAACATGTTGTACATCCCTGGAAAGAGGAGAAACAGACCTTTAATATGAGGGGTAAAAGATAATAGTGGCTCTAAAACTGTGCCAGTGAGGCCAACTTGAAGAACCAAATGTCACAAAATTAAAAAAAACAATGAATATGCTGATGGAAAAAAATTTATTGCTCAAAGACGGTAACACCTACAGCAATATGTTGTACATCCCTGGAAAGAGGAGAAATAGACCTTTAATATGAGGGATAAAAGATAATAGTGGCTCTAAAACTGTGCCAGTGAGGCCAACTTGAAGAACCAAATGTCACAAAATTAAAAAAAAACAATGAATATGCTGATGGAAAAAAATTTATTGCTCAAAGACGGTAACACCTACAGCAACATGTTGTACATCCCTGGAAAGAGGAGAAATAGACCTTTAATATGAGGGGTAAAAGATAATAGTGGCTCTAAAACTGTGCCAGTGAGGCCAACTTGAAGAACCAAATGTCACAAAATTAAAAAAAAACAATGAATATGCTGATGGAAAAAAATTTATTGGTCAAAGACGGTAACACCTACAGCAACATGTTGTACATCCCTGGAAAGAGGAGAAATAGACCTTTAATATGAGGGGTAAAAGATAATAGTGGCTCTAAAACTGTGCCAGTGAGGCCAACTTGAAGAACCAAATGTCACAAAATTAAAAAAAAACAATGAATATGCTGATGGAAAAAAATTTATTGCTCAAAGATGGTAACACCTACAGCAACATATTGTACATCCCTGGAAAGAGGAGAAACAGACCTTTAATATGAGGGGTAAAAGATAATAGTGGCTCTAAAACTGTGCCAGTGAGGCCAACTTGAAGAACCAAATGTCACAAAATTAAAAAAAAAACAATGAATATGCTGATGGAAAAAAATTTATTGC
Organism: Cheilosia vernalis; assembly: GCA_949126925.1. Taxonomy (NCBI): domain Eukaryota; kingdom Metazoa; phylum Arthropoda; class Insecta; order Diptera; family Syrphidae; genus Cheilosia; species Cheilosia vernalis. The sequence goes on from OX421361.1 coordinate 21,362,051, forward strand.
TCAAAGATGGTAACACCTACAGCAACATGTTGTACATCCCTGGAAAGAGGAGAAACAGACCTTTAATATGAGGGGTAAAAGATAATAGTGGCTCTAAAACTGTGCCAGTGAGGCCAACTTGAAGAACCAAATGTCACAAAATTAAAGAAAAACAATGAATATGCTGATGGAAAAAAATTTATTGCTCAAAGATGGTAACACCTACAGCAACATGTTGTACATCCCTGGAAAGAGGAGAAACAGACCTTTAATATGAGGGGTAAAAGATAATAGTGGCTCTAAAACTGTGCCAGTGAGGCCAACTTGAAGAACCAAATGTCACAAAATTAAAAAAAAACAATGAATATGCTGATGGAAAAAAATTTATTGCTCAAAGATGGTAACACCTACAGCAACATGTTATACATCCCTGGAAAGAGGAGAAACAGACCTTTAATATGAGGGGTAAAAGATAATAGTGGCTCTAAAACTGTGCCAGTGAGGCCAACTTGAAGAACCAAATGTCACAAAATTAAAAAAGAACAATGAATATGCTGAGGAAAAAAATTTATTGCTCAAAGACGGTAACACCTACAGCAACACGTTGTACATCCCTGGAAAGAGGAGAAACAGACCTTTAATATGAGGGGTAAAAGATAATAGTGGCTCTAAAACTGTGCCAGTGAGGCCAACTTGAAGAACCAAATGTCACAAAATTAAAAAAAAAACAATGAATATGCTGATGGAAAAAAATTTATTGCTCAAAGACGGTAACACCTACAGCAACATGTTGTACATCCCTGGAAAGAGGAGAAACAGACCTTTAATATGAGGGGCAAAAGATAATAGTGGCTCTAAAACTGTGCCAGTGAGGCCAACTTGAAGAACCAAATGTCACAAAATTAAAAAAAAACAATGAATATGCTGATGGAAAAAAATTTATTGCTCAAAGATGGTAACACCTACAGCAACATGTTGTACATCCCTGGAAAGAGGAGAAACAGACCTTTAATATGAGGGGTAAAAGATAATAGTGGCTCTAAAACTGTGCCAGTGAGGCCAACTTGAAGAACCAAATGTCACAAAATTAAAAAAAGAACAATGAATATGCTGATGGAAAAAAATTTATTGCTCAAAGATGGTAACACCTACAGCAACATGTTGTACATCCCTGGAAAGAGGAGAAACAGACCTTTAATATGAGGGGTAAAAGATAATAGTGGCTCTAAAACTGTGCCAGTGAGGCCAACTTGAAGAACCAAATGTCACAAAATTAAAGAAAAACAATGAATATGCTGATGGAAAAAAATTTATTGCTCAAAGATGGTAACACCTACAGCAACATGTTGTACATCCCTGGAAAGATGAGAAACAGACCTTTAATATGAGGGGTAAAAGATAATAGTGGCTCTAAAACTGTGCCAGTGAGGCCAACTTGAAGAACCAAATGTCACAAAATTAAAAAAAAACAATGAATATGCTGATGGAAAAAAATTTATTGCTCAAAGATGGTAACACCTACAGCAACATGTTGTACATCCCTGGAAAGAGGAGAAACAGACCTTTAATATGAGGGGTAAAAGATAATAGTGGCTCTAAAACTGTGCCAGTGAGGCCAACTTGAAGAACCAAATGTCACAAAATTTAAAAAAAACAATGAATATGCTGATGGAAAAAAATTTATTGCTCAAAGATGGTAACACCTACAGCAACATGTTGTACATCCCTGGAAAGAGGAGAAACAGACCTTTAATATGAGGGGTAAAAGATAATAGTGGCTCTAAAACTGTGCCAGTGAGGCCAACTTGAAGGACCAAATGTCACAAAATTAAAAAAAAACAATGAATATGCTGATGGAAAAAAATTTATTGCTCAAAGATGGTAACACCTACAGCAACATGTTGTACATCCCTGGAAAGAGGAGAAACAGACCTTTAATATGAGGGGTAAAAGATAATAGTGGCTCTAAAACTGTGCCAGTGAGGCCAACTTGAAGAACCAAATGTCACAAAATTAAAAAAAAACAATGAATATGCTGATGGAAAAAAATTTATTGCTCAAAGATGGTAACACCTACAGCAACATGTTGTACATCCCTGGAAAGAGGAGAAACAGACCTTTAATATGAGGGGTAAAAGATAATAGTGGCTCTAAAACTGTGCCAGTGAGGCCAACTTGAAGGACCAAATGTCACAAAATTAAAAAAAAACAATGAATATGCTGATGGAAAAAAATTTATTGCTCAAAGATGGTAACACCTACAGCAACATGTTGTACATCCCTGGAAAGAGGAGAAACAGACCTTTAATATGAGGGGTAAAAGATAATAGTGGCTCTAAAACTGTGCCAGTGAGGCCAACTTGAAGGACCAAATGTCACAAAATTAAAAAAAAACAATGAATATGCTGATGGAAAAAAATTTATTGCTCAAAGATGGTAACACCTACAGCAACATGTTGTACATCCCTGGAAGGAGGAGAAACAGACCTTTAATATGAGGTGTAAAAGATAACAGTGGCTCTAAAACTGTGCCAGTGAGGCCAACTTGAAGAACCAAATGTCACAAAATTAAAAAAAAAACAATGAATATGCTGATGGAAAAAAATTTATTGCTCAAAGATGGTAACACCTACAGCAACATGTTGTACATCCCTGGAAAGAGGAGAAACAGACCTTTAATATGAGGGGTAAAAGATAATAGTGGCTCTAAAACTGTTCCAGTGAGGCCAACTTGAAGAACCAAATGTCACAAAATTAAAAAAAACAATGAATATGCTGATGGAAAAAAATTTATTGCTCAAAGACGGTAACACCTACAGCAACATGTTGTACATCCCTGGAAAGAGGAGAAACAGACCTTTAATATGAGGGGTAAAAGATAATAGTGGCTCTAAAACTGTGCCAGTGAGGTCTACTTGAAGAACCAAATGTCACAAAATTAAAAAAAAACAATGAATATGCTGATGGAAAAAAATTTATTGCTCAAAGACGGTAACACCTACAGCAACATGTTGTACATCCCTGGAAGGAGGAGAAACAGACCTTTAATATGAGGTGTAAAAGATAACAGTGGCTCTAAAACTGTGCCAGTGAGGCCAACTTGAAGAACCAAATGTCACAAAATTAAAAAAAAAACAATGAATATGCTGATGGAAAAAAATTTATTGCTCAAAGATGGTAACAGCTACAGCAACATGTTGTACATCCCTGGAAAGAGGAGAAACAGACCTTTAATATGAGGCGTAAAAGATAATAGTGGCTCTAAAACTGTGCCAGTGAGGCCAACTTGAAGAACCAAATGTCACAAAATTAAAAAAAAAACAATGAATATGCTGATGGAAAAAAATTTATTGCTCAAAGATGGTAACACCTACAGCAACATGTTGTACATCCCTGGAAAGAGGAGAAACAGACCTTTAATATGAGGGGTAAAAGATAATAGTGGCTCTAAAACTGTGCCAGTGAGGCCAACTTGAAGAACCAAATGTCACAAAATTAAAAAAAAACAATGAATATGCTGATGGAAAAAAATTTATTGCTCAAAGACGGTAACACCTACAGCAACATGTTGTACATCCCTGGAAAGAGGAGAAACAGACCTTTAATATGAGGGGTAAAAGATAATAGTGGCTCTAAAACTGTGCCAGTGAGGCCAACTTGAAGAACCAAATGTCACAAAATTAAAAAAAAACAATGAATATGCTGATGGAAAAAAATTTATTGCTCAAAGACGGTAACACCTACAGCAACATGTTGTACATCCCTGGAAGGAGGAGAAACAGACCTTTAATATGAGGTGTAAAAGATAACAGTGGCTCTAAAACTGTGCCAGTGAGGCCAACTTGAAGAACCAAATGTCACAAAATTAAAAAAAAAACAATGAATATGCTGATGGAAAAAAATTTATTGCTCAAAGATGGTAACAGCTACAGCAACATGTTGTACATCCCTGGAAAGAGGAGAAACAGACCTTTAATATGAGGCGTAAAAGATAATAGTGGCTCTAAAACTGTGCCAGTGAGGCCAACTTGAAGAACCAAATGTCACAAAATTAAAAAAAAAACAATGAATATGCTGATGGAAAAAAATTTATTGCTCAAAGATGGTAACACCTACAGCAACATGTTGTACATCCCTGGAAAGAGGAGAAACAGACCTTTAATATGAGGGGTAAAAGATAATAGTGGCTCTAAAACTGTGCCAGTGAGGCCAACTTGAAGAACCAAATGTCACAAAATTAAAAAAAAACAATGAATATGCTGATGGAAAAAAATTTATTGCTCAAAGACGGTAACACCTACAGCAACATGTTGTACATCCCTGGAAAGAGGAGAAACAGACCTTTAATATGAGGGGTAAAAGATAATAGTGGCTCTAAAACTGTGCCAGTGAGGCCAACTTGAAGAACCAAATGTCACAAAATTAAAAAAAAACAATGAATATGCTGATGGAAAAAAATTTATTGCTCAAAGACGGTAACACCTACAGCAACATGTTGTACATCCCTGGAAAGAGGAGAAACAGACCTTTAATATGAGGGGTAAAAGATAATAGTGGCTCTAAAACTGTGCCAGTGAGGCCAACTTGAAGGACCAAATGTCACAAAATTAAAAAAAAACAATGAATATGCTGATGGAAAAAAAATTATTGCTCAAAGATGGTAACACCTACAGCAACATGTTGTACATCCCTGGAAAGAGGAGAAACAGACCTTTAATATGAGGGGTAAAAGATAATAGTGGCTCTAAAACTGTGCCAGTGAGGCCAACTTGAAGAACCAAATGTCACAAAATTAAAAAAAAACAATGAATATGCTGATGGAAAAAAATTTATTGCTCAAAGATGGTAACACCTACAGCAACATGTTGTACATCCCTGGAAAGAGGAGAAACAGACCTTTAATATGAGGGGTAAAAGATAATAGTGGCTCTAAAACTGTGCCAGTGAGGCCAACTTGAAGGACCAAATGTCACAAAATTAAAAAAAAACAATGAATATGCTGATGGAAAAAAATTTATTGCTCAAAGATGGTAACACCTACAGCAACATGTTGTACATCCCTGGAAAGAGGAGAAACAGACCTTTAATATGAGGGGTAAAAGATAATAGTGGCTCTAAAACTGTGCCAGTGAGGCCAACTTGAAGAACCAAATGTCACAAAATTAAAAAAAAACAATGAATATGCTGATGGAAAAAAATTTATTGCTCAAAGATGGTAACACCTACAGCAACATGTTGTACATCCCTGGAAAGAGGAGAAACAGACCTTTAATATGAGGGGTAAAAGATAATAGTGGCTCTAAAACTGTGCCAGTGAGGCCAACTTGAAGGACCAAATGTCACAAAATTAAAAAAAAACAATGAATATGCTGATGGAAAAAAATTTATTGCTCAAAGATGGTAACACCTACAGCAACATGTTGTACATCCCTGGAAAGAGGAGAAACAGACCTTTAATATGAGGGGTAAAAGATAATAGTGGCTCTAAAACTGTGCCAGTGAGGCCAACTTGAAGGACCAAATGTCACAAAATTAAAAAAAAAACAATGAATATGCTGATGGAAAAAAATTTATTGCTCAAAGATGGTAACACCTACAGCAACATGTTGTACATCCCTGGAAAGAGGAGAAACAGACCTTTAATATGAGGGGTAAAAGATAATAGTGGCTCTAAAACTGTGCCAGTGAGGCCAACTTGAAGAACCAAATGTCACAAAATTAAAAAAAAACAATGAATATGCTGATGGAAAAAAAATTTATTGCTCAAAGATGGTAACACCTACAGCAACATGTTGTACATCCCTGGAAAGAGGAGAAACAGACCTTTAATATGAGGGGTAAAAGATAATAGTGGCTCTAAAACTGTGCCAGTGAGGCCAACTTGAAGGAACCAAATGTCACAAAATTAAAAAAAAACAATGAATATGCTGATGGAAAAAAATTTATTGCTCAAAGATGGTAACACCTACAGCAACATGTTGTACATCCCTGGAAAGAGGAGAAACAGACCTTTAATATGAGGGGTAAAAGATAATAGTGGCTCTAAAACTGTGCCAGTGAGGCCAACTTGAAGGACCAAATGTCACAAAATTAAAAAAAAACAATGAATATGCTGATGGAAAAAAATTTATTGCTCAAAGATGGTAACACCTACAGCAACATGTTGTACATCCCTGGAAAGAGGAGAAACAGACCTTTAATATGAGGGGTAAAAGATAATAGTGGCTCTAAAACTGTGCCAGTGAGGCCAACTTGAAGAACCAAATGTCACAAAATTAAAAAAAACAATGAATATGCTGATGGAAAAAAATTTATTGCTCAAAGATGGTAACACCTACAGCAACATGTTGTACATCCCTGGAAAGAGGAGAAACAGACCTTTAATATGAGGGGTAAAAGATAATAGTGGCTCTAAAACTGTGCCAGTGAGGCCAACTTGAAGAACCAAATGTCACAAAATTTAAAAAAAACAATGAATATGCTGATGGAAAAAAATTTATTGCTCAAAGATGGTAACACCTACAGCAACATGTTGTACATCCCTGGAAAGAGGAGAAACAGACCTTTAATATGAGGGGTAAAAGATAATAGTGGCTCTAAAACTGTGCCAGTGAGGCCAACTTGAAGGACCAAATGTCACAAAATTAAAAAAAAACAATGAATATGCTGATGGAAACAAATTTATTGCTCAAAGATGGTAACACCTACAGCAACATGTTGTACATCCCTGGAAAGAGGAGAAACAGACCTTTAATATGAGGGGTAAAAGATAATAGTGGCTCTAAAACTGTGCCAGTGAGGCCAACTTGAAGGACCAAATGTCACAAAATTAAAAAAAAAACAATGAATATGCTGATGGAAAAAAATTTATTGCTCAAAGATGGTAACACCTACAGCAACATGTTGTACATCCCTGGAAAGAGGAGAAACAGACCTTTAATATGAGGGGTAAAAGATAATAGTGGCTCTAAAACTGTGCCAGTGAGGCCAACTTGAAGAACCAAATGTCACAAAATTAAAAAAAAACAATGAATATGCTGATGGAAAAAAATTTATTGCTCAAAGATGGTAACACCTACAGCAACATGTTGTACATCCCTGGAAAGAGGAGAAACAGACCTTTAATATGAGGGGTAAAAGATAATAGTGGCTCTAAAACTGTGCCAGTGAGGCCAACTTGAAGAACCAAATGTCACAAAATTTAAAAAAAAACAATGAATATGCTGATGGAAAAAAATTTATTGCTCAAAGATGGTAACACCTACAGCAACATGTTGTACATCCCTGGAAAGAGGAGAAACAGACCTTTAATATGAGGGGGTAAAAGATAATAGTGGCTCTAAAACTGTGCCAGTGAGGCCAACTTGAAGGACCAAATGTCACAAAATTAAAAAAAAACAATGAATATGCTGATGGAAAAAAATTTATTGCTCAAAGATGGTAACACCTACAGCAACATGTTGTACATCCCTGGAAAGAGGAGAAACAGACCTTTAATATGAGGGGTAAAAGATAATAGTGGCTCTAAAACTGTGCCAGTGAGGCCAACTTGAAGAACCAAATGTCACAAAATTAAAAAAAAACAATGAATATGCTGATGGAAAAAAATTTATTGCTCAAAGATGGTAACACCTACAGCAACATGTTGTACATCCCTGGAAAGAGGAGAAACAGACCTTTAATATGAGGGGTAAAAGATAATAGTGGCTCTAAAACTGTGCCAGTGAGGCCAACTTGAAGGACCAAATGTCACAAAATTAAAAAAAAAACAATGAATATGCTGATGGAAAAAAATTTATTGCTCAAAGATGGTAACACCTACAGCAACATGTTGTACATCCCTGGAAAGAGGAGAAACAGACCTTTAATATGAGGGGTAAAAGATAATAGTGGCTCTAAAACTGTGCCAGTGAGGCCAACTTGAAGGACCAAATGTCACAAAATTAAAAAAAAACAATGAATATGCTGATGGAAAAAAATTTATTGCTCAAAGATGGTAACACCTACAGCAACATGTTGTACATCCCTGGAAAGAGGAGAAACAGACCTTTAATATGAGGGGTAAAAGATAATAGTGGCTCTAAAACTGTGCCAGTGAGGCCAACTTGAAGAACCAAATGTCACAAAATTAAAAAAAAACAATGAATATGCTGATGGAAAAAAATTTATTGCTCAAAGATGGTAACACCTACAGCAACATGTTGTACATCCCTGGAAAGAGGAGAAACAGACCTTTAATATGAGGGGTAAAAGATAATAGTGGCTCTAAAACTGTGCCAGTGAGGCCAACTTGAAGGACCAAATGTCACAAAATTAAAAAAAAACAATGAATATGCTGATGGAAAAAAATTTATTGCTCAAAGGTGGTAACACCTACAGCAACATGTTGTACATCCCTGGAAAGAGGAGAACAAAACCTTTAATATGAGGGGTAAAAGATAATAGTGGCTCTAAAACTGTGCCAGTGAGGCCAACTTGAAGAACCAAATGTCACAAAATTAAAAAAAAAACAATGAATATGCTGATGGAAAAAAATTTATTGCTCAAAGATGGTAACACCTACAGCAACATGTTGTACATCCCTGGAAAGAGGAGAAACAGACCTTTAATATGAGGGGTAAAAGATAATAGTGGCTCTAAAACTGTGCCAGTGAGGCCAACTTGAAGGGACCAAATGTCACAAAATTAAAAAAAAACAATGAATATGCTGATGGAAAAAAATTTATTGCTCAAAGATGGTAACACCTACAGCAACATGTTGTACATCCCTGGAAAGAGGAGAAACAGACCTTTAATATGAGGGGTAAAAGATAATAGTGGCTCTAAAACTGTGCCAGTGAGGCCAACTTGAAGAACCAAAATGTCACAAAATTAAAAAAAACAATGAATATGCTGATGGAAAAAAATTTATTGCTCAAAGATGGTAACACCTACAGCAACATGTTGTACATCCCTGGAAAGAGGAGAAACAGACCTTTAATATGAGGGGTAAAAGATAATAGTGGCTCTAAAACTGTGCCAGTGAGGCCAACTTGAAGAACCAAATGTCACAAAATTAAAAAAAACAATGAATATGCTGATGGAAAAAAATTTATTGCTCAAAGATGGTAACACCTACAGCAACATGTTGTACATCCCTGGAAAGAGGAGAAACAGACCTTTAATATGAGGGGTAAAAGATAATAGTGGCTCTAAAACTGTGCCAGTGAGGCCAACTTGAAGGACCAAATGTCACAAAATAAAAAAAACAATGAATATGCTGATGGAAAAAAATTTATTGCTCAAAGATGGTAACACCTACAGCAACATGTTGTACATCCCTGGAAAGAGGAGAAACAGACCTTTAATATGAGGGGTAAAAGATAATAGTGGCTCTAAAACTGTGCCAGTGAGGCCAACTTGAAGGACCAAATGTCACAAAATTAAAAAAAAACAATGAATATGCTGATGGAAAAAAATTTATTGCTCAAAGATGGTAACACCTACAGCAACATGTTGTACATCCCTGGAAAGAGGAGAAACAGACCTTTAATATGAGGGTAAAAGATAATAGTGGCTCTAAAACTGTGCCAGTGAGGCCAACTTGAAGGAACCAAATGTCACAAAATTAAAAAAAAAACAATGAATATGCTGATGGAAAAAAATTTATTGCTCAAAGATGGTAACACCTACAGCAACATGTCTGTACAATTCCCTGGAAAGAGGAGAAGCAGACCTTTAATATGAGGGGTAAAAGATAATAGTGGCTCTAAAACTGTGCCAGTGAGGCCAACTTGAAGGACCAAATGTCACAAAATTAAAAAAAAACAATGAATATGCTGATGGAAAAAATTTATTGCTCAAAGATGGTAACACCTACAGCAACATGTTGTACATCCCTGGAAAGAGGAGAAACAGACCTTTAATATGAGGGTAAAAGATAATAGTGGCTCTAAAACTGTGCCAGTGAGGCCAACTTGAAGGACCAAACTGTCACAAAATTAAAAAAAAAACAATGAATATGCTGATGGAAAAAAATTTATTGCTCAAAGATGGTAACACCTACAGCAACATGTTGTACATCCCTGGAAAGAGGAGAAACAGACCATTAATATGAGGGGTAAAAGATAATAGTGGCTCTAAAACTGTGCCAGTGAGGCCAACTTGAAGGACCAAATGTCACAAAATTAAAAAAAAACAATGAATATGCTGATGGAAAAAAATTTATTGCTCAAAGATGGTAACACCTACAGCAACATGTTGTACATCCCTGGAAAGAGGAGAAACAGACCTTTAATATGAGGGG